>OX454264.1:66325715-67718860 GCA_949715065.1 Periphyllus acericola
GGTGCAACACTGCAATAATGCAAGGGGAGTGCAATCGGGTGCAGTCTCTTGCTGCAAGTGTCCGTGTAAAACGTCTATGATGTATTACGAGATGTATATGTATACACAACGCAGCAGGTATACCGAAGTAGTGCATTAATTATGAGCTTAATTCATTGCAGTTTGGTCGTACATTTAATGGTATTTTTACTTTACACACCAGACATCGTGTAACCTTCGAAAAAATCCTATAGTTTCGCCATACTGGCAACAACCGATATAGGTACCCGTAAAGCACCGTCGAACACATAACCGTGCAATCACACAGGCCATCGATACTATTCAGGTGTATTCGTATTGTGCGCCAATGCACTCGTATTCGAACGCGATTATATACTTATTGTTATTTGATGTTACAATGACGCAAAGTGGAATCACGTTTCTTATCCGTCCTATCGTTAGATTTTAAAAACCGTAATATCATGCAGTGTTGAAATGGTGCACCAATACATATTATTTTCTTTCGAGTTTTATAGTTTATTGGCGTCTTTTATGCACAGTAAATTTATTAATATATCACTGTACACCGTGGTTGACGAATAAAACCGATACTATTATATTTTAAGGGCGACGAGACAAAGCTCGTTTTGTAGGTATTTACTCATCAAACGTAACTCGATTTTTATTGCATATTTTTAATAAACTAATAACTCATTACCGATCTAATATTATAATATACAGTTACAACTATCTGTTTACACGCACACACACACACAATTAACGTAATCATCTACCTACGTAATTTATTTCTATCAATCAATTTCAATAGTAGTGAACTTGAGGAAGTTCTGGTTCATGGCTTAGTATAAATAAATTAAATTCCTATTTTTAAATCTGCGTAATTTATTTTACACAAGTAAACATTTTAATCTCTATGTGTAGTGAAAAAAAATGCTTACGAATATGTCTAATATAATATATGTACAAGAGGAAGTCAAAATTGGCGACCCTCAAACTAATCTGGCAGCAGCGGTTTATATTATTTATGGAATCGTAATTTGTCACTTTGACAACTAAGACGAATGTTAATCGAAAGTTTACAATATTTTTCTTTACCGGTAAATGTTTTCAGCAAATTAAATGTTGCCATTTTATAGGAAATATATCGTAGTAGTTTTCGTATTTAACTATAATATTTACGATTTACATCAGATAATCAAGAAGTTTTCGGCAATAAATTACATTAAAAATTGTGTAATCTCGTAAGAATGCCGTGACCGTTTTGTTTTTAAATATATGTTTTTTATGAACTAGTCTCATACGAATGACACTATCATACGATGATCTAGACATTTTCGACATATAATATTGATCACTTGAAATTGTCTGCAATATTAATAAAACTTAAATGTCATAAAAAAAATGTTTTCAAAGACATTAATTTTTTGATAGTGGTTAATGATTCGTGTCAAGATCAAAATGATACAACGATCATATAGATAAAGTGGATGATACGTAAAATTATGATAATATTGAGTTTTTCTATTTTCCTTCGACATTGTATTTTGGTATCATTTTTATACGATATGTCCGCTTAACATTTCACAGTATTTTTAACTGTTCTTAATATAGTATGGTATTTAATATTAATTTAATTTAATATTACTAAACAAAAATGATACACATAATATACTGTGGTATACTTAAGTTCTGAAGTGATTTGTTTTTCCGCAGAATAGTATATTAAACTCATTTCCAAACCATACGAGGAGTAAACCGTAAAAGTATTGGTGTTGAAAACCAATTTATGCTGTTTACGAATAGTATAATATGTGTATCGTTTACGATGATTTATGCAATAATATATATTCGTATTGATATATATATATATATATATATATATATATATATATATCATAAAACCACCGACAATAGTATTATTAGAATATAATATAAGTATTACGAATCACTTTAGGCGACGCGAAACGATAAGTCATGTCACTGTGGTCTAATGATAGTTTAATAATAGCATGTAATACCATAATGTCGTACTCATGCGTATGGTATTTTCTCTGAGGCGATCGATCAAGGTTTATCGCAATAATCAAACTTTTAATGTATGCTCGAAACAATTTGAGACGATATAATCTTGAAATGTTTAAAATATTCTTAGTAGTACTCGAGCTATGATTAAAAATGCAAGTGTTTATTTTCAGCGAAATCTCGCATTTCCATGAATAGCGTATTACATTCAGCTGCAGTTGATTTTCAACGATACAACGCACGGTGTACCACTGTACCTACACGTAAATCGCGTTACACTAGAGTGCTCCTCGAAATAGAATGATAAAGAAGGAGAAAACCATTTATTTTTTCGTTTCGTCTCAGAATTGTTTTTAATTATATTCAAATTAGGGAAACGTAAAATACACAAATCACATCATATACAATTATAGGGCAGTCGCATATTTAAGGCGGTCTCATACAAATAGTTGTATAGGTACATAGAATGTAGATGTGCGGATACCGTTAGTGGTATATGAAAATTACTGGGTACACCTGTACTACAACCGGATATTATGGAAAATGGTGTACAGTCGAAAGGGTGACGACGAGTCCTACCCCAACGGCTTTTCCGACGTTTGGTAAATTTTAAGACTGCTGCTGAATATTAATCGAAAAATACATTACAAATATAGATTTTATGATCAATGGAAAACGAAAAATAAATGATAAATCTGTGAAATTCCACCTTTTTTTGCTTTTCTTAATGACGTTATATATTATATGACATTATTATTGGATTATACTGGAATGTCTCGAAGTTGATTTAATTTTTACATATGATTTATTATTTTCAAACCTATTCTGGAGCTAGAAAAGCAATTTGTTTCATCAGGTACCTATTAGTACTACGCGTGTGTAAGATTTATTACCTTTAATAGTCGACTGAAAATACAAGTCTACATAGTTATTATATCTTCTCATGTTCGATTATCATTTATTTTCAAACGGTTTAAATTTTAAAGCGTATACCAAGTTCAAGACGATTTATAGGACCAATATAAATTATATGATTTACTGACACACAAAATATATGGACAAAAAACTGGTTAAAAAGTTAATTTGCTTAACATTTTCAACACTTAAATAGCTTATTCATTTACTAGCCAACTATTTACACTTAACTTTATGGTTTTAATAGTTTATGTAATAACTTTTCCGTTTAATTTGAAAAATAATTAGCAAAATCGAAATGTTATTTGATATTTATACGTTCGAAATAAAAGAGGAAATAAATTCGCACATGAGTATACTATAGTAATGTGCATAATTATGATGATGAGTATCAGACAAAATCGTAAATTCATACATAAAATATGTAAAAAAGTGCAATTATTTTTGTGCGCCACCTATACCTATCCTGCAAGCGGCTTGATGCGCTAATTAAAAAGTAAATCATTATTTTTATTACTTAGTCGAGTTATTATTTTTCCAAGACGTTTACTTTATACTAATATGTATATTGTAATATTTTATGTTTTAATCGTCTGTACGCCTCGTATACACCTTTAAGTTTTTGCGTCGACTTGACTTCGTAGTAATTATCGAGAGTTGATTATTTTCATTAACTTGTTACCATGGTATACTTTTTCCAACATATGGTAATTCTATATCGTTACACTTGCCCTCGAGGGTTCGTCTCGACGACGGGAAACGTTAAGTCTCGTCACTCGTCCAGCTACGGTGAATACACATTATAATAATGATAATAATAATAATAATATTAATATTATGCGTACTCGCACTTTCTCCGAGGCGCCCGTCAAGGTTTACCGCCCCCGGTAAGACGTCGAATTGCTCATCGCACACACACACCTGTGTGCGAGCACCATATTTATTTTTATTATTTTCTGCCCATTGTTATTGTTATTTTTACGGGATAAACGGCGCGTCTCATCCGTCGTCAACGTGGGATCACGCGATGACGCTGCGTCGTCATCGGTTTTACGTAACACACACGATATGAATGCTTTTGATGACGATGACGACGGCGGTGTCGCTGCAGATACAGACGCAATAATCGGCTATTTGTGTAATGCGTTTTTATGGCGTTATATGCGCGAAATATTATAATAACTGCAGCTGTGGCGTGCGGTACACTAAGCATATAGAGTAATGTATTATACTGCTCAAAGCTCAAAGATAATAAGGCGTGTATGCGGCAACACTCGACCGAGGGCGAATACGTATTACATCGTACACGTATAATATGTATCTATGTGAATATCATGTGAAACGGTAATATTGTGTTAACGTTAACGCTATTGCCGACAACGGGACGCGAGCGAAGAAGTCCTTGGAATATTTTCCAGGAAACGTGACCGCAAGTGCGTCCTGGAAACAACAAACGGTCGTTGATCGATTTTGCACGAGGACAACGCGCAGATATTATAATGATCACGATGTATTCCGGATTGACGGCGGAGACCGCGACAGATACGTACGCCGTATATTATACTTAGTAATATTAGTATTATTGACTTTTGAAAATCATCATTATACAATAACGGGTGAGTGTGGTATACATACGACTAAATGTGCCATCGTAACATATTATTATTATCATTCATAATCGATGATTACCTGCGTTGACCTAATCAGCCTTAGTTACGAAATCGGCATCAAGTTTTCGATTTAATTTTCGCGCCGCGATTACGATGCGCAAAGGATAGCAATGCAGACTTCAACGCAAAGCACATATTATTTTTCAATGCTTTCCAAGCAATAATAATTTGTTTCGTGTAACAGCTGATACTTCGAGGATGAAACTTTTACCATAAAACATATCCGTGTCAATCTGTACATCGATATTGTTCCTGATAAATCATGTCGGAATGGTATAATATTATAATTTATAATAATTGCACAATAAACACTATATATTATGCATATATTATGTATATATTACGCATATATTATGCCCACCAATCTCCACCCATCTACATAGAGGTACATCCGTATCGCACGTAAGGACGAGAACATAATATCTGATTGTGTGTGTGTGTGCAGCGGTAGAAGTGTGTTCTTTTCTTTTAACATTTTTCTGCGAAGAATCGATTCAGGGAGAGCGATACACATATACTCGTATACGAGTATGTGTGTAGAAGTCACGCGACATGTTTTTGAAACCCATTCCCCGGCTGAGGCGCAGTGGTAAATAACAATAATAATATTATACTGAATACGCGGTTCAGAGTCATCGCGTCGACGACAAGCAGCGCATTAAAATAATAATCAGTTCGACGCGGAGTCCAACGGTTCTCAACCTTTGCGTGTAGAGACTTTAGGCCAATTTCCATACATCCTTATTTTTTACAATCACCGCGACAGAACACGAATAACGCTGGTCGATTTCTCGTCAATAACGTTCAATGGGTTCCGTGAATTTCGACCGGTACGCTACAGATGTACTGCTCTAAAAGACAACGGATTGCTGAATTTATACGACCGTTTTTCGAGTAAAAATAATTCAACGTTACGTTCAATTTTTTTTTTCAAAACTATATGTTCCACGGTTACCGTAAAATGGGGAATAGTTTAAAATCGAAATCAAGTATCAACTTTGTAGCGATCCATTCAAAATTATTCACGAACCAGAAATTTGGGTCATGACCCATAGGTTGAGAAACGCTGTAGGTAATCTATATATTATTATTATACACGATTTGACACGACTTTTCCTCCGCCATTATCGTGGACCGCGCACTACCATTATTACGACAACGGAAACATCGTTCAAGCATGTAATAGTCGTATAATGTAGCATATGGTGCGCACCCGATTTTTGACTTATGATCCCAAGAGCCGAATTGGTTCCCAAATTTGGTTACAGGTTCGATACGAAACGGTTACCATGGTCGGTCTACGCGGGTGGAATACGAATTTGTTTTATATAGCGGATACGATTGATTGGACTTTCCACAGGGACTGTCTCGCGATCGAAAATGTTACTAGCCAGCGTATACACAAGTGTAATAAAACGAAATATCTAATTATTCCTGATCGGGCTTGTTCACATTGACAGCGTTCAAATATAATTTTTATGTTATATTTTTATACGTTTTCCCGCAAAGTTCTTAACCATGTCTACCGCATGCATTCCGAAGTCTTTATCAAATATGAAGTGTTTTCGGTCGGCAGCTGTGGTGGTCAATAATCGTCGCTCGGAACCAATTCGAACGGTTTTACAGCCGGGTACAAGTAATTTTTACGTGGACCAAACTTTTTTTTCGTTCCGCTAACCGATTCCGTAACACCCGCGGTACCTATTGAATAATGTAATATCGTACACGGTCATGCGCACCCAGGGTCGATTGAAGAGACCGCGGTGCGTCTGCGCAATAACGATGAGTGCGCGTGTACAAGTGGCGTCTGACGTCGGCCGCGTATGGGCGCGTGTTTTTTCTTCGTCGCGGTGCGGTCGGGCCGTACGATAACTGCACGTCATATTACAATGTGCCGTGGACGGGGGATGGCGCACGTGCGAGGGGAAGGAGACTCGGGATTGGTGATGAAAATAGTGTACATGTACTGTGTGGTGTGTGTGTGTGTGTGTGTGTGTGTGTGTGTGTGTGTGTGTGTGCGAGACAGAGATGGAAAGAGAAAGAAATACTGTATGCCATCCAATGGACGGGGCCCGCGCGATACCACCTACCTGTATAGCATTATATACTTAGACGCGTTATATACCTACATACCCGCGCTTACAACAACAACACCCGTCGCATGTAATATAAAAATAAGAGAAAGTGAAAACTCGCACAACACGTTCTCTCTTGCAGGCTGTGCCCCGTCGTACCCATATACACGCGTTATACACATTATATGTATAAGTATATATTCACCGCCGGGCGTCGGCGCGTCGAATATTAAAATATATGTATATATTATTATTATTATAACTATCGTTATTATTATTATTGCTAGATACTACTATCAAGGGTAAGAGCCGTGACCGGTATTTACGTGTACGCGACGACGACAAGACGCCGCCGATATCGGCTCCCTGTGCGGCTACGGCGCCCACTCGGCGTCGTCAGCGCCGTCATTATACGTACGTATAAGTATATTACATATTTATATAATATATGCACAGTGCGTTTCCTTTTAAAGGTAATACGAAATGTTTCAGTCCAGTGACCTCGGATTGATATGGGGTTATCGGAAGGATATAGGGAATACAGGAACACACATTTTTGACGATTTTCAAATTTCAAGTTCCTTCAGTATGCGCAATACAACTACCATTTTTTTTTTAGACATATTTAATCATCTTAAAGGAATAGGTATTTTCATCTGAACTACAATAGCGAGTTAATGGTTCCATTTAAGTCGTTCGATTTTTTAAAGATTGTCCTATATGATTTTACAAATTACCGTGCCTTTCCAATATTTTTTTACTCATATTATGTTTTAGAAAAAACATTCTATTATTTGGTAAATATTTTCAATTTTAATATAATTCTAAATAAATATTAATTATAGAAATAGTAGACAATAGTTAAATACTTTTTAATATCTAAAGAAATTTAATTTTTGTTAAATAAACAACATGTTTTACTAAGTCTGATTGTGTGCTGAAAATAATGTATAATATATGTCCATATGAATGACATCATTAAAAAGTTATTTCAAGTCTTTTTAGTAATAATAAGATTTATAGCATTTCATTAATTGTAGTAATTAAAATTCTTAAAAATAGCCAATAGCTCGTATAAGTGTGACACATGCCACTATAATTTTAAAATGCCAAATAAAATTGAAAAAGTTATAACGATATTATAATTGATGATATCTACCAAATAATATTATGTTATGTCTAATAGCATATGGGTTACGAGTGAAAAAAAATTCGTGGAGTCGCTCAGAAGTTTGTAAAATTGTAAACATAATATCATGTCCATGATAAAAATGTATCATATAACAGTGAAAAATGCAATGATTTAAATTAAAACATTTACTAATCGTCAGTAGATTTTCATTCCATCAATTTAGGTTAGGTAAGGTCGAGATGACTTAAAAAATTCAGTTTATCTGAATTTGGTATTGAAAACACCAGTTGCTATTTAAATAGCACAAGTTCTATCGCGCACGGGCACACTGAGAGAACTGAAAAATTTAAAATCATCAAGAAATGTGTGCGCCTGTATTCAGCTCTATCTCCTCCCGAAAATCCCGTATTAGTTCGTGGTCACTGAACTGAAATATTTCGTGTTACCTTTAAATGGAAACACACTATGTATTCTATACAGGTATAGGTAAAATCAGACGTCTCGTGACCGAGGTTGCTACGGGAAATTGCCCAATCTCGACCCACGAATTTAACACACGACGTCGCGCAGCAAAATAATGATAATTTAATAGTTTACCGCTAAAACTAAAGAATGACGATGCACCAAACTTATCGAAAAAACAATAAAACGTAAAGTCTACACTGAACTCTTCTTAAAGGGTAAGGAGGACCTTTATTCGAAAAGCAAGAATAGGTTAGGTTTGGTGTTACTGTATAAAATACGTAAATTCATCGGTAACACAATAACGTGTGCAACGAGATAAGATACCGTGCGATAGAATATATTTATACGTAAAATATAATTATATCGTGTGTTCGGCTTGGCTCCTCGCCTTAAGAACTGCAGGACCGCAACGGCGCTCAGGACCTGGCGCTTTTTTTTCCTTTTCTTTGTTATAATCTTCGCTCGCTCCCACATGCGCGCACACGCGTACCATCCATTGTGTGTACACGTGCGGGCCACCACGGTAATTGTTCGAAGACCTATGTTACAATACGGATACCCGACGACGACCGCGACGCCCGAATGCATTGTGCCGCGTACAGGTACGATCTCGTTAGCATAACCAGCCCGAGGGGAGGCTCGTTCCTGCAGTGCACAATGCGTATCCACCATCACGCCGCCGCAGCAGTCTCGTCTCCTCGGGTAATACGTATACACTTGAAGTATTATATGATAATATCAGCTCCGACGAACGGCCGGGACAATGAGCCCGGGTCTGCGTAATACACGTTTTCGGCGCGCCTAATTACAAAATATTATATTGTTAGGCCTGCGGCTGCTGCTGCGGCAGCGTGTATTCCGTGTACCCTGCAGCGCGTGTGCGGCGTTCGAGTGATTGCAACGCGCACAACACAACACGGTATAATATTATGATGTCGCGGTCCTCCGGATATAAGTGCACTCAAAATGTGTATCTATTATCACGTCCGTCCACCGGGATACCATGCAATGTACCTCGAGAGCGATTTATCCCTTGTCGATGGAGAAATTCTGTTTTTTTTTTTTTTTTATAGGCAACAATTTTATTTTATCATTGTCAATTTTATTGACAACAACGTGGTGAATAAAAGTGTATTATTAATGAAGTTAAACAATAAGCTTTTTATTTTATAACTCTTATGCACTTCGAAGATAGTAATTTTGTAGGGCTCATTTTTTTGAAAATGTTGACGGTTCAACTTTCAATTTTCATTAACTTTTTTATTTTTAATGATTTTTCAAGTTTACAAGAAAATAATGTACTGTTTACACAATTTTAAATAATAATTACATTATAAGCATTCTCTTATCAGAAAATGACGAGGTGATTGTAGATAGATAGCTTACATTAATTTATATTTATCCCGGTGGAACACCCTGTATATGTTATTGTTTTATACTATCGTACACGCGTATTGATAATGATTAGGATAGCTTGTAGCATTTGCTCATTTGTTTTGAATTATCACAGAAAAGGCACAGTACGAAACAAATACTTATCATGCTTTCACAAAGCTAGTTTGAAAAATTTTATTTCGCATATAAATGCATATTTCTAGTTTTTTTTTTTGTCTTTAGGGCATGTTTCTTCCATTTTATACTTTTAGTTGTAGATTTTAAATAATTTATAATTTTATCAATATTTTTTCATTGATGTTTTTATCCAATATATAATATCTACATAAGTATTTTAATTTTGAAGCGAGTAATGAGCTTTTTAAAATTGTAATATTTTATACGATCACGACTCGATAAAACCTATGTCATCGCACAGATGTGTTCTTCTCTATTTTTATAACAAGTTAGTTTACTCTAATATTAAAACTTAAATGAGGTTCTGCTACCCCTCGTGTGATTCAGTGCTCTACTTAAACAGCTGTCGGTTCAGATAATCCATAATCAGGCGCGAGCGTGGACATCAAACCGATGCATGATGGTTGAAAGTGTTAAAAATCGTATGCCGACCAGTCCGTGATGAACAGGCAACTGCAGTTGACACATATACTACACATACACACATTTTCTGGTGTTATTAAATTCACACACACACACACACACACACACACACACACACACACACACACACACACACACACACAAAATAACAGTCTTATAGTTATTACGCATATAAAACCATTATATTATACAGCGGATCACAACAAATACGATTGTGACAGTGCCTATATTATAACATCACTTTTTCCAATATTTGATCATACACAAATTTTACTGTAACAACGTAAATAGTTTTAGTATTGAATATAATTCGTTTTCCCTTCGGACGCGTACTTTTTATACGCATATATAATATAATAATTATCATGTGTAAGTGTTGCGATTACGAATTATTATGTTGCCAAAATATTTCCAAAGGTTAAAATGATCTGTCGTACATTACGAAATACCAATCTGCTGTTTATACATTAAATAACCGCCATATTATTACAATATTTTAATAAATTAAAATAAAACATATTCGCCACGGCGCGGCGTTGTTTCAAAAATCGTAAAAAGAAATTGTTTCCAGCTATATATTAATACCTAACCTGACTGTAGTTCAATATGTTAATGAGTTAAGCATCTGTAATCTGTAAAGAATGTGGTTGTAAGTAAAATAATAATAGATGCAAGCCAGAACCTCCAGAACGCGTCACGAATCAATCGTCAAAACGTCTCGGAGAGAATCGTGACATATTTATGTGACGCCTTTAAACGACCCGCAGCGCAGCATCACAGCAATCGATTATAAATTGCTCAAGGAAATTGATACGTTTGCGTTGGTTTTCTTCTAAATACAACACGTATATATCATGTGGCGGCAGCGAGGTCATGGGTGATGATCGTATGACATATGCTACCTGCAGGATAAGCTGACTTGACACTTAAAATATGTATAGTATAATGTTTTATTGTTCGACCGCGTCGAGAAAGGCGTCCAAGTCGTTCAATTCCGCAGGGCTCAGTTTCTACATGTTATCATTCGAAATCGCAGTATTGCCGCGGTATTGCGGTTTACGGAGACGCGAAATTCATAAAATATTTATATAATATATACATTTGTATATATATATATATCACGTGTGTATAGTATACGCGTGAAAATGCTACGACTGTTTTGACAATACTATCGTTGAAACTTTTACGTCATCATCAGGAGCAGGAAATATTTTGTTACACGCCGTACTGTATAACGAATGACTCGTCAGATTTAAGAGTGGCAAAAACAAACCTTGATAAACGCTTGCACAGGGAACACGCATGACACTATACGCTGTAAGAGAGTGAATATCGGGCAGAAGGACGGGCGGAAATAGCAGTGCGGATATTAGCGAAGTCCCTGGTTAGACGAAAAGACACTTGCTGGTTGGTGTGGAAAAATGACTATACCATATACCTCCACGCGGCCGTATCGATCGACAATAAGAAATATTTTTTTTGCTCCAAACCAGTCTTTAAAAAATTAGTCAATAAATTAATAACTGCAGCGAGTAAATTAAATACGCGTGTAGTTGAATGTAATGTAGTGCAATGATTCCCAATTTATAGTCCACGTTTTGGAATTGGCGGTCCGTGGTCGTGTTGGGGGGGGGTTCACGGTCATGTAGTCATTGAAGTTTAAGACGACATCCACGGATAACGTTCTAACAATACTCATATAGGAAATCCATTTTCTGGTGATATCGAAAAAGTAGAAAATCTCTCTGAACAGGAGCAAGATGAATTAATTGGTCTGGTAAATTCGAACTGAACGATGAAAAATATTTTCAATGATAAAAAAAACTAATTGATTTTCGGTGAACTGTTTAAAATTATCTAAAGCAACTGGCCAAGAAAGCTTTAATATATTATGTTCGATGCCCTTTCGCACAACGTATAGATACGCGAACAAGCTTTATTTACCAACTGTTACACGAAAAACGAATATCGTAATAGACTTATATATAAACGCTGATTTAAGAGTGAAAATATTAAACAAGCATCCGATCTTGTAGGAGATTATGAACATTAAAAAGAAAGGTTTCACGCGTCTCATAAAGTTCGAAAATCAATGCTAACTAATTATAACTAATAACTAATTCATGTAACTTATAATTACATTTTAAAAAGGTAATTGCAATAATGTTGTACGTAAAATAAAGTATTAAATCAATTAAATCTCTTTGCAATGTACTTTTTGAGAAAACCTGTGTTTATTTTATTACAAAAAGTATGTAACATTAAAATTAATCATAAAAAATGTTTTTTTATTTTAATTTTCATATTTGAACAAAATGGAAAAGTAAGCAGTTACAAAAAATGGGGATCCCCGGACCAATTGAAGTCTTAGCTACGGGCCCGTGATTTTATACTAACGGGGAACCACGACGGAATATACACTGTCTCAGTTGTCCGACTACCGCGGTGTACCAGTTGTATATTATTTCTGTCGGCAGCAACGTTATGTTAGCCCGGCGGCGCCGGATTTTAACCCGACAGGGAGTCCCGAAAGCCCGTAGAAAGCGTGTAGGTATAATACGTTAACTCGGATGTAAACGGTTTCACTGCTGATGCAGCCGTGTCCCGGTCACTTTCGGTGACGCGGGCGAAAGTCGATCGATCATATTATATAGGTATACGCGCGCAGAGCGGTATTATTAAAGTAATATATTCGTTTCTCGTACTTCTTCCATGCCCCCCTCCTAGCGGAAACTTTAATTAAATACTATGATGTCGTACTGCGGACGCGAATAACATTATATGATCGTTGGATTGACTATTTGTGATTTTCTTCTCGGCATGTATAACCCGCGGTCTTGCTAAGATTTTGCCCGGACCGTCACGCCACGGATGCAACACGCTACGCGTCGCGGTCATCAACCAACGATCGTTGTAAGAGAAACGATTCGTCGACCGGCTTGTTTTCGAACTAAATTTGAAACCGTACATCGCCAACACAAGGTTTTTTGTTCGACTTATTTTGTCACGTTCGACGTCATTCGTCCGTATCGGAGGAGGCATGGTCCCGGGACTTACCCGACGGATAAAATCGAATTCGCCGAGCCGGCCAACAGCTGTATTCTAAAACGTATTGTTCGTGATACCACAAAGTTTATAGACGGACGAACATCAAAAGCATCGCATCACCGACATTTCGGTGTCGTTGCATCGGAAGATGAATATTTACTGTGCCGGTTCGATTTTTACTCGCCGAATGCATGTATTATTTCGGACCATAATAATATAATACGCATTGCACGTCTATTCTAACCTAAAGGATGTTGTACAATGTACTTGCGACCGACTCGAATACTCCGCGCGTAGGTAGTATAGTAAACTGAATACTCAATACTGCAAGACGAAAAGATTGAATAAATACCTAATATTGATAATGCGGATATTAAAACCTGTTAGTATAATATTTGTTACACGAATGTAAATATTTAAAGTCACTTATAATAATTAAATTAAGATAAATGCGAAATTCAACAAACATATTGTATTTACAGGGCAGTGTTGGCCGAAAACTGTCATCATTTCGGAAGTATAATGGTATATTATTATAACTTATGGTAACGTCGGATTTTCCCCCATTACTATCGCTGTTAATTATTATACCGGTAAATGTGGTGAAAAAAAAATTTGTAAAAATAAATTACAATAACATACGTTCCTTGATCACAGACCCCTTTCCATAAGACTTTGGGCGCGTATTGTCATCACGGGAGTTAGTAATTTGTACCACTGGAGGTAGTCGAAAATATGAATTGTAATTTGCAACATTAAAGAGAAAATGTAATAAAAATTAATGTCGACAGTTGAATATTCGATTGTTTCGTATAGGATTCGGGATTTCTAAACTCTATGATTTCAAGACAAAACACAAATAAAAACTGTATTCATATCTGCCAATGACATATCAATAACTGTTTATTAATGTGATCAAATATTATAGTCTTACCGTTTAATCGTAATTGTTCGAATAGTGCAGTTTCTATACCTCTTGTTTTTTGCAATAAATAAGTTAAAATAATTAAAAGTAACAGTGGTGAAGAAGATATTTTAATGACCATACTTTGCATTTTGCATACAAAACAAATAATACAAACATAAATCGTCGGTGTCGCGGTCGTACTCGAAGAAATTGTTTCGCAAATGTATTTTACAAGTGATGATGATAGATACTATTGAAAAAATGATCGGTTTCAATTTTGGGGCAAACACTACAGACGCATTTGAAAAATGTCGGTGTAAATGACACATGTCGTTTATATTTCGGATCGATTTTAGTTAAAATTGACTACCTACATCCTTCAGCTCGACGTGCGCACACCCATGTGAAATCTGAAAGCGACTATATTTATAATATTGCGTTCGAATAACAAGAAGATTCCGGAACGGATAGCTCGATTTTCCATATCGCAGTGTACAATATATATTATAATAATTAATATTATATACCGTGACGTTTTCGACCGTTATAATATACTGAGAGTGGGCGCGCTCGTAACCCGCGGTAAGTCCGAGACGACCGCACAGTTTTTTTGTATATACGTGTTCGACTCGGTTGAACGATTTTGTTTTTCACGAACAGCGTAGATACAGCATACGATTTTATACTCGATAAAAAACATAGGAGATATTAATATTATTTTTTTTATACTGGACTCTAACCGTCAATAAAAACTATTGAGAAGTGAATAGCGTTTACATTACCAGGACAAAGTAATATTAGCCGCCGTGTTATGGCTAATGTAATCTACCGATAATAAATTTACAATTTTTTTTGTTTTCAATAAAACTAATATAAATTAGTAAATTAGTAAAATATATTTTAAGCCGTATGATGCCAGAAAAATAAATATAATTTAAATAATCTCTGTACTTTTGTGATTTCACATAATTTTCTTTTGATTGTTATCACGTTCACGGACACGTGCACTTTTTAAAATTATTTAAATATAATATGGTAATAAATTATAATTGTATTGCTTTTATTTTGTGTCCAAATATTACGGTATACGTATAGTGGGCTAGTCAATACATTTCTAGATGCATTTAGTGCCGTCGAAAATATCACTGCCAGTGACCTGTTGTAGTTAAGTTTATATAATTATAGTACTAATTGGCCGTGAACGTGTTACTCTATTCAACTACCGATGGCAAATGTGCAAAATAGCCTAGGCTTAATGTACGAAACCATGATTTTAAACCTTGCTACTTGGATAATGTAGATGTACACATTAATATGGATGATAATTCACATTTTATCCGTAACTGATACACTATACAGGAACTCGAGATCTCTGCACGTTTCGGCTGAAAATTCGTAACGCTGGCAAATGAAATGAGAATTTTTTCTAAAGATCTTAACGTTACAATGATATACAATGATATGATCATTCAAACAAACGAGATATGGTTTTAATATCACGATCCATCGAGCCCTGTTCTTAGCACTCCAGACTCATAATCAAATGGCCCAGCCAAAAAACACGTTTGTATGTTATCGAGATCTCCGTAATGGATTTTAATTGCATGAAAGTAACTCGTGAGAGTCGACCACCAAGTATCGTTAAATTTCTGTTAAAATGTATAGTAACTATGTATTATATACAGTTATAGATTCTTCAGAAACCAATACTGGATCTATTATAGTTATAGTAAATGCAAAATATTTTTATTGGACAAAAACAAAAACCAATTTAGACGGCTGTCTCGCATACGTCTATATATTATAGCCGTATAATCCGCCATTATTAAATACACTCTGATAATACGTATAGTCTATACTATAATTTATAATTATTTATGTACCTATAGGTAATAGACGCTTGGAGATATGTGCTTGTTTTCACAAACCGACCGCTCGACATTAGCATATTTTCTATACAAAATATATGGTACCTACCTATATTGTCATCGCATATACATTTCAAACCCATGTTTTAATCTGTTTCGATTTTATACGTTCTTCGGCCATTTATAAGACCTGCACACGCACTTTTACGCTATAAATTATAATCTGCCTACAAACACTAATAGTACACTTGTCCATTGTGTTCTATAATAATTGTAATGCAGCCAACGTATATACGTGTAACAGGCAATAGACATAGCCGCTTAGTGATAAGTGAGTTCTGTATTATTATTATGCTTTCTAGTTTGGCGTTATTCTCAATTCAACAAAATACTAAACATGCGTTCTTTCTATTTTTCCATCGTATTAAAAAAACACAACAATGTTGTATATCAGAACGTGACTTTATCGTTTGATTTTTTTTTTCCTTAAAAAAAATCACCGCACCTATAAAAATTATTTTTACAAAACTGATAAACTGAAACCATACGAACTATAGTCTATACAGACGTGACAAGGTATTGTATACGAATTATGACTTATCGGAATTCATATGTATAAATGAATAATTTAATTTATTATATATATATATACTATCCTCATTGCGTGTGATAAGTTAAATTTATATCAAAGTCATCCGAAATTCCAGTTGCCAAATACAGACAATTATTTTTTAACAACGAACGCTGCGTCGAAGCGTCGATATCACCATATGTGTATCCAAAATAATACGTTTTGACTGTTAAAAAAATAAATAAAAATAAATAATTCGAGTAAAATTGATTCCGTCGACTGCAGGCTGCGGCCACAATAATAAACCATCGTGATCGGTTCAATAGAACGGTGTGTATACATAATACTCAGCTCAAGTGCACTCATAAGTCACGACGCGTAATGCACGTTGCTATTGCAAAAACTTTTTTCTCGCATTTCACGTGTTGTGTGTTGTGGCCAAATTGCCACGAGAGTTAGGCCAGTCGGGTCTGTTGCGGGTTATCTCTCGACCGCGGCAGTGTGCGCACACATTTTTCGTCATTGTTCGATCGCAACTGCGCAGTAACACAAGAAAACTAAACCAACTGTTTATAATATATTATCGTCGTTCCCGTGTATCGAGACGACCGTGCGTACAGGACGACAAGTGGATAAAAACTGTTCGTCGATTTGACCGGAAAATTTGAATCCTCTCCAGAAGGGTCGTATTTAATGCGTACCGTATACGACAATGTTTGCAGTATTATCCCGCCGCGAGAGGCGCACATTCGCGTACCTATATGTATATATTATACACTCGTAAATGTATCCGAACAAAAACCGAACGATGACCTTTTGCCACGTAGAGCCGCTGGCGGTTTATCATACTCGTGGGCGCAACATCACGTATATATGCCTATGATATGCAGCAGCACGTGCAGTGTGTCCGACATTAATTTGTCCACCCATGACCGACAATTTCGAATCCGTATGTATACGCGATTATGTACTAACATATCGCTCGCGCGAGGTAATGTACTAGTATGCTCGGAAGTTATGGGAATTGCATATTGTTCCATATGATCTCGATGTATACCTGACCAAGATAGAAATCCGAGCCATACACATTGGTGAGCTTAAAAATCGAAAATTTAAAATGCATATTTTGTCAATTTCAGCTAAAAAAGTGCATACATATCGATTTCATACACATATTATGCACATTTCATATTTTTCTAAAATGATCTCCATTCAAATAGTTTTTGGTCATTTTCAATAGAAAATCTTAAGAAAATATTGGTGGTTCAATGTAACATAATTTAACAGGTGTTATGAAACTTATATTTTTATTTTGTATTCAACTTGACAATTACTAAAAATATATTTTTTTCATCTGTTTTTTGAGTGCAATAATATGTCAAAACGCCAATCGATTTTTATGTTATAGATTTATAATTTTTTTTTTAGAATCTAAATAATTTTCGTGCATATTTTGCCATTTAAAGCTCCTACAAGTAATAAGTAAAATATTATCATGTGAGTTAATATCGCATGCACAGTTACAACAACAATTCGAACAGCGCTACCAGGCTGAAACTATTTTGTCGTGGTCCGTATTTCGAGGCACAGCCAGCTTATGGAACTCAAACGGAAATCTCGCAGCGACCGTGACATATCGTCGTACAGCCTGCGGCTATAATAATATAACATAAAAGTAGCTATAATATCATGTATTATTGGTATGCGAAGGAAATTCCTCGACAGTAATATATTTTGCTGCGCCCGAGGCGAAGAGATAACAAAAAAATTAAAATTATACGAGCATTGTATTATACATCACGCACCGCAGATTGGCGATTGCGGACATTGCGAGACATTATACCGCTGACGATATCGAATTCGGATCGAAATGAATGTACACATTTCACGTTATACTCGTCCCGAGTGCGCGAAAGATGACGCCCACTACATGCTGTACACGACACTCGCATGAAAACCGTATATAATTTATATAATTTTGTTATTATTATCGTTTTAATTTATATAATTTTATAACACTGTTGTTATACTTAGCTTGTATACCAATCTGAATCTATATACATTTTCGTACATAATTTTGAATAAAAATCAAATTTTACTAACACACAGTTAGATGTCCCACTGTCAAGTGGGAAGACTTTGAAATAATAAAAAAAACTCGTCCCGTCTACGTACAATATTATTATGATTTCGTCCGCCGAATGCCGCGGTGTTCTCGATTTCACCGGCATCAGTGGCGCAACTAGAGGAGCACAAGAGGGTTCTTTAGCACTCCTTCAAATTGCAGTTCAAATTTAGCACAACTTGTTTATTTCTTTGTTTCAACTATGATAATAACAGGGAAATACTATCAATCCTCTGTTTTTAAAAGTATGTAATACAGAGATTTTTTTCCTAACCTAACACTAGGAGTTTAAGGCAACTTTTTTAATTTTGTACATTCTTAGAGTAGATAATATGATCGTTTTTTAGATGCGTGCACTGGTTTACGGTTTCTCATAGAATGTAGTCCCCGGCTCTGGAATGAACAAATAATGTTTATTGTAATCCATAAATCGAGGAATGGTATTTGGTGGTGTAGCGACGTATGGGCGTATGGGAGCTCATGGGTCCATGAGTATTACATAATATCAGCACCCCCAACGTTGGCCTATCTAGTTGCGTCTGTGCGCACAGCTATCACATCTTGTGTGCCGTGTGCGCGAGTCGCCGTCTAGAAAAATAGCTACTACACAACGTACTACAGAAAACGTACGCCGACTGCAGCCAGATGAATTGCAATACGTTTTTGCGCTCAACCGCGGTATGATAATGTTCTGTGCCTACCACGTTCACATTACTTTTCATGTACATTTAGGTCGAATCGTTTAACCGATTTCCCGCGATAGCGTGTGAATAGTTTTTGGTTTATTGTCATCGGAAATTTTCAAAAACCCACTTTAGTACTAGTAGCGTTACAAAATATTAACGTTTTTCCAGAGTTTCGACATCCCAAATGATTGGAAAAAAAGCCAACAACTTCCTGCTCGTCAAGTTGATAATGTAAGTGACCATCATGAAAATCATGTAAGTTGAACAATTCTGCAGCATAACACTATAAATTACCATAATTTATTTAAATGTGATTTAACATTATGTGGTAACTTTTTGCTCAATTATCTTATTTTTATCGTAATCTAACATTGAATTCTCCGAGCACGTCGTTTCTAAGTAAGGGAACCCCCGGAAGTTCACGGATCGCTCTGGGGCCCCGGACTAGTACGAAGTGTGAGGACCTACCTGTTTTCCCTCTTATTTTCTTATGCAGTATATCTCGTGACTTTAAGCTCAAACTTTTCCAGATATTTTCATTTAAAAAAAAATCACTTTGCACATTATATTTTATACTATATAGTTTCCTATACTACTGACTTGATGCAATGGATACATTATTGAACAGTAATAAGCGCTCGATATAGTATAATAATATCGTCACCCTCATGACATAAGTGACCAAGTGTTATCGTTATAATTTTAAGTATGGTTAGTGGTCACTTTTAATTTTGAACATTTATTTAAAAATCGAGAGTTCAACCAATGCTTATGGACTTGATATAAATGAAACCGCAAAGCGTACTAGTTTTAATCAGTAACCATCTATGATTTATAAATTATAAGTAACTTATATAATTATAAGTAACATAATTTTGTTTTAAAAAGTGACTCTAAGGAACAACTTTTTTGCTTAGTTATTTAAAAAGTGACAAAGTCACAAGTAGAATGTACTTGGTCATTATTTATAAATTTTTTTATGATTATCTTTCTCGTTTAAGCAGGCTAATAGTGGAGATTGAGAGTAATACATGTTTGATATTTTTACATCACATGAATAAGAAAAACTTATATACAATAAAATAAATTATAAGAATAAATAAAAATACATAAAATTACCATGAAATAAATAAAAATAATTAAAACAAGCAGATACTTATATAAATAACTTAAATATTATGTTGATCGATATAAAACAAAAAATCTTAGCTCAAATCTAAAAATAGCCATTTATATAATAGCTTTTTAAGATAACTTTGCATATCGTGGACGTTTTTTTTATTCCGAATAGACATTGAGTTGAAAAAGGTATTGCCTAAAATCTAGATAATCAATAAATGATTGACCGAAAGATTTTTCGTATACTCGTATTTAACAGAAATATTGTACACTATGTTCTCTCTTTTACTCACAACTGATTTACTATAATTATTGGCTTTAATAAAACGATTGGAGATAACTATAATAGCAATTGTTTTATGAAGGGTTTTAATTGGCATTAATGTTACACTTATATTTATACATACCTAATGATAATTCAAACAATAAACTTTTATTTTTTATTTAGTCATTGCAATATAGTTAACTTATATAAAAACTTTACTTGTTAATTATAATATGTGAAGTTATACATAGTTTAATACAACAAGACGTAGATACAGCAACCGGGGTCTCCGAGGACAGCCGACAATTTCCTAGACATTTTTTTCGAACTCTTTCCGTGTACATACGATTACTCGAATGTCGAATATAAAATTACTATTTTTCTTCTCCTTCTGTCCTCGCAGACTTCAGATAACCGATCGGTGTTTTTATTCCGCCATTTTTATCTCATTTTTGAAACGTCGTGCTGTACTCACAATAATATATATTTATTATTATGACACAACGGCCGGAGGTTGAAACCAAACCAGAATCCTACAATAGATTCGTATATTACTGTTATTATGATTATTAATAATATATGATAATATTATATTATAATATTAGACAAATGTCACGAATCACGATAATAGTGGCGCGGCCAACCGAAGACGTGGGCAACCGACCAGTATAATATATATTGTTATGCATATCGCTCACCGTCGCATCGTATAATATTATAATACGTAATATGTTATGATAGTGTTATTAGTTATTAGTTATTGCTGCACGTTTTCGTCGTCGAGGTGCGAGGTAATAACATTATAATATTATGCACTCGGACGAATAAAATATCTACTTATAGATACGAATAATATTACTTAAATTATAATGACAGTGTTTTTGTTTTCGGTTAAGTCGACTGCACGTTTATAGTATGTAGGTATATTATAATACAATATTATTATCCATCGCGATATATATATATAATATATAGAATATACGGTGGCGTGCGGGTAATGAGCGACTATACATACAGGTAGGTATAGCTGATTCCAACGACGACGGTATAATATAAAATATATATTATATTCATACGCGCATATTGTAATATTATACTCATACACACCGTTTACGTGAATACGGTTATAGTAATAATAATATAATCCTGTTTTTTTTCTGTTTTTTCTTTCCTCATAATCACTATAATACGCGCGCGCGTGGCGATGTTACAAGTGGTTATCTAATATAGTATTTCTGCCCCCCCCCCGGACCCCATCAATCGGTTAGTTTTTACCGAAAACCATTTTAAACGCGCGCGCGCGTGTGTGTGTGTGTGTGTGTGTGTGTGTTTATTACGAGGAAAAGTTGATTAATCCAAATCCAAAGCCAAAAACCACACATCATATAATATACGATACGATATAATATGGTTGTTATTTGAATACCGCCCAAAAACGATTCTGTCGTTCAAGGTTATCAACACGTTTTTATCCATGTTAAATAATATTGTATCGATATTTAATTTACGTATTTTATTGGAAATTAAAACTTTATTTTTTTAATTATAATAATCATTAAGTATATCATGTATTATGTGTGTATCGTACGGTGTCCGAATACGCAACACGGCGTCCATGTAAGTGCAACAATCATCGATTTAATGATGATAAACTAAACGATTATTATAATGATATTGTCTTGAATATTTTGGAATCGTTTATTTTTATTATTATTATTATTATTCGTTTTTTTTTTTTTTTTTTTTTTATTAGCTATAAGTAAAAACTATGATAGCTCAACATTTACAGCAATACATTAAACGAATATTATTCGTTATTAGTTATATTTTTGGTCTTGTGCAGTGATTTAATGATAAGATAATATTATCATAATTGACAATATTACACGGTATAGCAAAAAAATATTGTGTACAAGCGAAATATCATTATTGCAGATAAATGTGAAAGTATTTACATGCAGGTGTTAGCACTGCGAGGACGGAAATGGCAAACGAAAGTAGTTAAAACGGATAAAACCGTACGGACAATAATATATAATATTACGAGTGAAAGTGAAATGAAATGTACACAAATTCGGATACAAATCATCATTGAAGTACCAAAAAAATATTGTTATGTACTTATGTGTATCGCACGCAGGCATGCGACTCGAAAGATGGTGTTCAGTGTGCCCGAAAATCATAAATGTATAGTAGAATAGCGTCTGTTTATTGACTCTCCGCGGTTTCATCGTTTAACGGCTCGTGATGAAAACCGTTTGTGCCAATTTTACTTGTTCGCGCTCAGTTGGCGTGAACGTAATAGTCTATAAATTCTGGTTTACCCTATGGTTCTAATCGAAACGCTTATGCCGAGTGTACGGACTGTATGCAAATAAGAAAGTAGCAGAGCAAAACGGCAATTAATTAATTAATTTATCGCATTTTTCTTTTGTTTCTGTTATGACACCTACCCAACTCGATGAAATAATAATTGTATTATACATTATACATTATCGGCTATATTATTATTCATCAATTATCGAGCAGCACGACCGCGGGGTGTCATTATACAAACGGATATGGAAGTATGAACAGTAAATATAATATAGAAAGTATGTACAATACTTTCCGTGCCGTGTACAAGTTTACGCGTCAAAGTCTGCAAGTTGAACGTTGGACGAACATTTCACTATACGTCTCTCAAATGAAATAATAACAACGTTTCCCGCATACATTTTGTAAAATCTTTGCGTTATGTTTGGCGTTCGACTCGTCAAACGATTTGTATATGATTTCAAATATTTAGCGGTCATGCGATGATGGGTAACACGCGCGGTTCGGAAATATAATATAAATAGTAATAACTAATAATAATAACATGTCACGAGGTACATGCGTGATAACACGACGGTAAGACATCGATTGTCGTAACGTTTCGCTGTGCGTTTTTTTAATGGGCGCGAAAATACCGTGTGTTTACACGTCCGTATGTATTTCACATGGATACACGCGTGTATACATTAGCTGCAGAGCGAACACGATGACTCCGATGATGACTCCGGCGATGATGATGCGTTACCTTCGCCCTTTAACATCGGTTCAAATGCGAAAGTGCATTTTATAATTGCTTAATGACACGCATCAACATTGCAACAAAACACTATTTATTTCTCTCTCTCTCTCTCTCTCTCTCTCTCTCTCCGTATATACCTACAACAACATGCAATAAAATGACCCTGAGCCCTGAGGTATTTTCATGACGCATTCGAAACCTTCACGAAATATATATATATATATATAATATGTGTATAGGTACTTATTCCGAGAACGAAACGAATTTTAATCTGTTACGATTTTCATCTTGTAACCTAAATACATATTATAATACGATACATTATAATATGGTATTTATACCGCGAGATCGGGTGCAGCGTCGTCTCATTTCAGTGGTTTTCTTTCGCATTTTCAACGAGTATATCTATGTATATTATACGCGTGTATATTTTATTTTCTTAGTGTCTAATTAGTAACACTAGTTGATTTTTATTTCCAATAAATCGTATCTGGTATAACTGTTGTTACCTTTTTTTTTTTTTTAATTTGAAAAGTAACGTCGCATTTCGGTTAATTTTATTATATAATATACATGTAAATGACCTGTACGTACACGTTTTGTTTAACCGTTGACCCCAGCATAGAATAAACCATGCTATTTCGCGGTTATTTATTACACTTCGAACGTACTTGAAAATAATCGTTTGCAATTTTCAAGTATTTAAAAGTCGACGTTATTGCAATACGGTTGATGGCGCGAACATAATGTTCTTTTAATATATGGCTGACAATAATTATTACGTATACATACTAACACATTTTTAACACAGAATACGCTTAGTTTATTATAGAGGTTAAGTATTACAGCTATGTCTTTACGGTGAAAAATAAGACACTAAACGTTGGCGCGAAATATAGATGCACCTGTACGTACGTATACGTTTTACGACTGGAACCGTTTATCATTTGCGGTTGAAAGATCAGTATTTTCATGAAAACTATACAGTTGCATACTGAATGTATTGCCTTTATACAGCGTTTAGTATGTACTAAAGAAATGTATACCGAAAACAATTCCATGAACATTTTTTTTTCTTTTCCGGTTCACGGGTGTCTTAACGAATTCAACATTGCAGAAAAGTCGTCATGCAATGTTTGATTCAGACAAAACGTTGACAAAATACAATGCAAGTCATAAAAATGTTATTATAGTTTTATCAAAGTTAGTCGCTTAAGCAATCTGACCGTCGTGTTGCGATCTTAAGCCGACAAAGAAGTGTATTAACATATAGGAAATAAGGGATCATATTTTCGTTTGCGACGGCTTACGAGATGAACACTTGTCGATCCACCACACCCTGTCGCGTACGCGTATTTCTATACGTAACGTAACGCATATCGCTATTATGATACGTAGTTGTTGTATTTGTTGATAAAAGGGCATAATACAAAATTACCCGGAAACCGTGTTACATATTATAAATATAAACGTATATCTGGTAAAATCATATAATAATAATATGCATTGTCGCGTATTATGGTGTACCTGTGTACTCCTGTATACACGCATATTTGTCTACAGGTAAATAAAGACATACATGTGTAAAATAATAATATATACACTACACACGCCTGTACTAGCCATGACTGGTTTCGCCCATACTTATATATATATATATACATATATATATATATTATACTGTGATGTATATTATGAGGTAGCTGCTAAAGGTATACAGCATAAAATAATTAAAAACATTAAATCGTAATAGGTTGTGAACAACCATTAATCATTATTATACAGTAGTAGGTACTACCTGACAAACGTGTCTTATGGAAGAAAAAAAATCCACATATCACGTTGACTACGGTACACAATAAGAATTTATTATTATTTTTAAATTCAGTAATATCATAATATTTAGCGATATCAATGTGAACGCATGCGTTCTACGGTTCCGACAAACACGTCAACCGTATTCGTGTTTTTATTAAAAATCAGGAGTTTTTGTACGACAATATTGTTCACAATCCTAATGGAACGTATCGGGACAGAGGCCGCAACGCAACTATTCACAAGTCCCTAAATCACCTACCGCCGAATTCATACTTAGCCGTGTGGCCAACGTCTATATTGCATGTTATATTATACACACCCTGGTCGAAAACACAAATCAGACGTACATCTACACCGTATAGCGTTTCATTTATACCCTTCAAGTTGTCGCAACATCACGGGTTTCTGCGGATAAAAAACTAGAAACCGAAATACGGTTGATGCCCATCCGATGTGTTTTCGGTCGATGATAAATGATGATTTTTGATTTATAATACTAATGACAATTGTTATACATTATTGTATTATATTATAATAGATTGATTTTGTCATCTATTCTGGAATCCACTTAAATTACGGTTATGTTTCGTATTTTTTTTTTTTTTTAATTTTTACCACAGTCAATTTTATTTGTTTTCTTCTGAAACCAAATTATATTTGATTTAAATACGCATTGGATTTAGATTCACAGTTGGTTAAAATTAAATACCATCCATTATTAGTTTTAATGTATCAAATCTGTTTATAACTCTAGACATACAATATGATTTATCGTAATATGTCATATCGTGGAGAACCTTATGAATAGGGCTCGGATGTTTATGAAATCACATATTTTTTTCTATTGATCCAACTTAATGTGGACCCAGATACACGGTTCTACTGAGTCAATTAATACTATATTTATTTTGCATATTTTTGTATGTTTTTTGCTTTTATATTTTAAATGCATATTTCAGTACATTTTCGAACTTTTTTAAAAACAATTTAAATTAACGGGTAGATAAATGATAAATTATCGACCCGTATAATTTTTGAAAGCCCCATCACGATTAGAGATTGTTAAAACAGAAGCCCATAGTATTTATCTTCCTCCTGGGCCTATACTCGTAATAACCCGTTGGGGAAGTTTTGAATATATGATGGCTGGAAGTACCTACGGACGAAGCTTTGGTTCTACGTTCAACAATTTTACACGAGGAACACATTTTCTTAAGCTGTTGATTTAACCAGACCACAACGCTTGATTGTTTTCTTCGCAATTCGAACATTGGTAAATTCCCGTTTGGAATTTTTAATTATTATAGTGAAACGCGAATAAAACGTGTTTAAATTATCTAACTGTCTATTCGGTTAGGCCATTATAAGTATTACAGCCTCACTGTTTTTAGTGGACAAAATATGTTGATAATTTTTTAATTTTAGCAAAAAAAACAGGTGTTGATTTATTGACATGTTTCAGATGAACTGAAACGATCTAGTCCCAACAAAGGGCTGTGCTTCGGAACCATGTGGAAAATCGAGATATCGGAAATAACGAGATACGTAAACAGTATACGTGCAATATACACGAAGACCTATGGTATATTGGTATACGTTTTTGCAGATCAACTGCGTGTACGCGGGTAGTAAACTGCAACGGTGCCTGACGTGCACTTCTGTAGCATACTCGATGAAACCGCAAACGCACGGCAAATGCAGTGGTCACATCATATAGCGGTATTGATTAGAAGAAATATACAGTGTATATAATATTAGGTATATTACGTTAAAAAAAAAATTGTTATTCTTTCCTTTTTTTCTTTTTCTTTCGCTCCGTTGAAATCTCGTGTCGCAACCAGCGACAAAACACGGTTATATCATCGTGCATTAATTATGTATTGTACAATTTTATTATTATGTGTGTGCCGCGAATCGATAGATCGTAATAATAATTGCGCGCGCAGATTACAGAATATGTTATGTAGATTTTTGGTAAAAACTTTCATGAGATAGATGTTGACCGATGTATCGCCGCACACCGAACGGACAAAAGAAACAATATTATTGTATCAATGGAAATTTATCAGCGCGTGTTTGCATGCATTCATTCATCAATTCGAACTATTTATTCGAATCTTTAATCTAATTGAAACGATGTGAACCGAAGTGTTAGTATGTATATGATATACGCGCGTGCATTTTTACACTCCCAAAGTTATTCATGTGACGCGGATTTCGAATGAGATTCAACACTAAACCGTGTGCAATAGCTCATACACCGATTTATCACAGCTCGGATCAGCAGCCGTTTACACATGCACCATTTAACCACTTAAAATCCAAATTGAGGTAAATCGGTTTGAACCGCGCTTGTACGCGTACGTATGGCGACATGGCGTTTAAATAGGTATATCGGACGAAATAAGTCCAGTTAGTAGAACGCCGCGCTTAGCTGATCATTTGGTTGCATGTTGAACTTATTATTTGGTTCTACGACTTTCTTTTTCTTTTCGTGCACCTCACGTGTTACGATTTTCGATTTTCACATCGTTGCACCGGTGCTGGTGTAAAATTTTGAATTCGGACTTCAAATGTTAGCGCTGCTTGTAATAACAACAAATGAACGAATAAACAAGCGAATAAATATCGTGTCCAGGGAATTATCGCGCGATCGACGGCTACAGTGAAATACGTGCAAACGGTGCAGCACTGTTGCGCGTACGTACGGTTAGGTACGGCGGCGGTGGATACGCGCAGAGGCGCCGGGGCCGCGTAGTTGGTAATGTCAAGGCGTCCGCGGTCGCGCGGTGAAAGTGGCGCATGCGCGGGCAACGTACGAAAAAGTCTGCGCGCGTGCGAGAACACACCGGACGACCGCCGCCGGGTGGACGGGACGGATGGTGCGGCGGTGGTGCTGGAGGTGGTAGTGGGACGAAGAGAAGGAGGAGGTGGAGGTGACGGCGCGAAAAAGACCTCCCGCCGGCAGGAAAAGCGGCCCGAGCTGCGCCGCCCCCACCCGCGCGCGGCCACGTAGCCGGCCGCGACCACCACCACCGCCCGAAAAGAAGCCCCCGTCCCGTCGGTCGGCCGCGTTCCGAACGTCGTCCCGCGTGTCATGCCGTATCGTACACCGCTCACGTAGCACCTCCCGACACCACCCGGCCGGACGGTTAGCGCTGCCGCGGACATTGCGCGACGGGAGCGACTGTGCCGTTAATACACCGGCGGTGTTTGTCTGCGCAGCTCATTACACGTACCCACACGCAGTAGCGATGACGGGAAAAGCTGCTCTGGCCGTCGCGCTCTTGTGCCTGTTCCAGGCGCTCAACAACTGTGAGTATAAGACATAAGATATAAATATTATCCGTATAATATATTATGTCCAAATCATAATATGCAACTGTAATATATTTATTATAACCAGTATCATGGTCACGTGCACACGTACAGTAGTGGTTACGTCGTCCACGTCGTCGCTATTTTTATCATTTTTTCGTCGGCTTGTTTTTCCGTACTACTCTCGATCTTTCGTCGTTTGAATTTCTTCTATTTTTCCGCTGGTCCTTCGCGTCCATCACGCGCGCACGCTCCGTGATCAGAAATACTATTCAATTGGAAAATATCTCGCGCAAAGTATAGCTGGTCCAATTGAGTCGACTTAGAAATATCCGAGCCCAACACACCACGTGCGGTTTAAATGCCCACGTACAACATTTTACCGTTGTCGACGACGCGTTCGTACCCCGTGACCGCGCGCCGTCGCGACCAAGAGCTTTTGAAATCGTTCCAATTTGTATTATTATTTTACTTTTTTTTTCCGACGTTTTTTTCGGTCGTTTTCTTCTATCGGTTTTGCAACGGACCGCAATAAAGACGGCGGCGCGCTAAATGTCGTAAAAAAAAAAAATAGAAAGGAACTCGCCAGCCGTATTCGGTAGGAAAATAAACAAAAAAAACAAAGAGTTCGTTGCTCTTGTGTCGTTGTGCAGCGGCACCGTTGCACAACTGCATATAATAATATAACCTATGCACGATTTATATTGATATTGTACCTAATAATATTGTGAAAACACTGAATAGATATGGTAATATATTTTTTTTTTTTACGACCGGTCGAGTTGTATTGTACAGTCGACGGTGAATTCGAGATAATATCCTGTCTCG
This sequence comes from Periphyllus acericola, assembly GCA_949715065.1. Lineage (NCBI taxonomy): Eukaryota > Metazoa > Arthropoda > Insecta > Hemiptera > Aphididae > Periphyllus > Periphyllus acericola. The sequence continues at coordinate 66,355,598 of OX454264.1, forward strand.
CGCGGACCGCGGTATTTCGCGCATTCAGTTCTCCGTACGTTCGTCGTGAAACTATACCTATAATCTTCTATGGTACGACGATATTATTTTGATCCGGACCGAAAACTTTATGCTTACAATATCTACTTTTCCCGTCTCGCTTTTCGTTGCACTTCGCACGTCCTGTAGTACAACACCTTTACGTCTATACAATTCTAACCTTTTGGGAAAAGCCAATCGTTTTCCGCAACTATTCCAATCCACCTGTTGCCGCGTGATCGCGCCAAACCTCGAAACTTCTTTATGCATATAATTATCGACACGTCCGTCTCATCACGGGTCTTGCGTTAAAATCTTTACCGTAGGTCGTTTTCGTTTTTCTCTACCTGCAATCCCTCGCGATTCCAATTGTTCGATGATCATTTCGATTACACAGCTGCGTCGACGAAGAATACTTGCATTATAATAACAAACGCGTATAATTACGCACGACACTTTGGCGGTTTCGTCACGATCAAGTACATAACAATATTATATATGCCTAGCTTCATTATATTATACACTGTTGTACAATCGTCACCGATTACTATACGTACCGCCGCCAGCGGTGGTACATAGGTGTATGCATTAGAGGACGTATACACTATGCGCACAGGCGACCGCCCGGTATACGCTAAGGTATCCATAATATGCATGTGTAATATACTGCAGGCAGCAGTCCAACCGATCAAGTTTATTCACCTCGTCTTTCGAGAAAGTGGTCCAAGTCGAATACTAATTCGATATATTTTATACACACCGCGCGTATACGTGTATAATATATAGGTATCGGACGCGACAAGGTATAAAATATTATACGCGCGCTCGCGCTCGCACGTATTATAATAATACACGACGTTCGAGTGGGTTATTCGGGTGTATACCGCGGTATTATAGGTACATAATATAATATACCGTTTACAGGACTGCTGAAGATTTTCTCTTTTCGCGGACCACTTATATTGTAATATCATACTAGAGCGTACGGTCTATGTGATATTGTGATATTATTATAATTTATATTATCCATACGATTTCCAACACCTTTTACCCGAGTCGCTCGTGAACAATGGCCACGGCTTCGTCTACGTGACTCGACCCCGCCGCACGTCCGCGCGCGCGGCCAGACCCTACCCGACAATTTCGTACTTATACATGACGCGTAATTTACGTAGACATAGGATAGAATAGGATTGTCGTCGTCGTCACTGTTTTGCTGCCCGTACGCGTCTTGATTATAATTTATATTATATATTATATTATTATTACTATTATTATATTGTTTCGTTCGGAGAAATAACGGCGGCGTTGGCGGAGCCCGGCACAGAATATAGAAAATCCTACCTCGCGCCCACACGTTGCATTATATATATATTATGGAGGTACGCGCACAACAGCAGAGCGGTGTACATATATTGTTGTATTATTTTATTATTATTATTATTATTATTATTAGTAATGGTAGTAAATAATACGCGCTTATTATTATACTTCGAGTGTTACTATTATTATAATATATTATTGTTGTCGTTATAATCGATTCGGCCGGTGGTCTCGCGAACAAGAATATTACAATATTACTATGTACGTTTGGTTTTCTATTGTCGCTCGCGTTTCCCCGCAGCACCGGCCTTGCGCGACTCTATAGATGTCCATTTAATCCATTATTTTCTCGAGTCTAGCGGTATAATATATATCATTAAAAACGAATCAATACGCGCGCCGTCCCCCGGTGTCTCTGCCCCATACGTTACGTACCTAGTGTTTTGTACTCGACTCGTGATAAGATGACATATTATGTTATGTTGCAACGATTGTTACTATCTGCTTGGTTCCGAAAGTTCAAATGTGCACCAACTAATAAACTTTTGGTGCATTTGCATTTTTTAATGCGATTTTTGTGCGCTTTTAATACTTCTTGCACGGAATCCTCGTGTGTAGATAGATTTGCGCGGGCTATCGTACACATAATAAGCACGTGCAGTGAAGTACCTAGTGCAGTTGGAAATAATCGTTTTTTTTGTGTGCTCACAGGTGATGGCTTTATGATGCCCAGAGAGAAACGTCAAGCCGAAGAAGGCGACGAACAATCGGTAGACGAACTATGCAAGAACCGACCTCCAGACGAATACTTCCGTTTGACCACCGAAGGCGACTGCAGAGACGTCGTGAGGTAAATATTTGAAATTACGGTTGAAACACGATGATATAAATGTACGTGAACGCATCTTGTGTACTCGTGTCTAATGAATATAAAATATAATAATGAATTAATATGTGTAATAATATAAACATATATATATATATATAATAGTGTATATCAGGTGTAGACGTGTCAATCGATTTGATAATAATATAATTTATTAAATTGTACGCATTATTGTTCCAACCGTGAAAATTTTATCAGTAATACGCCCATTCGACGTTGGAAACATAATAATAATAATAATGATAATATTAATAATTGTATTACGTTTCAATAATAATATTATTCCATCCGTTACGTCACCGTCAACGAGTATAATAAATAATATTATGACCGTGTACCCCGTAGTGAACGTAAACTTTACCACGACGTCGTTTTTTGCCGTTAGCGAGCAACACTGCTAGCGCTCGATTTTCCGAAAACATTTTCTTTCTCTTTCGTCGGAATAATTCTTGCATCTAGTTTCCATCAACGGTTCCCAGACGAATAATACATTAATCATCAGACAATAGGAAGAAAAACGAACCACACGATGTACGCGCGCTGCAAGTTCGCTTTTATCGTTTTACACGCCACAATTCGAATATTGGAAACTGTCCGTTTACGTTAAGATTTAGAAAAATCGTTACACGCCCACGAGTATTCTGCGCACGCGAAAATCGCGTCCGTTCGACCTATGCGTAGTCGTAGTAGGTATAATTGCAATAATAATCGAATAAATGTCCGTCACAAAATACATTATAACAAACGGCACCGCGTTGCATTTTTTTCGGCGTACACGAGTGGATTTTGTTCGAACGTTTTTTTTTTCCTTTTTTTTCTTTTTTTTCGTAAATCCGACCTGGTACAAGTTTTATTCATACGGCACACGCGCACGCGGATAGGGCGACGATCACTGCTGATGAGTGACACGCGCAATGACGTGATCATTGATAATGTTCCCGTATCGCATTGTTTACGTCCTCTCGCCGCACGACTACGGGTGCACGAACCGAAATCTTTGTATTTTGTTTTATTGGTATATTATGATTGATGCCCACAATAGGTGCGACCAAGCAGGCGAGAACGGCATTACCCGTCTCGCGGGCGTCCGATGTCCGCAAGGATTAGCATTTGACATTGATCGTCAGACATGCGATTGGAAAACCCGTGTGAAAAATTGTGACAAATTAGATAGTAAGTACGACGAACGGCCGGAGAAGGTGGTCTACGGGCTTTAAGCGATATGCGCATCATTACATAATATTATAATATTGTGTTGTTGTTGTTGTTTGGACGAGAAATTAAAATAAAATGACAAGACGTCCGACTGGGGACCGGGTTTTAGTATCTTAAGCCTGTGTGACTCGGAATACTAGTGTCCATATTTATACACACGCACACACTAAGTCATATCATTACTACAACCACTACTACTACTACACATTATTTAATCGCCTCGAAAACCATTGCCTTTGCCCTTGTGTTCGTTGTTTTTACTAACAATACCTAACATGCCGTTATATATATATAAGAGTGATTTTTTTTTTTAATTTTAGTTTTTATACATAAATATATATATTTATATATGGTGTTTTATTTACATGAACCTTACATGCATTGCATCTGTTTGTTGTGGCTAAGATAAATTAATTTTCAGCGTACCACCGATTGAAAACGTCATAAAAAAAAAAACCCAAAAAAAGTGAAATGAAGTTATGACAATGTCTTTTTTTTTTAATTTAACATAAAAATTGCATGAACGCATTTTGTCCTTCAGGTGCACTAAGGCCGGTATAAAACAAATCACTTGCCCGTCTGGTTTGGCGTTCGACATAGATAAGCAGACGTGTGATTGGAAGGGTAAAGTCACCAACTGTAACCGTTTGGACAGTAAGTGGCGATATCACTGATTAGAGGTGAAGGATGAGAGTGTGAACTGTACATTATATACAAAACAAAAAAAGAAACAAAAAAAAAAAATTAACGTATATTGTTATGTCTGTATTATATACCATGTGGAATGTATGTTGTACCAAAGGAAACAAGTTGAGTAGTTTGAAAGACCTGTGCGCCAAACACAGGTATAGGCTTATCTTTAGAACAGTACATTAATCTCGGAACCGTGTGTATCCCTATTAGAAGACGCATGCGTGTTGCTTTATTAGTTTAAGTTTTACACTTGTTCGCTGCTTTGAAGTCTAATCACATCGCTAGCGCTGTCACCATCGCTTATTGCATGCGCACAGTAACATTATTATATTATAATTAGTCTTAACGATTTTTCACTATGAAAAACTAACACCGCTTTACAGGCTTTTGAGTGCAACTGCGCGTATACGCACGTACTATGCACGGTCGAAATAACTTTATTGGGTATGACAACATTATTAGCCTGCCGTCTGCGAGTTGTTACAATACGATTATATAAGAGCAGGTATACATCCCGGTACTCGATACTCGATGAGATTTCAAACAGTTTATTCAGTCGATGAAATTTTCACTTCGTCCACCATACCGGTTCAATTTCAAACCGAGTAATTTTACGATTAATTTTTAAAACAAACTTCGAGTGTATGAAACGTCATTATTCTGTCACCTCAAAAGAGTTTACCAATATTCAAGTTTTGATGTTTTATTTTTTCGGTTCTTACATAAACATCGATGACGTTAATTATTGTTTTCACATAATATCATTACGAGTCTTGCTGCTTGAATCTCTCGAGATTGGGCGTGCCTTATAATACGTTTTTTTTTTGTGCAATACTCGTGTGTATAATAATCACGTAAATCCAGTTCAATTTTTAGTGTATACGCCTAGTTGTTTGTACCGATAGAAAAATTTAGTTATTTTGAAAACGAGTTTAAAACGAAACAAAACTTGAATCCGATTCGAGTTATTACCGAATGATGTAAAGAGTATTTAGTTACGTCGATTTCTTGTTTTGCAGACACAAATGTTTGATGTCACGATAATGTATGTACAATATATAGCTGGTATTCTTCGGGACGATGGTAAATTGTTATTCTAACAGCACGGTATAGTGGTACGGGCAACACGAAACAACCGGTCCGTATAAATTGCAAAAGCGTATAATATTATTCTTCGATCGGTTTTCAAGTATATATTACCTGCACCCAATCACTTTCGGCATTATTCTCGTTTGAAAAAAAAACCATCACATTAGCTGTGAATATATTAGCCATAAATTCCAGACTTGAAGAACGCGTGTTTAGTCATTTTCTCAACGGTCAGCAATGAAAATAATATAGTCATATTTTATGTAAAATCCAACATGCCCATACTCCGCTGCGCATGGTTTTAAATCCGGAATTAGATCGTTATATTGTTCTAACCGGAGCCATATAGCGCTTCTTCGACCGGTGCAGTTGTGTAGAATTTACACTTTGTATGCAATGAAACTGTAAGTGTAAGACAAATTAATTTTATTGGACGTGAAAAAAAAAATAATTTTTCTTCTACGAATCGAAAAACACAGCTCTCATGACTTAAAATTCAGCTCTGATAATCTTTTGTAATTTGTATAGAGCACACGATAACATTACCAACTCGTATATTAAATTACTTCTCTCTTCGTACCTCAGCACATTGAACGCTTTTATGTAACATAAGTTCTTTTGATTGTACTCATACCGGACTAACAACAAACTATATTAGTCGTTAACAGCAGAAAAACACCGGTAGAACGGACGATTTTCTATGCAGCTAAAATGGTATTCAACGTCACCGACATAATTTTTATACGCACTTTTACTGATAAGCAAATAAATCGATCGCATAAAGCGTGAACCGAATCCGCATATCTTCAATCAATACTCGACGTACACCGGCTCGGCTGAACGATTGTTCAACTTGTTTAAGACCAGCCGCGCGCGTGTATTAATTCCGAAAAAAAAACCATGTCGCGTTTAAATCGCTATATAATTATACGATGACGGTGAACATATTGTTTATTTTGATGTAGCGAGACAAAATACAGCATTTTAATATTCGTTGACGTTGAACACCATTGCGTTTATTGATGTTTGTACCGTGCAAAAAGCCTATACGACCGAAACTGTTTTCAGAGCCTAGGAAAGCTTTGCCAAATCTGAAAACCGACGAGCCCGTGTGTCCAAAGGATCAACTGCAATGCGGAAACGGTGAATGCATAAACAAAGATCTGTTCTGTAACGACAGGCCGGACTGCAAGGACGAGTCTGACGAAAACGCTTGCAGTAAGTGCTCGCATAATATTATGATAACACCTATTATCGTATATTATATTGTACGGTTGGGTTATTCGACTGTGGCAATGCGATCGATTTTCATTTATACAATATTATACAATTGATTCGTGACTTTAGGCGTGGAAACCGACCCGAACCGTGCACCGGATTGCGATCCCAATCAGTGCGTGTTGCCCGATTGCTTCTGCTCGGCCGATGGAACCAGAATACCCGGAGGATTGGAACCCAGTCAAGTAAATATTTTTTATTATTGTCTGTAAATAATAATAATAACCAAAGTGATTTTCGCGTGTTATAATCCTTACCGGAACGCGCGGAAAAGCCTGCTGATTTTATAGAAAGTACCAAACGACATAAATAATAGTTACCTATGATTATTATGAATATTCGCGTGACATTATCGTTTAAATTTTTCTGCAACATCTAGTTTCTTCGTGGAATCATATATTGTATCATATTATTGTTGGTACCCGCAACTCAGAGTCAACTGCGACTGTAGTATGTAGTTTGTCAAACGCCTGGAGGAATTTTATCAGCAGGGAGGGACATAATGAAATCAAATACCAAAAATTATACTAAAATAAAATTCATATAATATCATTAAGAAGGTACATTTGTTACATGTCGAGTGTATTGTTTTTTTCTTCGTAAATTTTAAACTTTTAAATCCATACTAATTTAGTCGAAATATCAATGAAATATTTACTTGAACATAATAAAATTCAAATTTTCAATATTATAATTAATATCTGAAATCCACCCCCCCCCGAGGAGGGGGGATATCAACAAAAAAATCTTGTCCCCCCTCCGGGCGCCCATGACCACTTCGATTATATATTTATATTACTGCGCTTTTCACATGGTACCGCTCATGCAATTAACCAACGGATTACACAATAATAAACGCACTTTTATGGCACTCGTTTTTAGGTACCTCAATTGATCACAATCACGTTCAACGGCGCCGTTAACGTAGATAACATGGACCTGTACGAAGAAATCTTCAACAACACGGCGGCCGGCCGATTAAACCCCAATGGCTGTTCCATCAAGGGAACGTTCTTCGTTTCGCACAAGTACACCAACTACGCTTTTGTGCAAGAGTTGCACCGCAAAGGACACGAAATCGCTGTGTTCTCGTTGACCCACAAGGACGAACCGAAATATTGGACCGGTGGATCCTACGACGATTGGTTAGCCGAGATGGCCGGAGCTAGGCTGATCACAGAAAGGTAAATGTTAATTCGAAACCGATTAGCTCGAATATGTGGTTTTCTGCGGACACCGTTCGACATAACGTCCATGCACAAAATACGTCTAGTCGCAGCGTTAATAAATGTGAAATTACGAACATGTTTCACGACTGTTCTAGCAAAGTATACCCAAATGATGTATCTCAGCAATCGCGTATTCACGTGTTACACATAAAAACGTAAAATACTATAGTCAAATGTAAAAAATAAAATCCCCTACAAAAGCATATTTTTTTACACTTTTTTAGTATTCATAACGTAAACATTTTCGAGGAAAGCGCACCCACGCCGTCACCGTTTTTTCAGTGCCACAAAACTCTACAATGACGAATACAATATTACAATATTATTGTGTATTACAGACAATTTTTTGAAAACCTTCAAATATACTAAAATTTTTCATACCATTATTCGACACGAGCTTAGGCTTGCAATGTGCCTTTAAAAGCTGTAAACATATGGATTCATATATATATATATATTGACACTAAAAGTTCAATTTTTGTTTCTACAACAGGTTCGCCAACATTTCCGACGGCTCGATCGTCGGTATCCGTGCCCCGTACCTGCGAGTGGGAGGCAACAAACAGTTCCAGATGATGGAGCACCAATTCTTCGTGTACGACGCCTCCATCACCGCTTCATTGGGTCGCGTGCCCATCTGGCCCTACACGCTGTTCTTCAGGATGCCGCACAAATGCAACGGTAACGCGCAGAACTGCCCCAGCCGAAGCCATCCCGTATGGGAAATGGTCATGAACGAGTTGGATAGACGTGACGATCCCACTTTCGACGAATCACTGCCTGGTAAGCGTTCCGAAAATCACTATGACAATACAATAACCGCGATCACAGTGGAATCTCTACATGGCACCGAGTGGGCAGTGTGAGAGCAATGATTATAGTTTACCCACTACAGTGGGACAACTACATAGGGACATTACTACCCTCATCAGTTTTCCAACGATAAGTTTTCAATTCTCAAACACATAAGATACAGCCTCTACTGAAATAATAGAGCTTTAAGTCGTACGCATGATACGTATCCAATGATTTCGTTGTATTTCGTAACAATGTAACTATAACCTTTAGTAATGCTCGATCACGTCGGTATCACATATGTACAGTTATGTACATAGATAATATTACGTACATATTGTTCATTATTATGGCCGTGAAATTATTTCTTATACATCCAAACAATGAATAAACCGTGTACATAAATATAAGTTTATTAAAAAATAAATATGTCGATAATTTTGTTCACAATATCAATAATAAATATACGTTTTGTGAAAACCATTTAGGAAAAAAAATACAGAAAAACTTGGTAGGGATAATGTAGGGAAAACTAGGAAGTGTTTGGCCCTCAAAAAATGCATCGAAAGGGTTCGCAAGTGCGCGAGAACGTTCACGTGGGTTTCCCTCCATCGGCCTGTCGAGATCCCTCGTCTTAACTCGTGTACAATTATTACATTCGGGACTGCCGTACGCACTCGGAATGCGAAATATCTGTATTAACACTTGCACACCCTCCCCCCACAGGTTGTCACATGGTCGACTCGTGTTCGAACATTCAGACCGGCGAACAGTTCGGCCGTCTGCTCAGACACAACTTCAACCGTCACTTCTCCACCAACCGCGCGCCGTTGGGTCTGCACTTCCATGCTTCGTGGTTGAAGAGCAAGCGGGAATTCAAAGACGAGCTGATCAAGTTCATCGAAGAAATGTTGAAGAGAAACGACGTGTACTTTGTCAACATGTTGCAAGTGAGTGTTGCGCGTGGATGCAATCTAAAACTATTATACCATCATTGTTACATCGTCATCGTTGTATTATAACAGTAGCGTTCGATTTCTTCCAAGCGTGAACAAGCTCAACAATTTATCCACATCGAAAAGTCTAATAGAAAAATTAGAAATTAGTAATTAGTTATTAAACGGTACATTATAGATTTTTGATAAATTTAATAAAGACGGGCCCTGAGACTCCCAAGTCCGGCCCTGCTCGTACGTACCACTTTTCGTGAATAGACATTGGACCAACGCGTCGTGGAGCTTGATCGTATAATACGTTACCTACAGTAATGACTAGGGTTCAGAAGTTGTAGGAGTTGCAGATTATTCTGTATGCTCTCGATGTATAGCCAAGCTATACAAAAAATCTGAGCTGTACAATTGTGTGTTTAAAAATCGAAATTTTAAAACGCATTTTTTCGCATATTTCGTCAATGTTGTAAGAAAAGTGTGTAGTTCGTGATTTTCATATGCATATTTGATATTTTCCAAAAAAAAAAAAAAATGATTTTTTTTCTTTCAACTATGTAGGTGTTTTAAACAATATTGAACATAAAACCCAATGTTATTTAACGTAGGTACCTATTTATCGTTATCGTCGCAGTTCACTATTAATTTAACGACAACGTTGCACACGATTGACATTTGATGTTTTAAACATCATACATTTATTTTTCCATATTTTTTAGCATAACAACAATAGATGGTTATTTTTTCGTGCATATTGCCCAATTTATCTCCTATAACTTACGAGCCATACTAGTGACACAACTTTTCTGTTTAAGGTTATCCAATGGATGCAAACTCCGACCGAACTGGAAAACATGAGAGATTTCACCGAATGGAAAGACGAGAACAGCAAATGCGACGTTAAGGGACAACCGTACTGCTCGTTGTCAAACCCGTGCCCGTTGACCACCAGAGAACTTCCAGGAGAGACAATCAGACTGTTCACCTGCATGGAATGTCCCAATTACTACCCGTGGATATTAGACCCTACCGGTGACGGATTTTCCACGAGGAGAAGACGTAACGTCCACTTAAATTTTAAAAACAAAAACGCACAGTTCTAGTCGCAATATTCATATATAGTTTCGGAACAAATTTAAAATAAGACAAGACGACTCATTTATTGTGATTTTTTTTTTTATTGTTTCATGCTCTGCGTTTCATTGTTTTTTTTTTATATAAATACAATAAAATTGGTAGAAAGGAAATTTGAATGTGAAGTTAAAATACTAATGATTATTATACGAGTACAATATTATTATTAGTTTACTTAAATTATTTCATTTTTTTTTTCTTATTTTGTATTTTTACATTATAATATTTTGCTCTTTTGAACAAAATATGTTTGTTTGTGTTTGAAATGATATTATTTCATTCGATTTGATGAAAATTAAAACAATATCGTAGATTTTAAGTCTTGTAAAAAAGTATTAAAAATAAATACTAGCTGTATATCTGTTGTGTTTGCAAAGATATGCGACATGATGTCCAGGCAAATTTATAAAATTCATTGCACTTTTTATATTTTATATAATCAATTTTATAAGTGTCAATAAACTATCATTTTTGTTTTTAATTTTGTAGTTTATTGAATCGCACGACTCAACAGTCTTGTTAATATCTTAACTGATGATTAAACCTATTTATGAAGTGATATGTGTTTCCTAACATAAATAATCGTATGTCACTTATTGTTTACTTTATTGTGTACTTCAAAGTTCAAATACTCATCAGATGCATAAAATATAGTTGAATACACATGAATAGTTATAGCAAAAAGAGACATTATATTTTGTCCCCTGGTTGATATTTTGGTTCTTTACCGTCAAGTAAATTATGAAGAGACTAAGAGATGTCCCATTTAACACCTCTTTGTGAAAAAAGTAACCGATTGTTGATACAGAACAATATATTCAATTCAGCGTTTCATAAGTACTTTACATATTATCATACAATTTGTATGAACTAGTTAAAACATTTAAGTCTTAAGTTGACTATAATACAGTGTAAAGCAATGTTTGTTTGAAGATCATTTCCTCCGAAGACATAGGATTAATTAATTTTTTGCATCATTTTTAAGCAATATAGGGTTTTTTTTTTATTATTGACAAGTAAATTCAAATGAACCTTTCTAAAATGGCTGTATAATATGCATAAATTAAAGTATTGTTTTTAATTACATAATCTAAAATGCATAAAACAAAAAAAAAAGAGCAAAATGTACATGATTTGTCTATATAAGTTTGTCGCACTAGAACAAGTTATCAGTTGTAAGACGCATGTCGCACAAACACGCAGACCTTATGTTACGAAAAAGAAAGATACCCTTTTAAAAGTAACTAGCATATAAAGTATATAGTTCCATTGCACTAATAATATATTTATAACTTATAAATTACAACTAAAGACCAGATTTATATGCTTTAACACATCTTTACTCGGTCTATGAAGTCTTATAAGAATAAAAAATATGGATGATTTGTTCAATTCTGAGTTTGTAGAAAATTTTTTTTTGCATAATGAGGATATTTCATGGGTTAGAGAATATTTAACCCATTTAGCATGATTTGGAATATTTTGTAAATTGTGAGAACAAATATTTTATTATTATTAATTTTAATATTATGGTACCCGGAAAAATTGTTTTTGAACATTTACAATTTTTTTTTTTTTATCATTGTGATTAAAAAAACATGCAGCTCGTGATAGTACTAAACCATAAGTTGCCATGCTGTCTACTTTGACTTTAGTGATTAATACAACTTTTAATTAAAATGTACCAATTTTACTCGTATATTGAATATTGTTTTTATATTTTAATACTATTACTGTTATATTTATATTATAGTCCTAGTAACCTAGTTCCTACTCTTACTGAGTGCAATAGTATTCCATTATAAGACGCATATATACCTCAGGATAATAAAAATGCATATTAAAACATATATTGATGTTTATTGATTATTTTAGCACATTTTTGAATAAGAGTTAAATGAAAACATTTGAAGGTATTTTAGAGAATACTAGCATCATATTTTAGGTGTTTTAAGAGAATATAGATCCGGTCTTTAGTTATAACTCATAACGTAAGTGTAACACCTTATATTTTAGTTATTCATACAAAAATATACTTGCACATTATCATAGCAAAGATCGGTAATCATATAGAAAGTTAAGCTTATCTTAACAACAAATAAATAGAATATTTTTTACAAGTAGAAAAAAGACTGAAAATTCATTGCTCCTCAGATGAACTGTAAAGTTACTAGCACAATGTACATAATTGGTGTGAGCGATTGTCAGCACACTCCACAAACGTTAACAAGCTTCTTCGGTATTGACAATAGAACAGACCTCTAAGATGTCAACTGAACACAAAACCACTACAAGTTTGTCACGGTCCGGGGTAGTGTATAAAGCTTAAAATTAAAAACAGCCCACTTTTCATATACAATACGATCACATCCATAAGGAAACCTTGATTTAGAAATAATAAGTAAAACATTATGATGAAGAGAATTATGAAATATAAACATACTGTTCATTATAAGTCATACTTATTACCTAGTAGCTGGTTTTATTTTATTTTTTTTACATAAATCTCTATTTTTAAAAACTAATGGATTCAAACCCGCATAGAGATTTCTCTTTTTCTTTTTTGGTTTTTTAATAATAATATTAACTTTTTCTTCTTCGATTTTTGGTATTTCTACAATTTTTTCAGTATGTTTTGATATTTTTTTGGTAGACTTCTTATTTAATTCTTTATTCTTCTCAAACACTGAACTGGTTACACGTAAACATACTAGACATTTAATCACCTAAAATATTTAATAAAATAATTTCTTAATATAATTTTTTATTAAATACTGTGTAATAAGATTTACCAATACAAATTTGGGTGATTTTTTTTGTAGTTTACTGTTTTTACATTTTGGAATAGTCTTCATAGTAAAACTTCCATTTTTCCAAGGTGTAAGACATTGTGGACAATGATTGTCCGTATTGGTAGATTCGTTTTCATTTTGACTGTTAAGTTGAAGGTTTTTATTGTACTGAGAACACCTAGAACAAACAATTTTAAGTTAAAACATCATATAATATATTAATAGCTACACATAATGATAAACAATATTTGTTAATCAAATACACAAAAGTAATGAATGGCCAAATGTTATTTACTCTTAACACTAAAAATCAAGTATATTGTAAAAACTGTTTCCATATTTTGTAATACCAATTGAGTATCGTAGAGACAGTATATTACTGTTGCTGCTTATAAAATAAATGGAGAATTGAGGAACGGAATTTGAAATTGATGAACTAAAAAGTATAATCTATGTTCAGAAACTGAATGGTTGTAAGATTTACAGTAGACACCTAAACTGTTGTTGGATACGTTCGAAAACTTATACAATCGAGTGGCAGTAAATCCTCGGCATGTTGATTGAAATATACATCGAATAGATGTAGATTTGATACTTTAGACCAGGGTGGCACAAAAAAAAATTTTGAGGGCAAAAAATGAAAATATTTTTTCTATAATATATATTATATAATATTATAATAGGTAAAAATATTTTGAGCATACAGCTATTATCGACCAATAACAATTATTCAATTTTGTCTGTAGATAAAGTAATAATATATAATAGTGTGTTTACTATCTTATCTATGTTTATTGAGAGTAATAAACCTACCTCAGTAAACACTAATCAGTACAAATACATCTGTCAATTTGTAAGTGTATCATTTTCAGAAATTAATTTTATAAAATCTAGTTTAAGAAACTGACTAACTAATGAATGCAGTACAGCATGTACTTTATTAAAAGTTACTAATTATAAGCCAAATATCAACAAATTGCCATCAACTAATCAACAACAAAAAACACACCAAAAAAAATAATGAACAAAGTAATAATATTATAATTGAATGTACCTAAACCAACCTTTTTATACTAATAATACATTATTATACAATCAAATTACGATGATTTTTTTTTACGATATTGAATATAACAAAATATTTTTCATGGCACGCTCGAGCAAAAAAAAAAGGTAATTTTTGGCACATAGTGTTCAAAAGGTTTGCTACCCCTGCTACAAAACTAACAGTCCCCTAATCTTTTCGACAATGACACCTTTGAAAACGGTTTGCTTTTGTGGAAGTGTGCCGATTTCAGAAGTACCTGCATACACTTTATAATTTGATGTTGGCTTATTGTCAAAAAATTTCCATAGCCTAAACTATACACAATATGGAATGTTCTTCTCCGTACTTTGCTGCACAGTGATATCATATAACTTTTTATTTTCCAAATGAAACAGCCTAAAAGAAATTTCTTGATACTTTCACGTATCTTTCAATGTCTTCCCGGAACTTATAAAGTACGAAGACACACACCGCGGGAACCGCTGCTACGGACGGTATTTTTTGACACACGGCATTATACTCACAAAATGTTGACTTTAACCGCGTCCAGCACTTCGGCGTCACAGTGCAGATTGTCCAACAGCTTCACGTACGCGGAGACGAAATGTTCGGTAACCGTTTTCGCGTTCATGTCGAGCGACAAAGGTTTGTTATTCTAATTACTGAACTGTTACAATTTATCTAATTACCGTTTAACGAACAGCGTTTTGCGTACGACCCGCACACTACACGTGCGCCGCTGATAACAATTGATAAAGTGTACTGATAAGCTGTTATCAGTGGCGAGCCGTATCTCTGCGCACGACGACGACGACAATAACACCAACAACAACAACAGTAACATCAACGAACAACGGTTACCGTTAACGACGACTGCGCCCGCTGACGTGTGAAACAATAATATTTATAAATAGGTATAATATAATATTGTTTCGTACGTCTACGACGAGAAGGAATAACGGTCCGCATTGGCTATCGGTCCGTGTCACGGGCGTCTCGGGAGTGGGGAGAACGTCGAAAACAATAATAATTATTTTCCCGTCAAAAACCGAGACGCCGTACGTTTTTACAGCACAGACGAAAACCATTGTGCGGCGCTTCTCGTAGGCCGTAGCAGTGGCAGCAGTCGTAGACATACTTCTTTCACGGTGACATTCGTTATTTTTAACGACTCCTTTTCGTTCCCCTCCACCGCCTGCCGCGCACCACGTTTCTCGCTCGCCGTCGATCGCCGTCTCGTCTGTCGACGGTCGCCGGGAACCGTCATTACGAGCCCACACGGAGCCGTACCGCCGTTTAACAGGCAACGCATTGTTGTGCCGCCGACGACGCGTCCGAACCCCTTCCCCTCAACCCGCCTTTGGACCATCGGTCAACGCCAACAAATCCGTGGTCGATAACGCGTCGTTCCGTCAGTTCTCCGCGTCGCATCGTTCCAGGCCGACCGACACCACCGGACGGCGTACGAAAATCTCGTTCTCGGTGAGTACCTCCCGTTTATCCGCCCTCTGCAATTCGTTGTTTCTCCTCCGTCTTTCGCGCTCACCTCCCTGTGGGGCTGAATGCTTTCTAACCGGAAAAACGGTTCCTTTTCCACTTCCTATTGCGCCGTTCTCGTTGCGTTCGCTTCGCAGCGGCTCGGTCCCACCCGACCACCGCTTCGTGGCGCGGCGACCGCACTGTGAAATCGGCTTCCTCCTACCGGTAGCCCTTGTGACCGCCTGTCCGAGGATAAGCATGTTTTGTTTTTTTTTCTCGGGGTTTCATCATTAATTTTGCAATATTCGTTTGCGAGCAAACAGTGTTCAGATTTTGAACAAACCGGTCACCGTTTAGGTATTTGTCGGCATAAACATTTATCACCGCAAGCGTTAGACTTCTTGAAAAACAAATAATGTCTTCATAAATTCTCAGCGCTACGAAATCCATCGCGATCGACTGCTTTTTATATGATTTGCGCATTTTGATGTTAATAAATCTTATAACATTCTGTAATTTTAATTATTCAGCTGAATTGACTGATTACAATATTCCTTGAAACATACTTTATCTACAAACGACTAATGTGGTTAATGGGCATCAGTGGTAATTAATAGCACAAATACCATTCATCATTATCGTCCTTCAGGATTTTTATCTATTTACATATAGGTGCCCACAGTAGATTTTGTACATCATTAATATAATTATTCAAGTTGTTATCAGTCAATCACTTCTTTAATGCTCATCAAGCTCATCCGCTTTACATTTTGTATACAATAATGGTTTATGTTACATTGTTAGCATTGTGAAATTACATAAATGAAATAGTTGGTCATCATTATATTAGGGAACTTGTTTTGTATGATAGATAAGATTTGTCGATTGTTTTTTCATAACCGTCAAGGAACAATAGTTTTTCCTGGCAAAATTCCAAAAGAAATCATATTTTGTCAAATTCTTTCAATCAATATATTTACTGACAAGACTAACTACATTACATTATAGTGGAAATAAGGAGTATGAAGAAAAATAATTTGTTCAATATGGCTTCAAAATTCAAAATATTTGAATGATTATGTTATTAGTTTACAGCATTAAGTCAGGAAAAGTATAATATTTATATAAAGGAATAATTGTTGGTCCATTGATGTCAGAATAGTTCATAGTCTTTATAATAGATAGTTGGAATGATTAAGTTTCTATTTTTATGATATTATAAAACGTCATAAAGACTTGACATAAATAGTTTAATATAACTAATTATTCTTGATGTAAATATTATATATATATTTTAATACTTCATTAAAATCATTATTTTATATACAAATGTAATTATGTTATGTTATATATAATTTTAATCAATCATTATTCAGATACATTCTTAATAGTATTGATATTTTAGTCATGTAAATAATTCAATTTTATGGCCTTTGCTCTTATCTAATTTTATTAAACTGTTTACATTTATTATGTATGTATTGTAATTAAATGTACTATTATGTTTTCAGATTATACATTTTGATTCATAATGATCATTTTGTTTTGAAATAATAGTTCATTCATCATAATATGTTGTATGTTGCCATGTCTAAAATACATAATTTGATCTGTTATAAGAGAAATAAATCGGTATAGTATTTAATAAAATTGTCAGCTATATTAAGTATAAACATTAATAATATTTTGTTTTTAATCTTTCTTTTCCAGGTACCTGCTGAAGAAACATTTATTGGTGCTATCGATGAAGGTTCTAGCAGTACTCGGTTTTTGGTTTGTATCTAAATTGAATTATTATCGGTTATTATTCATTAAATAATGTGTAAATAATATAAGCAATATTTTCAATATTTTTTTATTTTTTTTTAGTTCTTCTCATAATATTGTTTGAAAATAGAACCAAGCAAGAATTAAATTTTAACTTTTTTGTGAATTTTTAATGATTTTGTCTATAAATTAATTTTATTAAAATCTTTGTGATGTCGAATAACAATCATCTAATCAATTATTTCATTAAAATCCATTTATTATTTTTTTTTTTTTTATTAGCTTTCAGAGTATGAAACTATGATAGCTCAATCCATTTATCTTATTATACATATTTTCTTATTAAATAACAAATTAACAAAATCTTATACATTTCTTAAAAATATGAAAACATATATGGTGTATGTATAAAATAATTAATATATAATATACAATATACATGAAACAATGTATTTAATATTAAAAATTATATTTGACTGTATTTTGTATATTGTTAATTAAATATTCAATTTTTGTACTTATGTATGTAACTTATGTACAGACATTATTTTCTGTAATTTAAAATATTATATTTTATAGGTATTTTCTTCTAAAACTCACTTGCCTATTGCCAGCCACCAAGTCAATACTACTAATATATGCTTGAATGAAGGATGGGTTGAACAAGATCCTGAAGATATTTTAGTAAAAGTCAAAGAAACTATTGCTGTGACATGTGAAAAACTTAAGGCTATGAACATATCACCTTCATCAATTGTCTCATTAGGTGTGACAAATCAACGAGAAAGTACTGTAGTATGGGATAAGTATACAGGAAAACCGTTATACAATGCCATAAGTAAGTTGATTATTTTATATCATCTCGTAGTTTTTATTTTTGTTATTTGAAATTGATTATATCCAAATTAATAGTTTGGATGGATACGAGAGCTCAAGGAATAGTTGAAAGATTTCTCAACAAAAGAATTCCAAACTGTGATACATTAGAAGAAAGAAAGAGGTAAGATAAATAAATATAAAACAGTAATACACTTTATACATTTATACATACAACGCTCTTTAATCTCAACAATTTTGAAACTTCCAAAGCTAGTTTCAATTTTAATAATATTTACTTTTTTAATTTTAGTATTTTAATGCTTGATTATATTAAACCTCAATTCATTAATTAAAACATTTAATTCATAATTTGTTTTTAGTTTCCTGTCCCGATAAATTTAATTTAGCTTTAATTATTGTTCCTCACTTAACATTGGCAAAAAAAAAAACTATCCTAGTAAAATCCATAGTACATATTTTATGAATTAATTTTTAATTATTGAATTGTATTAGCATTTTTTAATACTAACACTTGCTTATATGGGCTTCTTATAACTTATTTGTGATAGGAATTTGCAGTTCAAATGCGGTTTGACGATGAATCCATACTTTAGTGTATTTAAATTGCTTTGGTTAATGGAAAATGTTCCTGAAGTTTCAAAAGCTATACAAGAAGAGAGATGTATGTTTGGTACCATTGACTCTTGGCTAATTTGGGTAATAATCTAAGGATAATGTAGTTAGTCATTTTTAAATTGATATTTATAAATATTATATAAATAAATAATACACAATATAAAGTAAATACTGGTATTTGGTCCACTTACTGTCCATTTTCTGAACTAAATTAGTTATTTTTATTTTTTTTCCCTGAAGTAGGGAATATAGTTTTCTCTTTCGAAAATAGTTAAATAGGAAATATTTTAAAGGTTTTTTTTGCTTTTTAAGATTAAACTTTTAAAAGTTCATTAATTAGTATATAATATATGTAAAAATATAACTAAGAGGTACTTTTATAAAAATTAAATTATTTAATATTACATTTTCAAATGCAATGATAAATAATAAAAATAATCAAAAATGTTTGAAAATTGTATTATTATATATGCATTAAGAATATTTTGAAAGATATTAGAAGTCTTATAAAAATAAAATAACGCTTATTAAAAATAATTCATCTTCAATCCATCAATTACCATAATTTGCAGTAACAATTGATAAATTTAGTGGTGTTTGATTAACAATTGACAATATAAACAAAAACATAATTTTGATGTTACAGCTACCGATGTGTGTCTGATGTTGAAAGATTAAATTAGTAAAAAAACTAGAGACTTGTGTACAAAAAAAATTAAATATGCTATAAAAATATTTATTTAATTAACCTACACTTAATATTATTTAGTATAGAAACAAATTTGACTTAAAAACAATAACTAGTTTTAATCTTACATATTTGCTGCTCATAGAATTTTACTGGTGGTATAAAAGGAGGAGTTCACATGACTGATGTTACAAATGCCTCAAGAACTATGCTAATGAATATTCACTCTTTACGATGGGATCAGACATTAATCGAGTAGGTATAAAATAGTGTAAATTCGAATCCATTTAATCGAATTACATGTTATCATTGTTTGTTTTCTATTATTTTTGAGTCCTACGATAAATTATTATATTGTACCCCCACTCGTCCAAAACCATGAGAATGAGAGTGTATTATTATGTGAATGTGGTGGTACCCCTGGTACACTTGAGACTCTACCAAATAGACTCTAATTTGCTTTATTGATAATGCATTTGTTTTGATTTTAGGTTCTTCAACATACCCAGCGGAGTGATATTACCAGAAATACGAAGCTGTTCAGAAGTATTTGGTCGTATGGTAGACGGACCACTTGCAGAGACGACAATATCCGGTGTAATGCATAAATTGCTTAAAAATAATGAAATGTACAAATTTAGTATTCTGGTATTAATCTGTATTTTTGCTTTAAGTGTATCGGGGACCAGCAAGCAGCACTTTTGGGTCAAATGTGCTTCTTGTCGGGCCAAACAAAGTGTACATTCGGCACTGGGTGCTTTCTGTTGTACAACACGGGTCGTAAGGTGGGTGATAATCATGATAGTTATTTTATATTATTTTTGGAGTTTTATGAGAGAGAATGACTGAAAATCCTTGCGTTTTATTTTATTTAGCCAGTGATTTCCGAACACGGCCTTCTGACGACCGTGGCCTTCAAAATGGGAGCTTACACCGATCCCATTTATGCCCTCGAGGGGTCCGTAGCCGTGGCCGGATACGCGGTCAAGTGGTTGGTGGAAAACCTGCAAGTTGCGGACGACTATCACGATGTCATCGAGAAGACCAACACTGTGGAGAACACCAATGGTGTTAAGTTCGTGCCGGCTTTTTCCGGCCTGTACGCGCCGTACTGGAGAAGTGATGCCCGAGGGTGAGTATCGTGCATCAAGCTGCCACACAAAAATAGAGCGTATCAACGCGTTGTTGTTAGGTCGGTGTTGAATTCAGACAGATGGCGCCTACACGATCAGCAATCGTGTACAAAGCCTCTTTAACCAGTGAATAAAAACCGCACGTTACAGCACACAAATATAATATTGAGCCTTTTCAACTTTCATGTATCACATTTACACTTTTATCCTGGTCAACCCATAACATTCACAATATTGACGGTCTTGTGACTCGAAACATCTCCATACGACCATACATTTGATATCTCGATATACGAGTAGTTCTGAAAAATATCACTTCACTAAATATAACTTGCACCTTTCATAACAGATAAATGTTAAAAATGATCCCAACTTATCGAAAAAAACTAAATTTGGTAGGATAAAACATCAATATTACAGAGTGAAAAGTGATACAATAGACATCAGAGTGCAACATCTGCTGTGATTGTTACTTTGTAGATAAGAAAACCAAATATTATCCCTTATTATTATTGATTCGACTAATGATAGTATACTGTGTAGGCATGTTGATGTAGCTCATAGTTACTTATTTTTCATTGATTAAAACTGTAATTAATCAATGTGTGCAAATTTATTATGTATACTGATTTAGGGTTGCCATAAGTACCGGTTTTGCCGGGACACTACCGTTTTTTAACCAAGTGTCCCGGTGTCCCGAGAGAGAGTTTCGGGACAGCGATTTGTCCCGGTTTCAAAATTTTACTCGATAAAATACCGATTTTCAATTATGAGAAAACATCTTCCTACACATTACAAAATGCAAAATTATACGCGCGATTATCATAGGTATTTTATTTTTAGACTTTGTATGGTCAAACCCAAAATGTATTATCGCGATAATCATAAACTTAATGGTTTTTATTATAACCGCTACATCATTACGGTAATAATGTAGTGTAATGTTCGTTGTACGACCGAATATTGGGAAATAAGTCTTTATTAAAACAAGTTCATGGATCAGCCAAATATGTAGCAAAATCAACAGAAGAAACCCTGGACTACGAAAGTTCCGAAGACTAAGAATATGAATTATTATTATTATTATTATTACATTGCTTATATTCATAATTCATTAAAAAAAATATATACATATAATGATCAAAAAAAGTAAATATTATTTTATAAATAAATTTTTTTTTTTTATATGGCGATATGTATATACTCGTATATATTATAATATTTATCCATTCAAAATGTCCTGGGTTCGGAAAAATATAATCTGGTAACCCTATACTGATTGTCTCTTGTTATGTGTGCAGTACGATCTCGGGGTTGACTATGGAGACAACGGACGTGCATTTGATGAGAGCCACGCTCGAAGGTATCTGTTTCCAGACAAAAGACGTTTTGCGATCCATGCAGTCGGACACCGGCCATTCGACTACAGCTTTGAACGTAGATGGTGGCATGGTGGTCAGTGATACGTTTATGCAGATACTCACAAACCTTTGCGGTATTCCTGTCGGTAAGCCTCGCATCACTCGCACATATCAGTAATATTTTTAAAGTTGTACTTAGCATATTTTTGTTCATGGCTTGAACTGTATAAGGAATAGAAAAAAGGATTTACTAAGCTGGTTTACTTACCACATTTTTGTGAAATAAGTTAAATCACATGAAAAATGATTTCATGCAAGTTTTTACTAAAATATCTTTTGCAAAGCCACTACTATTGATTTAAATGAGTAGTTAGATCTTGCATACTGCTTGTTATAATTAATGATATGAGCTGTATCTATTGACCATTATGGTCTGACCACAACCATTTATTTCTTGTAAACATAATAAATGTTTATGGCAAACAATGAGTTGTAATTATATAAAACAGCTTTGATAGTTCAATAAACTATTGGCTTAGATAGTTACCAAAACATATTCTATAATTATATATTTCCATTTTATTACCAAAGCGACTTGCAATCATATTCATTAGAACTTAGAGCAGAGCGTGATATTTAGTTTTATCTTTTAAACAGTACGACCAAAAATGGTGGAAACTACAGCCCTGGGTGCAGCTTTGGCGGCTGGTTTTGCAGTTGGCGTATGGAAATTGCACAGTGTCAAATCGGACTGTGACACTTATGTTCCTACAACTTCCTTCGAAGGTAAATATAGAACACCCAGCTTTATAAGTAAAATAAAAAACATTAAAATATAAAAAAAATTCAAATATTTATAATAATGATCTTTGTGGTTTCAGAACAAAAAACACAATACTCAATGTGGAAACAAGCAATAAACCAAAGCATTGGATGGAATAGAGACGATGAAGAAAACGATAATGACTTCGCTGGATTTTAGAATACATAATGTGCTCAGTTACACTTTTTTTAATATCTATGCATATATGTCTTACTATACTACTTGTGTTCAGTTAAATATTAGAATCATAGTATTGTGCTAGTCACATTTAATAAAATAATACTTTTCGGTGTTTACGGTAATGACCTGTTTAAAAAAAAATGTTGATTTTGAAGTTTTTTTGAGTTTACTTTTTTTAGTTTAAATGAAACAATATTTTTGTAGATTTATCTTTTATTTATTATACATTATATTATATTTAACTAAAAATGAAATAGTTTTTAAATTAATTTAAAAAAAATCTTAAAATATACTTATGTAATAGATTTCCCCTTCTTTTTACCCTGTAAGCACACTGTCGTATACCGCACTTTCGTGGGTATTGCTCTATCCTCTCTTTAGTAATCAAAACTAATAGATATTAGTTCAATTACTAAGAGTTGATGGGTTTTCAAAATAAAATAATAATTCACACCAAAAGGCCAATTTTTAATTAAAACAAAAATTAAGCGTAGCGTCGTAGTCTCTACACATACGTGCTTCAAAAACACACACACACACTCTGTCCCGGCCTCGTCCGACCGGCTGTCTTAAATAGTAATTTACAATATGCTACCTCAGCGCATTTGCTTCACTGGCCAATTCTACTAATTTTATAATAATTAAATTTTGGCCTAGTTGGCATATACAATAACACTTTTCTTTTTCTTTGTGAGATGCAACTCATTTGTATTCAATATTAAGCTAAAATGGAACAACTCACATTCAACCAATATTCAGAGGGATGCGTGTTAGTTGTGACTTATTTTAATCATATACCTTTGGCTCACTAGCTTACTCACTTGAGACATTTCTATATGATACAACAAAAGAAATAATTTATCTATACTAATGTTTAATCAGACTTTTTAAAAATTTATTCCATTTAAGAAAGTAAACATAATGTATGAATGTTATATCTTGAATCACAATTATTTATGTTTTGAAATTCTGAAAATGTTATCAGAATATATTTGTCAATATTTTGAAATTTTTTAATTTAATTAATATTTTTCAAACTTAAAACCATATCCCAATTAATTTGAAAAGCTAGGTTTATATAATTTAAAATATATTAATATAATTGTATCAAATTATATAGTATAATATTGTTGTAAGTTTGGTTGTACTTAGATCTATGGACTTTAGCTTTGACCTCGTAAAACTAATTAATGCTTCATCCACATGCATGTTCAACTTAACTCATAGATTTTTTTAAAATGTAAAAGTGTATATGAAGATGTCAAATTCTCATATAAAATATTTCATAGCCGTTTATCATCCCATTAAAATGCACTAATTAAAAACTTGTCCACTCCAAAGATTTATAGTAGTCCCTGTAGAAGTGTAGAAAACTAGAGCGTAAATCAATGGGTGACATCATTTATCACTATGATTTTTTTACTATCTGTCTACGTCTTTTCATATATAATTAAGTCTATTTTAAGATGAAGCAAACTTCTTGTTAAATAAACTATTCTGCCGAATCATGGCCTACCGTACAGAATATAATATTATATAGTGTAGACCTGTGGTCTTCAACCTTTTTGGACTCGCAACCCACTTTTTTAGGCCTAGATTTTTCACGACCTGTGGCCATGTAAGCTTTGTATAAAAACAATAAAAAAGCTAAAATTGTAAATTATTATATTCAATGTCATACTTATGTAAAATCATACCAGCGTATGAAACATATACTGTGATTTGATATCCATTTTAATATTGTATTATAGAGTATAAATTATATAATACTGCTTATAGATAATATATTACAATAATTTTTAAACTGTACTTTCACTTATTAATTCTAAGCTTAGTAATTAAAAAATTATTTTTATACCTTATATTATTTTATAACCTTAATTTTTATTTTAAAGGAAACTTATCGCGACCTACCACGGTTGAAGACTAAAAACACAACAAATTTAATAAGTAGTTCTAGTCAAACTTGCTGGATAAACACTAATATAATATTATTATATATTAAAACATGTGCCAATCAAACATCGGACGGCCTATACTATTTCCGGAAACAAGGCGCCAATGATGTTAGTGGGAACCATAAAAAAAAACCCAAATCACATCATATTCAGATGAGTTCTAGTCACGGAACTACAAGCAACTTTACATCACTCTATTTCGTTAAAGATTATTACGCACTTTGAATTATTTTTATAAACATCCAGTTAAAGTTTAACTTATTGACAATTCTATATGGAATCAAGTTGGTGGTACATAACACTGCACTTATCAGTTAATCACATATACAGGTACTTATTACTAATTTTATCTATGATATAGATTGTACATATAAATAATAATTGTACAATATAATTATTGTAATGTATAAAAAAAAAGTTATTTGTACGAGAAAATTATTTTATTACAAAACATTCAAAAATTATAAACATTTCAAAATCAATGATTCAGGGAAAATACATTAACTTTTCATTACAAAACATACTTAACACAGTTACAGAAATAACTTGTTGAAAAGATTTACAACTTAATTTCTAAAATACAAAGGAATATAGACATAAATATAAATAAATATATTTTACCGGTGATGTCGCAATGAAATTTATCAGTAATTTATTTATTCAAGTAATATATAGATAACTTGTTGAGACCAGTAAGAAATACTTGAATGAATTAAGCAGTAATTGTTGAATGAAAAGGAAAAAAATATCATGGCTTTTAAATATTTTGAATATGTATACAAAATAAAAATTAATTCATGAGAACATAAATATGAAATACACTTATGAGACATAAATAAATTAGAAACTGGTTATTTTTATATAAATTAAATAATAATGAGGTATTTACCTTAATTCTAAACATAAATACTACTAGCATTCTTAATCACTATCAGAACTTTCATCAGAGTGAGACAATTTTATTCTCTTATGTTCATGTTGATCCAGTTGTTCGCTAACTAAACTGTCTGGTGTGTTCATTCCACTGTCTCCTTCAGTAGATAACTCATCTTCAAAATAATATTGACCCTCTTCTATTACTTCCTGTATCAAACATAGTAATTTTTGATTAATATATTAACAATAATTACTACATTGGTAGGTTTGGATAAAATATTAAACATAGTTCAATGATTAAAGTTTACAAAGTAAATGTTTAATCATTTATCCACTAAAGTCAAGCAAAATTATAAATACAACAGATAACATTGCATAATTTCAAACATTTTATAAGTACTTAAAAGTGATGATTTTAAAAATATTTATAAAAATGAAGGTGTTAATACAATAAATGTATGATAATTAATAAAAAGTGGTTATTAAATAAATTGCGATCATTATAAACAATTATACATGCAATTTTAAGACACAAGTATTTTATAAAAATGTAATTTTAATTAAATTTAGTTTTAAACAAAACAATTAGAATAAAATGTGTACCATTATACTACTGCAATTACATAGAGAATATGATAATATAAATATAATTATTCTCATTAATAATAAAACTTAAAAATAATTAACTTCCAAAAATTTTTTACCTTTAACGTGTTGACAATATCAGTTGTGTTTTCGATCAATCTTTTGCAAGCAGAGTTCTCTTCTTCCAGTGTAGCAATTATAGTGTGTAAGCGTTGATTTTCTTCAATAACGTCTTTTAAAGCTTTTCTGCGACGTTCAGACATCACTTCCCAATATTTTTCGCTAGGGCCAGCTGTAACAGTAAATGTTGTATGCATTACACGTTTGAGTTCTTTGAACCGTCGTCAAACTTACCAGAGGAAGTAAGATCGTTGACAATCAATTTAGTTAACTCTTTATTTTGATCCGTGGGCCTGGTCACCTGGTCATCGAACGCCTGTTCCGGCTGTTTCATGGTCTTAGAGGTATCGCTGCAAGGAAATAAAAAAAATTGTAGTTACACACGCTAACGATGCGTGCAGACGTGGCGCGACCGACAGTCGCGATTACTCACGCCGTATTCAGCTGATCCTTGCCACCGCCCTCAAGGTTTTCTTTGCCGACGTCCTGCAGTAACTTCTTCATGACTTAAGCGGACAGCGGTCGGTCGACAACGTCGTTTGGTTACGGTGACAAGTGTGCGGACAAAAGAACGGCTGAGGCAGTACGCGGACGATGAAAAGTGACTATGACCGGAAGACGATGGACGATGACGCTAAAGTTACTACTGTTCACCACGGACGTGACAACGATACGTCTACTTCGACTAAACGATGACAGCACACGACATTACGGAAACGGCTCGCAGTAATTCGCCTCCAATTTCGTTACGTTATCAATTATTATCCGGTATCAGTGTAACTGTCAACCGCCCGGCAAACCACGGTTACTTAATAGTAGATAACCGTACTCGATGTCAATTGTGTATTATCAAGTTCACCGAATTACATCGTCCGCCGTACACTTGTACGAATCGTGGACGCTAGTACGCCGAAACGACATACAGTACAATGAGAGGCAACTGGCAAATCGACTGCGAATGGTTGTGCGAACTTTGCGAGTTCGATAAATGTCGTTGTTGTTGTTTGTCATTACTCGTTTGGTTTTTGTCCGTCGTCGACTTCAATACTTGATCGGTACTCACCATTGGTAGTGAAATTCTGATACTCCTTAGACTTTCTTCTCGATTAAATCGCTTCGTTAAATTGCAGAGTCGACTTACTATTTTTTAATAGGTACTCTTTTTTGTACTAAACAAGTGACTTTTCGATTTGTTCTATACGATTTTATCGGTATTTTGAAAAAAAATTCTTGAAAATAATAATAATTAGTACCTACGTTAAGTCCGAGAATCGTTTTGTGATAATAAATTTGTGTCTTGTGATATTTTGTGTAAATTAGCTTTTTAAGTTTTTTTTTTTTAGTGTTTTCAATTAACCATAAGTGCACTATACTAATACTACAGTATTCATTTTCCCATTTTATCGATAAGGTTTATCCTAGGTGTTTAATGATTTAAATTACTTGTTCGATTAAGAGCTACCAACGTGCAGAGGTGAATTGTGTTTTAAACAATTTATACTTTTCGGTGATTTTCAAAAATGTTGAATGTTACCTTATGCATTAGAAAATATTATATAACAATTCGATAATTGCATTCTTTTTTCGTACCATTTATTCGCCTGAGCTGAAATATACTGTATATTCTTTTAAATGTTCAACTACTGTTATTATGGCTACGCCTATACTTGTTATCTCCTAGTACAATATTTAGAATATTTCAGTCGTTGAATACATTAAAAAAAAATATCATGAATTTGATTATTATTATTGTTTTTGTTAATTTATTACAACGATTAGTTGTTAGTAAAATATGTATAATGTTATACAGTCAATCAGTAATCACAAATTAGTATACACTATTATTCAATAAATCTAAATTAACTCTGGATAGTAATTTATGGATAACAGCATGATAATGCGTTTGAAATACAGTATATAACAAGACATGTGGAACGGCTTATTATGAAATTATTTATCGTCCATCTAAGTTGTTCATAAAGTACATTGTCGATGATCTTGAAAATATGTTTGTTATTAGAATTAGATTCATAGCATAATTACCTACATAATATGTACTATTCAGTGTCTTAGAACTTTTAGATTTTCCATGTAATACTTTTTTTTGTAATATTTCAAATTTAAATAGTTTTAAAAACATAAAAGTAAATATTTTATAAAATTCTGTTGCTTACATATCATAGATTTTATAAAGGTTAACTAGAATTAATATGTATGTCTATGTATTTTACAATTAACATTCAACATATGGAATTTTAACTAGTAAATGTATATGTTTTAAACACATTGAATAGTAAATAATGAATTTCTACACCTAGGCATTAATTTATTTAACTTAACTTTTTAAATCTTTTTTATTTACATTTCATAAGATAGGTATGTACAATGAACATATATTCGCATTACCCATTCTATTAGTATAATACTAGGTATCTATTAGTTATAATTATAAATAACTAGCTGACCCGGCAAACATTGTTTTGCCATATAAATTATTTCTAGGGAATTTATAGTGTGGAAAAAATATAACTAACTAATTGTAAGTGTGTAAGGATGTGGTATATGAGTGAAAGAGGCATAGAGCGCTGGGAACGATGATGGAATATAAAAAAAAAAAACACCAAACATTAATTTTTTAAATTTATCATAATTTATTCCTCAAAATTATATATATCATTAATAATTAATTACGATAGTAACACTAACAAACAATATCAATTTCTTAATGCTATAGCGTGAACAATATTTTTTGTTAGCCCATCTTTAGCTAACACAAACAAACTGGATGGTTTACCCACTCGAGAGCATGGCACGTATAATTGTCTGTGTGAAAAACATGGTGTGTTCCAATCGAAATTATAGATCACCAACATAGATTATATTCTGAAGTATATCAGGTTCTATCCGAATCCTTTAACATCGATCAGATATACAGCTTTCGAAGGGGGTTACTACTACTACTATGATCACTGGCAAGTATATGACCCGAATTATCTAGGCCATTGCCCATACCTTTACTTGCCATTGCCATTGCCACGAACACAATTTATTTGGATTATTAAAATTATAAATATATACAATAATTTGTAATAACGAAAACAGTACAGGGCAGTATTCACAATACGATTGTTCACTCTCACAACGGTCTATGGAATGGATGAATTACTTGAAATGTAATATCGCTTAAATCAATAAAAATAAAGGTCTTATAATCTTAAAGGCAGAAGGAAGAAAGAAAGAAAGAAATAGATAGGATATGGGTATAAATATATAACAACTTAAATATATAACAACGGATACTGATACAACTGTCAGTTGTAGATAGAGCGATAGCGTGCCTGGCAAATCCAATGGTTTCAAAAACTCTGTTGCATAATTTACAGCTTCGTTCGCATCGCAAATTGTATCAATTGATTTGTATGACACTAAATCGCCTGGCAACAACTCTTGTATCTTGAGATATAATTCTTTGGTTACTAAGGTAACCCACGAATCAACAAATACATTTTATTTACCCACTAAGTCTGCGTAACAGGTCATTATTTATGGTAGTTGATAACTCCTTTTTCCTGAATTTTCTTTGCTATAAACCTCACGGAGCCCGAGACCTTTCCAACGAATGCAAAACCGTGGAAATCGGTTCGTGCGTTCTGGAGTTATAACGTCAGGAAGGAAAACCCGACTTATTTTTATATAGTAGATTTATTTGTAAATATTGAATAGACAATATACACGAGTAAACGAGTACATACTACTATTAAATTATTAACTTGACTTAAATTGTTTAATGTAGACAGTGTAGTTTAAATAACATTACTAGACAGCTTGGATTTAAAAGATATAGGTTTGGTAATAGTAGCTACTCCCGACTACTTCTGTGACCTCCAAATCTGTAGCTTGCCCAAAGGTAAATAATACAAGATTTTATTGTGTATACAAAATAAATATAATTCTTTATGTAACTTACAGTAACGTTTTATTTTTTAAATTATTGAAATAATTTTATAATTTAAATGAAATGTTTGAAAAAATTAATTTGAGATAGCATTAAGAATACTTACAATAAAAAAATATATTCTTCTTAAACAAAAACTAAGTATGAGTATATATGTGTATGTATATGTGTATGCATATATACATACACATTATTATGTAAATAATTATAAAATAAATAATTAGAAAACATGTAGTCACATAAAAAATACTAGGAACCTAAAATACTATTTACTAACTTAATTTTCTTATATAATTTAATACCGTAACCACCATCTTAATAATTAATAATTTACAATGCCATAACATATTATTTTAGGTTATTTAATTAAACATAATAGTAAATAGTTAAATAGTATAACTATGAATATCATATAATAAAATTGTAAAGAACAATTTTAAAAAAAAAAATAAAAAAATATCTTCATTTAATATAAACATAAGTTCCTAAGTATAATGAGGTATAAAAATAAAATAATTCAATTTTGTTTTTAATAACTAATAGGCATTTTAGGATAATGTTGTATATGTTAAAAAAAATTAAAATGTTTTTGGCAAAACTTGATGCTTTCATTTAAAAATGTATATAAAATCACCAAACACACATTATGTTTGTTTCTTAACAAATTACAATTTAACTATATATCCTAACAACATAATAAAATTGTTAGCACTTTAGATATAATTTTTATCATTTATATAGATACAACTTGAGATAAATAATATTGATATAAACATAAAAAGTCATTTCCGCTGGCTTCCTAATTTGAATAATAATTGTAAATATTTTGTAAATTTTTTTTGTAAATAGTAATTGCATGCTGTAATGTTTCTGACAATGGCAAAATAAAAAAAAAAAAAAATAAAAAATAAACATAAAAAGTGTAAACGTTACAATGAAAGATTAAAAAAATTTTAATTAATTACAATTTTGTAAAGTATTTGTTTGAATCACTCTATATTTTGTATTACATGAATACATTTAAGTAGTGACGGTTATATTTAAAACTATGTCAATATACATTTTAAATATTTTATATAGTGTATAGTATTTTTATGAATCAGAATTTTTTTTAATAGTTGTTTTTTTAATAAATTTTATACTAATAAGTTAATTTAATATTTAAGTTTTATTTCCTTTAAAGTTATAATGCCAGTGTATTTTTACTAGCTTTATAGTTATACAATCAAGTTCAACCAAATAATACTGAAAACAAAGGTAATTAACATAAAACAGCAGCGACCACCCATAACAATTATTTTCCTATAGAGCTAATTATAAATATTATTTTTATTGAAGAAAAAGATCAATAATTCCATGAATGTATGAAACATCTGTTACATATCAACACTCTCAACAAATAAAGTCATCTATAACTTGTTGTTGTACAAAATTTCATATCTTATAAATAATAACATTACAAATTGTATAAATATTATTTTGATCACCTTGAAAAGTTGGAAACATTGAGATACATGGTTTTTTGTTGCGGGTGTCGATATGCATCTATTAGCTGCCTAAATAAATCTTATAAAAAGTAATAACTAATTTAAGTATAAGTTGTATATATAGGTCAATTAAGTAATAACAAGTAAATGGACAATTACTAAAATAAAAATTATTTTATACATATAATATAACATAGAGAAATATTAAGGATAATGTAATGCATTTGATTGAACGATTGTTTTTTAAAAAAAATCATAAATAATATAACTACTACATAGTTTTTTTTTATTTACAATACAAAGTTATTGTGTCACAAATCTGAGGATTTTTTGGTTTTGACCTGGTAAAACTCATCACAGGTTTATCATTTATTAAACTTGTCCCATTTTAAAGGTAAGAAAAGTATATACATACTATAGGTAACGTATATCATTTTTTGGATAAATATTGTGTTGTAAATTATATGAAATTTCATTAGCAAAAAATGGGCTCTAAACAATTAAAACAATATGTAATTGCTTTTCTGCAAAATTTGAATAACTAGGTAACTAAGATTTAACAAATATTTTTACTACCGTAAACGAGAGTTATTTATTTCATAAATTGTTTTAAGCTACAAATTTGATAACATTTTACCTAGTTTCATAAAACAAAATACATTAATTGTTGATAACTAAATTTTAATTGAGAATAGTAACATAATAATGCATACAAATTACAAATGTTAACTATTAACCTGCTTTATTAAAATAGTGTCAAATTAACCTTTTTTGATAAATTATAATATGCAGTACTGCCCTAGAATGATTAACTCTTATAAATTCATTCTAACTTTATTAAAATTGATGACCTAGCAGACAAAATAATAAAGTATACAATTTTTATTTTGTTTAGTCTTAAAAAATATTTAATCAGTAAAGATTAAAAAAAGAGGTCTAAAATAATTTATTGTTTGGGCAACATCTAAACATTTGTTAATTGTATTCAAGGATTTTGTACTTATTATCTTTGTATCCTTTTAAAAAGACATAAAAAAATTAAATCAGCGATTGAATAAAGTATTTTAAATATATTTATATAATTCTACCACTCGTTGCAAAGCACATTTAGTAAAACAAGTTAAATAGTTTTAAGATGTTAAATAAATACTGTTGATATCCTGACATGGATTATGACTTAAATAGACAACCATAAACTTTAACTAACCATTTATACATCTTAATATTTATTACACACAAAATGAAATTCAAAATAGCTAATCTATTTTATTTTAAAAGGAAATAATATCTAGTACAGCATGTAATGATAATTATAATTTTTTTTTTTCAGTATTGGGTATTTAGAACTAAAATAAGTATAAGTATTTTTCAATCTATAAAATTCAATTATATGATTAATTAATTTCTTTTCAAGTACATTTAATAAATTATAATTTACACATAGTAATAAAGATATGAATATATAAGTTGGTCAAGTGATCTATTGTAAAATTTGATACAATAACTGTTGACAATTTTCTAAAAATAATATTTAAAAAAGGCATTGATTAAACATTTAATCAATTATATTAATATTTAAATTTAAAATATACCACTAGCTTCCTGTATAGTAGTATTTTTATCTAGCAGAATCGCTTTAAATCATGTGGCAACTTGCACATCATGTGATGATTCAAGAACTTCCATTAAAAATGTATCAATTGGAGAATCTCCAATGAGTTTGTAAAAGAATAAATGTTCTAGACATTTCAAACCAATAGAACGCAATGAAGGCAGCCGTAGAAGTAATTTTGCAAATCTACCGGGTTCGTCTGGATGAGTTACACGACAATATTCTTCTAAAGCAACATAAACTTTGTCACGCAACACTTCCACTTCATTTACAGACTGCAATCCTTTGGAACCTATAATAAAAATAAAAAGCATTAGGTACAAACATAATGTGTTTATCTAGATCAGTGATTGATCATTATAAATTGTATGGCTTGTACGTTACCTGGATTGAACAGAATAATAGTACGTAGACAACCGAGCTCTGTTCTGTCCATATTCATATCTTTCATTTTGGCAACAAGTTCGGTGAGTACACGATCGAATATGGCTTCAACGCCAGCTTGATGAGCGGAATCTCTGTCAACGGTGAGTCCAGTTGCTAAGACAATACCGTCTTTCACGTTAATGGATCTGTGGGAAAATGCTGCAATCATTAACTCGTTCCAACCTGAGAAAAATGATAAAAAAGGTTTAGGTATGAGTAAAAAAGATCCAGGGAAAACAATTATAAATGCAAACTAAAGACACCGACCGGCTCTCAGTAATAAAACTTGGTCGCCCAGAGGTAAATTCTTGAAATGCGGTATATGCTTGGCCCACTCGACCAACTGTATTAACTGCTTGTCGGTTGCTTGGCAAATAGCACCAACGGTGTGCTGAGGGTGCTGAATAAAAAAATTTTTTAATTAAAATCAAATCAGTAAATACATTGCGTTTGGCACACAACACATTACTATGTTGTCGCGTCGGTTTTGTAAAAATCTCACTTGTAACTCAATGTACTGCTGTTCAGTCTTTATAGCGTCCGCTTTGTTCTCGGCCCTCAATATGAGTTCGACTGGCATGTCGGTGGTGTTGGAACTGCTCGTCGGCTCGACTTCGATGTTGTGGTCACGTTCTTTGGTTCGCTGTCTCTCCTCCTATAATGCAATCGCAAGCGCATCGTTATAATTTAATCCATACCGTGGTTTCGTTATTAAATTGCCAACACATTTATGAATACTGGGGTCCTGACGCAGAGAAACTATCGAGTGGTGCCAAATATATAATATGTAGTAACTAGTAAGTAAACAATTACAAGTAACAGTCGGTTTTACTATTTTACGTCGCTATGTTAGCGAAAACCCTTATTTACGCGTCGGTATTACGAGCTCACCCACCGCGAGAAAACTACCACGACGTAAAAATATTTGACCTACCGAGTTTGTTTTAAGAGATGCTCGCACGAGTAGTCTCCGGTAATACAACAAGTGTATAACAACATAGTAAATCTTGGTAGAACCGATTTTGTATTTTTAGCTTTAATATTTGAATAAACTGACCTATTATCAAACTTAAAAGCAAGAACACATTATCTGTCAATGACATAGGTTTTTTACGATGTTTTATATTTTAAGCGAGTTGTAATTGTGTAATAAATTAAAATTTCAATAAAAAAAGCTCACTTCAAAATTGAAACATCGTAAAAACCCTATATGACATTGTACAGATAATGTTCTTCCCTTTAAATTTGATAATAGTTATTTCACAATTACATTTTTTTAAGTACTTGTAATTATCAATGAATACTTTTTTTAACAAGTATTCAAATATGTATTTTAAATACTTTTGAAATCAGGTATCTGTATCTGTATTTGAATACTTTTAAAATGTATCTTTTACAAGACTAGCCATTATGTTAGTTTATATTCATTCTACCGTTAAAGTAAACAACACAAAATCGGTTCTGCTGAGCGCAAATTAGCTTGTATGTTTTACGTTTGTAAGACGAAGACAACGCGTATGCGTTCTCATGACTATAGCTCCGCTATGCGTAAAATATACGCGCGTCGCGTGGGTATTCTCACAGAATACTAATATTTGTAGCGGGAAACAATAATTAATAGCAATGCAAATTATATAACATTATAGGTGCTCACCGTGAAATGTCGCCGACCCTGATGGGAAGGAGGAGGCATGTACGGCACGCAGAAAGGCATCGGCGAAGCGCAGGATTATCAGCGGAACTTAAATGTATACTGCACGCGACGCAGCAAAAGGCTCACGAGACGCTCTCACAGAACTGTGTATGACTACGTCGGACGCGGGGCGACAACTATTTTCTGTTTCGGTGAAATGCGCACTATGGTTAACGGTTGTGGTGCGTGTGGTATAGGCCGACGAAAAGAGAGAAAAAAATTCCGTTACAGATACGGGTTTGGGCTGCACATTATATTATTATATTATTCGACAGGTATATGCTACAAGCAAATGCCTTTTCTTCTGCCGGGGCCATAAAACGCATTTTTCGTGCTGTGCGTACAGATTTCCTGTCTATGCGGACACGTATAGGTATACCTTTTCTCTATACACGCAGCGCGTCGTTTTCTCTTTAGTCCACGGTGTGAATGTCGATCACAATAAATAAAAAAAAAACTCGGTGATTTACTCTCGTCGTCTGACCAACACGCATTGAAGGGTCGGACTGTCGGAGTCCAAGGGATGGGGATGGCACAAATGCAAAGGACCCATCATATATTATGTTTTCGTCCTTAATCCCACTTACGTCCTATCTACAGTATACATACCTAACAATAACTGTTGACTGTCGCGTCCAGCAATTTATGTCGCAATATCATTTGTACCTACTAACAGTACTAATATCCAAGTTACAACGTATATGCGCCTCAAATCAATACGCGCAAATATAGACGACCGTATAAATGCATAATAATACATGTTTCGTGAAATAATGTAATTTGTCGTAAACGTATAGTTATTCATAATGGTTAATGTCATTATAATGCATTTTGCTAGACGGTAATCATTATAAATCAAATAAATACTTAATACAATGCGAGTCCAAATACTTTCAATACAATTGCATTCATACGTATAATACATTTGTAAAAGACAAAGAACTAATTTTCTTTTTCATCATAGTTTTTATTGTACGGCAAAAAAATCCATGATTAAAAAACACCATGTTAGTGACCCACAACACGAATGTTGTTCATTAGGCGACCTCCGAAAGTCCTATAAGGACTCATCCGGGCTTGAAATTTTCGACGAGCGATTAATTTTATAATAAAAATGCGGAAGCGTTCGCAGAAATCAAAACGCTTATTGTGCGTGTATGATATGAATTTTCAATTTTAATTTAGACACTTGACGACTCTTTAAGGTTTTTTTTTATTTTCATAATGTTCTTATAAGCTCTCGAAATAGACATGCCACTGGCGTCGGTGGTAAATAACTAAATTTATAAATCGGTTTCGAGTGCAGGCTGTTTTACAACAAACATATTATATAGAAACGTGCAGTGAAAAATATTATATTTATTTTTAAAAGTTTCTGTAACCATGGATCGAAAAAAATATTTTTAAAAAGATATGTACGTATATTATCTGCTGTTTAATTTAATTTAAAACTTGACAAATTTTATCGAATTTGAAATTCATATACATGCATAAAAAAACGTCATACTAGTTAATTTTTTTAAAGCAATATTATACACGAAAATATTTACTCGCGGACTCCCTCCTTCCGTTGAAAATTATGTTCAATTATGCCCATTAACACAAAAATAACTTAAAAATATGTTCATAAAGCAATGAGACGGCATGAGTATGACGTATGTTATATTATTATAGTGCTGTATATTGTATATATTTTATGGGGCACGCGATGGTCGTGAGAACCGAACTAGAGAACTTATACGTCGTAAGCAAGTTTTTGAATGTAAATTATTTTTATTTTTCATAATATGTAAATGCGTCAGTAAGACCGAGGTTAAGACGTTTTTGAATGTACAGTATTGAATCGATTTAATTAAAAAGAGCAATATAATATTATGTTTTCTATCTTCGGATTCCGTGAAGTTTTTATACAAGTGTAATAATCGCATAATTTCTATGACGGTGTGGACGCAAATTTATTAATTATTGAAACTTGGAATAATGGCGTGAACATGTAGTATCCCTACATCGCGCTCTATTTTATATTGTTAAACTAAACTAGTATATGTACACTATATAGTGTTATTATTTATTACATACATGACCACATCGTTCAAACTTTATAATGATGAGCACGAGAAATCAGGAATAGTAGTAGGTATATATAATTATTGTATAAATATCAAAACAAAATGCATCAATAAATCTGCGCAAACAAAACGCAGACGACATAGAAAAAATGAACCGTTATAGGTTAGCGCGGAAACAAATGAAATTATATAATATTATTCTCATCGGTGTACGTGTTATACCTATACAGAGTGTCCCGCCGAGAATTTACCAGTTGCGATATCTCCAGAAATAGGTAATGTATATTACTGTTTTTTTAAACATTAAAAGACTCACAGAAACAAGGACTACAAATATTTCAAATTTGAAATTAAGTTTTGGTAAAAAAATTCAAAAAATTTTTTTTTATTTTATTATTTTCGAAAAATTTGAAGATGGCCATTTTATAGAATTAATAATTGACGTTTCAACATTTTATTTTAATTAACCTTATGATTTTTTAACTTTTTACCAAAACATTAAATTCAATTAAAATAAGAAATATCTGTAGTCCTAATTCCTTGGTTAGATTAGGTTTAAAAAAGTTAAAAAAATATTTTTTTACAACTATAGGTAACTATGAAGTAATACACAATTTTTCTGGAAACTAAGAAATAATTCGAAAACATAAGTTTAATGAAAATAAAATGTTGAAACGTCAACATTTTTAGAAAAATAAACTCTTTAAAATGGCTGTCTTCAGACTTTCGAAAATAATAAAATTAATCTTTTAACTTTTTTACCAAAACATTAAATTCATTTGGAATATGAAATATTTGGAATTCTCGGCCCTGCGAGTCTTATATAAGAATACATAATTTGAATATCTTCACTATTTCAAGAGATATCTCAGTGGATAAGTCCTCGGCCAGACACCCTGTATATGTATATGGTATTAACGAAATGAAAGATTTCGCAAGCACGTTGTGCAACAGCAACTGTTGGGATTATATTGATTGCAGTGAAACAATATTGGTGGTCATGACTTATGACTCATGCATTCGAAATATCGCTGCACGTGCCTTTAATTAATAACATACCTGTACGGCTTCTCTTTTCATGCCCATGGTCAAACATTTTTGATATCTGCAGTACTGACACCGGTTTCTCTGTCGTTTATCGATAATGCACTTGTTCTCTTCGCGACACGCGTAAGACAAATTTTTCCTCACCGTCCGTTTGAAAAACCCTTTGCAGCCTTCGCAGCTACACGCATATACGATAGTATATAATCAGAGCACAGAAATGTAATAGTGGAAAAAAATGGACGTTGATAGGTACACGAAAACGTCGTATTGTACCTACATAATATTAGCGGTATGAGCTTTTACCTGTAGACCCCGTAATGTTTTCCACTGGCGCGATCGCCACAAATTGAACACAGATGTTTCGACCCGCTAAGAGGATGGTTGGGTGGGTAATTTGGAGAATCTTGAACGTTGCAAGGATTATTCATCATATTATTGCTCCTGTCCACGCTGTAGAGTCTGTAAAACAAAACGACAGTGATATTGTGTTATAATATTGCACGCATGACACGTTGATGGACGTAAAAACTACGTATTTTGTAAACCTATGTCATCGCAGTAATAATTTAGGAACATCAACAACAACTGTTAATTTGTCAGCACTACAATAATAGTTTAATAATAATCCAAAAAATCGAAATTTAAAATGAAAAATTCCATTTTTCTGGTGTATTTTTTATAGTAAGTAGTAACTACGATTCCAAGTCCAACTTCAAAACCGAGTAACCATAATTTCTCTCATTTAAATTTAAATAATTCCGTTCCCTTAACTCTTCACAGTTTTTTTAGGTTTGATACAAACTTGTAAAAATTGTCGAGTTTGACATAAATAATAAACATTGTATAACCAAATAATTGTGATATTTTTATTAAAATAATAACAATTGCAATGTTTTTAAATATTTGATACTTTTTGTGAAGTATAAAAACTCAATGGTGATGTATAAAACATAATACTAAAATAAACATCGGTTTTAATTATTTTCCATTTGTTTCTTAGGAGTTAGGAGTGGGAATACATACCCTCGACTTTCGAGCATCCGCCACAGATCCCAGGAGGGTGAGCAAGCAGCACTTTTTATAGCTATACTAATCTCTACTTACACCAATGTGAATATTGAAGAAAACTTTAATACAATATATATAACATACACTACTACAAGACTACAAGAAGTAAACAGTACTTATAGACAGAAACACATTTGAGCAGATAGAACACAAACAGTAAAGGTACCATAAAGAATACGAATCCCCTGCCCTTTATTAACTCTAAATTTCTGAATAATTAATAAGGTTATTATTCGCTATTGATTATTCACATATAGAAATTATTTAATGTGTTGAGAAGTCAATGTAATTTCAATTTTTTTTCGTAATGTTCTATATAAAGATTTATTTTTTAAATACGAACTTAAAAAATAAGTAGTAATGTATAATAAATTGTTTTTTACTACGTATAAAAATTGAATAACAAAATTATTATTATTATTACTTTGTACTACTATTATTATTATTATTACTTTATTATTATTTTCTTTTCTTAAACTAACTTTGTATTATTATTATTATTATTATTATTATTATTATTATTATTATTGTACTTTCAAAAAGCCGCTTGGCGTTAATAAATAAATAAATAAATAAATAAATAAATAAAATAAATTATAATTTGCATTATTCGGAGTTTATAGATTTAAATTGAACACAAACACAATAATGATATGAAATTCAAAAGTATTATTAGTAGCCATATTCGTATGGCTAGTGTACATGTTATAGAATTTAAAATATTTTTAAAGCCAATTTTCATTTTATAAATTTTTAATTAGGTGATAATTGTATTCAATTAAAAAATATTATAATGACAGATCATTTAGTCTATATTTTTTAAAATCCCCTGAATACATTAAAGGAAAAAAAACCAAACTAAACTCTACAGATTATTATTTTTTATAAATGAATTGTATTATCATATAAATTATTATTAACGGCCAGTAAGCACGATGGTATATTATTTTATTGGAAACCACAAATAATTGTCAAATATGATTTAATTTTAATAATTGTCATTAATCATCATATATATACTCGTACGAGTAAATACCGTATGTTCACCAAATTAGGGAACACTGAATTTCTCGGCCGGTTTACATTGGAATAAATCGAAATTTGTATTACAAGCTAGTGGTATATAAATACACATTTATAGGAACATTTCAATATTTTTATTTATTTTAGTATACGCAGCACAACATGTGTTTTTTTAAATAACAAAATCTATTTCAAATAACGCATATTCATATAGGCCTATTTCTTTATACTAACTTTGATGTAACAAATATGGTTCTTCAGTCAAAATTGACTGAATAAGAGCCAATTATACATTTTAATAAATAATATATTTTTACGATTCATTAAAATGTATAAATGTATATTATTGGTTCCTTTTTTAATTTTTTTCGTTGATTTTTTTTTACGTGTTATAAAAAAAGAGTAACATAAT
Source organism: Periphyllus acericola (assembly GCA_949715065.1). Taxonomy (NCBI): domain Eukaryota; kingdom Metazoa; phylum Arthropoda; class Insecta; order Hemiptera; family Aphididae; genus Periphyllus; species Periphyllus acericola. The sequence continues at coordinate 66,397,262 of OX454264.1, forward strand.
ATATGGGTATAAAATTATTTACTAAAAATCGATTACAACAGTAATTTTATAATTATACAATAATTAAATAAACTGTTCAAAGTTTGCTCAGTTATTTTCTGCCCATAATTGAAAACGTTGTAGACATTCTCTATTGGTTGCTGACATTATTTGATCTTCATTAAGGTTATTATACGATCGATATTTATTAAATAATTTTATGCCCATATTCTGTTACTGTTTTTTATAACACGTATAAATTATATTGTAATTCCACAAAAATTAAAAATTAGTAAATAATTAATTATTAAATACAATCTGTAATATATTTATAGTATGGATTATATTTTTTTTGCATGTGCACTACTTTATTAAAAACCCACTAGCCGCCACTGACCATGTATAACGGCTGCTGGATTAAATTAATACGGTCAATGGGGGGGAATAGCCCACTTAGTCCCCCTTGGCTATGCCACTGTGTACAATGCACTATTAAAAGTAATGAACTTTAACAAATTAAAAAAAATAATAATTTAATACTTTAATACTTTCATATACATAAGCAGTTTAGTTTAAACTATGTGATTGGACTGATAAATACCTGTCGCTAGAATACATGGTGTATGATCTGGAATACATTTTGGTCGTCTCAACGAAAAACACTAATCTTTGGCAAGCCGAACCGTTAAAATTATAATTTCTGAACGACACACGGTGTTCGCACGAAACATTCAGTCAACACTGAACGCCCACACAAACACTGAAAACACACACATACACACACGTGAGCGCGGTGCGCACACCGTTTGTTTTTAATATATATTATATACTATTAAAATACGAATAAAAATTACGAGAAACGAGCCCGTCAAAATAAGTGCTTGTCTTACAGGTTCATAGAGTAGGTATGATATATACACTTCAAAATGTATAGGTATTACATGAACTGCTATGCGTTAAAATAAATTCACAACTGAGAAGCAACACAATATTTGAATAGTGTTGCTGTTGCAAAATATTACCACCGCAAAATGAAATAATTGATGAACCCGTCTCGTTAAAGGCGAAAAAAAACGAACGTATAAACACAACAATGACGATTACACTATAACACTGCGGTTGTTATATTAATATTAGGTCATCTACATGTTCGTGAAACATGTCGATGGGGCACTATTGATAATGTTAACACATATCGAGTTGGATGTTACATTTGATAATAACATAACATTCAATATTTATTAAATAGGTATTCAGTATTTTTTACTAACTGTACTGTACTACAAGTAGACTTTTACACGAAAATAAGATAACAATAATTAGTTAATCGTGTACGTGTCTATGCGTGTTCATAACACGTACAACTGTATTTAAAGTTCGATTAAAGAATTTATTCAGAAAAATAAAAAATAGAAAAATAATGACGGCTTTTATAATTAGATAAATATTAATTTATGCGTTGCAGACTAACAATAAGAACATAATGTTTAATTTATTTTTATAATACCTAGTCATTATTTTTTTCGGTGAAACAAACAAGTAATGGTCATGGAGTCAAATAAGTGTTATTAAAAAACAAAATTGAAAAATATTATATTTAATTTTACGAATTTTTATAAATTATAAGTTGTTCGTAAGATAAATAATATTTTTATATGTTTATACCAATTTATATAATATTTGTATACCAACACAACATCAGCTGTAGTTATCGTCACACCTTGGTCGACTATGGAATAATCTTATGAGTGCCAACATGATATAGCAGATGTGCAAAATCGAATAAGTAAGAAAAAAAATAGACCCGACTTGAAAGTACAATAATTTAATCAGTTGACGAATCTCATTTTTCGGGGTACGCGGAGAAAAGAGATTAATCGAACGAATATAATTACAATACGTCACATGGTTAAAGAACTGACTCTGTAGGTATTCTATATATATATATAAGTATATAAATATATTTATATAACGTCACTGACGACTTGCACCGACATTCAAGGCTCCTGATTTTTTAGATACGCTATAAAAGGACTGGTACGAGAATATTTTTGTAATTAGGAAAAAGAGACTGCGCAACTATATAATGTTTCCCATTTATACATTCAACTGAACTCGAAATAATTTATTCCGATCGTCTAGAATCTAGATCGACAATGATGAACATGATATCACACGAGATTGAAAAAAATACACTTCTGTAATAATTGTCGATTAGTAGCAGCGCACAATATTATCAATATTATAAACAAACAGGTATATAAATATGCTAATCCGTATATAAATACAGTTTAAACTTTAAACGTATAGAGATGAATTTGTTACATTTTGCGATTTACATTCGATAAATTAATTATTTTATTAATCAATTATATTGACAACTATAATAAATAATAGTACAGAAAAGCTGAATATTAAAATAGCTAAACAGAATGATCCATTTATCACTTTTAATGGACCTTCTCAAAGTTTTTAATAAGCCCAGTAACTAATGAGGTAAATACAAGATTACATGTAAGTGAAGAACGACCCGGGCGGAAACCATGTTGCTCTTCCATCAAAATTCCATTAACCATTGGTTGAATGTATTTTAGAGTAAGAGATTCAAATATATTAATTTTCTTTTGTATGTTGATATGTTTTAATTCTGAATTAAACCATGGTGGGTAGGTAGTACTCCAAAAGTTACTTTTGGGTACAAACTTTAAAATACTTAAATGTAAGGCATCAAATAAGGTATTGAAAGCTGTCTCAAGATCGAGGGTAGATAGAGTAGTATTCCAATCATAACTTCCAATAAACGAGGTTACGTTAGAGTAATTAGTTTTACGAAAATTAAAAAAAGAGTGACGGCTATCTAAAGAATTTGTATGATCAGAATAAGGAAGAGTTAAATTCAACGGAGGGTGGTATGGGTCACTAGGGACTACTGGTTCCAAGGATTTTTCAACTAAGAAAGGAACATTACAAAAAAAATTCAAAGTACTGTTGGCTGACAATGAATTTCCCAGTTCGTTTAAAAAAAACATTTGGTCATTCAATGCGATTTTCCAGATAAAAATACTATTGACTTAATTATCTACAGCTTTTAATTATTTTTATTATATAACAATGTAATTTTATTCATAATTATACAATTATCTAATATCTTAAGATATAATAATTTTAACATTTACTATACACGGTTTAATAAAAATAGAGTTTTTAACCCAAAATACATTTTAGCGGAATCGTTTTTTCATCCACCTCCGTGTATGCAACGAATATTATTATTTATAATACATTTGAAAAAGCTGAATTATGGTTACGCTTACCCAGGGCTTAGAGGATCTCCTGGAGGGCTGAAATTAACCATTAAACTCGCCGTGTCAGGTTTTAGATCTAAAGGTGACTGAGGACCCATCGAACTCAGAGATAAATTATTGTCCAATCGTAAACCTGAAACAAAATAAAATATTTATATTAAAATAAATACATTTGAAACCATATAAAGTTTAATAATAATAATAATAGCAATAATAATCAACAAGATAAATGTTGGCAAATTTTACAACAAATCGGTATCCAGCTACTATTGGGCAGGGATCGGCCGCGGCGGTTAACCATAAGAGATTCATTATTATTACAATACTGCCTACTACCAGTGTACAAGTATGATAAACAAAATATAAAACATTGTTTTGTTCCGGTCAAGGTCCTAAAATTCGGTGGGCTGGTACTTTCCCTGCACACGGTGTCGGGTGTGGTGAATATCTTAATACACTATAGATACCGGTATTTACTTATAATTCGGCAAACATTACGATGTTCTAAACACACTTCTGTATAAAACTACGTATATTTTAATAATTATCCTAATCAATTAAGTTATTCCAATATACGGCGTCGTTCACCAGTTGTGGACAAGCGGTGGGGATAGGAGGGACAACTGCAGCATCGCACATGTTCTCAAAGAAATGTGTAAGAATAATAAAAACCGAGTTTATATTATGCATTACACAACATACATAAGAATCCTGTTTGGCGGCTCGGATAGGAATCCGATATTCATAGGCTGCTTACGTTTAGGAAACGATATAATATAATATACATGCGCTTATAATGTAGGCATACAAGTTTGTTTTTCACAAGTTTTTATATTTTAGAAATTATATTTTTATTTACAGGAAAACTAAATATTTCTTTATAATATATTCGCCTGTTTTACCAGCGCGCGCCGTAAACTACGCTATAGGACGTTGTACCTATACCTATATATATGTATATATATATACACATTACACACTATACATATAAGTATCGTTTTAGCTCGAGGAAAAAGCTATAAAACAGGTATATGCACGTGATATGACGTATATTGTATTATATGCGTAAACTAGACGTTTCGGATAGGTACACTCGATAGTTATATTCGTGAAAATAATTAAGTTAACATTTCATGCGCCGTCGCAATAAATTAGGCGGTTTACGCATTGGTACATAAATAACTCTGGATGGGTGTATACTGTATATTATACTATTTATTTAAGTTTTTTATATGTTTGTGTACTTCGCGCCACGTGTATATGATTACTAATTATAATATAAAATGTATAATTAATTGTAAACTTTTATCACATAGAACTGTATACACAATATACCTATACTTGCGGAGGGTAGATAACAAACGTTAACTCGTGGTACGCTAAAATTATTGCACACGACCATGAGCTAGTGGCCGAGTAAAACATCTGATATTATCACGACGGGCCGCGGTTCTAATAATTAAACTGTAATAACGTAAAAATTATTTTTCGTTACTGCTGCAGCAGCGGTCTATTTACAACGATGGTCCTGATCGTACACACACCGCGGCGGCGTAGGTACAATTAATTTGCAATACGATGATTTAGTGAAACCTGTAAACCTCGGACAGCTTTCCGAATATTAAGAGCGAAATTCCTCGCGGCCTTCACCTCTACAAATGTAAAAAAAATACATAATGTTACGACCTTGAAAACTTCTATTCGCTGCATATATAATAGGTATCCTCTTTTCAACCGTTGACTCGTATGCCCTTGATTTGATAATATGGTTAACAATAATATAACGTACAAAATCTATATGCCTACGTCGAAAGAGAAAATTGTATAAACAAAATTAAAATCGATATTATGATAATACTTTTGTGTTCCGAACATAATGATTAATTAACAAAATAACAATAAATAATTAATCAAACGACAACAACAATAATGTTTTAAGTTAAGAATATTCGATTTGTTTGATTAGACGGACAATATTATCATCGCCAATAATAATAATAGTAGAGACGCGTTAACGATTTTTAGAGAAATTACTTCATAAGACCATATGGTATTGTCAAAAATCGTACGAATCAGTTAAAATTTATAAATATAATATTATAATATAATTACTTATATACGTATACAGTTGCATCGTAAAAGAAAGAGCATTAAACATTGTATTTCGAGCTATAGGTACATTTATTAACTACGAGTATAGGCATTAAAAACGAATTGTTTGGATAAACAATTCGTACTTTTCACGATTTTTATTAAATCGTATTATTGGAAATAAAATGTATGGGTGACTTTTTCCTTACGAAATACACTCATTGATATTTATACTGAAATGTGAAACAAATAAGACTACAAGTTTGAATAAATCATAAATTCATAAAATCATAACTAATAGAGTAGGTACTTACATATAGGTCGTAATTAATAAAAAATGTATTTAATTCTTAATTATTTATACTTAATCTGTTTACCATGGTGTATCTATCCGCACTGTCCGCATTTGAACGAGAGTTAAACGAAATATAAAAAAAATACTTGTTTACACCGACTCGTATAATTATGTTTGAAAATTGATTTTTAATGTGTTTGGAACGATTGACAAACTTCATTAAAGACTTCTTAACCGAATAATATATAATTTATTTAAAAACAATTCTTGTTCACAAAAATGTTTGTACGTATTAATTGCAATGATTATAGCCTTGAGGACATCTAATAATGGAACGAGATGAATTTAGCTATTATGATATATGCACTATTACTAGATCTTGTGTTAAGTAGAAGTTAATTTGCAAAATTAAACGACCAATATAATGCTGCAGCTCGGGCGAAAACGAGTGGGAGAAAATAATGCAGTTAAGTGTATGCGTTCGCGCACACTCATGCGTCAAACGTTTATTATATATTGAATTTGTACAAGGTCGGAAAGTGTTCAAAATACGTTGACATTTCGAATTCGAAAACAATACTATAATTGGCCGATAACATAGGTACCACCCATATATCGAAACAAACGCACTCTCAAATAAATGAAATTACGGGGGATGGGGAGTGGTAAATACTAAATAGTATAATTCTATACGTGTGTGGACAGATACCGACAGACATTGGGTCAGGTATGGGTTGCTAAACTGCAGATATAATATTATTATGATTGGGTTGTGCACGGTTCAGGGTCAAAACAACATTTCCGCTTCAGATTTCTATATACATGAGCACATTCCATTTCTGATTTACCGATTCTAAGCGTACAGCACATTTTATACATTTTTTAAGTCCGATGCAATGTAAAATTAGACATTTTCAATTAAAAAAAACTACTATCATAGTAACAAAAAAAATGCAAACACAAGATAAGAATAAGGAATACGCGCATTAAGTTCGTTATTATAACCGCTTATATATATATATATATATATATATATATATACTGTAACTACGACGAAATACAAATTATATATTTCTAATTTTTATTTTTTATTTTTTTCTACTATAATAATTTCAATTATTCAACACAAGCAGCTGCTACACCTATATATAATCGCAATAATCAACAATATTCTACAACTACAATGTGCATAACTATTGTATAGATGGGAATTATAACAACGAATCGTAATATACTATAGGAACGTTTAGTATTTTCTTCATGGAATATATTATTAAGCGTTTGACGCATATGGAATCGATTTTGGCATCAGCTATTAATATTTTCCTGTTGTTGCGCGTCGTACAAGCTGTAACACAAATGATAAAATCGACATCGATGCATACCTATTAGTTATTAGTTATTACTAACATATTACTTCACCGTAATGCTATATTGATCAGTTGCACGTTCCACTATATACTACTAGGTTAACACTAAAACGGTGCATCGCCTTATAATAGTTTTCCGTATCAGAATTCAGAATACCGAACAATAAAAAAGTTTCTTGCGAACAATTGAATTTGTATCGTGCATGTGCAACTTTTACGATCAATAGTTTACATTTTTTTCACAGCATATAAAATAATGACGTGTGTTCTAAACTTTATGGGATTAAATCCTAACCATCGTATTTACACAATATTCCGACGATGATGATAATAATATGGAATTATAAATGAAACAACGCACAAGCGTATTTAAAATGTCATTTGTTAAGTTTTAATACCCGAACGACTCTACATAGATGATATTAAAAGAAAACAATAAACGATAAGCCCATACAGTTTAAATGACTCACCACCGTATAGTTCAAATCTAAAACGTTCATAACATGTTTTGTGATATTTTTTAACGCGGTCGTAGAAATCATTTGTATATATATATTTACAGAGTACATATTACAATTTATTAGAGCTGTATATAGAACTGCAACGGAATACAACCAAAACCATTGATCTCGCGGTTAAAGACATATGCGTAAACGGCACCGAGCTTTTAATATTATTTTTAAATTGGTATCATTTTTTAAACAGCCGTAAAGTAGAAAAAGTTTCAGTTTACAACGATTTATACTTACATCATAAATTGATAAATATATTTGAGTGTGTATAAATAGCATTTCATCACTTCATCGCAGAGTGCGTTTAAATTAGCAATTTAAATTAGGATTTATAATTTCATAGCACATAATAGGAACAATATACGTGATATTATAACGGTAATACGATTTTTGATTACCGTAAACGTAAAGATATTTAATCAATTATACATGAGTGTTATGGTACGCAGATATTATAGAGTAAAATATAAGACATAAAAAACCGTAGCTTATATCCTCTATAATAGTAACTATAGAGTTTAATACATATACATGATATATAATACATAGTGTACAATTTAATCATAATATAGTTTAAAGTAGTTAGCCATAAAAAAGAATATGTATATTGTATTATATACTTAGAACTCAATTAAAATCACGGTTTACGAACGTATACGCAGATAGAATTCAACGTGGAATTCACGCATTGCGGTCAAAAAACATTTTGAAAATATGTCGACTTTAAAGTATTATGTCATTTCGTTTTGCAACATGTTTATAAAATGTTTATATGATGAACATTTCAACGTCTGAGATTAAAATTAATATTTAATGGATGACGATATTATAATATTCTATTCTACGAGAGACTCATATAATAACAATCGTCTGCAGCTCTAGGACGTTCGAATATACTGCGACGGTAGCGGCGGTGTCTGCGCATTTGATAGGCTTATCAACTACATAGTACAATAACAATATGTGAAATGTGTTTTACAAGGTTCTCGAGTAAAACTATAGCAATATGCAGAACACAGAAGAGTGGCATTGAACGGTCAATCCGGCGGTATATCTATAGCGCATTTTTCAATTATGATTCAATTTTGAACAGGGTCCATAGAGGCGTGAAAAATGTATAGAACTGAAGACTATATATACGTATTGAGTCGATTTAAATAGCATGAGCCGTATGAAGAATGTAAATGAATAAAAGCAAAAATTTTCCGCTTCTTAAGATTCAGATTAACGAATTTTTTCACTGCTTATTATATTTTAATATACGTTTCGCTCTAGTTATTTTTTCAAAGCTGCAGTGTCACACTGTAAATATAGTAAAAATTATACGAGATACGTTGATCGAAAAAAGTACAGTAAACGTAATCTAAATAAGCAATAATATTAAAGACCGATTGATTAACAAACTATTTATCGCGAACGAACGTTAAAATTATTTCGAAAGCAGCTCTAAGTAAATATTTCAACAAGTATAAAAACGATGTGGCAATGTATAATCAATGATAATGTACTTAATGCGATCCATCAGTGTACCTAATACATGTATATCGTCTATATCGAAAACCACGTGGAAATTCGTTAGAGAAAAACTCGCGTCAAATGTTGGAACTGTTTCACATTAATTAATAATTTCATATACGTAATATATATATTGCGACGTCGATTATCAATAACGTTGATGCTACGGTAAAAATAAAACTATATGTATAATCAGATAGTTGGACGAGTCAACATTCAATCAATAAAATAATGAATTAATATGAAAATGTTAAGTGTTATATAAATTATAAAGTATAAATATTAAATCGCAAGCATTCGCCAAAAAGCCAAAAACGCAGGACGAATTACTTCCATTTCATATTTATAGTATTAATAAGTATGTTATGTACAGTACACATCTCTACAACCGGTTTGTTGAAGTTCATTTTACACCAAGTTATAGATAAAAACTATGGTTATGGATCGAGTAATTTTTTACACAATATACGATACATAGTATACCTACGATATATTATACGTATATAGTTCCGTCGATCCCGATAATGGTCGTGAAATATTTTCAAATCTTATCGTCGTTACACGCGTCTATAACATTATGGATTCACGACGTGCAGTAACAATAATATTATTATCTATTCTATATCGTCACTCGGACGCTGACAGGTTATTCGGTAAAATACCAGAATAATATTCTCCTTGAGAAAATCTCCTCGATCGCTACCAGCGCGCGCCGCAGCGTAGCACCGACCGCATTTAATAAAAAATAGTGTAAAATTATGGTGTCTCATAGTACACGCGTATATTATGGCGGTAGTGATGAATTTTCAACTCGACGCGGACGCTTCCTACGCGGGAAAACTTCCCAAGAAAACGTGAAAACGTATCTATATAATATAATAAACATCATCTTATTATTATTGTTAGTCATTACAACGAAACAACGTTTCGAATGATGATTTGGTACCACTACCAGCGTGAAGAACGTGCAGTCCGTGTCGAGTGCAATCATGACGAAACGGTCGCTCTACAACTTACTGCAGCGGCAGTGCAACGGCAATGCAGGCGATCATCGCGCGCATGACACACCGGCGCTGCCCACGAGGCCTTGCAGTAAACACCGGTCGTTTATAATACATGTAATTTATTCATGATAATATATTATACGGTTATTAACGCGAATAGGTGAATATTTCGATTTAAATTTTTTTTTGTTTTTTTCGCTTTGCAAAAAAACCGTGGGGCGTCTTCTCGTGTGCGAGCGGTTCAGCGCATTGCGTAGTAATAAGACACGTAGGTATTGCCTATATGTATACCACACGAGACACACGACCAAGAGCAGTACACGCGGTTTGATGTCCAAGTATAGAACGATGAGAGAGGAGCGCACGACTGCGACGACGACTTGAACTCGTCGTTGGGCGGGCGGGTCGGAGAGGTTTGACGATGTGACTGACGACGTTTACACTGTTGCCGAGTTTCCCCCCGCCCCTTCCCGGGACTCGGTGTAGGTAACCACGTTTGCACACGGGCCCCCTACACGTGTATATTAATAATATACGAACGTACCTGTATAAAATACTACGTGCGTACAATTACCGCGGGCGTGTGCGTGTGTAAACGTTATGATGGAAAAAAAAAAAACAGCGCGAGATAGGCCGACCTTCAGGTGCGAAATAGGAAGCTCCGATCGGATGGGGAGAGACGGGGAGACACACCGCAACGGCCTTGACAGCAGCCGCGCGACCGTATCGTCATCGTCAATCATTTTTCACTCCTTCCATCACCCTCCATATAGTGTGCAATACATATATATATATATATATATATATATATTATATATAAACATTATTATACACACACACAATCATACGTGCGCACTCACAAACACACTTTCAAAATTACACACACGCGCTCTCGATCAACACGCACCATCGGACATCGTCACATGTTAAATTATTATAACACATAGTTGTATTACATATTCGCGTATGTAAATACATCACGAGATAATTAATACACAGACTAACAACGGCATTCAGTACTGGTGGGTTGTGTACAGTGGAGTGTGTAGTAACGTGGTTGTACAAATAAAATGTAGGTAATCGATCTCCCCCGCGGTAAATATATACGTTGCATGTTAGGCGTGTTATTCCGATGAACGCGATTGGTCACACTTTGCGTGTGTGCTTATACCTAGATAATAATATTATGTAGTTGAAAGAGCAGTGCACGCGAAAATCGATTTTTGAGTATATATAGTGATGTGTTTCATTATACGTTAACTCCGTTAGTTTAGTTATATCCGTTAAGTACATACTATTTTAATGTCAATCGGATGATAAGTTATAGTGTTGTATATACTTTTTAATATTATACATTTATACATCTAGTATGTTACAACAATACAAAGGAATAATGATTCATGAGCAATCAGCTGAAAATTCGAGTATTACTGCGTGAGATTAGTGAAAATTAACTTCGATATTATGTTATACTTTTATCAATGGGCATTATGTTTCGAAAAAGTATGAATACCCAAGAATATGGTATATGCAGATAATAGCAGAGATATAGAAAACTTATCGGTTAAGAAAAATACTTAGAATAAAAATGTTGCGGACGATACAACGCGAAATTATATAACAATAATATATTACGAAGGCTCTTTGTTTTCAAATCCATCCGCTGTACGCCATATCAAACTATACATCAAAATATATAGGTACGTCACAACATCAAACAATTCTGGTTATTACATATTTCCACGGGTTCGTCGAAGCTATTTCGCAGATATTGTGCTCCGCGTACATATACGTAACACTAATATATATGCGTACACATGAAGTGTGCTGCTGTTTAAGCCATTTCGATTTGTTTTGCACAAAGAAAGAGGCTTTTATCTACATGTACTCATATACGACTCGCTAAATGTACCAAAAACTCGAGACAACCATCACCACCACCAGCTATAACACCGGCGACGACGGAAAAGTTATGAAAAACAAAAAACGACACGACGAAACACCACGACGATGCTTTTCGCGTGCGGACAACCTCGAGAAACGAGCTGTTTAACGCGAACTCCACGGCCTGGTGCGACGGGCGCGATTGTTTCGGACGACGAAAATGTTAGCACGAACCACACATATATATATTATACATGCCGTGAAGAAAATGCAGTTTTTAGTAAAACCGCGGTAGTTGCTGCAGCCTTCGGAACTTAATTATAAGAGAGGACCTAATTTGAATTTATTCGCCGCTAAAAAAAAAAAAGCAAAACACTGCAGTTTGCGGTCCGAACGAACGAAGTTTAACGAATTTATTTCAACCGTCGTTTCGATTTTTAACAAATCGCTGTACACAAATGTAATACACGCAGAGGAGAGGAAAATATATAATAAAAAAGCGTATACAGCTATATACTGCACAATGGATTTCATTTTTTATAACCGCGACGTAAATAATTATAATAAAAATTCAATAACGCAGTTCGTTTTGTACACATCGTTGAGCGAAGAATAAATTCGTATAAATAGTAATAATAACGATTTCGTTTCGTCAAACGTATATAGTATATACACCACATAACGTATATAATACATAGGTGACGTACTGCAACGGCGGTTGCTATATATATATATATATATATATACGATTCCACCACGACAGTTCATTATTCCGTTTTCTTTTTATCATAATAATTGATTTATTCAGATATACGCGAGCTGAAAATAAACAAGAAGTCGTATTTATAATACAGTGTCAAATAATTTCAAATATTCTTATGTGAACGTACCGCGAGTACATACTGCAACGACGACATGCACATTGTGCATTGCACACGCAGTGAGATAGACCAAATAGTTAAAAGAAAAAAAAACGTGTACCGCTCGATGCGAATACCTGCTGCAGCCTGCAGGATACATAATATGTACAATATACATATAAATAAATATTAATTTTAAATATTACAGATATAATTATATCATAAGAATTATAATAAACATCGTGCCACTCAGCCGGTTATACGAGTAATTTATAACTAGTACAGAAATTCAACCGATTGATTAAATACGGACAAATATAATATGTTTGACAGGAACGATTATGTTTAAAATTAAGGAATACATAATAATATACAATATAATACAATATTATGTAATAGATTATAATAATTAATACAGCAGACAGAAAATAGTAGCTCCGATCAATAGATTATATTATCATGTATACTTTTCGAATTCGTATATATACGAGTATATGTAATATCGCACCACCCCTTGAAGAGCCCTAGCGCAGCCCATGCCACCTAGTTTTAATGCGATACTGTTTATGTAATTGGATATATGCGGTGCCATGAAAGTTTTCATAATGCGCTATTTTAATATTTATGACATTCTATGTACTGTAAATTAATAGCGTGAGGATAATATAAACGTAGTTAAAGTCATGTTTATTGCTTAACAGAGAATGTATTAAATTACTTTTGATAAGATCACAAAAAATTAAAATGTAAAATTATTCCATACATACGTACACAATCTTACCTCATTCGAAATGAAAAAAAAACTATAACCCACTGTATGCTCTGCGTATCAAATTTTTCCGAAAACACATTTCTGCTGTAAAGGGTAAATGAACTCGGAACTTAGGTTTCTCGTATATAGTACCTACTTGAAATGTCTACTGAAAATCGTATACTTCAAACGTATCGATGTGTATGAGTAGGTATATGAAACGAAATACGAGTCTAAATAACACTAGTATATAACAGCTACAACACTATTGTTTTCCTAAATTCCATTGCAATCCGTACAAAATGCGTATACGCCTGAATCATTATTGATTATATAATATACAGATGCGCCATCCTATTGTTAAAATTAGTAGAGCCTATATACGTGGACGCAGCTACTAGACGTTGCTGTTATCGTTTTCGTTCAACTTGATTGAAAGCAGGATTTCAACAATAGAAACAACAACTTTCTATTATATACTGTTGAAACCCTGTTTTCATTACGTTGAAGAAAATTCAGATTACAGCGACGTCTAGTGGCTGCGTCCGCGTATAGGCGCTACCAGTTAATAGGATGACGTAACTGCAATATATATTCTAAAATCAGTGCTACAACATATCATTAGTAAACGGCAAGCGCACGGTATACACGTCAGTAGTACGAACAATTACCATTAGTGTAAATTCCCAAATCCAATACACATTTTCTTTTCTATATTACAAATAAAAGGAGGTTTTATCAAAAAAAAAAAAACGTGTGTGATCTCGCAATGTATAATAAATAGTCTGTCTGACATTGTGCTTAATTTTATAACGTAAACATTACGGTAGACAACCTCAAGACGGTAATATTGAACTTTATTCGTTGACTATTTGGCAAGTGATTTAGTGCGCCTAAATAATATCACGCTCGTGTTAATATTCTAATTTCGTACGCGGTTCTTTTTATAAAAATTACTCTTAATATAGATATAACGCAGGTATATACACGCGATCGTTTCGTTTTTATACAGAAATTAAAATGTAGTTATTGAATTACTCGTTTGTACGACGCGGTCGTATAATAAAGTGCGGCTGATAACTTGAATACACACTCGATGAAACAATTAATCGTATTTTTGACGATTTACTCGCGAATCCTAGCGCTTTCGAACGCGAAATTGCAACACGTCGGAATAGAAATGAAAAACTTTTCGACATCACTATCATTGCAGGTGTCCCGTATAAGAGCTGCATAAACAACGCGATAAGTAACCGCAGGGAACTCCTGTTTGTGAAGTTATATTATGTTTTATCGAATCGTAAATTATTCGGCGATGTACTTCAAAAGATCACGTTAAGTTTTGTCGAGGTGTTCTTTTCTCTTGTTTTTAGTCGATCGAATAAAATCCTTACAGAATTATGATCTTTGGCATTTATAAAGCCTGAATAAAGTGTACAAAAAAATGTAAAAGAGTTGTAAAACTGCAATAACCAATCGGAGGAAGTAAAAGATAAGTCATACCACGGCACAATGGTACTAATTATATCAAGAATAATTCACATTAGAGTTCAAACAGGTAACAATAAATATAAATGAACTTTATTGCAATCAAAAAAAGTAACATAATAATTTATTGCATTTACTGTAGTTATTTTTTTTTGTACTTATTTAATTTTTAGTAAGTTATGGATTTATAAATTAATACACAATAATAATATTTAACTATTTTTGCTTTTTTAAGGTCCATTTTCTTGATATTTTATATAGATATACTGCGGTTCCATTGAAACTATAAATTAATTAGAATGCAATTATATAGACACGTTGTATAATTATAATTTAAGCATAATAATTTCGTATAATTTCAGCCGTATTAGGTCGAAACGACTCGACGGAAAAGGCAGAACAGTGCATAATATTTTTACGTGATCCTATGTCCGGGTGAATGCAAGCAAACAAATTTTCCCGCGAGCCAAGAGGCGTCGATAGGGACCTGCGGGACATCCGGGTCGATTGCACTAGTTTGAAATTCGTGATATCGATTTCGTGCGACCTTTGGTGGCGATATACGAATATTATTTTTATTTTATTTTTTCGCTTTACCTCTACTCCAGTGGTGCGACGCTCTGCTCTGTATGATGGCAGACACCGACATCATGGGTTTTTCTTTTTTGAACATTTTTCGACCGGCCGTTTCAGAGCTGCAGCAATAAATCGGCAAGCGCGCGACAAATCGTGAGGCGCGGGTGTGCAGGAAACGCGGACCTACGAAACGTACCGGACGCACGGGAAACGCTGACCTACGAAACGCGCCGCCGAATGGGCAGGAAACGCGAACCTAGAAAACGTACCGGACGCGCAGGAAACGCGGACTTGACGGACGGACGGACGGACGATTCGCGGTTATCGTCTCGGCGCTGTTCTCGCGAGCGACCCACTGATCTTGAAAGCCCAACGCGCCCCCGGTGACACAGTTATTCGCGCCGCACGCACGGCAACCAAATAAACACGCGTGGCCGCCGCAGGTCGACCGCCGCGTCGGCGCTGCGCACCAACCGAGACACCGCGCGCGCGCGCATCGACACCCGACCGGCAATGCCGCTCCCCTCCACAACCACCCACTCCGCCGATCACCACGACGTTGTTGTTGGTTGTTGTTATTGTTGTTATTCTCGTTGTTGTCGTCGTTGCCGCGCCGTCGCAGCCACCACGGCCAGGCCTTGACTCGCGCGAGTCGACTGCAGTGGCCCCGGTGGGGAGGGCACGGCGCTGAAAACGAGGATCTTCCGCGAGGCCTATGCATCGCGGGGCCCGGCGATCGTTTTTATTTCTCAGTGATTCGACGGACGCGAGCGCACGTTTCCAAACGACGAGGACGACAAACAAACGCGCAATATGGATCATATTAACGCCTGGTATATTATAGACTTACAGTACAGATATTTAACATGAGCGGTATAACTGAATGTGACAGAGTGTACATAGTAACAAATAATATAATAATAATATCACTCAAAAACCATAACAGTAAAAGTTAATAATTTGGGTGATTATGTTTTAGGTATTATCCCATTGGATATAGACTATCGTAATGCCCATCGTCAATTTTATCGGCTAAGAAAAAACAGTGACCACAAACTTAGCCTTAGTTTTGTTTTTATACATTCTTTAAATTCACCGAGTTTCATTGTACCGATATTACATTTTGGTTGTTATAACAACATTGCGTCCGAGGTCGAGGTGTACACCAGTGGTTATATAATATAATATCGCGGTTTAATAAAATATTAACGTGATAAACATAATATAACATTATTATATTATTATATTATAACATTACCTATTCGTGCAGCATAATTATTTTCATAGGATACTTCAAATGGGACAGTTTTCGGTTTGTTTGATTGATACGAGGATCAAAAGATTCATTAATACGCTGAAACCCGTTTTATTGAAAAATATGATTGTACAAACCATGGAAAACCTGCCGTATTCATGACTATTAATGACGCGAAACGGAATAAAATAATTGCATGTAAAAAATAACTAGTTTTCCGTATAGCATTGCAATTAAAATTAGAATCTCTATGGTAATTATGGGATTAAAGGAGGGGAGTTTCGTTCTCATATTGAACAGTTGTGTGGAAAAATCCACCGTAGTTATACAGGGCCCATGTTAACATCATAAACGGACGGATGGGCACAATGTGCATACTGTACTCGTATAGAGCCCGGCCGGTCCCCCGCCCTCAAGTATTTGTGACAGCCACCCGTGATCGGATTCTAAATTTAACTGTGCGGCGGGCGAGAGATCCGTATACAACAGAGATCCTTATACGAACACTTAAGCCCGTCCATTTTGGTCAACGCGTGGTTTATGCGACCGACACGCCGTTTATAATATCCATAGCCCAGCCCGCACTGGGAAACCGCCGTTCCGGCCTTGAGCGCCGGCCCACTAGGTTTTTTTTTAAATCAACACTCGTCTTATTAACCGTGACGACGACGTATTTACCACCCGCTACGATGCAAAATGTATGACGTATTCGTTTTGTACAAATTGTTTTATTTTTTTCCCCATCTTACGTTATAGTGACACATTTTCAAAACCCGATGTGAATCAATATGTGTGTCCGTCGAAAACAACGCACATAACATCGTGTTTACGCACATGTATAAACGAGGAACAGCTGAGAGTTGGTTGTTTTTTTTTTCAGAAATAAATAGAATATCTTAGAACGTCGACTGAGTCTGACTATTTTTCTAGAGTTTAATAAAATCGCTTTGTTATAAACTTAACGGTTTGCGGCAGTCGTTAAAAACGTAAGCTTAATATTACTTTTGATTTTTTTTCAACCCGTAAACTATACAGTAAATTAAATAAATACATTTTAAAAAAAAAATAATTAAAAGCGTAGGTACACTAAAATGGTAGTTTGTTATTTATTTTGCTCTAATGACTCACGATTTATAATACAACTTTTACACTATTTCATAATCATTCTAACACCGAAAACATACATTTACCATAAACATTACCATAAACTATTTCCAAAATCATCCTAAAAACATACGCGTGGAGTATGATTAATTCTTAAAATATATACACACAGCGAGCCAAAACCAAATGACCCTCCCTCCTTGGAAGTGTTTATATTTTATACTAGCCACTAAGCTACATGTCCGTCACCCATATTTCTCGTCTATACTCGGTCTGTCTATATTTCACACACAACACACTCGTCCAACTCAATACTAGATAACATCAATAAATATACTATATTAATCATATTATATAATAGAGTTGTTGTGTGCTCGTCATTTGTGAATCATTCGAGTACAGGCGGGTGATTATTGTGCAATTGTACAATACAGAGTGTCTCGCCGGGATTTACACAGAGCGAAATAATCCGTGTTAATCGAGATAATCAAATTCTGTTTTTTTTTTAATGAGCATCCCTGGGCATAGGCAATTTTATTGACAATAGTTTGGTAAATATGAGTGTTTATTATTAAAGAAGTTAAAAAATTAACTTTTTATATTATAATTTTTGTGAAATTCGAAAATAGCTATTTTATAGGGGTTATTTTTTTGAAAATATCGACGGTTCAACTTTCAGTTTTCATTGGATTTATGATTTTTAATATTTTTTTTTTTTTAGTTTACAAAAAAATAATGTAAATTATTATCTCCTCCTCATTTTTCCGATAATATTATTATTATTTAAGGTTGTGTTAATAGTAAATGGTACACTATTTTCTTTTACAATTAGCATATTTATTTAAATTTATTAAAAATCAAGAAGTTTGAATTAAAATTGATAATTTAAACGTCAAAATGCTGAGAAAAATAAGATCTATAAATTGGATTATTTTCAAAATTTAAAAAATTTATAAAATAAAAAGTTAATTTTTTAACTTCTTTAATAATACACTTATATCTAACACTATTATCAACAAATGCTCATAAAAAAAAACATAATTTGATTAGGTACCTCCATTAAAACGGGAGATAGCATTTTGTGTAAATCTCGGTGGGACACCCTGTATATATGCAAGAATTAACACGGTACATTTTACTAGTATTATACGGTTTTATTATTGCGCATTTTGATATTGAATTGCGTCTTACGTACAGTGCTGTTTTCTAGAGTGAATAAATAAACATCACCACTCTTACACTCCGGAACACATGATTCAACTGTTTGTACAAAATTAATAGACAGGTCCACAAAGTTAGTACAGTCGGAGGGGCCCCCGAAGAACACGCTAGTCTCGTGCCCCGACATTCGAGTTTTTAACATTTATTTCCTACGATCATTAAATCATTATTTTTAAACAATGAACTGTACAAACCATAAACACACCACGCAATATTAATCTAGCTCGGTTGATTATATAATCGTATAATAATTGTCTGAAAACGGATCAAAACCTCAAGCTTAAAAAGGCTGCAAGCAAAAATGATATAATATTACCTACTGATTTATATCGACAAGTATTGTGGTTAAAAGCAAACTGCAGCTATTATTGCAATCGATTTTTCATAATTATTACTACACAGTGCGCGCGCAATGGAAATAAACAGTAGGTACGTAAACGATACACCTATTTTAAAAATTTCAATTCAAAATTATCATTATAATATCGATATTATATTATTGATATAATTGAATATATATTTCAACGTAAATATATTTTATGATTTAATCCAAAATAGTGGTTTCACCTACCGAACATTAATCGTAGGAAAATAAATACGCACTTGAATGATTAAATATTTAAAAGAAAATTATCTATCTAGTTCTACCGTCTACCTGTTTAAATATTTATGCTTGAATTCCTTTACCAAAACGTTTTGTTAGAAATTTCTAAATTCTCTAATACGACTCAAATACGTTCCTGACGATTTAACTAATAAAAATACATACTCGCAATGACCCAATAACAATTTGCATCAAGATCTAACCAAGTAGATAGTTGTATAATTAAATTTTTCTAATTAGTTTCCATATTAATTTAATTTGTGTAGCCAATATGGTTGCTTAAAATGTGCCAATTAATGTGCAATTACAAATTCAAACTGTAGAAAAGGGCAATTCAAATGGAAAATTCTCAAAATAAAAAAAATAGTGTTAGACCCGGACTTACTAGATTAAGATAAATTTGTTTTATTTTTTCGGTACACTCGCTGTTTATTAACTCTTTAGTTGACTTGTTTTTAGAAAAAGAGTTGACGTAAATGGATTGGAAAATAAATATTATAAGAATTTGTTATCATCGTTTCTTGATGTAAAATGAGACTACAGACCAACGAAAAATATAACAACAGCCAACAAATATAGATAAAAATAACAAGTGAAATAGTACTCCATTACCTCTTTGCATGTCTGCTTATATATTTGCCTATACATGATCCCCCTTACAAACACTATATTAATAAATATTTTAATAAGTAATAGAATAACAATATAACACGGTTGTGTACACTGCAATTGAGTTAAGCTCAAATAAATATAATTCCAATATTTTTTTAATAGTTGATTAATATCAAATAGATGGTTTATAATTTGATATTATTAATATAATAATTATTTATTGACACAAATGTTTACTAGTAGAATGCATATTATACAAATTAATGTGGCGCCATTCATTAAATGATTTTAATGCTTATTTATTGAAACATTGTTACCATTTTTAAATCTAAATCACGCAGACAAAAATGTTATAATATAAAGAAACCTGTTGATGTAAATAATAAGCAAAACAGAAACAGATTAATAACAATTACATAACATTAGACAAATGAACCTTGTATTCATTACTCTTTTACTATTTCAGTGAATTTATCTCTATTCTACAAATATGCATATTATAAAAATGTATGTAATGAAGCTTTAAAACATGTTCTATGTGTTAGCAAATAATTAATTACTCTTACCATGCACTGAAAACAACTATTCTATTTTACAATAAGATCCAGATGGGCAAAGGAGAAATTAGGTTTGACATCACTGTTGCTTCCTTACCAACATCAAGTTGTATTCAAACTGTATTTTACTTTCTTTTTTTAGTAACTAACATAATTTAAAAATTGTTACTATTCTTTATTTTTGGGCTGGTTTCATAAAACATATGTATAAAAATAAAATATAAACAAAATACTGTTAGAGATAAAAATTTGTTCACAAACTCCTTTATTACAATACAATTAAGGTCTGTAAATAACTGTGGTAAAATTTTACATAGCCGTTGTCAATATTAAAATTCAAATTCACTACTTTTTACAAGCATTTCACAAATTTGTACAAGAAAATATTTACTTAACTTAGGTACAATTATTGCTTTTTGAATTTTTTTTTTTCATCAAAATCAGTCTGAACTCTACTCGTTTGATAAAAAGTGATAATAATAATACATTAAAATGAATAATAATAATCTTATCCTAATCAACATTAATAATTTTTCATGCTTGTTTGTTATTGACATATGGCTTTAACATTTTATATCAACATGACAATATACATTGCATATTTAAAGTTTATACCACTATATTTGTAGGTACACATATGTCATATATATATATATATTTTTTTTTTTGAAAGAAAAACAATTTTTGTATATTATGGTTAATTACTTAATTATAATTATGGCCAGAACTATTATCTATCAAATGACTATAATGACATCTATGTAAATTATTAAACATACTCTGGAGTCTGCAATGAAACATAATCTGACTTATAATAAAACCGACACCGACCAGTATTCATCATCCATGCCTTAAGTTTCATTCCGGGTAAAAATTAATTTCTTTACACAGCTTAAAATAATAAGGTATAAGGTTTTGTTAATCATTATAAATAAAAAAAAACAATATTTGTTGTGTATTCTACTAACTTTAATACTTAGTATCCTATAGTTTTAAAAACCTTTTACTTGTTTATCTAGTACACTATATATTAATCCTGATCAATTATGTATTGAGAAGAGTATTTAAATAGTATAAAACAATGTGAGTTGGTATCAAACAACTTATGAAATAATAGAAACTACTTATTCAATAAAATTAATGATTTAAAGTGGAATTGTAATTATTTTAAATATAAGGATTTTTTAAATGTATTCACTCGCATGATTACATAGTGGTACCCAGTATCAACACAACTTATACCATTATTTAGTAAAATAATTACAATACCTATATTAACAGTTTGTTTATTTTTTGTTAAATCCCTCTTAGTAACATGTAATTATAACATGAATTATTACATGAAAATTAAACTGTTAAACTTCAGGAATATCAGATATTGAAACAAGTAAAAGAAGTTGTCATTGCATCATTTGATATAATAAGAGACAAGGTTAATTGATAAAAAAGGGTTAACATACTTGATGTGACACAATAAGCATCTGTATTTTAATGTACTATGGTTGATAGTATTATTAAGCGAAATTAAACAAAAAAACTAAATCCAATGAAGACAATATGAACAAATCAAACTACCAGTTGTAGTACACTATATTATATTTCTTAATATTCTAACAACAAATAAGAGTAATAAGTGTCAAGTTTTAAATTTATCTACAAAGACATGTTCTGATAAACCTAGGGATATGCCATTTATACTTTTTAAATTATTTTTATATAATTATAAATACCAATGTAAGTATATTATCTAAAGTGTAAATAACCATAACAAGATTTTAGAATAAAAAAACTCATAAATATCATGAATAAGTTATGCAAAATAATTTTTTAGCTATAGAAGTTGCTTCGTATTTTTTTAAGTGAAAAAATAAGTTACATAATAGGTAAAACCGATATAGTTTTTAATGGAACCTATCTAGTTTAAAATATAATTATTATTTAATTTGTTTTTTTCATAATTTATGTAGATACCTACCTACATTTCAATAAGTTGCATTTTATTAAATTGTTCAACATTGATTTCTACAGATTGTTCTATGCTAACCATGAACCCACCATTAATTGTTATAGTTAGTACCAATATATGTCTATATCTTGTAAAATGTATACTGCGACAAAACTTAAACATTTCATAACTGCACCTCTACAGTTTGAATAGTGTAAGTTGATCGGTCAAAATTAATATGAAAAATAACTATATGTATCATTTAGTATAAAACAAAATGTAGATATAGTAATAAACTACTTTGTTTGTAAAATTGTTATTTTGATAACACTATGAAATATACAATCTGTCAATAATTAATGCAATAAGCACCTATGTTGAAAAGGTAAATAAAGTTAAGACCGAAAAAAGAAGTTGAATACTTATAACTAATACTTAATAACAAGCATTGAATAGCAGGAACAACTATTGAAAATATTTATTATTATATACTGAAATGTATATAATATTATAATATATATATATTCATTAGACACTACTTTAATAATACTGATAGGAATATTATTATCTATTAACCAGTTATCAGTTTTTACTAATGTTTTTTTTTTTTATTCCGGCAGGACATGAGTTGATACAACAAAATTAATTTCAATTCACTTATTATGATTTTATTTACAACAAATTGACTGTATACAAAAAGTTTACATAACATTGAACTTCATTTTAGCAAACATTAACATTAGAACACATTTAATACCAATTTATTTACAAATTATAAGAACAATGAATGATTTACAACCTTCATGTGACTTGACATAAATTATGATATTATCCAGTAGCCTAGTATCAAAAATGAAAATTTAATATTTAGGCACAAGTTAATAGGTACCACGAAACTGAGGTAATGCAATAAATAAATAAGTTTGGTAAATTAGTTTTGAATTAATAGTTTTTATTTGTGAACATATTTAAGCTGGAAAATAGACCATCACCGGAGTATATGTAACATAGCCAACTACATAGTATTATGTGGGAATCCTTGTAAGAATCTAAAAAAAAAAAACAAAATAAGAAAACAACAGTGATGGAATGAATAATGACAGGTACAGTGATGATTGTGACAAAACGCCATGCAGTATTGCTGTTAAGATGTCCTAATCACTTGCCTCACATACATACACATACATACACGCATACACACAAAATATACACAGGTGTTCAAACTACAAGCGAGTAAATGGAACCGCATAACAGAGACTGTCAGCTAAGGCCTGAACGTGACAATGAGAGCTCCAAGGCTAAAAACACAGCACCAAAGCCAGATGAGATGAATGCCTGCGGCGATACACGGCTTGAAATGATTTGTGAGTCTTACCTCTTTCGGAGCCATCCATGTTGACGGGCAGACGTGAAGTGGACGCCGCGGACGCTGAGGACGACGACGAAGAAGCGGCAGCGGCAGCCAGGGTCACGGGTGTACTGGTTACGGTTTATGAAGAACGAGCACCCCCGGACACGGGGGTAGTACGATCAGGGGTGAAAGACAAGAGAGAGAGAGATCTCGAAAGAGAGAGTCCTCAGGCCGGCGCCGAGGACCCGAGTGAGCCGTCGACAAGCAGCCGGGGGTCGTGGTGGGTGAAGGGTGCGCTGCGGCAACAGCTTGGACACTCGAAGACGGGGCGAACGTGCCAAGGTTGATGAACTAGGTCATCGGACGCGCCAGGGATTTTGAAGGGTTAACGCGAACGGACGGCGCACTTCGCAGGAGAACACAGACGGACGGCAACAACGTCTGGTGTACCGCGGCGGCGTGATAAACGGTCCCCGAGTACGCGTAAGTTACGCACTTTTACGATACGGCGGCGGCGGCAACGATGGTCGGGTATGTGGTGGCGGTGAAGGGAGGGGTTATCAATCGGTGTCGCGGCGGCCAGAGACCCGACGTCTCGGTCGGTCGTGGCCGTCGCGGGTTCGGTCGTCGACGGCGGCGGCGGGTTTGTCTGCGGCCTGCGGTGGAGACGCGCGCGGTACCTGGTGGGGGAACGTTGAACAGCAGTTGTAGTGACTGTCGACCCGCGGACCAATAGCCGCCGCCGCCGACGGAGAGACGACGGCACTGACCCCGTTTCTCCTCTCCTCCACCGCGGCCCAACGACGCCGCCGCCGCCGCCGCCGCCGCTAACTAGACGAGGCCGACTCATTCCCGCGACGTTCAGCGACAGCGTTCGCTACGCTATCGTAACTATAATATAGCGAGAATCGCTGCGTCTGCCGCGCCAACACCCGCTCACTGGACCCCCACTCCACCCGCAGCCCGACCATCGGTCTCTTACCCAACGTAATAATAACAACAATACGTTTTCGTGGGTACCCTGTACAGCGTTTGTTGTTTTATGCGTCCGGTGCGTGCGCGCGGCCTACCGGAAACTCATAACGATATAATATAGTTGCCTAGTCCTGCACCGTCTTGAGCATATTTAACTGACAGATTATTATTCATCGTTTGATGTAAAATAATAATGTATTGTTTATAAATGTTTACTAATCATAAAATTATATATTCTTATATCATCTACTCACCAGTTTAGAGGCCTCCCACGAGTGCGAAAAAAACCGGCCCCCCCACCCCCCTAGCGATGGCCGACGACAGTGCTACCCACCCTCCCACCATTTTCAGAGATGTTCCCTTCATACTGTTGATCCATTAAGCACACTACTAAGCACGAACAAAGCAGTTGCAGTGGTGTATTAGCTATTGGCGCCCATTGTTGAGAGGGCAAGCACTGGTGATGAGGGTCATCACCATAACCAAAAGAAAGTAGGTAGGTACTTAGTGTACTATGGTTTTGTAATTTTTTAAGTAGTAGAATGACAGAATAGGTTAAGTATTTATTCAAATTTCACATGGGCTTAACCAAAATTAAAATTAAAAATAGCTAAAGCGTACAGAAAATTATGAGTAAAGCTATAGTTATGGTTATGGAAGGGACCGAGCATTCTGTCCTAAATTAGGACTCCTAATCGCACCCTAGATAAGAGCCCTGACCGTAAATAATGCTAGCCCTTGAATCCTTTCCCTGGAAAAATAATACGGTCTTATTATTTAATAAAAATCATTATTATTAAAAACAACAATAGAATAGATATAAATTAAGTATGAAAATATTCTTTTTTTTTTCATCCCCTCTAAAACTTTACCTATGGGCGCCCACATACTGAAATACGCTTTCAACAATTTTATAACATTTTTATTTCAATCAACTTCTTCATTTACTTATTTTTGACAATTGTATTCAGCCGCATACAGATGACAACAAGCCTACGTAGCTATGCAGACGACTCGATGCGTATCAAACCGAGCGTCGAAATTCCCCTGCCCACTTCGTTTTGTCGGTTTTACCAAATCTCCACAGAGGGTCTGGTCCAAGACTCAACGTTTTGGATTAAAATTCTCTTTCTAGTAAGCAATCACTGTTGGGGCCTAAAATTCTCCAAAAACGTATTTTTCAGCTTTCGACCGGACCTAGCCAAACTAAATGTAACAAACATTTCAACACACTACTTAGGGACCGTTTGTATTCATCTGAACCAATAGTGTTATGAGCGGAAGTAAATTATCATTTTGTTATCTTCTTGTGAGGAAATAACTGAACAACTCATAAGATTAACAAATATTAATGGGGATACAATATTTATTATGTAACTTGTTTTAATAAATAGCATAATGCAGCATATTGCATTCTATTAATTTAATTTTAAAATAATTAGAATAAAATTTGTATTGAATACTTTTACTACATTACCCAACTGATACTTTATCCTATGAAATTGCCCTTTGTCAACCATAATAAGTTAGTGTTTAGTAGGCATCTTTGATTTTCAGTAACGGTTTATTACATCAATCAATAATTATTACAACTGTGTTCATGAATTATTATTATAAAATAAATACCAAAACAATAGCTACTTAGCTATAATACATTATTTCAACTAAAAACAGTATGACTGTTAATATTATGAGTGATTTCAATATCTGTTCTCTATAATCTATATGACGACAGATTACATAAAACTGTAAACTGTAATCTGTGATATGACTCAGTAAATTGTATCGGTACCAGTTGAATCTGTATACCGTTTACCAAAATATATCATTTACAAGCACTACTGTAGTTAAATGAAATTATGATTTTCGTTTTCAACTTAATAATCATTACAGGTTGAATAATGAAATGAAATTTGTAAACAATAATTTGTTAACTAAAAATAAAATCAATATGAATTTTATTGTTATCTTAAGATTATTAAAAAAAAGTTGATTCCAGATGGGAGCAAGATGTTAAAGAATCTGCCTAAGTTTTAAAATTGCATGTCAATTTAAATATTTGGAAAAAGTTTTGTTGTCCAACATGGTACTTTTATCTATTTTTTTTTTTTGGAAAATTAGAAAATCAACTTTTTGTTAATTTAGAACTTGGTGTTAATAACTTTCAAATTTAATATGAAAATATTTTAACTAAATCAGCAACAAAAAAGATACTTTCTAAATTAATGAATAAAATTATACTGTCTATTGGTCTAAGGAAAATGAGATAAAATAATTCATAAAAAACAAAAATATTGCATGAACATAATTACTCAAAAAAACAAAAAAGTTTTATTACAGAATTATTAATTGTTAGTTATTAAGTATAAAACAAAAAATTTAATTGAGCAAACCTCATTCATCATTTGGACAGAAAAAAATATTAAATCTAAATGATATAAAATGGCTAATATTTAAATCAATCCAATAGATACTACTGACTAGATAGTTATAATAAACTTAAGCTAGATAAATAAATTAAAAACAATAACAAACATTAATAATAATATATCATGATTTGTTGAAAGTAGAAATAATTCATATTTAAGATTAAGATTTAAATTACGTACGAAAATATGGGTATACTGTGTATTATAAGAATATGTAACAAACATGGGTTTGCTTTAGAATAAAATTATATCAAAATTAATAATGGCTAAAAAATAACATTCTAAAAATTTCACAATATCATATACCTAGTCTAAAATACATTCAAAAACACATTAGTGCAGTTCAAAATAAATAAATTCACATTAAAAAGTTTAGAAGTTATTTCTATTATAACAATATACAATTAGATCTAATAAAATAATAAATACTTAACAAAATAAAATATAATAACAAAAGATTTTGAAGAAATGAAAAAAAAAATAAATACAAGTATATAATATATATGTATAAAGATCACAAGATGGCATGGGTTAAAACATTTAAAATAATTACTCGTATATACATTACTGAATAATGCAGTTTTTGTTTTGATGAATTAGGCCAGATCGATTGAGGTCTCTTGCAATTTTGTCATCTTCTTCAATTCTGAAAATAAGATAATATTTATAAAATTAATTTTATTCATGATGAAAGGCCTGAGTATCTTCTAAGACACAAAACAAAAATAGTTCTAATAAATACATACGCTCTTTCTTGAGAATCTAAATGATGAACTAATTCATCTCGCTTGTTAACAATGTTTACTAATTCCGACAATAGTAAGTTCTCACGACGCTTTTGTTCTTCTGTTTTTTGCCAATCTACAAAATAAAGTTCAATGATAAATTTCAATCATAAAATGTATAATAATAAGTAAAAAATATACCTTCAATAGCAATTATACTTCTAAGTTCTCTTATGAGCAGTTGGTATCTTCTTTCTAAATCATCTTCTTTTTCCCTATAAAATAATCATTTTTATTCAGACTTATTTAAATAATTTATTCTTATTGAATTAATTATCATTCAAAATTATAATATATATACATAAAAAACCGTTTGAAAAATTATATTTATACTCAATTTATGATATAAAAACTATTTGATTTTTTAAACTCAAATGCACACTCTTTTCAATTTAAATTAAAATATATACTTACAAAATATTTAACTGCATTTGACGACGTAATAAAGCATTTTTTTTATTAACTAAAGTAAACCATTCAGTCATGAGAAATTCTTCTCGTTCACGATCGTTTCCTGTGTTAAGTAAAATTAATTATAAACAAACCCTTCTAAATTTTGTTCAATAGCTCAAATAATACATTTTTGTAATTTACCTGTATTCATGACTTTTCTAAGTTCTACTTCCAGTTCATCTGCTTGGCAATCAATTTGCTTCTGTTCACGTTCTAAAGACTCCATTTCATGTTGAATATAATTTATTTCATTCTTAAAATTCTATAAACAAACAAGTTATTAACAATTTGACATTGAATATTACTTTAAAATCTTACATCTTTAGTCACAGAACTTGCATCCAGTAATGAAGTGAAAGACTGTAACTTTTGAGGACTATTGGAGTCTAAAGCTATATTGCTACTGTTTTTACTAGACTCGTATGACTGTCAAACAAAATTAAAACATAATTAAAAAAATAATTATATTTTTTAAACATATTAGGTATAAAGCCAATCATACTTTGTCATGGTGGAATAAACTGGTTTGAGATCTTTCAGAAACTGGAGATATCGAACTCCTAGCACTCCCATTATTGTAACTTGTTACTGCAGAAGACGACGCAGAAACAATATTTTTACGAGCTTCCGCTATTAATTTTTTAGCTCTATCTCTCAACTGCTGCTGTCTTTCTTCTTCATTCTGGAGAAAACAAATTTAAAACTTTCTGTTAATGCAAGTTCACTAGAATCAAATAGACAAATTAATATTCAAAGTTTCCAATCAACGTGTTCACACATTAATAACACTTTATTTTTAAACAAATTACAGTTAAAAGAAAAATATTATTGAAGAACAAAGAAAAAATGTAAAACGTACTTGACAGGGCAAATCAAAAATGTATTACAATGAAAAACAATATGCTAAATAAACCATTCAAATATTTACCAACTTTGGGCGTTTGACATTTGTTTTTTATTCATCATGTGACTAACTCAATTTATGATGAAATACCACAATTCGCTAAGGAATATTCAGTATCTAGTGTCTTGTAAGTTAAAAAAAATTATTGTATCGATGTCGACTATTCCAGGGTGTTTGTATCAGATACATAAGGCCCAAAGCCACATTACATAATAAATTGTGCAATAAACTTTAATTAATATTATAGACAAGGCATTGGTACTACTGAACAATACACCACAACGATCGCGATTGTAAATAGAGATTATTGAGAATATAAATAGACATGATAAAAATGTATCAAAAATTGTTTTTCTGATACTGCTATCATTGCAATTAGTATATTTTATAATAAATGCAAATATAAGAGCTGCAAACACCATGTAATATTATGATAACAAACACCAAAATAAACAAATGTAATTACACAACTATTATACTAATAGGGATAATGAGAATAGAATCAATTATAACAATAATCATTTATTTATCAGAGAATGAACCAAACATTAATTTGAATTAAATAATTAATTATTATGCACCTGCATAAAGTAATATAAACGATGAGCGGATTGCATTATAGTGTTATTTTGAAGAGATTATAAATAATTATAGAAGAGTAATTAAATGTATCAAGTTAAAAATTATCAAGACAAAATCATTAAATAATTAGTAAAAAGAATAAATATTTGATCGAGAACAATTTATTTTATTACGAGATTAGTACTCTGTTGATATTTTAAGTGTATCTTTTTTTTTTTGTTATTTTAAATATACAAACGTTTTAATTTTAAACATTTTAAACTTTTATTTCAAAGGCGAAAATGTTAAAAGAATTCTGTTTCACAGTCAGTTTTGATGAAAAGTATTGAAACTTGAAAGTTAAACACACCAAAATGATTTCACACATGAAATTTATGAATAATCTGATTAAAATCGATAGTATTATTTATTATATTGCAAGCCTTCATAGTAAACATTGTTCGGAAAAATACCTTTTTTTTATAACTAATGTAGTAAATAAAACTATTAACAGAGTGTTACAAACATTTGTTTGTATCACTTCCCATTATACTTCTTAATATTTTATTGCTTAATTAATGATATTTTATTACAATAGCTATTCAAGCATCTTCATATCAACTCATTTGAGAGATACAATAATCATTTTCCTCACACTAACCTGACTAGGCGTCTGAGGTAAAGAACGTCTGGCTGCTTCCCGACGGGCTTGTTCCACTAGTTGACGAGCCCTTTCTCTAAGCTCAATGTGCCGATTAGTTGTTATTTTCTACATACATAAAATTAAATGCATGCTACTTAATTAATAACAACAATAAAACATTATTATTTGGTAAAATCAGTACTCAAAATACAAATATTTAGTAAACACATTGTTAAGTTTTCTATCAAATAATTGAATAATTAAATAAGTGAATTTATATAATGAATATTAATATACCTGTTTAGAAGAAACATGATTTTTATAGGTTTCTTGTAATGATTTTGGCTCACTGCTTTTATCTCCAGAACTTGTACTTTTGAGACTCTAAAAATACAAAAAAAAAAATGTATTAGGATAAATAATTGAATTTAAAACAATAAAAAATACCTCACTAGTTGATAGAGATCTTGTTAACCTTTTACTTCTTTCGCTAGAGACATGAGACGAACTGAAATAAAAATGTAAAATATTAAAGCCATTGTTTTTCTTTTTACATATCTAGGAAATAATTAAATATATTTATACTTTTCATCGTCAGAAACTACAGGATCGGTAAGCTGTCTCTTTGTAATCTGTGATGACTTTGACAATTTAATCTAATTAAATTAGTATTAAATAATTATCAATACGAAATACATTTAAAACATAAAGTGTTTAGATTTTAAAAATATACCTTTGGAAAAGATAATTTTTCCTTGGATGGAGATAATACTTTGTCAAAAATATTTTTTGAACCATTCAATATTTTATCAGTAATTCCGTCTTTTGCAGATGTTATTGAAGAATATTTATTATTTTGATCGTCAATAATATTATCATTTTCACTAAAATGTAATTTAAATTAATATTAGTTAGTTTTTTTTTAGATAATAAATATCTTACTTGATAATTGTACCAAATGGTTTTAGAGATTTATCGTTTGATTCACTATTTCTAAAAATTTCTTTTTCAAATAATTGAAATGATATATCTCTATCGGGATTATTAAAACGACCTATCATGTAGGATGATTCATCTGCTGTCTTACCAATTTGTTGTACTTCCAACTCATGTCCTAAAATATAATTAAATTAAGTAACAATAAGTACAACAATATTTTAAAACTAACTACCAACCAGTAAAATGAGCTCTCAATTGATACAAGTATGTCATGACAGCTAATTTATCAGGAATTGTAAGAACGCCCATATCAGAAGGTTCGATAACACGAGATATTCCCAACACTTCTCCTGCATCAAATGCAGTTTTACAGTTTCCTCGAATATCGTGAGACTTCAGTGATTCAAATTCGCTGAAATATTAGTAAACACTAATTATTTCATGTAATTTGTTCTCTTCATAACTGGTGCAATTTATGAATGTGTAAATAGTATCAAGTTTTTTTTTTAAAAAAACTAGCACAGAAATTATTTTCTTACAGAAGATCAGGACGGAAATAATGAATTATAGCACAGAAAGCAAGACCATTCCTCCAAGAAGTTGTAAGATTGGTAACTTTAACACCAGGATATCCTTTGGTTATGTCTTTACACCATTCAAGTAAGTCTTGACCAGGCGTAGTAGTTTCAGTACCTTTGGAAGAACTTTCACAGCTAAACTGAAAAATATAATATAAAATAATAATGGTAATTAATAAGTTATCATAGTAAATTAATCAATTGAAATTAACCATAGCTATATAGTTTAACAGTCCTCACTTAGTAAGTTAAAGTTAGCATTATCAATGTAATGATCAAGCATGCATAATTTTAAAATATTTTATTTTACTTACATCTTTCAAATTTAATGGTTTTAACAATGCTCGAGTGCTTTTTATTCCTTCTCCAGAACCATTATTATTTCTATTAAAATTAAAATAAATATTATATACTAACAGTTTGACCAATGTTTTTTTACCAATGCAACTTATTTATTTTATTCCATTTATTTTCTAGGAAATCAGCTCTATTATTAATAAATTAACATTATATCTTACATATTAGAAAGATTATTATATGTTGAACCATTTTCAATATTAGAATTTTCATTGATTAACAAATTCAAATTTTTATTGTCTTCTGATAAGTTTTCTTGTTGAGAAGAATCAATTTCTAAAAAGTTTAACATATCAACTAGATAACAACTATATTGAAATAACCAATATAAACCATTTACATACCATTAACAGAAGTACCAATGAAATTGGGGTCACTTAAACTATTCGTTAAAAGTTCAATTTTGTTAGTCATAAAAGATACATTGGTCATATCTTGTTTCAATGAAGAATCTAAAAATGTTTTTTTAATTAATAAGATATGTCTGTGATAATAACTTCACAAAAAAAATTACCTTCAGCTTCTTCTTCATCAAAATCGTCAAGTGGAGCAATATCACTATTATTCGTACTAAGAAGACTAGCCATACTCATCATATCTTCATCTCTAAAAAGTAGGAAGAAAAAAGTTCATTGTCTGTGACTGATCACAGAAATTTAAGAAATTTAATAAAACTACTGATAGTTTTCTTAAATTTAAAAAAAGAAACTCAAAGAGATTTATTTATTATAAAAGTATAAATTTACAATTACTTTTTTTTTATAATGCTTTTGAAAAGAAATATATGAATACTCAAATTGTATAATCTTTAGTAATTAATAAAGTTCAATTTTAGTTTTTTTGCTCATGTAGTATGGATCAATAAGACAATTGAATAATTGGAATTCCATGAATATAATCTGATCAAGTTTCAGCAAAATTAGATAATACTTATGATAGTTTAAAATGATTATTAAATGTGTGTAAAATAAAATAAAAAGTAACTATGAAAACAATGCTTATATTACACTTTCATTTAGTTAATGGCTATACTTTTAACATCAATTTAATATTTAATAATTAACTGAAAGTTTAAAAAAACAAAAATAAATTTAACTTACGTGGCTTTTCCTTCCCTCAAAAATACACTTGTTAAAGTCATTTCCAGTGTAGCAGAGGTTATCTTTTTTGAGGTAGGTTTAAATACTAATGTTATTTGACTTTGAGTAGAGTCTACACTAGCATATTTTTTCATATTTAACATTGCAACAGCTATTTGTCGATGTTTTCCCAAGTTACTCACCTACATAAAATTAATATATTATATAAACTTTAATAAAATAAATGTTGAACTGTATTTGATCCATTAAAATTTTAATACATAAATTCTAAATTTTTAATCTTGTATTATAAAATTTCATGAAAAAAAAATTTATCGAACCATTTCTAGATTTTTTTTCTTTACTCTGGATAACAGAACATACATATTTTTAGATAATAAATATTTCTGTGTAGGTTGTACATTGAACAATATTTCAACCAAATGTGTCTATTTATCCATACTTTAAATGTATAGTATTAAATTTAATGTTTTTTTAAAGCATAATATATATTGCAATTAGTAAATTATAAAATTGCGTCAAATAGTAATTAACTCACATCTTCGATGGCAAATGTCCATTCTTTATCTTCGTGCTCATTACTTCGAGGATCTTTAAACAATGTTATAGAAAGTTGTTTATTTTCAGGTACTGGCCAAATTACTATTCCTCTTAGTGGATCTCTCATTGTAGGTTCCCATGGTAATGCTTCACTAACAAAACGGCGGCTTCTGCGACTCAACACTACAACCAATTTATTTGGAGTCCTAAAATAATAATAACAATATCTTAAATAAATCCAATTGACATAAAACACAAAAAAAAAATGTTAAAAGTTCTATTTATAAGAAACAGTACATTACATTATAACAATGTTGATTCAATTGTGTTCAATAAAATAAGAAACAAAAATGTTATTTAGATGTTGATTCATAAAATGTTTAAAGCAACACAATTATTCTGGACAAGTATTAAACTTTAATTTAGATACATAAAATATATCTTAAAATATAAATGTTTTATGAAGTAGGAGAAATACTAAAATATCATATTAAAAGTATTTCCTTCATAGTTTTAACAATTTTAAGACTCAAATAAATTTAAGCCATTTCAGAATAATATTAAATTAATAAAATATATTAAATATAAATATAAATTTAAACTTACCATTTAGAAGTAGTTTCACAAATAATTTGATGATATGATATGGTAAACTGAAATTTTGTTGCTCTTTTATTCACTCTTTGAAGCCGTTTCCACACTGAAGCCATGTTTACTGACACATTGGTTATCTTTTTTTTTAATTTGAACTTCATCATTGTAAATTAAAAAAAAAATTACAATAATTATTTTTAAAATAAAATATATAAGATTCAAGTTATTTTAATCAAATTTGATAAGTGAACTGTTCTGTTGCCTAGGTGTTAGTGACACGAACTTATTATCAATACTAAAAATGTATAATAAATAATCTATTTAATAATATAAATATAATTATAAAACAAACTAATACTATCTTTCATGACCTTTAACCACCAATAAGTTAAAATTGCTTTATCTACATTTTTTTTTTCCGTGTGATTAACATTTACCCAGAATTATTTGTTCAGTTTATATTTAAAATCACATACTAAATACATATGTTAAAATGTTCTTAAGGTATTTAGATAAATTTAATTTTTATAAGTTATTCATTATTTAATAAATAAAAACAAAACTCAATAAATGTTAAGGTAATATAATAAGACTACAACCTTTGCTCTGATTTATAAATTATTTTAGTAAATCAATAATTGGGTAAAATTTTACTTGATGAAAATGAAAATGATGAGACTATAATGTTTAGTTGGCCGTTATATAATATATTATACATATTATAAATGTTATACATAAATATATTATATTAATTAAGAAACATTTATTTTGCTTATAACATATTTTAATAGTTCATTAAATTTAATGAAATAAAAATCTTTATATATACATATTATATTATTATTTAGATTAGATATATTCAATTTAAATTAACTACACATTTATATGAATTTTTTTTTATTAAAACGACAATTGTATGTAATATTTTAGTTCTAAATGCTTGTTAACTATGGATATCATATTATAACTAGATTATTATTATTTATTAAAAGAATAACTTGAACACAAATCAAAAATAAACTGACAATAGTCATTGGTTAAGTCAGTGCTAAGTCCAATAAATATTCATTAAAACATGTAGGTAAGTAGATACTATAAAATTAATATTCAAACAGTATAAAATTAAAATGTTTAAAACATAACTGTAAAAGGTTAATAGACTTTAAATATTCATAAAAATTAAAATACACCTATTCGTTATTACTAATATGGTATTATTGATAAATACAAAGTTACCTTTACTTTAGATACAACACAATTTATATTTTAGACTTTCAACATAAGCTTATATATTGTACACATAAAATGTATATATTGAACCTATTAAGCTATTAGGGCATAAATTAAAAATATTTGAACAATAATTACTCTCTTAAATTATAGTTAAATTAATAAACATTACCAATTCTTGTGAGAGTTTTTTCAATTTAATTGGGATTAAAAACAATAATTTAACCACAATAAACTTGTATAATAATTTGTGAATTGATTATTTTAGATTGAAAACTTAACAAGACACAAATCAAAGAGGTAATTCAAGTGTAAACATAAAAATTATATTTTGAAGATATTATTTTAGTAAAATTTAGAGTATTTGAGTATAACAATATATTCTGACACTTGGCAATCTACCAATGTAAATCATAAATGAAATACACATACACGTGAACTAAAAAACAATAATAATTTGGCAATAACTAGACAACCTCATTTATAAATAGCTATTCTGGATGCGCATTAAAATTAAAAAGATATTTAAATGATTAATTAATATGTATCAAAAATCATTACTGAGTATACTTTATTAGTATAATTTAACTAACTGACAAAACTTAATATTTTAAATTACTCGTCACGTGTATTTTTTTTAATTATTTAATTATTATTGTTGTTATTACTTTGTACTATTATTATTATTATTATTACTTTGTAATACTATTATTATTATTACTACTTTATTATTATTTTCTTTTCTTATACATTAACTTGTACTACTATTATTATATTGTATTTTCAAAAAGCCGCTTGGTGTTAATTAATAAATAAATAAATAAAAAAATAAATAAATAAAAATAAATTGTAGATGTAAATATATTTGTAACAAAAAAGTACAATAGGATACCAAAATGCTATACTTTTTATATAAAGTGTATGATGGAGTGGTGATAATTTTACATTACATATTGTATTACATTATATACCTTAGATAATTTAAGACCTATTTCAAGATACATTGATTTCCAACTAGGGTTTTTGCCAAATTAATTATCTAAATAGAATTTTCAGCTTAAGTGCAAAATAAACAAAATTGATTTATTCATACTAAGTTTAATCAATGATAATACCTACCGATTTTTGGAACTTTGAATATAAATTTAACTACCATTTTGTATATTATTATAAATAACTATGGAAAAAAAAAGATTATATACAAGAATATGTTTGGATAACAGAAAACGAATTAAACAGTTTTCAACCAAGAAGATGGTTTTGGAAAAGCAAATTATGTGGTTTTTGAAATATTTTAACAAACAATAGGTATATTCAAAATAGAGGAGTATATCAAGCAGTCAAATTTTTATCAGACATAATGGTACCGTACTATTAAATATTCTATTGAGCAAATGGTAAAGATAAAGAGGAGCGTTGCACAACGATAATGGACAAAGAACGGAATCAATCAAAAAGTTTACAACCACTAAGTAGGAAGTCTTCAGAAGAAAAAATAATTAACAAAACACAAACTGGAATGCTATCCGTTTGTAATGAATAAAATTACATCTGCATAACGCGTGGGGAGTCGATAATATGTCATGTTGATCTGTGCGTTTTGGAACTACGGCGATGAACAAAGCGATAAACGCGACGGACCCATCATAGGAAAAGAAGCATAACGAGCATTTTTCACCTGCCTACAGTCAAGGGTGAAACGACTAGACGAGTGAACAAAGACTTACTCGGTGGCAGCGGAGTCAGCGTTTTGGAGCCGAGCGAGGGCGGACTTAGCGGTGGCGAATGCCACAGATATCGAGGCGCAGCACACCCATGAGCTAGTGGGTGGAAATAGTTTGAGATGGAGTACTGTAGTCGGCTTTTTCGCGGACGATTATAATTGTTATTATTATTATTTACAATATTATTATCCTCGGTCGGTGGAATCACAGGAAATCACGAAAATCGACACACACTGATAACAGGCGGGATTGATTGGCAACAACACCAGCAGCGTCGGCGGCGGCACGAAGGGGGACGGACGCAGATTAGACGCGGGCCAACTACTGCAACACTGATACTGCGGCGCGAGTGCGTACAGTACAAGTGCTCGTTCCGGCGGCGAGCCAATATAGGGTCGCAACCGTTGCCTCCACTGTCAATTACTGCTCACTTCACCCCGTGACCCGTCACAACGACACTACGCCGCAGTAGCCGGTGGTGGCGCCGCTGCTGGTAGTTGTGCGGGTGGCGGGCGGTCGCCGAAGGGTTGTGCGCACCGAACGGGTGTTTTATAATAATAATAATAATAATACGCGGGTGATAACTCTGGCGGGCGGCGACCGTGCACGTAAATGAAACTACCTAATACGTTATAATAATTTATGCGCGACCGGACATCCGGGGGTGGCTACCGGACGATCGCCGGCCGTTACGGGATGTTAGATTATTGTTTTTCGGTCCAACGGTTCGAGAAATCGAAAACCGACACCGCGTTAGCAATAACCATATGCCATTATTATTATTGTTGTTGTTGTTCATTCGACAGCCGATACACCAGCGTCCTATTACGATCAACACCTGTTCGCACTTGAACACCTATCGTGTGGGTGAGTTAAGTATGTCTACATCAATTTCTCCTCCTGGACGTTATCGATCATCGCATAGGAACGCATAATGAAATCATTATACGATCTCCAATCGCCCAATCGCACCTCGCGTATCGAGCTGTCCCGAGGGCGATCCTGCTCGGATTTTTTCGCGGTCGCGCGGCCATCCCTCCATCCTTATCGAAATCGCACGTTACCTATACGCAGTACGATCACACAGCGATTATATATACCGAATTATAATTATGTTTTAATAAATAAGAACCGCCTTAGCGCTATGCACCTACTAGTGATGTGGTGAAAAGGGTTATCGAGAAGCGAACGCCCCTGACTTTTTTGAATGAGTGACCGGCGGGTGGGTAAAGTATTAAAAGCTAGGGCTCGGAAGTTATAGGATCTCAAAATGGTAAAAATGCACAAAAAAAAATGTAATATAATCATGGAAAAAAAATATTCACATTCTAAAAAAAAATCATGTTGTAAATAATTTTATAGGAAAAATGAAAAATATGCAGAAAAAAAATGTTTACATTTATAATATAAAAAATATGGTGAAAACTGATGGGCATTTGTACTGAAAAAATATAGATAAAAATATATATTTTTAGCAATTATTGAGATGTTAAATACAAAATACATGTTTCATATTACCTGTTAAGTATTGTTACAATGAGCCACCTATATTTCCTTAAGATTTTCAACTGAAAATTACCGAAATCATTTGAATGTAGGAAAATCAATTTTTTTTAAAAAATATGAAATAAGCGTAATATGCGTATGAAATCAATGAAATATGCACTTTGTTTAGTTAAAAATGACAAAATATACAAAATATACATTTTAAATTTTCGATTTTTAAACTCACCATTGTACAGCTTGGATTTTTAGCTTGGTTTGCTATAAATTTAGAGCAGTATAGAACAGTATGCAATTTCTACAACTTTCTAATAGATCTGGGAAGGGGGGGAAGTCGGGGATTTATTCCCAGGCGTATAATATTCGTGGGCGTATTTTAAGGTTTCAAATTTTAAAATTTTTGATTTTTAAGTTAAATTGTTTAAATTATTTGTGATAAATAATTTATTGGTCCAGTATATTGCGAACGGTTTTATAAATGGTTGATACAGTCACACTATTGTGTGATATGAGAAAATACTAATTCTGGTCATCTCCATGAAATGGACGTAAATTTGTCATTCTCCCCGAGTGTTAAAAAGGTTAAGATCCGGCCCTGGTAAAAGCTAATCTGCTAATGGGAACAATCATGAATTTACCTATATCATTGACTAGAAAAGTAATGAAAATCCATTGTTAAATGTTAATTTAAATAATAGCTGATAGTTGGGTCGCGATACCCGTGTATTCGTCTGTATATGAGTAGGTATTGGAAAAAGTACTTGAATTTGCCACGCCACTGCGCTGCACCATATATTGGAAATACCAACCCACTTACTCAATAGGTGAGCTTAGTGGGTAAGCTCAAACATGTGGGCACGAGATTCTACATAAATTATAAAAAATTATGTACAAAATAACACATAAAATTGGACACCTCGAAGTAAAATAAAAAAAG
Organism: Periphyllus acericola; assembly: GCA_949715065.1. Classification (NCBI taxonomy): domain Eukaryota; kingdom Metazoa; phylum Arthropoda; class Insecta; order Hemiptera; family Aphididae; genus Periphyllus; species Periphyllus acericola. Next base: position 66,437,793 of record OX454264.1, read on the forward strand.
GTTATTGTTTAAATATGCGTTAAACATTTAAAACTACGGTACAGACTGTATGCACAGTATACAGAGCATAATATTATGTACACATTTTATGTTAACAATATATGACTGATCTATTGACATCTACAGCCAGGAATACATTTGAATAGACGAGTAGGTACGTTTTTAAACGAGTGTTGTGGTAACAAAAAAAATAATGCGCATACTAGATAATAACGCAGGCATTTTACCGATTTTAAATAGTTACCAAGCAAAACGAAAAAAGTTGGGAAGTATAAATGTTATTTTAGCACGGGTCTTCCAGCTATTTCGCGTACACTTTTCTATCTATAGACACAATATGCTATTACGTGTCGTACAATATTCTATGTACCTCGGAAGAAGTTATCGCAATGTCTTGAAAAATAAATGCCGCGATTTTCAGTTTCTATAATATAGTTTCTAGACAATGCGTTTTTACCGATTTCCTAGTATAGTGGTATAATACCACCAGGAATCGATTTAAGTCGCGCTTCAGCGTATAGATTAGACTCATTAGAGGACAACGTTTCCCGGCATGATTTAGGCGTATGCTCGTAATAAGTGCGACTCTATCATGGTAATATTATGATAACGAAAAAATAATAAAGCTTTTAAGATACTGGTGTCTGGTCGCATTGCTTTTTCCGACAGGTTTTTTGTACAACTGCGAAACGAGCGCGCGCGAGAATAGTGCGGACAAGTGGTTAGACTGTTGGAGATAAGTTAATAAGTGTAATATTTAAATCGTGTTCTGCGATGATCGCTGCTAGGCGGACCGCGGACGGACGGATGTATTATATTTGTAGAAACACGAGAACAACGATGAGTCATCGCATTAGTCAATCGATTCCGATTTCCGAGTGAAGGTCGGAACAACAATATTATACGTGCATTATGTGCATATTATGCGATGTTGTATCTTAAAATAATATTTTCGCTCAACAATACTCATTGCCTATTAGCATATTATGGCCGTGTTTCGTAATATTCCTCTGAAACAAAATGTGCATTTCGATCGTTCTTCTTAGCCCTTAACAAATCGGAATTCGCGCGTTCGCTCAAATCATGAATGTTCATATATGAATGGATTTGCGTGTTTGGGAAATAAAAAAATTAGGTTTTAATTCAAACGTTTATGAAAAAAAAAAAACTAAAAGACTCTATAGGTACTCATTCGATATGTACGTGGTAAAAATGACGTAAATAGTCTTGCATTTGCATAGGATTTCTAAAGCCGTGAGCGCGAAACTATTTATTTTATCAAAATATAAGTGTAAAATACCGACAAGAAACTTCAGAGTGGTTTGCGCTGTTTTGCAGTTTTCAATTGAAGGTGATAAACTGATAACAAATCATCTCGCACGCCGAAAACGATTTAGAACCAAGGCCAGCATTAAACATTTTTCCATCTATACATAATACATATATATGTACCTTTACTCAAGCACTCTTAAGTATTGAATATCTCATTTATATAATTTTTCACTGCTTGCCATACCTAGCACATATTATACTATTATAGTCATAAGTATCCCGAAGACTGTGTTCACATTACAAGTCCTAGAATATAAAATTACTTATATTTTTTTTGTATAAAAATATTTTGTCACTTTTTATGAGAATAATCGGTTGTAATATTATCATGTTTTTTCATGCGCTTATAACGTTTAAAAATTATTTAGAAGAGAGACGTCAACAATTATCGGATAAAAACAATATTTTTTCTAAGATTTTTAAATCGCAAACTATTATTGAGAATTAAAAAAAAAAAAAAATTCTTTGTGCATTTTTCTCACTCAAAAGTTTAAACATAGCAGACATCTTATTATAGTAAAGTCAATGGTACATTAGTCAAAAATTAATTTTAATTTGTTGTATTTAGAAGACGCACCGCCACTAAACTAAAATTACTCACAAAATATTAAGTACAGTACATATTATAGGCAGTTCAAGTCAACACAAAAATATATCTTATTACGTAATAATAATTATTATATTAGTTATTAAAGAATAATAAAAAAAAACAAATAAATTTATATAACAAACATAATTAAAAAAGGTTAATATTTATTAAAGCCTGTATATGTGTTGTTTTTTTGTAGATGACATAACTTGTCACGTTGCTGGGATTTTTGAAATAAAAACTTGAACATTTAATTAATTTGTGTTAAATAGTATTTTGCTTTTCATTCGCTATCACACCCCGAAATAAATATTTTAATAACCTTTTTACGTTACTTTCATCGCAGGTAATTTGAATTAATATAATTAATTTAATTTAATTTTAGTTAATTTGTTAATCACTTTTACAATATATTTAAATGTACGTGAACTAAATTTGTTACATGCTTCTAAATGTTATTTGTTAAACTTATATTTACATTATATGTGTATAGAATGTCCTTTTAGAAGTTTCTCTTTTAGTGCTTTCATCGTTCATGTGTAATGTAAACTTTAATCATTTATAATGACAAAAAAAAATATAAAAATCAAAATAGCCGCGAAGCATTGATTTACTAAAAAACAACTTTAAACTTCCAAAAGAATTCATGTTAAATCTAATTTATATCACACAACTCACAACTGTTACAGTCACTTATAATTTGAATATTTTGGGCTCATTCAGTTTTCAATTTGAAAACCGAAATTAAAATTGTTAAAATCGGGCACGACACATCTTTACCGGGTTTTCATTGTTTTTAAAACAACTTCTTTGATGTCCGAAAACCATCAAACAGTTAACTTAAATGTATTATCTACGAATGGTTAGTATTTGTTTTGGTCAACTTATTTCTGTAATATCTCATTTGATTGAAGCTCGAATACGAGCTATCGCATTCGAAAAGTTATGTATAATGTATATGCATAGTTTTTTTTGTCGTAATCGCTACCTTTTATTCGTTGTGTTTTTAGGATCACCCCGAAAAACGTCCATCTGATTGATAGGATTTTAATGATACACGAGATAATGCAGGCGTTTTCCAGTATCCAAAAATTTTTTAACTGGAAACAAAAGAAATAAAAAACACTTGCTCGGTCGAGCGAATCTTTTTTCCCTCAGTTCAGAATTTTATGAAGATATAAACTCACACTTTGCTTACATACATTTTAAGTAGATATTTATGTAGAACATCCGTCAGCATATTAATTGTTATTTAATTACAATGTATACAAAGTCTACAAAATCGACTGATGAGTCAGATAAATCCAAAGTCGCATCATGTATCATAATATTTGGATATAGTAACTGTAAGGCAACAGAATGACGACACGCTAGACCTGCACCGGGCCATATTCAAATTATATGTAATAATATTGTACAATCAACATTTTATGACCACGACCACCCGTCTTTGATGAAATTTACTGTATAGACAGCTATATTAATTATTGACAAACGTCAACATCGGTCTTATAATTTGCGACGGCCGACAAGTCGACGAAAGGCCATAATGGAAACTTGGAAGAATCTTCCGTCGTCCGTTGAAGTGGTTACGTCTTCATTTTTGTTCACTTTTTTATCTCAGACTTATGTACTCATTTATTTTTGAACTTTGGATGGTTATTATTTTTAAATTTAAATTATTATTATTATTATTATGTCACCAAGACCTGCCATGGAGTTGACACTCAACCATTCTGGTCCCGCAACGTTATTCGTCGTTGGCTCACAACGTTGTGCAGGTGGATAACGTGTGTGGCTTTCGTCCAAACACGTGGTAATGTATGGTGTTAAATTAAATATTCTTTGGCTGGTTATTAAAATTAAATCTCTATTTGTCTGCGACGGAGTGGTCAAAAAGCCATCTCTGTCGAGAAAACATATTAATCTATGTTTTCTTTCCTTTATTTTGGTAATTGTCCGTTCGGTGTAAGTTTTTGTGATTAATATTAAAATCGTTTATAATGAATATCAAAACAATAATATATTTTCGTTTAATAATTTATTATATTCCTTTAGTTTTTAAGTATAAACCCCATGCGATCCGGTCATCCATGTGCACTTCTCCGAAGATAAAACTCAACTGTGAAGTATAATTAAAATACATTTGCATTTATATGCATTTACACATTTTATGGCGTAATTTTTTTTTGCTATTGGTTACATTTGTGATTAAGTAATTACACATAGCCTGTAAAGACTCAGAGGTATGCAGAAGGGGTGGTTTTGTGTCACAACATTTGTGAATTCAATCCACCCTTAAACTGGCTGGCTTTATTTTTGCTCACCTTGATGTCTTTCACAAGCGCAATAAAATACAACAATATTTACCTACTAATGTAATTCTTATGTTTATATTTACATGATTGAAAAAGTATAGATAGGTATTCACCGTGTAAGTACCTAACTTGTAATGTCATCTATGTACATTCAAAACGTAGATGGACCTAGATAATTACAATTGTTTTGAAATGTAATTCTTTTTCAAAATTAATGGAATTCATAAACGTATTCGGACTCTTATAAAAATTTCAATCGTTTGTTTTCTAATATTACGTTCACGGCATTTAAAGCTGTTGAATTAGATACTCAGACACAAGACCACCCCCGAGTATCTAATTCTCGGCCATCTCCTGCGCGCAATGCGATCATATTATATACACAGCTCGATTTAGGAATCGTTCGACCCACGCAAGGATTGTACTGTACATGTGGTAGCACGTATTGAAAGCAATCTGTGAATCTTATAGAGTAAAAAATATATTAAACTATAATACAATACGGTGTATACGTGCGGGGCTTGATGAAAAATACAAACAAAACATTATCTATTACCGAGACGAATTTTATTGTTGGTATAACAGTATATAGACACACGCGGCCATCAGCGTGTGAAGCATATTATATACTCGTATACTGCAGTGTATGATATTATATAGTGCAGCTGATATCATTGTTTAAACTTCGTGGTGCCGCGAGTATGTCATGACGTCCAAGTCGCACTGTCAAAGTAAACATCCGCAGGAATGATTAATAAATCCATTACCCGCGAATGACAATACATTTTATAGACAACCAAGATGTATAATAATAATAATAATTGTGTGACACGGTCCCACGTTCATGACGCGATCTATACGCAGTGGAACCGCGTTAAATGCGCATATTTCGTCGTAAAAAAAGTGTATACTTTATACCTATATTACTTACACGCCACGTTTTCCCTCGTTGGTCGTTTCACTTTTAGCTATAATTTGTCCATTATATTTACAGTATGATTACATTCACAGTATGTCACGATATTTCGCAGTAAATTTTTCAGAACAAAAAATACGATAACGCGTCTTAAATCACGAAATGTCACTGTAAACCTTTAGGCCAAATAATTCGTTTTCAAGCCGTTATTTTACACACATGCGGTCCAATCGTGCACCGGTCAACTTGACGATTGAGCATCAAGTCGTTCTGGGAGCTATTCATACTGCTAAAATATTATCTCGGAACATCTAGCAATTATCGCAATTATATGCAAAACGCGTGTCACGTACTTATTGTGTATAAAATGGATTATAATAATTATCGTGGCACAATTTAATAATATATTTACTTTAACACTTGTCTGCGTCTCGTCGTTATTCGTAATAATTGACATAATCACTATCGTTATAAATATCAAAACATCAAAATACAAACACAATATTATATTATCCAATTATTTCATGTTACATAATTTCACATAATTATATTCATTGCTGAATAGAATATCCAATGTTATTATGATTACCTTTAAACGCTGTATATTATTGTGTTTTTTCTCGATTTTATTTTGAACAAACAGTATACAATATTATTAATAATCAACACAATATAATAACTGTTGAGCAGTTAATTAATTATTATACTTATTAATTACTATGCTTCGTTAATTTGTACAACGTCAAATATTATAACAATAATTATTGTAGATAATAAGAATTTTAAGGTCGGAGAACGAGAAAGGGATGTTAATTAATGTGTATAGGGAGTAAGTAAATGTATAATAATAACTTCTCGAAATTTCACTTCTCTCTCTTCCTTTTTACCAACCTACCCCTATTGCTATAATATTAAATTCAACGACTTGTGGTGGCACCATACAAATATGCGTTAGTCTAGCGCCACCGTTACATACATACTATACATCTAATCAATTATTACTATGATAATTTTAGTGTTTATTCATCTCAGATCTAAAAGTCTCGTTTACTGCCGATTCACGCTTTACAAACTATGCTATATTATTAATTATTTAAACCGTACCGTATCTGTGTGTACATCTATTATTTATACGTCATCTGAATAATTCAACGTTTGAACACTGCATGCCTAGTGTAAATCACACAATTTATCATACTATATTACTATAACATTCTCCCACTATTGATGTTAAGACGTTGTAACGAATTGGTCGAGTCCGCGAAATCCATCAGATTTATCGCGCGCGTTTCGTGAACTCTGCCCGTTTCCCGGATTCTGATTATTTATATTGCGTCGATTATAATATTGAGTAAATATAGAGCTATTTTAATTTCAAATAGATCTGGTGTATACAGTATACATCGATTTCGATTGCAATTCATCGCGTGAAATTATTTTTATCCGACTACAGTGGTTGTTTTTATTGTTATAAATACATATAATAATAGGTACCTATAGTACCTGGCGTTGCATTTTTTTCTTCGTTTTTTCACATTGACCATACGTACATAACATAAATGCAAATAACACACGCGCTTATAATGAGGAAGGTATATTGAAGTACATTCCTTTCTGATTATTTTATTTAAATTCAGGGTTGTTAACAAACATGTTAAAAACAGGTGTTTAGAACGTTCTTGTTTTGTTTTTATGTTTAAAACATGTTATATATTATCATATTTCAAACGTACCAAACAACTATTTTTCAAATACAAATATTTAATATTATTGTCTACTACCTCATATTATAATCATAAACCATAATAGACTAGAGCTATTACGCATAAAGTAGCTATAATAATATTAGCTATAAAGTGTTTCCGTAAAACCGAGGTTGCTAGATAGTGCGATGCTCTAGACCCCAGTGCCCTAACCCTAAGTATACGTAAAAATAAATATTTGTTGATATTTTCAAAGATGTTAATTTTTTTTATGTAACAGTTATAGTATAATCCATATAAAAATCTTAAAATAATACAATTTTTGAAACATAATTAATTAATTTTTTACTTTTAAAAAAATGTTTAACTATAGCCGTTATAGGTCGTGCCACATGCATATCTATGCTGTTTGTTATTTCTGTAATGGCTGTGTGACTATGTTTATAAATGTATATTGTGAATCAGTAGATAATATATTTATAACGGACACGATTAAAAATAATACTCATTCATTTTTATAAAATGTTCTATTTAAATATTTTTAACATTTATTGTACAAACTGCAAGAGGCAAGGGCACACTTTTCTTTTTTTATTTAAGTTTTAATATTTTATTTTTATGATTTATGAAAAATGGAAAATTAAGTTTTTTTTTAATTTGAACAGTTTGTTATTTTTATTGTTTTTTTTTCCGGAATAGCATTGAACCGTATACCTATATACGATGATAATTTATATATATTATACAAATGTATTATGTGAGTTATAGTTTTATTTAAGCATTATTTAAAAAAAAAAAACTGTTATAAATTATAAGTTATAACTATTAACTTTGCAGTATGCGGTATGGAATGAAAACCAAATTAACTAAATCAACTATATAATACATATTATTATATTAGTAAATATCTATAGGTTATAACTTATAAATATCAAATACCAGAGTATGTAAAATATATCGTTCTATACAAGAGTACAAACTACAAAGTATTATTGATTTATGAATATGATAAATAATAATTTTGAAATCTTTCAGCTATAAATTGATTTTTTAGTTGAAACTGTGTTTGTTAGTTAATAGTAGGTACTAAATTAACATGTAACTAAAAAATATTTACGTATATTCTTACAACTTACTAGGTCCACAAAAAATAAAAATGCATAATTTTTTAAATTAAGTGTTTTTATTGTTTAAAACGTCTTACTAAAAAAACAAGTGTTATATTTTAAAATACAGCCTTTTATACGACATGCCTACAACACGTTTTAAACGTATAAGTATTTAAAATAAATTATTTTTACACAACAACCCTGTATTTTATTATTGTTGCTATCATTTACCTACATATTGCGAGAAAAATAAATTAACATTTCGACGAGAATATAGCGTTTCCGTACTGATTCCGATTAAAATACTATTGACCGTAGAGTATATATATAATATATATTACTTTGGTCCAATAACTATTATTATTATTATTATTGTCATTATATTATTAAATTGTATGTCATAGCCTTCAATATTGTTTCAACTGCTATAGTACACGAAAATATATATCATGAATATTCCCCTTGTTTCAGCTAACTTTTTTTCTCACGTCTTACTCTGCGGTTCATAGTGCTGCATTTTAATTTTCACTGGAAACATTATAGTAAACCCATTTACTTAATTATTTTTTTCACTGATAGCACGGTGCTTGCGGATTTGTTAGCTAAGTTAGCCTGCAATGATGTTAGGCAATTATCCCTTCCTCGATTATTATAAGAAATTAAGAACTATACAGTTTCATTACCCAACTAAACCCTATTTGCAAAGTTGTGACTCTTTATAATTTAAAACGTTTCTAAGTCCTACTTAATCAACAATTGTTCATACTCGTTTGGTAACCATTATCATTTTTGATTTAACCTGTCTTATTATAACTCAGTCGAATTTATATTTTACACTTACATTCCGGCAATCTGTTTGAGGTTTTGAAATATTAACAGTGCACATAAAACTGAAAACATCCACACTTATGATGTACGCTATATTATTATTGGATGATGATTTTTAACCAACATTCATTGTTGTTGGACTGTAAGACCAACGCCTTGGACCAACAGTTTTAGCTTGCGACATTTACATAATGAAAATAAAATATATGCTTTATCAAAGAAATTATTTTGAAACATTAAACTTGTAAAATTTAAATTAAAATAATACACGAGCTCTTGTATAGTATTTACAAATATTTTTAAATTTTAAGTACCGCGACCGTACACATTAAGGGACAAAACATAGGCAGTTTTATTCACGTCATTTATCTCTAATAATATTTTATATATTTTCATACCAACCACCTCGGAACAAAGGATCAAAGATACCGAGCAGACGAGACCCGTTGATCATCAATCAAACTGCCACATCTACTGCGTTAGGCTTCAACGCCAGGAACTCGGTGAGAAGAGCATTATTCAAACTAAAAGCAACAATTATTTATAAGTCCTAAGCTTCTAAGTCTCGACAGTTACACACTCGATTACTTTAACCAGGACAATAAATTAATGGTAGAATATCAATATTAAGAATCGAATTAATTATTTATTGTAATTATATCTTATAATTCGGCTACTATGTTTTTTTTTCATTTAAAACCAATAGTAAACTGCAAGCGTTATACTTAATGTTAAGCAAAAATAAAATAAATAGCGTTCAAATTACATTTTTTTTCCGTTCTGTTGAAAGTGATGTGTATTTATTCTACATTTAAATGCATATTTATTAATAACTGTTTATGATGTTTTAGATAATATGACAACGTGATGCAAACTTTCATTTTGACGAGATAATAGTTGTTTCAGTGGCTGATTCTGATTGGGATCGCTTAACAACACATCCCGATAAATAGTTTATTAATGATAACTTAATTTTGGCGCCTTCATACAGTATAATCATTTTAGGCTAGTAAGAATGTTGAAGTTATGCATAATGCATATAATGTATCTGTGTATATCTCTACACGCGAATATTCAAATTTTTGAAACTCGTTCTAAATGCGACCAATAAAGTATTTGGCGGTGAAACTGAAGTACGATGGTGTTTTTCCTATTATTTATGTCGGTCAATCGGTAGGAAAATAAAAAAAAGTCTGTGTTAAAGGACCCGAGAAACATTTTGCGGGAAAACTAATTTTTCAAACTGTATTGTTATGGTATGTTGGCTTGGCATTTCCAGTGGTGTATTTTCATTGTATTTCCTGAGGGCGTTGTACTTGACCTTATTACAACTAACACTGACACTTTGATCACTACCTTTGACACATAGTGTACACACTTGTAAGTTGACGTTGAGCTATGATATCAAAATAATTTTAACAGGTAATTATACTGGGTAATTATATATAATTATATATACTGAGGTACACTCTTGGTAACTGACCAAACTCAAAATAATTTGTTAATTTTAAAATATTACCACTTTCGGGTAGTTAAAAATTAGCTTTATAGTTTTTATTATGCGAGAACGCATAGTTAAATATAATTTGAAAAATATGTGTCGGTCCTAATGCGTTTTTCAATTTTTAGCTAATTATTAAAGCAACAAAGCCATATTTACTTTTGTGGTACTATACAGGCGCGGATCCAGAGTATTTATTAGGAGGGGGGAGGGGGCTGTATAATATTATAAGCGTATTATATTATACAAAATATGATTGAACTAATATATATGTTATGGGTAGTGTACGAAAATAGGTACTGTATACATTACTCGGGTCTCGGGTAATGTATACCTTATCCACATGAACAGTATAATATGTACATTATCTACCTCAAATATAGGTATACAATGTGTACATTATCCAGCTAATGTACACATTATCCAGTGTGCTGTGGATAAAGTAAGAAGTAGAAAAAAACAAAATTATATTAATCCGAAAAAAAATTAAATATACACAGTTATTTATTGAAACAGTTTAATATATGTGTATACATATGTGTGAGTGACATTTGGAATTGCAAAGGACCCCCAGATTTACATTTACCCTTATTTGTTAAACATTTACTTTTACACTGACATTTTCTAAGACCTTGACCACCGGAAAAGGATTGTGCATTAGAGATTAAAGAATATCAGTGCTCACGTTTTATCATAATATACTTAAATATTATATCTACAAAGTTCAATTGATATTTTATCGTATCTTATTTTATCAAACCACTTTATCGATTTGATTTTATTTGAGTCCACTCAAAGGTACATAATGTACAAATTATCCGGTTAATATACAAAATAAACTATCCAAAATAATATTTTTCACTATCCAATAGACATGGGTGGTGTTCACATTACCCGATTATCGTACTTTACCTGTAACATATATATGATATACATATATATTTTTACAGTTTACAATGTAAATAAGCTTTCGACCAACAATTAAAACAATAATAAGTACCTACATAGAAAAGAATACTTTACATACATTTATATGAATATTTACCTAATAATATGACGTATATTATATATATTTAATAAATGATAACTGATTACTGCTTAGCGATTAATAAAAAATAATAACGCGAAATCTATTTATTTTTTTGGTTTTTGTAAATTTGTTAATGACTTTTATTATTTGAATTATTTGACAAATATTATTAAGCTATAAATTTAAAAAACTGTATTGTTAAATTACACGGATTTTTTTTTGAGATTTGGGAGGCCATTGTTCCCATGCCCCCGTTGTATCAGCGTCTGATAGTATAACGTTTTTTATTTATATAATTAACTACCAGGTAAAATACAAGACGGTATCATTTCGAATTGTGGCGTTCTTGTTGAGTGTTGAGTGCAAAACAGCAACATCTAGAGAATTGTAGCGGTATTGAATTTCATAATTTAAATTCAATACTGCCACTTTTCAGTGTATACATGGCTTTCATAAAAACAATATTTATATTACAATAATAGCCATATAACGCATGACAGTCTTAATAATGCAACCTTACATTCACTAAAAAAATTTGTAAAACGCCTCAAGTCTCAATTGTTTAATTATACACTGGTAATTTCATAATGTTTGAGAGTTCAAAGTACTATAGCCTATGGGTATTGTAAACCATGTTTGTAAGTACTTAAGTTTTTAGTTGTATGTACGTAGGTAAAAAACTCTAAATGGTACCTTAGTTTTAAATTTCAAATTGATTTTTCTCAAAACTATATCCATTTTGAGTTGTGGCAGTTTTTTTCTTGGTGGTCGATAGGTATGTATCGGTCACAAGGCGCGTGTAACGAGACTTGTATATATGCCCTAATAATATGATAATATACAGTCTGTATTAGTTATGTCGCATTACAGTATGTTAATTTAACGTATATCGTATAACACTATAACACTATAACTGTATAAAAACTCAGTATCCCTTAGACCATGCGTGGTACCGCCCCTTGGTATTTAGGGATTTCGTATAAAACCACACGTTTCGTAAACATTTTGTCTTTTATTTGAAAAGGACCTAATTGTTTGGGGTCGATAAATAATAACTACAGACAAATAACACACTCGGCTCATAAAAAAAAAAACTATATTACATTACTACAAATTTATTTATATTAGTAATATTATATTATCATACTGCAGTACCTACTGTACCAATAATTAATTTTATTATTAGAACTTCTTAAGTACAAATACAAATAAATTTTTTTTTCTTTTTGTCTGATGCACAATAATTATCTTTGTAATAGTCTATAAAATAAAATGACATTGTGGTTTTTGAAGTTAAAATATAACAAACGAATATATGAAAAATTAAAAATTAAATGTAGTGAGAGCTATATACAGTTATGTATATGATTAGATAGCAAACTATAATTGTTACAAAATACAACTTTAGGTACTTGTAAAGTAGTTGATGCCTCTAGTCAAGGCCGTAACTGGAAATTAATTTCGGGGGGGGGGGGGGGGTTGTAAGCCAAAAATGTGTGTTCTAATTGTATTATAATATTGTGTAGGTAATTAAAGTTTATAACGTAGACCATAGCTGTCATTCGTATATGCACGTATATAATATATCAATGGTTTATCGATTATTCTAGACTGAAATAGTTATTTTACTACGACGTAAAATAACGCAAAAAATTTCTGGGGGGGGTTGAACCCCCAAACCCCCCTACCAGGTACGGCAGTGCCTCTAGTCCATGTTCTGGAATTTAATTAAGACTTAAAACAAATAGTTGATGAAGATTAGCCTAGAGACCATAGGATGTACAGTAATTATACCATGATATTAAGGTAAAAACATGTCAACAAGTGCGCGAAATTTAGTATATTTTATTTGTTTGAAAAGTGTGCAGTGGTTATATTATGATCATTTTTGTTAATTTCCTATGTCTCACTGTAATAGTTTAATCATAAATACACCCTCTGTTTGAACTGAATTAGTATTTATTTGTTTTGACACAGCTTGTATTGTGTAGAAAAGAATCTTTAGTTAACCTCGAACAAAAGCGCTATTAAAAGAAAAAAAAATTCCCGATTCTGTCCTTCAACTTGGAATGTACTAAGCGATGTGGCATTAAACAATGGGCAACATACCAATAATCAAACTGAAGGATGGAACCATCACTTTTCGAACTAAGCAAATAGTCGCACACATCGCAGTTCAAACATCAATAGAGGGAAAATGTATTTAGACAAGGGTAAACGAACTCGATCTGGGCCAAAGAGAGAACTCTTCCGAAAAAAAAATGTATACTGAATTACAAGAAAGACCAAAACAATTTTGTTTCTTAAGGAGATAATAACAAACTATTGTAGGTCGTCGTTTTTTTTTTTAATAAATTCATTATTTTATGCTTGAATTTTTAGATTTTTAGATTTTTAATACCGCATAATATTACGAGCTGTGAATTTTTATTTTACGTTTACAAAATAATATTCTTATACTTTTTATTACATATTTGGTATTCTACACCAGAAAATATTTTTACCCCTATAGATCATTTTTATCTTCTAATTTATTTTTTTAATCATTTTTATCCGTACTTCGGCGTGCACCATTCGCATTTCATCACGAGTCGAACACCGCACCACGACGATTCGACGAATTCACATTTCTTTTCATCTCCCCGTGTATCATTGCACAACTGCACGATCAACCCACCGTCGAACTACCATATATATGTACACTCCGGTATTTTACCGGTCACACGCGCGCCACGCGCGCTCAGCATTCAATTAGCATTCTCGGACGACAAGAATCCACGGATTTCAGTTATTTTACTGACTCGTATAGTTCTTACCCCTAGATCAAAATAATGGCTCGTCGTCAGCGGTGGCTTATTTTTTCGAGAACTATGAACAAAAAAAATAAACAAAACATATCGTTATGCGTTCTGCCGAGCAAACAAAATTCCAAATGATTATCTAAATTCTAAGGGAACTGAATGCTGACACATATAGCAATAAAATGTACGCTCGCTTTACGGTTGTACCTGTATTTTAGAATGTAGAAACTGATAATAAATGATAACTGATACAGGTATAATTTTTCCCCGCCGTCCCCAGAATTGCAGAATCATTTAGGTTAAATAATAAATATACATATTTAATGAATGTCGGATTATAAATTTCCGTATTGCCATTGATTTTTAATATTATATTCAGCATCCGCCAGTTTATTTAGAAATATAAATTAAATAAAAAACTCACTCAGGGATATGCCAGGATGAGAATTCTCTACCCCTTAGTAAATTACAAATCAACTCTTCAAATGAAATCATCTCTCCTCCTCTACACCACAATAATTAGACCACTGATAACTTACGCCTGTCCTGTATGGGCTGCTGCCTCAAAATCTAAAATAAATAAAATCCAAATCCTACAAAATAAATTCTTAAGGATATGTCTCAAAGCACCGTGGTTCATGAGAAATCGACAGATCCACAATGACACAGGAATACCTCTGATAAATACATGGATTAAAACCCAATTTAAAAATTTCCATGCCAAACTAAAAAACTTGGACAGTGCACGTCATTACAAAATAGGAAAAAAAACGCTCAATAGACGACTGCAACCTAGACTTCCCCAAGACATTCTCTTAACAGGCATTTCTATAACAGACTCATCATCAGAAAATTAAGATTATTAATTTACTAAACCTTATATTTATTATTATATTCATATATGTTATCAAACTATTATCACCCTCACTGTTAATAATTGTGTCATTTTTTAACTTATAATTATTTAAATTTATAACAAATATATTGTAAAAAATTGAAAAAGTTGTAATAGCACTAAATGTGCTGAAACATTTTATAATTATAATAAATGAAAAAAAAAAGAAATATAAATTATAATAATGAATAATTCCGATAGACAACAGTGTTTTTTCTGTTATCGATATTAATAATAAATTGTATAATTATGGTTGTCTTGTGGCTTGTAAATAAAAACCTGTTTTGGTGTTAAAACAGTTAATTGCATATTTTTTTATTTGTATTTACTGTGTAAACATTTTTTTGATGCACTTGTAATATATTATTAAAAACATAAATTAATAAGTATTATTAGGCTTATTAAAATTACTGGAAATTAATATGTCAATATTTAAATAATTGCTATAAGTTTAAATGAGATTTTCCAAATCTAACGGTATTCAGATTTACGAGGGACAATAGATTAGATAACGACAGACCTCATTTTTTTCTTCTCATTGTTAGTTTTACGATAAAAAATAATAACTGATGATTATGTAAATCAATCGATTATTCTGAAAATCCCGCGACCAAAAACTATTTTCATCTTGAATGCAAACGATCACAGCTACGTCTACTGTCTAGTAACAGCGTCCAATTTTACCGCAACCCCAATTTTGACATTAGGATGGCATGTCTGTATATTATAAAACAAACAGAAGTATTTATTCAATAATGGCTTAATTTATACGAGCCTATGCTTGATTTATTCGCTTTCCTTCAATTTTATACTTTATATGAGTATTGTTTCAGTACCTATATAATCTATAGCGCATTAATTTGAAATGTTATTCAAAACTGATCTGTGATCACCGAAGTAAAAACGTTTATTGTACACATATTCGTCTTGTACACAAGTATTTTTAATATTTATATAACATTTAATACCTTTGCCCTCTTCATCTGATTCATTATCATTAAATCCCATTTGATTTTTCCTGTTACACATTTTTTATTATTTTTTTTCGACCTTACAACTCAAATATAGTCCTCTCGGTTTAAATATCACATTAAATGTCATGAAAATCAAACATCACTTTGATAATAGTATATCCTCAATAAATTCCTCTGTACTCTTATTTTTCATCGCATTGCGTAATAAGAAAAAAAAACCAAATCCACAAAATCGATATAGCTAATATCCTAAATAGATGGACCGGTTAGTCTTACAATCGGTATACAGTACAATTTATTAAAACACAATATTATATAAATATATAGTTCCGTTTGATTTTTCCTATTACGCATTTTGTATTATTTTTTTTGACCTTACAACTTAAATATAGTCCCGTCGGTTTAAATATCACATTAAATGTCATGAAAATCAAACATCACTTTGGACCGGTTAGTCTTACAATCGGTATACAGTACAATTTATTAAAACACATTATATAAATATATAGTTCCGTTTGATTTTTCCAATTAAACATTTTGTATTATGTTTTTTGGCCTTACAACTTAAATATAGTCCTCTCGGTTTAAATATCACATTAAATGTCATGAAAATCAAACATCACTTTGATAATAGTATATCCTCACTAAATTCCTCAGTACTCTTATTTGTCATTGCATTGTAATAAATAAGAAAAAAAAACCAAATCCACAAAATCGATATAGCTAATATCCTAAATAGATGGACCGGTTAGTCTTACAATCGGTATACAGAACAATTTATTAAAACACATTATATATATAATATATATATTATAACTTTACGCGTGACTGATGGTGCTACATGTGACGTTCATTTGTACTTGTTGTTCTCATTGATATTTCCGGTTGACGTGTATCCGTCGTCGGATAGCGCGGATCAGCAGCTCGAACGGCATATTATTTTCCCCTACACATTTCGTCGGTGTGACATATACAATATAGAACAATGGACGTGAAATGAATCCAAGATGGACATATTTCAGACGGCCGGTTACATCGTTATGATAATAGTAGTGATCAAA
Organism: Periphyllus acericola; assembly: GCA_949715065.1. NCBI lineage: Eukaryota > Metazoa > Arthropoda > Insecta > Hemiptera > Aphididae > Periphyllus > Periphyllus acericola. The sequence continues at coordinate 66,454,850 of OX454264.1, forward strand.
CTTCGAGCTATGCGAAAACTGTGAGTTGCGATCACACGATAACTTAACTACTATGTGCACTCGTGGTTTTAAATCCTCCAAATACGTACGGCGAATATTTAAACCGTCGAGTAGACTTATAACCCGCTGACGCGTCGGAAAACGAGACGAAACTTAATCGAATCCATCAACTTGAAGTTTATCTATACGTGGCGCACCATCGTTCGTAAATCCGTGTGGCCTGCACACCGATACCTTTTAAACATAACATGTTATAACCCGAATAAAATGTACGCGGTACTAATATAATATTGTAATGACGAGTCCGTACAGCAGCAGTCGAAACACGTCTGCCGAGCATTTTGCGGTACACGTAAACCGAATAGCGTGTATAGTACAGTTATGCGTGTCCGACGTTTCGGTGGTTGTGGTTATCGAATAATAATTTAGCGGCAATGTCTTAGTGATGAATTGTTGGAAATAAAAACTGAAATTTTTCAACCAAACCGATGTTATAGTTAAATAATTTATTTTAATATTTTTTCCTCGTTCCGTCGCATATACATTATGGTTTATTACCCACAATGATATTTCAAACTCGCTATCTAATTTGACATTATGACATGCGATAAATAATACTTATGCCATATTTTAATTATCTGTGCGCGAAAGTATCGATATTTAAAAAAAATATTTCAATGTATATTATACACGCAGATGCAGTAGCTTTAATGTGATCAATAAATACGCTGTAATATAATATGAATAATCGTTTATAACGCGATTTGTCTCATTTCGTAAAAAAAAATTATATCTTTTAGTTTGTATATAATTTACAATAATACAAGTATTTATTGTAATTATTATGGTTAACAAGAATAGTCTACTCACCGTATGGTGTGCAATCCAATTATTTGCGTTTTTGCATTTTTTTTTTCTTTTCCATTTGAAAATTATCATCAGTCGGCTATCGCTTTGTCAATATAAATTATAATATGTATACTTGTGTTATACCTATACATGGTTTATTTGTAAACATTTTATCATCATAAGTTCCTTCGGTATGGTGAACGGTGATCATTAAAATACTGCGCAACGGAGTTTGTGTACTTCTTGGAAATAGTTGAACTTCGCCAATTTCGTCGTGAAAAACATTGTGGGTGTACGTGCGGGTCTTACCGTATAATACGGTATCTTTTCAAATTCGCAATATACGTATTACGTTTAGGAATAATTGAAATATAATTAATTGAATATGAGACTGATCAAGTGATGTGTAAAGCCACAGTACAACACTAGTGTACAATAGTACATACACAATACACAATAGTATTTCAAATTGCAATATCTATCGCTAAACTATATTCATATATCATAGTGAAATGTTGTCGTGTACTGTGGAAAAAAAATTTTCGTCGGGAAAATAATTTAAAAAATGGCAAATAATTAATTTTGTTTAATGTCTTATTATAAAAATGGTTATCTTACAGCTGCATGATAGTAGCTGTAATTCCAACTAATTATTGTATTTTTTATTGCAGCTATGTAATTTTTTATTTCTTAGTAATTTTTTTGCAAACATACAAGTATAATAAATAACTCGACATTTTAAATCTTATCCAAAAAATATCTGTGAAAATAATATTACAAGACTAAACACAGTGCTGTGCAAGTGTATTATTGGCGTTATTACATTATTTAATATTTTTTTTCTTTTATTATTAATTATTATTTATCTGCTTAACACATTTTTACTAATCATAATAATTTATAACTGTAGTTTGCGGGATATTACTACATGTTCGTTATGATGGCTACATTCAACCCAAAAAAAAACCTATTAAATAATGCACAAGTCCCATGCTTTTCGAAATAAGCTCAATAAATCTTTACAGTGCTTACACAACAAGTTTGCAGTCGGCCACAGCCCACAGGACACACTTAAGGTTGCATGAAAATAAAAATTTGTTGTCTATAGACTATACAGTGTGATCATTTTAAATGTAACTAGAAATATTTCAGTCCAGATACCTTGGATTGATATGGGGATTTCGGGGGAAGGTAGGGAATGCAGAAGTACACATTTTTGGTGATTTTCAAATTTTTATTTATTTTAGTCTGCGCATGTGCAATAGAATTTTTATTAATTTAATTAGCAACAGGTTTTTTTAATACCAAAGTTGGATGAACAGAATTCTTTAAGTAATTTTTTTGAACCTCTTATTACCATGGCTCTAAAACCAAAATTGACTGAATGACAACGAGTTTATATTTTAATTTAAGCCATTATATTTTTTAACGATGACCCCATGATTTCACACATTTCCGTGCGATTCCACGTATTATTTTTCTACTCACCTGTTTTTAAACATATTATCATAATAATATAATCATATCATAACATAATACAAAATATTATCCATCAAACTGCCTTCCATTTCATCGATTATTTCCCTGACTTCCGGGTAGCTCACCACTATTTCTTAAAGACGATTCAACTCGAACAAAATAATTGTGAGAAGGGTGATATTGACCAAGATGTCGTTCTATTTAGCAGCAGCTCGAAACTAAAACATTAACTCGTTGTCATTCAGTCAATTTTGGTTTTAGAGCCATGGTTATTAGAGGTCAAAATTACATAAAAAGAATCGATTCATCCGAATTTGGAATTAACAACACCTGTTGCAATTTAAATAAACGGAAGTTGTATTGCATATGCGCTGACTAAAAGAAATAAAAATTTGAAAATCATCAAAAAATGCGTAATTCTGCATTCTCTACTTTCTCCGGAAAACCCCATATCAATCCGAGGTTTCTGTATTTTCTATATTTCTAGTTACAATTAAAAAAGAACACACTGTACAGTTTTTATGGTAACTTGAACATCGTAAAAGAAAATCCAAATTCAAACATTTTTACGACCACAAAAGGGGGTGAAAATGGTTAAAAAGTCACCGTGTATATACCGCATGTATGTCCCACAGTGATTTTCGCAGAGCGATATCTTCCGTCTAATAGAGATAATCCAATTCTGTTTTTTATGAGTATCTCTGGGCAAAGGCAATTTTATTGACAATAGTTTGGTATGAATGTATGATCTGTGTAAATTCCGGTGGTACACTCTGTATTTCTGAAGAGTATACTTTGATATCGCAATGTAAAATTATAAACATTAAAACCAAGCACGTTTTAATTAATAATATAATTTAATAAATGTATTATTAAAGAAGTTAAAAAATAAACTTTTTATTTTATAATTTTTGCGAAAATCTAAGATTGCCATTTTACGAATACAGGGCTTCTTTTTCTGAAAATTTCAACGGTTCAACTATTAGTTTTTATTGGATTCATGATTTTTGATACTTATTTTATAAATTATTAAATATTTATTTTACAAGAAAATAATGTAAATTATTATCACCTCGTAATTTCTCCAATAAGGTTTGCTGATCATTTTATTGTTATTTAAAATTGTATAAATAGTACATAGAAAATTGGAGGTTGAACCGTCAAAATTTTCAGAAAAATAAGCCTTACAAAATCTTCGAAATGTATAAATGTTATAAAATAAAAAGTTAATTTTTCAACTATTGTCAAAAAAATCGCTATTTCCCAAGAACTCTCATAAAAAAAAACAGAATTTGATTACCTCTATTAACACGGGAGATATTTCTATGTAAATCACGGTGGGGCACCCTGTATATACGTATCTGCTAACTTTATACATTTGCCTGAAGAGCCCTATAGTCAGTGGCGGCTCGTGGCTTGGACGACGGGACGATCGCACCCCCTACTATAATCAACTAAAAGAAGAAATTTAATTGTACATTCTTAATTCTACATTTTTAAAAAATATTTCTTATTAAAAATGCAAATTTTTAAATAGTAAAAATGATGTAATTTTTAATACATTGTTGTGTGCAAACATTTAAGTTATTTCCCTCAGAAACCAGGAGCTTATGCGGGTATGCATGCACAGTGCACACACGAGCAGTGTTTGGACGACCGGCAGCGTCGTCCGAGAAATAATTCTAAATACGTACAATGTACATTGTAAGCGAAGGCGCGAAATCGTGTGCGTGCGGGTACATTTAAGCTGCGATCTTATGTACGGTATTGGACGACCGGCAGCGTCGTCAATACGTTAAAATATTAGTAGATAACAATTTTGGGTATTTTATTTTTAAGATTATCTTTGCGTACGCTCGTCGACCGTCATTATCGGTTGCTATAATCGCTATTGTTATTATTTTCATATTTATTTTCTACTGCGACCTGCGGGAAGTAAATTGTCGTCATAGTGTCACCACGTATTCGTCCTGTAAAGGGCCCATACACGATCAAACAATTTTTGCGCAACCACTATTTTGTCAAAAACTTGATTAAGCAAGCACACATACATACACGTTCAAACGGCTTGTGTGAACCTCAATAGTCAGTACGTTTTTGTATGTACGTAAATAATGTCCAGAATCCTCTGACTTCGTCATTTTTAGTCGCCATACTAATTATTGTATTGTTAAAATTACTAATAATAATAATAACAATGATAAATATTAATATTTTAGTTAGCACTTAAAAAAATAAGAGTTATAAAAAAAAATAAATAAAATTCGTCACTTTAAATTTACTATAAAATTTTAAATAAACACAATACAATTATATAACAGCCACTGACGCTTGTCAAACATCGATATAGAGTCATATTATAGACGTTCAAACCAATTATCAGTTACCAAGCGTTGCACAAAATGTTTTAGTCTCGACCGAAAACCGCAAGTTTGGTTTCAGTGAGTACTTGAATGAATGTGCACGCAACTACTCAATACTCCATAAGTTAGTTATTTTTTAATTATATAATCATACATACATACACGACATGCTATAATACACCGTGATAATTTTAAGAATAAAATATTAAGCTTTATAATAATAATATGTGTAAGGTTTTTCATTTTATTATATTTAATTTGACTATTTTTTATACTTGTGACTAGCGGTATTATATTTAAAGTCGCACCCCCACCACCAGCACCCACGAGCCGCCACTGCCTATAGTATTTTTTCCCAGACGTCTACGCGTTACGTTTCGGTCGGCGAACAAAAACTGTACCTACGTCGCAACAACAACCTTATAATCAAGGGCAACAAATACTTGGACACTTTGACAATCGATACAGCTGTGACGAGCAAACCGAGAAGTGCACTACGCATATTATTCGATGGTCATACGTATTAATAAATATTGTATAACATCATAATACATGTGAGGTACTCATTATCATAATATATCGATATCCGATTATCGTCGACGAATTGCAATGGGATTGAACAATACAGTACGTTAAAATATTATTCATGTTGTACAACGAAAATATGCAATTCTGCTGCAGTACGCTTTTTTATAAGTGTTGTTGTATATATTAGGTGTAATACAAATAGTATTATTTATCTTAGGGTGACGATTTTTATATATATATATATATATATATATATATATATAAAAAACGGGACTAACCATTTTTGGATGACTAACATTAACTACATAGTTAATATACATACATCCTATAGTTAATAGTTATATTCATCGAAATTCATCCACATTACAATCAATTTGTTTTTTATGATTTCACAAAATAAATACTAAGCATTTTTAAATATCATTCCATGTTGGACAGTTTATTGGTTAGGACTTAAATCTAACGAAATATTTTTATTTCTTCAAAATAACTTTTTAATGTACAACAAAAATGTGTCATTAAACTGGTTAGCTTTTTCTATAAATGATTTTTTGTCTTTAATTTTAAGAATAGTGAGTTTAAACTGAAAGCTAAAAATGTTTGTGTCATTTTATTTTTTTATTTTTCCCATGGTACTTTTAATTCTTTTGATACCTGACATGCAGATATATGTTTTTTTCTTCTATTCTTCTTATAGTGTCATAAACGATTTTCAGTTGACTTTGTATGAAATTAAACCATATTTTAAAGCTGAATACATTTCAATAATTCTGGAAACTGCTGGCTATAATATTGTATTTATTTATTGATAATTTAAAAATATGGAAATAACGGGATAAAAAGCATCCCGTTCGAAGTTCGATGGGACAACGAGACATGATGATCAAAAAAGGAACGATCCCGTTTTAAACGGGACGTATGGTCATTGGTCACCCTAATTTAGCAGTACGTGATGTCGGAAAAAATCGTCCGTACAAATATATAGTCTGCAGAAAGATGAACGTACAATGATACTGATTATTTTAGTATAGTTTCTATTTTCCATCTTTTTCCATTCTTCGACAAATTTAACCTTTAACGGCATTTCAGGGCTTTATTCAATGATTTTATGGCATTTTTTAAGTTTTTAGAGCATTTTTCACAATTTGTTCGTAATGTGAACGAAAATTTTTGAAATTAACAGAGACTATCGACAGTTAGCCGACTGTTCTAATAATAAACTATATATTTGAGAGCACGATAAGTTATCGTTGATAAAAATTGTATCATAATTAGGCCTTTCCACTAAAATTATCGGCAAAAAACAAGTTAAAATACTATTATAGATGTATTTTTTAAATTATTATATTGGAATGAATGACTAATGAAGTCAGAAGACCAAAAAACCCACAATAATGTTAAAAAATACACTGTTGTAACATCATTTTTTTCTAATTTTTAAACTATCATAAATAAGTTTAAATGTATTTTTGTAGTTAATTTTTTGAGTTTTTAAGTAATTTTCGAATTTTTTTTTATGGATATTTTTGAGATGATGTGGGGCATTCAAATCCCAGTACTACATAATATTTTATACTCGTATCTTTGGTAAGTAGACTTAGTTTCAACTTGATCTCGGTTCTAAAACAGAAGTTTTATTAATCAAATACAATTTTTACGTTCATAAAGTAAAACAATGGGTAAGTTTGTCTTTAAAGTGTTTAGAGTATTGACCAATATTTTTGAAAAGCTCAAAGTTTATAAATTTATAATATTATTCCAAAGAAATATTAATCCACTTGCGTGTACTCGCCAGTCGCCGTGTGTAACACGTTGCTCACTCATCTCGCCACTACTCGGAAACACACTACTTACCTTATTAAGTTGCTTACCCGCATAAAACTCGGGCGCACACCATGAATAAACGTTAACGCCTTCGGTCTCACCGATTAGTCCTTTGAAGCTCTCGATATTCGTCAAACACGTAATTATTACTTTATACGGTTGGTCACCCATAGTGTGACTATATGCACACTATGCAGAATATTATATTTTGCTAAGCATCAGTAAATAAGTAGATCGTTGGACGTTAATAGTGGTTGTAATGATTTTTTTTTTGATGCACTAAACGCTGAGACGCCATCGTTAAGTATGAGCTAATTATTATAATACCTATTGATTTATACCTTTTTAGGCGATCGTAGTTAGCAATCACTGTTCGCTCGCCTTCCTTGGACGACGCTTCGAGTGTCATCTCGAGTATATTATGTAGACACTAAAATATAACCTATTTAAGTACAGGTCGCGTTGAATGCATTTTAAATTCAACTTATTACAATGACCTGCATGCAGCTTTATCGCACGTACAACCGGTGGACGCAAACACGACGTCTAAGCTCATGTTAAATGCATGTTGCTATTGGAGCGATGTTTCGAAACAGGGCGTTTTATTAACCTTTTAAGTTTTATGTACCTATATCTGTGTATAATTAGGTATAATTATTTTCGTTGTACATTATTCGTTATAGGAGGTGCTTATATGTACTATATATACCTGCAGGGATGGTACACTTTTCTAACATTACATTTCGAACATTTTCTGATTTTTGCTTTTATTTTTTTCCCGTGGGCGATTAAATTATGAAAGATATTATAATATCTAGTGTTAATAATATCGTAATATATAGTTGAGAAAATATATTACTTTAAATTTAATTTTTTTTGTTTATTCTGAAAACAAATACATCATTGTGATCTTTAACTTTAAATTTCATAAAATATAATTAATTTAATAGAATAGAATATGATAAATATGTATATGTTTCGCGTGCCCTCGACGTTTTTTCGCGTTAATTTAAATAATTAATGTATATACTATTAATTTACAAGTGGTTATTCCGATATTTTCTTATAATTATTTACTGTACTCTTACCCTTGGTGTGTTTTTATTTATTTATATATTAAATGAAATAAATAGTATTATTTAATACAATATATTACAATATATACTTAACAATTAATGTCCAATTTATGTTTATGTACAGAGCTATAAAAGTGAGAAAGCAATAGTATTTTGATTTAAGCTTATTAAATGTTTTAATTAATTACTTCATTAGTGATTAGTCAATGCGTATTGGTTTTATTAATATATTATTTTTTCGTTTAATTTTTTAGTATTTCCAATTGTTTTTAATAAGATTCAATTTTCATTTGGGAAATGGTTGAGCAATCAAGTCATAGTTTTGTACGTAATTTCAAATAATCATATTATATTATAATAGGATTATAAGCTTTATAGCTTACAAAATGTGTATAATACGTAGTATATAATGCGGTAGAATGTAAAAACGAATTAAACCGGTACTACACAGAGTTTAATACGCGTATAATACAAGGTATTAATGGTACAGTAAATAAATAAAATACCGTAGATTTACATCACTAATAATATCCATGGTATTGTGTGATAATATTATGTTAATACTATAACTTTGTACAAATTATACGAAACATAATAAACAAAGAAAGAATACCTTGTGCGAGAGCATTTTATTGAGGCGATCGGGAAATGAAAATATTATAAAAATTTCGAATCAATTATTAATTTAATAAATTAAATTCACAATTCATTCGAAATTAAAATACTTCTATAACCATTTCATTCGTTTGCTATATAAATATGTTTAATTTTATAAGTTATAAGTTATGATGGCTCATTAACAGTTGAGTTTGAAAAAAGTACTCAGGGTTACGAATATGCAATTTCACCATCTACACAACATATTTTATCTACATATGCGTATTACAGGCCAATTAAAAATATGAGCTCATCATAATAGGCACTTCCCTTCGAAACACGGACTAGTTCTTATATTTTTTATGATTATGAAATACGTGAAAAATAAAAATAAAAAAATACGTGGGCCAACACACGTCCGACTTATCGTCGAGTGGGATACATATTAATATATTATTATATATATATATATATATATATATATATATATATATATAATACATAATTGGGTAGGTATGCTCGATGCCGTTCCCACACCTGCGCCTACTTACCCAATGAAAATATCTAATGCATTTCAAACGATATGATTTCTCATTGCTTTTCGTCATAGTTTTATTTTTACCAATACATATTAAGTGTAAGGAATTCATCACCAGTATCCGCATTTAATATAAATGATATTGCTTCGACTAACCTTCAACCTACTCAAATTTAAATACATGTATATTATGTTTAAGTTTATACAATGTGTTACGTCAAAATGAATAGTATTTGTCAGTAATTCGATTCAATTGCAAAAATTCTAAATGCTACGAACAATTTGACACCTAGCAACAAATGATCCCTCATCAAGACACTGCGAGTTAAATAGTATACTTAGATTATAAATAAATATACCTATGCAACTTCTCGGACTGATTTCAAAATTATTCGAAGATTTTACCTGCATATCAACTGAACATTTTGGTTTTCTTCACTCAACATTTTAATCCGTACAAGAATAAATATTTTTCATATTATTTGTAGACGTCAAAGAAAAGTTCATCTCTTTTTTTTTACTTACTCCCTCCCCCCAAAAAATTCTCCTTTCCCCATGGCTATACTTTTTCGAGGTTGTTCGGTTGGTTCATTCTATGTAAGACGCGAGAGACTTGTCCACAGATTGAGGACGGAGAAAAGTAAAAGTATCACGTCCAAACCGTCGTCGACCGACATGTACGTAGACTCGCAGTGCGCCTGGGATTGGTCTGTGGAGGGGAATACAAGATTTTATTAAAAAACGTTTGAGCAAAAGATTCAAATTTTTTCATCCCAGCGATTCGGATTCGTCGGAGGAGATTTCTCTACACTTTATGCTAGCAAACACTCATCGTCGATTTCTAAAAACAAAATGAACGTTCTTCGCGCCGAAGCTTATATGTTTTTCGACGTTTTATTAGATTCGGAAAATCTGTTATATTTAACTACATTTATGTAATATTTAAATGATCAATTATATTAGCTCGTTCAAGTTAAATTATAATGCATATACATATATCTAGTGGTCTAAACTCTAAAGGACAAAAATTATAATATCGCAGACCGCAGTATTGCACAGCGTGGCATAAGGACATTGAGGGAATCCTATCAAAATCTATTTTTTGTTAAACGATCCTATTTGTTGACCGTTATTTTTTTTATTATTAGAAAATATTTGTATACTATGTTAATATATCGAGAGCACCAGAGCAGCAAATATTAGTTATATATAGCGTGTGGAAGGCATATTTAACTTTACCCACCCGGTTGTTGTACTTTAAGTGGAATATTCCTATTTACTTACTGAACAGAAAAAAAGGTGAAAAGTGTTAAAAGCACAAAAATTTTTTTCCCGACGTATCATATACCTACTAGCTCTTGGTCAGTTGAATCGACCAGGGCTCCGGCATCGTTGCGTATGGCGTTCTAAAGATAATTTAAACAAAGTCCAGGCAACACGTTTAAAAGAGCGAGCAAGTGTAGTATAGGACGCAGAAATTAATTTTTCTGAAAATCAAATAAACTATTTGAAACATTGTTTAATCAATAACAGTTTTATCGAAAAGCACTTTGAATGGACTTAGCGAACAAAACTGGACTAACACAATATTTTTCAAAAAAATGATTTCAAAAACAAAATGTACACCGTTCTTATCGTAGTATGTGATGTACTCCTCGCGCGGCTACTACGTAAATTGTTTGTTGCTGACACCTTATAAAAAATTAAGCTCGAGCATTTGCAGTGGCGAACTGGCGTATTTAGATTAGTTCCTAGGGAGGAGGATCTGGATATATAATTAGTTATAACTATATACTCTAGTAAAACATTTTACATAATTGCAGTTATAACGTAGCTCAATCATGATGAATTAAATAATTAAATGAGGAAAAAATATTTACTTCTGTAGTACATTTAAGAATTGTAAACATTCATAAAAGTAATGTTATAATTGATAAATTGAAAATTACTTAAAATAAAAAAAAAAGCTTGTTATATCGTAAATAGGTAGGAAGGACGTCATTGGGAAATAATTTACTGCTCATGGTTACGACTTAATTTGAACCTATAGGCTATAACTTATAAGTTATAAGAAACACGCACACTCATTGAAAATTAAAAATTAAGTGCATAAAATGTGTTTATGTTTTTTTTTATATGTTTTAACCCTATGCGCTTTATGTATTATAAAAGTGAAGTTTCACCTGCTATAATATGTAAATTAATGTAATGAATTAAACATAATAATTAATAAGTATATTATACTTTTCCCAACTGGTTTTCAAATACTCTTGCTTATCTATAATTTGCCCAAACGCATAACGCTTTGTTCTCATAAAAATAATTTCCAATTATAAATAATGTAAAGTTTAAAATGTGTAACAGTAATTTTGATTTCGATGGGTGTTACCGACATACCGACGCGCCCTGGCGTGGATCAAAAATTCAAATTTTTTTTCTCGACACGCACATAGGTACTTACGAAGTATATACTCAGTTAATTAATCAGACTATCTTTAGAAAATCTAATTTTTTTTATAAACTGTCGATCATTCAAGTTAAATTACGAGTAGTATAAAATTAGTTGATGTAGTTGTATCATTTGCACTTCGTAGACTTAAAAAGTTAGATTAGATAGATACTTAGCCACTTAGGTTGCGTCTTCAACTGAATAATATCGAAAAATTAATGTTACTTATATCTAATTCTACGTCTTCAAAGATTCTAATCATTCGGACACTAAAGAAATTTAACAAGAATTCCATATTTTAAGCAATTAATTACGTAATACTATTAGTAAAACATATGAAAACAAATATAATTTAGAATTGACAGAAAAATGGTTTTTAACTCCTAACATTCGGTATGATAAGAAAAATAGGTACCTATGCGAAATATTCATGGACCAACATCCTATACAGTATACACTATACACTATACGTACATCGTTATATTGGATACTTCAACTACCGATCGTCAGAACAAGTTCGAAAAAAACGTTTTTTTTTTTGGTAGTTGATCTAATAGATCTAAAAGCGAAAACGTGTACATTAGCTCAAGTTCAAAAATATGACCGCAGTGCTATAACGCGTTAACGTTCGACACGGCGGCAGCTGGTCGTGTGGCGGGGTCAAGACCCTCGGCCCTCGGGGCCCACACGCTGAGTCGACGCGACGTGTGACCGCGGTCCCTTTGCCGCCGCCGACGTACGGTTCCGGCGCAAGCGCGCGCCCCGTGATGTCCCGGTGCGAACAGTGCGCGCGGTCGTTGATAAAACGCAATCACTCGTCTTGCGCCACGGCCGACCGACACAGAGCGCAACGTTCTTATCACCGTCCGTATCGTTATCAGCGAAACATAATATTATAATCGCCAACAAACGTCGTAACGTCGTCCTCTTAACGGGCATCCGCGGTGCAAACATCGACGACGCTACGGAACACGTCCGACGTCCGCGGTCTTGTTGCCCGTCGAATCGATAAAACGAGTGATTTTTTGTTTAATTTCGCAAAACGAGTTGCCATCGCAGATTTTCCGTTCCCGTTTTGCCCCTCCTTTCTACCGCCTTTGTCTAAAGTTTTCGCGACCGACTTAGTACGTCCGACTGCTACTGTAGCTGCTGCTGCTGCTGCGACAGAGTTCGACTTCGCCACCGAGGACCGTGCTAATCAAACGGCCATTTATGTTCGCTCGCCGACGCTACGTGACGGTAAGTTTTTCTCGCCGTCCGAAACGATGTCAATCAAACGCCACCTCTCGGATTGGGGCCGTCACCCGCGACCCGAGTGTTTATTAGGTCGGAGCGATTGCTTTCGCGTTCGAGCGGACCTTTGATACAGAGACCGTCTGTTTTGATTTGTGGTTATTACACAGTTTTCTATAATAAAGGCTGTCGATGTGTTGCATACTACCGATATATATATATATATATATATTATCGACAGCAGGTGATCTCATTAGAATAGTTTTTGAATTGTCGCAGTATATATTACCTGTGTACGACCCTCAAGTTATCAAAATATTGGTACTGGACGTAAAATATTATATAGGTCAGATTCAGCAGGATTTTAGACCCCTGTCACTATGTTTTTTAATATTACTGTCACTGCATCATTTAAATTTGTTTTGAATTTTCATACTTGAAGCTTCCTATGCGAATTTACCTATAACAATAAAGTAGGTCCATGTTTAAAATGTTTTTCTTTGATTTCTTATTGTTAGGCATATTATGTTTGAAAGAAGTGTTTAACAAACAAGTATCATTGATTTTTCGTTAAAATAAAAATTGTATTGGTAACTTGTAACAATTACACTGTTGACTCATAGTAATACTGTACTGTATGATAATATCAGCGTGTATATCAGGGGCATGTTTGAAGTAGTAGGAACATTTTAAAACAATCATTATTAGTTGCTTATCTGTTGCATTTTTTGTATTGTTGAAGTTAATAGTTTCCTTAATCAAAATACAATTATCAGTGGTTAACATTTATCTCAGTCATTAAATTAATGTTATTTACTTATTGATTTACCTAAGAAATGCACATATATAATTATTTAAATGAAGTGATTGCACTAATTTTTATTTTGAATCATCCCAATTGCTCTTATTAATATTTTTATAACATATTTTCTATCAAATATGTTTGTTACTTAGTTGATTAAATATAATTTTTACTTCTCTTTAAATATTATATCTATAATATTTTCACATGTAGGTACAATTAAATAATATGAATCATAATTGTAGTGTTCATATTCATAGGTTACATATATTTACCAATTTAAATTGTTAATCTGTTTGGAAAATATCTAGTTTACAGCTAGTTATCAAATTATTTTAACATTCGTAAAATTGTATATTATTATTTTAGTACCATTATTATTGGTTTTTTTTTTTTTTAATTGACTACAAGACAATGTGTTAAATAAATAAATATTTATTAATTATTTGTTATAACCTTTGTTAGGTCATGTGATTAGACGATTATTTTGAATCAAATGAAAAAACTTTCGATACATTTAAATAAAAATACAAAGATTCTTTTTATGCTTATCATTAGGGCCCAGATTTATATGCGAATGCATATTCTTCTACAATTCACCTAGAATAATTTTGATTATAAATGTCAACGTTTCGTAATGTATAGAGTCTTGGGTTAATGTTTTTTTTTTGCATAGTTTTGCATATTTTAATGAAAATGCATATTTATTACATTTTTCTTGATAGTTGTATAATACATGTTACATATTCTACAAATTCATAAAATTTACGTCTGTAAAGATACCTACTGTCGATTGTAAAAAACCCATTATACAACGATAAGCGATCGTCAATCGACATCATCGTTATCAATGGCCGACAATTGACGACAAATATTGGATTTTCTAGTGGTAAATTTATTATTACCCAAAAACTTTCACATTAGATAACACTATAACAGTATAGTATACTGTACAATACGTATTAGTTACACTAAACACTTCAACTCAGCACCTTGTATTATAACCCTTTATTCTGCTCTTATACGTTCAATTCTCGACTATGGGTCAGTCATTTGGAATCCTCATCTTATAACGGAAACAAAACTAATTGAACGAGTTCAGAATCGCTTCCTTAGATATGCAGGCTTCTTATTAAAAATTGAACACCCCCAACATTCATACCAACCTGTCATGGGTGCGCTTAATCTCCTCTCCCTCAAGGACAGGCGACTAATTGCGGATCGTATCTTCCTTTTAAAATTACTCCAGGGTAAAATTGATGCTCCGCGTCTCCTTGAGCGTATTAGCCTTAGAGTTCCTACAGCCAATACCAGATCAACCGATTCCTTTCACATCCCAACTTCCCGTTCAAACTTTTTATCTAATGATCCTTTGATTAGAGCTATGCGCAATTTAAATAATAATAATTTTGATTTATGACTTTAAATTTTGTATTTACCTAACGTGTGTTATTTTCTTATTATAATTATTATTATTCTTATTTCTTAGTATATTGTTAACATTATCATTTATGTATTATTATTCTTATCATTAACGTTAATTTATGAAATATCTTTATGCTATATGTAAAAGCCGTTTGGCGTTTATACAAATAAATATACAAATAAAATAAAAAATATTAGGTAGCTCAGAATTTAGTTATAGTTTGGTCTTTATTGTGTGCAGTATATGTTATATTTTGTTTAAAAAATCTAACTTGCGACTTTTATTTTTATATAATGCCTTAAGTAAATAATTCTTCCCGGTATGTAAATGAATATCCCAACATATTTAAAACACATGCAAATATTTTATTTTGCAATTTTTGTTGTGTAAATGTGTCATGTAACAAAAAGTTTCAAGTAGTACAACATTTAGAAACTGCAAAACATATATCGAATCGCAGATTGAAAGAAGAAAAGATCACTCAACCTTTCATAAAAAAACACTTAAACAGGTCAGAACTAATAATCAAAATACAAATGAGATTAAAAAAGATTTATGTAATTTTACAATGGCTAACAATATTTTACTTTTTAAATTAAATAATCCAGTTTAAATTGTTTTTTGAAAATTATCTGAAACTCAAATTACCAGATGAATCTACCCTCCAAAAGAACTATTCACCGTTGTGCTATGATGAAGTTTTTGTAAAATTAGGAATGAAATAGGGAACAGTCTAATTTGGGTTTCGATCGATGAGACAATTGATGTACAGGGACGATAATATGTTGCTAATGTCGTAATTGGGAAATTATCATCTTAAGAATGTTCAAAATCAATTGTTTTAATGGTTGAGCAATTACAAAAGGCAAATTTCCCAATTATTTAATGACTAATATATTGTTAATTTGTAAAAAAAATCATTATGCATATTTTTTGCATATTTATAATATGAATCTGCATATTTTATAGATTTTTATTGCATATAAATCCGGGCCCTACTTATCATTATACCTTGCATATAATACTGGATTGTAATTGACCATTTAAATTAATTATATTTATTGATTATGAAATGTTTCGGTTTTTAGAAATTAAGCAATGTATTTACTACATAATTAACAAAATTTCAGTTGAAAATGTATTTAAGTTCACTTACTATCCTTTTAACCTTAAATAATTAATACTGTGTCTATATCACTGTGTCCTTTGATTCATAATAGAGCACCGGGCGCTCGGAGTGATAATATAGCATTGAGCTTAAAATATGACAACATATTATATATCTCATATAGAATTATAAAAAAGACAACTTCAATTAAAGTATGTTGTATTTTTAAGAACATTTGTTTGAGCTTCTCATTAATACTGTGTTTTTAAGAAATTAAATGCATAAGATGTTAATAGATTATAATAATTTTGTGATTCAGGTTATTGATTTTAGTAGTTTGTTTTTGAACTAGCCTTACCACATTTTTATCCTTTTCAAGCCTTACACGGTGTCACAGTTAAAAACAGCAAATAGTTTTTCCACAAAATCTAACAAGAAAAACCTAGAAATAACCAATTTCATTTTTCCATTAAAACTTTCTAATCTATTTTTTGTTTTTTTCATAAAACTCTGCGTTGAATGTAATTTCCATAACCTGTTCATTTTGTATTCCATGCCAATTTTGATTATAATATTCAATTACAGAATCTGTGGCTACAGTTTGAAGATGATAGAATAATGTACATCATACTTTAATTGAGTTTTGCAGTATGGCATATCCTAAATCTTTGAAATATTTTTTTTAAATTATCTCTTTGGTTTGATGTTATGTTACGTTTATCATAAAAAAAGTCTACAAAATTATTTTCTTTAAAATGCATAAAACTTTATTCATATTGTTCAAATTTAACAGTAAATGGAAATGAAAATCTACAAAACCAGTGTTACTGTGCTATCGGTTCTATAGATTAGTTACTACTGCTCGATGCTCTATTATCATTCCGAGTGCCTGGTGCTCTATTATCAATCCAGGCGCCCGGTGATAAAGACACAGTGAATAATATTAAACCATTGCATCCAGGTTGTTGATTCTTGATCATAATATTTGTTGAAACCAAAATAAAATATTACTTAATGAGTTATAAATTATTTTTCATTAAAGAGTAAAGGATTATCAATTAATTGTGTATAGCCCATAAGAAAAGTATGCATTTTTAATACTGAGCTCATTGATTTTCACAAAAAAATGAACTAAAATTAGAACTACTATCCTACATTTTCTTTCATATTAAAAATATTTTACTTTAGATAATTATACCTAATTTATAACCATTTGAAATTAATGATTGTAATAAGTTGTTTATTTAGCTCTAATATTTTTGTTTGCATTAAAGCATTTCACTTGTATTATGTAAGTTATTTAAATTTTTTGGAATTTTAAGTTATAAGTACCTATTAATTTCTCAAAATTGATGTGAAGTTAGTCATTGCAAGATAAAAAAAATCTCTACTCTGTTTATTTTACATATGCCTATCAAATTTAAATACTTAATAAAACTGAAAATTAAATTTAGCTATATCGGTAAAAATCATTAAATCATATTATCGTATGTTCGTTGCTCACAATTTCAGTGTTATAATTAGATTAATATTATTTTATCTTGTGAATTATTGTTTACTGTAGTTTTATAGTACTCATCAAAAAACTTTAATTGTTGTGTTTTAATAACTGTTAAAAAAAAATGAATGAAAATGTTAAAGTAGGTAAATATTATGAATATCTCAATTACATAGGTCATGGGTGGACAACTACGGCTTCCAGCAAAAATCCAGTTTGCCATAATTTATAAAATTTATTAACTGGTTATCCGACCCTCAAAAATATTCTATATTCTTGCACACTTATTTACCTAACTATAAATATTTAAAATATAATAAAAATAAAGTGAAAATTCATTTTTCCTAGTTTCCAAATACAAAGGTCATAATTTACATTAAATTAGTATAAAAATAAATACATTTTGTATTAGGTATTTATTTATATTTTTAATTTGTAATAATTAAATGAAATATTAAATCAACCTATTTATTTTTATAGAAATATCTATAATTCAATGTGTATAATTGTGCTAATATCTTATATGCTATCAATTAACATTAAGAATACATTTAAAATTCTTGGCTTCTCTAGAATTTTTCTTATGGTCATCGCTTAAAAACAATTTGGCCATCACTGACAGATATAACACTAAAATATTAATTAAATTGGATATAATAAAATAAAAGTCTGCAATGCCTAGAATTGTTTTATAATATTATGTATTTAAAAAAGAAAATTATATAATTAAAGTATTGTAGTTATTTATTAAGTAATGCAAAATTGATTTAATTTTTTTACAGATTTCATGCCTTTAATATGGCAAACCCTAACAAACATATTCGTAAATTACGTAAGTATAACTTTATTAATAATGCATATGATAAGAACTGTTTATAACATGAGTGATACATGACATTATATTTTGAATAAATGGAAAAACATACATACTTGTTTTATAATTTTTTTTTTTTTTGGGTGGGGAGAAAAGACATGAAAATGGTTTTTTATGTTTAATTTTTCAGTTATTGAATTCCCATTGAGCAAAGTTTAGAATTAAAATACTGTATATCAATTAATTTCATTCATCATACAAAATTAGCAAGATACTAATTTGATTTAATCCAATATAATTCTAAATATTTGATTTACATTTTTTCAATATTAGTGAATATAAATGTATAAAAAAATTTTTTTTTCAAATAATCTTTTCAATACAGTTATTATTTTAACTATCAGATGTAACTTAGCTTGCATTAGTATATTATGATATAGGTACATTGTTGTAATCGGGAAATATCATGTGTATCTTTTCTATTATATTATATCAATATTAACAAATAAATAACATAAATATGTATTACAGCTTATTTAGAGTGATCCTAGTAACTCTGGAGCTATGAATAAAATTGCTAATTTTTTTTCTAACTATTTACCTTACACAATACCCCATAAGCAGTCCCGGATTTAGAGTATTTGTCACCAGGGGCAAATAGAATTTTAGCGCACTGTGTCACCCCATTCCCTTAAATTCACCAAATATTTACCAACATTTATAATTATGAAAAAACTTATATTTTTATATACCTAAATATATGTACCACAATATAATTTAAAAAACCATTTTACTTTTGTCAACCAATTTCAATTATAATGTTAAAAACTATTATTATTTTTATTAATATGATTATAAGTTAGTAATATATATAGTAATACAATTAATACAATACAACAATATAGACAATTTAATATGCTTAACATTTTAAATAAAAAAAAATTCAGTTGATGTAAGTACTTTTTTTTTTCATCATTTTCCTCATGTGCTTGGATTAAATTTGATATTGATGGACTAGAACTAGGGTTTGATAGTACTAATACTATTAAGAAAAAAAAAACAATAATAATCATAATTTGTTTTTAATTTAATAATATTATTTCATAATTTTAATAAGAATATTATTTTTTAAAGTTTTAAAAATTATATCATATTACATCATAAGTAGGGTTAGGAACTTGTTGCACAAAATATTCTAAAATATGCAGCTAATTATTATTTTATTTTTGAAAAAACGCATAGAGCATTAGTTATAGAAATAAAAAACTCAAAAAAACATGGTAAATAATGTAAAGGTAATATAAATTATATATCCATAATCAGTAAAGTTTGTAAAATTAAAATAGGAAAATGAAATCATTACTTGCAATTTAATACGCATTTCTTAATACCTGTTCACTGTGGGCGCAATTTACTCTCGACCATCACCATAAATAAATAAAAATATCTTTACCTCCAGTCTCTTTTTTTCAAAAATAATTTAATATACTTGGTAGTTTCAGATTTTTCTTTTGTTGATTTGTTTTCTCTTACGGTTTTCAGCTCCGATAAATTTTTTCTTCTCCATTATTTTTACAATACTTACACAAAACAATAAACTTTGAACTTCGGTATAATATTAATATGTAAAAACAGAAATTTTGTACATATGAATATGTAACACTAGTACAACACTATGATTTTGACCACAAATAAAATATATCGATGATTTATACCTTATCTTTTAAATAAGAAATTAAGACTGAAACTTATCTATCACTAATTGATGTTTTAATATGTGATGTTCTATCCACCTCAACAAAAGACCAGGTTTTCCTAGTTTATAATATATAACTATATATAAGTATTTAGTTGAAATAGATAATATCTATCTACCTGTTGTTAAAATTTGATATGTTTTGAATTTTGAGCTTAGACTTTATGAGATTCATTAAAATTAATTATTAGTTTAAAAGAAATTCATAGCAA
This sequence comes from Periphyllus acericola, assembly GCA_949715065.1. NCBI lineage: Eukaryota > Metazoa > Arthropoda > Insecta > Hemiptera > Aphididae > Periphyllus > Periphyllus acericola. The sequence goes on from OX454264.1 coordinate 66,475,402, forward strand.
TGGTATGAAATAAGCTTTTACAATATTAATTTATATATAGTCAAAAGCCTAAGATATTGAGGCACCCAGGGACAAGAACCACCTCTTGCTCTCCTTCCCATAGATCTGGCTCTGCCCATGAGGTGTATTTTATAATGCATATATTGGTATTTGTTATCGAATACATTTGTGTATATTTTAAAGAGCTTATAAGTGCATTAAACTTCAAATGCTTCTATTGAAGTACGATTTTTTACAAATAATTTAAAAGTGTCTAATAATATAAAATGTATAAGTTATCCTTTTGATTTTTCGTTATAATTTAAAAATAATAACTCTGACGACTTGATATTTTTACCAGTTACCTTTTTATACTTCTTCATTTTTATATAAATGTCATTGTTCAATAATTATTTAACTATTTTATAACTAAGGATTGTATTTATTTTTATATTTAAACAGAAGAATTTGCTGCCCATAATGCAAATGTTACTTGTTTGGCACTGGGACAAAAAAGTGGCTTAGTATTAGCTACCGGTGGTGCTGATAACAAAGTAAACTTATGGAAAGTTGATAGTGAAACATGTTTTATGGTAATATTTTTATTATTGTTTTGTTAGTACCTATTGATTAATGTATTAGAAAAAAATGTTAATAACTTTCAAATGTTTATATATGTATTCAAATAGTTTAATACTTACATATTGTTTTAGAGTTTATGTGGTCACGTGACACCAATTGAGTGTGTACAATTTGATGCATCAGAATATCTAGTGGCTGCCGGTAGTCAAACTGGAGGTCTAAAAGTATGGGATTTGACTAAAGGGAAAAAAGTTAAGACATTCAGTGGGCATAAATCGGCTGTTACAAAATTGGATTTTTTTCCATTTGCATCATCTTCATACTTTGTTACTGGTTCTAGAGATACAAATGTTAAGGTACAATGCATATTACAAGTTTTAAAATATATTTATAAAATTGGTATACATGAAATTTGTATTTGAAAAAAATATTGTATAATGTGTAATAAAACATGTCAAAACATAAACCATAATATTATTCTACTATTTTTAATTGTTTTTAGTACAATTATGTATAGTAGAAAAAATTGACTGGATATAATTATTAAAATAAAAATCTATTAATAAAATGTATTTTTGGTGTAGTTGTGGGATTATCGATATTCACATTGCATAGGAATGTATAAAGGTCACGATGCTTCAATATCTAGTTTGAAGTACAGTCCAGATGGTTTATGGATTGCTTCTGGCGATGAAGGCGGCAGTGTTAAGGTTAGTGCTCATTAGGATCTAGAAGTGAATGCACTTAAAAGAATAAAAAAATTACAAAAATATGCATGTATATCTTATAATATCTAAAATATTTCCTTAAAACATTTTTTTATTTGACTCTAATTCACATTTTTATTAATTTAAAAAAGTATTTGTTATGTAAATATATGTTATAAATATTTATAATGTAATGAAAATGTCTTATTTAAAAAAAATAGTGTTAAAACATATAAAAATAAATTAATTTTAACAAAAATATCAATATTTATTTTATGACTATTAAGAAAAAAACATTTTCACTATGTGCTCAATCATTTCAAAAGTCTTAAATAAAATATTGTCTCCTCATTTTGATGTCCTAATATTAAATCTAACTAATCTATCTAATAATCTATCTAACTTACATTATACATTATTATACATTTTGAAATATGGCTTTATATCAATACATTTTATTTATATTTAAATTGTATATTATATAAACTATTTCTTAAACAAATATTCATTGTATATATTTAGTTAGCTGTTTAAAATACAAATGCTAATATAGTTATATTAAGTATTAGAACTTTTTTTGTTAAATAATTCTTGTAAATTGTATTTATTATGTATCACTAATCTGTATTATTGTTATAAATTATTTTACATTTTCTGCTGTATATTTTATAGATATGGGATTTGCGAGTTGGACGCATGATACATACTTTTGATAAACTACATAAAGGAACAGTAACTTCAATACAGTTTCATCCATTAGTATTTTTATTAGCTAGTAGTGGTACAGACAATAAAATTGTTATATTAGACTTGGAAAGATTTAGTATTATTTCACAAATAGATACAGAAAAATCTACAATTAGGTAATTGATATGAGCATTCATTAATTTTGTTATTAATTGTTGATAAGCCTTTGTATGTTTGCTAATGATGTTTTATTCTCCACAAAAATGTTAAGAATTTATTGATTTGTTACAGTTTTGAAATAAATGTATTTTAGGTGTTTGCAGTTTAGTGATAAAGGAGATGTTCTTTATGGCGGTGGTAGTGATTACCTTGGTGTATATGGCGTAGAACCAACAAGAGTATGTGATTCTGTCGTTGTAAAATGGGGAAATGTGAACGAGTTTGTTGTAAAAGATAATAGAATAGTAAGTTAATAAAGATATTAAAACTGTCAAGGCAAATCCTCTTCTGATGTACATATCTAATATATAAATGTAAATTAATAATGAAATTTAATTATTAGGTTGGTGCTTCACATTTATCAACAGATGTTTCAACTTGGTTAATTAATTTACCTGAAGAATATCCGTTTAAAAATCAATTTTCACCACCCGATAAGTCAGTAAAGACTAATACGATGTTTACCAGAGATACTGGTGTTCGGAAAAGTTTTAATAAACAAAAAACTCGAGAAATGATTAAACCAAAGTATGTGCATTTATAATTAATTAATTATTTTTATAATTTAAATATTATTTTTAATTTAATATAACACTGATGTTAATTTTTATTAAAATATGCATACAATACTACTGCAATATTATTTGTTTGAACAATAGTAAAGCATTTAATTTTGTACTCAAAATGTTTGAAATTAGTGGTTAATATAATAAGATTATAATTATATATATAATGCGATTATTATATTAGTGACAGGTCATTAATTGATAATGACATCAATTACCTTATAAATATGTTCATTTATTTATTATTTTTAGAGCTAATATGAAATTGATAGATGAAAGTGAAACTGATATCGAAGAAGATACTCACACTGTTATAAATAATGTTCATGATTACCATTCAGTGTTTAAACCAAATAGAACATGTAAGTATTCTTATTTGCTTTAGTTATCATTATATACAACAAATTGATAATTACCTAATATGTTATTATTTAGCATTTAAACCAAGTAGAATATGTAAGTATATTTATTTATTTTAGTGTTAGTACTCGTGTTAAATAAATAATGCAATAAAAGTAGTAATTTTTTTTTTTCATAAGTTATATCAAATTGTTTAATAAAATAGAAACCGTAACACTTGTTTTGTTCACAAACTAAAATAATATTATAATATTATTTACTAATTTTTGATGAACTTAAAATTAATGATATTAAACATTAATAAATATATAAATATGATTACTGGCAAACCCATATAAACATGAAGTTTCGTATTATTTACATGTAATATGTGATTCATACTGTACTGTATTGGACATTATAATCAATGGTTTTAAAAATTTGTTGACTTTTACTGGAGTAATTTAAACTATAACTGATATATCTCTGTAAAATGATCATATTTTGAACTTAATGGGCTTGTTTGTGATTTTATAGCATAGTAAAAAATGTGTTTTTATGAAAGTTGTAGCTTTAAATAGGTATATGTTTTATGTACACCAATTATGTTACTTATGCCTTTATATTCTACGCTTCATACGTTTAAAAAATATTAAACATTTTATTAGTTATATGTGTGAGCTATTAATTAAATGTATCTACTCGTATTTCTTTTTAAGATTATTTATTTATTTAATTCACTAAAAATATTATGAAATCACTTTTATTCAAATTATATTTTATATAATTTTCAGTGAATAGGAGTCCACCTCCATTTACTCCATTATCCGAGGATGGTAATTATAAATAATTAACATTTTATTCAATATACACTACTTATTTACCAAAATTATTTTTGCAGATAACCCAAACACTATATTCACTTCTGAAGGTAAATAAATAAAAGGAGTAAAAAAATAATGCATTGTAAATACGATATACTTATTCATTTTTTAGTAAACAAAAATCAATCAAGTAAATATGTAGCAGTCGAAGATTCTGTTAAATTGGAAGAAAGAAAACATAGTTTTGGTAAATTATTTGTACATATTTTTTGATTTTAGTACAAAAATAAATAAGCATATCTTATTTTTTGCTAATTAGATATTTCTCAAGGGATGATACATAGTAGTTACTCAGAAGCAGATACTTCATCAATGGAGTCTACACCATGTGATTCATTCCATGTACCCCAGTACGAAATTAGTGATTACCAAAGCCCCTTATCAACAAGTCCTTTCCCATCACCACCTGATGTTGAAGAGCCTGAAAAAAGGCATAATCCTTATATATCTTCATCAGTTTCAATGCGAAGTGTGTCTTCAAGTATAGCCAATGAAAATGTATCTAAACGCCCGTCTTCATTACCAGTATTTAGACAAAATGGTTAATATTTTTATAATATAATGCATTTTTATTAAATAACACACTTGTAATATTATACATATGATGTAATAAATACCTCACATGTACAACAATACATATATTTTTATTTTTTTTAGATCATTTTGCTTATGGAATAAAGTACACATCTCCTCTATCTCAAAGAAAAGTAATTTCTAATGAAATTTCATCATTACCTCATCATAAACGACTGTTGGCTGATGATAGTTTAATTACAACAGAATATAAAAAGACTGATCCTATGGTCCCCATTGCACTACCTCTGGATGATTATGAAGACATTAAAAATGTTTGTACAAATGTGCGAATTTTTTCATAATGTTGAAAAATAATAAGTTTTTCTATTTATTTAAACAAATGAATTTTATTTTGAAATATTCTGTTGCTTACAATTTATTAAAAATATTCAATAATATTATTTCAACCAACAATTTTTATAATTTTACTTTACGTAATAATTAAATACCAAATTAATAAATATATCTATATATTTGTTACAGAGTTTAAATCATATAATTTCCGATGAAGAAGCCATTGTAGAATTTCTTCTTAAAAATCACAAGTCCACTATGGGCGTGCTCAAAGAAAGACAACGCAATCTTAATATTATTCAAACGCTGTGGACTAATAAAAATTTTAAGGTTTGTAAAATTTTCATATTTTATATTAATATTAATCAATATAATTTTTCATGAATTTTATATTTTTAGTCTGCTGTCAATTCCGCCGTTTCCATGAATGATGAAGCGGTCATATCTGATCTTGTTTCTATTATAACACAGCGCCCGTAACTATAATATTTTTCTCAACATTATGTATACCATTTTTGCCATTTTATTTCAAAATGTATTTCTTTAAATTTTTTAGAAAACTTTGGTGTCTTGATGTTTGTAGTATGTTACTTCCTGCAATATCTGATTTGATTCAAAGTGGTAATGAAGCGTAAGTTGTTTTATATTATACTAAGTAGTTATTTATACTTTTTAATTTTATTCTAGTTTTTCAATAATTTAGAGTATAATAGTATACTTATTCCTATTATTTTTCTAATTGGATGATAAGTATTTTGGTTGCCCTAAACAATGATATAAATTACTTATTTTAATATTATATGTCTAATTTAACTCTTTGGAATATCCAGGAATAAACTGCTTAACCTTTTAAATCCTGTACACTGATTTGTAATGACTGCTAACGTATACTTAAGAAATTAATTTCTTACTCCTTAGTGAAGTATTATTTATACTTTTCATATAATACTTATAAGTCATTAGTATCACTATCGGACAGCAAAGCCAACAGCCCTATAATATTTTAATACAACACATTAAGTTCTAAATATAGATACTAAATACTAATTATATTTATTATTTATTTTCATGGTTTGGTTTGAGTTAAAAAGTAAAACTTTTTTACATGTTTTCTACCCCCTGGAAAGTCTGAAATCTTATTAGCCATTGCCTATCTCTAACCTAATCATTTTTTTTATTTTTAGGTTCATAAATGTTAGTTTCAAAGCCATCAGAGATATATTGCAGTACTTTATGCCAGTCATTAAGAATAATATACAAAGGCCACCATCTGCTATTGGTGTCGATATTATGCAAGAAGAAAGGTATAGTTTCTTTTAAAAAATAAACCAGGGCACAGGTCTTTCGCATTAATTTGATTATATTAATTATATTACGTTTACTGAATACTAATGCCTAGTACTTTTAGTATTGTTACTGATTAACTGATTAACCGGTAACTGTTCGTTTTTTATTTTCCAAAAAATTACCTAGTCATAAATATTTTATGTCAACATATTGATTAATTGCTGCTAATTGTTCATTACAGGTACAACAAATGTCGCAAGTGTCACAGTACCCTTATGAACATCCGGTCATTCGTGTTGAAGCGACAAACGGTCCAAGGGAACTTGGGAAATGTGTTCAGGCAGTTGCATATGCTCTTGCAAACAATCGATATTTAACAGAAAAAAAAGTATCCATAGTATTTCATTCCTCGAGTGAGAGAAACAACGACAACTGTTTACATTTCATAGCTAAATTGGATATTTGGTGTACCTATTTGTTATTGTTTTTCGATAAGTTATTATTATTATTAATCAATTATTATTTTATAATTTTTTTAAAATTTTTTTTGAAGCCTTGTTTAACTGTTGTTAATGTATAATTTTTTTGTTCAACGAATGTACGTTAACTTTTTGTCTTATAGACAATAACTTATAACCATTTTTTTTTTTAATGATTCAAATTCATTTAACCGCATATCACTAACACGCTACCACATAATCCATCTCATTTTTACAAATCCTACTTAGTTGATTGTTATTTCTATAATACTATTGAAACGCTAATGCATTCCCAATGTGCATTTAGTGATAGGATGCCTATTTTTTTCAAATTTGATCACTCATTTTTCTTTGCATTTCACTTGGTAATTATATTATATAATTTCATGCTGCGTACAATATGTGTGTTTGTGTGTGTGTGTATGCAAAATATTCCGTTGAATGTTAACTGTATTTTATTGTTTTTACTCTTGTCCGTTTTGCTTATTTTGTTAAATTTGTTTTTTTTCCAATTATAAATTATTTCACGGTTCTAGCAGAGCAGTATATAACACAAATATTAAATCAATAAAACACCATGTAGGCGCTGTAGCTTTTGCACAGGATGTATACGCTTGAAGTTACGTAAGAAAAAAAAGAAAAAAGTTTGAAAATATTTATACTGTTAATTTGTTTATCTACAACAAACATATTGTACCGCGTTGAAGTATATATATATGATTCTTGACGATTGAACCTACCTTTAGTATCGCATTTGTTATAATGTCGTACGTAAATGGTGATTTTTAAATGATTTTACCTCAGAAGGCACGTTTTGTGTTTTTCCGTCGGCAAAATCTGACCAAATCCATAATATATTGTTATAACACTAATGTTGTGTACGATTCCCTCAATCACTCGCATGTTAAAACCGTACAAAAGCATTATGGAAAATTAATTTTTACGATGCGAAAGATAAAAAATTTATCCTCCTTTATTAATCGTCCATTTTTCGGTTTACTAATATCAAAGTATGTGAAAAAATCTATATTATTTTATAATATTACAGTGTCTACTATAAAAATATTGTACAAATACAAAACTGATGAGCTTATAAATTAATTGTATTTAACTTTTGGTTTTTTGCCGTACAACATGTATAATAATAATATGATACTGTACGAACAATATGTTAGTTGAATATAATATTTGTGCCTTGAAGCAATACACTAACCATTATTTTTATTATATTTACTTATTTTTTGTGTTCAACGACACTTTATTTATCGATCATCAATGTGCGGTCGAACGTTTTGGTCATATGCAAGGGCGGCATGTTGTAAACACCTGAAGCGATTACTCCTGGTTAGGCGAGTACACTAAAATAAATTTTAGGGAGCGTTAAAGGTTGTATACTTTCATACTTATATCAACAGTCTTACATAATTGCAATTGTAGAATTATTTATTTCTCATTAAACAAATTAAATTTTTGGTATGACTATATTTTACATTTAATACTGTTTTAGTGAATACAGATGCAAAGCAAATTTTTAAAAAACTAAATATGAAAAAATAATATTTATTAAAATCTATTAAAACAAAATAAAATACTAAGCATCATGAAGTTATCTTGTCGGCACTTCGTACATCGATGAGACTGTTATAAAAATTTAAACTACCCATAAAAAGCCTAAAACAGAATATAATTCATATTACATTATAAGATGTGAGCTGCGTATATTCGCCGTATCAATTTTAAAATTAGAAATGACAATAATTTGACGTTCATAAATAATAATAGAACCAACATTTTATTTGTTTTCCTCGTTGATGGAGACCATTTTTTTTTTTATATTTAATTTAGAAATGTTGTATGTTTAAAATTAAACTCGACAATTATATGAACATATGGGTGATTATACAAGCAGCCCAGAATTAAGAAAGATCAAACAACAGGATGGTGTGCGATAATGACATTAACAGATTGGAGGCAAGTATCTGGCGAGTATCGGGTGTTGAGAGAGTGAAGGAGTGAAAAGAAAAATGAAAACTCTGAAGACAGGAAGGGGAAGTCTAACAAAATATGATTTATATCGCAGACCACTGGGGTATGACTGTATGAGGAAAAATACAGAGAGGCGAGTCGTTTGAAGATAATTTAAAGGAAGGTGAAGGAAGTAAGGTGTGACCGAAACGGAGGCGGGAAAATTATGGAGATCACTTAGTATGTATGTGTTGTTACACACTAAATACTGTTCCTGGCATTTCAGGGGAAAGAGATTTGAACCCCTTGCCCCCCTCTCCCCACCGTGTACGCGCCTGCTCCTGGTCCAATTAAAGGATTGGTATGTATATGGGTACTATGAGTGATCAATCGAACTTTAAAGTACATGCTGTAAATTACAAAATTGATTACGATTAATCTACAACGAGTAGTGGTAATAACTATACGTCTAAGCAATCGTGTGATGTATAGCCCGGTTAAATAAATTTGGCAGGCGAGTGGGAGGTTTTATGAACCCCGCTCTGGCCACGCGCATTGATTTTTTGAGCATTCTCACCACGTCCAGATTACCTATGCATTTTGCCGAGTTCCGAGTTGTGGAAAATGTAACATGCACCGTGAGGCTACATTTTCCAGTTCGAAACAATCAACACGATTATGTTGATATAGGTGTGCCTACCGCAGTGGCGGTTATCCTATGGTGCATGTGTTGCTTGAGCAACACATACAACATTTGGTGGGTGGATGGGTTTCTGGGTACTGTGGGTAGGTGGTTGGATGGATGTTGGGTACTTGGGTAATTTTTATAATTACATGACTTATAATTAAATCAAAACAATACTAAATACAAGTTCTGGAATGAATCGGACAATAATAAATGCTATAAAACTGCATCGGACTGTTATATCTTGTATTATTAAATATATATCCTGATTAGGTACGTAACTCAAAGTAATAAGTTATAAATATAATTAATTTTGTAATTAATTTATAAAATAGAGGGAAATGAAGGGTTATATATATTTTTAAATTATTACACAGTTATAATGTTGATAACAATGATAACACCCAAAAATTGGAAAAATATGTGAACCAGTACTCACTAATTGAATATTAGTAATTTGTATTTGCTAATAAATATTTGAAGGTGGGTGGGTCCTCAGAAATATTTTCAGCAACACATATTATTTTGAAGATAGCCGCCACTGGCCTACCGAATGTCGAAGAAATTATTTGAGATACGTGTACCTCGGCCGATCTCATGTTATGCGTAGAGCCGGATCAAGGATTAGAGTAGCCCTGGAGCAATGAATACTTGGTACTTCTGATCAAGGCGCCATGAGTACCATATAAGTACATAATTTTATTAACTTATCAGTTTTAAATAAGAATGAGCAACAGTCCCAGTAGAAAATTGAAATGAGCAACAGCTTAACTTTTAAAAAAAAAACTGTCCAATTTTTGCCATTCTTCAATTATATATTTATTTCTATTGCCTTTTTACAGTTTTCAACGCAGCTTATTTAAATTATTTCATCACCCTTTGTAAACAATTAATAGGATAAGACGATAACGACGCTATATCGGCGGCTCTGCAGCAAATCGATTAGGCAAAACCACAAAAACCGTAAAAGTATAAACTGTAATTTGCAAATATAAATGTAAAGCCACTAGGTGTCTCTAATGAGAGATTTCCTACCATGTCATTTCTCATTTCTAGTTTTTCTCTTTCTACCATAATTAATACTTAATGTACACCTGTATAGATTGTAATATTTTCTAAATAAAGTCAATTTTTGAAAAAAAAAAAATGTAGGTAAATGTGTCGAGTGTACAAACTACGTAAAGTATAAAATATGGATAATGAATAATGATAGTTGATAGAAATTGAAAAATACCATAAAATGACCCAAAAAAGGAAAAAATGTCCTTAATAGGCGAAAAAATTCGTGAAAAATTAAAAACGTCAAATAATGCTCAAACAGTGGCGTAGCCAGGGGGTGGTTTTGGGTGTTATAACCCTCCCCCTCAGCCGTATTTATATCAAAAATATAATGTTTATAATATAGGAATACAATCATTTGGTCATGGTAAAATGTATTCTGTTATGCCGTATTTACACACTACCACGGTTTAAGATAAACTTTATCTTAAATAGTGCACACAGTGTCGTATTATTGCACTCGTCGAAATCCTCCACAAGTTACATTTTATTACAAAAAAACTCACCCCCCCTTAAAATTAATCCTGGCTACGCCACTGTGCTCAAATAATACTAAAACTCAAATTTTGTGCGAAGAAAGCTACGTTTTATAATAGAAAAACAAGAAGCACTTTCCTACAAGTTCACAGCCCTAGCAATAATAATAGTAGTTTTTACATTTTCATAGTACGAATGGAAAAACTAAATGTGTCGCATAAAATATTACGACGCAAAAACTATTTAGGTAGGTACCTAAGTAATCTAAAATAATCGGCATTTCCACAATCGTAATTGGGGAAAAATCGACGTGGAAACATCAATGTAGAAGCTGAAAACTGATAGAGCTGTTTCTCCCAGAACGTGACCGATTTATGTTGCTTCACGTTGCCCGACCGCGTCGGATCCGACATACCTGTCTGTTCGATTCGCCAACTAACAGGGCTACACGGGTGGTCAAAAGTTCGAATACGTGAAAACACATTACCTGACTAAACGCCGCAAATCATTTGACGACAAGCCCCAGGTAGGAAGGAGTGATCTTCGTAAATCCGAAATTAAGAGTTTATGTTCTCTCGTCTTATTCGACGTCGGTTCAAACCATTAACATGGCCGACGGGCGAACTGGAATAACGAGCAGAGGCTTCTGCGCGCGTTCCACGGATTCTCGCTGAACACGTCCATGACACCGCTTACCGAGTCGCAGGTAAAGTCGAACCGGGCAACGCGTTATCTGACGGTAAGAATGAATATCACGGAGACTATTCATGTTGATTCGTTGTCTACGTCCTCTTTTGCACGTGGAATACGGAAAATACCTATTAGCGAAGGAAATATTTGTTCCTAGTTTAACACACGTTTTATCAGCCGCAGACGGTGTTATGCACCAGCTACATACGATTTGATTAGGTATACAGGTATACTGAAGTTTTGTGCGTTTTTTTGTTGGAGTACATAATATCAAGTTTATTTATTAAACTTTTAATGTAATTAACAAGTGAATATCATTAATGAAATGTACATGGAAACACCTGATATTAAGCGTAGGATTATTGCCATATTGTAACTGTATTGTTTTAGTATCAGGAAGCTTCGCTGTGTCCCAAAGCTGAATGTCACAGTATACCAAATGGGGCAGAGAAGAATCACATTAATTGTTCGTTTGGTTTTCAAGGATGTTATCCGTAATACGAAGAAAATTTCTCTTAGGGATACCGGGGGTTTATTTTTTGCACCGAGAGAATCGCATTTATACAGAGAAATAGAAAAGTAATTCAAATGTTTATATTCAGTGGGTTCGCTTATTCATGACACACATCATGATAAAACCAATATGTTCCTCATAATAAGTAGTTAAATAATACACATTCAGTAATTTTACATATATACATTATATTATGCTAGTTATAACGTCAGTAGGTTTTTTAATACTTAGTATTAATTATTAATTCAGAAAATTAAGCAATACTATACAATAAACATTAAATATAAACACATACAATACAACTTATTCTACATGCGTGTAACATCACACCTAAATTATTAAAAAAATATAATACATAAATTTAAACTTAAAAATCATCAATAAATATAAAAATGGAAAACCAAGAGATTACATTTCTACAACCATCAGTGTACTTTACAATCCTCGTGCTCCTCTTCAGTTTTATGTGAGAAATATTTCAAATAACTACTCCGCAAATATCTGAAAATGTAAACACAATAATAATTCTAAGGAAATAATAATTATTTATTTGTTTTTATTAGCAGAAGATCATCATTTTTCACCAAGTTATCTTGGAAATATCAGCAAACATTTTTTTATACTTAGATTTTATAGTTAAATTATGCTTTATATTTCACAAGAAAATTTGGAGGAAAACGGTTTGCTGTAAATGACAAAAAATAAAAAAAACGAAAAGTCCGGAAAATATTTTATATGCAATAGAATGTAACACCTTGACCGATTCGGATATTTCAACAAAATTTGTTGAATTATTCGAATACTCATATATTTTTTGATTAAACCATAATAATTATTTTTTTGTCTAAAAATACTAAGTTTAGGAACTCGTAATATAAACTGGATAAAGTACTTATATTAACATACATTATATACACTCGACCTTTTCCCCACCCATTATTCAAAACTAATACTCACTTCAAAAAATTGTTGACATCAATGTTGGTGAGATGTGTGTTCTGTCCAAATAACCTTAAAACTACCAGATTCGAACACAGCTGACTCGTGAGCTGAAAAATAAAAACAAACTTTGAATAAGAAAAGGACTTACATTTGAACTAATCAGTAGTAACTTATCAAATTAACATTTATTTTATTCAATATTTCACAATATAATGTAATTATGGCAAACAAGTTATGAATTAATAAGAGTCCATTTATCGTACACATTCAAGAATAGTGAAAAACTGTAAGAACTAATACACCAATTAATAATTTAAATTACTTAGTAAGTAGTAAGCATTTATGAATCTGCTTTAAAAAATTTGTATATACAAAATAAATGTTGTGAGTACAATACTAACAGAAATTTAATTTAAACTCATTTTTGAGATGCCAATACTTTATAGTGTTAAATAATAATAGGTACAAACAAACAATTAAAAATGTTTGGTATTTAATGAATTCCACGTCATAGTTGACAGTAAGTTGTTATCACTCATAAAAATATTATACATTCTACAATAATTATTTTGGTTAGTGTGATTGATATAGAACTAAAGAAAGATATACAAAATCAGACCTCTTATTGGAAAAATGTTTTGCATAGCATAGTCGAAACCGTTACCTTTTTAGCATCGAGAGGCTTAGCTTTTAGAGGAGACAACCAAACTTTTGGTTCTAAACGAAATGGTAATTACTTAGGTTGCTTAGAACTATTGGCAAAGTTTGATCCGTTTCTTTCTGCACACATAGTCAAATATGGAAATAAAGGAAAAGGAAATGTGTCCTATTTGTCATCCACTATATGCGACGAGTTCATCATGCTGATGAGTAATACTATACTAGAAAAAATTGTATCGGAAATAAAAGAAAGAAAATATTTTTCTCTTATAGTGGACTCAACTCCTGATATAACAAAACATGATCAGCTTACAATTGCAGTACGGTATATTACAAAAGAAGGCAAGCCCGTAGAACGTTTTCTTGGTTTTATGTCTTCAGTTGGGCATAAAGGATCAGATATGGAATTGGCAATACTTAAAAAATTTTCAGAACTTAACATAAATTTAAAATACTGCAGAGGTCAATCTTATGACAATGCATCTAATATGTCGGGTATTTATAATGGGTTAAAGTCTCGAATTAAAAGTCATTCTACAACAGCATTTTTCGTGCCATGTTCGGCACATTCTTTAAATTTAATAGGGTCTAATGCCGCTGACACTACTCAAGAAGGGACAATATTCTTTTTTAATTGCCAAGCGATTTTCAATTTTTTCTCTGCATCAACATGTAGATGGAATATTTTATGCAAAATTATTAATAATAGTTCGGATTGTGTTCAGATAAAAAAAATGTGTGTAACTCGTTGGTTTTCAAGATACGATGTTTGTAAAGCATTATTTAATGGATATGAACAAGTTCTCAGCGCTTTAAAAGCTATTCGTGATGATGAAGAACAAAAAAAAGAAACTAGATATGAAGCTTCATCTATTTTTAATAAGGTAAAGAGTTTAAATTTTTGTTTCATGATTTGTATGTCGACGCCTATACTACAAAGATTTAATATGACGAGTGTAACATTACAATCTATTGATATTGATTTAATCACAGTTGTCACATTATACAAATCATTGGAAACATATTTAGAAGACATTAGAAACAAATTTGACTTTTTCTTAGAACAAGCAAAAATAATGTCTTCAGAAGAATGTTTTTCCTGGGAAATTTCAAGAAAGAAAACAAGAAAAAGGTTTCTTGGTGAAAATGAAACTGACGAAGCAGTATTGGAAAGTAGTCAGAAGATGAAATGTGAAGTGTTCTTAGTTATAATTGATCGATTAATTATAAATTTACATGAACAAAAACTAGCTTACACTGAACTTCATAAAAATTTTGGTTTTATATTAGTGATGGAATCAATGAACACAATAATATATACAAGAATACGTGACAGTGCTAAAAATCTAGTACAATTATATTCAGAAGATCTAGATAGTTCGTTTTTAGAAGAAGCAGTACAATTTAAATCAACTCTAAGTTTTTTTTCAACACAGGAAAAATCATCGTTCATTAACCTTTTAAAATGTCTTCACTGATTCTCCACTATTGTCATCATTCCCTAACGTTGAAATAGCAATGCAGATATTTTGTTGTATGGCTTGCACAAATGCCAGTGGAGAACGATCATTTTCCGTGTTGAAACGAATAAAAAATTATCTAAGATCCACTTTAATTGATGAAAAAATGTCATCGCTTTCAATATTAAACATCTACTGTCAGACTACTACCAGTTTGCGACCATCAAATCAAGGAAAAAATTAATATAAAAGAAAAATAGTAAAAAAAAGTAATGAATGATAATATTTTGTCACATTTGGTAATTTTTTTAAATTTATATGTGATATATAATTAATAATTATAAAATTTAAATATAAGTAAGAATGTGCTATTTAAAATACACATAATATAGATATGAGTATTTTGTAAATTTATTGTTTTTGCATGTTACACTTGTATTCTACTCGTCAATACGCTACTGACTGTAATTAATAGGGTGTTGAATATAATTTTGAATTCTAATTTTTGTAAGGGCGGCATATTTTAATTTGCCCCGGGGCGGCAACATAGCTTAACGCGGGCACTGAATGGTATTAGCAAACAATAAATTTGACATATTATAAATTACTTTTTGGTTGTACTTCAGAAGATATTTGAGAAGAAGATGGCAAACTCATTGCTTCCGGTGGAACATAAGATGGGTTGCCTAGTAGGAAAAATAAAAAGATGTATGATGTAATAAACATTAAAAATACAATAATCATGATATAAATTACTTAGTGGTTCTTTATTTTCTACATTTTGATAAACTTGATGAATTGATGGCATACTTGAGGCCTCTGATTGAATAAATGGAGGGTCTGGTAGGGAAAATTAAATTTAAATGAACGTACAAAATACAATAATCATGATATAAATTACTTAGTGGTTCTTCATTTACTATATTTCGATGAGCTTGAGGAATTGATTGCATACTTGGGGCCTCTGATTGAACAAATGGAAGGTCTGGTAGGGAAAATTTAAATTTAAATAAACATACAAAATACAATAATCATGGTATAAATTACATAGTGGTTCTTCATTTTCTATATTTTGATGAACTTGAGGAATTGATGGTGTACTTGGGGCGTCTGATTGAATAAATGGAGGGTCTTGGTAGGGAAAACTTAAATTTAAATAAACTTATATAATACAATAATCATGATATAAATTACAAAGTGGTTCTTTATTTTCTACATTTTGATAAACTTGATGAATTGATGGCATACTTGAGGCCTCTGATTGAATAAATGGAGGGTCTGGTAGGGAAAATTAAATTTAAATGAACGTACAAAATACAATAATCATGATATAAATTACTTAGTGGTTCTTCATTTACTATATTTCGATGAGCTTGAGGAA
Organism: Periphyllus acericola; assembly: GCA_949715065.1. Classification (NCBI taxonomy): domain Eukaryota; kingdom Metazoa; phylum Arthropoda; class Insecta; order Hemiptera; family Aphididae; genus Periphyllus; species Periphyllus acericola. Next base: position 66,491,834 of record OX454264.1, read on the forward strand.
TTGATTGCATACTTGGGGCCTCTGATTGAACAAATGGAAGGTCTGGTAGGGAAAATTTAAATTTAAATAAACATACAAAATACAATAATCATGGTATAAATTACATAGTGGTTCTTCATTTTCTATATTTTGATGAACTTGAGGAATTGATGGTGTACTTGGGGCGTCTGATTGAATAAATGGAGGGTCTTGGTAGGGGAAACTTAAATTTAAATAAACTTATATAATACAATAATCATGATATAAATTACAAAGTGGTTCTTTATTTTCTATAATCTGATGCACCCGCAGAATTGATGGCATACATGGGGGCTCTGATTGATTAAATGTAGGGTCTGGTAGGGAAAATAAAAATTTAAATTAGTTTACAAAATACAATAATCATAATATAAATTACTTAATGGCACTACATTTTCAACATTTTGATGAACTTGAGGAATATATAGCATACTTGGGGCCTCTGATTGAACAAATGGAAGGTCTGTTAGGGAAAATTTAAATTTAAATAAACGTACAAAATACAATAATCATGATATAAATTACTTTGTGGTTCTTCATTTTCTACATTTTGATGAACTTGAGGAATTGATGGTGTACTTGGGGCGTCTGATTGAATAAATGGAGGGTCTTGGTAGGGGAAACTTAAATTTAAATAAACTTATATAATACAATAATCATGATATAAATTACAAAGTGGTTCTTTATTTTCTACATTTTGATAAACTTGATGAATTGATGGCATACTTGAGGCCTCTGATTGAATAAATGGAGGGTCTGGTAGGGAAAATTAAATTTAAATGAACGTACAAAATACAATAATCATGATATAAATTACTTAGTGGTTCTTCATTTACTATATTTCGATGAGCTTGAGGAATTGATTGCATACTTGGGGCCTCTGATTGAACAAATGGAAGGTCTGGTAGGGAAAATTTAAATTTAAATAAACATACAAAATACAATAATCATGGTATAAATTACATAGTGGTTCTTCATTTTCTATATTTTGATGAACTTGAGGAATTGATGGTGTACTTGGGGCGTCTGATTGAATAAATGGAGGGTCTTGGTAGGGGAAACTTAAATTTAAATAAACTTATATAATACAATAATCATGATATAAATTACAAAGTGGTTCTTTATTTTCTATAATCTGATGCACCCGCAGAATTGATGGCATACATGGGGGCTCTGATTGATTAAATGTAGGGTCTGGTAGGGAAAATAAAAATTTAAATTAGTTTACAAAATACAATAATCATAATATAAATTACTTAATGGCACTACATTTTCAACATTTTGATGAACTTGAGGAATATATAGCATACTTGGGGCCTCTGATTGAACAAATGGAAGGTCTGTTAGGGAAAATTTAAATTTAAATAAACGTACAAAATACAATAATCATGATATAAATTACTTTGTGGTTCTTCATTTTCTACATTTTGATGAACTTGAGGAATTGATGGTGTACTTGGGGCATATGATTGAATACATGGAAAGTCTGGTAGGAAAAATTTAAACAAGACTAGTATAATAATGTTATTGCAGAAGGATTAAGAAATTAATAATAAATAGTAAAATATTAATTGAGAAATTAATAATAATTAAAAACTATATGAAAGCTATATGACATAAAGCCTACTGAATAACAATGAAAACATGTTTCAAGTACAAAATAAATATTTAATTTACCTGTATATTCTATCATTTCAATATCTTCTACAAGTAATTCTGGTCCTTCACAAAAAAGAGTTACTTCTGTTTCACTGAACAATTCTTCAATAGATGGAAATTTGCCCCGAGAATGGCCAGTAGATGTATCTAAAAAGTACAAATTGAAAATTGAACAGTAAGAAATACTTTGTATTAATGTTAATATTCATCTTAAAAAACATTACTTGTCTGTGTTTCAAACGATGATCCAGGAGTAGATGTCACATTAGGGATAATATTAACAGAAGACAAACCTAAATAGTATTAACAAAATGTTTAAAAATCATAAAAACTAAGTCTGACATAAATATCGAAAGTAAAATTGATTAAAATTTTAATGTGAATATTAAATTTAAAATGTATTACCTAACATCCTTTCAAGATTTGATCCTACAGCTAATTGAGAGTTTGGATTATTGTTGTCAGAAAGTCGGACTAAAAGGTACAAAAAGAAAAGTTAAAAATCATAAATACCAAGCCTGTCATTATTATTGAAATAAAAATATATTACATCCATCACTGTTACTTATTGATCCAAAGTTGTTATCAAAATCTAGGTTACTGTAATCAATTGGGCCTAAAGGATACAAATAAAAAATTTAAAAAAATAAATTTTAATGTGATTATACAGTTTCAAATGTAAAATTTTTGTGTTTTTCAAGATTCAACCTTAAAACAGATTGAGAATTTAGAAAATCATTATCAAAAGGTTTGTCTTAGAGGTACAAATAGAAAAATTAAAGCATTATGTAATAAGCATTAAGTCTTAAATTAATATTGAATTAAAAATATATTACTTCTGATTGCTCCATTGATTTTTTTACTCCAAGATAATTGAGAATCCATAAAACCATCAGTGGGAAATTCATCTAGAAAGTACGAATAGAGTTAATAATTATAAATATTAAGTTGGAAATTAATTTTAATATTTTAAATATATTACTTCTACCCATATTACATATTGAGGCTAAGGCACACTCTAAATTGAAGGAATCAATATCAATGAGGCCTGAAAGGAAAATATAGAAAAAAATAAAAATCATAAATATATATGTTAATATTAAATTTAAAATACATTACTTTTTTCTATATTAGGATTTGATTCTGCAGCATTTTGAGAATCTAGACAACCATCGACAGATAATTCAGCTAATTGGTATGCATAGAAAGGTAAAACATTATAAATATAAAGTTGAACATTTTTAATAAATTACTTCTATAATTATTACTTATTAAGTCAAATCCACTTTCAAAATCAAGGATATTGTTATTAGTTGGACCTGAAAATTACAAGAACATTTTACTAATTAAATTAAAATATATTACATCCATCACAGTTACTTATTGATTCTAAATGGAATTTGGAATCGATCGGGCCTTAAGGATAAAAATATAAAAATAAAAATAATAATAAATTTTACTATGAAAATACATTATACATAGTTTCGAATGTAAAACATTTATTTTTTTCAAGATTTGACCATGAAGCAGATCGAGAATTTAGAAAATCATTATCAAAAGATTTGTCTAAAAGGTACGAAGAGAAAGTTTAAATATCATAAATATAAAGTCTGAAATTAATATTGAAATAAAAATATATTACTTTGGATTGTTTCAGTATGATCACCCCAAGATAATTGCAAATCCATAGAATTAATGGGAGGTAAAGTAAAAAAGTATGAAAAAAGAGTTTATAAAATATAAAGATGGAAATTAATTTAAATATTATAAATATATTACTTCCATCACCATAAAACATTGAGTCTAAGTCATATTCTGAATGAAGGCTAAAATTATCAGTTGGGCCTGTTGAGAAACAAATAGAAAAAATTTAAGTCAAAAATATATATGTTAATATTAAATATAAAATGTATACTTCTCTCTCTATTATAATTTGATCCTGAAGCATGTTGAGAATCTAGATAAACAATTTCGTTGATATTAGATTCAGCTAATAGATATGGATAAAAAGTTTAAAAACCAGTTAAACAAGAATTTTAAAAATGTTGAATATATTACTTTCCGCTCTATGATAGTCCAATCCAGGCGCTAATTTAGAAACCTGAGAATTATTGCCTGAAGTTATGGCTAAAACAGAAAGTTGTTGAATATGATTTAATAATGTCTTATATTAACTATCAACATTTTAAATATATTACTTTCCGTTTCCTGAATGTTTGAGCTAGAGGCTGATTTAGAATCCTGAGAATCATTGCCTGAGGTTATGGCTAAAAAAGAAAGTTGTTTAATATAATTTAATAATGTCTAATATTAATTATCAACATTTTAAATATATTACTTTCCGTTTCCTGAATGTTTGAGCTAGAGGCTGATTTAGAATCCTGAGAATCATTGCTCAAAGTTATGGCTAAAAAAGAAAGTTGTTTAATATAATTTAATAATGTCTAATATTAATTATAAACATTTTAAATATATTACTTTCCGTTTCCTGAATGTTTGAGCTAGAAGCTGATTTAGAATCCTGAGAATCATTGCCTGAGGTTATGGCTAAAAAAGAAAGTTGTTTAATATAATTTAATAATGTCTAATATAAATTATCAACATTTTAAATATATTACTTTCCGTTTCCTGAATGTTTGTGCTAGAGGCTGATTTAGAATCCTGAGAATCATTGCTCAAAGTTATGGCTAAAATAGAAAGTTGTTAAATATAATTTAATAATGTCTTATATTAATCATCAACATTTTAAATATATTACTTTCCGTTCCCCGAATGTTTGAGCTAGAGGCTGATTTAGAATCCTGAGAATCATTGCTCAAAGTTATGGCTAAAATAGAAAGTTGTTAAATATAATTTAATAATGTCTTATATTAATTATCAAAATTTTAAATATATTACTTTCCGTTTCCTGAATGTTTGTGCTAGAGGCTGATTTAGAATCCTGAGAATCATTGCTCAAAGTTATGGCTAAAATAGAAAGTTGTTAAATATAATTTAATAATGTCTTATATTAATCATCAAAATTTTAAATATATTACTTTCCGTTCCCGGATAGTTTGAGCTAAAGGCTGATTTAGAATCCTGAGAATCATTGCCCAAGGTTATGGCTAAAATAGAAAGTTGTTAAATATAATTTAATAATGTCTAATATTAATTATCAACATTTTAAATATATTACTTTCCGTTTCCTGAATGTTTGAGCTAGAGGCTGATTTAGAATCCTGAGAATCATTGCCTGAGGTTATAGCTAAAATAGAAAGTTGTTAAATATAATTTAATAATGTCTTATAATAATCATCAACATTTTAAATATATTACTTTCCGTTCCCTGAATGTTTGAGCTAGAGGCTGATTTAGAATCCTGAGAATCATTGCTCAAAGTTATGGCTAAAAAAGAAAGTTGTTTAATATAATTTAATAATGTCGAATATTAATTATAAACATTTTAAATATATTACTTTCCGTTTCCTGAATGTTTGAGCTAGAGGCTGATTTAGAATCCTGAGAATCATTGCCTGAGGTTATGGCTAAAATAGAAAGTTGTTAAATATAATTTAATAATGTCTTATAATAATCATCAACATTTTAAATATATTACTTTCCGTTCCCTGAATGTTTGAGCTAGAGGCTGATTTAGAATCCTGAGAATCATTGCTCAAAGTTATGGCTAAAAAAGAAAGTTGTTTAATATAATTTAATAATGTCGAATATTAATTATAAACATTTTAAATATATTACTTTCCGTTTCCTGAATGTTTGAGCTACAAGCTGATTTAGAATCCTGAGAATCATTGCCTGAGGTTATGGCTAAAAAAGAAAGTTGTTTAATATAATTTAATAATGTCTAATATTAATTATCAACATTTTAAATATATTACTTTCCGTTCCCTGAATGTTTGAGCTAGAGGCTGATTTAGAATCCTGAGAATCATTGCTCAAAGTTATGGCTAAAAAAGAAAGTTGTTTTATATAATTTAATAATGTCGAATATTAATTATAAACATTTTAAATATATTACTTTCCGTTTCCTGAATGTTTGAGCTAGAAGCTGATTTAGAATCCTGAGAATCATTGCCTGAGGTTATGGCTAAAAAAGAAAGTTGTTTAATATAATTTAATAATGTCTAATATTAATTATCAACATTTTAAATATATTACTTTCCGTTTCCTGAATGTTTGAGCTAGAGGCTGATTTAGAATCCTGAGAATCATTGCTCAAAGTTATGGCTAAAAAAGAAAGTTGTTTAATATAATTTAATAATGTCTAATATTAATTATAAACATTTTAAATATATTACTTTCAGTTTCCTGAATGTTTGAGCTAGAAGCTGATTTAGAATCCTGAGAATCATTGCCTGAGGTTATGGCTAAAAAAGAAAGTTGTTTAATATAATTTAATAATGTCTAATATTATTTATCAACATTTTAAATATATTACTTTCCGTTTCCTGAATGTTTGTGCTAGAGGCTGATTTAGAATCCTGAGAATCATTGCCTGAGGTTATGGCTAAAATAGAAAGTTGTTAAATATAATTTAATAATGTCTAATATTAATCATCAACATTTTAAATATATTACTTTCCGTTCTCCGATAGTTAGATCCAGGGACTGATTTAGAATCCTGAGAATTATTGCCTGAGGTTATGGCTAAAAAAGAAAGTTGTTTAATATAATTTAATAATGTCTAATATTAATTATCAACATTTTAAATATATTACTTTCCGTTCCCCGAATGTTTGAGCTAGAGGCTGATTTGGAATCCTGAGAATCATTGCCCGAAGTTATGGCTAAAATAGAAAGTTGTTAAATATAATTTAATAATGTCTAATATTAATCATCATGCGAGGAAGTAGTGCTTTATCGGACCATATCCTTGTAAAAGCTAAAATCTCACTGAGAATATCAACAGCATGGAGGAAGAAGATTAAGTACAAAGAGAAAATCCACAAGGATAAACTTAAGACCACAACAGCCAAGATATATCAAGAAAAAATGTCACTGGAATTACGAAATATACAAGAAATGGTCGATTTGAACGAAACATGGGGGAAAGTAGAGCAAGTAATCAAAAGAACAGCAAAAGAAGTGCTTGGATATATAACGAAAAAGGCAAAGAAAACATGGTTCAATGAGGAATGTAAGGCTGCTCAAGAGAAAAAAGACAGAGCACGGACAAAAGTTCTGCAGAACCCTAGTGAACACAATAAAAGAATACTAGCACAAAAGCAAAGGTTGGCAAAAAAAGTAATTTGAAGGAATAAAAGATTATGGGAAAAAGAACGGATATACACAATAAAAAATAACAGTAGTAGCGACCCCAACATTTTTCGCAAAAGCAAATGAAGTGAAACATGGTTATAAAATCAAACCATCTGTAATGAAGAAAAAGGACGGTTCATTAACAACAGAGAGCAAAGAAATTACGCGTGAATTTAAAGATATGTTTGAAAAATTGCTGAACCAACTAAAGTTAAATATTACCGATCTTGAATACGATACTGTAGAACAGCTGATTGAAAAACCATCAGAAGAAGTAGAGATAGGACCAGACAGGTTAAAAAACGGAAAATCTCCAGGAGAAGATGAAATGGTATCTGAATGTCTAAAAAAGGGAGGCCAAGAATTACTAAACGAACTCCACAAACTCATAAACACAATATGGGAACAGGAAGAGATACCCAATGCATGGCATATGTCCATTATATGCCCTGTACACAAAAAAGGAGACATCATGGAGACTGAAAACTACAGAGGGATCTCACTACTCAACATTTCATATAAACTATTGTCTAATATACTACTTAATAGGATCAACCCGTATATCCAGGAAATATTAGGAGAATACCAAGCTGGATTTATGAAAGGAAAATCAACAATAGATCAAATACACATAGTAAAACAGCTTGTTGAAAAGAGTCACAAATTCAATCAAGACATACATCTACTGTTTGTAGACTTCAAAGCGGCATATGACTCAATCAACAGAGAAAAACTATGGGAGGTCATGGGCCAGTTAGGAATACCAGCTAAGTAAACTAGATTAATTAAAGCGTGTTCATATAATTCAAAAAGTAGAATCAGTTTTGGAGGAGACTAATTGGAAGAGTTTCCGATAACGACAGATCTAAGACAAGGGGACGCGTTATCACCTGTGCTGTTCAATGTAGCCCTAGAATCAGTTATGAGGATAATTATGTCCCAAGCCAAAGGCATAGAAATAAAAGACAATCAAAATCTTACAGCAGTGGCTTATGCGGATGATATAATCTTAGTAGCCGGAACAGATAACCACCTAAAAAACACAGCAGATATTCTAATGAAAGAGGGAACAAAGATTGGCTTGAAAATTAATGAGTCAAAGACAAAATACATGATAGTGTCTAGACAAAACAACAGAACAGACTCCTTAAAGGTAAATAACTATACTTTTGAAAGGGTAAGAAATTTTAAATATTTAGGCGCAGATATTAATGAAGACGCGAATAGCCACGAGGAAATTAAAAGACAACTTATCGCAGCAAACAGGTATTACTATGGACTACTACCATTGTTCAAATCAAAACTATTATCAAGAAAATCCAAACTAACATTATATAAAGTACTAGTAAAACCAGTAGCTCTGTATGCAAGGAGTACCTGGGCGACCACAAAACTTGATGAAAAAAAGTTAGAAGTATTTGAGAGGAAGATACTACGGAAGATATTCGGCCCAGTCAGAAACAATGAAGGAGATTATGAGCACGTAGCAATAAAAACTTAGAAGACCTATATAACGAACCTAGCATTACTCGGACACTAAAAAGCAGGCAAATAGAATGGGCCGGACATGTATGGCGTTCAAAAGGCCTAATTGGACAAATAACTACATGGAAACCTAACGCAAAGCGACCTAGAGGACGCCCCAGACAAAGATGGATGGATAGAATAAAAGAAGACCTGAAGATACTGGAAGTATAGAATGGGGAAGAAATGGTAAAAGATAGGGAGAAGTGGAGGGAAATAGTTGTTGCGGCAATGGGCCTGAAAGGCCCGTACAAAGCCCAAAAAAAAAAAAAATTTAATCATCAAAATTTTAAATATATTACTTTCCGTTCTCCGATAGTTAGATCCAGGGGCTGATTTAGAATGCTGAGAATTTTTGCGCGAAGTCATGACTAAAATAGAAAGTTATTGATTATAATTTAGTATTGGAAGTTATAACAGGGGCTATGTGTCATGTGTTTATAGGATGGACTTATGGCTAGTGGGGATACTTCATTATGGTGTTAACTATGTGTATGTCATTTATTAGTAAAATATTAAGAAATTGTAACTAATCAGAGTATTTAATTTTATTCATGAACTACAACAGAATCCTTTAATTCAACTTAAGTTTAAAAATTCTAAATATTTAGTCTCATAATAAGTAACAACATTTTAAATATTACTTTCCACTCTCTGATAGTCTGATCCCAAGGCTTTTTTTATAATCATGAGAGTGATTAATAGGAGATTTGACTAAAATGTACGAATATAAAGTAAAAATCATATAACCTTATATTAATTTATTTTAAATTGTTATTTAAATATTTTAAGATATATATTATTTCCTGGTCCTCAATGAGATTGAGATTCAGAAAACCATCGTAAGGAGATGTTCCTAACAGGTACAAATAGAAAGCTTAAACCATAAATATTTTGTTAATTATTAATAAAAAATATATTACCTTGTTGTTTTTTTGGTAAAGGTGTAGGTGCCTTTTTAGATAATTCTAAATAAAACAAATACAACATTATATAATGATATATATTTAGCTCAAGTATGTCATTAGTTTAGAATAAATTACTTCTTTTTCTTCCTCTTTTGTTTCCAGATGGCAATTTAATTGAATTCGGTTGTCCATGTTGATTCATGTTTAGAATTTGGCGTCTTTCTCTACACAGTAAATTATCAAGTTTATTGAAAAATTAATAGCAACAATTTTTTTTATCAATTTCTTACAAGACATTCATTCGTAATTGTAATTGATGCATTAAATTTGTTTTGTCTTTAATTAAGACAGTTTCGTCATCAAGCCATTCATCCCAACTCTTCTTCCATCCTACATAATGAACTAAGTATTCTGCACGACCATCATTTCTCCAACGCTGTTTTTTAACTATTCCATCATATAGTACTAGGTTATAATAGCACAGTACTGGGGTACCTATATTATATAAAAAATGGTAATCATCAATATTTAAACAATTAAATAAATTAATAATATAATGCAAGACCTTTATCAAATATAATTCCAAATATTGATGCTAATTGTAGTTATTTTATTAACATATTTGATTTTCACGATTAACATAATTTAGGAACACGACAATTTTCTATATCTGTGTTTAACAACACCAAGGGACGGGTACAGTCTTCCCGATTTTGAAAACGATTGATAACAGCAAACATGATAAGAACCAAAAAAAAAAGCTAATGCCAACCTCCAAAATGTAAATAAAATCCCAATTCCCGTTTCGTTATCCAGTATATAAATGAATAAATAAATTATTGATTTCATACCAATAGTAATTTTTCGAAAAATATATACTGAGAAATTTTGTTTTCTATTAAATAAAACCCTGTTTATTTAACTTTTAATCGGTGAAGTTAGATTTTTATCGTTTATTATTTTAATTTAATTCATTGATCATACTTCAATGATTTATATCATAGTTTATTTATACTATGTACCACGATCTTAGAAGACCGTGCTATGTACTATAATTTATCAAAAATTTAAGATATTAATATTTGATTCTACCAATGTATTAATTAATAGTATTAATCAATACATTTTTTTGATACTAAGTACTTACTATAAAAGTTTTAAAGGAATGTTTATTAAAAAAAAAAAACAGATTTTAACTTATTTGGATTTTAAAAACAATAGTTCAGTCAAAGGAATATGTACTGTAAAAAATTATTGATATTTAATGATTAATTTCAAATTTATTGAGTCTTAAGATATTTTTATGGTAATGAAGTTAGCCCCCCCACCTCGTCCGATTTGTTCTAAACCAATGCCAATATTTTGCAAATTAATTGCAAATAATTGCAAATTGGTTATTACAATTTGCAAATCACGTATGGAGTGGCAAAATAGGTTTTAAGGTAGGGGGGGGCTAACTTCAGGCAGCCCCCCCACCTCGTCCGATTCATTTGAAATTAATCATTAAATATCAATAATTTTTTACAGTACATATTCCTTTGACTGAACTATTGTTTTTAAAATCCAAATAAGTTAAAATCTGTTTTTTTTTTTTAATAAACATTCCTTTAAAACTTTTATAGTAAGTACTTAGTATCAAAAAAATGTATTGATTAATACTATTAATTAATACATTGGTAGAATCAAATATAATTACAAATTGGTTTTCTCAAAACTGTTTGCGAATTTTTTACCAATTTTGGTTAGTACTATTGGTTTTTACTACTATGATTAGGATTATTATTATTATTATTATTATAATTATTATTATTATTATTAATATTATGACTGAAATGATACATGACCAAATTTGGAAAAAAATTCGCCAAAAATAGGATTTTGATTTGCAAATTGTAAAAACAAATTTGCAATTATTTGCAATTAATTTGCAAAATATTGGCATTGGTTTGGAACAATCGGACGAGGTGGGGGGGCTGACCAAATTTGGATAAAAATTCGCCAAAAATAGGATTTTGATTTGCAAATTGTAAAAACTAATTTGCAATTATTTGCAATTAATTTGCAAAATATTGGCATTGGTTTGGAACGAATCGGACGAGGTGGGGGGGCTGACCAAATTTGGAAAAAAATTCGCCAAAAATAGGATTTTGATTTGCAAATTGTAAAAACCAATTAACAATTATTTGCAATTAATTTGCAAAATATTGGCATTGGTTTGGAACGAATCGGACGAGGTGGGGGGGCTGACCAAATTTGGAAAAAAATTCGCCAAAAATAGGATTTTGATTTGCAAATTGTAAAAACCAATTTGCAATTAATTTGCAAAATATTGGCATTGGTTTGGAACGAATCGGACGAGGTGGGGGGGGCTGACCAAATTTGGAAAAAAATTCGCCAAAAATAGTATTTTGATTTGCAAATTGTAAAAACCAATTTGCAATTATTTGCAATTAATTTGCAAAATATTGGCATTGGTTTAGAACGAATCGGACGAGGTGGGGGGGCTGACCAAATTTGGAAAAAAATTCGCCAAAAATAGGATTTTGATTTGCAAATTGTAAAAACCAATTTGCAATTATTTGCAATTAATTTGCAAAATATTGGCATTGGTTTAGAACGAATCGGACGAGGTGGGGGGGCTGCCTGAAGTTAGCCCCCCCCTACCTTAAAACCTATTTTGCCACTCCATACGTGATTTGCAAATTGTAATAACCAATTTGCAATTATTTGCAATTAATTTGCAAAATATTGGCATTGGTTTAGAACGAATCGGACGAGGTGGGGGGGCTAACTTCATTACCATGATATTTTTTGGTTTTTTATTTTGATCCAGATAATTATATTAGAATCTTCATATTTCTGTAATTTATTATTCAAATAATATATATTTTAATACTTTATACCTATCTAATATCTATATATTTTTATAATATGTGCTGCATACTATTTCTTAATATTTCATAATCTTAATGTTCCTATTATAGCTATCTGAATAATAATAAATTCTTGAAAATATTCAATATATATTTTATTCTGTTTTAATAAAAATGATAACATTTTATCTGACAAATATGATACACATACTCAATTAGAAATTCAAGCTTATCCAGCTTTATATAAACTCATGTTACAATTTGAATTACAAAAAATGATTGCCACCCAATAAAATTTAAAAAAAGTACAGTAAGTAATAAATGTTATGGTTATAGTTATAATAAAATTTATAAGTATGTATATATAATATATATATATATATATATATATATATATATATATATATTGGTCATAAATATAATACTAGTTGTGTAGACACAGATTATTTTCATACATTTTTTTATTTGATTTGATAGGTAAGTGTATATATTTTAGACTGGTAGCTCAAGACTTAACAAGTTTTTTGTTCATCTGCTTTACAGTTCAGAAATGTATTTTACTTGAAACTTAATTATAATAATTTTTTTAAATTAGGGATAATTTTAATAATTTTTATAAAGTATTCAGTGTTAATCCAGTAAATAGATTTTTACGAAATAAATTTTAACTGTTTACTTTTAACTTATAACTTCACAAGTATATTGGTGTAAGAAATTATTATATTTATTTATATGTATGTACTTTAAATTATATTAAGCATTGATGTATGTGTTTAGAAAAAACAATAAAATAATTCTGTGAAATGATTACCTATTAGTCATTCTTATAAATCATATGTTTATAGTTTTTTAAATAGGTACTAATAAATTTAATCATTTGTTGAGATAATTATTTTAGTACTAATGTATGATAAATAATTGTTAACACCACAGAATAAAACACTTAAAAATAAATAAATAAATAAATAAATATATAAATAAATTATAGATAAACTTAACTTTTAACATATTTTGAATATTATAACTATAAATGGCAGATTGCTATCTGTAATGAACAGCTTCTTCACAAATTAAATTAAAATATCTATAATATTCATGTAGAACACATTCTTATTGTATTAAGTTATGGACATATAATGTCATACTAATGTATTTCTCTGTGCATACTTTTATTATGATATACCTATACATTATAAATTATTTAAACAAAATTCAAGAATTTTAAAATGTGAATGTTAGTCAGTATTATTGCATATTTTAATTAAAGTTTGAAAAGCCAAACATACTTCACTGTATAAACAATGGTGTTTCTTTGTACATGAATAAGATAAATGTTCTGTAGACACTAGATAGTATAATCCATTTTTAGGGACAATGTATAGTATGGAAGCAAACATTAATTTGCTTCCCCTTTTTCGGTAATATTATTGTATGAAATATATAGATTGGTAACCTGTTAGTTTAATTTTTTACTGTTAGCATTTTTCATACACCCAATTAATTTTTAATAAAAATTCCAATGATGGGTAGGTATGTATTTACATAATTCTGATATTTTAAGTTTCTGAATAGTGTAATAACTATATAATATTTATTTAACTCAATATTATTTTATTATAATTAAAACAGTAGGTAGTATTGATTTTTTTGTTGCCCTTCAATGTTTTGCCAACTGGAGCAACTGCTGTTTTTGCTCCTCTCTTGATACACCCTAATAAGAAGAGTAGAAGCGAATATTAATTTAAATTTGAAATCAATGATGAATTAATAATATGTAAAAATTTAAATATCATTCTTGTTTAACATAGGTACCTATTCATTGTTTTTGTCCTATTTTTGTTAATTAATCCTAAATTTTGGAAAAATATTTCTAGAGTACAAAGCTAATCTTAAATTTCGATCCAGAATCAATTATTCCTAAGTTCACCACTTTTAAATACAAAGTTAATTATGTATTTAATAATTCTCATCTGTTTGGTATTCTATTATTGTGTTTTATAACAGTTTTTGCAAGACGGTTTTCCCAGTTCCCCACCATACCCACTCAGACGATTCATACCAACACGTTAAAAAAACTGTTATAAATACCGTAAAAAAACATATACATGTTATGACCATGGACCCTCAAAACAAATTTATGCTAATCCATACCAAATCAATATTAAAACACAAAATAATAATAATAATGCCGGTCCACAGTCCACACTGAGTCAACTTTTTTTTATTAAAAACAGTTAAGAATGTCAACGATATAAATGTGAAAATTGGTTATCTAGTTGTCTACATACATATATTTTATACATAGATAGGCATATCATAACATCATAGTATACATAATATTAATAATAACATATTTTTTGTAGTAATGACTAATTAATAATTGTTTACATTAGGTACATATAAATTATATCATTCAACTTATTTCAATTTATTTTTACATAATTAAATTCATATTTTTTACTTTTCGTTATTTTTTTCATTTTTATACATAGCCTATGTAACATAGGTATATAATATTGTAATGTATACATAAGAGATCATTATGGTGACATTTTCTCTGTGTACGTTTTTATCACATTTATCTTTTTAGAAGTACAATTTTCAAATCCATCATATTTATATATAACCTTTCAAGTTATATAATTTAAAAATTTACATTATATATTTATGTTATATATACCTGTCAATATCTTACACATTCAAAAATTCGAAAATCCAGTTTCAAAGAGCCATAATGTCCAGACATCAAGTTTTTATACTTTCTCGGTATGTAACTTTTTACCAACATTGTTCTGATACAGACGATAAAGTGATGTTTTAGTAACATATTAATATATACTTCTATACACATCAATTTAATCTTTTTAGTTATAAGATAATAATTACAATAAAACGTACAAACCATACATATATTTACCAAAATAATAGTTGTTATTAAAAAAAAAATGGTTATAATTACAGTTATTCCTAGTATTTGGGAAATAATTGCTCGATGGCCAATTATTCGACGTTATATTTAAAACTCGACTCTTCCCGGTACTCGGCTAATACAAAATTATTACCTTAAAGTACCTAATTATAATTTATAATTTGTATTCAACTTATTTTCATATCTGACCAGTAACATTCAAAAGCTGTATTTGTGTCATATTATATTATGTATATAAATAATAATGATTTATATATTATACATTGGTACCTATAAAATGTAAAATAATTTTTACTTGATTTTCAATAATTGTTTTTTTTATTGGAATACATTCAATAAGTATTTCCCCTTTTAGCGTAAGATTATTAATATCCTGCTTTATGATTATAATCATATGAGGTATATGAACATTATGAAATGAAGTAGGTAGGAGTCGTTGAGCTAATCATGAGTTCAATTGAATTTTTAGGTTGAAATATAAAAGAGTTGTGGAGAGTTGACTCTCTGATTCAACTCATTTCACTGAGCTGAGTTGGGAGATTCGACTTGGCAAAGTGATTGATAACTTGTAGTTATAATTGATAAGCAGTAGTTAGGTTTTTATATTTTATATTTTATATTTTTGTATGTTTTTTATTCTTAATGGGAATTTTTGTAATTTAACGTTGGCTAGGGTTATTAACTTTTATTTATTATTATTATAATATGGGAAATTTATTTTTCTAAGGCTGGCATAACCGATCTCCCGAAATTTGATTTTAGTGATATCCCGCTGTTATCAAAATCGGGAAAACTGTACCAGCCCCCAACACCAAGATTAAGCAACTGTTGTCACCTATTGATCCCGGATAGCGGACGGTGAGCAGCGTTCTTAAAGAAGTAACTGATAGGAATCTTGGTCGCACCCATATACGTTTAAGGGACCCAAAGGAATACTATGGTCTTTATTTAATATGGTTATACTTAAAAATTAGATATTAGAGTTTAATTTTAATTTTTTAAACTTATAATATTTACAATAAATTATATTGTTGCCTATAAGAGTTTGATATTACTTATGTTCATAATAAGTACGCTCTGATGAAAACTTTTATTCATCAAACATCGGTTTTGTAGAATATATTTACTAACAGATCAGACATCATATTATATTTTATATAAAACTTAATTATATTATAATAATATTTAATGAAATTATTGCATACAAATATGGAAAAGAAAAATAACTAAATATTTTGAAGAATGAGTAACTTCTTTAAGGCAAAAAATATTTTAAAACACAGGTTTGCTGTCATTTTTATTATTATTATTTTGAATTTCAACTAGTACAGAGTGAACACATAACAATACTAATAATGATAAAAAAAAAATAATAGTACAAAAAATAACTTCATTAGTTTAAACAGATAATATTACATTTTATGTATTATAAAAAATTTAAATCAAGAAATATATCAATATTTTTAATATTATTAATAGTACGACAGGCACAATGAAGAGAGGCTGCGTACCCATAATCAGTGGTGTGAAATTTTTTTTTAAAAATAAGAGGAAATCTTGAATTAAATGATGGGATTGATCAGTATAATTGTGACAGTAACTCTGGGAGCTGGGACATCAATGTAACTGTTCAATTAATTTAAAATAAATTTAACAACACGTTTCACACAAAGAGGTTTTAAATATATTGAATTATCACTGCAAGGAAAAGAAGTAATTTTCATAAATTTATTTCAAATACTGTTTATACGGTTAATAGATGAGACCTGGTATGGAGACCAAACAATAGATGCATATTCAAGAACTGAACGTACTAACGAAAATCAAGTGTTTTAAATGTGTATTATTATTTAGAGAACACTATTATGTTACCATTTATGAAATCGACAATTTTTATGGATTTACGTCAAATGTAAGCAATATGATTAATAAAAGATAAGTAAAAAGAGAAAATTACACTTAGATCTTTTATACTTTGTACAGGAAGAAGTGTAATGGAATTAATAGAGTCAAATAAAGTTTAAGGGGTGCAAAAACGAGTAAAAGTTATAAAATTACTTGTCATAAATAAAAATATAACTTTTAACATCAATAATACCATTTAAAATACATTCTAATTTCGTGTACCTATCATTCTTAGATAAAATAATATCAATTGAAAGAAAATTTTAGTTTATCAACACGCCAGGTCAAATTTCTACTTTAGCAAACACAAGAAGACATAAAGTGTTCGAATTTCTGGGTTCTGTATCTAGTAAAATTGTAACTACTATTCACCGACTATATCAAGTGTTAAATTTATAATCATAATTAATTAAACAATTATATTATTTTTGTGATGTGTAACATAGACTAATATTAAAAAATGTAAAACTAATTTAGTAGGTATATGGATTGCCCATGAACCTCAAAGCTTCACCCTAATATCTGGGTAAGGGGAGAAGAATTGAAGTTATCGCCCTCAAGCCCAAATTTGAAACCATGCCACCGAGCGTTTCGACGGCGCAACATTTCAATTACGATATACGCGCCGCGTTAAATTTCATTACAAACTCACCGATTGCCAACGGAAACCTGCCATCGTTCATGTTGAAACGGGACGGCGGTGTCCAATAAAATGGACGACGATGACAGTCGTGTTATGTATCGGAGGTAACCGAACGGGAAATTGTACAACTACTTGTCGACGAAACAGTCACGAGCACGTCAGCCGGGTTTGGAGCTGTGTTTTTCGATGGATCGTGTCCGAAAAAACGATTCACTGACGGTCACGAGGATTCGACAAATTTCGAGGACCGATGGGGAACGTCAATAACGTGAACATGAGGGCGGCGACGACTATGGTTATTTGTTCGGATCGATGCGTTGACGCATCACGCACGACCAACGCTGATTCCCCACTCGTCATTGGCCAGTCGGTTTTTCTTCCACGGCTTCTACGCTTGTTCCACGGCGACGGCGTCCGGACGACACACGAGTTTCGCACAAGTGACGTTCAGAACGCGAGCAAAAATAATATTATTATTCCATTGTCATACTTTCGCGTTGCTTTATTATTATTATCATCAACAAAAAAAACCGCACAATTATTGAAAAAAATTTAAAAATCGGTTATATTAAAATTATTAATGACTAATAAGCCACGAGTATTATGCAATTACTATGAAATATTTAAATTTTAATAATAAATATAAGAGATAAGTAAATATATAATATATCTTAGAATAAAGAAAATTGAAACTTATAAAATAAACCACCTTCTTAAAATCCCGCTGTTGCTCCCCTCTAAATACAGTCCTGAGTCTATATACTCGCGCTTCTCGGGTGTTAGGGAAAAACCGTAGACGGTACCAAACGAATCCCTGAGAATGGTGTTTAGCAACTGCCCCGCGACGACGGCATTGTTGACCGATTGGATAGGTTTACGATTCGGACAATTCTACCGTCAGAGACCAAGCGCTCGTCTGTCTTAGAATGTCGGGGGGGGGGGGACGATACGTCGATACCGTACTTCCGCAGAACCCACCACGTACCACTACTACTCTCGTCGTCTTTCATCGGGACAAGCGACCGGTGACATGTGGTACGTTAATATTTTTTTTTTCCACGGGTACCAACACAAGAACATCGAACTGTGTAATGTGTATCCCGGTGTACGGATTTCGAGAACAATTCGCGGTCTCGTCGACGGTCGACCGATCGAACACGCCCAGAGAAATTGCAACGATGACGCTAAACGACCAGATTACGGTTACGAGTCCTCGCGCCCTTCACACAATTCAATTGCATAGAATTACATGTCGCGTTCAACTGTTGCCGTGAGGACGCGTTACGTTGTATTATTATGAACGTATTACGAACGGATGCACGAAGTACACTCTCGACACGCTAAACACATGCGCTTGGAACGTATTTGCAGTCGAAACGAATCATTGCGTCAGACATGGGAAAAATAATAAATACGCGACGGGAAAGACATTGATTAGTTCTGAAAATCTGAACGGCGGGTCCGCGCCGCAGCTGTTACGAACAACGGCATTCCCTTTGGCCGCACCATTTTTGTTCCCTCGACAACCGCCGTCCGCCGGGCGGCGTAGTGGCATCAGCTGCCGTAGCGGCGTTCCTCCGCTCCCCACCCTCCCACCATGGCCGTCGTAACGGCGTTCTTCCACCGCTCGCCCCCCCTGTGAATCATAGCGGCGTTCCTCCGCTACCCCCCTATCATTCACAGCAAATGGCCGTGCGCCGCCGGGTACGTTTTACGAACCGGTGTCCGCCCGCCGCAACCGCCTGTCTGTCTCTTTTCCGAAACGTCCCCGCGACCTACATGCGTTGTCTCCGTCTTACCAATTGTGCCTACCTTCAATATGGTGAATCGACATTCGGCAGAACCGATTTTGTGCAGTTGGCTTTGAACTGACCTATTTTATTGTACTCAGAAGGAACATCATTATATGTGCAGTGTGCGATGACGTAGGATTTGTACGATAAATATTTTATTTTTAAGCGAGTTGTGGCTGTGTAAAATATTAAAATTTTAAAAATATCGTAAAAAACATACGACATTGCACCGATACAGTTCTTCCGTATATGTTTAATGGGCAGCGGCGGCTCGTGCTAAGATGCAGCTATATTTTTGAAAGACATTTTTACTAATGGACGGCAATTACAATTATTTTGTGAAATTAAAAGTCACTCATTTAACATAATAAAGATAGAGGTCGTATGTGAAGTACCGTTGGCAAATACTGTAGGCGTATGTAGGTGACTGGTAACTGATAAGGGCAACGGGGCGCCACGGCTGTACGAGTTACGAGTTATCGACGACAGACGCGGCGCGGAGAACATACACGAACGTGTGGAGCACACGGAAAAATTTGATTGGTTCGCACATGGGCATAACAATTTTCATTTCCTTTCCGAAAAATGTTGTAATCGACATGGTTTACAGATAAGTTGTGCTCATGACTCTACAAAAAACTATGGTGGTATCGCGTTGGTAGTCATGGGGGAGGGGAGTAGATTTTCAGATGTTGACGCTATCGCGGATTGCCTTAAAAATGCTCGTAACCAATACTATTTTCATCAAAAATGTTGGGATGAAAATATTTCTAATTTTAATGAAAAGATAATTAATACATTAGCCGGGAGAAAAAATATAATTTATTTGTAAGATTGATATGAGTCATATTGATATATCATATGACTAATAATAAAAAAAATTGAAAAAATAAATTAATAGTTATAATTTTTTTTTCTATTTTATTTATACTAAAATTAATAATACCTATTAAGAATACATGGATATGTTAAAGAAAAAATATGATTAACATTTCAATCAATTTTAAGTTTCTTAATGTTTTATATATGTTACTATATTATATAATAGTATTAAACAAATATTTATAAAATTTGCACTGTCAACTATTTTACCCACTAGTCGCCACTTATTATAGGTTACTCTATTAAAGCTAATAACATCATATCCGCTCTGCCGAACGTATATTATAAATTTATCATGTACGTTTGTAAAACCGGAGACAACGTATGCATCCTCTTAAGTATCAATGATCACCATTATGTGTGCCTATGTCCATATTGTATACAATAAATAATTTTATTTTTTTTACCAGTTTCAATACGTTTCACATTAGAACATATTAAGTATCCTCGGAACACTACCCGCGATTCTCGAGACCTAGTTTATTTATTATAATTTTTTATATTTTGAGTGACACGAGGAGTGTATTGATTTTGCCATATGTTTTATTTACTGCGGAAAACAGATGAAAAATTGCAAAAACCGGCAAAATTTATTCATGGCGCGCGACGATTGACGAGTACGTCATTTAAAAGAGCGATAGTCGATTAGTGGCAGTGCAAGTGTGTATGCGCATACGTGAACCGATCACATTTTAGTTGGTGCGCTCGCTCCTTGTTCTCGAATGTTCGCCGCCTCCTCGTCGTAAAATATTAACTCGAAGTCTCGATCACTGCGTTATGGGTGGCGTAACCTAGTGGACAGTTAGCATCATGCCGACGATACGGTAGGTCCTAGATCGATCCACATGAGCAATAATTATTTTTGCACTTTTTTCCCTATTTTCAAATGTTAGTAACGATCCTAACATCGTTCGTGCATTTTTCATTTTATCCATCACGTCCTAACCCAGCTGTGGTACACAACAATTTATACCAACCCGTGTATTTTATACCTTTGTATATATTTGTCATTTTGTTATAATTTTTGCGTGACTCAGCAATAGTCATTGATAGTCCAATGGTTGTTACCTGTAACATATATTTCATATTTGAGTAAGAAATACTATTACCATTGATTACCATAGGATACATTTTATTATTATAAATTGTATACAACATTTTTGGTCCACAATCGCGAAGCGATGGTTTAGGAGCACATACAAAACCCTAGCCCACCCGCAACAATATCAAGGGGTTATGTCCCATCCTTTCGAGTAGTGCCGCGGAGTGAGCTAGGTCTTTCACCCATTGTTAAAATGTTTAAAAAGATTTAAAAATTAAGTATGAAAAAAGTGCAAAAAAATGAAGGAATGAGCGCCGGTGTCGAACTCGTAACGGTTGTCACATTGCATGCGATTGTTGTCCACCACGCCAATACGATAATAAATACGTACATTTTTTATCGTTCAAACTCGGAACATTTCCTCCAACTTTCTTTGGTCAACGTATTTGGAATGTCTATAAAGCTGGATTTTCTTAGAAAAAATAGAGGTGTAATGTGACGTAATGCAGTTCTCTCACACGTAGGGCCATATTGGCACACGTGAGTTGTGCTCAAAAAAAAAAGACGCACATGAACTGCGTTGATGTAAGTACTACTATACAAGATGCGACGTCTCCTCGGTTTTGGCGATCGCCATCTGCGAGACCCGCAAAGCAAGGGTCGCCAACCCGTGGCCGAGGCCTTAGCCGGAGCTCACGGGATTT
This sequence comes from Periphyllus acericola, assembly GCA_949715065.1. NCBI lineage: Eukaryota > Metazoa > Arthropoda > Insecta > Hemiptera > Aphididae > Periphyllus > Periphyllus acericola. The sequence goes on from OX454264.1 coordinate 66,513,973, forward strand.
ATATTAAGACATTATTTAAATAAATAAATAAATAATATATCGAACTAATAGGTTCAAGATATATTATTATTATAATAACAACTTTATTAACTATTATTATAACAACTATGAAAATATGATGAGGATGGGAACACCCTCATGACATACAATATTTAAAAATGGGATACAATAACCTCACCCAAGGGACCACCGAGGCTCGTGCACCGCGACAGCCAATTATCACATACTTAAAATTATAATTTAAAACAAAAACAATGATTTGTACCGGCCAAAATAAATATACGTATAGAATAATAAAACAAAATATTACTTCGGAGGGGGGGGGGTTGACATAGAAGATGCCCGTCAACGGTTTTTGCTGGGGGAGTGATTTGGCTGGATCAACTCCATATTATGTCAGACTTATGACATAAAAAAATAAAGAAATGTTCGTTGCCCGGCACAAGTGATTCGTTCAACGGTCGGGACAAGAAGAGAGTCGAGTGAGTGTCTATTACCTTCCCTCGATGATTTCAAAAAAAAATAAGACAAAAAAGGGGGAGCAGTGGTTGGTACATAACGATAAATTATACGGGAAATACTAATTGATCATCTTGATGGGCTTGAGAAGCGGTGTGATTATCGGCTATCGCACGACAATCCCGTTACTCGAACGGTACATGCTTTAAAATATCGTTTATGGTGGTAAACCCGTTACTTTCAACCGTCAAAAAGATTCCGGAGACGTGAATTGTGTAATTAATTTCGATGGTTCTTGTAACGTATTTCAAAATTATAAAAACTTGGTTATATTTCCAATGTCGTAAAATATTGGCGAAAATATTAGCGTTTTAGTTTTATAGTGCTATATCGCCGGTTTTGCAACTAGATTTTGCTTTAATGCAACAATACTACATTTGATTTATTTCGTCTTTTTCATAAACTTCGTAATTCAAATTTAAATTTAAGAAAAAAGTCTGGTGATTAGAATATAATAATATTGTCATATTTCATATTCTATTCGAAACGTCACCGGTTTCCGCCAAAAATTGGCTTTCCGTTGTTTGCCTAACTATTTTTCAATATAATATAGTTTTAGGTTTTTAAAATTTGGAAATATTTATAATTTGTTGTTATTATTGTACAGCCGGTAGTCGTATATATATGACTATTTAGGTACTATATAGTTACACACTGGGTTATTTTGAGTCTTAGAGATTTATATTTTATATATAAGTTGAAAATGAGAGTGACAAATGATCATCCTCTACAAATATAAATAAGTAATATTAAATTTTCCAAGACATATGGAGGAGGAGTAAATAAAGTACGTTTTAGATATACTAAAAATCATATTAGGCAAAAGAACTGAAAATTATGATGATATATAATATATTAAGATTATAATAAAATAAATAACAATAAAATATTTTTTCTGAAAATTTATTTTATCATAATATTTTTTGTCTTGGTAATTGAAGGGGTTCCCAAAATTAAAAATCCAAAATTTTAAAATATATTTTACCTGGTGTAAAAAGGAAAGGTCATTTTTGGCGGGAACAGGTGACACATTTTTATATAATACCAATATGTAAGCCGTCTGGTTAGGTCGTGCTTGTCCCCCAATTTAACCTAGGCGGTCGATAATATTTTCTCATTAATTTATTATAAACGTGCATACACCGTGAATAAAATGGCATTTAAATGCGTGAAGTGTAGTGAAACCAGTGGCGTATACAAGGGGGGAGGGTGATAGGGGCAATCGCCCTCCCCCGCGGAAATTTGATTCATGTATATTTATATAAATAGTTACATAATAGTTATATAAATATTAGTATATTCGTATATAAAAAATAAGTATTATTAATTTGAAAGAGCGTTCAATTCTAAATAAATGGTATAGTTTTATGTTTTCATTCACATTGTTCACTGAGTTAAATGAGTTATGAGGAATTGAAATAAGACACATGACGTCATTGGGCACGCCTCGTCGAAATGGTCTATATCAGTGGTCTTCAACCGGTGGGTAGCGACCAATTTTTGGGTCGCATAAACTTTATTGTATTAAATTGGTCCACGAAAGTATTTCTTTTTTTTTAAATTAAAATTATACAAGGTAAAAAATAATTTTTAAATATTAAACTTAGAAAATTAATAAATGAAAATACAGTTTAAAAAATAGTAGTGTATAGTGTATACTGTATGTAGTGTATTATGTATCAAAAAGATTATAATGTATATCAAATCGTAATTTAATGTTTCATATTATATTATGGTTCTACGTAGTTAGATATTGAGATAAGGATTTACGAATAAACTGTGTTATAAATTAATATACGAAAGTACATATCGTAAGTACATCGTTATCGTTAGAGTACCATATTCATATTGCATATTAATATTTTTTCGTTATTTAATAAAATGGATAAATTTGTTATTCGAAAAAGTAGTCAAATTAATACACATGAAGACATGACAACGTTATCACAGCCTGTGATTCACAGGTACCTTCAACTTCAAACGCGGAAGAAAACTCCCTCAATAGAAAGAAATCCGAATTCGAAAGTATATTACGTATATTACTTATAAGTAGGGCTAGAATAATATAGGATTTTGTATTTTTTTTAGGATTTACAGGACATAACTTTTCAAGCACAAAATGTGATTTGGTTGTATACCAGTCCAAATATATAGTTTTTATTTTGCTTTTTTTTGCATTTTTTGTACTTTTATGGATTAAGGTCATTTGGTAGCATTTTTTATACTTTTTTTGAAATCTAGGTAATATTTTTGTACATTTTCATTTACACTAGATGTTCTCGATAAAAGTTTTGAATTTATAACAGAAATAATATCATATTAAATATTTAAATTATAGAGATAGTGTGTTAATACTGGCTATCGATAATAAAACCACGTATATTTTACAACAATAATCTTCGATACCGCGAATTAACTTAATCGTTAATTTAGATGACAGTGGTGTGGAGTGTACCTACGTATGGTTTTGTTAAATACCTATTTAGATAGTGTCTTTACTTTCGGGATTGCGTATCGTGCTTGTACCGAAATATGCCGAAACAAAAATCATCGCTATCGAGTCGTATGCGGCTTTATGTTTCGGAATTTGGAGCCGACGTCTTTTCTACCGATGGTTTGGTGTTATATTGTAAAGTCTGTGAAGTTAAAGTTGCAGCAGATAAAAAATATACAATTCAGATTTTGTTGTTTATTTCAGAAAATTTCAAGCTGTTCATTTTGTACCGAAATATTAATTAATAAATAATAATTAATAATTATAATCCATTTTTATAATATTTTAAAATCATTTTTTAAGGTCATTTTAATGTCATTTTTTTAGATTTTTTGGGTCATTAAATTCCTATCCCTACTTATAAGTAATGATTTAAAATTTCAACTTTTGTCTCGGTTAACAGGAAAATTTTCTTTACAACTTGACGAGAGCACCGATTTTGCAAACGAAGCGATTTTGCTTACATATGTAAGGTATTTTTATACCAACGAAATCCACGAGGATTTACTGTTCTCCTGAGAACTTGAAACTACAACTACTGGAAAAAATATTTTTGACCCGTTAATAAACTTTTTTACGAATAATAAAGTATATTTCAAAAATTGTATTTCTATAACAACTGATGGGGCAGCTAAGGGCCGGATTAGGGGGGGCAAGGGGCCCCGGGACTCCACTTAATGGGATTTTTTTTCATCCAAGTATAAAACACGATATAATATTTGCAAAATAAATTTAAATCACAAATTGAATAAAATTGTTCAATCATTTATATAGTAAAATTAAAGTACATAATATAAAATCGATTATAATGACTTATAGAGTAGGATAATCGATAAGCGATAAGGTATGGTTTTAAATTTTGAGAAAAACAGTTATAAATAAATATATATAACTTGTATAGAAAGCCGCCTGACCGCTGTTGTAGATAAATACGTGCCGCCGTGCCGGTGCCGAATAAGTTTTAAATAAAAACAGGCAATAACGTAGCTAAAGATTTCATTTGTACATTTAAGGGGATTGCAAGTGGGTCATTTCTAAGGGGTTCAGAATAGGCAATAATACACAGATTTTATAAGTACGTGCGTGCGAGCCGTATGCATGTGTGCTTAGTAAACGATCATTAGTATTAGTGTTGACTTGTCGGGCGCAGAGGCCCAGCGATAACGATTATAGATTCCGAGTAGTCAGATTAAATATTAATAATTAATAGAAGTGTTGAGACCACAGAATAATTTCAGATAACCGTCCTATAAATCGTTATACAGGTTATTCAACGATAATAGTAAAATTGTAAAAATAAAAAAATAATTGAGGAATATTTATAAGTGACATTTTGGTCTAGGTGTAATTAATTGTACTCTTAGTTATTGGTAGGAACTTAATTAATAATGATAAACACTAAAATAGTAAGAGGATCTGAGGATACAATAAAAATACAAAAAAAGTACAAATATATTCAAATAACATTACAAAATATAGATATTATAATTATTACAAATAATTTATAATATCTTCCGTATCTTATACTTGCTCATCCAAAATGCCAGACCTTATTGGTAACCCCTGATCAAATCTTGAATCAATAATTTTCTAATTACTTGTTCATTTATTGATTTACGGAACGCTGATATATTGCCTTTATTTCTTTTTTTTTTACATAAATATGGCATGCGTTTATTTCCATAACGATAATTTTTGTCCATTTTTAGATATTTGTATTTATTCAGTATTTAACATTGATCCGTTAGATGTGTACACTGAGTACTCTCTTATTTCGTCTTCAACCACACACACGATAATTATCTAGGTTAGTTCAATGTATTATTTTTGTTAGATTTCGATGTTAAATATACAATATACCATCTCAATTCGTAAGTAACATTAATCCTACTTAGGTTTGGTTTAGTTTTTTTTATCTTGCAGGAAATTTTTCTATTTTCTTATTTTGCTTGAATTTCGGAGTTTTATTTCGGCGGTTTTGTATCGATTTTTTTTCCAAATTAGGAAATTTTAACTTTTAACCAAATTAAGTTACTTTTTTTTATAAGTTAACTTTTAACTTACCTTAACTTACATTATTTTTAGTTAACTTAACTTAACGAGTTAAAAAATATCGTTAACTTGCCCAGCCTTGTAAATTACTAATAAAATTACTAATAAAATAATATAAATATTGTTTACTCTATTATAGTCATAAATTCTTTAATTACCAAAACTTTGGACGGTCGTCATAAAACACCTCGCATATATACTGTACTTCTGGTGCACAAAAAATAAAGTTAAAGGTAGAATGGAATAAAAAAATAGAAGAAGTTATTTCCCAAATTCCAAAACTGACCAACTATTTTTCTTCCTCGAGACAGTCAGCAAATGTTTCAAAAAATGAAAATGATAGTAAAATTGTCGAAATTTTTGTAGTGAGGAACGATCGTTTTCCAAAATGAAGTTGATAAAAAACCGACTACGAACTTCGATAACACAAAGTCGACTATCAGGACTTGCACTATAATAGTATAGAAAGTGACATACTTAGAACATTGGATTTTTCTCAAGTATGTAGTTGAAAAATTCACGGCGACGAAATCTCGCAAAGTTGTAATATAATAAAAATTATTATTAAGCATAGTATTATATTAATATTATTATTATTATAGAGTATAGACTATGTATACGAGTATATACGATATAATGACAGTATATATCGAATAAACATAATTTACTACCTACTTTTATTGTACCACATTTTTTTATTATTATTATTTTGGTATTTTAATATAAATATTCTTAAACCAAAATTTCTAGTAAAATATTGTTTTGCGGTAAATGTTAATATATTATTAAATTAAATTCACTTATAATAATATATTAAATATATGTTATCGAAATATAATATATACTTTTAAGGTGGGCCCAGGACCCCCACATTCCTAAATCCGGCCCTGGGGCAGCTGCTATGACCGGAAAACACGTCGGACTAATACAATTAGTAAAAGACATTATTCCAAATTTAATGTGGATACACTGCATTATACATTGAGAAACAACAAAAAAAAATGCCCAAACCATTGACTGACGTCTTAGCACAAATTGTTAAAATTGTAAATTATATAAAGCTAATGCTTTAAATTCACGTTTATTTAAAATGCTCTGTTCATAAATGGGTTCATTCTATGAATATCTATTGTTACACACTGAAGTACGTTGGTTATCAAGAGGTAAGTGTCTCCAAAGAGTTTACGAATTGCGACACGAAATAATTTTATTTTTAAATAGTAAAAATTCAATCTACAAAGATTTATTTGAAGATTCAAAATGAATTATTACTTTGCAATACTTTTTTTTTTCGTATTTGTATTTCATTGAAACGACCGGTCGGTCTTCGTCCATGACTCGGCAATTGGGAGGGGTAGAGTGCAGTGAATTTTCACATGTGTGGACTTCACCCCCAGTGGAGTGGGTCCGGTGGGGAGCAGTGTAGAGCAATCAGAACGAAGGCAAGGGGAAAAAAGTTCTGCAGAATGTTTTTTTGCACTGTGCCGGGTTCGAACTGATGACAGCACGCGTCGTAGCCAGCTGTGTGACCACTGCACCCCACTGCTCCTAATTGGCATACTTAGCTGATATTTTTAATTTACTCAATGAGTTAATTCTGTCTGTGCAGGACAATATTTTTAACATATTTGATCATACAAAAAAAATTGAATCGTTTAAGAAAAACTTCGTATAATAAAAGCTTGAGTATATTCTGGAAATATTAATTATTTGACCAATATTTTCCTGAGGATATTCGAGTAAATTATGAGTGGATTGAACAACCATTCTCAGTAGATATAATGACAATTAATATGTCTACTGACATTGAAAATCAATTAATTGAGCTATCGTGTGATAACAAATTGAAACAAATATTTTGTGAAACTTCATTAGAAATATTTTGGGCACACTTATGCACGGGAAATTACGCAGAATTAGCATCTAAAGCCATCTCAATTTTGTTAATATTTCTAACGACTTATTTATGCGGAAAGGCGTTTTCTACTATGGCAAATTTGAATACGTCAAAAAGAAATAGACTTGAAACTGAAGATGATTTACGGATCGCGCTTAGTCAAATTGAGCCAAGGTAGAATTTATTATGTGAAAACACTCAAGGACAAAAATCACATTACATTTTTGTATCATATTTTTATTTTATATTTCCATATGAATTGTATACATTTTCAACTAATAATAATTAAATATTCTACCTACTAAAATGTAATTTTTATTCAATTTTAATAGTAGTAGTACTATTAAAAACTATTAATATTACTATTAATAACTGCGAAGAATTAAGTAATTTTAGATTTTTTACAAAGCTTATGTGGGTGGTGGGTCGCGAAAATGTAGACCTAAAAAAGTGGGTCGCTATATATAATATAGACTCTATATTATACGTGTAGTCTTTTCACACGATGATTTACCAGCCTAAAGTTTTTATTTTTGACGATTGATTTACATAAAGATGTGTGATGTTATATGTAAAAGACGATAGAAGTATAAGAATTTTACTATAACGCTTAAGTTTTTAAATATTAAAAATCGTAAAAGAGATACTTTTGTTATACGGCGAGTCTCGGCGATTTATTTTGATACACGAAGAGCGGCAATCGAACTACAGGTCCGCCACTATCTTTTCTACGTATTTTATAAATAAAACTATATTTTTACATAATAACATTATATTTTCGAATTTTTGTTGAACGATGTTGTACAATTTTGTACCACCCGTCGGTGTTCGGAAGTTCAGCAACATATTTATTCGTATAATTTTATATTTTTAATTTTAATTCGTATTATGACTATATTACTTATTTATTTGAACCCGAATTTGAAAATGACGACAAAGCTGATACTTTTTTTGAAAATGATGTTTTAAATGTGAAAACATTATTTACATAAAAAATATCGAACTACTAAACACTATATAACCTAAGTACCATTTTACTTTTTTTTTTTCCTGTTTTAACCAACGACGCCGCGGGATCTGCTTTCGCATTGCTTCCGCGGCTCAACCATTTTACTTAAATGACTTCTATGACACATTTTACAAAATATGTTGTAAATTGTAAAAAAATAAAAATACAGTGAATTGGGTAAGATAACATTGTGCCGACCCATCGGATCTGTCGCAACGATGGCCGTTCATCGTGTATTATTTCTTGATTAATCTCCGCGCTGCCGTTATTTATTGGTGTAATGGTGTGCGTTTAACAAAAATATCTTTTGAATATTTTAAATAGTTAAGAGCCTAAAATTTATATTTTATACCTCTATCGTTTTTAACACACAAAACCACACATTTATACGTAAATCAAACATCAAAAATAAAATTTTTAGATTGATGAATCTTTGTGTAAAGGTTCGCTCAAACCGAAGCGGTAGCGAAATTTAATGTCCATACGTTTTAATACGAGTGCACTCACTAGCGCGAAATTAATACCGCGGCGAAAATGTTACCGCAAGATAGAGCGCGATATTTTTATTTTTCGCTACAGACTCTATATTTTTCGCTTACCGCTGCGATAATCAGTTGTAAATTCCCAACTCATATTATTAATATATTTATCAAACACATATCTATTCATCGTAATCGTACACTTTGAAGTTTACACCTCGCAGTTGAATCTAACGTCGTGGTGTTTGAAAGTATGAACGATTCTCTTGTTTAAAATTTATTTTTTATAATAAAAATGACCAATAAAGTTGAACAGTTAATAGCTATTGTTAAAGAATATCTCATCGTGTATAATATGACACTTCCAGAATTCAAGGATACGGGGAAAAAAGATTATATTTGGGATCACGAAATAAGTGTTAAAATGAACGGTGAAAGCGGTAAGTAAAAATATAATTAATCTATAAAAATATAAGTCATTATAATAATAGTTATAAATATTAGTTAGGATAAAAAAAAATAATAATTAATGTTATTTACTATCAGTTTTTAAACATGTGCAATTCTAATATGAAATAGGTAAAAATAAAAATAAATAAGCAACCAGCTATTTTAATATAATAATAACAAAATACATGTACGCGCATGGGTGTCACAATGTCGACTAGTAATTTTTGGCGAAATATTTCGCTCCGGTTAGGTTAGATCAGCGGTATTTAAAAAGCGATAAATACCGCTGAAGTTACCGCTGCCGCTACCACTTCGGTTTGAGCTAACCTTAAGGCTTAAAGTAATCTAATCGCCTTAAAGCGATCAACTTTTACACGAGTAAAATAGGCGATTACGACGAGCCGGGCCCTATGACATCACGCGGCTATTCTCAATGTCTTAATATCTCATAAAATATTAATTTTACACGTATACTTTATAAGTATGATTCGAGTTCAAATTTCGCCGTCCCTGGAAGATGGATACGCCCCTGAATGAAATACTAACTCATAATCAAAATACTATGAAATGCTGCACAATATGTAATAAATAATACTAAATTACATTATTACCATTGATTAAAGAATAAACTTATGCTTAAATATGTTCCATAATCAGTATAGCTAAGAAATCGATCACCAAAAAATTTCAAATAAAACGAAATCCAGATAGGTACACACGAGCTACGTCCCATAACTTAAAAACAAAAATAGTAAGAGACCCGATGTGTAAACCAGACACAGAGACGGAAGACTTTTTTAAGTCGATGCATTTTAGAAGTATTTATTTTGATGAAAAAAAATTAAACGAAATAAGTGGTATACCTAATTTTTATAATGAAATTTGTTTCGTTTTCATGTGAAAAATTGATTAACAGCTATTTAGTCATAAACGTTACAAGTTTAACTGTTAATATCTGACGGCGCGTCAAGAGCCCTCAAAAATGTTGGGCGTGCTTGTTCGCCTTGGATAATTTAATAATAATAATTCATACAATTCAACACAGGGGTTATTGACGACAAATGGTTTTTAATGGCGATAATAATAATAAATATATACAAGCCTTAGACGGCACACCGCAGTGTATAAAAATAAAAATAATAATTGAATAATCTAATATATAAATGTGAAAATGAAAACCTTTGAGTGATATTTTCTCGGAAACTACTGAACCGATCATTATGATTTTTTTTTTAAATTTAATAGCTCATTGCGGAGAAGGTTTATGTCATTTGATCGATTCTCTAACTTTAAAAACAAAGGAGTTATCAATTATCATAAATAATGACCTGTCACGTAGACTTAGTGGGTGAGGTTCGCGGTACGGCAACGGACGGCGGCTAGACGTGGCCGCCCAAACTTCCCCTTCCATATCACCGTTGCGCGACGTGATAGTTCATATCGTTATTCGTTGCTAATGGAAAACTTAGATCATATATATATGGATGGACTAGGTAAGTAATAGGAAATATAAGAAGTATACCACAACATAATGGTTACTTTTCAAATTTATATTTCAATAATTCAGCTTATATGGCATGTAAATTTGAATTAAATCTTACGTTCTCCAAAACCGAAACTATTAATGTTATATTTATTCACCATTACACCATACCGAATACCAATATATTTCCATTTGATAAAAACTACTCAATAATATTTTTTAAAAATAATAAAATATAAAACATACGTTATATAAAATAAAAATATGTATAATAATAATTCATATTTCAAATGTATTCTTTATAATCACACTATTATATTGTATACTTTTTACATAACAACAGTTACATTTAATTGTTCAATGTAGGTAACAATAATTTAACTAGCAAATAATCTATAACATATACAGAGTATCCCGCCGAGATAAATAACCTAGCACAGACCGATATCTCCCGCCTTAATATATATTACCGAATTCTGTTTTTTTTATGAGCACCCCCGGGGGCAAAGGCAACTTTATTGACAATAGTTTGGTAAATATAAGAGTATTATTAAAAAAGTTATAAAATTAACTTTTTATTTTCTAATTAATGGATCGGTCTGAAATTTGGCATACAGATAGCTATTATGACGTAGGCATCTGCTGAGAAAGTAGTTTTCGAATTGAGCTCTGGGATGGACGTTTAAATTTATGGTTATCTAGAAAATATTTTATTTTGTTTAATATGTTGATTTTATTCATTACCGATTGAGGTATAAGGTAGGTATATATTAATATAGTATAGTTAAATTAAAATGGATATCATTAGTTTACATACGACGATTGTGCGTTGTTTTCAACCTAAATTTTTCTTATGACGAAATATAAATTGATCTTATCTAAAATAGTAACATATCTCCCGGGCGAGACCGGATATTCAACTAGTATAATATAAGCCTTAGACGGCACCCCGCAGTGTATAATAAATAACATAACATAATAATAAAATGCGGCGATTGTAAACTGCGCCCAAAATACAGGTAAACACAAAATCACACATGTAAACTGCGCCCGGGTAAAATTACAGGTAAAATACATAATTCGTTACAGCCATATAATTTGAATAATTAAAAATAAAATATAGTTTAAAAAATTAAAATAATTATAAATATTACAAATAATAACATATTATGGTGGATACATATTCATCAATTGGAATTTGACTACTATTATATTTATTAATTAAATTTTCTAACTTTTTTTGTTTTAGAGTTTTGGAATTTAAACGGTTCATTTATACTATTTAGTTTAATGTATACTTCTATTTGAATTTCTTTTAACTTTTCTATGAACATTAAAATATTTGGATGAGTTGTATAAAAGCTGGAATTAAAGTGAGAATAAAAAGACTCGCATACTAGCAGTTTAAAATCACCGCCGGAAGTAGTGATAACCATCAATAACTGTCGTATTACTGCAATATAGATATTCGATAACGTGATGGTATTTCTTGACGAAAATAAAATGTCTGTGATATACTTGAAAAAGTACACAATCGTCAAACATAGAGACTTTGATAAGTGAAAATTTAATAAGTTAATAAGTCGGGCGCAGCTTACAAAAAAAAAGGTCATTTGGGCGCAGTTTACGTATGGCCATAAAATGTAAGTAGTGGCTAGGCCCGTCGGCCGGTACAACACATAATCAGAAACAGTCGACCAATACTCACATGGCAATGTGTTTAGTGGCGGATTTTATCCCACGCGACCACACCGGGGGATGTAGTTATTACGAGCAATTTGATACAATAAAAATGATTGTCACCCCGCGTGTGTGCGACCACCAAACTACAATTGCCTAAAACGACGAAATCACGCGTGTCTGCAGCAAAAGACAAAACGCAACTCAAGAGCATGTTACTCGCAAACGATGATGACAACGTGGTTTGCAAAAAAGATGGCTGCAGAAAGACGACAATGAACTTAAGCGTGCATACTACGAAGTACAAAGAACGACAGAGCGATATGCCGACGACATTCACTACGAAGACTACGGCCGCCGGACACTACAAACGAAGATAAATGTCTCAGTGTCACCACAATAAATTGAAAACGCAGGAACTTAAGAAGAATTTGTGACACTGAGAGCATGACTTTTAACGGTACTCGTTCAATATGCTATCTACCGTAAATATTTTATCTACTGTAATTTTACTATAGTTTAGTATGATATCTACCGTATGCCCGTATGCTGTATATTAATATATTATACATACTTTATTGTTTTGCAATTACGATTTAAGATTAAGAGGGCGCAACAGTAAGGAAAAATTGTATACAAAATTAGTTTCCGCATTTCCAATAATATGGCTTATTGAGTGGTTTTAGAGTAAAATTACCTATTATCAATATTGTAGAGAAGAAGTTTTTCTAGGACTGTATAGGAGCCGAATTTTGATATTTCAGTTATTAAACTCGATAATTAAAAAGAAAAATATGTAAAATAACACCAATTTCAAAACTTAATACATGACATTTCAAATAAATTATCGAAAATCGGCTCCTATACAGTCCTAGAAAAACTTCTTCTCTACAATATTGATAATAGGTAATTTTACTCTAAAACCACTCAATAATCCATATTATTGGAAATACGAAAATATGTTTTACGAGAATAATGTATTTAATTAGTCCGTCATGTGCTGCTTTCCGCCGTTCAGCGGTAGTTTTTGATTTCAATACGTCTGTCAACAACCCGTTACACCGCAGCACCATAGGTCTTATCGCGCAAACGCCTCATCAGTGCTGCGTGGTGAAAAATACAGTTTATTTATAAAATATCATGATGATTTTCGCCGTACCCCAAAATGGTAAAGATAATATTATTATCGGTATCCGGTAGACGGTAACAAGTAACAACGTTGCAACGTCTTGGATTTGCGAGTGCCGAGCGACGGACCCGCAGAGCTATTGCTATTCGTAAACCGAATTCGATGCCTATCCATTGCCCATGCATGTACTACTTGTGTCCACCGTCACCCTACATTCCTGTCTTCACTCTATCATTCTGTTTTTACCCGTGTGTTGGTTTTTTTTTCAAAATTTTTTTTTAAAATGAAGTCAACCAAAACAAAAGGCATTTTATCAAAGAAAAGGTCAATGAAAAATATTATGAAAAGCCGTTTAAATCCTACTAAAAATGACAACACATCATATAGGTAAAACACATAAAGTACAGTATGATTATCAGAGCTCGTGATTTTTAGAAGTAAAAAAAACTGTACTCGTATATAAACTCAGTCAATAATTTTGTAATAGGGAAAAGAAAATACTAACAAATCAATAACTTTTAGGTATCTCCGTGGTGTCTAAAAACAAATATGCAAATACTATAAGTCACTAGCCTTGATAATCATTAATAAATAATAATTCAACCAATTAATTAATTTGCATAATAATAAATAAATGTATTTACTTTAATATCAAGAACTCCTGAACCCGTTGAGGCCACATAATGACGTTTATATTATCCGCACTCCAAGACGGTTCATAAAACGATAAAATGCATTCCCGTCTCCCGCATGTAGATTATTTTTGGACTGTTTTGTCTATCGCGTGATAATTTGTGTGCAAACGCCGCGTGCTTGCGCCGCGTGAAAACACTTAACAACGCATTCTATCGGTCGTTGTATGCGTTCCACTTTCAGTGTTGCGCCCTCTTAAGCTTTTATTGAAACCCCAAATCATATTATATTTATATTTTATACCTTAGTAAGTTAGGTAGGTTAGTTTCGTGTGTGTTTCTGTTTCGTGTCGATTATATACGTGGTTTTACTGTGATTTATTTATTATTAAATATTATTTAATAATTATTATTATGAGTTTGTCAACTATGAGTTATTTATATCGACACATAATTCAAAATGAAGAGATTTGCGAACATTTTTTAAGTATACGCGGTTTATTATCAATCGACCAAACTTGTACAAAAATTAAAAACCAAGCAATTTGTGGTGGTGAGTTAATAAAAGTTCTGAAAAACAGTCGAAAACGTGATTCGGAAGGTAATATTTTGAAAACAATTAATCGATGTACGAAAAAAGGATACCAAACATTTTATTCCATACGCAAGAACAACTTTTTTACGTATATGGATAAAAATGGGAAGTGTAACAGTGGTTTAAGTTTGTGCGATATCGTAGAACTTGTTTGGTATTGGGAGTTCAGATGAAGACGAAGTAATAAATAATCAAAATTACGGACAACGAATTCAAGGGCCATGGATTTTTGGTTTGTGTTGTGAGCATGATACCATTTTAGAGAGACGTTTTTTTAAAGTTGAAAAGCGTGATCGAAATACCTTACTACCAATTATATTAAATGAAGTTGAACAAGGTACTACTATATATTCCGATAAATGGCGTGCGTATTCTACTTTAAATGAACATGGGTTCATCCACAAAACGGTTAATCATTCAGAAAATTTCATTGATCCAATAACTGGTGCTGAGACCCAAACTATAGAAACTCTTTGGAGACACGTCAAAAATAAATATAACATTAAAACCCGGGGAGCGACTAACATATTACCATCACAACTTCAAGAAGAGTGGTGGCGCTCGTTACAAAAACCAAATGAAGACCTCTTCGAATTATTCCTCGGAGCGATCAGAAATACGTATACATAACTACACAGTATACAAAAATGACAAAGAAGAAATTCTGCATTATAAATGTAAGACAATTTACATTTACGTGTAGATATCATACTTCACCAACATAAAATGACGGTAGATGAAAATATAAAATATTAACGGTAGATAGCATACTAAACCATCAAACGTCCGGTAGATAGCATATTGAACGAGTAACCCTTTTAACTTTTAACGAAAACAACCGAACTCGAATAAAAACGGATAAAACGAGCATTTACGCGCGACTGATAACAATGCAATTACGCCGCTGGCCGATTGCACGCGGAAGCATACCATCACCGCCGACCACTGATGCAGCAGCGCGACGCACCGTTAAGCCGCCCGAAAATGATAGAAGAAAAAAACACATATCGTTGTTTGCAGCGCAAACAATATCTTACGATAGTGGCGAAATTGAATACAATCGAAATGAGAAGAAACGCTTTAGTTCGAACCAAGCAATAAAGCTAAATGCAAATATGCTGTCGAGCGATTGGACCACACAGTAAAATACACATAAGTTAACGTGTATCAAAAGAAAAAAATGATTCTTTAATAAAAAGCGAAAACGACAGCTATAGCTAATAATTTTAAGTTCGTACCTATGGATCAATAACGCATATATTCTTGTCAGAAAGGAAAAACACTCGAAAATCACTCAAATAAGAACTATTATGGACTTTGAAAATTATTTTCTTATAATTATTATTATTATTTTTTTTTAAAAAAAAGTACATTAATGTAAATATATTTTTTATTTTTTTTTTTTAATTTCTGGATTATAATATAATGATAATATTATTTATGGAAACCAAAAATAATAATAACAATAATTATTAGAATCATCAACCATAATTATAATTATACAAAGTTGGGTATTGAATATTTGGGTATTAATTACTATTTTTGTTATACCATATTATTAAACTGTAAAAGATTTTTCGTAAATTACCTGAAAGTTAAAATTTTATACCCCCAGCTCAAAACTGTTTTGACGAAAAATGCCTTCTGATCGCACATATAGAATAAATATAAAGATATAAAATCATACGAATTGCGTCCAAAAATGATGTTTTATTTGAGTTTCATCCGTGAGTTATATCACCATCGGGTTCGAATTTTATAATTATAACGATAGGTTCATATTGCGTCCCCGATAACCATCGAAAATTACACATTTTCTTTCCCACTTTTACAGACTGAGGACTGTCATTTATTTAAAAAATGGTGGGGTTAAAAAATAATATACTCGTTACCGTTGTAAAATATTGGATAATATGTCAAATTGTCATGTCGATAAGTTTTTTAATTTTATAAAATGTTGAGTATATTTTGTATGCAAATTTTTGGACAAACTAAAGTCGTGATATATTTTTCATTTCTTACTTATCCATAGCATTTTTAATAAAATTTTCTTTTATTACATCCTATTTTCGTTTGATTGTTTAATTAAGCTTCGCATTTTAATATAAATATCTGTTTGAACATTTTCAATACTTTTACAAACTGGTAAATGTTCGGATTAATAGGAAAAACAGGATTATAGAGCAGTGATGTCCAATCTTTTTTTTAGTAAAATTAGTAAAATATTGCCTTTATGTCAGCCAAAGGGCCACTTCTAATTTCGATTTAATATTGCATTAATATATTGTACCTAATTGTCGTATGCCCAAATGGTACTCCTGTTACGTGTTCAGCATAGTAATATACTTTACAATGCAATATCTCGTTTTTATTTTATTTTATAATTACACATTAAATTAATGTTGTAAGCTTATTATGAATGGTTTTTTTTTATTAATCAAATCATTTTTGGAACATATCGATAATTTAAAAAGTATTTTTATATAAAATAGAAAAATGAAAATTTTTGGAAATATTTCAATTTTTTGTTTTGATATGATACAAAAACAGGCAGCTGGACACTTTACTGACTAGTTACTTGTTAATCATCGCCGTCTTAGCGGAGCCACTAGGTTAACCGGACTCAAATTTCAATTTTGTAGTTTTTGAGATGTAGCGACAGTGAGCGAGTGAGTGAGTGAATGGTATTTGACTTATAAATTATGTAGGTATATTAGTATGCTTTTGATTCTATTTTTAAAAGCTAGGCTTATGCTATAGAGAAAAAGTTCAATACATTAGATTATGAAAACAGTGATGACCATAAACAATGGCTAAGTAGAAACAACAATATCATGGAAATAAAAGTAAGTAATAAGAAAGCAAGAAAAAAAAAATTCAAAATGTAAAATAAAAAAAAAATTTTTGGTGTATAACGGCCATTATTAAATATAGTTATATAATGAAAAAACTAACGAACTCCTAGTCGGGTGAAAATCCAAGGTAGGGAGAGATATAGGAATGATCAATGGAGTTATTAAAATTAAAACAAATGTAGATACAATTGCTCTAAAAAAAAAAAACGATTTTGAGTTGTGAAAATGGTCGATGGTATCATTTTATATTTCTAAAGATGGTCGATATAGTAGAAGTACCAAATTTCTTAAAAGGTAGGTTGAAATTTTAACGTTCTAAGTTTTGAAAAAAAAAAAATGTTTCAAAATGTATTAAATGTTAATTAAATGCTAATATATAATAATAAGTACTCGATATAATATCGATGATATATGTTTCGAGTCGCTGCAATTAATATTTATAGAATAACAACCGAATAAAGAAAACCTTAAGAAAAATCTTGTATTATCCATGAAATATAAACGTGGATAGTGGTTGACGAAATATACTAGAGTCTAGAATTCTAGATGGTTTACGATTCTACTCTCGATCTCGGTCTTTTGGTCATTTTTACTCTGTTTTTCTTAATTATTCGGAAATCTGCTGAGAAATTTCCATATCTTTACTTACTTAAATAGCCATATACAAAGTGGGTCATGTTGACCAAATGTAATTGTAAATAGAAAACGAATCTAATATTTGCTTCAGTTTCTCGCCTTGTATTATAATTATGATTTTAAAATTTGATAAATATTTCATGTTGTTGAAAAAAAATTGTTAATTTAAAACCATACCAGCAAACACGCAACAAACACCTATATTTATTTAAATGGAAAATTATATGAATTATTTTATTAATTACATTAGTGCATTTATTACATTATACAAATTACATAATAATTTGTATCTATAAGCATAATATTAAAAAAAAGGTTTGACGCTTATTTTCCACATAATTTTTTTTTTATCCAGATCCTGTGTTCCTCAAACTTTGACATATCTTGAGGAACCCGGCCTAGATACGCCCCTGTATAAGATGTATTTAAAATCGGAGACCCCAATACCCATAGCTTTCTTCAACCTTTGTATAGTATTGCTTTTTAAATTCAAATAAAATATAAATTATAAATTTATAAAACCATATAATTTGTAAATTATATACATATATAATATTATTATATTAGTATTATCTGCATGGTTTATAATAATTAATTATACTTTGAAACAAAACAACGTTTATTTTCATACTCTTTTGTCTCTTTTTTAATAAAATTTTCTACTATATTATCAAAACTAATAATTAACAGTAGAACAATACGCCAATAAGTAAAATAACTCCACTTACATTTTAGAACAGGCACCGGCAACCCGCGGCCCTCGGAACTTTTTGCCCTGCCCTCCAAATATAATTCATGTGTTTAAAATTTCAATATTGTAGCTTAAATTGTTATCTAATATAATGTACGAGTATATAATGTATATAATGTATATATCGTCTATTACGACAAATACGTATCTGGTTATGGCTTTAGTGCAGTTCGTTTCGAAACATTCCAACGTGAAGTTTAAATTTCAACTGTTTTATAATAACCTATCAATTCAATGTCAAAAAAACGTAAAATAAGTGATAAACATCGTACATTCAACGAATCATGGACGGATTTATATTTTTTTATCGAAAATAAAGTTAAACTGTTATGTTTAATTTGTAAAAAAACCATTTTATCTGTAATAGAGCATAATGTTAAACGTCACTATGAAACAGAGCATAAATTAAAATTCGACACTCTCATTGGTGATCTTAGACAGATTAAAATAAACAATTTTAAAAGTTCATTAAATAATCAAAAAAGTAGTTTTAAATTACAACACAATCAAAACGAATCAGGAGTACGAGCTAGTTTCGTAGTTGCTGAAATGATAGCCACGTGTAATCGTCCATTCAACGACTCTGAGTTTATAAAAAAATCTATGCTATTTTTTAAATATAATTGAAAACCTACAAAATGAATTTTCAATACGTATTGCTGATTTTTACGTACAAGAGAATAAAATCAAATTGTTTCAAAACCATTTTTCTGTCGACATTGACGATGTTGAATCTAATTTACAGATGGAAGTCATAGAATTGCAAAACAACGATATTCTTAAAAATGCTTTTAAAGAAAGTAATGACCTAAAAATATTTTATTCAAGTCTTTTTGAAATAGATTTTAAAGGCATTAAAAGTTTAGCTAAAAAAATGATTACTGCTTTCGGTAGCACATATATTTGTGAGCAGACATTCTCAATACTTAAATTTCGAAAAAATAAATATTGTTCACGATTAAGCGATGAATACTTGAATGCTGTTTTAAGGATATCAACATCCAATATAAAAGCGGATATAAACGAATTTTCGGGAAAAATTCAACCTCAAAAATCACACTAATAACTTAATATTTGTATACTAAAATGCATTCAAGAATTAATTATTATTTTTAAACTTTTAAATTTTCTCTACTAATTTATTTAATTAAAAATTAGTTAATAAGGACAACTGCAATGTTAAACTCATAATATGTTTGTTGCTATCTGTAAATATATTAGTATTATATGTTAAAATTATATTTTTTAATATTTTAATTTTGTATGCAGCCCTCCAAAACTGAAACAAATTATGGCCCGTGTAGGTAAAAAGGTTGCCGACCCCTGTTAGTGTTTTGTTTAGAACGTAGTTATTTTAACTGACGCTCGTGACGTAAATGCTGTGTTATATGCGAACGTGACGAGAGACCGTGCAGTGGGTGCAGTAAACATTGCTTCCGTTTGACTATAGCAATTTAGTCCTAAACGTATTGAGGGGATCCCAGGCGTTGAAAAAAATTGTTTTTAAACCATAAAGCTAGACATAACTATAGAAATTTGGTTCTACGGGCTATAATTTTAAAACGAATTTTCAAAAGTTTTTTATGTTATAACCAGAGCCCAACTTATGGGGGGGCTAGGGGGGCTGCAGCCCCGGGCCCCAATTTTATTTGGGGCCCCGGGCCTCTGTTGATATTTAATCAGTAAAGTGGCACTTTGAAATTTTGATATTATTGCTTACGTATAAGTAGTTTCGTTTGTCACGTATCGTCATGGAATTTATGATTATTCTCTAATCAATAAAATTAGATACAGGTATTAAGTTTTAAGATAAAGTTGGCCAAAAGCACTTTATCATTATGATTAAGTTAGCATTATCTAGAAATATCACCAGTTTTCCGTTTTTGTGAGCGTTCAGCTATTGTCATTAGTACAATCGGTATAGGCATTGATTTTATAATATACAGATAAGCCATCCTATTGTAAATAATGGCAGCGGCTAATTGCATTCTGCCGTTAGACGTCGCTGTGTTCGATTGCATTCAAGAGGGGTAAACATAGGATGGGTGCTATTTTATATGTTACTATGTTAGCCGGCGTAATATTCTATTTTTAGTATTGCTTTGTATTGTTGATTATTTTTGGTCTGCCGATAAAAACAACAGCGTTCAGCTTTGGACAATAATTGAGTTGCGATTGAATACGTAACAATAATATTGTGTATTGACATCGCGTCGCGTTATTGTGTAAAACTGTAAAATAACTTTGTAAGTGTTCAAATTTTAACAACGATTTGAGTGAATAAATATTAAAATTTTAAATTAATAATGTCTGGTAATATCTGTCAGTATGTAAATTGCAACAAATCAAAAAAAAATTTTCCTCAATTAAAAATGTTTCGATTTCCGAAAGATAAAACCAGACTGGACACATGGACCATTAATGCTGGTAGGAATATTTTTAATTTCAATATTTTATTACAATGTGAATGGGTACGGTACCTAAATTAGTTTAATTTTCTTATTTTTTTAAAATACTAGCTGAATTACCGGCTTCGCCCGTGTGTGAAATGCTAGTCGAAAAAAACCGCTGTGTCAGCCACTCTTTCGAGATTTAATTTTAGAGTTTTTCGTTCATAAGGACATTCTCCTGACAATAACCAACACAACAAAAAATGAATAAGCGAAATCGGTCCAGCCGTTCACGCGTGATGCCGTGACCGAGGGAAATTAGGGATTCATTTTTAACCGATATATATAGAGATTATAGTTAACCTACTGAGTTGGGGCTTGACAATAAATCGAATACAATAAATATTTTTGAATTGAGAAACGTAGCAAGTGAGTGTCAAATACTCGTGCAATTTTTTTGAAAATTCATTTTTTCAGTTTTTTTATTTCATCAATATATAATTTTTGTTCTTTGAAAATAAAAAATGGTGTTTTATTGAGAATTTATTTTTGAAAATTGTATACGAAAATATTTTAGGAATTTTTTGGAATTTTTAGATCATAAATATAATTTTTGAAGAAAAAATTTTCTAACATTTGTATAGCATTTCAATCCGAGCCCTAATGATGGAAAACTGTTTTTTATTTTATATATATAAATATTAAAATCACCCTTATATAATATTTTTTACTGTTTTACCTACCATTCACAAAAAAAAAAATTGTAGGTAGGTAATTTTTAATAGAAGTAAATATTATTTTAGGAAATTTAAAATTATTATCTCTTGATAACTCAAAATTGTATACTAAATATTTATGCCAAGAACATTTCTCATCTGACTGCTTTATGAATAAAGAAATGACGAAGTTGAAGCCAAATGCTATTCCTTACAAATTTAATGATAAAGACCAACCATCATCATCAACTGGTAATGTAATTTTAAGTAAATAATAATATTGCAATATTATTGCTAGGAAACTTAAAATTTTTTTTATCCAACTACAATTAGAGTGTTATTTGTCAAACACTTCTATTGAAGTTAATTTTTCGAAAATTCAAACATCTAGAAGTTTTTAGATACCCCCTTAAACCCCTTAAATAACCCCCTTAAACCACTAAATTACCCCCTTTCAGATATTATAATTATTTATTGTAGTTTAAATTCATTTTAGGCATTTTTAAAAATGAAAACTTGTTGCCGCAAAGTCCTGAGTCTAATTTACTAACTCCCAGAAAATGTTATGAGCACCATGCGACGTCCGATGTTAAAGATTTGATATTTTCAAGTCCTATTATGACCACACCCAAAAGACAAGTACAAGATATATTAGATATGCCTAGTCCTCATTTTAAAAAAAATTCACTTGAGGATAATACACCTAGGAAAAAAATATTAAAAAGAAAGTTGCAAATTCAATCGAATAAATTGACTAATAAAAGATCTCGTATTACTAAATTAAAAACAAGTATAAAAATGTTGAAAATTCGTAACGACGTTAATAATATTATTAATACGTTTCCTTTCCCTTCGAGCAACTCAAAAGCACTAGTAACAATGCAAATGAGAAAAAACCGCCGACCATGGTCATCGGAGGAAAAACAATTAGCTCTGACATTATTTTACAAGTCTCCAGCTGCATATAATTTTTTAAAATTGCAAAACGTAAATTTACCAGGCACGTCAACTATTCGTACATGGATTGGCGAATCCAAATTTTTACCTGGGTTCAGCAAAATATTCTTAAACCACCTTAAAAAGAAATTTGAAAATAAAACCGACAAAGAAAAAAAATGTACGGTTTGTTTTGATGAAATTTCTATTAAAGAGTGCCTAGAATTTTCAAAACATTATGACTTCATTGAAGGGTTTGAAGATTTTGGACATCTAGGCAGAACAAGTAATATAGCAAATACCGCATTAGTTTTTATGGCAAGGGGTATATATTCACCTTGGAAAATACCAATAGCATATTATTTAGTTCGTTCAGCTGTTAAACATGGTATGCTAAAAGATTTAATATTATATGTACTTCGTACATTATTTGAAGCGGGTTTAGATCCTAAAATTATTATCTGTGATCAGGGGACTAATAATCAAAGTGCTCTAAAGGCATTAAACGTTACGGAGAATACTCCATATTTTGTTATAAATGATAAGAAAATTTATGCTATTTTTGATGTTCCGCATCTTTTAAAAAGTATAAGGAATAATTTAATTGGGTCCAGTTTTAAAAAAGGAGAAAAAACTATTTGTTATTCGGATATTAAGGATACATACTATATTGATAAAAAAAACCTAAAAAGCAAAGCTTTATTAAAAATTACGGATACGCACATTAATCCAAATTCATTTCAAAAAATGCGTGTAAAATTTGCCGTTCAAATATTTAGTAACACTATGGCTTCATTAATTCGTACTTGTGTTTCTACAAATGAACTATTTAGTGAAACAGCTTTAGATACAGCAGACTTTGTAGATTTTATGAACAGACTTTTTGATTGTTTGAATAGCAGATCTTTATACAGTAAAAATATATATAACTGTGCTTTGTCAGATACAAATTGCGTAAAACAATTTTTAATCACTGCGTCCTCGTATTTTGTTGACTTGTACAAGTTGTCTAAAAAAGAAAAAATCACTCGTCCTCCGTGTTTTAACGGGTTTACTCAAACCATAAATGGAGTTCTATATTTTTTTGAAGATGAAAAAAAACATAACATCAGCTTTTTATTGACAAACCGCTTAAATCAGGATGTAATTGAAAACTTGTTTTCAATTTTTCGACAAAAGGGAGGATATAATAGAAATCCGTCATCAAGAGTTATAAGAACATCGTTTAGAAGCACTGCAATTTATTCATTAGTTTGTACTTCAAAGGGTACAAATTGTGAACAGAATTTAGATACCGAAGTAGATTGTACCATAATAGAAGTAAATAATCAAAAATCTAGTGCTATATGTTCAGATCACGCCATAGAACTAAGCGACACAGAATCTTTACTATCGTCATCATCAAATTATTTATGTGATAATCTAAGTAAAGAAAAAGAAAAAATGGACGTAACACTAGAAGACTGCACTGTTGTTTACTTTGCTGGGTATTTAGCATATATTTGCTTAAACAATTTTGATTGTAATAGTTGTGTAATACAGTTAATAACCGACACTAATATTAATAATAAAGATCAATTGTTCATAATAAATAAAACATTCTCAAATGTTAAAAATATTAAAACAAATGGTCTTAAATCTCCATCAAAAAAACTTGTGGAACATGTTACATGTGCAATTGATATTTTTGAAGATAAATTTGTCAAAGTTCAGCATAAAAAAAATATTAAATTTATAATTATGAAGTGGTTTAAAAGACATAATTTAATAAAACATTGGCTTGGTGAAAATGAAGAATGCGCAGAACATAAACTCTTCATTCTAGACAAATTATTGACTTGTAAAATATTTAAGAAATGCCAAGATCATTCAATAACAACAAGGCAGTCGAAATTAACAAAATTAAAAATTGTTTCTCATGTATAAAATTTTTTTTATAGTTCTAAGATATAACATATTTACAATTATTTGATGCATTTGTATTTTTTATTAATTATTTATGATAAAAAGTATTTAAATAATAACTCTATTTGATTGTTTTAGATTCTGAGTGTAGCGAAGAAGCTTTTTGGTTTACAATAATGTTTATTTTTTATATTATTCTATGAACAGTTTTTCGATGAGAAATACTGGTCCAAAAGCTTCATTCAGTAACTTTTTAGATTCAAAGTTGGCCTACAGAAGCGGTACTTTTAAGGTTATTTTTCGAAATTCACAATAGTTTTTAAAAAAACTGGAGAAAATTACCAAAAATACGACAAAAAACGGTAAATATACCGAATCATGAAACCCATTTTAGTTAGATATTTAGTCTATGAAAATATATAAGTAGTTTTGAACTAAAACGCTTTTTAAAAATAATCTGTTGAGAATTAGAGAATGTGGTGAATATTTTAGAAGAAAAAAAACAATTTTATCGGATACATTTTTATTATTTTTTTCCGAAACGTTTATTACACATAGGTTTGCTAGAAGAATAAGCTTTGCTAAGAATCGTTTAATTAAAGGTATTATTTATCGTTTCTTTAAAATGTAATACATTAATTATGAGTAAAGTATCCTACCCAAAGTGCATACACCCATCACCATTACTTGTAGGAGCGAAGCGACAAAGGACGTACTTCCACTACCACTATCTTAACGGCCTTTTTATATTTTTCGTATTAATTTGGAATAAAATATAATATTTATTAGCTAACATGGCTAACGACAAAACCGGTTCTTTATCTGCAGCAGTTGTAGTCCGATGGCATATTGTTATTGTTTACACGTAATATGATATAGATATCGATACTCGATAACATAATTATTTTTGACTACAAATTACACAATGCTCTCTATCGGATGTAATTCCTATTATTATTTACGTTTCCAAATAAACCTCTGTATGGCTTATCTGTATATTATAAAATCAATGGTATAGGTATATTCCGTTGACTGTCGTGATATTAAATTAGTTTTTAGTCGAATTCGTGAGTTGTATTCGTTATTAGTGTATGCCAAAGTTATGTGGAGTGAGATTTTATCGCAGTTTAACAGTGTTAGTAAATACCTTCAAAAACCGGGAATAGATTTGTTTACAGCTGTAAATTTATTAAAAGTATTAAAAACTTATGTTATTTCATTAAGAGAGAAGTTTATATATTTTGAAAACAAAGCAAAAGAATTATCAACAAATATCTATGGAGAAAAAATTGTTAAAAAAAAAAAATTCTCGGATGGTACAATAGAAGAAAATTCAAACTTTTGCGAAATAAGAAAGTTGGAGGTTGATACTTTTTACGTTATTGTTGATTGTTTAGTTACTGAACTTGATAAAAGGTTAAGCGCATATGATAATCTTTGTAATATTTTTGGGTTTATTACAAAATTCGGTTCACAATTGTTATCAGAGACTTCTGCCGACATATTCATTAGCATATTTAAAGATGATATTGATACAACAAATATAAAACAAGAAATTGTGCACTTTTCAAGTTATATAATGCAGTTAAATTTGCCAATAATTTCTCCTCAAAATATTTACTTATATGTACATGAAAATAATTTAAAAGAAGTCTTTCCAAATGTATACATTTCTCTACGACTTTATTTAACTTTGCCAGTTTCAAATTGTGAAGCAGAAAGAACAAATTCAAAATTAGATTTAATTGAAAACGCCAGAAGAACGTCCCTTCACCAAGAAAAATTAAACTCACTCGTTCGTCTATCTGCTGAAAGGGAAATAACTAACACGCTTGATTTTTCAGATTTAATTCAAAAGTTTAGTGAACTAAAATCTAGAAAAAAACCATTGTAATAAATTCTAAACCATGTACATTTTTGTATTATTTACATTGACTATGTTGAAAAATGCAACTGTATGATCAAAATTTTTTACTTATATTTATATTTTTAATTTCATCGTATTATTTATATTAATCATCTTTAAATAATTACTTAGACTTATGGTATAATTATTTTTATTATTATTATTTTATTATTATTTTTTTTTACAATCTATTAAAATAAATTGAATATGAAAATCTCATATAGCGAAAAGACTGTATTTATAATTTAAATTGATGATTTAGAATTTAGATAATAATTAATTTTGGGGCCCCATCAAAAAATTAGACCCGGGCCCCAAAATTCCTAAGTTGGGCTCTGGTTATAACCGAGGTGATTTTGAAAATTGTTAGTTATGATAAAAAAAAAAATAAAAAAAAACATATTTGTGTTATATTTATCTCAGCTGGAAAAATCGGTATTCAAAATCATCTCGTTTGAAGCCTAGTGAACTATTGAATCAATAAAACCTCGAATGACTAAACAGTGGACGATAAGACGACTAAGTATAACTGCAGACTTGCAATCGAATTAGTTAAATTATTTTAATATGCGCACCAGTTTCAGTCACGAATATAGATATCTGTTTATAATCGTAGTTTGAATAATAAATATTTTAGAATAAGTATGATATCACTTTGATTGATTTTTTAACATGAATAGGTTTTTGATACGGGTACAACCGATGATTTTTTTCCGACTGATTTCGCGTTACCACGGAGCAACTCATACAGTAAATGAAACATGGTTAAAGTTACAATGAAAACACAGTAACCGGAAAAACAATTTCCTAGATGCGATGTTTTTTTGTAAAACGGAAACTTTTTTAGTTTTATCACTTATATCAATTCATTTTTTAATCACGCAGTAGTTCATAATCAAAACACTTGGTTATATAAGCCAATAGCAGTGAGTTCTGGAAAAATTCGAAGTCATACAGTTATTATCTTTCTTTCAAATTATTTTATCTTTTTCTAGATTGCATATACTTTGTAGCGGGGGTCTCCAAAATGTTATATTCGAGGGCCACATTTGTAAAATATTGCCTTCGTGTGGCCAATTTTAATATAGATTTAATATTTCTTTTCGTGCGATAACGAAGTTAAGAAATTGAAATTATGTTTTAAAAATGATTGCGCCCAACTTTGGGAGGCTAGGTTACTTAAGCGTGAATTTTGAAGGTAGGCAACCCTACGTATGCCTTGAAGTGGTGTGCGACGGCGGCGACTATGACGGAAAGGAAACGCAGTTATTTTACGAAGGAAAGAGGAAATATAATTTAAATATTGGGCGGTGGAGGTCTAAGGTCGGTCCGTTCTCGTTCAATTACGCACAGCGGTCACATAGATTCGGATGCAATACTTAATTATTAACACTAGGGCCACAACAAAAAATAGAACTTACTGCACTGATGAACTGGCACGAAGATGACAAATGAAATAACTCACAGATGACAGTTATGCACTGGATGGAAGCAGCACAACAATGACCTCACAGCACACAATTGACGGGACGGGTACGTGACAATGAACCGAACGATTTAGGTACAACGCAAAAAGAGGTGTGCAGAATAATAGTGCAGAATGCACATTGTGGTAAATAAGGAATAAATCACCGATACAGGGTGGTTGTCGGGAGACATTGTTTATTTTGCAATTTTTGTTCGTGTAAAACCCGATGCCCAATATAAATAATGACATTAACCTCACTGCCGAAGAATACCATCAACAATGTAGATAAATACACATATTTAGTGTTTGAAAATTTCATGAAATATAAGATTGTGAAATATTTCAGTATTTTAAAAAAAATTGTTTTTCTTTCATACGAGTTAAATTTTTATGTATATTGCACATTTTATAGGTAGAACATATTAATAAGACCCATTAGTGATAGTTTTCTTTGGTATTACACATAACACATTTATAGTATTTACAATTTTTAAAGGAACAAAAAAAATTTAATAAGAATATAGTTTAGTTTATATATTTAGGATATATGTACCTGTAGTTTACGTGGAATTTTTTTGTTAAATTATTGACAGTTTAATATAACAAATTATAATTGAATATTTAAATAATTTATAAAACTAATCAAAATTTAAATAAAATAATTATTTATATATATAATATATATAAATATATAACTATATTTATTTATTTTACAGAACAATAAATTAAATAAATTAAAATAGTGCTTTTTATACCCCACGATGAACTTTTTAATCCAAACTGGTCATACTCATTAGCACTTTATTATTTAATACTCAAGGCAAAACCTATTGGCTATTTGTATATTATTTTATTTTTATTTATTTTATTTATTGTTATATATATATTTATTTCATAAAAAAATTGATAAGTTTTAATAAATTAATCGAGCAATTATACATTCAGTAAAAAATGATCATTTGATCTACGAGTATTAAGAATATAAACCATAGAACAAAATAATCTTTTTTATTATATTCATTTAATTTTATTTGTTTTTAATTTTTAAAGTTTATTATTAGTTAAATTTTGTTTGTCAAAAAAGCCACATGTCAAGATTTAAATACAGTAAGATTTAACACTATAAAATTGCAGTATGTTTAGTTTCAAAAACAATAATGGTTGATAAATAATTAATGTAAATATTAGGTGTATATAATGCCAGTATAGGTACGTACTCTATTTTTCCATAAATAATTAATACATTAAATATCTGGATATCTATCTTGAGTTGTATATGGTGATCTGGATAGATCACCATATACAACTCATATACAACTATGATTACTATGTGTAAATTGACGTTAAAAGTTTTTATATTCACCTATATTTTACTACCTAGTAGCCATTAAAAAACTATAACTATCAATAAGAAAGTGAGTATCCATGGATTTAAAACCATTTTTAAGTATTTTGTGATAAAATCATAAGATAAAACTTAAATCTATACTACATACTTGTATCAGTTGAATGAGTTGTATCATATTTAAAGACATATTTAATGTTTCTAGGGCATTTACAACAATCTATAATGTGGTTTAGTTGACGAATTGCACTTTTTTACTGTTGTCCAATTGCAGTAATTACGCGACTTTTTAATTATGATTTTATTACTTTTTTTTTTTCATTACACTCTTTAAA
The DNA here is from genome assembly GCA_949715065.1 of Periphyllus acericola. NCBI lineage: Eukaryota > Metazoa > Arthropoda > Insecta > Hemiptera > Aphididae > Periphyllus > Periphyllus acericola. The sequence continues at coordinate 66,543,635 of OX454264.1, forward strand.
CACTTTATGTATTTTAGCACTCTGTTTACCCATGTTGCCCAAACGTATTCGATACAAGCATATACGTCTGAACAGCAATGACAGCAAAGTTATAATGATAATATTAAATTAAATTAGTAAGTGGAAAATGTACATTGTATACCATATAAATAAATAATAGTAATAATCGTATGAAATTACTCTTAGAGCCGGTCCACATGACCGATATTTCATCGTACGATTTATTTATCGTATGATATTATAAATAACATGTTTATAAATTAAGCTTTTAACACAATTACGATAAAATGTCGTACGACGCCTCAAAAACTGTCGAGAAGGCTTTGAACTTCTGTCCTATAAAAATATCGTGTGACCAAAATATTTCAATCAAAATGTACATAAATAAACTGATGAGAACACACGAACGATAATATTTATCGGCTCAAAATATAGAAAGTGTTTAGTATCCTCAATCCTGTATCCATCATGTCTTCGGAGGACGAATGTGATTTTTCTAGTGGAGTCAACTCGCCAAAATCAATTGAACTTGTGGAAGACGATTTAAATATTGATATCGAGATTCTTATCAGCGAAGTCCAAGCGAAGACGCACCTTCGGATAAACGATTGAATAATAATGGATGGACCCACATTTTTCGATTTTTCTCTTTTTTTTTCTTTAGTAATATTTCATAACCCATATATAAAATTATAAAATCATTCATTGTATTTTTTTGGATAATAAACTAGGAATTAATTGTTAAAATGCACTAAAAAGTGAGAACTGTAAAATGTACAACATCATACAAAAAATACTGCACAGTTCATACTGAATAAGTAATTTTGATTATAATTTATAAGTATAATATATGATATAGACCGTACGATAAAATGTCGGTCGTGTGTACCTAACCAACACCTTATCGTACGATAATATTTTAATACGATAAATAAATCTTACGATGAAATATCAGTCGTGTGTACCGGCCTCTTACATACAATGTTCTTGATATAAACGATTACGATAATAAAGTGTATTGACCGCCAATAACAGTGTTAATAATGTTATATCTTATATACTAATATAGTTATGTGGGTATGTCATATGTGTAATACGTATAATACCTACCCGTTTATACACTTGTATTATAAATTTATAAATATCCTTATACTTAGTCACGGACCAAGGCCTACCACGGGCGTCATTATCGTCGATGATAAACTGAATACCAGGAAAACCAAGTTTCGTTATAAACGTTATAATAGCCCTATGGAGCATTATATTTTCAAAGAAATAAATACACAACAACAATAATTAAAAATAAATTCAATGTTAAACGTTTTTTTTAAATATTTCACCGTGTACTGAAATATTTCAAACTTCAAACACTACATATTATATGTATATGAAATATGAATATATATCCCACTTAACATTTTATATTTTTACATTTTATGAATGGTTTGCTTACTAGAGAATAGAGATCCAATTTTTTGATTAGAACCTTTGCCAACATAATCTTTACCAAATAAAACACAGTATTTACAAAAGGCGCCATCTATTTCTTTAGAATACGCCAACCATTCCCATTTTTCCAACCAATTATATTGAAATTTCAGTTTCTTTTTATTAAATTCTCGACTAGGAAAAGTATAAAACTTGGTTGGAATAAATAATTAATTTAAAACATTACTTTTAAAAATATTGTTATTGGAAGTCGAAGATTTATTTTGAAATAATTGATTTGAAACAGTACCAATGTCAATAATACTAGTACTCACAACATTTGATGCATCAATTATTGAAGTACTGCACACTGGTTGATTATGTTCTTGACTTTCATGTTGATTTAAAAGCGCACCAGTAAATGGTTTTTTTGGTTTAAAAAAATTGTCAAGTGCTCCTCTCTTCATATTTGATTATTATAAAACAAAAAACGAAACAGAAACGAGCACAGAAATAAAATGAAATAACATTTACTGCAGGTACGTTTATACGAAAGTAGACAAACATCGACTGACGACAGACGAGTATGATATATAATATTTCGTATATTTTGCCTTAAATTGTATACGCTATACGATTAGTATAACAATAAAAGATAAAATTTACGATCAAGTTAGATGATAAAGGATGATTATTATATTTCAAATCTATCTTAACTTTGGTACCTACTAATTAGTACTGTGTCATTTCTTATCAACATGGTTATTATGGAGTTTATAGTCTATACGAGGGTCTATCGCTCTATCGTCTATGCATATATACGTATATATATATAATATATATATCTACCTCATACCCAGCTATATGGTATACGTATACGGCATACGAGTACCTATATATATATATATATATATTTATGTGTGTGCTAACCGTATTATTTTGTAATTTTTTCCATAAAATATTATAATAAATTATTAGGTTTACCAGTACAAAAAAAAGCATTGTAAAAACACTAGCATTTTCGTTCCACTCAGACTCTAAAAAAAATGTCGTCGACGACATTTCGGGTGGGGGGGTCCGGACCCCATGGACCCCCCCCGCTGGCTACGTCCCTGTAATCGTTTGATATTAATTTTACCCAACGTAATTACAACCCCGTACTGTTTCATGCTGTTGCTTAGCGATGATGGTAATAATCACTACACCTAATACGATGTCCGGTTATCTATAGCAGGGGCGGCCAACTTTAATAGACTTAAGATCGACTTCTTAGTTTGCTCAGGCTATCGCGATCGACAAAAAAAAAAGGTAGTCAATAAACAAAAATGTAAATGCGTGGCCAGACTATTTCAAGTAGAGATCGACTAAGAAAACATTTTTCTTAAGACGGTCAACTTGAGCAGAGAACGCCGACCAGAGTGTCAATGATGAACTATGATAACAATCATTTGAAAGTCTAAGCCACCAGAGGCAATCAGTGTATCCGCATGTACAAATTCTAATAAGATGCCAAAGATCGACTTTTAAATAATACGCGATCGACCGTTAGGCCACCCCTGATATATAAGTATTAATAACGTGGATACATAAGACAACATAAGATACACAAATTTACGAAAAAAAAAAAAAAAACCTTTTGCTTGTTTTCTGAAAAATTAAAAAATTCAAGAAAATCCGAATGGGGGTCGCGATCGACTCAAACGCATGTCGCGATCGACTCAAACGCATGTCGCGATCGACCTGTTGGCCACCCCTGATCTATAGGAATTCCAATTTCCAGAAATTACAATTTTTATATTATACTTTTTATTGATAGCTGATAAGTGATAACTAACTGGTTATTACCATGCATACATATATTTAAGTAAAATCTATTTATTGTTATTGTCAACGTTAATTGCTCCTGATATGAGAATTGTTTACAAAGTATTAAAAAATCAATAAAATCCATCAAACATCCATCGCAAAAAATGTTTAATAGATTGATAGAAAAGAAAAATATATAAAATAAATTATGTGCTCCTTAGTTATTTTCTAAATAACCTACTTTTTGTAATGAAGTCATACACGAGATTCCTTCTCCTCACTTTATAACAAATTATAAATTTCATCAATATTCGTTATTATCATATTGGCATAAAATACATTATTATGCGGGTATATTAATATAAAAAAAACATTGTGGATATTGTGACAAAGATATTTTTTCATGGTACAAGTACATACATTTTTTAAATAGGTATCTAAATTATTGGTCTAATTCTAAATTATTTCAATTGTTTTTAAAAAGCGTATTCAATTATGCATATACCTACCTAAATATTTCAATTTCAAGAAAAGGTTAAATATACAAAAGAGTGAAAAAAATATAAAATAGTATTATGAAATTAACTAATTACCTAATGTACATTTCTGATATTATTACTATATACATTAATTTTACAACATAAATGTAATATGTTTAGTAGGTAAGTAGGCTTAGGCTTAGGTCCTCGGAGTCATCGAAAGCATAAAGTTCGATTCTCACCCGAAGATACCGATATACTTTGTATTTATTTGTTAATTTTTAATCCGGGCGGATATTGATAGGAGGTATTTAAAAGTAGTTTAAAATGCGTTTCATAAAAGACATCATTGCGGCTCAATTATAGTTCTCGGGATGTTTTCCAGGGAGATGATAAACTGCGGCAAAATTATCATTTTTCTAAAAGTCGATATGTAAACTGCGGCAAAAAAAAATTTAAGATTATTCAATCTGCGACAAGACCGATAAGATACATAGGTTGAGAAACGCTGATCTAAATGATTCGCGATCACCCAGGAGCTGTGCCGTAGGCAAACGTGACGACAGAACGTGCAGATGGTGCACTTTAAGTTGCTTCCGTTTGACTAGCAGGAGCTTAGCCAAAATCGTATTAAAACTCGATTAACTAAACTAGCGGCTGATCGCCCGTGCACGTCTCATATTAGTCACGAGTAACAATGTGTAGTCGACGATGATATGAATAAATAACCGCAAACTTCCATTCGTATCAACTACAGCTATCCATTATAGCATGTGAACAGTTTTTAATGATAAAAATTCAAGCATAAACACGACATCAGTTTGAAAGATTTTTTTCCCATCATCTCACACGTCGTATTTTCATACGTTTTTTTCCGTTCTTCGAAACGAATTTTCAACCAATATTTACAAACTCGGTATTCATAATCGACAGTAGTACGATAATTAATAAAATTACTTCATCTACTTGGAAAATGTAGTTTTCTAAATTCACATTCGTTCAGGAACTGTGCCATGGGCAAACGTGACGACAGAACGTGCAGATGGTGCACTGTAGGTTGCTTCCGTTTGAATAACAGGAGCTTAGCCAAAATCGTATTAAAACTCGATTAACTAAACTAGCGGCTGATCGCCCGTGCACGTCTCATATTAGTCACGAGTAACAATGTGTAGTGGACGATGATATTTATATTTATATTTATATTTATTATAATTAACGCCAGACGGCTTTTACAAAATTACAATAAGAAGTACAATTGATAACAGTTAAATAAAAAAAAAAAAAAACATATACAATATATATAAGACGCGTAACTTATCAACTTAATGTTAGAGAGAGGAAAAAGAATTAGTAGGTAAGTAATACAAAAAAAAAAAACAACGTGGTAGTTATATTATAGTAAAAGTGTATCAATATGAATAAATAACCGCAAATTTCCATTCGTATCAACTAAAGCTATCCATTATAGCATGTGAACAATTTTTAATAATAAAAATTCAAGCATAAACACCAGTGCCGCAACTTGGATCCTTGGGACCTCGGACAAAATCAATTTACGGGGCACAATGATGTAAACAAAAGCCTGAAAATACAATGAAATTAATGCTTTCCTTGTCATTAAACTATAACTACTTAACTAGTGTTTTTTTTTATAACAGACATTAATTAAGTTATTTATTTCAAATGCATATAACAAGGTATTGCAAAACATAATGATACTTATTTAAACATATATAAATTATATGAAAAAATACTTTCCCGACAAAAAAAAAGTAAGAATAAAAAATTAAATGAAAATATAAATTGATCACATTAATTTGATATTGACAATTGACACATGAATAGAAAGGTACATTGTTAATTATTAAATCATAATAGCGGAAAAAATGAAATATAATTGATTTACTCACATTATATTGACAATTGATACAAAATAAACTTCTGTGTTTATAATATAAACATATAATTACATAAAAACAGTTTACCTTACCCAAAATGATAAAAAATTACAACAAAATGAAAATAAAAACAATGAAAATTGATAAACTATCAATTTAGCTGATAAATGATATTATTGACTAGTGATAAAAAATATTCATGTAAATTATAACTATACGAGTAGAGTAGGTATATAATATAGTTGTGTAAAAATACATAAAGGTTAGTGACTGTCGACGTCAAATGTTAATAATTAATATTGTCAAAGAACAAGCAATCGTTGACGAAGATTATTTCGGGAAATTTCAATCGCACACATAAAAATTACTCAATAACTCATGACTACTAATGGTAAAAACTAATAACTGAAAATGATATCCATAGACTATAGACTTTATAGTAGGTACTCTATACTTTATAGTATAGACTTATTAAGTATATTATTATAGGTCATATATTATATTTCTGGAGGGTGTCGTTTTTCGAAATAAAATAGTATAATATATAAATATTTAAAAAAATGTATGTATTCAATAATTTTTATAAATTATTTATTTGATTTAAACGCGAGAACACAATGCAATGGTCCAGATGGTGATGGGGCCCCGTACAGGCCCGTAGCCAGATCAATTATTCAGGAGGGGCAAATCGAGTTGGAGTGGGGGCCAGTGGCGTACATTCAAATTTGATCTGGGAGGGGTTTATAAAAAATAACCAACACTAAAACCTTCCCTTTAAAACTACCTATTTTCCTAACAATCAATTATGTATCAATTATTCCTATCATATTTTGATAGGAAAATTGTAATTAATATCAGGGACCCAAATTATGCTCAAAATTTCTTCTGTTTCACTTTGCTTTAACAATTTATTTGTGTAATGTGCAATGTCAAAAATATTATAACTGGAAGATGTACGATTAATATCTGTAGTCGAAGGTGTGAACTGAGTGATAGGTGTATCAGATACAGATACAGTTGATGGTAATGAGGAACTAGAGGAACTTATAACTGTTTGAGTTGCATTCAATGAATTTGACAATGAATTCATTATTGAAGGTGGTTTTGAAAAAAATGATTGTATTTTCGATTGTTTTTTTCAGGCATGATTACTATTTATTTTAACTTCAAAACCTAAAATATATCGAAATTGAATTATAATGATAATGATGTGATAATAATAATTGTGATTATAATAAAAATAATATCTGTTTGAAAGACAACTAAAATATATAATACTTATTTATTATTATTTATTACTTATTAGTTATTACTTATTAGGTAACTTATGTACAATATATACTATATGTGTATGCATATTAACTTAACTGAGTTAAAAAAAAATCAGCCTTGTGTATTTATAATTCATTTTAATATTTTAAACGTTTAATGTTTTAATTTTAATGTTATAAATTCAAATTAATCTTAACTAAATACTGGTTTATGGAGTTCAAAGAATGGTTATTGACATAAACTTCTCCAACGGCAGAAGCCAGAATAGAACAAAATGAACGAAATTATAATTCATAATTAAATATTTTAACATGGTCATTTACGATAGTGCTATAAAAATAGAATCCATTTCACCGTATTATTGTCGCTCACGAGAAATTCAACGATTATAACGTAATCGATTTTACCTCCGTTGTCTGATCGAGTCGGTCTAGATCAGTGATGGCAAAGTACGGCCCGCGGGCCAACTCCGGCCCGCGAAAGTATTTAATCCGGCTCGCCGAGGGTCCATCGATTGAATAGTATAAAATTATAGTATAAAAAAATTCCCGAAATATTCTGAAAACGAAGAAAATATTTTTAAATATATAAATGGATTGGCGCGGATTGTGCACGGTCGTACCCTCACAGCTTGGTTTAGGTAGATACTAGAACTAGATAGTAGATAGATACATACTATGATAATTTATCATAGATTGATAATAGGTATATAATTTATATTTTTGTTCATATTAATATATTTCCCGGATCCCGGATTGGTGCGTCCCGGAGTTTTCGTATTATAATATGTATGATGTACTTATGTGTATAAGTTTAATTATAGTTTTTAAATTAATTATTATTTAAGGTAAAAGGTAATTTGTAACATTTGTGTGTAATGCTGTAATGTTTTTATAATATCATGATTCAAAGCTTTAACACAAAATGCATTTTTTCTATAATTCTGGCCCTCCTCTAGAATTTTTTAAACTTTTTGGCCCCCCATTAAAAAAGTTTGCCCACCACTGGTCTAGATAATGAAAATATTAATATGCAATTAACTGACTATGTACGATCAAGTGCCTATTTTGATTGATATACGGCATTACGGCAACCATAATTTCGTTATGAAATCTTTTTTCGTTGTTGGTAAAGTATAGTGTTTACTCAATAGTCATATTGTTTGTCCGGGTTCGTGTATACACGGATGATAATTAATAAGAAATTCATCAATAATATCACATTTTTTTTTTTTGGTCCTGGGGGGGGTTTGAACCCGAAAACCCCCCCCCGTATGTACGCCACTGGTGGGGGCAATATAAAAAACCTATATTATAACTAATTTTATTTTATTTTTACAAATTAATTACAATGATCGAAATTTATGATTAAAAAATAATACAAATAGTATTAATATAAGAATTAATATTTTACCAACGAGCCACTACTGACAAATTAATTAATTACAAAAAAAAACTTTTTGTCTTACCTTTAAATAACACGGAAAGCAAATAAACGTAAAACAACGTCTTACTTAACACAGGTATTTTGATATGAGCACACGCTACACTGAGCCGTGAAATAAAATGAAAGGACATAAAATGTAATAATATTTACTCGTATACTGCAATAATTCGGTTGTGAAGACGTGAAAACGATATAATTGTCGTAATCTATCGTCGCTCATACATCATTATCCCCTACGATTAATCGAACTTTAATCTTGGTTATATTTATAAAATTATCGTACGATTACCACCATAACCAACTCACATTTAAAGTATCACTTATTGATATACTCTTTTTTTCAATATATATTAATCAATTCGGAAATTCAGTCACGCATTAAGGTTGTGTTCTCTTGATAGTGTTACTGCCGTTACGGTTTTCTCTAATTAAAATTTTAGGTTTAATTCATGGCTATGACGTATTGACGTCTAATAATGTTCAAAATTGTTCATTGTGTTCTGCTTTGTTTGCCGAACTGGATACGCCTGTTAAATGCGATGGATGCATTTCAGTATTTCATACTAAATGCACCGGCCTATCACCGAGCGAATTAAAATGTCTTTCTTTAAAAACTCGTAATTTAAAATACTTATGTGAATCCTGTAATAATGGATTACGCGACATTCCAGATTTAAAAATGTTGATAAACCGATTACTTATTGAAGTTAACGAACTTAAAAATCAAAAAAATATTGGTAATAATGTTTCACATTCTTCCGAAGAGTTCATCATTAATGAGATCGGCGATCGTAATATGAGAGCCTCAAATCTAATATTATACAATGTTCCAGAGTCCAACTCTGATAAAACCGCCGACAGAATTGCTCATGACTCTATGTTGTAAGTAATCTTATTGATTCAATTATTATTGCCGATAAAAATATTAAACCGATAAAAATATTACGTTTGGGTACTCGTGTTCATGATAAAACTCGTCCAATTAAAGCGATATTTAGTTCATCAATCGATGTGACGATGTCTTTGATTTACTGAAATCTTAGAAGAAATTATTATCACTCAATCCGCCTTCCAATATTGGTATCAGCTCAGACCGTACATTGTATCAAAGAAACTACATGAAAAAACTTCATGAAGAGCTGGAGTCCCGTAGATCAAGTGATGGTGGAAGCGAATTAATTATCAGATACGAAGGGGTACTCCAACAATAGTCTCCAAAAATGACCGTCCTAATGCTCGTGAAAAAAAAAAATTTTTTTTAATTAATATGTTTTATCAAAATGTACGCGGTCTACTAACCAAAATTCCATATTTAAGAAATGCTTTACTTAATGTTAATTATGATATTATTTGTTTAAATGAAACTTGGTTAAATAGTAACGTTTTTGATGCTGAACTAGGTTTTAATAATTATAATTTATACAGAAATTATCGTATTTTAAGTCTTGGGAAAGTTAGAGGTGGTGGTGTATTAATTGCTGTAAATAAAAATATCATCTGTGAATTATTAACTGTTCCCTCTGTTGTTGGAATCGAGCAAATATTTTTAAATCTTACAGTTAACAATATAAAAATTATAGGTTGCGTTTATATACCACCAGGTGCTTCTTGTGATGTCTATTCAAATCATTGTGATATAGTTGAGTCTATTTATTTTAGATTTCCTGAACATTATTTTGTAATAGCTGGTGATTTTAATTTAAGTAGTTTCGACTGGTCTGTTGATCCAAACAGTCAAAATAATGTGTCTGCCGGCATCATATTTAATAGATATATACATTTTTTGAATATTGAACAACGTTATGTTATTAAAAATTGTGTCGGTCGAACACTCGATTGTTTGATGCTTAGTAAAGATGCCGAACTTACTTCTATTTCATATTCGGTTGACTCTCTAGTACATACAGTTGATAAATATCATCCTCCTTTAGACGTGGTTATAAAATTTATAAATTCCTCTGTGAGTCACCATATATTTTTAACTTTAAAAAATGTAATTTCAATGAGATCTCTCATTTTCTTTCCAATATTGATTTCAATCTAAATCTTAACAAAAATATCTCTCTTGACTCTCTAGTTGATACTTTTTACGAAATTATTTATCACACATTTAATTTGTTTGTTCCAAAAACTAAAATTTATAATAATTATTCCCCTACATGGGCAAATGCTGAGCTCAGAAATCTGATAATTAAAAAGAAGTGTGCCCATAAAAAATATAAACTTAGTACTTCTTTTGCCAATTATATGGAATTTTCTGAGCTTCGAAAAAAATATAAGAAATTGAATCAAATTTGTCACGATCAATACATTTCGGATATGGAAAATAGTATGCAAATAAACATAAAACCTTTTTGGAACTATGTAAATTCTCTGAAGAAAACGAAAAATAATGTCCCGGACTGTATGAATTATAATAATGTGACATCAACTAATATCTCTGAAACGGTCAAGTTATTTGCAGATTATTTTTCCAATGTTTATGTAAACAGCTCTTTTAATTCTGATGAGGTTGTAACGTTACCTACACTTTCTTCTAACGATAATCATATTAATTTAAGCACTTGGTCTATTGATCCTGATGAAATTTATGAATACTTAAACTCTTTAGATCCGCATACAGAGACAGGACCCGACGGTATACCATCAGCATTTTTAAAAAATTGTAGTTCTGTACTTGTTAAACCACTGCATTTTATTTTCAACAAATCACTGAATCTGGGCTATTTTCCGGATTCTTGGAAAAAATCGATTGTGACCCCAATTCATAAGGCAGGGGGTAGACATAGTATTGCTAATTACAGACCAATTTCCAAATTGTCCATTATTCCCAAAATATTTGAAGCTATAATAACTAAAAAACTTTCCATAATTGTCTCTCCTCTTATTTGCAAAAACCAACATGGTTTCAGACCTAAAATGTCAATCTCCAATAACATCCTGCTTTATCAATCCAAAATACTTAAAGCCTTAAATAATCGTGTTCAGTTAGATTCAATCTATACTGACTTTCAGAAAGCTTTCGATAAGGTTAAACATCACCTACTTCTTAAAAAAATATCTACATTTGGTATTCATGGACAATTTTTAAATTGGTTATGGTCCTATTTAAACTGTCGAACTCAAGCGGTTAAAGTATCACATAGTATCTCTCCCTACTTCTCAGTTAGTTCTGGTGTACCTCAAGGTTCCCATTTAGGACCTCTTTTATTCATAATATTCATTTATGATTTACCCTCTATTTTTGATAGCTCGGTCGATATACTGCTATTTGCTGATGACGCAAAAATTTTTTCTACAATTTATTCTCCATCAGATGCTTTAAATTTACAAGCTAACTTGGATAAATTTGTAATATGGTCTCACCAAAATAGTTTATCTCTAAATATAAACAAATGTAATGTTATTACTTTTTCACGCATCGATAATCCTATTAGGTTTGATTACAAAATTGATAATTGTTCCGTTACAAGAGCAACTTCTATTAAAGATTTAGGGATTACTATTAATTACGATTTGTCTTTCACTACTCACATTAATACTATTACTAAAAAATCCTTTGAGATGCTTGGCTTTATCAACCGAAACACAGTTAATTTTAAAAATATAAATGCCTTGAAAACATTATTTTTTGCGCTTGTTAGATCTCATCTTGAGTTTGGATCAATAGACTGGTCACCTAGTTACATCACTTTTATTAATTCAATTGAAAATGTGCAAATTAAATTCTTAAAATTATTGTGTTACAAATTAAATTTTCCAGTTATTTCAAAGAACTCGTACTATATGCGAATGAGCGAGTTGAGCTTTACATCTTGTGAAGTAAGAAGAAAGGTTGCTGATATTATGTTTATATATGATTTGTTAAATGGTCACATATTTTCCCCAGATTTGCTCTCTATGATTGAATTTAATACAACAAATAACTGTTTAAGAAAATCAAACTTATTTCATGTTCCATTTTATAATAATAACTACAGCTCCACTTCTTACTTTCCTAGAGCATTAAAACTAGCAAATCTTATTGTTGATCATGTAGATTTTTTCTTTATGTCGCGTAATGTTTTCAAAAGAAATTTATATTTAGTCGTAAACGATGTTGTTAATTAAGTATTCTTTTATATAATCTGTTATTATATCATTATTGATTTAGTGTTGTCTTCTATGTATTATTATTGTTTCATTATCTAAATTTGTCTAATTATTATTATTTTGTATTGTTAGCTTCATTATTATTATTGTTTTAAATCGAGTTGTTTATTGTAAACTGTAAAAAACTTAAATGTTTAAACCTGTACTGCTTACACAAAAAGGGTCTTTACCGGTATATTATACATAAATAAATAAATAAATAAATAAATAAATAAAAAAATAAAAAATCGCCGTCTTTAGATAAAAAAATGATAGGGGGGCAACGATCGGGTCTAGGGGGGGCAATGCCCCTTTTTGCCCCCCCCCCCCCCGCGGCTACGGGCCTGGCCCCGTATCCAATGCCAAGAGGCCCTTTTACTGCCCCTACGGTTTTTGCAAAACTGATAAACAAGATATCAGTTTGGAATATTTTTTCCCATCATCTTACACGTCGTATATTCATACGCTTTTTGCCGTTTTTCGAAACAAATCTTCAACCATATCTACAAACTCGTCGATCTTCATAATCAACAGTAGTACAATAATAAATAAACTTTCTTCACCTACTTGGTGAATGTAGTTTTGTAAATTCACGTTCGTACAGGAACCGTGCCATAGGCAAATGTGACGACAGATCGTGCAGATGGTGCACTATAAGTTGCTTCCGTTTGACTAGCAGGAGCTTAGCCAAAATCGTATTAAAACTCGATTAACTAAACTAGCGGCTGATCGCCCGTGCACGTCTCATATTAGTCACGAGTAGTGATGGGTAAATACCCGATAAATAAATTTAGGGTAAATAACCAGGGTATTTACCCGGTATTTAAAATAAATACCCGGTATTTTGGGTATATATTTTTATTGCGTTTTTCTATTTTATTTCAATGTTAAATAAATTGTAAAACCATTTACCAATATAATGTAACTAAAAAAATGTTACTTGCAATTTGTAATTAAATATTAAGATAAATCATGCTAAAAACTTATGTAGTGTTAAAGCTTTAATTATTTAAAATAAAATAAAAACAAATTATAATTTTTATAACATACATTATCATGGTATAAAAGAATAAAACATAACAAAATTAACAAAATTCTCTTAGTAAAAATAAAAAATGCAATCCTTTGATTAATATTAAAATAGATAGGTAAACCAACTTCAGCAATGTGACGGCCGCCGGTGCGATAAAAAAAAAAAAATACCAGATTTTGGAAAGGTATTTATGTCATGGGTATTTACTCGAAATAAATTTCTTACCCATCGGGTATTTACCCAGTACCCATCACTAGTCACGAGTAACAATGTGTAGTGGACGATGATCTGAATAAATAACCGCAAACTTCAATTCGTATCAACTACAGCTATCCATTATAGCATGTGAACAGTTTTTAATGATAAAAATTCAAGCATAAACACGACATCAGTTTGAAAGATTTTTTTCCCATCATCTCACACGTCGTATTTTCATACGTTTCTTTCCGTTTTTCGAAACGAATTTTCAACCAATATTTACAAACTCGGTATTCATAATCGACAGTAGTACGATAATTAATAAAATTACTACATCTACTTGGAAAATGTAGTTTTCTAAATTCACATTCGTTCAGGAACTGTGCCATGGGCAAACGTGACGACAGAACGTGCAGATGGTGCACTGTAGGTTGCTTCCGTTTGAATAACAGGAGCTTAGCCAGAATCGTATTAAAACTCGATTAACTAAACTGATAGCGCCCACGCAAATCTCACCCGACTAACAGTGAACAGTGGACGAGCAGACTTGCATTGGTATCATCCAAAGTTACCCATTATTTTACATTCATCGGTTTCGTAAATCGTGGTATCCTTGGTATTATAAGCATTGCTTGTGCAGTATTGTCGTACCAATATATTTCACGTGTAAAACTTCAAACCAACTGCAGCGGTGTCATGTACAAGACGTATTTTGAACCGTGGTGTAATCGTTAAAAAATCGAAAAAAATTCATACATAATCATGCGCAACGTAAATCGTTTTTTAAATATTTCTATTGCATTTATTGTTTGATCACAGTTCAAAATGCGTGTGTTTGCGATTGTCATCGGGAATGCAACGTTACGAGAGCGCAATTTGACGAAAACAATACATCAATATTCATCATATTGACTCCGACGGGGGAACTCGATTGGACGTGGTTTCCGAGGTTGCGGTAGGCCACAACTTTCTACGAGAGAGTGTATTATTTTCTGTTATCGAAAGGAGACGAGTTTAAACGCAATAAACATAATATTTATGCATATAAGTGCACTACTCTGATCGTTACAATCGTTAAGCGTATCATATTAAACATAGAGTCATATTTTTGTTCACAGGACGGTGACGGCGGTGGTATATATAGTTTAGAGGGGGGATGAGTTATGACTAACGAGTGGACAAAGGAGAGTTATTTTTTTGTGGTTAAAATGTTTTTTTTTTTCTAAACTATCCGTACCTTCAAACTCTATATCTACGCACTACTTAAATAATTATGCTGCGTTCATCGAGTAGTCTTGAATGTTTTTAAAATCATGTTTTCAAGGATTGTTCATGTTCAATATCGGCCATATATCTCCTCCTCCTCCTCCTCTCCTGCAACGATAAACACATTTGGCCGCCAATGGTTAGCGCGTATAAATGTTAAGAATAAAGGTCATCATTCGCAATGCATGTACAAAATATTTATTATTTTTAAAAACATTCTTTGATTACATTTTCGTGAGTGTATCGCATACGATATATACATTATACGTTTTGCAAATTATTATAATCACGTGGATAATATTTTAACGTGTGTATATCACTGTAAAACGATATAGTATAATATTCGGAACGTTCACAACGATACGTGTTCGTATTGCGATGATGTTTTTTCGTACCAGTCGTACCTATAATATATTTACGCGAGTGCACGTATTACGAGATGGTAATCGACGTTCGTTCATAAATGTCTAACGAGCATCGGGTTCGTAGGCTGAATATACAATTGAACCACGATAGAATCACGTACAGCACTAGACGATTAATTCAGCTGAAATCGACTGTACATATATAATAGCCGTATTAAGATCAGTGATGTCGGATAATTATTTATTAAAATTAAAAATTATTCTTTATACAATATTTAACGCGGTGATTATTAGCGTCACTATCGTGTAACGCTGTCTCGCGGAGTGAATGTTAGTTAATCAATATTACCAAAAACAATCACGTGAGAAAAAATCGGAAAAAGTTCACACTTGAACCGAAAAGATTCGATAATCTGTTCCGAGAAAAAATTTCTGGCCACCGTACCGAGATCGGAATATTATAGTGGAGTACGTACTCAAATATAAATTGAATATAATGGTATTATTATGTTCTGTTTGTACATATGAAATATAAAGTATAAAAAGTTGAACAATAAAAAAAATATAATACAATTTACATTCATATAAATAATATACTATTTAATAAAATGTTACATTAATATATTATTATGAATGATCTTGTTGACAGTTTAAAAAAAAATTAACATTTATATAAATAGTATACAGAATTATTAGTTATTAAATGATTTACCGAAAGATTTTTTTTCTATATAAGACAGGAATATTATAGACCATAATTCAATTTTTCAATTTTTATTTTCAAAAAATGGAATTTATTTTGCTTTGATCGATCGCTTAAATATAAACATAATTATAATTTTTTTATACAGTGATTTTACTGTTGAAACACCCAAATCCCTATAGATACAGCGCGGCGGGTCGACCCTTCTAGACCATACTCATTTAAACAGATTCTTACTATTTTGTTTTGATTAACTTGTAGCTGTTTTAAAATACTATCACATAGTCCATCCCATATCAATAACCTATATTGATGTATCGACTGATACAAAGCAAAATATATTATACGAATTGTTCGTGTAGGTATCAAAGTCTTAAGCTTTATAAATTTATAAGTTATTGTATGTAACTTTCCTAATAAATTATGCGTATGTATATTCTATTTTAAATGTATGTCAAAAATAATACCTAAATATCTAATTCTTAGAACTTTGATTATTCTTTTACATATTTTAATTATCCTCTTATTTTGTATTAATTTATTCTGTGTAATTTCATCCCTTGAATTTACTTCAAGAAAGGATCAGCTCAACTCTAGGTACACGAGTAAGAGATCATATGAATGTATTTACGAACCATAAAAAGGTATGTGGATATATACTCGTATATGTACTTTATAAGAGTTTTAAATAACATAAAATCGGGTAAACAACTTGTTTAAGAAATCCGTTCTCACGGCTCCAGATACTCCTCCATCATATGCAGTAAAATATTGAACTTAATATTTTGATCTATACTTCATTAATGCAATCAAAGATATATTAGGCTCGATTGACACATCTGTCCATAATCCTAATTTTCGACTCATTACAATAGGTACCTACACCAAGTTCTATCGGAATGAGACGTTTCCATTATCTAATAAGAAATGTATACGATTCGGACCATCCTAAAATATGAAACAAGTCCGATTTTATTTCACTTATTCTTACATAATTTATTTAATAAGCACGCATAGTTCGTAAACGTTCGAGGAAACCTCTCTAAGAGTTCGAAATCGTTATCTTTTCGCGTTTCACAATTTTCACTATTTGTATATTACGACCAAATCGTCGCCACTTGATATTTTCAAAAATTAGACTTGGAGAATATGACGTAGATTTATTCGCATTGTTTCAATGACTAGATTCTACCATTTTTTTCATCTACTAGGTATAATAGTCTGCGCTGTAATATTTATAGACAATTTTTTTCTCTTTTGAACTTCGTACGAAATGAATATTTGGTGCACGTTTTGTTTTTTTATGTTCTCGCGTCTAATCGATTGTGTTAAAACTAGTTTCATTCGAGCGTCATCTCGATCGCCATCCGGAACGCGGGTCTTTATTGTATGCATAGAGCTAGGCACGCGGCTTCGTCTTTGAATAAAACTGCTTAAAATATCAGCTTTCGCTCTTGTCAGGCCTTCGGTGTCGAGGCACGCTACTCTTAAAGCTCTTTGACATTCTCCGTTGTTCGGATACCAGAGATGTATATTGCCGTCTACACGAGCGTTGTTTAATTTTTTTGGATTTTATTTTTATTTTTGTACCTACTTTTTATCGTGTGGTTTTTTTTTAATAGATTATTACCGCTGTCAATGTTGTTGTCGTTATTTGTAAGTTTATCGTTATTTATCATATATTATATATATATATTTTTTATCATATACCATTACACGTTTGATTTTTCCATTACTGTCATTATTACTATGACTATTGATAAAACATATGTATGTTTAATCAATGCTATGACCTGTATTATGCTTCGGATATCTTTGAGTCGACAACCAAATGTCTATTGTACAAATTAATACGATTTGTCTTTTTTTCTCGTTTACATATCTCAACAAAAACGATTAGTCTAGTATTGTGTTCGTTTTTACATTTCGAATAAGATACGTTTCACCGCAGTGACTTGTATCTGCTGTCCCGGAAGTTTCACGCGTTCCGTGTTTCGGGCAGTGGTGCGAACAATATCGACTTGGCGGCGGGTGCGAAAGTCCAAAATCCCGCGAGATCCCTCTCTCGCCGCGCCGCTGTGTACGAGGGGCGGAGTCGGGTGCGGCCCGCGATTGGTCTGTCCGTCACAGTGACGGGCACGCGCGCCCCTCCGATCACCGTTCCGCCGCCGCGGCCGCCGCCGCCGCCGACTTCGCAAACCGTCTCGCGCCGTCGTGCCGTCCTGCCGTTTCTGCGAGCGTGCGAACGTACAGTGCGTGTTGCCCGCACGCAAGCACGTGATATTTTCGACTTTTACCCAAAACGTTTTTCTCATCCTACCCCGTGCCCTAACCTCCTCACCTCGCACTACGCGAGCACACACCCGCGCGCAGCCCACCCGTTCCGGGCAAACCGTCGGCCACGCCGCCACGGTGTACCGTAGTTTACCTGCCTATAGGCCACAATAATACGCCAACGTATATACCTGTATACGAGTATACACACGCGGTGTCATCGCGCCCGACGTAATAGTATACAGTGTTATCTCGCGCCTGCGCGATTACAAGCGCATTATTATTAGCCGATCGTACAACGGTGTTACCGCCGCAAGCAGGTCCGCGCCAACGGTGCGTATACATATTATACATGAACCTATACTAAGCCGCACATCGCAACGTACGCGGTACCCGTAGATAGTGCGCACACACCCGCCCGCGGTGCCCACACGCGCCTTGTAATCGCGCGCCGTTAGCCATGCTGATGATGAACGACCTGGGCTCGATAGCTGCCGGCATGTTGCAGTTCGACCCGATGTGCGGTGGCCTGTACGAGCAGCAGCCGCCCAAGCCCCGCTTCGTGTTCAAAATGCCGCGCGTCGTGCCCGACCAGAAGGGCAAATTTGAATCCGACGAGCTGTTCAGACGTTTGAGCCGCGAGACCGACGTGAGTATATTATGTTATCTTGACGTGTGTCATCGCGATGTTATATTTTTCATAATATCACGTACACGCGTACAGCGTGCGCAGTGTCTGTGATGTCCAACGCAGGCCAGGACCTTGGTCTAGGTCCGTGTGGCCCCGGCCGAGGGCGGTGTATCTTTTGCACCGGACCGAAAAACATTTGACGACTGCAGCAGTCGTCATCGGGGTGGCGTGTTAGTGTAGAGCACCCATGACAGCGCTTGGGCCGAATCTTGCTCCGAGTGCACGTATGCACGTACAGGGTGCATCGCGTTTTCCCAAAGTATGCTACTGAAATATCCTGTATAAACGCGGGCCAACGCGGGGGAAAAAAACGGTTCCACTCCTTGCACTATACGAGTATAGTGTACAATAGTCCGCACACTGAGATATACTCTACAGTTCTGCTGCATATAATTTGTATCTTATATGCAACTGGTTATGCAGTTTTACACCGCGGACCAGTCAAAACACGTGTAGTGTGACAAAGTCGGTACCGAGGCAGGTTTTAGAAAGTCTTATGTTAGAGTGCCGAGTCTTAGTTGACCAAATTTTTGAAAAGCGATGTTATAGAGAATAATACTTTGAGAATGCCGACTTTTAGAAATAATTTACTTTGTTTACTCACTGCTACTCACTCTTAAATACTTAAATATTTAATTAAATTTTATCATATTATTTTATACATTTTCAAATCAAAAAATGTTCAATGTTTATAAAAAAAAACTATTAACAAATAAGAAATGCATATTACTCTGAATACTTGAGATTATTAGCAATAGCTGCTCTCACAATATTTCATCTAAATCGTAATAATTAGAATTACCAACTATTCTTTTACCACATATTTGTAACAACTAACAAGCTAGTGATTATTATGTGTTTCATGGTACTTTTTTATTTTTTTTATACTCATTTTCAATAACGATTCGATTTTATTTCGTATTTTTGCCAGGACAACAATTTATAATTATTTGTATGAAAGGCTATTCGTAGATTTGAGCGTATTTCGCATGGCAAATGGACTAATGTAAACCACTTTTTGATAATTCCCGTCTTCTCTCGATCTGATATAATAGCATAGCTAATCACAGATAATATAGAACTGTATCGTTACGTTCTATGATAATAGTTGGTAATAACTAATAACTAATAAGTAATAAAATACAATTTAAACTTTATCACTATTACAGAATAACATAGTATTTAAAATTTATATTTTGATATTTCCCATCTCCCCGATTACAGATATGAAACTTGTTCATCGTAATTCCTCACCAGCATTTAGTAATAATAATTTATATTTTAAAACAATTTTTCCAATAGTTTCATACTCTAGAGCACAGTGTTTCTCAAACTCGGCGTTCCAAAACAGAACCGAAATTGGCTAAGTCCTGCGGTAATAATATTATGTAACACAACATCTGTGACATTGCATTGAAGATCGAAAGATCATTGGATGCGATGGGATAATTTTTGTACATGGAAAAATGGAAACCTATTTTCAATGTAATATGTAAATTTATTGATAGATCCCAATTCTCATTGCACTAATTTAAAGTTTACCGTTTTTATATAATTTAAAAAACTGAAATTGTATTTTGGTCGTTTTATAATTTATATTTTCCATCACGGTTTTGCACATGAGGCACAATAAATTACTGTCGTTTTTTTTCGCATTAGTCCACATTAAAGTACGTAGTTTTTTCATTTGTCAACACATATGTAACAATAAAATTTTTTTTTAAAAACTTAGAAAATGATAGAACAACGTTAAATAAATTATGTTTACCTAGTAAATGTCTGTACATTATACATACGATACGTACTTACGTGCATTAGTTTATTATAACTGTATTAGCCTGAATGTGTTTATTATTATTAGTCGTCGACATCTATATAAGACTGTACGTCTATACAACATGCGAATTGAGTATTATATTAATCATGTACATAAACTATAGTTTTATTTGAATATCGTCCCCGTCAGTTGAACAAATCGTCTCTACCTACACAATGTAACGATACTATATAAACGTGGCATTTTAGCACATTGTGTTAAGTACCCTAAGTAATAAGTATGCATACTACACAGCTTTTTGATAAGAGATTCTAAATTGGTAAATTATTCGACGTTTTGCAACACAACTAGTAACATTTAGATTTGGCGCGTGAATATGTAAATATGTTTCGACAAATATTGAGATATATATAACTTGGTTCCTTCGTAACTAGGTATATATGTATACCATATACGTAGTCAAAAACAAAGTTTTCCTTACAACTTATAGAAGTACTACGTTATAACATTACTTTACATTATGTACTTATTTATAAGATCAGATATGCTGATGACATTATAGTTGCGTCTTAGAAAGTTTTATGCGATGTGTTTGTCTGCAGTTAGGATTTTTTTTTTATTGTAAACAACATAACGTATATAGTATAGTAGCGGTTTTTTTCACTTTTACCCATTGATGCCCTTTATACAAACTAACTTTTAATTGAACACCGCTTTAGTCATATTATGGCCATTGCCTACTACCACATAGTTATAAATTGGCCTTCAGGACTTGATTATAGAATATAATACACACGTCACAATTTAAGAATTTTAGACCATTTATCATATGATAATATTTATGATGTATTATATAAAATGTATATTTTTGGTTTATTTTTTTGTATTATTATATCATAATATATCAGTTGATATTTTACAAACTATCCATTGCAGGGTCGCATCTAACTGATAGATTCCAATTCGGCTACTATCATCTCGTCATGTACTTAATAGTAATAAAATTACTTATTACACTATGTGTAGGACGTAGATATTGAGATATTGTTATAAGGTATTTTCTTAAAAAAAAAAATAATGATTTCAAAAGAATGAAAAATGTAAATAACTTATTTTTAGTTATAGGAGTCATCTTACAATGTTGAGAATTACATCACCCGATTTAGTTGGATTTTTTTTTTACAAAATTGTTAATATAATCATGTCTATTCCTATGATCATTGATAATCAAATAATAACATGATTATATAACTAATATAATCTACAGGAAATCACATTATAACAAATGCATACACATTCATTCATATAAAAATCAATTAGTTACGCGTACATCGCAATCGTAATAAATCACAAAAATGAAACAATTATTCGTCTTGAATTTCCTGAGTATATCATACGTGTGTAAGTGCATGTTTATTTATACTTGTCTGTGAACAATGTTAACTGAATGCACGCAGAGTGCCAATTGTTTGAATTTATCTTAAAACACCGTAAAAGTGTATAGGATTATTCGTATATTCTGGAAACAATATGTAAGTGCTTCACGGTTTCAATTTTTATGGGATTATACTTTTGAAAGACGAACACATTGTCTTTTGGAGTTTAAACTGTGTACACGGGACTTAATGCGTTCTTAAGAATAAACATTATATAATGTTTAATGTATGTAATAGTCTGGTTCTGTTGAAAACGGTCGTGGAAATATTTTCAGAAGTCCTGTGCGTATACGGTATACAACATATATATTGTACTTGTAAAAGGTCAGTTTTACTGTTAAATTTGGTTTTACAGCGATTTCAACGTGTAATCTGTTTCGTTTGTGTTCAACTATGTGGTATAATGATTTTCGAGTGTCTCGAAATAGTACCCCGCTGATTTGGTGCGGCGGGTGTTAAGACTATTATTTATCACGTCATGGTACGAGTATGCGTTTAAAGCATTGAAATTTGAAAACGAGAAGAAAAAAACAGTCGGCAGCAATAATGGTCAAAGGTTCTACGGGTATTATAATATATTGTGCCATCGTAGGAATTCGGGACGAGTATTTTTTATTATTATTACATGTGTAGGGTTGCATTGTGATTATTATTATTACATGTGTAGGGTTGCATTGTGATTATTATTATTACAGGGTATAGTGTATATACTGTATACATATAGGTAGTATAATATGCATACGTTTAATATGAATACGAGTAAATATGTACAGTGGATACAACCGAGAATGTAACATTGTATTCTTTAACGTAACAAGTCATGAGGAGTTTTTTCCATTCGGTTTCTCTATAAGATGTAATATTTTCAAAATCGGGTACTGTAATTATTAGTCATAAACAAAACACGTCGCGCTGGTAGAATAGTTAAATGTTTATAAACGCAAATTTTGAAGACTAGATAATTTGTTTTCGGATGTATCTTAGAATTTATTTTTCGTGGACAAAATTTGTTGTTTTTTCCATTGATTACTCGCAAAATTAAATCTCTACAGCACTGGCGATTTCTAGTGAAAATTACAATTTCTTCCACGTTGTATATTATTGTACTATGATGAATATGCTACGTACAGCGATCACGAATAACGTTATTATGATTGAGTAGAAAAATATTTTCCGATCTATATTTTAGATACAAATCAATGTTTCTCTTTTTTTTCATAGATAATCCAACGAGAATAATTTTCATTACAACAAAGGTACAATTATATTCTCGCTTTAAAATAATATCGACTGTATTGCCTAACTGTGCGAGTTTTTTGTGAACACCTACATTAAAAAGAAATCTACGACCGTACAACTCTATGTACGAACATGTCAAGATTCTGAATAATCCTCTGCGCACACAATACCACATCGACTGACTTGTTTTTAAAAGATGTATTCATAATTTTTAAACCATGATCAATTCTGAATACTTGACATTTGTGTCTGTGAATCAAGTGTTAATGCGTAGGTACGTCAGTTGTTTACACAATGGTGGACGGTTGGAGTTAGTCAATATGTGTGTTTTTTTATTATTATTATTCATTGATTCAAAAGAGAAAACACGAAATAGGCACTACGGATTGCATATGCGTGTGGTGAATCATAAAAATTCCCTGACCTTACCTACTAATAATACTTGTTTTGCCTACGGCCATTAATATGGGTACGAAACAAGTTCTATGTGTTACTCGTGACTAATTAGAATAGAAACGTTTAGTGGTATGAAGCATGACAGTATATAATATGTATTACAGTAAACTTATTATAGCGTGCATAGATTATTTACATGTGGTCGAAAACAAACTTTTGAGCGTTCCGTTCACTGACTTAAACAATATGCGTCCGTAACTTTTTCATGCAGTGTATGCCCCTTTACGTTATGTATTTATCGGAAATGTTTAATCCATAATACATAATATATCGATTTCGTCTTGCTGTATGGTATGTTTTAGAAAATGAACATTGTACTATTATTATCACTTTCGTGTTTTAAAAGTAAATATTGCAACCCGTACGAGTATAACACCTATAATAATTATGTTTGTAGAATAATGTGTACCACGCGAAGTGGTTTTTCGGCAAATATTTATTTTTTTTACCGAGATGAAAATAACGAGTTTCGTTTAATGGTTTTTAGATACGATATACCGGTTACAGAGACAGGCCACACGAAGAACGCCAAAGTCGATTCCAAATCGGTTGCCGCGAAGGTCATGTAGACATAGTAAGTTCTTAACTATTTCGAATAAATACACACGAGTACACCTACTCGAATCGATATAGTTCAATAGATGATTAGAAAACTTTGTTGTAATCTACTAAAACGAAAAAAAAATGAAATCACGTGTTTTACGTGATTTAGAAAAACACTGCCCGTTAAGGATACATTTAAAAATTTTAAAAATTTTTATTTTAGGCATTTACCTCAACTGGAACCAATTTGCAATTGATGTTTACTCCTCACATGCCAATCGCTTCATACCACCAACCTACCAACGGTACTTGCGATTTCGAAAAAGAGCGTGGGATGGTAAGTTCGATTTTTTTAACGTTCCTTTACAAATCTTTATACCCATGTGCATGCATGTATGTATGTATGGGAACATTTTTGGTGTGACATTGTTTTTATCTACCAACTAAATAGTAACGAATTAGGACACTAGTTGTAGGATATTGCGGTCAAAAATAGGTCAATGTGAATGATTACTAATGGTTTTATCTAGGTTGGCAAAATATTAATTTGGCTATGTGGGAAAAATACGACGGATTAGTTAATAATAATTCCCACGTTTCGTTATCTGCATAACACGAGAAAAATAATATATTATAATGTAGGATTTGGTATAATATTATTATGTATTGAAAAAGCGAATTTTGCAAAAATGTATTGTACACTGTTCAAATAAGTTTCACCAAGTGTACTCGTGTACTCGTAAATGTATAAGTACCTATTTTATAGTTCATATATTAGTATATTATTAGAACTCACTACCTGTTTAATGTAACAAGTAATAAATAATTGTAAACGGACAAAAATTGACTAAGAACATTTTATTTTTTATTTATGATAAAATATATTTTAAAATGTAATCGTTTATTTGTAAATCTTATTTACTTAAGATAGCTGTAGTGAAATGTCTAGAAACTATCACTGCGAGTCCAAACGCCGTGACCGCCATGCCTATGTTTAAAGCGTTCTTGTGATCATCGTAATACCTTTGAAATTTTTCAAATAGGGAGACATTGTCATCCGCGTTTTCTTTCTTGTTCTTAGAGAAACGTGCGCTCATTGTTACTATAAATTGTATACGAACACCAAAGTAAACAGTTGATGTAACAGATTATAACCACATATACGTCTTGATAATATTTTGAACTACAAATCGTTGTGATGAGCAAAAACTAACTAATTGAGTAAGATCTACGATATGTTTATTGCTAATGTATATAAACTATATTAGGTTGCTCGAGATTATTTTGTTTTTTTTTTATATCGAAGTAGCCAATACATTGTTTACAGCTAAAATTTAAATTATAAAAATGATACAACGTAAACAATACGACTGTGCGTAATGACTGTATGAAAATATAGGTATAAGTTACTTTCTGTGGAAAAAAAAATGTTATTTAAAATTTTCGAAGAGAAGTTTACCGATTTTTTCGAAAGCACTTGTGCGACTGAGTATTAAATATTCGATATTATTAATTTTTAACATCACTACCTATTAGTTCTCTCTATTTTGGCATACAAACTAAATGTTAGTTTTGAAGTATCCCATAATATTATCTTCTCTCGTCACTGTTACTAGCTGTATATATATAATATGTATATAGCTTCATCAATTCTTCGTAGCTTATCAGTCTCGCATCATAAATAATTTTTAAATACTACAATTAAAACTGTTATTATTTGTGCTGAGTATAAAAATGAGACATTTTAACTTGTTTTGCAGAAGTTTTTTTTTCTTGGTATAGATTGATGCGTGTTATATAGTGTACTCGTATATGAACAATTAAGCGCACGAAAACTGAACCTATACCTACTATACATTATATCATATCGAATTAAATAAAACCGTTTTAAATAATGTTTACCCAGAACCCTAGTTTAAATAATGTTTACCCGGTAAATTAAAAGGTGTGCAAACAGTTTTCTCGCAGCGTCCTCAAAAGTAACGAAAATAGTGCAAGACGTGCGAAGTTCTTACCTACAATGTATAGGACTCCATGGATAAAGTATGTGTATTAGTCGTAAATTCGCGATACACTTGAGATGTAGGATACGTCGGCCACCAGTCGATTGTGTTCTGCACACATGGGTAGTATAGGTACTAGGTCGTTTACCAACAGTTTAAGGGACGGATCTATATGTAAATGCATACATTTTTTAAAACAATATATTAGAAATCAGATTAGAAGTTTGCGTGATTGAAATCGTTATCATAGAAACAACGCCAATTTCGTTTGGCTGTTTGCATATTTTTAAATTCTACACTTTTTTTTTTAAATTAAAATTTATCGTTTAAAGCATACTTGTAATTTAACAGTGCACGTTTTCATATCAACAACACATATCGTTGTTCCGATCGTCCAGCACAATACAAGGTAAATCGATAACTGAATTGATATTCACTCGTTTAAATATGGGTTCATTTTTTGAAGACCAACTCGGATCGATAATCGGTGGTAAGAATGTTAATACCGTCGTCGGTAAGCGCCAGGGGCGTATATATGGGGGGGGGGGGGGGCGATGGGGCCCGGCCTCCCCCCCGAAATGAAAAATCGCTTATGCGGTAAGATAATAAAAATTGTATAGCCTGTAGTCTGTGCAGTCGGTAGATAGGAATTATCGGTATTTGTAATTTTAGCTTATAACTTAGTATATTCTATTAATATTTGATTTGTCCCACTCAGCACTCGGGCCATTCCATCACTGCTATAGCATAACATTAATATATTCTGTGACCGTAACATTTTGTTATTTATTATCGTTGATCAGACATCAGTTGTGTGCGGTATCTCCGAGACTCAATTTCAAGTCTTTCGTGCTTTAGACACGTGTATTTTCGTGTTTCCGAGTATTTATATCGTATCACAGTTTGTCGTTTAGCCATATGCTTTAAAGTATTGTGGGTACGACAGCTTCATCATAATGAAGAGACAAATGTCGATTCAAAACCTCGTATTTAAAATGTATAATATTCGTTTATTCTTGTAAGAAAATATGTAATTAATTTTGAGTGACTGTAGTAAAAAAATTGTTTACTGCAATGAAGAGTTTTTATACATTTTTACATTACATTTCATAAAAAATAAAAAAATGAGTTTATTTTTTCTCTGGTGAAGTAATGACGATAGTCCAAATAGTCCAAAGGTCTTTTAGCGTTTAAGCAATATTTGTCATTGTGCCTCCTCCGTCATTTCTCCCAAAACTCTAAATACATAATCGGCCCCCTCCGAAATTAAATCCTATAAACGCCACTGGTAAGCGCATATCTTGTAGCGTATTAATCGCAAGTCTAGAAAAATATTCCAAGCGTATTTCATGCGCATAAATCCGTTCCATAAATTAATAATTATCACAGTACCTATATAATATGTCTATATATAAATGACTTGTGTGCATACGTGTATTAGTATATTAGACCGCGTTTTACGTGTCCGTAAACTCTTAAAATCATATTATGTACATAACGTGTACAGGAGGGACGTCTTCACTCACACGATATCAACTGTGTACACATTATATTATACGTACGACCTATATGCACGCGGATGACACTGCAGCAGCCGATGACGGCTGTATAATATAATATATAGCTGTGAACGTTCTTTTCAAAACACGTATACGTACGTCGATTAATCAGCGTCCTCCACTCTCGGTGTACGCCGGCTCGCGTTTTAGGTTGTCAAAACGTTCTTTACACTTTGTTGGCTTCAGCCGTGAACACGGCAATATTCGGCTGTGACGCATGGAACCTATGGATTATATTATATGAATGCAACACAAAACCTCGCGAGCGCGCGCGCGCACACTATAACACATACGCCCGCACACACGTGCACACTCGCACAAACATCCAGTGTACCTACTTATGAAATGTATACGTAATGTATTATTGTTAATAATTTTATTATTATTATATATCATCGACGACAGCAGCAATAACAACAATATGGACGCACATAGTGACACAATGCCGGGGGTGGGGACGAGGGGGGCAGTGTTAACGCGACGAAAATGCTGCAGCAGGAAGAGGAGGGTGTGTCTCCGTACGTATTTTCCCGTAGATTACGATCCCGTACAATACACTTACTCGTATTATACACATAGGTACACCGTACACACGCGCACTCGTATATATCCCAGAAGAGGACGAATGGGGGAGACGAGAAAAAAAAGAAATCCTTTTAAAATAATAATATAATACTCGTAGTATTCTGCAACGATAGATGTAGAGTCGGGCGATAGAGGGACGCGTTCTCTTTTTTTTTCCTCCGGGATTTATATTACTATTGTCACACGCGCGTGCGTTCGTACACACACACACACACACACACACACGTGTACGCTCGAGCATAAGCGCACATGTAACATCTCACTCGGCCGAAGGGTTTGTATAGAGACGCCGCCGACGACATATTATTATTATATATTGTGTGTGTGTGTGTGTATATATAAAGGGGGAAACGGAAATCAATAGCGAAATGAGAAAAAAGGGCGCAAAGGGTGCCGTCTCCGCCATTTTGTTCCGGGCGCGCACCAGATGCGACGGCCATTGTAACCGATTCGCCGCCGGTTTATATTTAAAAAAAAATAAAAAACCTTATAGGAAGTCTTTATAATATGTATATCTAATGTACTACGCGTGTAGAATATCGTCCGAGTGTGTTTATATACGGCCTAAAAAAAGACCGACAAAGACGCGTTACTGTTTTTTCATCCACCCGAACAAAACGTTTAATCGGATGTTTTACTTTACTACTTTTTTTTACTTCTTCTGTTCATTTTTTTACAACTTCTTTTTCTTTTCAAGCCTATATAATCGTATGACCGTTAAAACCAGCGCACACGCGGGAGAGTATACGTCGTACGCGTACGCGCAAACGTTGTTGCACTTTTCGTATCATGTATACAACCAAAAATCAAATGTAAACACATATATTATATCGGTACATATATCTATTGTTTTGAATAATACTATGTATATTATAGATATCACAGTCAAATCTGTCGTATTATATACAATACGAATGATATTGTATAACGTATACGAACCTATATTACGCTTATCGTAAGCGCTTGAACTTGACTCCGAGACGGAAAATTATCTTTTCAAAAAACCGTATATAATTATGTTAATTTAAACTAACTTATTCATTGTATTAATGTAAATATAATAAAAATTACGCGTACGGAAAGAAAATATTAAAATTTTCTCATGTATATAAAAATAAAGATTACAGTAGACGAATACAAAGAGAGAATAGAATATTATTGAAAACATTTAAAAAATATGATTCCCTCGATATGGGTCTAATCTAACTATAATACACGTATTATTCGAGATTAGGTGTATCTAGTTAATCCATAACTCATAAGACTTTGTACGAATATTATAATTATTATAATAATTTCTCATTTTATTTAAAGTTATAATAATTATTAATTCGATTATTAATTCGATTATTTTACATTTCAGTGTGAAAAGCTGAACTTTTCGAGTTAAATTGTTATTAAAAACTATACAATTACAATTATTCACATAAGACACGACTTATATTCATTTTAATATAAATATAAATATACGGATACATGACGTTACTTTTTTTTCCTTTTCCATATACTTCAGACTTGGATCATCAACGTATTCGTGTATGTTAGTGCTTATACGTTTTTGGTTTTAATGATTTAAAGTCATCATTAAAACATTTGCAAGTGATTTAACTGAACCCGTAATATTTTTGTGAGGCTTACCGGAATCATTTACGTAAGCTTCGCAACAACTTTGAGTGTTCTTATCGAAGAACTTACTGCACAAGCTTAAAGGTCCTAAAAAGGTTTTGTTGGAGAAAAACTTTGAAATAAATCATTAGTTTATTTTCATAACAACAATATAAAAATAAACATTAATTTTAAATTTATTATTTGAATATTGCTCCTTTTTTACCCGTTTGGGCCGGGTGCACTAAATAATATGGTGCACTTCCCGGGCACTCAAATAGTTCGCGCGCTGCGCCTCACACCACCGACCGACCTAATGTGTTTATGTGTGTATAAATGTCATAGCAACTCAATCGGTGTGGACGGGATTGCCGAGCAAAACCGACGAGTGCTAGTGTGCGGTGTGGTGTGTAAACGTGTATATATGTGTGTGTATGTGAGTGTGTGTATACTTAAACCTAACTAAATAAATAGGCACTATTAGTTGACTTGACTATATTGTATAATAATAATTATATAAGTTTAAAGTTTACGTGGCTCTTCTGGCCCAACAGAGATATAAATAATAATAATAAAAGAAAATTGAAAAAACTCACTGTTGTCGGCGCGCAGTCTGGACAGCTGCAACTACCTATGCTACAAATATAATCCACACAAAAAAAATAACTAATACAATAATTCAATAATACGATATTTAAAATTCACGAAATGCCGCCGTGTGTGTACGGCGGTTGAAAAAATATAATATAAAAAATCACAAACAAACTGAATTATTATACCGGACTCGATGGTTGTCGGGCAGTTGACACGACGACACAACACACAAATTGTCGTATAATGGTATTTGCTTATATAATAATTGATAGCAGATAATAATTCACAATATACAAAAATTAAAATAAACTCACTAGAACGGTGTGTTCTTATATGTGTGTGCGTGTGGTACGGCCAGTGGTTTAATAAGTGTCCACTATCTTATAATGACAACTGCCTACTGCTCATTATAATTTGGCGGCGGCGCGGCGCCGACATTACCGTTCATTTCAGTCTGGCAATCACAGTGCATAGTATATTCTGTTATAAGCAGCAGCATTTAAAAGCAGTGCTGTAGTCCTAAAAAAAGCAGAGGGTAAAATATGAGTTATAATATTATATATTTATACCATCATTAGGTATCATGTCTTTAAGTAGCTAAAATGCATAATTGTCTAACCGAATACTTTGGTAAAGGATAAATAACATAACACCTATAAATTTGTACAAATTTTAATTAAAACTAAAACATTTTTTCATTTGAGTATTTTACTAAATTATTTTATTGAAAAATATTATATAAAATGTTGCCTGGATTCCGATTTTCTTAAATTACTTCTTCTCAATCTGATTGGTTGTTATCAGCTGAACGATGGTCTTCTAACCACGACCTCACTACATTTTTGGGTTGAACACTTCAATAGGTAGTCTATTTTAACAATATACTCGTACGTATTTCACCGTTTAATTCTTAGTTTTTCTATCAGAAATATTGATAATAACATTTTATTAATTACTTTAATCTTTGTATTATTTGGTGATTTCACTACAACAGAGAGAATACGACCTTAATCAGAAGGTACGCGGAGTTTAAATAACCAGAAGGTATAACCGCAGTGTACCCTCCACTAAAGCCCTGTTTAAAAGTAGGTACTAGTAGAATAAAGTATTTTGAAATTATTTGTTGTTAGTTTCTTAGCGTTGTTTATATATAAATATGTTTTTTCATGTTCTATAACACTGTTCTACATTATATAGGTAGTACGGTACGAGTTGGGCGCATACGTGCAGCGGTAGCTCATTATAGCATCGCTTAAACAACCAACATAAAAAGGTTTTAAAAATTAAAGCAATCTACGAGGGTGGTGTCAAAACGGTTAATATTATTATTATTATTATATATCCGTCACTACGTTAGCTGTCTGTCAAATCGCCACGGGTGACTGGAACTGTTAGTTTTCACGCCGATCCGCCACCCTGAGAGCCTATTATGTCATTAACAATAATCCATTGTTTAATATTCAGAATACTTTTTATTTCCTTTTATGACTTTTGTCGGTGAAACGGGGGAAAAAATAGTAGTTTCTTTTTTATGTTTTTGTTTGTTTCTCGAACAAATCCCACCATGCTGCGAACACACGCACGCTGCGCAAAAAAAAAAAGTAAAAAAATTACCCCGGTAAATTCACAATAGTTTAATTTGCAATAAAAGCTTTAAAAATATATTCAGTTAAAATACACCCCCGAGTCATATTATATTATACAACTGTGCTTCGCTCACGCATAATAAAGGCCATCGCCGTACAGGGTGGTCTCTCGCGGAAATCCGAGCTGCATTAATAAGCGACCTTTAAAATTAATTTTTACTCGTTCTTTATGTCACGTCCAGCGTGAAATTTATTATTTTTGAAATTCCAATTCTAATAGAATAGTATATTTTGATATCCGGTAAATACCAACAATCGGAAAACTATATACTTATTAGGTATTCCGTTTGTTAAATTATGTCTTAAAAATATATGTATAATATTAACAATGACTATACTACTAAATTAAGGGTTATGTACTTATGTGATATAAGCGTCGAAAGTGTGATAATTATATATCATTTGCGCCAAATTTAGTAGAACATTAGTGTCAATATAAATAAGTGTTACCCTGCAATATATGGAATAAGCGGCATAGATATAATAAATAAATATTATTTGCACTTAGTACTTTATAAATTTTAAAAATATTCAAAACAATCGACAACCAATATATAAGTCAACATTTGAATCTCTTTGCTAGCGGAACATTTTCTTTTGTCCCTACATCTCAATGATACATTAGTCATTAATAATGACTCATTATCATTGGCTATTTTCGTTTAAAAACCTATATTTTTGTTTAATTGTTTGTTCACCTTGTGTTGGCATCTATCGCACCGATTGCTCTGAAGTTTTTTTCAAAACTAAAAATTATAAGTATAAACTCGAAATTTTAAAACAAAAAAAAAAAAAAATCGACTGTTAACATCATTTTTCAACGCATACATTCCGTCACTATATAACCCACCCTGCCTTAAGACTCGGTTGACCGGCGCCTTTCGAAAACTGTAGAGTGGCTGCACACTGACCCTAGGCTGCCGCCACCAGGGTTCATGGTCTATGATTTTGTTTATACGTCTTGCGTACATTAGGTATGGCATGAGATATAATATATAACACGAGAAGTAGCCGAATTCACCCGGTACACACCACGTGACGTTAAAACTACGGTACACGCGAGACTTATCCCTCGAACGTGTACAACATCATCGACGTCGATCGGCTGTAAATATGTTATTCGTCACAATCGAAATTGGCCGTGACAAAAAAAAAAGGCCATATGGACGTGTTTCTTTGATAACATACATACGTTCTAGACAGGCTTGACAAATTTCTGAAGGGCTGGTTATAACGTTTTAAGGGGTCTCGATTTCAGATGTTTGTATTAAAAAAAAAAAAAACCAAAAAAAATACCCCCGCCGTACACCCCAACTTATAAGTGTGTAAATAGGATGCTCTTTTGTTGTGAACCGGTAGCACGACAAAGCCGTTTATTATTAATAATAATAATAATAATACCGTGTACCGGACACTCGCAAAACACGATGCGCTCATTATGCATTACGTTATAAACACCGCGCGCAAGGAAATCATTCGACAAAGTGTGAATAATGTGATAAAAGTGAAGAGGAAAAACTAAAAACAAATCATAGTTTACGTACAAATACGTATGATCGGTAGCATTAATGTATGTAATGTATTCTATTCTTGACGGTACATGCGCAACTGCATTGTATTTATGTGCGGAAAGATCTTCTGCCGCGTCTTCCCGATACCCGATCGAATTAAATATTTTATCGGACGCAAACCCCGTCTTAGCCAGCCGGCCGCGCGGGGAGAACGTACTTCGTTTCCTCGGTCATTTCGTTCAGGAGCAGAACGTTGTACAATGCGTGCTACCCACAACAATGTAGCTGATGAAATATGTAATCCACAAAAAATGCGCAGAACGGCACAATATGAATGCGTGTATAAATAATTATCATACGTCCTCCGATCGTATTAGATGCATAATATGGAGATATACTATTTTTTTTTTATTATCTGCTAAACGGCGGTACACGCATAACCTCGCTGCATAATAGTTTGTTGTATGAAATATATATTATCCACACCGCGGTGAATGAAATCACTGGGTATAAACGATATTAAAAAACTAATGGAAATTTTTATGTACGACTCAGTACGTGTATAGTACGCGTATATATAAAACGGTTTATAGTAATAAAAGATGAAACGGATTATGGTCATCTGGTAAATAATAAAATAAAAAATACCGTATAAAATCTCTTTTGACGTGCACGTGGACGAATATTTTTTAATAACTCGACGATAAAAAAAAAAGAAAAAAGTGTACGCATATTTATTAGAATACTGCGTATAGGATTTGGTCCAAATCATGCGGCGTGTAAAAAAAAAAAAGGAAAAATATAAAATAACTTGCCAGTTATAATAAATACCTCTGTGCGTACGTCGTATATATATTGATCGTGTGAAATTGGGCGAACGCGTTTCCACGCGTGGATAATAATAATAACGTGGAATTTTATTCGGACCGGAAACCGAACTGCGGTCGAGACGAAATTTCGCCCGATGCTCGAGAGCGTTACATATTATTGTATTGTACAGTTGTATTGTATCGAGACGTAATGGATACGGCTTTACTGCGATATAATAATATACCCCCGATATATACGAAATGCTCGAGGGTACGTGCATAGGAATGAATATTGTTTATCACGTGATTTCAAACAATATAGTATTTTATAATAATAATTGTCCAGTTTATTTCATTTTCCACGTATGTGGGGGGTATATATTTATATATATATATATTTTTTCAATTCAAACGACAGCGGGACCCGAGCACAATACGGTTGCCGGCGATTCCAACATTTTTGATTTCGTTTTTAGCCATTATCGTTTTTTTTCTTCTAAATTTCATTATACATTTCTCCGTTATATCAATTACTTCTTAGCACATCTTTACTCGCGTACATATAAATGTATAACAACGTTATTTATGGTTTTTTTCTTTTAACTACCACGTACAGTAACTACGTGAGATTATAAGTAAAAGTACTTAGGTCCCCGTACATATTACTAAATAAACAAATAATTAGTCTTAACGTACATATCTGATTGTATAAATGGTAGTACGTTCACACTTGGAGTAAACTGGGTAGGTAGTACAATATGTGTGAATACGTATATTTAGTGAGCTGCGGTATTATCTCGTAAACGCGTTTTCTAGTACTTTATCAGGTACACGAACGGGTGGGTTTAAATACCGTGTGATGCGAGTGTTTTCCAAAAAGGACAATAATATCATATTATATTATTGTACGCATGCGAACAGTCAACACGGTACACACGATGTATTGTCGTCGTATAGTAGGTAACCTGTATCGCGTCATCGGACCTGCACCACGTGCATCGTACATTTACATTGTACACTCATACACTCTCACACACACACACACACACACACACACACACACACACACACACACACACACACACACATGCACGTGCACACACACACACACACGTCTGTTTCGGTCCCGGGCGTTGAATAATGACTTGACAAAAAGCTATATGTACACGTATACGTATGTATAGATAGAAGGGTGTCGTCGTATATAGCATAATATAGATGACCTCGTCCCGAAACGTTTTATTCCGTTTAAGTTATTTTCCAAGAATAATAGCCCCCTCACATACATAATGGAACGTCACGCGCGCCCCTTTTCATACCCTCTAAACGACTTCGCATTTGTCAGAAGCCAAGGGTAACAACAACACTGATCGGATAGACCTCCTGAACATAACAAATGGAAAAAAAATCAAAATAATAACACGTTAAAACAATAAGAAGAGCATTTTAACATCTATTAACGCGTGTATGTGTCGCGCACACCAAACCAGCTCTCTCTATATATATATTGCCAGAGGCGTTTAAGAGTTTTTTTTCCCCCTCGCCCCATATAACGTTTTATAAAGAAATTATCTTTATGAAACGTTATTTGTTTTGTACCGAGTGACACAGAAATTAATTGCCGGTCGTTTGTAACGACGACCGTGCGTTACTGGTCTGCTGGCAAATAGGTGTCAAAAGCAGCACGTATCTATGTAGAGGTACATATTATTATAAAGTATAATACAATATCATGTATTGTTCGAAGCTACGCCATGTACGCGTGGGAATGGGCGAGTTTCTAGCCGTGTTTAAATTCATAACGAGAGTATATTATAATAATATACGTTTTGCCCGTGGTCATCGTTAAAACACGACTTTCAAGGAACTATTTAAAATAATGACACGAGAAATATTTTAATTTTTTCGTTGAAAATGTATAAACCGTACATACATGCAGATGTAACTGCAATACGGATTTTCAACTCGAGACAATTAAAAAACCCAATTCAAATGAATGCACATCATAATGTATAATAGCTCTAGGTTTAAGCGAAAATGCACTCTATAAGTAGGGCCCGGAATTCAATGCAGAGTGCATCGTCCTTATTTAAGTGATCTTATAGACAAGCTCTTCAAGTATATAATTCATTTTAAGTAACAAATAGGTACTTAAAAGGTGAAAATCTAATTTTACAATTTTTTTAGCATTTTTCATATTTTTCGGTTATTTTGTTAGATTCAATGCTCATTTTTACATTATGTGGATTAATAATTTAAATTTAATCAATTAATAATATTATCTACAGAAAAATGCGATCACCGCATCAAATAAAATTTTTCAAATTTTAGTTTTTTTTTCGTAGGTACACAATAAATAATCAGTTTTTTATGTAAGTCATAAATGAAGTGTACAATTAAACAATGTATTTAATACAAAAAAATGTATAGTTTATTTTTTTAACGACGGTTTTGCTGTTTGTTAAATGCATTTTGTGGTCTATTTTTTAGAGAATTTTCGACGGTTTTTGGGGTATTCAAATCAAATTCGTGTCCTAACTACATAAGCAATATATTGAATCAATTTTAAGCCTTTTAGGTCTAAAATGTTTTCGTAACTCAGCTCGGTACACAAAATATTATGTACATTACTTTGGAGAGTGTACCTATACATTTCTGATAACCGAAAATGTATTTTATCTTAATTTCTGAGCTTAATATGAGAGCAATGTATTTTTTTAGATCTGATATTGCGAGGTATTGTTTATAATCTCTGTACAACCATGAATCAGCGATTACTTATTGTGTACTACCTAATAACAGTGCGTATTGTTATTATAGTATAACATTAGTTTTACAGTACTGTAGTACATTCGTGAAAACAATCGTTATAAAATAGTTGACAAACAATGAGCAAACACTGAACTATTGAAGTATCGAGAGCTT
Source organism: Periphyllus acericola (assembly GCA_949715065.1). Lineage (NCBI taxonomy): Eukaryota > Metazoa > Arthropoda > Insecta > Hemiptera > Aphididae > Periphyllus > Periphyllus acericola. Next base: position 66,581,313 of record OX454264.1, read on the forward strand.
TTTCTTGTACCCAAGAATGTTTTGAAAAGTTGAAAAAGGCAAAGAAGCGCGCATGAAATCCAAAGTCGACGTGAAGTTTTAGAAGTGTATTGAGATTCTATATTACGGTAATCTACACGAAGCGCACGGATGGTTTGGCGCGTATCCACGTATTTCCGTGTACAATATTTTTCATGTGATACGCATAAATAGACGGAAATTATTATCATGGCTTTTCTGTTTTTTGCTCGTTTCGGAGTGCACTCCGGCGAAACGCGACGTGATCGAAAAACCGCCCGAACAGTCGATCACCGATCACGGTATACTGTAACGTACCGCGGTTGCAATTATCGTGACACACTCGCATATTCTATGCACAGTCAACTATTCGTAAACGGTGGTGAAATCGAATCGAACGCTCGCCTATACCTGCCCCGCGTATATGTACCGCGTACTGTACCATGTGTGTAATACGCGTGTAAATATTGTGTTCGTGTGTTGTTTAACAACACGTACGTAACGATTCGATTGAAAACGCGCGTCGATTCGGAAGAATTTCTCAGCTGGAAACACACACGTCGCGAGACATATTATTTGATTATTTCTACCCTTTTTTTTTTTTTTATTATTATTTACCCCCGTCGTAATGACTTGTACCTATTGGAACGCATCCACCCTTCCCACGATGTACATGTATGTGGGTATATATATACACATGACTGCCAGCGTGAACGTTTTTTCGTCGTATTAGGAATACTCTTCGCAGCGTGAGCCAACAACAATAATCGAACGCTATTATTACGTTCGTCTGCGACGTTTCGTGTATAATAAATACGCGGAGACGTTTTCACAAGACCGGGGGAAAAGGAAAAAAGAAAAAAAAAACTTTTCTCTCGTACACCAGCATCGTGTCGTCACATGGGGGTAGGTGTATCGAACGAAAAGTCCAGTTATACGTAGCGTTTAAAATGCGCACGACTCCGTACGTGTTATGTGCCTACGCACGTGTTGTACAACTGCATTGAACGCCGTCGTCGGTCCGCTGCGGCATTATATTTTTATTGTACTTAACCACGGACGGACCAGATGTCAGCAGTCGTCGCCGCCTCCTCGTGACCCGTACCGAATGAAGTACATAACGAGCGCTGCAGCAATTTTTTTTTTCGCTCGCCGATCGGTTTTGCTGCACAAACACGGTTTTTATGGACTTTGCGCTTTTTTCCACCTCTTGTCGACGCTCATGAGTCACGTAAGTCGACAACGCGACCCGCTGACGTTAACTGCGGTCCCACTGCGGCCGGCCGTAAAAACGAGTGCACAACATTAAGATAATATGATCAAGCGCGCGGGCGCGTCTGTATAATTTATGTATATATTAGGTTTTCGTTATAACGCGAAACATATATACGCGACGACACGTATTATAGACCGGAAGATTAAAATAACGAATAAATCGGGTCCAGAGAGTAGAATTAATTTTATCGAAATATCCGCTTAGAACGTTTTAAAACAAAATTACAACATTAATAAATAAATGACAAATAAATTAATAGATAATTCGCCCTTTTGTTTTTATAAAGATCATTATGAAAATTATTCAAGGAATTCAATCAACGTACTTCAGCGAGCTATTATGTTCGTCAGTTACCGACCCATATCATATAATAGCGTTTGCGTGACGCCGCCCACCGCACGGGTAACAATAATAAAACAAACTTTTTCGCGTGATTTTGACGTAAGTTTTCGGTACAGTTTCGTACCAGCTGATCTACTTATTCTTAATAAGCGATCCCTTAATCAGATCTACGCGGTTTTTAAATTATAATATTATAGTTAAGTTGATATTTGCCTTAAATATTTTTTATTATACATAATTGTTTGTATCCATGGTATTTCATTATTGTATAATACCTATTATCTCTAAGTATATTGTTTATAATATTAATATGTTTGTACTCCATTGTCAAAAGCCAACAGGCGTTTATAATATATATATATATATATATATATATATATATAGATAAAACAATCACAACAGAGTTCTAAATCAATAAATATATCATGTTATAATGGACTCGGTTAGAAAACCTCGACGGACGGTGGTGCTCGTGTTTACCTATAAGAATTGAAGGCATATTTTCAAGTGTACAGAAAGACTGTAATGACGGGTGCGGTACGAATAACCATCAAACATATTAATCAACTATTATCTGCAGTCGGTCATCTGAACATCATGATTTAGTGCGGCCCGTCCAAAACATTTTAACGAACCGTTTAATCAATTATTATATACATAGTCCTTACGCGACCCTATCCGTATAACGTGTATAAGACGTTTTCGTGTATTAGTAATAATGTGTTTATCTCGTGTACGCTAAGATGTAGCACAAAAATATCTTTCTGGTCTATTCTCCCAACGCTGTAGTACAAAAACAATTGGCTCACACGTGCAGTGTACGTATTTTTTGTGAGTCATATTATTATCATTATTACCACATAACATTATAATATTACGTAACAAAACAGTCGCGGATACGCCGCATGATTCGTCGTCATCGCAATAACTGAAGTTAACTTTTATCATTTTGTCATTTTTATATATTATTTCATCATAAATACAGTTTTATTGTTTGACCTTTTGAACTGAGTTAAATATTGTTTTTTGTGCACAAACGTTTTTTGGTTTGACGTATTGACTCGCCAATGTATTTGACAAAACTTGCGACGAGAAAATATTTATTTAAGTAGCTGAACAGCTGTTGGTAAGTTTAGTGTAAGCACGTTTCACTAAGATACGCTCACGTAGTAATATTATACAGTTATAATTGTATGTACATTGAATACATATAGTGTTCCTACGCGGAGTTCGACATTGTATATAAATTCTTATTATTCTTATATAAATTGTATACTTTTCCTGCTCATTTTAGGTATTCCATAAAATGCCAGATTCAACACTTTTCCTGTAACATAATACACATTATACAATCTATACAATACACGTGTAAGGTATCATTGCGACTATACAACGTCATAATAATGTGGTTTCTGTAACGTATTTTTCTATTTTTTTTTTTTGTCGCTTTACCCCGTCGTATCGTCAGTTGCTACTTTCCTCTCGAGGATTGTTATGATTACGAACAAAAAAAAAATAAATAAAAAACCGAAATAAAATCTAATGAGAAAAAAAAATAAAGCACTGCAATCACGAGACACACGATACGCGCGCACCAGGCGAAACCGCCGGAGGTGGCTCGCACGCAGACCGCAAAATATGATTACGACCGCAGCGGTTTTTGAAGATCGAATTTACATATCCGATTTCTCTGCGGCGCGACCGCGACCGCGTGCACGGTATATCACGGTATCATAACCGCGGCCGCCAAAGTCACCACGCATCTTCGGTCCGGTGGCTACCGCACCGATCCCTGAAAACTACTTTTTTATTCGTACGCACACGCACACACATTCACACACACAAAAAGAGACTACACGCACACACGCATGGCCATTATAACATTATAATGTTACAATACGTACGCGCATTGTGCTTGGAGATGGAACGGAAAAAAAAAACAAAAAAAATAATAATAATAATAATAATGAAAATAACCGTCAGGTAATATCATCGCAGCGGTACCTATATCGTACACGTATACAACGTATCCGACCGCCCCGCCGTTGCTACGCGTACACATGTACCATGTCGTGGGTGGCCCTGTCTGCGGACATTACTTCCGGACCGGCAAGCTCGGTATGCGCATGTTATTACACGAATATGCGCAAGCCATAACGCACGATATACTGGGGACAAGCGTCGCGCCTCGCGCGCATATCCGAGATAATAAGCGCGTAAATAGGACACGCGGTGGCGCAGGAAGACTCGTTAGCGCCCCTGGCAAACCTAGGAAAATGCGCTTTTTTAGCGATTAAAAAATTGACGAAAATACGGAATGATATTTTTTATGTATATAATTAGGTAATACAAAATTATTTAATCATCAGTTTTTGTTACAATGTAAATTTCAAACTAAAAAAATTTTCTTTTCTTGCTTTAAGGCTAGTGAATTCATCGATAAAAATAAGTACCAATTTTAAAGCACAAATTTGCGCCCCTGGCGTAGGCACAGTTCGCCATACCCATGCTACGCCACAGAGGACACGCCACGTTATACCACGTATTGTGTACATCAGGGGTGGGCGACTGGCGGCCCCCGTACCATTTTAATCAGGCCCGCGTGTTTGAAATCAAAGTTGATTTGAGAAAATATTGAGAAAACGTTCATCTACGTTCAATAACATTCAGCGCTGTAAATGTCTAAACACGACATGTCCATAGATATTTTGTTACGTCAAGTGTTGTACACGTCGTATCGTTCGGTTGTAGTTTTCGTTTTCTGGCCCGCTAGATCTTAAAGGTCTAAAAACTGGCTTCATGCTAACCTAATGTTGCCCGTCCCTGATATAAATATTACTACAAACTGTTAGGGCGTTCCGGATTTTACGGGACTGTCCCGCACTTCAACTTAGTGTCCCACATTTTTTCCCGACGAAAGTAATACGGGACGCATTTCGTCCCGTTTTTTCAAATCCATCCCGTAGGTACTCCCCTGTTAACCTCGTTTTTTTCTTACTCCTAATATCTATTATTAGGTACTCAATAAAATCTCTGATTTACTAGGGGTTTTTTTTTTTTTGGTTATTGTTTTGGCCATCTTAACGGATATAATTATTGTTATTTTATTTAAATAATAACTAATTTTGTTGTTTAATTTAGCAAAAAAAAAAACATATAACGTACATAATGTAAGCAATCATCAATCGTAAATAATATTATGCCGAACTTGTAAGAGCAATAATCGCACTGACACATTTCAATTTTGTTAAGCAAAAAAAATGTATGCAACGTTTTTTCAACGTCCTGTTTGTCGATTAAATAATATTATTATATCATTGTTGCATGTACACTGCGCGGCGTGCGTGCGTATGTATAATACGGGTTTTTAGATGTAATTATGTCTCGTCGTAATTTCGTAATTACAACATGGTATCATCGGGATTTCCGTTTTTTTTTTTTTTGTATAACATAATATTTATAAATCGTTTTAGTGTTTACAATACACGCGAATCACAGAGTGTTACGATAAATGCGCGCGGTATCAGTAGGATTACAATGTTTACGCTTGATCATAGTGGCGTATTGCATATCGTTTATTGCACGTCGCTTGTATAATAATATATTAGTAACAATCATAAGTTCATAACTAACAATATATAGTTTATGATATTTTGTGTGTGTGGACTTGGTGGTCGACGGACCACGCACTGTATATTAGATGAAATATACCTTGTTAAATGTTAAACCGTGTGCCGTGGGGTACCCAATTTTTTTTTTTTTTTAGTAGGGGGGAGGTTTAAATAATATTTGACTAAATACTTTTGAATTTTGTATGGTTTTCATTTTTGTTCTAAAGTTCGAAAGATGATAAAGTTGAATATTAAGTTTACCACAAATTCATTATTTTATATCTTCATATGTTTCTATTAATTGTTTAAACACACCTTGAAAGAATATCTTTAGATATTTTCATTTCTTTCTTAGGTAATAATACAATAAAAAGTTTGATATAAACCTATCGTTCAATTGATCTAGAAAATTAACTATAAAAGGGATGAATACTGAGACTTTTAAAAAATATACGCCGTAGCGCTTAATATCAGTAGTTAGAAAAAGTACCTATTTAAACTGTTAACATAAGAAGGAAACGCAAAACATTTATAATTGAGTTTGTACTAGTGGTAATTAATATAATCCAATCTAATTTAATAATTATTGTACTTTATTTGTATATATTTGAAATTTGATATTATTAATGTTATGTGAATATTTAGTCGCAATTTTCAGGAGGGGAAGTACAACCCTCCAACCGACCGTATATACGCTATTGATTTTAATATTAGGACCAAGATTTAAATGCAAAATGCAGTTTTTACATTTTTTTAATGCATATTTATTGTACGCCCGAGAAATTATTCAAATTTAATTATTCTAATTAAATATTCATTAATGAATAAATTGTTTTATTGACGTTTAGTTCGATTATAACATCAAATCAACACTTTCTAATTTCAAATTTCTTTGCAAATTATAAATTAGGTAGGTTCCTACCTAATAAAATAATAAATTTCATAAAAAAAATTCATAGCTGCGTATAGGGAATTGTTGGTTATTTTTAGAGCATATATCGATGGTTTTTAAGGTATTCAAAATTCAAATCCGAACCCCGATCATAATATAATGTGCATATAATGTTTTAAGAACCTAAGTCGTCATTGGAATCGTTCATAACTTTTTTAATAAATGCAACGATGGTATAATTATGTATTCCACAAAATTTGGCGTGTCAACTTTTCGTCCTGTTTATACTTACGTGGTGCCGCATACATTATAACCGACACGTGCATTCGAATTCGATGTTCTAGTTCTACTTAACTGCAAAATTCTCTTCAATGGCAACAAATAACGTGATTTCATTGTACAACACGTGTATACAACATTGAACTTTCGTCGCTATGGTGTGTTTTTATGACTACATACTTGTAGTTACAAATTATTTTAATGAAATATTTGTAGTTCTAGTCCCCGCAAGTCTTATAAAAAATAAAATTTGAATATCTTCGTAATCTTAGCAGATATCGTAATGGTACACCTTGTAAATGAGATTCAAAACCAAAGTGTTTAATATTCGCACCTATAGTTAACCATTGTTCGACTATATCCGGCTAAAAAACACGAATATCCTTAAATGTCGTCTTGAAAACAAAAACTTCTGTCAGAAGTCATAGCTCTGGAATATCGTATACCATTAATATTCACCTACAATTAGAATCGAAACATATCGTATACGATTTTCGTTGTTCGTTCAACTTCCTCTCTAAAAGTCTTAAGCATATTATGTAAACCACAGCTCGACCGACCACTCAATCGATAGTTATTGTAATAGTACACTGTTGTTGATCAAAGTTATCGTTATTACAAAGATACTTGGCCAGCTCGTGACGATTATTTTGTATTATAGTACTATAGATGACTTGTAGATATGAAATACATATTAATACATTTACGCGTACGATATAATAAGCCACCGTTCAAAGCGAACAAGTTCGTCGAGAAAATAACAATAATTATAACCGTGTCGATCATGCGCTGTCTTTAAGAAATAATAAATAAACAATTAAGTTTTTTACCAACAGCTCGCCGCAACGATTATGTATCGCAAATATTACACAAACGCTGCGCCTATATATACGATGCGGTTCTTTTAATCTTTTGCCGGCGTTATGGGAAAAAACCACATAATATAAAGTACAGCTATTGAAGGAAAAAATACCGCCGACCACATATTACTATTATTATTACTATTATTTTACACGCTAAACGGTTTTTTATCATAATCACTTCAAAACAGTTTTTACTATAAATATAATAATACTATATATATGTATGTATATCTATTACGAATATATTACGTACCGTCCGACAGTGCTATACAATATATTTTATTATTCGCGAACATATACAATATACGAGTAAATACATCACGTCATATCCCGCGGTCGCCTGCATCAGCACTCACCCCATACACCATCAAGGGCTGTTTTTGCCCTTACACCCGTACTAATAATTGTATATATATATATATATGAATGTGCTCCGCCGTCGCCGTTTATTTTTTAGATTGAGAGATACCGTTTCGGCCGTTTCACGGATTAGGTTGCGGATACATTATATTATTATTTTGCGCGGAGAGATTGTGAGAGGGACGACGCCGACGACGACACGACGACCGTGCGATGGCGTGTTCTACACGGATTTATGACTCGGACGCGTTCACGTGATGATAAAAACTCGTGACAAATCTAATTACGCCGGTTCGCCGTGAAAGGGTTTCTTTTTTCGTTTTTGTTATTTAAACGGGTACCCGCGCAGCAGCACAATGTCCAAACCCTTTTTATCGTCGTACTACATGTAATATTGTTTGTGCGTGTCTATATACATCACATAACGGGCTCGTCCTGGCGTCCTCGTCCGGGTCCTGCATGGTCGTCGTCGTCGTCATCGTTATCCACCGATTATCCGCGCATCGGACACTTAACAAAAGAGAGAAATAATGTTTTATCATCGTCATTATTGTCATTATTATTATTATTAATAGCGACCCACCGCCGCTGTATAATAGTCACCCGGTAATTGAGACGGACGCGCGTCCGCTGCGCAGCACATCACAGCGGGGACGTTGATTTTTATTTTAATTTCTTCCCTTCGAGTAGGCAGCACGCACAATACACGTCATGTGTACATTATAATATAATCGTACATGTGTTTCGTTATGTTATAATTGTACGCGATTACTCGTATGCCAACAACCGTGCGCGCGACACGACATTATAACACGATAATATTATGCAGACGGCACAATATGTGGAACATTTTCAATCAGTTTTGACATTCAATACAGCGCGTCGCATAGTCCTCTATCCTCACGCATATTGATATTATAATATGTGTCGCGCACATAAAATCGAGGATAAAAATATTATGTCTATGATAATACACTCTGGTACACTGTGGTATTTAGACGCTCGTGTGCGCTGTAAAAATGTAATATTATCAATTATCATTTTTTTGTTTTGCGCGCCTCGTGACACGGGAAATAATATTGTTATTGTGACTATACTACACTGACGAGTCGACGACTGATGAGATAACGTTGCTTCGCGCGTGCAGCTGAATTACACACACGCACACACACACACACACGTGTATGTAAAATATCGAAATTAAATAGGTTATTTTATAATGTTTCGCACTCAGTCAATACGTCAGCATAATGATTCATTACGCGTATGTTATCATGGCGGTTGGACATGTTTAACAATATTCTTAACACGTCAAGTTCATATAGTTAATCTAGAGAATTGTAACCCGTAGTTTCAGTCTATAGTCAAGTGTTATAAGTTGAGTATCAAAAATGAGTATAGGAACCTCATTTGGTTGAAAATAAGTGTTTTTTAACCTAATTGTATTGTGATATTAATAAAAAACTTATTTGTATATGCTCGATAAATAAATTGCTGTTTTGTATTCCAGGAATTTTTAACATTCAACACTTTCACAAGGATTTCGATTTTTCTTATTAAAATCAATAATTTTTATGATAAAAATATATTTTTTCACTCTCTGGATTTTAAACAATTGACTCAACGTGAAAATCATGTGACTAGTATAGCTGCATATCATAGTAATAACTTAACTCGTTATAAGTTAGAATTTACTTCAAAAAATATAAGCTTACACATAATATTCTTAACCCGTTTGACGTTTCCATTACTTATTTTTCGTACGCACTGACTGACAAGCGGATTGTTAAAAATCTTTTCATCGGGTTCGCGGGCAATGCCGATCGAAATTTGAATTTTAGAATAAATCCCCTATATATATATATTATATATATTTACGAGTGCGTGCGTGCGATATTCCGCGCTGTAGTAAATTTAAAACGCGGCAGCTGAGAGTTGATTAAGAATGCGACCGGTTGGCAGAGGAGCTGGTACACAGGGGGCAGGAAGCCTTCACAGCGTATTATAGCTGTTGTACAAATCCCTACGAAATCACTTTACAAAGTGTATATTATATCATGATACAAATGTACACAACAGAAACGTGGCGTGTTCATTGTTCGCGCGTTTGACGTTGATCCGGTTTCTCGTGACTTTATAGTTACATTATGTACATTGAAACTTCTGTGGATCAAAAAAGGGTTGTCCGTGTGATGTGTTTACTCCTTCGCGAGGGATCGATTTCTCGGCGCGTTCACAACAACTGCAGTGGTGTGTGTTTATTCGGGTTCGTTTCATCGCCTCCAAAGAAGAAGAGAAAGAAAAAAAAAATAATAAAAACGAATGAGAAAAAAATACACATACATGTATATAATATATATAAAATAGTAAACAAGTATACATATATATATATAGGTTATACAGGATCAAGACGCCTGCATTCAGGTAGCCGCATATACGTACCGCCCAGAAATAATGGTTTTTGTTGGCAATAAAAGCAGAAAAACTACGAAGGTGGGCCACCGTCTATATATTCTATACGTACAATATAATATATATATAATAAGAATTAATTGAATTATTAAAAATGTATAAATACAGCCGAGTGTAGAATTAAACGTGGAACAAAACGTGTATAGTATGTAGTTAATAATTCATAACGTTTATGCCTTGAGAAGAAGTAATAATTTAGATTTTTTACACTTTGATATGTTTTATTAGTATTTTAAATATCCTCATTTTATTATTTTTTGTAAAATTAAATCCAGTTTTCCATGTTAATTCATAATTAAATTTTGTTACCACACACGTTCGCCACTATAATGATTATATTTACCATACGTACGGATAACTAGTACCTATGTATTCCTTTAACTGCAATTATTATATCAAGTCATTTTCAATACATATTGTATTTAATGAACACGAGCGTCACCCGTGTCTATGTAAATTATTGGAATTCTGTAAAATTATTCAAAAATTTAGATAATTCGATTCTATCTATGCGTAGTGTGCACAATAAAGAGTATTTTTCTCAACAGTGGTGATACTGAAGCCGACCTGAGGTTGATTTTTGTTTACATTTTTGAGAATAGCCGCACGACTTGAATAGGAAAAGCACTATTTTTGGTTTTATCTTTCAATCTGTGATAATATCGTCCGTAGGCACACACGTGCGAGTACATGAAAAGGATTTTAACCCCGTTCCTCGGACATATTTGCAAAACTCGATGAAGTAATTGAATAAAAAAAAAAAAATCTCCCGTCATAACACAATAATGCGCATATCATTTCGCGTAATGTTTTGGATATCATAATAGTGCACTGCTCTGCTAACGAGCGACGGCGGCACAAAGAGCACTGCGTTATTATTATTACTATTATAATTTTTTTTTCGCAAATCCAGTCCCGTGGACGAAAATATAATGTCGTGCTTCCCCGTGATACGTACGAGGTGAATAATACTCTATATATCATAGGAAGAACGTTTATTATGCGCTTATTTTGTTTTGTTTGGTTTCGCTGTGCGCGTCGCTAATGAGAAGCACACGTCTTGAGAGCACGTGGCACGCGCGTTTTCACAATGGATTTTGATAAAAACAATGCGTTTCTGTTTAGCTTGATTATATTTGATTTTCACGTCTAATTGGATGTTAGTAAACAAAAGGATCTGCGATCCCTTGTGTTTCCTTTTTTTTTCGCGTAGCCGCCGCCGCCGCCGCCGTTGTTTTCGTAGTAATAGGTTTATGTATAACCGTTCGAGGAGGGGTGGTACACACTTACCTATCCCCTGCGCAATAGTGCACAAACAATATTATTCACAACACTTTTACTTTATCCGTTTTAAACTCGGTCATCCATGCCGACAAGCAAAACACAGTATTATAAGTATTGAGCTGCAAAACAATAAAACTGGTTGATAAATGTAGCAAATCTAAATAAGAAATAATAATAATATTATGTAACTACGTGTACCTATATGTATACATTCATTCGAGCGGATTAAAACGGTCGAAATGTGTACCTACATACACCCATGATTTGTGGTACTAAACCGTCATTCTGACAAACGCAAGCCCTGGCTTACGCATGCACAAGCACCGGAGCCCTTTTCCGTTCTCTACCGAAAAAAATAATAAATGTTAGTATTAGTGAGATTGAGCTAGTTCTACGAAAGTGATAAACATGGAACATTTTGTAAAATTATTTATTTAGGTGCCTTATAATAATTTCAAATTTATATATAGCCTATAATACATTTTAACATAACCGATGACCAATCATGATGTTACAAAAAAATGAACGTTGGACGACATAATATCGATGATGAATTGGCCAAATAATAAATTCATATTGTAATAATAGTAATAGTAGAAATATGTTTATTTCTTACGGTAGAACATTTTAGCTTAAATAATTAATAAATATTAAGTAGGTACAAGATATATAACATCTCCTCAAATGTCTTTGGATGTGCGTGAGGAGGAAATCAACTTATAAACTAGAGTATGATATACAAATAATCAAATGTATTACAAAAGAAATTTAAGCTTATATATTATACAATAATAATATACAATGTAAAAACTATAATGGTATGAAAAAAAAAGAAATAAAGAAAAATGTATTCTAACAAGACATTATTGTGAAATGTTTTTTGAAAATATTTTTTTCATTTTTGAAATACATATTATAATAATTAACATTGTATTTAGTGCAGAACTGAATGAATTCGTGCTTAGTGTTTTGTTGACCGAACACAGTATTCATTTTGGGAACCATTACACTGGTGTAAGTCTTAAAGCGACCAGCGAGTATTACATTAATAAGCTGGGGTATTTAAAATGGTATGTCAACATAAATAATCGTACACAATTGTATATTATATAATACACGGAAAATGCTCTTTGTGTACACAATAATTGTAATTAAAATGTAGTCACGTAGAGGTACGGATTAAGCGTTTAACTGCAGTCTTTCGACTTTCCTATGTGAACACGTTTATTATTCATAGTTAACAGCAAATGCACGAACACTCTATTTATTCAAATTAGCCCCGGAAAAAAACAGTTAAACAGTTCAAGTAATGCGCTGTACGCGTCGATACGTGGAATTCACCGTTCGCAATGTATCTCGCAATCGTGTGATCCTTAATCCACGGAAAAATGATCGGGTATATATACATTGTAGACTTGGTGTTTTAATACGCGGAGTTCGCGAGGAAAAAGTGTGAGTTCGTTTGTTCTACTCTTAGGGCCGCGGTACGGCCGGCCACATGCGACGATATTATAACCCGCGACGAGACGTGTACGTTTTTATTTATTTATTATTCTCGTCATCGTTATTATTATTATTATTTTCGGTTAGCGCGCGGCGGCGGTCGGTCGAAAATTAATTATAAATTATAATAAAAAAAAAAAATAAAACGATTTCCTTCGAAAATATTGTCCAAGAGCTAAATAATAATAGTAATAATAATAATGACGATAATCGCGCGTACATAATAATATCGTGTAAGAGGCCGTTTGTGTCATCGGAGGATACAATTTATCGATGATTTTAGTACTGCAGGTTTCGAGCCGGCGCGGCGGCGCGCGGTATATCCCTCTCCGTCTGATGCTGCTCCTCCCTGCACATTACTATAATAATAGCTAGGGGTCACATAAATTGATGTTTACGGTCTTGTCGGCGTCCGTGTGTGTGTGTAGTATCGTCGTCTCCTATAATACTTTGTTTTTTAATTTTTTTTCCTTCTTAATTTGCCAAGACCCCATACCAATTTTTTTTTTTTTTTTATTTTATCGTATTTTCTACCTTTCGGTTTTAACCGAGACGCCGCCGATCTTGTCTCTCTGCGGAGGCCCGACCCAATACAAGTACGTGTGTGTGTGTGTGTGTGTGTGTGTGTGTGTGTGTGTGTGTGTGTGTGATATTTACAACCGATACCGAACCCTCTCGAAATTGCAGTAATTCAAACGTCGTCCGGTTAGATGATAACAGTTACTGCAGCTTGTTTTACTGCACGTCTCAAGAAGTTATCTCGTACGTTTCTATAATGTATTATAATTTATTCATTTTTATAACATAAACATATTTACAATACGATGAGTAAATAGACAATTGGTAAATTGAATTTCACTATTAATGCGTTTTCATATGTAAAATGATACACGAATCACGTGTTCGAGACGTGGTTATCTGTCCAAGAGAAAAACATATAACACATAATATTATTATGGGTAATATGCGCATTCGAATTATTTATTATACAATTGAAATATTATTACGTGGAACGAAATAGAATAAATTTGCTACGCTCGGGTTTTTTTTTTTTATACGTACACTAGTCAAATCAAGTGATGTTGAATATTATGTGTTAAGCGCATATTATAATATCATTATGCGCGTATAATACGTGTATGAAGCTCTATATATATATATTATATATATTATATACATGGAAGTCAACATGAAACCTCGATTTTGTGTGTCGAGACGAATAACATTGATGTTTTTGTACTTGAATGAAAAAAAAAGTACTTACCCTAAATACTGATAGTGATTAGGGTGTGAACTATAAGTAAATGCTCTAATAACAAGAGGAATGCCTTAAATAAATACGATTTAACGCACTTGTGAAAAAACATTTTGAGTAAATGCCTTAAAAATGATTTTAAACAATAAAAAAAACTTTTTTTGTTGTTTAAATTATTTATGATTTTTATTTTTCTTCCCTTATTTTCTTTTTAGCGGAAAATTATAGTGTACAAATTGATAGGTACATTCGTTATATTTGTAATTTGTGTTTCGTTATAGTAGCACTGGACTGTTAGACGCAGTGCTTAATATTTTCAAATAGTATATAATTGACACTTATTGCAAATAGAAATATGATTTTTTTTTTCATTTAAGAGCAACACAATTCAATTCAATTTTCGAAAACATTTGAAATATGTAATACATAATAATAAATGCCACAAAAACCTAAAAAAATGGTCTTAAAAAAAAAAAGTTCTCAAAATACAAAATTAGGGTATGATTTTTAAATTCTTTGGCATAACGAACTTAGTGCTTGTAAAGCATAAATATACTATAATACGATATACGAAATAAGAATATTGTATACTTTTTGTTGTTTCGAGTAGGTACGGAATGTTAATTTTTTATTTTACTTTGATTTGCTGACGTAACTAATTGTAGCCGATTTGTCTTTGCCCACACAGGTTCACATACTGTCGCATTTCATAATGAATGGAGTGTGCGTACGATGGAAAGGACGTATCGACTTGGACAAATTGGACGGTACCGGTTGCCTGGAGTTCGACGAGGAACGAGCAATGGTGGGTGTTCGGCAATGCCCTCCAGAAACGATAATATTTGTAAATTATTAGTCGTAACATACATAGATATTTGAACTGTTACGCGTGACCATCACGAATTTCCCTATCGGAAGGGTGATTACTAGCTATTTGACATTTTTGAATTATACGTCTCATTACGTTTCGTAGAGAATAGATTTTTTTAGATTTTAGAGATAGAAAACCCTGGGTCATTTGTTTCTCGTGTTTCATTGTTTCAAGTGACAAGTGCACACACACACACACACACACACACACCGGTCGGTTTGTCTATTGTCTACGTATACACTCGAAATTCACGGAGAGTATAGGTACGCGTCATCACGGCTCTTACTGCACGCGTTACTGTACTGTTACGTTCACTATTACAACAGTATTAGGTATGATTTATGCGCATCAAATGTGGGTGACAATCGAATGGTCTGACCCGTAGTTATACTGCAACACCGTTTAAAAATACGTTTTTTTGTCGTTGGAAAAACAATAACGATTCGTGCTACGCCGGTACAGGCTTCCATGACATATCTCATTCGGGCTTAGAAACTTCGAGTTATTGCACGTCCACTGCAAACACAATATAGTATTGCAACCGTTGACAATTTGAGTACTCGACGCATGTTAATGCGGGACTAACTGTCATTATTACCAGTTTGGACCCACCTAATGATGCGTAGACGTTGTTATCTGCCAAAAACTTGGTATGCACGTAATACGTATATATTATACCGTAATATAATCGCGTACATATTATTATACCTGCAGTGATGGCCAAACTTTTTCAAGTTCGTGTCCGACTGGAAAATTTTTTTCTTAACATGGTCGACTCGTGCGGAGACCGTCGACCAGAGTTTCGTTAAAACGGTTGGCGAGCGCAAATCATCGGTGACGATCGATGTGTACGAATTCAAGCTCTTATAAAATGCCGAAGATCGACTACTTTCAAGTCGTTCGCGGTCGACCGGTAGACCGCGATTTACCGCGTTTGGCCACCCCTGTAATATTATATACTATAATATGCGTGCACTCGTACGGACAGCTTAGGTCAATAAGTATCGTAAAAATTGTTAGTATTTTCTCTCGGGCCAACGGATGTAGGAACTATTTTTAACAGCAACAAATCTCATAAACATCAACGAGACGCGATGTTATAAATCACCATATACTTTTAAAACCTCTACACGATGTTTTTAACGAAACTGAAACGTTAAGACTATTTTCCGCTCTATTTTATTAGACGAATATACTACTGTACATATCTATAATATAAGATGTAAAATCAACCAAACGTTTGGTTATTACAACAAAATTTGTTCCATCGCAAAAGTAGAAAAAAAGAAAAATGTATAGCTAATTATTTCAATGTAATTTTTCTGAACGGATTTTATACTAAGTTACACCGTGTAGATAAGTTTCTGCCAGTCTTACAAATGCGCACTGAGTGTTCACTCAGCGACTCGGTGACTTTACTCTGTACTTTAAATTTTAGTTCCGATTGTAAATCACAGATATTTGAATAATAATTTATTTTGATAATTTAATATTTTAGTAACTACGATAAAATAATGGAGTAATGAAATCGTAGTGGAAGTTGTCTTAGTAAGACAAATATGAATAATATAATAAACTTCATTTCAATGATTTTTGTGTTTACAGATCGAGAACCGATTGTTACAAGAACAAGTCGAAAGATACAACGACCGTATCAGAAACTATCAAGACAAGCCTCGTGCGTACCGAAACCAAGAGCGTGGCGTTCACGATTCCAATTTAGAAGTTAAAAGAAGATTAAATTATTAGAGATGATCCATTTGCGTTCGTTTGTGTGTGCGTGTTTGTGTGATTGCCTTGAGTATGTGACAATGTATTTGTGTGTACGTATGTTTTTTTTTTTAATTAGTTTTTATTTTGTTAATTATTTATAACTGTATGAGAAGAAAACAACGATTATAATTATATTGACTCGCTTTTATACAACGTCACGATCTATTATGAATTGCGTTTGCACGATAAACAATCAATCGTTTTTATTTATATTTTGATTTCCTGAGATTATAGCGTACGATATCGCCGGTCAATCTTTTGTCGATTTTCAGAAATTATTTGCAATAAGATTTTACTGTAACTGTGCTTTTATATAGTATGTAGAACGGTATGCCAAACTATAATAATTTATTATTGTATAGTATATTACAAATAAAATACATCGAAAATAATTACCGGGCACGGGAAATTCAACCGTTTAATAATTAATCAAGAGTGTTATGGATTAAATCGAATGGTCTGACATATTTAATACACAGAATATACAATAAATTATACATATATCATGATTTTTTTATTTTTACCTTCAGTCTTCTTTCAGTTCTTTATCGAAATCCTCGTTCTAAAAGTCCCATGAGGTCGCGTAGTCTTTTGTGTCCTCTGATTTTGTCTCGAATCTCGGAGAGTCAATTACTTATAACCATCAATGCTGACACGTGACTAAGGTAGTAGTTACATCGGATATCGTAGCAACAAAAACATATTATAGTCCTTTCTTCATGTTAACAGGTAAATAATGCGAAATGTAAGTTATAACTTATTTTTTTCATAACTTTTATTTTTAATGCGTTTTAACGGAGCTTATCGATTATACTATCGTGTTTTAAAGTGTTATAAGTCCCGATCTCTGTTTATTGTTGTTGTTATTATTATTTTACTTATTATAGGTTTACGTAAAAATGTCTGTTTTTATCCCTTCCAACCCCCTTAAGGGTGGATTAGGGTAAAATCCGTTTTTATCTGATCCGTACACCATTAGACATATAGGTATAATATGTATCACCAAAATGTCAAATTTCCAGGAACTGCGGTTTCAACTGGACGTTGATGAGTAAATGCATCGGATATCTTCCTATATATTTATATATGTAGATATACTCTAAGACTATTTGGGGAATATACTTTTTACCGTTACGCATATCGTTATCATCCGACCAAACCCGAAACGCGTTACTCGAGGTTTTTTTTTATGTTTTCAGCACCGGCCACCGTGTCTTTCAAAATATGTCCCTACACACATTATTTTCACGCTTGATTTCCGACAATCGAAACAGAGTGAGAGAGAGAGAGAGTTACCGAGAGACTGTAGAGAGAGAGAAATTGGCAGCTCGACGCAGAGACGGACTAACCCGTGTAGCAGCGTTTCACCTATGTAATATTTCGTCGGCGGGGAGAGGATAACAATAATAATAAGACGAAAAAGTCGGTCGTACAACGCGGGGGAAAAAAAATAAAAATAAAAACCCCCCCGAGTCAAAGGAACAATGGGTAGTACACGCGTCGCCAATTCGTCACTTTTTTTGACACGCACTTCCCCGTGCAGCGCGTATCCCCGGACCTCTCGATATAACAATAATATAATATCCCATGCACGTCATTATAACGGATATAATATCACGCGTCGCGATGTTCTCCGATGTGCACGGTGAACGTATACAAATTGTAAACGGCGTGCGTGATGTGACAGCGGGGAAAAAAAAACGCTCGTGACAGACGACGGGTCAATTGCGATACGTAATATCGAATATAGACGTCATCGATCTGTTAATTTTCGTCTGGGCCGGAGTGCAGGGAAGTCACGAGTCAGAGACGGGTGCGGGGTTAGACGGGGCGAAAATTCGACTTCTCCGTTAAAAATACGGTTTTAGACGATCGATTTGACGGATGATCGATCAGACCGTATACGTATTATAGACGTATATAACATTATGTTTTATCATACTTGTGATGGGTAGGTATAACGGCGTTTTCGGTTCCGTTGTTCAGGCGGCGAGTGCAGGGATTTCATATAAACTATAATACAACGCGCATATATTACGCATATATTGTACGGGACTCTAATTTTTATCGAGTCCCTAGCGCAATTTATATATGTGATGATTTATTTCGATGCATCTACGATCATCCATAACCCAACTTAACGTTTCCGCCGATACACCGATTTCGATTTTTTAGTAGTATTTATCATACAGATGTCTCCGTCTCATACAAACATTCAGTATGTTTTCCACGGTCTCTCAGCATCTGCGTTGTACAAAAATTGCATATTATTCATAAATTATTTAACTAATTTATTCAGAATAATCAATCTATTTACCTAGTTAAACTAATTCAGAATAGTTTTTATTTTTTATTCACAGCAAAAAAACTATTTAAAATAATATATTATTCTTTATTCACAAAATAATCAGTCGTTCACGCATTTATTTTTTATTCATCGTTTTGATTTGTTTTTGCCCAACTCTGGTGAATTCATTACAATCGGAGGTCCGCTGTGCAATGTAAAGGTATATACTAGTGAAACTTAGCAAAAGCTGACAGCGCCCGTGGGGTAGAGAAATATGTGAAACGAAAGCTTTATCTACGTCGGAGAGAGCAGTCGAATTTATAAACTTCGGAAGTTACAAAGTTACTTCCTATATACTCGTATATATCATTATATTTAATGTGAAACGTAATACTGGTGCGTACATAGTATAGTATAATGTTCACTTTTATGTTTCACAAATTCAAATATTTACACCCGTCGAAATATCGATTAGTTTCCTCGATGAATATTATAATATATTTAAAACGTTTTTCCTCAATAAGTCGTCATCACCGCCAGGAACCATAAATAAATATGGGTTTTCTGCTCTCGTCACTAGGTCAAACGAAATGCGAGATTATGTTATAACTCATAATTATACGTTTAAATGACAATTTATTATATTTCCCATTCTTCGCCATCGACGTGAGTACCGATAGCTTATATTATTGTTATTAATTGTTATATTATACTTTTGCGAAACGATGATTGTGCACACGAATATTGATATAGTAATGTACCAACGATGTGTTTTTATTCCAGACTCGTCGGCGAAATTACTGCATGAGCTTGATAGATATCCGACGATACTAATCTTTCGTTCTCGCATGCTCGAATAATGAGGGGGCCGTTGCATCCCCAGGGTCTACACTGTTATGGGGCACCCCAACAAAAATTAAGAATTCTAAATTTATTTGTCCCCAAGTTAAACATCCAGCCAGATAATGATTTTAATTTAAGCTTGGAAGTTCAATTTCTATGTACAAAGGTGACACAGGAACTTGTATAAAAAATGAGTTGGTTCAATTTAGAGAACAATGGGATCTCAGTTTAATGCTTCAAATGTATATAAAATATTTGAATGGTTTGAAGGAACAAAAATAAAAGATATTTTTCCTAATATTTTAACTGCAGTTCGGTTATATTTAACAATTTATGCGGCAAATCGTTCTTCTGAACGAGCGTTTTTAAAGTTGGAATGCATAAAAAGAGGTTTAGAACTATTGTTTAACATATAGAAATTAAAAATATTTTAAGAAACATATTTATGATAATTAATGAGCCATGTGCTTGATGCTTTGGTAGCGCCCATTTTTACCACTCAACCCAAGGCCCATTATTCTATAAATCCGGGCCAGCGCTCTCGCACTGTGTAAACGCTGTGCACGTTATTCCATAATGTTTCATAATACTATATGTACGGCTAATGCAGCGGCGCCGAACAAAGTTTTTGGCATGGCAAGTTTCAATGTAATATAATTCATCCCGCCCACCTCTAGTAAAATAAATTGATTAAAAAAAATACCACTTTTATATCATAACAATGATTAATATTAATAATTAATATGTTTATTGAACTATAATAAAATACTAAACGTTTTCAAAATGCATTTCAAACATGAAAATATGAGTATTAAACGTAAGCAATGTTACTTCATAGTTGAAACATTTATGATCTAGTTCCAGTGTCATTTTTATTAGAGTCCGAAAGTTAAAAATGACAAATAAACTAGGTCCGGAGAAAGATTATCTTATCGTAATACCATTGTCTTATTTTTGTATTAAAAACACAATAATATATAAAATACTTCCAAATTTTAGGAATTTTGGGAAATTGAGAACTCGCGGAGAACAGCTTGTACGCAATGTATCTTCAAGGTGAAAATCTGTTAATTTATTTCGATTCTAGTTTTTTTTTTATTATTTAATATATGCCAAATAGTCTACAACTTTTTCTCTACCTATCTATGTTGATGTATATCTCAAATGATCATGATATCTTCAAACCGGCTACGAGTCATAAGTCGGGTCTTACCAATTTCAAGTTTTCAAAAGCACTTTTTAGGCGATGCGCATAAAACTGTTAAGGTTACGCCAATTGTTGTTGAGTTGAATAAATAAAAGTCGGACTCCGATGTAACATTCGATGTTACCAATACCGTGTGCATGTGAACGAGTATGCGAGGAATGTGTGTATGTGTGTGTGTACGTATTTATTACGGTGACGGTCTCGGGCCAAGAGAGCGAAAAATCAAGACGGATATTTTTCATCGGACTTACAAAAGGTCTGCGCTCAGCCATCGTACTTGTACGTATACGTATTGTTTAGTTCGGCGTGCACACGATGACATATTATTATACATTATATCGTTTATTTATATACATGTCATCTCAACAACACCGAATGTCTTATACCGTGTAAATATGGTTTTTTCGCTTACTCGTACACACGTACACACGCCACACACACACACACACACACACGCGCGCAATGAGAATAATACGCGACTGAAGAAAATCATAAATCATCGCAATGTTTTTCGGCAACGTCGTCGTCGTAGTCGAATAATGCGTGTGTACGACGATCGGCGCAAATGATTTACAGTTTCTTTTGAAGTGTGCACCACCATTGTGCGCGAGTGTAAATATTTCTCTTAATTTTCACCGAGCTCGCCGCGTTTGAAAGCGAAGAAAATATAATAAAAACTGACCGTATTGTGCGCAGCCGCCGTTTCGTTGTATAAATATAATATATTTATACATGACCGGTGCTATATTTTATACGAGCCTTTATTTCACCCACACACACACACACACACACACACATACATACGCAAACCGTCTTGTAAACAGAATTTAAATGTTGTTTTTTTTATTATTCTCATTTATTTCGTGTACTGTCGATTAAATGTTTGATAAAAGGAACTCGCGACGTATCGCATGTATTGTAGTTAACTCACGCGCGTCCTGCGCACTAGTGCTGCTGCAGTATAATCGATACACATTTTCATGTTTGACATCTCTTGACGAGAAACTTGCATGTCCACGTATGTACAAAAAAAAGATAGTACATGGCTGGTGCCAGCACTTTACCCCGGGGACGTCCGACCTTTTGGAAAGACTGCAGGATACACAATGCGAGTAAAGTAGCCACGGGCAGCGTGTGCGTTTTGAAAATTATGAAACGGGTACACTTACATCGCAGCCGTAAATGACGAAATCCCCAATGGCGGAATACGTGTGACGAGCGTGTAGTCGGCCTATTTATTGAACCTATATTATTTACTTTTAAAATAAGGAAAAAAAACAAAAATACTTTTATTGAAATTAATATGACGAATATTTTGATCGGAGAACAAGTCAAAATGTAAAAATATCTGAACATATGAAATGTCGACCCTGTAGATTATTATCATTTACATTTAGCAAATTAAATCGTACTGCAGCGTTTCGCGTATACACGCGGCACACAATCATTTATCGTATAGCTTCCTCCCTCTGCGTCAATATTAAATTAAAGGACTGAGACCGCTCCGAGTTCGATTCGAGAATGGACGCACACGCGCGCGCACGCGGATTTTCGATTTGCGTACTACCGCGGATCTTGTACAAAAATCGATATCGTTTGTACACTATACTACTATAGTACTTTATATACCTACACCTATGTAAAACGAATAGTTTGTGATCCGAACGAATCCACCTCGATAGGGGGGGGGGTGGGGTTGGAAGGGGAGTGGACGAATTACGATTTATTCCTCGGACAGTTTTCGAACTTTTTGTGTCAACTGTATGACGCCGTTACGTGCAATGCTCGTAAAAATCTTATCATAAAAACGTATCCAGTTTTTACAAGCGATTGTTGCGCGGCGTTCGCTTTTTAAGTACAATAATATTATACATCTACCAGCTGGTTATACGGAAAACCGCGATCTTTCAATAATTCATAGGTTAATGGCTCTAGAGTAATAAAAGAGTTTATTTTCTTTAAAAATGTTTTTTTTTTTTCCATAGATCTCGTATTTTTTACATTTGCTGCCATGTACTGCGGCTACAATAGTACGGTCATTTGATTTATAAGTTACAACACAAACTGTACACCGGTCAGTAAATCATTTATCGGCTTTACCCGTTGTTCACAATAGAATGTTATAACATTTACGATAAGCCCGCGTGTGTCCAGTAAATATTTTTAAAACCAGAGTATTAATCACTTTTTATTTTTCGCGGAAAAGTGGTTAGAAGACAATATAAATTATAATGAGACAACATGGAGTGTATTTTGCATAAAATACACTGTTTTAGCACAAAATTACAAACATTAAATTCTTTACTAACACAAAAAAAAATCCTGTTTTGAAAATATTTGTAACTCTAATTAAGATCACTTATATTTGTTTATCAATACGACATAGGGTGAATGTGTAACGCACGAAAGTTACTCGAAACGGTCCCGATTTTTTCTTCACCGATAATACATATAACTTATTATTCGATAAAATCTTTGCTTTACTGGTGCTTACATGCTTTAATGGTATTTCTGCGGATTGTTATTTTGACCATTTTAGCAGGTATATTGTATTAATTTAGAATAGTTTTTGTGTATAAATATTTTATTTATGTTTTAAAAAAAAGTAATTAAAAAAAGCGCGTCGCGTATTGAAGAAAAAAAACAAGGTCACCAAAATAGAACATTCTCCGTTGCGGTTAAAATTAAATATTTTGCCTTCGTGTCCTGAATGGTGGAAAAATATTATATACACGAAACAATGTTGTATTAGAATGGTATTGGTTCCTTCACAAAATTAATTTTCGCCTAACCTTGAATTTATTATTTAAAACCATAACACATAATGATGGAAACTCAAGGAGTATAACTTTTTACGCGCGTTGACGTTTCGGGAAAACCTAATCGATTTGAAAAAATATGATAAATACACGTTACGACGTGATATCGAGGTGCAGCTATCGCCCGAGAAAATTAGTATCGGAGTTAGTAACAAATATATTATTTCGTTGCGAAAATGCCGTCCTCGCCGCAGGATCACGATCAGGATTTTCGGAAAATTAAGGATTCGGACGAATGCGCGTACCACGTATGCACCGGTATGAGCTCGAAGAACGGGGCGAAAGCGTATAGGTACGGCTTAAAAATCGCCTTGTGTATATTTTACGCGCAGGTATGTGTACGACATGGGTAATGTGCGCGCGGAGATAGAGATCGCCGGCGGGTCGATGACGGTCAACAAACAGGTGCGGATCACGGGAGCAATCGCGACGTAAGATCGAGAGGCGCGTGATGCAATCTGCACGCCGAGCATATTACGATATTGTGTACCTTTTTGTATAATATTATTATCCAAAAGAGGGGACCTGATATCGATATTGAAACGTATGTTACGGACACAAACGCACGTCTCCTTTCACCGTATTACGCACACCGTCGTCGTCCCCTACACACGCACGGTGCAGCCTTACGCGCACAGGTAATTACACACTGTACCTATATATAGGTATCGTGTGCGTTTTATGAAAAGAAGGACTGCGGCGCAGAGCACTAAGACGCACTCGGCCGGTTCGCGGAATCGGTTTAGGACGTGAGCCGTGGGAAAAAAAAAAAAAATGATAATAGCTATTAGCAATAATAATAATAATAATATATTCAAAAACAGCGAAAGCGCATTAGTGTAAAACGTCGTAAGAAACCGTCCTCTTGGATACCAGCAGCGAATGATAATAATGGATTGCACAATCACATACACGTGTCATAATTTGCTCGATCAAAATATCTAGTGGGAAAGCATTGAAATGTAACGCCTAGTAAATTTTAGTTTTTCTGGCTCTAAGGGTTTGAACGAATATATAAATTATATAACTAATTTTCTGTATTTATAAAACACTTTTTTTTTTTTTGTTGGTTACACACAACTAACCTGTCAGACTTGCGCCCGACAGTTAAATCCGGCGCTGCAAAATACAGTTTGAAGAGCAATCGATTAGAGTGATGACACGAATGCTAATAAGAAACAATCAATAACTCTGTCACTTGATCACATCACCGTATTCGTTTTATTAACATTTATTATGATCAGAGGAAAGAACCACGTTAATGTAAGTATTGTGTTACCTGGTAAGCATCATAGATGTTTGTAAAATTGTAATTTCATCTATTAATAGTAAACGTCTATGACGAGCTGAAATATAATTTTTGTGTAAATAGTCATGAGCTTATAAATAGTTGCTTGAGCGTATGAAAATCAGATAAAAAAATCAGATAAAAAAATCAGATAAAAGAAGTTAAAATATTTAATTTAATCTTATAATTTTTGTGAAATTCTAAAAAAAAAACACTCATCATTGTAATACATTCCTCGTTTCGTGGAATCCAAAAATATATATTACTTATCATCGTTAGTCACAGACACACACATACAAACACACACATACATTCACACCCTTACACACACCCATACTCATATACAAGCATAATATTCATATGTATAAAGGGGACGGACGGGATGCATAAGCATATGGACTGCATAAGCATATGGACTGCATAAGCATATGGACTGCATACCTACTGTTTCAGCCGTACAATATTTAGACGATTCGCGGAACCTGATGCTGCAGCACGATACGTGCAAAGGATAAATCGTCAGGAAAACGAGGACCCACCAGGGTATATATAATATAATATACACCATAAGGTCAGTGGAACATTGTTTTCTTTTTCACGTCTTATACTCTTCTTCCCATGAATCGAAGGTGACGGATCGTATGATACAGATACGTACTTCTAAGTATATGCGAGAAACTTAAGTGTAGGGTTTTAAGATGTGTGTTTTTTCTGTGTCTATGTATACGATTTTGACTACAAGAATTGCTCCCATGTATTCAAACCTAGTACTTTTCTAAAAGGAAGTTTTATATCTTGTTGGTAGGTTCGTAAGATCGTCATTTTCTTAAATTTCTCAGCAGTTTTCCGAGTAATTGAGAAAAACAGCGAAAAGATTGCGAAAAACTTCAACCGAGTGTTTCACCCGATCTAGGAGTTTCGTACGTTACTTTTTTACGACCAAATAAACCGTACGCAACACTCGGTGGTGCATAGAATTATCGCTTCTTACCCGCACATATATTTTACAAAACCGTGTTGCAAACGTACGTTTGTTCGTAAAAACCACGCCTATGGATAATCGCCGAATATTGCATTATAGAGTTTTCATTTTATTTCGCCGTAAACACCGCATTATAAAAAAAAATTACACGCAATCGGTTTATTTTATGCGTAATATATTCTGGTGTTACCGCGGCGTAATACTGGCCGTCGCGTCGGCGGTGTTTACCGCAGCCGGTTTTATTAGTGTTCGAGACTTAAATATAAAAAAAGAAAAAAATCGACGTCGTA
Organism: Periphyllus acericola; assembly: GCA_949715065.1. Taxonomy (NCBI): domain Eukaryota; kingdom Metazoa; phylum Arthropoda; class Insecta; order Hemiptera; family Aphididae; genus Periphyllus; species Periphyllus acericola. Next base: position 66,607,807 of record OX454264.1, read on the forward strand.
AAAATAAAAATTGCATTAAATCCAAATATTCGACAAATATTATACGGCGAAAAGAAGGTATTTTACGTGTGTAAAATTGCGAACATAGGTAAAAATGTGTACACGTTGAAAAATGATTCCCTAAACGTAAATAAAATTATGTATTACACGTATTAATAAATAATATTTTACATTATTTACGCGCATCATATTTTCGTTATTCGTGTAAATAATAGGAATGAAATATACGAGCAGCGCACGGCGTATTGTCGAAATAGTATGCAGCTGAATACTTAACTGTACACCTACACGTATTTATGTTATGATGATGAATAATGATTTTAATATTTTACGACAGTACGTTACAATGCATGCGTGTGGTGGACAATTTTCGAGGCGGAATAAGAACGATGAGTATATATATATAAAATACATTATATATATTTACGTAGGGTTTGTACACGTATGTTGCAAAATTATAATTCACATTACAGTTTACAGTTACACATACGAGGCATGTTATTACGTACATTTTATATTTAATTTAAAAATAAATAAATAATCATAAGCTTATAATACACTGTACGTTTAAGAACATAAAACCACGATAGTATACCATCGCGATTCGCAGTTATCATTTTTCGATGCCAAGATTACGTATTATATTCTAGTCGAACGCGAGTTTACTATTGAGCTTCTACACTGCAAACGAATTTGAATTATAAGGAAGGTTCTGGCCAAAAGTATTCGACGAGTGTTGCCCGCCGTCTCCGCGCTTTTCATTTTCAATTTGTCGAGGGGACCGAAACACGTATAGTGTTTTCTTCGAGTCACAGCTGAGATTTTCTCCAGGGACCAAGCGTTTTGTTCAATTAATAGAGGTTTTCGAAAATGGTCGAGTGTCTACTGCGTGTATAGTGTATACCTATAATATTTTAGAGCAACGTGTGCAGTTTGGACTAAACACGTGTGAAAAAAAAGAAAAAATGAATTATCGTTACAGTTTTTGTTTTTATAAAACGTTTCACCGCGTACACGAGTATTTCATGCGTAATTCGCTCCGTCTCTTGCGATATTCCGCATATACTATAATAATAACGTATAAACGCACGATATCTACATTCTACGCGCGTTACGCGGTAACGTTATTAAAAAATTCAAACGGGGCCTACGTATACGAATCGCTGTGTTAATAACCATAATATTTCGTCCGCTTTTAATAACGACGCACAGCCGTGCGTTCATCCGTTCGTCCAGGCGCATTGTCGAAAAGGGGTCCGACAACGAAATACATTAATTACACGGTGTAGTCCGTACAATGCTCTGTGCAAAACTCGAACGATTCGCATCTTCTCAGATCATAATACGCAATAAGCATGTGCGAGTGTGTGTGTATGTGCATGTATGTGCGTGTGCGTGTGTGTGTGTGTGTGTGTGCGTGCGTGAGTGTGAGTTAGTGAATTTCACTCGCTTTCGTCGGGTAGTCGCATGTAAAAAATTCGAAATACGCGTACAAACACGTTGAACGCAAAGGGTTATATCGTCATGACGACCCTTTTCAATAAAAAGTGCGCGCTTTCTCTCTCTCTCTCTCTCTCTTGTGTTGTTATGAGATTTATATTATTATTATTTTTTTTTACGAAACAGCATTTCGCTCGATGAAATATCGACGATCGTTTAGTGCACCTGCAGCACTTTTCGCGCGCGACATGTGTAATCGTAATTAACAAACAATTTGTCAAATTGAAAACGGCTTTAATGAAATGTTAATAATAAAAAGAACAGTAAAGGGTTGTTTTTACGACTGCGACAATTATAAAATAAAAAAAAAAGCGACGATCGCGAAGGCGGGGAATATCGGCTCGGGGGTCTTGTGCAGACAATGCGATCCGGGACAATATTCAAATCGTCGCCCGTCCACCCTCGTTCGCGACGACGTCTAAGCTCGATAAATGACCCCGGCATTTGCATGGCAGATTTAGATAATCGTAAATTATGGCCAACGTGTTAATTTAATGAAATATGTAACATCGATTTTTTCCGCGGTGCGATGAGGGTATATTATAGGAGGCATTGTGTGACTGAGGGGCGGCCGCGACATACGACGATTGTAAAACGAAAATCCAGTCCTGCGGGCCCGAGTCGGATTCCCGATGACGTCGACCGGACGCCATATCGTTTATATTATACATAGTTAATATAACGTTGATTAATGGCAGTGGCGTATATGGGATATCTACTGTTACTAATTAGTAATTACCGTACAGTTACAACGTTTACATGGATTTCGTTGTAAAGCGCGTAGTTTGCAGTCTTGATTTTAAACACTTTAAATACAAATTGGCGAGTTATAATTGAAAAACTCTTGTTCAGAAAAAAATATATCAATTCCCCAGTGAGTCGCTCCTCCGCCATACACTTTTTTTTTATTTTTATTCGTTTCAGCGTAAATCAATCACATTTTAACTTAAGTAAATTCAATTCAATTGATAAGAGCTGATGTGTGTACCGACTGAGTTATAAGTTCGTATGCGACACACGGAGTTTCTAGACAATATAGAATTCGTTTTATAATAAAGCACTTAAACAATTAAAAATACCACTTAATTCATTAAATAAAGTATAGCGGTTCAATCCAAATAATAAATCTAATCGGGGGGTGGGGGCTTCTCGGACTTTATAGTTAATATGATATTGTATATGGCGGTTATTAATGTGTTTTGTTGTTCATCTGTGTATTATTTCTATAGCAGTAAGTTATTCGAGCATGACGTGCTTTCGTATAGATTTTATTAGCAACTTACTATTTAATACTACTTATTGTGTGTTACAATGAAATAATTTCCATGGTTGGTATGTTAACGGTAAGGAGTACCACTGATCAAGTATAACGGCTGTTGGCTTAAATAAATACGGTCAACGGGGGGGGGGGGGCTAAAGGAGCTTTAAGCCAAATATAAAAAATCATTGTTGATTAGCTAACCTTTTATATACCTTTTACTGTAAGTGGTTTCCAAAATCACAGCAGATGATTGAATTTAATTGTTTTGCGCATACTACCAGAATAGTCAACAATATGAACATGTAACATGCAACACGACCGCGGCGGCGGAATTTCTTGTAGCCAACAATTATGTTATCACGGATTTTTAAATTCGAAGAACTATATTAATAAAATATTATTACATATAGTAAAACCAGTGAAACCGTCACCGATAATATTGGTCATTTTATCGTCTTGTGTGCAGACAGCTTCATCGATAATCATCCAAAATATATTATAAAAGATATATAATACATTGTAAATATGTAATTAGCCATATAAGTATAGGCTAAATCCCGGGCCTTAATTGCTGATTAACTCCTCGACACTCAGTCCGCACCTGAATACATAGAACGTTTACGTATTATCATGTATGTATTAGCATTTTAGGGACGTTCCATGATTTTCGTGTACACCCGACCTCTTTTGCTCGGAATCGTTTTATTGAAAGCAAAATCAGGTGAATCGGTTTCAACAGTTCAGAAGACCGGTGCAATAATTTTCACTCGTCCGACCTTGTATCCCACCGGACCGCGAGGTCTCACCTGTTTATTTTCTTTCGCAAATACGAGGAAGTTTACTTCCGTTACTGCATCGTCGTCCGTTCACCACGCTGCCGCAGGTCCATCGTTTGTCGTCAGCGCGTTTCAGTACGGGTCCATTACATTTTGTTGAACACTGCGGTACGACAGTCATATACCTGCAGTGTGTCACTGCGACCTATAATTATCGTGTTCCGCAGCGGCGGGACTCGGGGAAAACACGAGTTTGCTGTACGGCGTACGCAAGTATAAACGAAAAACACAAGGGCGAAACGAGAACACAAAACCTATATCTGTATAATCGTTCTGAGTCATAGACCTAACGCGCCGCGAAAAGATACCCTCCGTCACGTCTGCCGGCGGCGGCAAAAAGAAGGGTAAACGACGAAAAAAAAAAAACACGTTTCTCGTCGTCGGCATTTATAAAACGGTAGGTTTCGCTGTTCACAAGAGCCGCTCGCATTGTATACATACATATATATTTATATATAACGATATATATTTATATACCCGTCGAAATGACATAATATAATACACACACGTATAACGCCCCGTCCGAGATGTACGGCATAGATATAGGTTCACGTGTGTGTGTGTGTGTGTGTGTGTGTATAGAAAATGTGTGTGCCCGAGCTCTCGGCAGTTATTATCCCGTACACGAGCATTAATATTATGTATCAATTTCGTCGCGAGGGGGCGCAGATGAGCCCCGTAGATAATAAACAACAATCATAATGGCATTGCATTATTGTACGACGACCCGAGGAGGGTACATATTATATACGTACCATGGTATATTATATTAGACCATAATATACACTTATATATATATATATATATATACCTATAGCACATTCGTATACGTGCCGCCGACGACGCCGAAGCCAGCAGCACCCCCTGAGCGCGATCGTTTGTCTTTATTATTCGCAGAGTTCCTAAACTGTGCGAGATGCACGTTATTATAATATAGTATATTATATTATATACCTATATATATATATATATATATACTATAAAAGGTAATACGTGTGTTCCAGGCTTGCGTTATAGGTCTAGGGTGGAATATAATATTCGAAATATTCTGGTTTCACGTTTTTCGATTATTGTACAATATGTATTCATTTATTTAAGGTTTAAAACCCAATTATGTATTGTTAACTCATTGATTGTGTACATGTGCATATATGAATTATTATGATATTTTGATATATAATATCAGGCGATAGGATTCTCGAAGTGACTATTATGGTTCAACTGAAGATTTGAGAGTACACCGAGCTATAATCGACCACCGTATATCGGATGTTAAACATTTTAACAAGTCTTTTTTAATGGCACTGTTTTTTGATGTTTTGTCTTTTTTTTAATAATTTGTAAAATTAGTTCATCGATTCAAATATTGAAAATATGTACAACTGCCTTTTTTATTAGTTATTGATGACGATTGCCTTATAATGGTGCTTAAGTCTTTAGGCATTGGGAATCCCCTACTATCTTGGTTGCACTCTTACATCACAGGTAGAAAACAATTCATAAAAATCAAAAATGCTGTTTCGGAGTTAGCTGAGATACCATCTGGAGTCCCTCAAGGAGGCCACCTTAGTCCTCTTTTATTTATTCTGTTTGCAAACTCGATAACCAAATGGATCACTAAGGCTAAACTCCTTCTTTTTGCTGATGACATAAAAATATTCCTTAAAATAGATAATCTTAATCAATGTCATATCCTCCAGTCAGAACTAGATATTTTTGCAAGTTGGGCGTACTCCATTGGTCTTAGCCTTAATATAAGCAAATGTCATGTTATGTCGTTTTCTAGGCAGCGATCTCCTATCCACCACAACTATTATCTTAATGGCACTTCTCTTGACCGTGTCTCCCTTTATAAAGATCTTGGTATTCATTACTCACCATCATTAAATTTTGAACACCATATAAATGTCACTGTAGGTAAAGCTTTAAAAGTATTGAATGCTTCGTAATCTGAACAATCTTGATTTTGATTTTAATAAGTAGTTGGTTGGTATCATTGTTATAAATATGTTGTATCGTGGTTTTGTGTTACTACATTAAGGTATTACCATTTAGTTTATATTATGTTGTGTTTGTCCATATGTTCTAATTTTTGTATGTATTTGTTTTATTATATTATTGTTATATCTATTAATTTTAAACTTAATCTATTAATTTAAAATTGCCTTTGGCGTTTATATATTATAAATAAAATAATAAAATAAATGACGATGTATTTAGTGTCGTGTACGCCGATCACTTCGATGTACACAACACGAACACTCACAAAATTAATATAGTCAAACTGGTTACGGCACTGATTCTGTCTGATTCGATCGAGTCACACGACCGCCAGAGAAGACCCTTTTTCATTCTCTCTTCTCCATTTTTATAGTATTTTTTTTTACGTAATAATAACTATTCGTTCTACTTAAAATTACCGACTTAACTAAAATATAATTTATGTTTCCTTCTACCTAGTGTTACTAAAACTGTTTGATTATTCCGAAATCGATAAATATGTAATATAAATATTAATTTTTAACCTTTTGTGGAATAGTTTTATTATCGACCTACTTATAATCGAAACTAAACACATTGTTATTGTCTAGTAGTACAATAGGCATATATTGGATAACTGTGCATTTTAATTTGGCTTAAAATTAAAATCGCTATACTTATGTCTTTTTTTTAAATTTAATAAAGTATAAGTAATTATTTATATATAAGTAATAATTACCCAGTTATTATGGATAGCACATAAGTTGATAATCAATACACGTTTGACAATACGGATAATGTAATAAAATGATAACAATATGAAATAGCGTACAACGATGAGTAGGTAGAAACAATTGGGTGAAAGTACTATGACAAACTGTTCTCGCCTGATCCTCGGTTCAAACAGGAAAAAAAAAAAGTTAGAAACAATTTTATATTTAACAATCTTCGAGAAGATAAATGAGAAGCTTATTAATGGAAGTTAACTCACACATGAAAGAAGTTAATAATTTTTTGACATTTGAAGAACGTCGGAGATTATTTTGGTCTGAGGAGGTGGCATAAGATAGATTACAGCAAGTGGCATTAAAAGTGGATTTAGGGAAATCATCTTTGGTCAAAGAAGTGGGTATAATAGGTTCTCGCTGTAATTAAATCAACAAAAAAATAGTGGCAAGCGTGATTTGTGCGGAAAAACGCTCTAAGTTATGTACGCGAACCACCTGGTGTCTCAAATCGGAAATACCTGCAACAATATATTCGTGTAAAGCAGTAGGAATGAGATTTCGAATTACAACCCGTAGAGGACGAATATAATTGTGGCTGGTAAGTAGTAGGTATGAAAACTGATATAATTTTCCATTAAATTAAATTAATGCGGACGATAAGTTATGAGGCTGTGGATTTACAAATCAACTCTGTTGAGCTATACGTATGGACGTCAAGTTTGAGATGAAAATGGAGACATTACTCAATTTTATGCGAACTGGAGGTGTTTTAATTGAAGTGTCGTCATAAGTGTTTTTCTGCGCATTGTTGGAAAGTGTATGTTCGTCGGAGTCAGTACGGAAAACCAATATGGACTAGTGAATACGCATTTGATTTCTTTTCATCTGTCTTTGGTGAAATATAGGACGACGAGAGATTTATTTTGTTCGAGTTCGATTTTTTGTTTGTAGGCGAAGAGTTAATAACATTTAAGTCATTATTCATGTTACGATATTCGGTGGATTGAGAAGTCATTAGGATTCGTATATCTACCTAAAAATTTACTCATTTGATTTGCGCACTAAAGTACCGCAAATACGTTTATATTTTACGAACAGAAAATATATCCAAACAGGTTGCAATTTTATCAGTGGCCCAAACGTTGCTGGTCCAAACTTTGCTTCACCCATTCCGTACGTGCGGTCAGTGCGCGCAGTCCGCGGCCGAGTCGCGCAATCTTATTGGTTGAATATTTATTCGCAGCCAAACTTGGTCAACACGCGTTACCGCACGTGACCGCGCTACTATGTAGGGTGCTCCACCGGGACTTACACAAAGCGATTTCACCCGTGATAAATAGAGATAGGGGAGATCTGGGTAAGTAGGCGAATCTTCAGTTAAATTACTTTTGAAAATGTTTAAAATTCAAAGACTAAGACATCAATTTCGCATAGCTATGATGAGAAATATTTCAAGAATGTTTCAAGATACAATATATGTTCAAATGTTTTTTTAAACGTGCGCGTGCGTGTTTGTGTATTATTATGCGTTGTAATTACAGTGAAACCCGTCGGATCATCGGCACCTAGGCGACGACCACCAGATAGGTACTGTAGACAATCAATATTGTCATACTGTTACGGTAATCGAAGTGAATTGCGTGTCGGCCTTAAGAACGGTGGTTACACCGAGACGTGGTCCTCGTCCGCGGCGTTACGGTTACGCGCACGTCCTACGTCTCCCGTGTTACCGACGTCCTGCCGCCTCGTCGTCTCGTCACCGTGGACCCTGCGGCGCGCACGATGACCGATTGTTTCACCGCGGAAACTTGTGGCCGCAGCCCGCCGATGGTGGCCGACCATTGGACGGTGGCCGATCGGTGGACGGCCAACGAGTTCCGGTTGACCCTGGACGCCGGACAGGAGGTCGACCTGAAGCGCGAGCTGTCGGAGCTCGCATGTTCCCGACCAGATGGACCGCGGCAGACGCGGCCGCTGCGATTCGTCGCCTTTGACGACCCACGTCGCTCATCATCGTGACCGCCAGGGACCGAAACGGTTGGCGACGGTTTCCACGATCAGCTGGCAGCCCATTCCGGGAAACCCGGTTGCCGATCAATATTCAAATATTCATATATTATATACGTGTAATCAAACGCTTGGAATCGGACTCCTGGAAAACTAATTTCCGGTTTCACTCCAAATATTACGCTGGTGGCGCAAATATAGGTGAAGTCTATTTATTACAATATGGTGTATGTCGTTATTATTATTATTGTTAATTTGTTCATTTAAAACCATTTGATATAATTGAGTGAGTGATACATATTATTTACCATCACCGGTCACAAGAGAATATATATTATGTACATTGGAAATTAACTTAAAGCTAGATATAACAGATAAGTATATAGTCAAATACATAGTCCCGCGAATATGGAACAATGTAAAACAATGGTAGTTATCATTCGAAAACACCATTAAAAAATTACAGGGATCCGCATTGGTGCAAGATGTTAATCGCCCGAGTAGGGAGCAGCGGACCTAGATAGTCGTTAAAGGATCTTAAAATATGTACCGTAGAGATTCGAAGACGCAAGAATCAATTTCGTTGCTCAAGAGCCCTTTCGAAAAGGTACTTTATAGTGGTTACTGGCGACGGGTTGGGGATCCAGACCGATATGACGGTAGGGATATTAAAATTAAAAGGGCACAGATAAGATATAACTCGTTACCCGGTTTTCTCCACTGTTTACTTTAATTTAATTAATTACGTTATAACTGATAAAATGTCTTTTAAGCCGTTTTAGCTGATACGTCTAAAAAACCCCTAACGATATGATTGTCCCGATTTCGCCGTGCATCCGCCCTTGATTAGCGTAATCGTCCGGAGAACACCCGAAATAATTATAGGCAAATGCCGCGGTGTCTTTTGAGTAGGAAAAGTCGTTTTAAAAGATGTAAACTTTTTTGAATCCGTGTGAAAAATAGTTTGTAGTAAAAGATAAAGTAGAGTTAGGTATAGAATATGTGACACTGTGTTGATCATCGGGTGAATCATTTCTTCACGTTCACGTTATACATTCTACTCGCCAGTACAGCGCAAAAGTTACATCACATGGTAATACAGTAAAACTTGGTTAACTTAGTTAACTAACCTTGCTCGAACTTTTACAACTTGAAATCGACGACACCTAGAACTTTTTCCCCGGTTCCTAGAATAAAACAGCGCGAAAAAATCGTCTATAACTTTCAACTCGAATATTTTCTTGGATAACTCAATGTTCCAGTTTTTTTTTTTATTCTGTTCTCTGAATAACTAGAACTTTTCACCGGTTCCTTCTACTTCGAGTCCAACTGCATTTCAATAGCTCCACGAAGTGGTGCGTTTTGTGTTTTCCTTGCGATTTTACTGTTTTATATACATATATACCGTTTGGATGAGAGAACAATTGTTAAAAAATATGTATTTACATAACTCGTATACAGGACTCACGTCGTTATTATGTTTGCGCTTTCGTTTACCAAAACGATGTGTATACAATATGATATAACATATTAACACCAAACGATTTTTTTCAATAGTTTTCTATGTAATATAAAATATGTACATATTATAATTTTGTTTTTTTTATATACATATATATATACTCGTATATAATAAATTAAGAAATCAAACTATATACTCGTGTACAAAACTCTGCTTACACCAATATGAACTTCTGCAGTTATAGGATGATGCGAAAAAGTTAAATTTTTATACAACGCATACCTTTCAAAATATTGCCCTCAAAAAGTTAACAAATTACCTCTCTGTACTTCGTATCAAATTGTATACTACTACAGCGTATATACGGACCTAAGACTGAAAACAAGAAGATAATGCAAAAATGTTGACAAAATATTTCACAGCAACCTTGGCACTCGTACGAATCTACTATTCCAAAATTTGGCAACTGGTAAGGTGGCGGTAACCTCCCTAGAAAGTGACAAATTAGAATGTTGATACATTGCAAGTGACCGCATGTCCTTTGATCGGCGAAAAGTTAAAAAAAAAGTTTGGAATTAAACGAAAACGTTACGGCCAAACAGTTTGTACGCGAAAATCAGAAGTTCTAGACACAACGATTACGGCACAGTAATACGAGTAGACTGTAACACAATAAAATAACTTATTGCTACTGATGATTAACAAGCAACAGTCAATCCGTACGAGAAAAAATAAATTTAAACTGTTGCACCGTCTTACGTTATAATATAAATGGATGAGAAAACATGTAGGTACTGTTGACTAATTCGCCGGCGAGTGAGTCAGTCATGAGTTTCGGAGTTACTGGGCTTCGTGTTAGGTTGGTATCGCAGTCGCAAACATTCTAAACGGCAAAATATATCGTTTGCGTTGCAATAACTATTAAATAAACTGTGTGAAATATCGCCATAACAGTGAACGGCGAACGTTACACGATTTAGTGATTTTTAGACGTTTGGATGTATCAGTTATGGCGTGCAGTACCACTAATACCCACCCGTGTTATTGAGCAAAATAATCAGGGGGAAAAAAAAATCATAAACCAGCGTTTTCCAACCTTTTTTCGTTCACGTTACCTCTGACAACTAACCAGAACTTTACGCACTCCCTCCTCCCTCCTATCAATTTGATAAACCTTTTTTTTTATTTTTGCTCGTTACCTTTATAACCGCGGTTTAATATTATTACTAACAATATTATTATACGAGTACCTACACTGTGTGAAATATGAATGATTGGAAAAACACCGGTATAATTGGTAAAACATTTTATACCGATTAGTTGTATATAATTATAAATTTAGAGCGCGCATTTATACGCATTAAAAACCAAACAAATATGCGCTAAAAAATCTTAAATATGTACAAGCATAATATGCACTTTAATGTTCAAATATGGACGTGAAAAAAAATTATACACTCAATCGTAATCAAAAATATAATATGTTCTGAATATTTAGTAAAATGATGAATATAATACTGTAAAACACTAAATACCCAACTATGAATATTTTTCATTAACATTTCCGGTTAGTTTTCGGATGGATTCTGAACGTTTTTTGAATAGTTTCAACACATAAGAAAATAAGTTGGAACCAATTAATATTAAAAATGTATTCTAAAAGGAATTTATACTTACATATTATTTACATAATATGATATTACGTATATTGTACATTTTCGAAACAAACCGTCTTGTGTAAATCAAATTCTACATTTTTGCGCTATTACCCAATTTGCTTTCCTCTTGAGAACATCTCGTTGTGTACCTGTACAGGTTGGGAGGTTCTGCAGTGGTATTAAATGAAAAAACAAAAAAAATCAGACTTACATGGAGGGTCGTACGTAATCATTGTTTTGATTGAAAAAAACAAATAATATACGTGATTGCAGTAGACCTAAAACACATTGCTGCACTAGAGAAATAATGATTCATAGAATGCGGATTTCATTAAAAATAGCTATTTTATATGAATGTCTTAAGCATGCTTTTTCCAATCACAAAATTCGTTTCATATGTGAAATTTTTATTTTACACTTTTTAACATTTTTAGTGCATTTATGTATATGGTTTTAAGGGCATTTTTTTTTCAAATAGCTCACACAGTAAAAATGTTTCCAGAAAATTTGATAAGATTTATTTTGAATTTCTTCCAGAAGAATTTATATTTTTGTTATGTATTTCTTTTGAAAATATTAAACTATATCCGATTATCCAATACCGCGGTGAAAAACAAAAATAATTATTAGTACTATTTTAGGGCGTTAAAACGTATTTTTTAATGCGTTTTTCTCGTTTTTCAGAGCATCGAAATCCGCACCCTAAATTATTAATACACTATAATTATTATAACATGTGCTCGAGTAAACCATATGGATCCGCTCGTATGTATACCGTCCGAATGGACCATATGACCGCGGTATACAATTTGAACTCGTCCGTAAACGGTATCGCGTTGGTACACGATATATTAGAAATACTCACATACACGCACGCAGTATGTACATTGTACACGATACTAATATAATGGTAAAACACACACACACATATTCGCCTCGAATTTTAATATCGTACACGTTCGGGGCGTGACACTATTACGCACGATATTAATTACGGGAAGCTAATAACAACCCTATTACCCTGTGCGTATACGCGGTGCAGTGCGGCGACAACCCCAAACAGATATGCGCGCACAAAAGGCCTTTGGTCACCCATTACGTGTACAACGGCGCGGATAGGCGTGACCAGTCGTGGACAATGCATATGTTTAACTTTGAGTAGAAAAAAAAAATGATCATTTTTCTTGTATTCAAATGCGTTCCACGCACCGGACCCGTTGGAAAGGGCCGGTTTTGAAACAATGCCGCGAAGGGCTATTTTAAATGCCGATTAATGTAAAATGGGCGTGACGTGACACATCGCACGGTATGTTATTCACATTGTGAATGCGTAATTAGGTTTTATTTTTTTTTACGATTCCGTATTATAACCTTAAACGTTCACGCACGCACAAACATAGCATTATAATACGTACTTACATGTATATACATATGTGCGCGCGCGCGCGTTCGCGTGTTTTCAATGAGAAAATAAACCAGTCGTGTCACTTTTTCGGACCCTATTTTATGAGCCGAAGAAACATTTTGTGTGCATTATAATGCCCGTCACCGTAACCGTTAAATGCACGGAATCATAAAAACGCTCGTCTCCCATAGTCCGTAATATTTGAAAATAATAATAATAATAATAGTATATTTATCAACGATTTGTTCTCTAAAACAAAATGAATATATCTAATAAAAATTTAAATCTTATCCACTTGGCGCAGCCGTACATGTAAGAGTTCAACAATCCGGACGACGTTTAAACTAGTTTTTATTCATTCATTCGCTAATACGTTTCCGTATGTATATTGTATACACACTATCGTCGGTATATTTGCAGCCGTGCGCCGGACATATAATACGTTTTACAATACACAATATAATAAAGCGTATACGAGTGCATAACAATCATAATTATATGTACGTGACTAAATAAACAGTGAAATGTCATAATTTTAAATTAAATTGAAAGTCAAGTCAAACGGTGCTTTGAGTAATGAGTATATTATGTAAAACTAAACGTATATTTACTTTATTTCATTAATGTTCGGAACACGTGTCCGACATGATAAACGAACGAAAAACGAGATGCTGAACCTATGGTCAAGTCCAATCGAGTTTGAATGAAAATATTACTCGAGCGGTATACAATACGTACAATTCATTTTGACGGTGGAACGTAGTTTTCATTTCATGTTTTTATAAGTTAGCTGTTTTAAACTATCGAAAAAAATTAATAAAAACAAGCCAAGGCGCGTTAAGACAATGTGCAAAGTTTTCTAATCGTGCTTATTTCCAGGAAACGATTCTCATTAAACTTCGAAATGCTTTTAAATCACGTGTTCGCGTGGTTTCCGATATTTTACTCTAAATATCAGGTGTTTGAAAATAGTAAGTTTAAACCATTTCATCAACCTTTTTCCCGTTATTTGAAAATATAATTAATAATTATAAACAACCGCAGTTTAACGTGGGCAGCGTATAATTTCATTGTTTGATCAATTAAAGAAATTGTCCGGGAAAATATTAAATCGACAATGACCCCGTCGAAAAATCCAAAATTCTTCTTGAAAGCTTTCGAAGGCTACGCACTCCGTCATTTCGCTCCTGAAGAGCTTTAATCGGTGCCGCTAAGACCGTACGGTCGAGGAAATGTAGAGAATGTCATTAGTTTTGAAATCAAACAATATTTGAGAAACTTAAGAGGTCGTCGCGGTCGTACCTTTATGGCATGCCCACATACGCTGTCTTCGTCTTACAAACGTAGAACGCGACAAATCTATGTTCGGCAGAACAGACTTTGTGCTGTTAACTTGAACATAAGAGTAAAATTACCTATTGTCAAACTTAAAGGAAAGACCATTATCTCTGTGATGTGATTTTGTTCTTACGATATTTTAATTTCGAAGCTAATTATGATTTTTTTGTAAATTGCAATATTCTACACAATTACAACTCGGTTGAAAAATAAAATTTCGTAAAAAACGTCAACTATCAAAGAAATGTCACCGCACAGATTATGTTCTTCCATTTAGGTTTGATGATATGGGTCGGTTTACTATAATATTAAAGCTCACCACACAAAATTGGTTCTGCCGAACGCATATTTGCTACATGTTGTACTTTGTAATGTACTACTTAATACTTTTAAATGTATGCTAAGACATTACGTACAGTTCAAAAAAAAAGAATTAACAAAAAACACTGCACGACAATTGTGCATACGATTTTTTACCTGAAATAACGTAACTCGTTTGCGCACATGATAAAGTTAAATCAACAACTAGTTTGCGCACAATCTAATATTTTTATTTTATTTTTACCTGAAACTTTCCGTTGGGACTTCGCTTGATTAAAAGTTATAACTATCTTTCAATATATCAGGCTATTATCACAACGCAAAATTAGTCTAACGTGACAATTTTTAGTGAGCGGAACGTATTGTACGACTTAACATTTATAATTGTTATCATGTATTTCGTATTAAGTGAAGTGTTTGAATCGCGTCGTGGCAATAAATGTATAAGTATAAACAATTTTAAGTTTTCAAAAACTCGAAGTACAAAAAACTTTGACTTGTATTTTCGTTGTACATTATTTAATAAAAATATTGACTTCACCACACAATATAAATATTAACGTACGCAGTGTAGTCGCCACTTATTGAACCCTCGGTTAGTTGAACTGTTTGACTTGTAATCGCGGGTTGTCCCGATTTGTACGTTCATACGCAATAGAAAAAAATTATTCGTCTGCTACATTCACAATTACAGTTAATGGGGTCATTTGAAATTTTGATGGTTAACACTAGGTTTCTATCAAAAATTAATCAGGTATAGGTGATATACTGCAGTGTATTTAACATTTGAGCATTATGGAACAAAAGCTCAGTAAAACCTTTTTTTTTTTTTATCATCCAAAATGTTACTATTTCTTTTCAACCCGTACATTCTGTTGTTATTAATTATTATTATACATACATACATCCACACAAATATATAACCACATTTTATTCGGTAAAACGATTATTTATATTTTTGTTTTACAATTGTTATGGAATAACTCAGAGTTCTCCGTCGGCCTAACAGTCCGAGTTGTTTAGTACTCGGTTGAGCTATATGCATTTTTTGAAGCGACGTTTTCCTGACAAGTATTGGCTCATAAGAATGGCTACAACACGTCATGCTGTCAAAACTTGTTTTGATTATCAACGAAGCCTCAACTGTTGTACGACCAGGTGTTTAAAAATAAGTCTACATCAATTATTGAAGTTTCATTCCGGCACATTTAACCGTCACGAAACCTTCCATCATCGGTATGCCGTGTTCAAAACCCGTGCTGTCCCGGTTAAACCAGGACGTATGGAAATTTGCAACCTGAAAAAATAATTACACATATCTTTGCTTTACTGAGCTAATCAATCGTTTTTAAGATTTCAAAAAATAGCTATTATCTATAAATGTGTAATTTTTTTTTTGCCTTATCTACCCATTCGGCTAATGGACTCAAATGGCCTGGTCCCAAAGCGAGTGCAGACTTCTGTAAATCGTTCTAAAAATAAATAACAATTACACACTGCGGTAACGGAACTATACTGCGTCGAGGAATTTCGACGAACACCACTTATGGGTATATTGGCACCGATAGGAAGGGAGGACGCAAGAGGGTCTTTAGCCACCCTGAGTTAAAATTTAGCACCTCTTGTTTTTCAGGTCCAACTATAATAACATCAGTGAAATACCATAAATATTATGTTTATAAAAGTAATAAAGAAATTTGTTATTAGGAGTGCAAGGCGATTTATTTTTATTTTGCATATTTAGCTGTTTCCCCCTATAAGTGCATATTTTATTATGATTACATTTTAAGTACATTTTTCACATATAATATACACTGCTTGATATAAATTTTCTGAAAAAGGGGGAAAAATATCGCTTAAAATTAGTAAAAAATTAATAATAAAAAATAAAATAAATTAAATCGTAAACACGAAAAACATACCCGCTTAAAATCGAAATAACGAGAAAATGAAATATTTTTAAGAACAAATTTTTAGAGCGCATGCGTGGCTTAAATGCACGCATTTCTTGAGATTTTTTACAGAATGATACTATAGCGCGGGCATCCCATAATTTCACCGCCCCAATATTTGGGTTCTAGTTGCGCGCCTAACGCATATTGCGTACGGCGTATTCTCTCCCTGCTCTCTCTATCTCTTCGTCTCTCAACTCCTCCCTCTCCTCTCTTTCACTACAAGGGACGTCTGGTGAATCGGAGCCGTAAAACGTATCCGTACGGCGGCGTTTGCGCGTGTGATTATTATAATAACACAGCGCGCACGTTTTAATGCCGGCTATATAAATATGACATATAATATTATACAGGTCGGGCTGGACGGGGAATGCGTGAACGCGTATAAAGGGTATAGTGTTGTTATTACGCCGAGGTACCGAGGCATCGTCGTCATACACGGCGGACTGGCGTGATAACGAGGACGCGCGCGCTCCCGCTCAGATATTTCGTCGAGAGTCTCCGAGTGGAACCTAACGCGCCCACTATCGCGCATAGTGATATTATAATAATATATGTAGTATAGAACAGCCGACGGTCCCAAATTGCGTTCATCCGGCCATCAAACGTTTTTCGATACCGTTTCCGTTCCGTGCTGTGTGCCCACCCCTACCATAATGTATAATGGCTGTGTACGTATACGTACTCGTATATTGTGTCTACGAGTGCAATAAGCGTAACGTCGTGACCCGCGTGCGCGAGTGTTGTTCGCAGGAAGGGTACCCGGGCCCGAGGGGTGGTGGTGGTGGTGTTCCGTGCTCGGAAATAACAGTCAGGTATTATTAGAGCGTCTGCATCCCCTGCCGCCCGGACTAAGGGCCTTCTCGTGCGCAGCTCGTCGCAGCGTCGAAACGGACAACAATAGAACTAGCTCGTTTGTCTGCTCGACTTTTCCGCTGACAAATGACGTTCCGAATGCTCGAAACTACTACGTTTAGACGTATAAACGATAGTATTAAGTTAAATGCATTTTATTACGCTATTAAATTGATATGAGTAACGCTACTTGTGAATAATGGTTTACGCGTTTCGTTTGTCGCGCACAAAATGTACAATACATACGTGTGCGGAGTAATGTACGGGGTGGAGTCTGTATATGTTTTCTTATACAAGGCACGCAGCGACAAGTACTAGGAATATTTCCTATTTCAATTGAATTTAATGTTCCGGTAGAAAGTTAAAAAAAAATTGGTCATCTTATTATTTTTGAAAAATATTCTGGATTTTCTGGAAACTAAAAAAAATTATTAAAAATCATGCGATCAATGAAAATGAAATGTTGAGAAAATTAAACCCAATCATTTTAATTAGTAAAGAGCCACCGCCCATATGCGACAAATGCCAAGCAGACCTTGCCATACAACATATCATCAAAGACTGCCCCTTCTATCAAAACATTCGAAACACTTTATCAACTCCAAACAATCTAGATGAAGCTGTAAATGAAGATAACTCGTTTAAAATATTAAATTTTTTCACAAAAATTAACATTGTAAATAATCTTTAACCTCATGTACATACAATTTATATATACTCAAATGTTAATGTAATCTACCCATGCATACAAGGCTAATAACCATTAGTTGTTGAAGCCTTTTTTTTCTTTACAATATAAAAAAAAAAAAAAACTCAATCAAAATTTTATCACTATGTACGAGAAAATTGAGTTAATAACTAGATGAAAATAATCTCAATGTGCATGGAACAGCATTTTTAATGATCAAACAAAATGACACAAAATCATATATTATGGAACACTATAAAACCGTGCGTCGGTATAAATTGCTGAAAATAGGATAAATACTAATTTCGAAACTTTAACTCACTCTCAAATAGTCTATTTCTAAGATAGATTAGAACAAAACATTAAAAGTCAAAATTGTTTGAAAAAATCAATGTAGATTACTCAGATATGGACTCAAAAACGGGGTGTGCTTTTCAACAAAAAAAAAAAGAAAATTGTTTTGCTACGCATGTGATGATAGTTAAAATGTTAAATATTTGAATTTTTCAAAAATAAGTTTAGGTAATATTAACTGCTTATTTATGCTGTAACCCTCCCCCCACCACAGCTAAGAACATATTGTGGTATGTTCAAAATATTTCGCTTATCGCTTCTATAGATGAATACATATGACGTGTATAGGCGGAGGTATATTGGTAAAACTATATTTTAATTAAAGCAATTGTCGGTTCTCTTATCGCTTTGGTGATATTCTTTTTTCCATTTCTTTCCCGGTGTACAGGATGGGAATGGATTATCCAAGCAGCCAATTTTCTTACAACAGCTGGGATGCTTACACGTGTCCTGTAGACCATTATGTTTTACACAAAAGCATTTTTTAATCTGAAAAGTAAAATTTCCGCGATGAATTTATGATTTACAATCAATATAGGCGGAACACAATATATTGAAGCAAACGCTGACATAATATATAATCAATCAAAAATGGTGGGCCGTCACACGATCTTGCTCAGTGGGGCTCATCATACACTGTATTAGGTACGGCGTTTCCACAAGATACAATTGTGGAAATCTGGAAGAAACGATGGAAAAATTCTGAATACGGAACGTTTCACTGATAAACAACCCATAACTGAAAGTCCCAGGTTTTGATCTCCCGAGGGCGTTATGAACAACACTAAACAGAGCAAGAACAGAACAAGGGAAATGCGACTATCTAATGCACAAATGGGGAAAGGTAGAATCCCCCCTCTGTGAATGTGGAATGTACCAAACGATACGCCATATCGTTGATAACTGTCCACATACATGTTTTGAAGGAGGAATGGAGAAACTGCATAAGGCAGAGGAGGATGCAGTGAAATGGATGGAGAACCTGAAGTTAAGACTGTAAGCTAGCACTTCGAAAGTTACTAATGTTGCCTGTAAACCTTTAACTATAGTATTAGTTTGTTTGTTATATAATCTCATAGTCTATCTTGTTTTTAATCATGATCATTCTAATGTATTTGTACCTTATTTTTATTTTTATTTTTATTTATTTTTTTTATCCTTATAATCCGATAATGTCATATGCAAAATAAAAAAAATAAAAAAATAAAGGTGCGGCGTCTATGTGTAATTAACAATTTTGTAAGATTGCAGTTTTTCCTTCGCCCCCAGTTCGGAACTTTGAGCGAACGGTTATGTATAATAACACTGTTACGAGTCGTGCAACGACATAGTTTTAAAAGACGTTCTCGTTCATTTACCATGGATCCGGTGTTCGATGCGTATTCCTTGCCGTAATCGGTCAATTCGGATGTTCCACACTTTCCCTTTTTGCACATATTTTGGACGCACTTTTTGACACTTGCGCAAGGGTTGTAATCGACTACAGGAACCGGTGAGACTGGCGGTAAATTACAACACGCAGAATCAAGTCTCGCACAGGCCGACTTGGACGTGGTGTTTGTCTGTGGGCAATTCGTCGTATTTATTTGGACTTCTTTTTTCACCTGTCCGCATGCGTTGCTCGTGTTTTCTTGTTTGCACTGCGTTTGATTTTGGTCCATTTTTCACAATTTTAAAATAAAATGTTTAAAATAAAAATAAATGTTTCTTGCAAAATCTTAGTGTAATGTATAATTTTGCAACTGGTATATTGTTATTAGTGTAACGAGTACGATACTAATAAACAATAAATATTGTAAACATCTCATTGGAAATCGTGTTTGGTATTTCATCGATATCGATTATAGCCATTATCCAAGAATTAAAAAACAAAATTCAAATTAGCTTACCTTTTGACTATTTATATTGATTATTATATGATTTAAGTTGGTAAAAATTAAACAATTTAATAATTTTCTCGCGTCCAAATTCACAAATTCACTTGAATACTCTACATTGTTATTTTTAAACTTCTGTTTCTAATACTGCAATTATTACGACCCGGGACCCGGGCATGGATTCTGAAGCATTTTCTAATTATTAATGAATACTCATAAAAACGATAGAGTAAGCTATAAATCTATTTAGCGCAACAAGGATTTTGAAATATTGTGAACTGCGTATTTTTAGAATTTTAGTTAGAAATATACAATTGTGATATTTCTCCAGGTCAGTGCTATGTTTTTCTTATTTGCATTCTATTTGATTTGATTTGTGTTTTTCATAGTAATTAAAATTACAATTGTAGAATGAAGCTAATACAAGACTGGAACAGAAATTTCCACATATTTTCATTTCTATTTTTTAATTATGTATAAATATTTATAAATATAACTGTTTATCACATTTCATGTTTTTATGGCATACCATACTGCTTAAGATTTGTGTAAATATTAAATGAGTGCATATATCAATACCAATTAGTGCTATAAAAGCCGAGTCCTGATAATCATAAGTGATAATTGTTTCTTATTATTAATTTGTTTAGCATTATTATTTCAAGGATTATTGTAATATTCGATTTTAAATTATCTATAAACGATCAAAATTATCTGTTACATATTACTATAAAGTAAACGTACCTATATAATTATTATTTATTACGTTCATGTTTTTTATTTGGTACCGACGGAGTATGTTAATCATAATAAATAATTATATTCTGTACACCATTGTTTCATATTTTTCATTGATTAATTGCATTATAGGTACTCGTATGAAACTATTTTCGGATAATTTCATCCACATTTGATAAATTTATTTATTTTTTGAAATGTTTAATGGTTAAGCTGAAATTGTTTTTTGTTAACTTTTAATAATAAATATTATTGTGTTTTTGAAAAATATTTAAAAAATACTTTAGTTATGCTATAATACAGACACACAGTAGATGAACTCCATTGAATTACAGGGCAATGCGATTTTCAAAATATTATAGAACTATATTATTTGATATGCTGCAATGTTATTATTGAAAACTGAAAAGTTTTATAAACTTCAAAAACGAAATGCTTGCGATAGCTGAATAATCAATAATAATCATCCCATGAGTACTAAGGTAAATTAAGTAAAAATAAAAACAAAAATCTATCATTATCTAGGTACTAAAAATCCAAACTTATCTTACGTCCATTCATTTAACATTTTTAGTCAGTTTTTTTCCCAAATAAATTTCATTATTTTTTTTGTAAATTATAAATACTGTACCCGATAGCACAGTTGATATTATAAAAAAAAAGTATTGGTCATCCTTCAAGGGCATTTATGAGGTGAAACGTATTATTTTGAAGGTATTTTTGGAAATGTTTAGTTAAAAAATCTTTTTTAGTTTTTGTGATATTTAAATCCGGGATTCTAATCATTATGTTGTAAGTATACGCGTGTATAAAATTATTTCTACTACCTGTAAGTTTTAAACATATCATCAAACGAAACGTCAAACGAATACCTGATAAAATGGTAACATTAAACGTAATAGTAATGGTACGTCTTTCCCATCGAATTTATTTACATCAGCGATTCTCAACCTTTTAATGTCCGAGTACCACCTTACATTTTGAACATTTTCACGTACCACCTGACTAAGTAAACTCTGCTTTTGCTTACAAAAAAGTGTAAACATTATCGGTTTTGTATGAAGCGTTTTATTAGGTTTGATTAGGAACTATATAATTATAAAAATACTAACATTTAATGAACAAAAGTAAAATTAAATATATATAATTATTATTAAAAACAATTTGAAATTAATTAAATTACAAGATACTAGAAGTACTAGGATTACTAATTACTAGATTTAAAATTCTTGTAAATATCAAAATCACAATTTGACATAAAAACTCTAATCTAGGGCAATAATATGAACTTTTAAATAATTGCAACTGTAATTGTAACTAATAACCATTGTTATTGACGTTATTCAGATAAATAAAAAAAGAGATAGTAGGGGTCGTATTGTATGGTTTGTTTTATATGCACGAGGTCGTCAGTTGGCAACTTTAAGTCTAAAATCATTTTCTACGTTCAATTCATTTCTACACTTATTTTTTTGTTATAAAATAAGTGAATTAATGTATTTATATAACGTGGACACAAAATGGATTAGAATTTTATTTTTCCTTTTGCGATTTTTCTTCACGTACCACCCTCGAGCTTTTTGCGTACCACTAGTGGTAAATTGGTAAACTGATTTACATCAATTTGTATCAATTATAATAAACGTTAGTGATGGCGGGGCTGCGACAGGCCAGTGGCGAAAAAAATTGTAAAAACACGACGCACGGTACACGCGTAGCGTTCGTGAGACGTTTCTCTCGGCTCGTCGTGCGACTGTAATTCTATGTACCGCGCCCCGGGTTTCACTTACAACCGCCCTCCGATGCCGTAAAAATCACCCTTCGCGAACTTTCGCGTTGCGCAAATATTGTAATAGCGCGTGTACATATATATGCACGTACTCACTCGTATATCGTACGCGCGTTACCGTGGTAACAGTTGCGCGCAGTGGTTGGCGAATGCGGTACGCCGACGAAAACGTCAATACACACACGCACGCACTTACACAGGTACCGCGTACGATGTTCGTGTGCGCACTTTCGTTTTGCGCCGCGGCGACACGCCCGTCGTCGCGCGCCCGGGTTTCCGTGCGGGACGCGAAAAAAAAGAAAACGGTCAAACACCGTTGTCGCGTTGTCGTTCACGAACCCGCGGCGACTTTATGAAACGAAACATCTCGGTATGCTTACGGTGCCCCGGTACCGGTGTGGAATATCCATGTTCATCACAGGGCTTGCTGAAGTTTTTCAGGAATAACGTTACATGACATAATGAGTTCTTTGAACAGCGGACGCGAAGAACGTGTCAAACGAATACGACGTTCTTCGGACCATATAAATAACGTTGTACCATTAAAAATATCTTCTAACCGTTTCGGGTTCATTTTAGAATAACACTTTTGTATCAAAAAACTAAAATATAAATGGCAGTTAATAATATTATTTATATATATATAAGCCTTTTTAAGTTCCATCTTTACTTGTACCGATGATAAGGACTCCTCAGCAGTGGCGGATTGAGACAATTGATATTAGGGGTGCACATATGAATTCACACCACCCACCTAAAACTTAAACACTAACACTACAACCACGGGCGCCCGCTGGAGAGGAGAGGGACCATACTCCCCCGCTGATTTTTGGCCAATGTTTGTAAATGGTATATTTTTCAAGACTATCTTTTATACACACCTTGCCTCCCCCCTCCTCCAGGTGAAAATATCTGTGGGCGCCCATGACTATCATCACTATTTTTTTTAATTAAAATATATTATAGTAGGCAGTAAGCACACGAATTATGGAAATAGGTGTAGTAACAAATAACAATTATTTGCATGTTGTAAATTGTAATTGATTTTTACTCCAAAGAATACGGTTTAATATAATATTATTCGAGCACTTACCTTACCCAGTAAAATATATACAATTTCCAGCTCGATTTCCAGTCTGCGTAGTGATTTATAATTATTAAAAATAAATTAATAAAATAAGAATTCTTAAATAATATAATGATATTATAATCAACTATAACAATGGACTATAGCATTCTTTAAGTATAGTATAATTTAATAATATATTAATATCATCATAGTCCGCATAAACAAGTAGTAAATACTAAAATACTACAAACAGTAGTATTAACAATAGCTGTTTCCTAAAAATGTGCCTACAAAAATACACCCACCCCATATTTTTGGGAGTGCAGTGCACCTCTTGTTATTACGTCCAAGCCGCCTCTGCTCCTCAGTATGATCTGAAACTCTTTAAACACATTTTAAATCATTATTCGTATTATAAACAGATATATAAATAGGAACTAAAAATGTTATCATAACTATCATAACTTTTTTGCCCAAATTTTTACACAATAGATCAGTTACATTTCATATTAACGCTTAGTTCGTGTAGATATAATATGTAATGTTTAGTGTACAACAGTTTAACACTTACTGATTAGTGATTGTAGACTAGACACATTGTATCGTTAATTTTTAATGCACCATTGTAAAAATGGCCTACGATTTAGATTTTTCGATTTCAATAAATCTTAATAATCTTAAATTAATCTCATATTAGTGATAGGGTGTAACAAATTATAATATACCCAAAATGTCCAAAGAATGTGTAACTTTATAACGTTAAGGAACGTATTCATTTAAAACGTTCTTCTGGTCAAATATCCTAGAAAAAATAACTGTATAACGTTCATTAGGAATATCATTCAAGAATTCATAAGCTTATTACGTTTTTTAGCCAAGTTTTCAAAAAAACTTAAACATTTATAACGGTTTTCTGGTAAAATGTTATGTTTTAATCTATAATACGTTATACCTACAACCGTTTGTCGAACACAATTTTAGATTACGTTTATTGCAAATAAAGTTCTAGAAAAAATTATGAAAATTAACCGATAATTTTATTAAAGGTCACGGCCACCCTGGTCGCACCCTTGGTCTTCCGTTCAAACGTAACCCGTAAACTGAGACAGACAAAGCGTTAAAACACGCGTAGTGTACCTACGTATTTGATTATAATGTCGCGGTGTAATCGAGTTATAAAAGGCACAAAGTGACGACTCATTTTATTCTCTGTAAAAAAAATTGTTACCGAGTGTACACGTAATATGTACAGTGTACACACACGGCTCCGTCCGATAATCCCTGCGAACTGGTGGCGGCGGCGGCGCTGTTTCCGTGATACTTACGATGAATAATTACGCGTATTTCATTGATTTTATCAGCATATAAATCGTCGTAGTCCGTCCTATGACATCGGTCGAGGAGTAAACACGGTCAAGTGAACACTATACTAACATACGCGTCCGTGAGTGAGCAAGTGCAATTTGATCCTGAAAAACATACGTAAAGCCAACGCATTGTGGACGGTGGTTTTTTCTACCCTGTGCGTACAGGGTATCCCTCGAAGATATTATACCCGTTGGAGATATCACATGAGATAACGAAGAGAAGATAATTGATTTCATTTTTTTCGAAAACTTTTTAGTCTTATTATACTTGGAACATACTCGTAGATCTTAACTACCCTTCTGGGCATTTTGACGACTCGTACTCTTTATTTTCATTGACCTCATGATGAGTTACTTTTTTTTTAGGTCTCAGAGAAAAATTGTGTTCATACTTCTTTATCGATTAAGAGCAGGAAAACAAAATAATAACACGAACATATCTTTCCCTGCTTTTAATATAATAATATGCGCACGGAAAACGGACATAATATAATTGTTTTATTTTACACGCCAGCAGTATCACGTTTTACTGCATTCGAATTATTTGGAGGAGTATCGATTAATATAACGCAATAACGCGTAATGCTATTAAAATCAAGCAGCGTCCGCGATAAAAATGTACGTCCGGACAATCAGTGTTACTATCGTATCAGGTGTATAGTGTGTAATACACAAATATTATACGCGCCTACGTTGAAAATGTATATTTAATATGGAAATATAGTATTTTACGCATATATTAGCGGTCGACGGTGTAACAGTAATAATAATATCGCCGTGCTCGCGAACCTCGATATTGTTTATGTGACTGGAGTTCATAAAAAATTGTTATTGGTTCAAAAAAATATAATAATACTCTCACGCATATTATTATACAGTCGTATCGCATACTATTATCGCGTATTATACATTATATTCGTTTAATAATAAGGCATGCTTTTACGTTTGTAGGTACGCATAAAAAAAAATAATAATAATCAACGTTCGGTTTTTAAACGAGTTTTTTATTTTACTTTAAGTTATAAAACCCGCACCGCGATATTAAAATGATATGACGCGTTATGATAATATAATATATTATATTATAATATCGTCATGACGGCCACGGTCCGGCTTCATATTCTGTGTATCGCTGCGAAGTTGAACACTCGAATATAGGTAGGTTCGACGATCACAATCCGATACGCGATTTCCGAAATAAAACATAGTTTTTTTTTTTTTTTTATTCTACTAACTAGACCAACCGATTTCGATTAATGTTTTTCACTTTGAATAAACATATATACGCGATAGAATATATTGTAAAATACGCCCATACGTTCTGCAGGGCTCGGTTTTTATAGTTACAGAAATCTGCGATATTTTACGATCTAAAAAATCTAGACAAGCGCTATAATATACCCTAAAACATGAATATAACAGCAACAGAAAACAAACAGTTTTTTTTTTACATATTTTTCTTTCCATTAACGATTGAAAAACAATTTATTCTTATTAAATATTCGTACTGATGAATTAAGAAGTTTAAAAGAAAATGAAACAGAAATATGTGGATTCCTCTATTTTAATTTACAAATGTAATTTCTAAAATATTGTAATTTGATTCATAAGTATGAAATATGAAATATGAAAATAATATGAAAATTTCATAAATATGAAAAACGTAAAATAAATCAAATTTATGACCTTAAAATGTACTAAAAAATTTCCTTTACGACATATTATAATAATTACAGGTTATACCTAAATTGTTTATGATACATATGCGAATCGTTTTATCACTAGAGCTAGGTTAAAACTGACACAAGAATAGAACTACTTTAAACACATCTTGGAAAGCATCGTGCCAAACATTCCGGAAAAACGATGGAAATGCGTCGAAATCCAAGCCCCGCTTATCGTAATACACCGACCGGATGGTACCGTAATCGTCGTCGGTCCGGCAATAGTATATACTGTAATATTTAGTAAGTTTCATGAAATTTTCAGACGCACGTCAAAGGAAAAACTTACTCCGGTGTAAAAAGAAAATTAATAAATAATAATGATCGTTAATTTATTCAACTGCGCGAGGGTTTGCGAAAACAGATTCGCGTCGTACTACGGACGACAAAAAAAAGGGTCCGGAAACCATTCAGAATATGTGTCCCTTATGCACGGGTAGAAAAAAAATTGTACCGTTATAATGTAATATCATTGTAATCGTTCCATGTGTACAATACACTATATATGTATATATTTATTAATGCGGAGAGTAAAATTATATTAAATCGATACCTGTGGCGCAAAACGTTTCGTTATGAACCGCGTACACAATCGTGCTGCGTAAAAATGCGAAGAAAAAAATCCAAAGAAAACCGCATAATGCTTGGATAAAACCCATGCGATGTGAGACCGTCACGATTCGGTTTCTGCAGCACGTCCATATCCCGGAACGGCGTGCCATGATGTTAATTTTAAAAAAAATGTTACTGTTTAAAATGTCCCGTTACCGGCGGACAACCGCGTTCATGATGGTCTGCGGGTTCCCGGAAGGAGAAAGTAGTTTTTGACAATAGCTGTTAGATGCAACCGAAGGACACCTTACTCGCGTCGAGAGTTTAAGGATTTCAAATCCTGCGCCACACTCGACAAGTGTAGGAATCTGTGGTATATTATAATTATAATTTATATTTTAATTTATAACTATATGTAACGCACGACGAGGAAAAAAGGAAAGATACCACGTAGAATGCCTCGTAGAACACTACGTAGAGTCACCGTGTTCAAGTGTTCCATGCTGTGCGATATGTCATACCTACGCGAGGGACGGATTTAAACGTAAATCTTAAATGCGTATACACATTCGTTATAGAATAAGTTATTTGAAATCTGATTAAAAACGTGAATGGTTTAAATCGGGGATGTTCAATTTCCGACCCGACGACCGCGTGTGGCCCCCATACGTCAATTTCACACTTCCATTACTTTTGAGGAAAACGTAGTTTCAACATTTTCGTTGTATTATTTAAATATGTTTTCTTCTTTTAACTATAAATTAATGTATTATTCTCCCCTTCGCGGTGATTAAAAAGTTTTATTATAAAAATAAAAATATACAAGTATAATAACAAATATTCACTAGTTCACTACTGTGTAATATTATAGATCAAATATTTTATAATTTTTAAAATGCACGGGACCCACGACAAATTCTAATCGTGGCATTTGGCCCTGTGTTACCAAAAAGCTTTGACACCCTTGATTTAAGTCATTCTGATTCGAAATGGCGCCAATTTTATTTCGCACATTTATAATCGAATAGTACGTATTCTTATTAAGATCACATATGTTTGTTCCGATCATCCAGTGCATTCGGTGAATAGTGAATTGATAAATATGAATTTGATGACGAAAACATATTTTTCTTTTCACTATTTAAACGCGGCTTAATTGTTCGTTGCCGAGAGATACTGTGATTCCGACTTCATCTATAACTTATCAATAACCCGGTACTTCGATGGTACAACCACGATTGTTTAAAATATAAGCTGTAAACGTGCAAGTATTGCGATTATGACGTATCGTACACGGAAAGTATATTATTCTGATCCGTAATCGTAAAATTATGACAAACATACTGTACCTAAAATACCTACAATAGGTTAGTTTCATTGATATTGTCGAAATGGTCTAAAAATGTGAGAAAAACGGGATTATTGTGAAATATGTAAGAAACATGTGTGTATGATGGAGCGTGTAAAAAATATATAAAATCCAGTATATCAAATTTTATCGAAAACCACGTGAAACGAATTAATTTATCAAGTGACAGCGAGAACATGTATTTGTACATAAATCCGAGCCCAAGTTATAACTTACAATATATACGATAAGCACCTTTTTTTTTTTATTCAAAATATTTATTTATAATCTGTATTATTATTTACGAAAAGAAAATGTGAAGTGTGCAGAGAAATTTATCGTGAATGATGTGAAGAGGAAGTTGTCCATTGGCCGCACCTCATTTGTATACAAAACTATTTTTAATTTTTTTTATTATATATTTTTAACAAAATCTAGACGTTACAATATATTGTAACAATGTGCATAGAATATTTTTTTGGAGCATTCATAAGATATTAGAAGAAACATGGTACACAAACTACATAAACACAAGAATTTTGTTATTTTAATTATTTTTTATAAGTTGCAATATTTTAACGATTTAAAAGGTCCCCTGACCAGCTTCTTTTTAGGCACCATATTATATTATTAGGCATGTTAATTGAAGTTTATTATAGAATTGTTTATGATGATTTATTACAAGTTCAATAACAGTGTGAAAACAGAGGTCATTATGGAGAGTGGAATTAGTTGTGTACCAGTTAAGAGTCGTAGTGTCATTGATTGGAAGGATTGAAGTGGACGAACATCGAGAGGTTTAGCAGGGCCTCATATTTGAATACCGTAAGACCAAACAGGCCCGATTAAAGTTTTATAGACGATTATTCTGACACTTTGTTTGTTGAACTGATTATTTTTGAGTTAAGTATTGGTCGAAGTAAGTGAAGGCTAGTGTTAGCTTGTTTCCGTTTTTGTTTGATGTGGTGCTGCGACCAAGTTATCGTTTATCCATAATTATACCTAGGTATTTTGTACAAGGTTGGATTGGTATAGAGCCGTAGAGGCATTGTTAAATTTTAAAGTTAGGACATTCTTTCAGACGAACGAGTGTGAAATTAACTTGTGAAGACATTTCCTGGTTAAATTTTATCTCAAGAGTCAAAATCGATTGCTATATCATCGACAAAAGTGAAAAGTAGTGTATTATTGAACGTACTTGCCCCCCCCCCTCTCTGTAACAATTGTTACATATACTACGTTTACTACTATATATATATATATATTACTTTTAGCTGACTATACATTAAGTACCCCCCCCCACTCACAGTTTATATTGTAAGGCCTATGGTCGACAATCGATATGTAAGAGAACGTCAGTTCTCCGCGATTACCATCACGCTAACTAGAACTCCGTGTAACTACGAAACAGCACTATAATTGTTAAGTATGTCAGTACGTCTTAATAAACCTTTATATATTAATAATGATTTCTACCAATACGCATTTATTTGTAATATTAAGATCCTATATACCATTTATGCTCCCGAGCTACGGTTAATTATATTCAAAGTAACCTAAATTCTTCCCTGAATATCTTATATTTAACGGGTCATCCCCGACCACGTTACACCTCCCACACATTGAAATGTTGTATGTCTGGTCATGGGTATGTTTTATATATATTCGCACGTGATAGTACAAATGTAGTAAAAACGGCGAAAAAAAAACGATAAAAAAATGATTAAAAGACCTTTTGCCCGGCCTTAATAATGGTTGGCCGGTTGGTTGGGACTCGTGCAGCGAGGAGCCACGCGACGTAACATAATAATGTAGTCAAATGGTTTTCGATCGTCGAAATAAAAAAACATTAACATCAATCGAACGTTTAAACGTTATAAATTTATAATATAGACTTAGCTACTGTTGAGTATATTATATATATAAAACACAGTATACGCGGGGTGCATCACATTATGATACCACCCTGCGCGCTATTATAATATGTTTGTTAATTAATCGCCGGACGGACATCGACGGTGATGACGGGGGATGGCTTGTCGGCTTAAACGTATAAACGTATGTTTATTATGCGCATACGTCAGTCATACGACTATATATTATGGTAATAGCGTGTGTGCCCGCAGTGATGGCTAACGTTGTTTGTATGAAGATCGACCTGCGGCATAACGTTTTTCTTTGAACAATTGAAAAATCAGAAAACTTCGACGAGATGACGTGGTCGGCGATCGTACGGGGAGAGAGAATAGACTTGTGGTATACTTGGTAACTGTAGCTATAGCTCATTCAAATATTTTTCAAGCTCCTTAAATGGAACATTTTTTTAGGCTTTATTAGGTTTGCTTATTATATTATAAGAAATATACTGTTCTCATCGTATCACGTAATATAATCAGTCTCGCATGTGGAAACCCATAACGGTGCAAATATCTAAGCGAAATATGAGATTTTTAATTGGGAGGGTTAACATTTTTAAACATAATATCGAATAATATCTTTTGGCCCTTACTAATAAAAATATAGCCCAAGATTTTAAGCCAACAAAACCAATCATAAACATACCGATATCATATACATTTTACATTCAATACATTTAAAGTTTTTTTTAAAAAAAGTGCCTACGATCGACATTGGCAAATTCATTTAAAATATTTTCT
The DNA here is from genome assembly GCA_949715065.1 of Periphyllus acericola. Classification (NCBI taxonomy): domain Eukaryota; kingdom Metazoa; phylum Arthropoda; class Insecta; order Hemiptera; family Aphididae; genus Periphyllus; species Periphyllus acericola. Next base: position 66,639,273 of record OX454264.1, read on the forward strand.
GTTGATATTTCATTGGAAATATCTTTTTTTATTTGTATCAAGGATACGTTTAAAAATCTAAAAACTAAATGGAAAAAAAAAAAAATAACCGTCGATATAAAAAAGTAACAGATAATATGAGTCCTAGGATAACCATAGTCCGTTCGACAGACAATTAAATTATAAGCTTGAAAGGTCAAACCACGGTGTGAAAACGTGATTTTTTCACCGAAAATAGTTCAGTATTTGTATTGAAAACAATTTCTGATTCATTTTGAAAACGGAATTAATTATATACAATTTCAAACGCTATTATAAAATAATTATTTTTAAGTACTAAAATTTTTATTTTTCGTCATAATGGTGATGATCTTTTCTTGGGGGTTTATTAATTTGGATGATAGAGGATAAGCCCTCCTATTTCCCCCAAATTTAGCTTACGTGTAACTGTATGTATATAACAGCACTGTGTTTACTTGTACACATAATGAACAGTGGCGGCGAATCACCCAAAAAAGGTGTGACACAAGTTTTCATAACTACACCCACCTACCGAAAAATTAAGCTACACTGAGAATCGAATTACATGGGTGTTATGTGTAATAATCAAACAAATTGATAATATACTGATTTTAGACGTAATTTATTTAATAAATGTATAATTTATCTTATTTAAAGTACGTTATTACTTCCTGAGCATGTACGGGCATCATTCTAATGATATTCTAATATTAACCCACCCACCCCTTTTAGAAGGTGTGACATTAGTCACACCTATATAGTGTACTCGGCGCCACTGATTATGTAAATTGATTACTACAGCCACTGCCGGTAACAGATTTTTAAACGTTTGTCGGCGTTCGAATGAAGAAGAGGAAAATATTATAAAATATTATTCACTCATCGTACACGAAGGATAATATTCTAGAACGTATTAAGACGCTTTTAGACAGCGACGCAAAGGAGTTGTGAACGATGATAGATAAAAAGCTGTTTCCCATTAAATGCGATTAGACGTCTACACGTACGTGTCCAGCAACAATCCATCAGGCCGTGGCCCGAAGACGTGTTATCGTACTGTGTACACCAGGGGTCGGCAACCTTTTTTACTTCGTGAGCCATATTTTTGTAGTTTTGCATTGAGAGCCGCATTAAAAACTTAAATAAACGTTATTAAAAACCCAATTTAACATAAAATATGAAAACATTTATTTGTAACGAAATTACAACAAATTACACGAAATGCAAAGCTACAAACATTTTAAGCATGGCAATCTGAAACACATTTATGTTGTATAGTGCCACTATACTATTACTGAGTATGCTGTATTACGAGTAGAACTTCGACGTCAATTATCGAGATCACCTTAAATCGTACAAATATAATAGCTACAAATCGAAAAACAAAAAATGAATGTTGTTCATTTAGAAACGGAGATATAAAATTACATTTTTTAAACACTACGCGGGTTGCCGGTGCCTGCGGACTGTACATGCGATCACAGTAATACAAATTCCAACCGAGACTGAACCGTCGCGTAGTCGTTCGGCGACCCTCGGTGTACCGTATATTATCATTACGTACGCGATATCGAATCGGCCGTTGTACCATGCTCTCGGTTCGCGCATTGTCGTCGTCCGAGATACGAACAATGAGAGGGCGACCGACCACCCCGACGACGGAGACCACGTGCCCTTAATCCCGAGTTAATTGTCAGGTGACGTAAACGCCGCCGCCGCCGCCGCCGCCGCCGCCGCTGTGCGGACTTCCTCTTGTAATAAATGCCGATCGCGCGCTCTCGTTAAACACGCTCCGGCGCCCTGTGCACCCGTATATTATAATTTAATAACGTACGACGCGCGCGCGGAGAGATTGAGTCCGGCCGTCCGTGAAATCGACGACAATCAAAACGGCACCGTTGTATCGTGTATTAATACTGTACACAATATAATTGCGCTCACGACAGGCTATTGTCTCCGCACACACGCATATAGGTACCACCGTGCAGGTAACCGCGGTTATTATGTCGTGACAATATTGTGCTCGACCCGGCGTGACGTGCTCGTACGACTATAATAATAATATGTGATGTGCGCCTATGACGCTCGTGCACCGCCGCCCGCGTACCCGGTAACTGGTATGTGTACGCTCCGATCGTCTCCATGTCCACTGAAATCCTGGTCGCACGCAGTAGCCGGCGAAGCACCTGCAGTCGCGAGAACAATGGCCACGAGACTTATTAGCCGACGACGATAACGTTGGACCGGAATAGTTTTCGTACCCGTTTTAAGCCCCGCTTAGTCCGCGATCAGACGAATGTGATTTCTAACGAAATGTGTATATGCTGTAAGTAGCGTCAATTATTTAATTGTCATACCGACCGGTAAAAACCCTTCAGGTTTCGGGCAGGCGCTACGAATCATATTGCTCACACCAAAGATACAAAATATTTTGTGAACGCTCGATCCCTCCGTCACTGTATTTCTATCATCTATCCAGACTAGTCTTAATTTAGATTCTCCAGCTTCCAGCCGCAGGTGCACTGTAATAACTTGTTTCGTGTCCAAACGCGTAGACGGCTTGCCCTAGATTACTGAGATCGTTAGATTTTCATGTTCATCAATATTGCTTACGTTATCGTCCCACTTTCTCGATTCCAATCCACTGTACTTCTCACGCGGCTGTATAATAAGCCCATAGAATATAGATCGTTTTTCCCGAGTGTGTAATGAGTCATTACACACTAATAATTTTAATTGTATTTATTTTTTTTAATTTAATTACATTTTTATCCCACATGTTTGGACGTTTTTAGCGCATATTTTATAAATTATACTTCCATATATATGTACATATTTTTGTATTTTTATTACATATAAATCCGTTCCCTACTAATGACCAAAACGATTTTGATTCCTTTTGATAGGGATTTGTATCACAAAAGAAAATACTTTTCAAGTTCTTAATACTCTGTTTTTTTATGTTAATCTTATTCTGTACAAATATTTGTTATCTTATATATCACTACAATTAATTATTGTATTTTAAATTGTATTATCTTACTATTTATGTTTTAGAGTAATTAATAATTACAAGGTATACCTATACTTACCATTCATCATAAACTATTATGTTAAAACCGTTCAATATGTATCTTGAATTGTATTTAGCTTGAGATTTAAAATAAGAATACCTACTGTACCTGAGCCCTCATGGGAGATTACACAAATACATAAATCAATTATTGAAAAATTGGTTGAATTATCTATCAAGGAAATCGCCATATTTCACCGTGACTCAATTTTATGCAATACACACGGAAAAAATAATATCTATTTTTATATTTATACTGTTTATTTTCAAACAATGATGTAGTTCAGACCGTATTACAGTCACAGCGACTGTGTTGATATTTCAATCCCTTCCGCTAAAAAATAAAAAAAAAATAACCAAACGTAATGTTTAACGATAAAAGGTCGCGTCGTACAATAGCGTGTGGATAAATACAAAAAGCGAAAAAAAAAACGGAATCAATTAAATCGACACGGCTTATCGTCGGGTGCGCGGTGCAACGCTGCCGCGGTGGTACACATTATATGGCCGGATCCGGAGAATGTGACAAAACTATTTTCTTGGTGCGACAGTGCGTTGTCGCACAACAAAGGTGACTTATTTGTCGGTGGCGTACACAACATAATGTCACACGTCGCGTATACGTGGTGGTTCGGTTAAGTCGTAATAACGGCTATACAAATAAACAAAATAAATAAATGAAAAAAAAAAAGGGAGAAGGACGACGAGGACGCGGAACGACGTGGTCTGGTACTAATAATAGGGTTTACAGCACCAACGTTTTGCCGGTGCTGAAGGTATATTACACTTTTATTATAGGTACGTATACATGGGATCGAATGCAACGAATTATGCCATCAGCGCCGCCGAGGTGCGCAGGGATTAGTACGGATCTCTCGGCACTGTAGGATCAGGCGACCGGCAACGGAATCGTTTTATTTACAATACACGTTTGTACTTATGGTGTGCGCATTTCACGCGTTATTATGATGTGTGCACGTGAATCGTCATAATATTATGCGTATTGTGTGCGGGTGCCAACTGCTGTGCACTGCGATCGGTTTCAACGAAACTCCACGTATATACGTGGCGTTCGACGCACACTGCACACAGAGCAGGGCAGAATATCTATTTACCAGCCCGGGTCGAACTCAAAAGATAAAAGTTTAAAGGGTATAAGATGTTTGACTCGGAACTTGAGAACCAAGTTTGCGTTGCTTATAGTAATATGGTATAAACCGCGAGTATCTATCTCTTATTAATTCGTTAAATCCACAGCAAAAGAAAAATAATAGTACAGTATAGAGTCTCGCTGATCCGTAATAGATAGGACCGGAAACCATCCAGATTATTGGAAATGGAACGAAATGACCATTTTTTCAACTTACTAATAAATATTTTTTTAAAAAATAAAATAACATCTTATTTATAAAATTTCGAAATGTATTATTCTAATTTACCATACACATTTTATGTAATATATCAATAATTGACATTGACATAAATCATTTTTATATAATATTTATCTGTATGCATGTAAACATAAGTACTAAAGTACGAAATATAAATTGTAGGGATTATCCGAATGTCCGGACTAGCGATGACAGCATCAACGAGACTTTACTGTTAAGTTGTGTACCAGAAAAATCAGGAGTTAGTAAGAGGGCTCAGCAAAAAACAAATTATGTTTTTGTTTTAATAATCCTCATAAGCAGTCAAATTTTTATAATGGCTGTAATAAGACCAAAATGGAATCGGTAAACGGTAACCGATAAACGCATCGTGTGATTCAAGCTTTATTCTCACTTTCTAATACGATACCCAAAAAACAAAACTATGTAACATTAAATATTTTAAAATTTGGAGAAAAATTGCCATCATTTTAGGCCAAAATAATGTTTTTTTTTTTTTTATGGAGAAAACGTTATCTCATTTTTGGAAGAAAGTTACTACGGACAGGTAGGTACTCGTAAGAGTTAGTAGCCGGGAGCCAAATTACCTACTTCATTTTTTTCTGCGAGACTGAATTTACCGCTTTCAAAATGTACACAAAATATTGCGGGCCCAAATTACCTATCCCCTAAGTCCCTGCAGGCCATTTTCGTACTTAATTTTTTTTTTATAACTTTTCTCTATATTGTGATTTTTATGGGATGTTGGCACATAGCGGATATAGCGATGTCGGGATATGGAGTTTTTGACGTGTAAGATACTGAATACGGTAAATACTGAGAGTGAGACATGTTTTTTGTAGGTCACTTGGACGGGTATGTAATAATATTGTAGTCGCTGTAATAATTACTTGTATAGTACATTCATTTGAAATCAACGATGAATCATCGTATACAATTCCGAACACTGCATACCGAGTCTAAATCTTTCTACGGGAGCATATGGCCAGATTACGATGTTCAAACCTAAATAAAGCGCAAGTAATGATTTTGTCAGAAGAAACGTGAAAATCGTAATTTCTTGGAGATATTATTCTAGTATCGGAAGACTATCAGAAGAACAAATTCACTTCGGTAAATTTCCAAGGTAAAATCGTCGAATTTAAATCGTCAAATTCCAGTTTGTAATTTGACGATTAAAAAGTTATTGTATCAATGCAATGGTGGACACATATTTTCAGTATATGGGTATCGTATAGTTATATTTAAAAATTAGTGGGGGGGGTACCAATTAAATAGTGGGTGCTTGGGCGAACATTTGGAAGGGGGTGGTCAAGATACCACCCAATCGGAAAAAGTACTGTTATTCCGATTATATTTTATAAATTATTATGTTTTTTCTGTTCTTCTTAAAGTTCACGAAAAACGACTTAAACGATTTAAACCTTTGATTAGTTTTTACTTTGAGAACTTTTAGTTTTGTGTTATATAGTATACTCGTTTCGTTTCAGAGTCTAAAAACGATGGGTTCGTCAGATTATGATGTCGTACACGAAACGGTTTCGACAAGCTCTCGCCGCCGGCCGCGTCGCAACACATCAACAATAATCATTATTGCCGGGCCGATATTACTGCTGCGAGTGAATCGGGAATGCGCGTGCGCACTGCGCACATACGACAATCGTACGCGTGTAGAAATTCGCGGTGCATTATTACTATTATTGTTGTTGTTGTCGTCAAACACTTTTGTTGTCAGACGAATAATAGTAATAATAGTAATAATAATAATGTCGAACGATGCCGGAGTACGTTTATTATTATCGATGGGTCATCGGAAAGTTTTGCTTTTTTTTTTTACACGCACAACACAATATCATAGGATGCCGTCTGACAGGCACCCTCCCTCCCCCCCCCCTCGCGCCCCTCCGCCGCGTACAAACGATGAGGAGTTGTCGGCCGCGCACATATTAATTACAGTGCAATAAACGTAGCACCGCGGCACAATACGCGTACGGGGAGACGGTCGTAATGCAATACGTATGCGCGTGTACGCGTGTGTGAGCCCGTTCGCGTGTCCGTGCGTGCGCGTCGTCTAGAGAAGCTCGCGCTACTGCCCATTGTGCTCGAGTGGCGCGTACGCGCGCGCGTGGGGTCGACCTTCGCAGCGCGACGACACAATGGGCACCCTTTTTTCGCCCGTTTGGTTTCAATCACTGTCGGATTAAAGTGCAATGTTTGACTGAACATAGGTCAATATTGCCTTCATTAGGGGCGGCCGCGCGCAGCGTCGCGTTTTCGACATCCTCGATCGCATCGCAACGTGCGCGCTCGTGATATTTGTATACTTGACCCGTCGTCGTCGTCGTCGTCGTCGCTCCGTACGAGTGCGCGGCGGCACTTGAAAACGGGGGTGGAAAAAAAAAAAAAAAACGAATCGTTTAAAACACAATATCGCATCGTCTCCGCGGAACGCGCATTCAATCATAATAATAATGATGATGATTTAATATCGCCAAGTGCGGCGAAACCTGAAACCTCTATTCAGCGGACACCACGCGACGATGCTAGGCAAAGTTCTCCGCTACGTTATATCAGGAGGGTCTGTTTTTTTGCCATTGTCCGAAACATTACAGCAATGCAATTACTATTTACAAAAGTAAAATTTACAAAATATTTATATTATTTATTTACAATTATTATTCAAATTAGGAAGCCAGCGGAAATGATGGAGTTGATGATGTGAGCAGAACGAGAATTAAGGAGAAGATTGGGATAACCTAGGGTGGATGGGAATGAAAAAAGAAGTTGTCTGCTAGGAGAGAGAGAGGGGCAATGAAAAATGATGTGGTTGAAGTCGCAGACAGATTCATCGAGGTGACGGGTACATAGAGGAGAAGAGTTGAGAGAGAGTTTGAAGGAATGATGAGGGAGTAATTTGTGGCCGATTCGAAGGCGCGAGAATGAAACTATTAAATGTCTGGGAATCTTTAAATTTTTAAACCAGGGAGATTTAGGGATGGTGGGGACGATATATCTGTGCCAAGTGGCATAATTTGACGGTAAGGAGGTCCATTTATTTTGCCAAGCGTATCAGGAGGGTCGCGCTGTGAATATACGAGTATAATTATAACTTGTACGTATCGCCATTATAAAACGTTTTTTGCTATGAACAATTTATTGAATTTTTTTAATGTGTTCGAACAACTGCCAACGCGACGATGGGATGTCCTCCCTACGGCAGAATCGACATAGTTCTGTGTTCAATAATACACTAAAATACAAAATTGAGCTAGAGCAAGTACGAGGGTTGTGGGTTGTATAGGTAGCTCTCCATCGTGTCCACCGTAGCCATCGGGTAGGTACTTGACTTACTCAGGAGCGGACTGACTGGGATTCTTCTTTGAAACCTTTGACCCAACTGAAAACCTAAAGGTCTTATTGTAAATAGGTATTTACTTGTATCTTTATTCGTTAACGAGACGGTTCAATCGATCAATTGGATTTATAATATTTCTATGCCCTAAGCAGGGATCGCAAACCATTTTTACTTCGTGGGCCATATTTTTTTGTAGTTTTTCATTGAGGGCCGCATTAAAAACTTAAATAAACGTTAACCTAACTCAATTTTAACATAAAATATTAAAACATTTATTTATAACAAAATTGCAAAAAACTATACTAAAAACAGAGCTACAAACATTTCAAATATCACATTCTGAAACACATTTGTTGTATAGTGTATATACAATGTATATACGTATATAAACTATACTATTACAGTATTACTAAGTATATTGGATTAGAACTTTGATATCAATTATCGAGATAAGTTCGTAAAAATATAATAGCTACAAATTTAAAACAAAAAATGAATGCTTCAAATTTAGAAAATGTGATATAAAATTACATTTTTTAAACAGTACGAGGGCCACGAAAAAAAGGTTCGTGGGCCTCGGGCCTCGGGCCACTGCCTGCCCTAAGGCAACATAATACAGTAGCTATACTTAAAGAATAAAAGAGGATAAAAAATTCGAATAAATTATCGATAGAAATAAACTTATTTTCGACTCGTATCCTACACAATTGTAAAACTTTAGGTACCTGTACGAGTTAATATTATCAGTAACATATATACTATAATTTTCATTTCACTCAAAAACAAAACAAAATATTGTATTATTTTATAATTTTTTTTTATTTTTACCCAATACATTTTTGTTGCCGGTCCTAAGATATTGTAGCACGTTTTTTTTTTTTTTTTACCAAATCCGCGCTTGGATATAACATAGTATTATATGCTCGATACACCGGTTGTTTGCGGTCGTGCTCGGACCGATAAAAACACGGTCTATACTGCCTATATACGAGGACTCGATAGCGAGTTTTCACGGGATTCGGTTTCAGGTGCAGGTTCTCGAAACAATGAGATGTCTTACGGTCCGATGCGTACTTCCTCCTCTCGGTAGGATGTCGACGTTTTTCTTCTGCGTTGATTTCCGTGCGGACGTACATTTTTCGGGTCATAGAGACGTGTCGACGCGGTAGCGGTGGCGTGTCCTCAGCCGAACGGATTTGACGGGCAAAGCGGTGCACGTTTTACTCTTGACCTAGTGGGGGAGTAGGGGGGGAGAGCGAATATGAATCTGATGAATATTTATGAGGTGGAAAGGGGAGAAAGAAAATAATGAATGCTTAATGAAATGCACTGATAATGTAACAACTGTAAATGTGACATAATTATCATATCCGACCGTTAGCGTTATACGAGACGATAAGTTTTTTTTTATAAATCGACAAATGATACTGCCAGACGATGATTAAATTTAGACCGAAATGTACACCGTAACAATAACTTTTTACCGAGCACAGAGATCACAGCGCAACAGTCAGTCAGTGCGTAATGACGTTACGGTAAGAATATTATACGATAAAGGTGTAGGCGCTCTCGATCATGAAAAATACCGAAATCCTCTACTGCTCATGATTAAGATCGTGCGGCTAAGTATTATGTACCGCATATTATGCAGGTATCATTATTTCGATTCGCCAGCCCTTAGACCAAGTCCAGGGCAGCCTCCGGTCAATTTTAGCGGGCAGGGAAAGGAGGAGTGACTCTGATCGAGCCTGACTTTGGTCTATCACGAAATATACACCTATATATACGCTCTAAAAAAACAGTATGAAAACTTAAATTTAATTGACATATATTGATATAATATTATATTTATCGGGTTTCTAATAATACTAGCCAACCCGGAAACGTTCTATGCTATTATGCTAGATTTCATTATAATACCTATTATATTATTTTCCTGTCAACGTGTATAATAATATTATCATTTAACCGTTTTAATTTTTTTTTTATTGACGCCGGTTACCGCGCACTGTCGTAAAACATGATTTTTGGCTAAAACAGTTTGACCTGAGTACATATCAGTATATTTTGACGAGTTTAAACAAAATAAAAATCAAAGAAAGCCGAACGTCATCGAAAACCATGATTGCTTTATAGTAAAAAAAGAAAGGATATTGCTATTTTTACGCATGGAGTTACCACCACTCGCTTTGTGCACAACGGTTAATTATAATTATCTGTTTATAACGGTGTTGGTAAAGTAAAAATATTATAGACTTTGTATTTTGTAGGCATTTCGTTTTTTGCTATTGTTCTAAAACGAATTTATGTTAGCTATAAATTTGATTTATGCTATGTACAAGAAAATAAACGACATTTCATTTTGCTATTTTAAAATCCTCTGCTTGGGATATTTTTTCACTTTTAGTTTGATTTTTTTTTCTTTAATAACAATTTTATAATATTTGTGTTAGATCTAGTACCTATATTAAATATTATTTATGTCCAAGGTTGTGGCTCAATCTATTTTATCACGTAATATTTGATATATTATGGATTAGAAAAAAGTACCTATAGCTTGTCGTTTAAACGAATTTACCGAAATAAGAAAATTGGTGGTCGGCAACTTAGAAAATGTATTGAAAAAAAATGTAAAGGTTTTTAACCTTTGAGACTATATCAGCTGCAGCCGGCAGTCTTACAAGGTTGACATAAAATACTTCTGGAAGACAAAACGTCGAACAATGGTTTCGGTGAATATCGAAAGGAGTTTCTCGTTTTGGATATCACAGGTAAAAACATTTTATTTTAAGAACATTTGGGTGGAATCAAAATTAAATTATTAATTTTACATTATCTTTTGGACATTATCATTACACCTAAAAGTTGCTTGTTCGCTGGTCAGCTGTCAACACCAAATGTTTAAATATTTCTTACATTCTTTTAAGTAAATTTTGTACTTTTGTCACCGTAATCTGCCTTACATTATTTGCCATAATATACTGAATACATATTATCAAATAATAAGATTAAAACAAACCTAATACGTTTATTTCAATCTAATCGTGAGTTTTTCAAAAATGATTTAGAAGTTTATTTCGAGTATTTTAGCGCTTTGTTGCTTTATTTTAAGTGATTTTTTTCTCGAATTATGTCCAAGTCCTAAATCTAGTAATCACATTTATTTCGCTCTAGGCCCGTACCACGTTATTGACCGGGTAAATTCCACGCGATCGCACATCGAACACGCCCTGATATTGTGACCCGCTCGATCATATTACAATAACATACAATTACTATTTGTCATATTATGTACCATTGCTTTTACCTGTATAACCGATCCACGTCTTGTACACGTTGGATAACATTGAATTGAGTCCATGCTACTTTTATGTGTTTGAATTGAGTCCGGGTATTCTCATAGTATGTTTGAATTGAGTCCCGGGTATTATCGGGTAATAATTACGTTGACGATGATGTTGCACAGTTTCCCCCAAACATTTGGAGTGATTTTTCAGCCAGCACTAATCGGACCACTAACAGTTGTGAAAGTTTTCACTCAAAATTAAATGGATTTTTTCAATCAGGACATCCAAATATCTTTATTTTAGTTGACACTCTTTTGGGTATACAGTCAGATACATACATACAATTACAAAGCAAATCAACGAAACCATGTAAAAATACATTGGAAAAGGAACAATTTTTACGGGAACAGATAAAAAAATACACTACTAAACAAGTTTGCAGATTAGAGTATTTAAAGTCTGTATCTTTTAAATTTTTACCGGCAACTTTTTAAATTATATTATATTTATATTACGCATAATTATATTTTAATTATTTTTGTTCATTAACTTTTTAATTTTTATACTTTATATTATTTTTACACAATTTTTGGGATTGTCATCCTGGATAACGCTAATAGACTGGAGGGACTCAACTCCGATAATCTAAAAATATTTACGAGACTCAACTCCGATAACCTAAAAATATTTGTGGGACTCAATTCAATATTACCGTACACGTTACAATATTTGAAATGTAGGTACACGTTTACAACAACGCGAACACGACGTGTGAAAATAGGCATCGTGAACGATCATTATTGTTATTATTACTATTATTATTATTATCATCGTTGTCATTAGAGCTGTGACGCCGTGGGGTCGTATCCGTGTGTACTCACTAAACACGGTGTAAACGGTGTACGGACACGTCGTCGTCGGGGCCGTTTTTTTATAATTTATACGATGTGAAGAACACCGTGTATAAGCAGATGCAGCACGTCATCATCGGCGGCCCGCAGAAGCCCTGCACAAGTATACGTTTATATATTATATTATACGTTTAATCCGTTCCCGAGTCGTCGCCGTGATATCATAATTCACGTATAGGATACGCGACGATTGCCATCGAAAACTGTACACAATAATACGTTGTGACACCCCTCGATGTTGTTTTTACGCGCGCGCACACACACACGTCATGATAATAATAATATGTTATGCACACATACGTGTGTATTATGCACGCGATATGCAAACGCGTATGTTTGCCCACGGCCGCCGTGGCGCGCGCGTACTACGGGCAAAGGAGAGGGAAATAATAAAAAAGGGTTTGCGATTTGAAAAACTACTACCGCCGTCGCTGCTGCTGCTGCTGCTGCTGCTGGGGGGGGGGACTCGGGAGACTTAATACCCGGTAAATTTGCGACACGCGTTGATGTGTGCGTCCATATTACGCGCTATACTTCTGTCCAACCCTTTACTTAAATCCCGTCCCGTGTTTGTTTGTTCGCGTGCGTGCGTGCGCGTGTGTACACTTAAATAATATGTGTTATATACTGTGTTTTTTTTTTTTGCAGCAGCAGCAGCAGCAGTGATGGCCTTACGCGCGAGACGCGTCATTGTCGTACGACCGAAAAAATATGTGTAAACACTAGACAAAGAGACGGGTTAAGGGTATGTACACGTTGCGCGCATAGTTTTATTTGTTTTTTACATTTCCGACGGTGTATGACTGCGGTTATCGTTATTGTTTTTCGTGCCATGGTTTTTGCGCGTGTTCAAGTGTAAGCCCGAAAAATCTGGTAAGGCACTGCACCGCGTATACAAGTCTATATTCGAAAGTAACGATGTATAAACTATAACCAAGGTTATGGTGCTCTCAATTATGCGTATAGTACCAAGGCCGTATTTAGGGGGAACAGTGTGCTGTTGCCCCGGGTTGCAGAATTTAGGAGGTATTAAATCTTAAATTGTTTATTCGAACATATCTTACTTAGTTACCCTCGTTTTTTACATTTAACATAAGCATTTTAATTTCTTAACATATTCATGGTTTAGTAATAATTTAAAATACAACCGTTTACTTTTTGTTATTTTAGATTCTGTGTGAATAGAGGAATGTACTGGTCTTATCATGATGTTGATTTTTGTTTTTTATAAATAAATAAATGCTATTAAATATGCATATATAATTATATGTACGTATACATAATAGTATATTATAATATAACATACGTACAGTAGAACTTTCGGTAACTATCAACTCTGAAAAAATGTTGTCTTAAATATGTCGCTGGTCTTAAAGCATATACAAATTTACCCAGTGATGAATAGTAAATTATGATAAACTAGTTGTCCAAATGGAATCCCTAGAATACAGTCGGATAGAGTATCTCCGCAGCACTAAGTACACTCTAAAAAATTCTCTGACCAATCCATTACGCTGATATCATAACCCTGGACTCAAGAGGCTCGCCGATCTCGTAAAATATGTTTTCATCAAATGCGCAGCACTGATGTTTAGTACGCGAGCTCAGTAATTATTAAAATATTTAAATACTTGATTATTGGATCATAGCACTGAACGACATGGAGATCTACTATATATATATATAATTGATATCGCTAAGATGTTATAAGATATACTCCCGCTAAAACGATGGCAACTGATTAAATTATATTACTATTATTATTCAGTTATTTTATTGCTCTTAACTTATTTAGTAAGTTAATTCTTCGTTTAATAAGATGATGTTTAAATATCGTCACCGGTCCACCTTTGAGTTTCATCAAAACCGACAAGACGCCGATGTTTTGTGGTACGATTCATTTTGAACATTTTTACGAGCGACTAAAGTCATTGAAATTTTTTTTGTTCTTTTTCATTTGAAACCACATTTGGACGTTAAAGAAAAATGTGATAAATGTTCAATATAATATAGAAACACAGAAAATACTGTATGATAATATGCTCGTATTTACATTTGTATAAAATCGTTTCGTTTTTTTTTTTACCTTTATGTGTAATCTATGCGTGTTCTATAATAATTTAGTATATTTTACGTTCATGTTGTGGAAAAAAAACAAATTTTTTAAAACGTAACGTGATTCCAAAAAACATTATCGAAAACCTTTTGAAAACCTCAGCATCAATAGATCATGCTCGTACCGTAAAACACATTTGCATTACGTCCGAAAAATTAATGTTTACAACGTTTGAACGCGCCATAACCGTTCTCGGGCTGATTCAGACGTTTCGGCGAAAACCGCGGACTTAGTACGCATGTGCAACGTTCTCAGCAAATATGTTTTCGAATCGGGGAAAACTTCTTTCTACATCCGTTGAAGATATCGGGGCATACTAGAAGTACACTAAGTCACTGCTTGAAAGGTCTTTTGGAATATTGTTCGTTAGTCTTTTCTCCAGTTATTGTGTTGGACATATCTGATAATATTGCTGAAATCCGTCATTTTTTTTCAGTGAAATTTTAAAATTTATTGTGTATTTCAACACTTTTTGCACGAGATACACTTTAACAAGTCAACATATGGGTTAATACAAATTTAAAAATAATATCAAAATGTGAATATGTCTTTGGTCATTATAGCCGTTATAGGTAATATTACAATTTTTCTTCTATACATGCATTATACTTCAGAAAAATTCTAAAATATGCATAGTAATAATAATGTTCCAAACGTGAGAAAATATGGAAAGTTAAATTTTGTATACCAACTGATTAGGCTTGAATTGAAATTTGTGTCTTGCCTAGCTACTTTTAAAGCATATAAATAAAAACATGCAAATGCATTTAATTCCGTGCCCTAGACTGATTAGTAAACATATAAATATTAGTTAGTATATACACAGTCACGTAGCTCGCGACCGAGGATTACCGTGTAACAAAATTATTTAGTATTTACTACTGTTCGGCGAGCGCGGGTTCTATTGTGAATCCAGACGCGTTTTATTGGACTCGGGCAAGAGAATGTGCTGCTGGCGAACGGCACAGGATAATATAATATTGTAATGCGTGATAATAGTGGAGCGCTTGCAGTTCCTTTGTCGAATGATCCTTTATATCTTAATGTCGCCTCGCGTGAGACACTGACTCGCCAAGTCTGCCCGCAGTGCCTACCTAAATAATTATAATGTCTCCATCGTTGTTGTCACTGTAATAATATATTTAGTATTTGTCTACAAAGTAATAATTTTTATTCTTGTTTTCACAATAGTTTTAAAAATACAAAAATTAACAGAACCCAAAAAATCACACTTTATTACCTTTTACCACACTTATAGCCTATAGGTATCACTATTTCTACCTGAAATATTGTCGTCTTGAAGAGTAGGACGGGTTATTCCATAACCGGACAGCGCTGCCTTGCGAGAAAGCCCACTAATAAAAAAACTACAGAACACATTACATACCATTTTAGTACAATAGTAAACCGAAAATAAGGTATTAATACAATATTCCAAGTCCTTATTCGCTGATGTTATTTAGCTGAAGAGTAAATCAGACCTAAGCTGATGATCGACACTTTATAGAGGTATAATAAGATTAATAACACAAGCATTTAGATTTATTTACCGTGAATAATCTAGGGGAAATAACATGTGGAATCCTGGAGTAATCACTAAACGATAATTCATCAGTGTGTTCTTTTAGACTGTTATATTTTAAAGGACAATATAATACAATATAATCGTGGGAAAGGGATTTTTGGTTTCCTTTTAGTCTTACCGATTTGTGCACATATTTTCCAAAAAGTATGCTCTTTTGGGTAACAGCTTCCCGTATGTTATACCGGTTTCTAAAATTCTAAATATAGCTTCTTTGTTTCAAAGCACACCGATTTTACAACAACAATTATAATAATAACTTTATTTCAACTTATAATCTAGCGTGCATTATATTGGCCAAGTTCATTGCAATATAGGTATATTTCGGTTGGAATTTTCTAGGTAGATTTTTCGGTTGGCGACTGTAGCAGTCTATATTACGGGCTTTTAGTTTAATTCAATAAAGTCTATGTGCCTACGCTTAAGTAACCTGCCGAACGGAAACATTACGCAACATAAACATGTTATTATTGCATTTATTCCTATTCGCACGCGTCATACGCGAGGCAAAAACAAAATAACACACTGCACGCTTGTACTGCAAAATAAGTATATTAGTAAGTTTTTCATTTTCATCATTTTTTTTCTTCGACAACGTTTGTGTAATGTAATCCATTTAAAAACAACCCATTATACTCCAATAATAATTGTAATGCATGAAGCGAACGAGGACAATGGGGATGCTTTTTAAACGAAACTGTGTAACATATATTATATTATACGCGAGCGGAGTAATGTAATGATAGAGAGAGAGAGAGTGAGAGAAATAAAAAAGAAACAGGTCAAAGCGATCCTTAAAAAATGCATTTTTGTTGTCATTCGACAACAATAGGAGGTGTATGTTTTTTCTTCCGTGTATAAGAAGATTAGTGAATGCGTGTGCTCCGGGCGAACCGGAGAGTATTGAAATGAAGTGGCCTTTGACATATTGTTGCGACTAATCCGATTTTCGGTAAACACATATCAGTGTACTCATATTATACTCGTGTCAAGAACGTCTTTTTATATTTAAAAAAAAAAAAAAAAACACGTATGCATTTCGTCTCCGAGGCGGTTCACACGCCCCCCACGCATGTTCGTCGCGTCTTAAACCTTTAAATTCGTCTCATCCTTCACCGACGACAACGCAGCCTCCGGACCATGTAGAAAAGGTGTATAATATAAAATGATATACATATATAGGTACGTGTGTTTATCATATTGTATACAACGCGCAGCCACGGGGCCACGGCGGAGAATTCAAGCTTATTATATAATCGTAATACTACGAATCGTAACGTAACAATAATATTCTACTCATCTCGTTGTGTACACATCGTTTCAGTCGTCTCCGAACGTGAATTATAATATTACATTATGTCGTCCGCGTTGCTATGTGTATTGTAATACACCTAGAACGAAATAACCGTTACACTCATTAAATCTGTACGCTACGAGATCACTGGAAAAAACCGATCCGATTAACTTTTACATACTGTTTTATTAATGTTTTTTTTTCGTTTGTTTAACTGACGACAATTATTCGGTCAAACTAATTTATCGCGTACACCAAGTACACGATGAGTAAATATAATTTTCCCCGGTCTATAGAAATTAGTATTTGACTAAAAACGAAAAGTATAAATGCATAATATCTCATGTACTTATTAAGCATGTACATAATATAATGTTATCTCCTCTCTCCAGTCAATTTTCCCGTTTACTCAAAAAATTACAAAAAATCAATTTGTAAATAATGAATTTTACCTTTTAAGAATATTACCTCAAAAACAATCAATAACTAATTAATACCATCCTAGTTTTACCCATTTACTGTCCTGACGAGAGTCGGCTATCGTCCCAGTTCTTGTCCCTCCTACTTCTTAACGTACGAGTAGAAACCACAAACAAAAGTATACAAAATGAGTGTATATATAAGATAAATTGAAAAAAATAATGTAAAGTTTATAGTTCTTTTGAATTGTCCATAGCTTCAAATTTCTTAAAGTTCCGCTTGTAAAAAATACCCTAGTGGGCAAGTGCTCTTCCGCTTATAACATCGCAATATTACGCCACTTCTTTTACAAGAAAATCACTTCTAAAACTATAAGTTCTATGATGAACGTATCTACAGGGATGGGCGAGATACTTGGAAAAAGTATCTAATATAGATTCTAGATTCTAGATACATCAATTTTCACTTGCAGATACATTAAAAATTTCCAAAAAGACACTATTAGATACTTGATAAAATATTTTTCTCTTTAGGTACAATATACAAGATAATATACAATATTTTTTTAATAACTCTTTAAGTAGGTAAAATTATTAATATTTATTATATTTCAATATTATTAATTTTCAACAAAATTGACATTAAACCTTGGAACACGTAGTACGCCATGTAGACTCAACACATCATAAACCACTATCTCGTTATCTGCGTTCAAATGGTACGTTTTTGTTTAGATGTGATATTTGTATCTTGACGTAAACAAAATAAAATAAAACAGTCACTAGACACGCATAACAACAAAGAGTATCTAGACAGAAGATACAATTTCTAAAAGGTTAAAATATACAAGATACTGTAGTCCATTCTGGGTCATCCGGTTTAAGTTCTAACGAAAGTTAGTCGTTAAGCACAAGCATGAATCGATGATTTACCCACGCGTCTAAACATAAACTTTTCCTACCATCGTCGTTGTTGTTGTTCACGTTTAACGTAAATATAATGAGTATAACACGTTCAAATTACGTCTGTTAAAATTATATTTTAACCAGTCCGTAGAGCCCGGGGAAACCCGATGGTCATAGTTTGCTGACAACGTATACAAAATCATATAGGTAGGTATACGGTTTATATAGATCGCTCGTACATTACATTCGATTATTTATTATCTTTTCGTGAGTCTCAGCTGTTTCGTCCTGTATTGCAACTGCGTGGACACCACACGACCAGCCGTTGTTTTATCTACAGCGTGTACATCATCTTTAATCAGTCTAGTATCCTTCTTGGTCCTCGTCGACGAAGAGGCAGAACCACCGTTATTCCCAGGCTTCCGCGGCCTTGGTGTAGCGCGTTTCGGACTGATCGAACTCATTGTCTCTTCTGAACACGCGCGTTAAACATAACTTTGATCAATAACGATTCCGACTCGAGTTTGTCAAAATCTCATCTATAATTATATGCGCAAGCGCTATCCCGTTGAATCGATTGACGAGATTATAGGTTAATCTGTCTCTATATTAGGAAGATGACCGATACTTACACCTATCAACGCCCGGATCAAATCGCTGGAACTAGGGACTTGAAATGTTGGTGGTATGTATATCTAATGGTGTAGGATTGAGATAAGGAAATATTTCACCCCAATCCTTCCCTAGGGGAGCGAAAAGGATAAACGTCATTTGATATTTTATCAAAATCTTTGGAGTTTTATTTTTATCTTCAAAGATTGCCCATGCAAATACCTTTGAATCAATATCTGGATTTTAACATAATGGGGTTCAAAGAAGTAACAACCAACTATGTACATAAACATAAAATTATCATGATGATAATAATAGTAATAATAATAGTAAAAAGCCTAGCTCGGAACAAAAACAAAAATAAGCGCTAAAATATGAACTAATAACCGTTAAAATACATGCATTAAAAATCAAGAAATATTCGGAGGGTGTTTAACTCGCAACTATCGTCACGGATAACGTCATACACAGAAATAATGTCTAACAAAATTCTTTATGGGCAAAACAACTTTTGCCAGGTCAGCTACAACACGTCGAAGATTATATCGTTTTATACACTAATGGGGGTGTAAAAACGTAATTTAAAGTTGTTAAGACGCGATGAGATATAACGATATTAACAAACGAATGTTTATACATTTCGTAACAGTACAAACGTTTGAAAGGTGCACGAATTAAAAATGGGCTATTACAACCGAATCGTTGCAGGATTTTCAAAAATACATAATATTCACTTTTTTTTGTATACTCGTTCTTGGAGCTTAGTTTATCTGCACCGTCTTCCATGAATATCGCGTTACGCAGTCGTTCAATTTGATGCAAATCCGCCTCGTTTGGGTTTGCCATATTTTCTGGTTTTCGACGATTACACTAATGCGTTATGAAAAGTAAAATAATTGAATTACTTTTTCTACCCACTCCATAGTATTAAATTCGCTTGGCAAATAAATCAAGGGTATAATTGTTTTCAAAAATAGATAGGACTGTAATAACTTCGTATTGCATAGTCGTGCAATGGTCGGCAACCGGCAGCCCGCGGTCAAAGTCGGGACCTCGAAGGGCAGACTCTACTGCAGGACCGTCAATAAGATATTATAATCTTAACTTAATGCATTATGATTTACTGTTTTAAATAATGTTTATAATGATATATTAAAAAAAAAAAAAACAATATTTTACTTGAAAACTTGGACTACGATTGTCTCATAAGTAGTTAATATTTTAATTTTTTTTAAAACATTTTAGTACCTTATTACTAATTACTCGGTAATAAAATAATATAATATAATTCCATTTTTGTCTCTGAAAATGACGTCGCTTACTTATTATTTTAAGCTTGCTCACTCCAATCGAAATCACTTGCCTACCCCTAGCTGTAACTATATTATAATGAGTACGACGTATCTACTTTTCGAAATGAAAAAATACAGGCGACCTCATCACGTTTGTTTGCGACCGATCATTGGCAACTATGAACTATAAACCAAATATTTAAATAATAATAATCAATCGATAACTTTCAAAAATCACGATGTTTTACATGTTTTTCTATATAGGTATTATACCGGAACTTTTTTTATAAACATTCTTATAAATAACAAAAACTATGTGAAATCCTATTGTAACAATATGTACCAATCATTGGTGTTCACACCACCGTGCATACAAAAGTGATATGGTTTGATGGGTTTTAATTTTATTTTTTATCATAAGGTTTAATGATTAACTCGACCATGAGTATAGATGATAAAAAAAAAAACGTAAACCACTGAAGTGAGCGGTGATTGTCGCGAAATATTTGCATGATATTGCGATACGTGCAGACGTGGTGAAAATATATTATATACAGCGGATCTCAACCTATTTTTAGTTATGCGGACCGCCAATTGTTTTTAAAAAAATATTTAATATTTGTATACGTCTGTTGTTAGGAATTCATACTGTTCATATGTTACAAGGGTAATTGGAAAAACTTTATTGTACCTATATTCACAAGTTCTAAGAAACTTGATGAGATTTTTGACATTGTTGACAGGATAGAGTCAATATCTGGATTAAAACTGGATTGGTCTTCGTCTAAGATTACTCTCGTCGATCAATTGATTCTTATAGTTATTGTTCCAGAAAATTAAACGGCAAAAGACTTTTTCGCTCGGATAGGTTTTCGAACAGTTGTCTGGACGCAATTTTGCCAATACCGCTGAACAGTATTGCCGAACATGACGGAACATTACATACTAACGGTGTGTTTAATAAAATACGAGATCGATTTTAGTTAACCGTGGGATTATTATTGAACGGAAAATATTACCTTATTTTCACCGGAAATATACAGATGTCTGTAATATTAAAATATTATACGGTCTGCGGCTCAGTACCACGTGGGTGGAAAACCGCTGGATTATATAAATTAAAATAGTACATCTGCGCTCGGGAACTATCAATATATCGTGTAGGGGGTGAAGTAAGGTATTTTCGTGACATAGGCAAGTTCGTGATATTACGAGTAGATAAAATTAAAATCACGTTTAGTTTGTAATAATTATTTTAACAATTAATGTAATTTTCAAATCAATGGTCTAATAGGTAATTAAGTGATATTAATTTTATATGATATCACGAATACTTGCATATGTCACGAAAATACTTTACTTCACCCTATGTAGTATATCAAAATATCCATCGAGTATACATATTTCGAGTTCTCGCTTTTCCCCGACGTGATGATACGTGATGACACTATACGTGTGATCAAGTTATCGAAGTAAGATATTATATTGATTTTAAAGCGGAAAACGTTCTTCCCTCGACGGTGCAGTGACACGTCATGTACCAGTAGGATGTTTAATAATTTATTTGCATCGAAGACAAGAGGTAAAGAGGTTGATCAAGACAACTTCTAAGCTAAACGCGTGTTATTCGGTTCTCGATAGTCGATTTCATCACTTTTGCGCAGATCAAACGTACAAGAATAATTGTTTTACTTAAGTATCGGTAAATGTGTACGCTAGTCCGTCCGCGAGTAAGTCACTAAATCGCTAAACACATAAAGCGAACGCATGTGTAATACTCTAACAAAACACGAATCGGTTACATTATTGAATTTAATATCGATAAACACCCTGGCGGCAAATGTCCTATTTGTATAATATAGACACGCGTGGGAAATTTTGTTTACTTGTGGAAAAGTCAATTTTGTTCCTAACATGTACTATCGCGTTTTTTCGTTTTTCCTTGTGAACGTTTTTAAGACCGGGGCATGAGCGTTTCCTGTACTCGGCGACCCGCGCATTTCGTCAGTTACCGCGGACTTATGCGGTTTAACACAACCGGCTTATAGCCTCACGATGTGTGCAGAGCCGTGCCGTGGGGGGGGGGGGGGCTAGGGGGCATATGCCCCGGGCGCATGACTTAAAGGGGCGCCAAAATTTTTTTTTATAATAAATAAAATATATGAGAAAGATTATTGTTTTACAATTATTTTGGACCATTACAAATTTTTTCTAAACAAATTTCTGATTATGTTCAAGTAATAACAATACGTCAACCGTAACGTTTTAGTTTTATTCTTGTATTAAGGATTTGGCTTTATAATAAATTATCGTATTCTTTATGTCAAAATCGACTGCGCGTTAAATACAACGAAGATATTGACCAGGAAATAATTAGCGAAATCGAATTTCTTAAATATCAAATAAAAGCAATTTTACCAGACTTAAACGCATCTGCTTTAAATATTTTAAACGCAATTAAAAAATATGAACTTTATTCAACTTGTCCAAACTTAATGACTGCATATAGATTGTTTCTTACCATGCCTGTTACCGTCGCTTCCGGGGAACGCTCTTTTAGTAAACTGAAATTAACTAAGACGTATTTACGGTCAACTATGTCGCAAGACAGATTAACCAATTCAGCGATATTATCAATTGAGCATGAAATAACGAAAAACATTGATTTTGAAGACGTCATTGAAGATTTTGCTTCAATAAAGTCCAGGAAAATTAAGTTTTAAACTTGTAAATATAATATGTATGTATAATATAATTTGTGATATGTATCATTTTTAATTAATTATTACGGTATAAATTAATAAATTATACCTAACTATTTTGTTTAATAATTACTATTACAATTAGCTATAGTTTTTTGTCAAATCAATGTTCAAAATACGTTGTAAAAAAAAAATTTAATTTAATAGGAATGAAATGCAATATGATTAATGATAAATAAAATAGGGGGCGAATATTTTTAATTTTGCCCTGGGCGCCAAATCTTAACGGCACGGCTCTGGATGTGTGCATCATAGGTTCCATATGTGAAGTGGTTTAGGAGACCCGTCACGTGATTCGCGTACAGCGTACGCGACACTGAACGTCAATATGCGGGGGGCTGCTCCGAGACGATCACATTATGTTATTATTATCCGTTCCGTTCGCTCGCACGTCACGTGATAACATATAGGTTATCATCCGGACCAACCCACCGGCACCACTGCTCACTCTACAGCGCGCATACCCACACCGACTGTACGGTATTATAAATAATATTATATTGGATACACGTCGAAGAACGGAACTTTGCGGTGAACCGTGTACAGAGCGGTTACGGTACGGGCAAGGGACCTGCCGTAGAGCGCACGGGTACAACGTGTCCACGTATGCGTGCGTGCGTGCGTGCGTGCGTGTACAAATGAAAACCACAAATACAATTGTTCCGTGCACATAAAACCGCGACTACAGAGAGATTATAATAACCTTTTTCTTCTCCTCCTCCTGCTCCTGCTCGTCCACCGTTACGGACAACGCACGTATTTACGTGTACATGTATGTGTATGAAAAACAATAGAGGACACATAGTACGACTTCACGCTCCGGCAAAGGTTATAAGTGCGGTTTCAACACTGGGAGATATTTCCGACAAGCTCGCGTGTACGTACGCTTCATCGCACACTCGCGCCGCGTACCCACGCGCATAATATAGGTGTACATGTTACGTACACGTATTGTACTGCAGCCACGATATGTATATAAATACATATGATATTATAACTAGGTACAGTGCACGTATAATATGCGTGATGTAGTACTACGCGAGTCTCTTGTCAGCAGCGCGATTATACGCAGACCACAAGAATTGAAATAAATAACTCGCGCGCCGCCGTCGTGTGGCGTACGTATACGCAATGGCTGAAGCTATTACGATATTATTATTTTTATTATTATTTTATTGTAAAAAAAAACTAATAAAATGTCGTTCACTCGCATGCGTGTATAACATATGTGTTTTCGTTCCCAGTTCATTTAAAATATTGATTTACCGCCCAATCCAAGACTTGAGCACTAAGAAACTGTGCGAACCGAACTAAACACTATAAAGAAATAAGAAGAATAAAAAGAAATAAAAAAATATCGATAAAAAAGTTTCCGGAGAAGCAACTAAGAGTTTATCCGGGCATTTTAGAGGGTATCTCAGGGAAACGTTGATCGGTTTAGTATTTTTCGGTGATCGAGTAACTGTAGAAGAAAATTAATCAAACTTTTGTACAATTTACTAGACGAAGAATATGAAGAAACTCCGAAGCGTATCACGTTGAATGAATGCAATACACCGAACGTGCAATTATCAAACTCCGTGACGAATAATTCCAAAACACTTTTTGAAGCACTTGATTTACCCTACGATTTTTTGAAAAACAAGTGCTCCGGAAAAGAACAAGAAACATCATAGAGTAAGCAGAAGAGTCACGGAGTTGAAAGCAGTCAATGATACTGCAGGACGTGAAACTGCTCTTACACAAAGTTTCAATTCTGTACCGGCTAAAACACGTTCGATAAAAAGCAATACCTTTTGCAAATAGTCGACAACCATCGTTCGTCAGAGATTCCCTAATCCGAACAAATCAACTTTAATTCCGTCACTTACTTGATACTCGTAGACAACTACGTTAATTATGAAACCTGTGACCTTTTTTAATTTGTACTTATATTAAAACTCATCGAGCTACTTGAAAAAAAAAAATTAAAATTTATCAAATCTGCACAGATTTATGCGTCAAGTGTGTAAAAAAATAGTAATATTCATATAGCGGTTAGGCGAGTGGCACACCCTGTACACTGCGTATAATATATACGTACGATTATTTTTCTTTTCACCGGCCACGTCGTCGCAGTGTATCCGGCCGCGGTTGTAAAAGGCGTCCGGCAAAAGTTTCCTACACGCAACGGTGCTTCCGGTACACGTGTCGTCGGACCGTTGAGATTTTGGATGAGTCGCTACGTACGGCGTTCGAAACCTCTTGTCGGATCGCGGGCGACTCTCGTGAACGCGCGAACTTATTGAACGATCGGGATTTCTGCGGGATGAGAAAAATGTAGGAAAAATGTAACTTCTAGCATGGATGAATGTAATTTTCTTCACGCCGTTTGTTTTTAATCGCAATAATGTTTTGCGCGCTTATCTACGTGATATTAGCCGTATAATATAAATACGAGTGCGTGTCTGCTCGCACGTGGATTATATATTTTTGTATCAGCGCCGTGTATACGGACCACATAATACTATGGCATTTACAATAATGCCTCGTCCCAAAACTAAACTCAATGAAATCAAACTCTCTGCCAACCCTCGGCCGCCACTCCTTACCGGGTGACGCCACGAGGTGGAAAATGAACAGACCAAGAATCGGGCACACGTGGCTCACACATAGCTTCCTCGTGAAACGCAAAGTGCCTGTCCAATGTATAACCTGCGGAGAAGCTCTAACCGTCACACACGTCCTTCTATACTGCCGTAATCATGCAGGCACCAGGATTTATTTAGACATACCAGAACACCTAGACGAAGCACTCGGGGACCTGATCCCGAAAACTCCAATGAAACTCTAACTTTTCTAAAAACAACCAAACTTTACAACCTTATCTAATTTTATTGTCTTTCTCTGTAATACTGTAAAAATTGTTCTATAATACCTGAATGTAATATCTATGTGGTAAATATTGGAAGCCAATAACCTTAATTGTTGAAGCTTAAATTAATTTTAAAAAAAAATTTAAAAAAAAAATACTATATTATCGCAGTTGTTCGAGACGTTTGTTTTTCTTGTACGTCCGCCTCAGCTTTTACCGTGAAAGTTCACGACAACTTTTTGTACCGCAGTGCCTTGTAACAATACGTACCGAACGAGCAACAAGTACACTATTCGCGTACGGGAAAATGATTCAAACGCTATGCGGTTTTATTATTTAAATCGGATAAATCAAATAAAATATTGAAAAACAGCAGCGGCCGCGATCACGGTTCTATTTGCCCCGCACACGTTTGCGTTATCTTCGTCCTGCAAACGATTACACGTGGCAATAATCTGCGTTCGGTAGAGTTCGGTTTGTTGCTAGATTTAACATACACTGTAGTACTAGAATCGACTAGCCTGCGGTCAAACTTTGAGGGAAGACCATTTTGTTTGTGTTTTCTCGTAGTTTATTTTTACTATATTTTAATTTTTTAATAAGCGAGTTATGACTTTTTGTGAACTGTAATATTTTACATAGTCATTATACTCGCTGCCTAACTCATAACTACTGTAATGTTCTAGCTATAACAACACGAAATCGATTCGACTGAACACCGATTTCCTATGTCGCACGTTTGTAAAACTATTACGGAGACAACACGTGTATGGTGTCCTTTTGAAAATAACCGATAGAGTCTTCCAAAAAGATAAACACGTAAAATGCACTCGAAACTCGTATGCTAACACTAGTATGGACGTATAGTGTAACTCATGACGGGCGCTATGGAACGTTCGATCTGATTCTACGAGAACATACCGCCACTGCCGTGCCGAAGACGTGAAAATATTATAAAATACATAATGTTCTGCTGAACTCATTATTGAACAATGGAGTGCATCATTAGTTATGAATATATAATTTTAATAATATCGCGTACGTATTAAGTATTATAGTGAAACGTTATGGACTAACTATTGTCCCAAAGACCTACGGGGGATTTTACTCAGCCGAACACGGTCGTCGTTGCACTAAACATGTTATTATAACAAAATGTATCGTGCGCAATGTTGTCCATTCGCACGCAGGATACGCGCCGCGCGCGAGACGTTTCTGTTATGTGTCTAGTACGTTATAATATTTGACCCGAACGTGTGTCGCGCGCGTTGTCAGGATAACTGACATATTGTATGCGATGATGGATGAATGAACGCGAACGATGAAAAACTGCAACACAGACCCGTAACACGTGTGCCGTGTCACTTCGTTTGAAGTACTTAGACCACGACCGAATTACAAATGGGTGTCCTTTGTGCGCCCATCGGTTATGAGACCACGTGCGAAACGTCCTTATAGCTCGTGCCAAAATTATCGACTTCCGGCACCTAAACGCACGTTTAAACATTATTGTAGACGAATTACACGAACAGCATTTTATACACCGACAGTTGGGTTCTCTCAGCCGACCGACAGCTCAACGCAGCGTCTACACACACGCATAATGTACCTATAAAACGGCATCTGGAATGACCCGAAATCGAAATCGGAACGCGGACGGACGTGCCATGTTTCGATTTCGGTTTCGAGATTATTTTACGCATTTCAGCTCGTATTACCTATACCGTGCAAGTCAACGCGAGCGTATTATTACTATCCACTGTACAAAAATTACGTGTTTCAGTGCACTATTAATTGTTTGAGATTATTGTCTTACTATATCTACTGTCACCATTGCCATGTATAAACGCATATGTATGATTGTATCAAAATACTGCACGCGCATGCCACTTAGCACAATATGAGTACTACAAATATGTGTTAATATTATATTCATAAAATACATTTTTTCAGTAAGACTCGGGATAACAATAACAAATGACAATAAAATAAAGGAGCCACGCAAAAACCCAAAAGATGCGGGTAAAAGGCACTAGTGAACCGTGATCGAGCGTTTGGCACCGTCCTAGCCGTAGGGCCGGCTATTATTATATTTGAACAAAATTAATATTATTTTATTTTTAAAACTCTTAATTTATTTCACTTGATCAATGTTCTTGACTTTATCGTTTCTTACCCGAATCCCAGCATTTTCAATTTTGCTTTGATTTTGAACACAATGTGATTTTCATGTTGTTTACACAAAATATCAAATATTTGATATACTCGTAAGTTCCAACGATGAATCTGCAGCATTTACTTTCAACCGAAATTCGTTATTTATTCTTTTGACATTATTATTATTTTCTTCATTTCTATACGTGCGTTTTAGTACATACTATGTAGTCTCGACTCTCGGTAAATAAATATGGTAACAGAAATAATACATTATAATTGTGCACACACGTAGCGCCGAGGGAAAATATAATATTGAAAAGATTTAGAGCGAAACGTATTAAAATGCGTTCAAAGATAATATTTCTTACTCGAACGCATATGTCAGCTTTTGAAAGGTATTGGAAGACAACTGTTTGACGTTTTTCTTTCTCGTCCAAGTAGTTAAAAAACGGTTATCGCCGTACACTTTCGCGGTCCTACGACTCTAATATGTATTTAGACCAGCGGTTCCCAACCTTTTTGAGACTATTACCCATTATCAAGTTCGATATTAACCAAATACCCCCCTCCCATCAACTAAAAAAAAAGTTGAGTTAAAAAAAAAACAAAAGCAGAAACGAAGAAAACAAAATAGTTGTTAGACGGTTGCTTTTGCTCATTTCTGACAATTTTTTTGATATTCAGTTCAGTTTCGGACAATGCACACCTTATGTCTGTTCCAAGTTCAATCGGTTTCTTGCTTTTGTTTTCATTTTTACCGTTGTTGAAAATTCACTTTCACACCTGTACAGTGGAAAAAGGAATCAGTATTTTCAAGGCTTTTTTCTGATAAAAATGGATACTCGCCACCAATTTTTCACCAAAATGTTACTAGTTGTGTGTTTTCAAATCTTTTTTTTATATGTTGTCTTCACAAAGTCCTAAAAATTGTACTTAAGCTTCAATTTCAATATCTGGTAATATACTAGCATCCACTAAAACGGGTCTTAACACCCAAGCATTTTTTTGACGATTTTTCAAACCAGAAAAAAATTTACCAATTGAATCTAATACTGGTAATAAGTGAAGAAGTTATTTTGTCTATGAATGAGCATTTTTCATTTCTGACGTCGAGCACTATCCTTAGTTCTAGGAACATTAAAATGTCCTCAACTTCAGCTCGGCGTTGGTAAAGTTGCATTTTACAAAGAAAACTGGCAACCATATCTTGAGCAGTTGAAATATTCGTCATATTCCCTTGCAAACTGAGATTAAGTGTATTTGTCCAAGGTAATCCACAAGATATGTCAGTTTAGAAATAAATACATTATCCGTTATTTTAATATTAACTCTTTGTCCTTTACCTTGCCTGATTTTGTCTTTTCCAGAAACAAAGCATTTTCTTCTCTAAGCTGAAGCACTTGGTGTAACAATTATATTATTACAATTACTTTTACAATCGTAGTATACATGACTGATATAGAGTAATGATGGGTATAAAGTACACCAAATAAAAAAAAATTAGTTAAGTCTTTACCCCTAAAAAAATCGTGTTTTACCCCTTGGGGGGTAAATACCCCTAGGTTGGGAACCGCTGATTTAGACGTTATCTGTACATAAGTAATACGTACAATCTTATTAATCAACAAGCAAAGGCTTTATTTTTGATTTTGTTTATTCACTTACATTATCGTAAGTATTTAGGTACCCAGAAACACACATATTTATGCATTAAACCGTTGAAAAAGGTATTCTATATATAAGTTGTAATTGAAAAATTATTTTAAGGTTGCACTGGTCTCAAATGTAATAAGAGTGAATCTATAATTTATGTTCGTTTTTGTTTTGTTTTCAATTAACGCGTTGAGCGTGGAATCTCGCCTGGACTTCTGGTCATTCTCTCCTCTTACGTTTTGGTAATGTATGATTATATTATTATTCCGGTAGTTTCTGTTTACGTATTTTCATAATTCGAAATATTAGCCAAATGATTCGACACATAAATGACTTCGGGTTACCGAAAATCCACAACATTTATCCCACAAATTCTTTGTTGAAACGCAATTGTCGGACGTTCCTTCGGATCATCCGAAATTCAACATATTGTATAGTCGTTCGAGTTATCGAGGTTCTGCTGCAGTGTAACACCGTCGAAATGATGTTGAATTCAACAGTTTTCCCGACGAATAGTCGTGTGTTACATACAAAAACAATTCGTTTTAATATTTTGGAACCACAATACAATATATCAGGGGTGGACAAACGGTCGATCGCGTACGATTTAAAAGTCGATCTTTGGCATCTTATTACAATTTGTACTTGCAGTATACACTGATTGTCTCTGGTGGTTTAGACTTGCAAATTATTGTTATCATTGTTCATCATTGAAACTCTGGTCGGCGTTCTCTGCTCAAGTTGACCATCTTAAGAAAACATTTTTCTTAATCGATCTCTACTTGAAAAAGTTTGGCCATCCCTGCAATATATAAACGTACCCACCGTAAGTATTAAGGAGTTATCGTGCGTTTTATTCTGTGCCCGGCGACGCCCTGTGCGATCCTAACGTTTCCCGCACGGTCGTATTATGATTATTTGTATTATCATATAGTGTACACGTATAGTGGAGTGCGTCCCGAGACGCCGCAGCGTTCAAAATGCGCATCGGTGCAGCAGGATACGTGTGGAGAAAAAGGAAAAGAAAATCAGCGTGTGTTCAGTCGTGGAGCGGACGAAATGGAATTCATACGGACGGCATGGAACGACCATAATATATTATATTATTCGACTGTATGGACAGATGGTGCGTTTAGAAATTATTACACTATTATACGTTTATTATGCTGATGATCAACAAATTATTGAACATCTCTCGGGCTGTCTCGTGGTCTCCTACCGAGACGAGTCAAAGCGATCCGTGAACGGCACTCGTCGAGAATTGGATAGAATCGATTAAGAAAGGGCCACGTGCTTTCGGGGAGATATGAATAATATTTATTTTTCAATACAACATATCGTTATCGTTCGCAATGTCTCAGACCCAGTGGTTATCAAAAGTGGAAAAAACGTGCCGGGGAGAATTTATAAAGATTGGTCGCGAACAGAGTTGGTGTATTTATTAATTTTGAAAAAAAAAAAAACAAAGAAAAGTATTTTGGCTTAAAACAGTTTTTTTTCTGTTTAAAACAGTGAAAAACAGCTTTATTTCAAAATACGTAGGTAGGTACCTAAATATACCGATGTACTAATACATGTAACGTTCATAACTCGTACACTGGACAAGTTATATATATATATAATATGTATGTATTATATATGTATTGTTATATGTATAATACAAATATAATATACTATACGTTTTTACCTATCTTAACAATATGTGTGAAATATTTTGGACCAGGGACGTACGCAGAAAAAAGTTTCGGGGGGTGTTTTTGAAAATCAGTTGCTGAAAAGTAGAACTTTTTTTTAATAAACATACGAAATTTTTTTAAGAAAATTATCTTTACCTAGTACTTACAATACTTTTTTATAATATAAACAAAAAAATTACAATACTTATAAATCTAATTTTCGTGAAGTTTTAGCCATTATGTTAAGAATATCTTCACAATTAACTTCTATGTCTCTATGTACATTTAACAATGTTAAACATTCAATTTCTATTTCTGCTGGTGCCTAAATAGCGCAACAATCAACATTAGAAAACAAGTTAAAATATTAATAAACAAAAAAATAAATATTTCGGGGGGTGTTTGAACACCCAAAACACCCCCCTGTGTACGTCCCTGTTTTGGACTAAGAAGTTAGATTGACATAAGACTTCAACAAAATAATAACAGTGGTGGATGATAAATTAATAATTTTTAACCACGGTTATTTACTAGTAGATTATGTAACAATCATGTGCACACATATTTTGGTGTACATACGCATTAAATTTTAGTGATCGACTGATAACTGATATTACACAATTGCTGTTGAATGATAATATTATGGTTAATTTTTTACTAGAAATTATCAAATAATTAGATACTGCATATTTATAAAATGTTGTTCATTTATATTACATACAAAAATATAATAATTAATAATTATGGCTTATATAACTGGGCGTAAAAAAGATGATATTTGTTATGAGTTTGAAGAAGTTGTAGTTTTTGGAAAATCAAAAAGAGCAATATGCAAACATTGTGGCAGGAAATAGCTTCATTTGTTGGTCGAATGTAAAAACGGTACATTGAAACGTGCAAAACAGGACGATTTTTTAGGCTTGTTACTGTTCTTAATCTTTGGTATGATATTTTTTCCATTTGATGGGATAAAAAATTGTTTTAAACATCTGTATTTTATACTGTTTTAAGTATTTGTTTGAATAGTTTTAAACAAAGTACAAAAGGTTCAAAACAAATTGATTTAATACGTGTTATGAACATGTTTAAAACACAACAACTCTGGTCGCAAGTGTCTGCTAAAAGAATAAAAAAAAAAAAAAAACTCCTCCACGTGTATCTGTACTCGCGTTATCCGTGTTATACATGACATAGCATATATTCCGATCGTATACGGAGCGAATTATGCAACACGAAGATATCTGGTACGTATGTTACTGTTCTTTTGATAAATATATTAGTATATGTACAATAACCAGTTATTTTACAAAATAACTAAAACGTCTGGTTAGTATGATTATCTATTTACGATTTTATAAAATTGCTTATACCAACCGGTTATTATGCGCATAATCACTATTGTCAGTCTGGTGAATATAATAAATGTATCATTACAACTATATATTGTGTATAATTTTCAAAATATTCAAATATTCAAACGATGCGATTGCAAAGGATAATGCGTCTCTCAACAAAGTGGAGTTGCATGAAAATGACATTTTATGCAATTCGAAATGTCAACGTCTTAAAGTACCTATTACAAATTATTTTTCTACGTTGATTTGCGTATAAAGCGTTAGTAAAACGTAGTACTGTACAAGTAGATATACGGAGTAAAGTTAAATGAGTAGTTAAATGAGAAAGTTATCACTCATTTAACTCAACACTTCAATATTGTTACTGCTGGTTTCAAACCCGGCACGCAACAATATCATCCGATAGCCTTACGCATAATGTGTCACTGTGCATATTACGATTTACATGTTTGATTTCAATCGTTATACAGCTCATTATAGTACAAATATAATGTGCGCACGGATCAAAAGCGTACAACAAATAATTTATAGTTAATTACGTAATTTGGTATGTAAAATTCGAGTTTTGAATACCATGAGAAATATTTGAAGTGCCGCGGTAGCGGAAAAAAGTTATGCGAGTGGCCGGTCGGTCGGCGCTTGCAGTTATATAGAATGCAATATTTCAGTGCAAACATTCTGACTGCGTCGGGAATTGAAATTATAAAAAATTTAAACTAAAAAATTCTTCTGCTGTCAAGTATTTATACGGTTTTTAACCCCCCATCGTTTCGGCGGCGGTGACGAGTGTACACACTATTGTCGTATATAAACGTCCCCGCACATGCACACACACACACACACATACAGGCATGCACGCAAATACACACACACGCGCGTATATATTAAATATACGAAGGGCATCCGAGAATAGTGCAGGGAACAAGCGGCGAAAAAAAAGGGGTTGGAAATGGACGAGATTATATTACGCGTGTTGCAAATTTACCGGGCATTAAGTCCGGGTTCCCCATCCCCAGCAGTAGATTTTGTTTTTTACGACACTACCCTTTTATATTGTTGTGATTTTTTTTTTTCGCTACACGATGGCAAAACATGCGTTAAGCACGAGCACAAATAATAGAACTCGGCGGCGGTGGCGGCGTCACAATCGTGACGGGGATCGTTTTATACAGTAGATCGAAATCGGTGTACAACCGAACTCTATTTATACCGTGATACCGCGGTACGAATATAATATGAATTATGACGTCAAACCTACGCGGAACGGATTATAGTAATATATGTATACAGCACGGGACTCGGGTTAACCCGAATAAACGATAATAGGTGTATACATTATGCTCGAGTTGTAACGATACTCGGCATCGTCGTCGTCGTCGTCGTCGTCGTCGTCGTTGATATTGTCATGGCGTAAAGTCAAAAAGCGTGCGATGTGTCATTCGATTGTATATCATTGATTTTACAGTATAATATGCATATTCGGACTCGCCACGTCTATCGTTAAAATCGTTGGTATCGGATAGGTACATTCTATCATTGCCTTCCCCTTGATCGATCTATGGATCCACTACTGGTGCAGTCCTATATGTGCAAAAACCGCGCACATACGACCCACAGACCTGGATTCGCAGCAGCAGCAGCGGAATTGTCGGAACAAATTGACGACAGTCTGCGTAACACTTTCCTAAACCATAACGTTCGAACGCGACCTTATCGCGATAACAACTGCAGGCTTCTTATCGTTCGGGGTAATACGAGTTGCGCCACGAAAATGAAAGAAAAAAAAAAAGCCCAACATGAATTGCAATCATTGCAGTGCGTGTAGTCCGTGCATAAGTACGTCAAGTGACCACATGTTTTACTCTCCTTTTCGTCTCCAAACGATGAGTCGCATCGTAATCATGTACGGAACGTCTATGTATACGCCCTGACAGGTCGGAAAAATGTCAGAAGTCTGCTGATGATATATCTGAAAACAGCGTTAAAAAATTGTAGACTTTCTTTTTTTGTAAGAAATGTTCTCTTTTTTAGCCACGAAATTCGTTCATCATTTCCGCATGATTTCCGCAATAACAGTAACTGCAAGGGTCAACTGCAATGCAATGCAAGTACACTTTATGCTTAACAAAATGCCGATGCGAGTAGAACTCCTGTAATTTCGAAGACGAACGACGAGCGCGCATGAATAAGCTCGGTCGGTCACATCAACCAGGATTGACTGTATTCGATTGTCTGTTTGCGACCAAAAAAACGTATATATGTTACAAGACAATCCGTAAAACAGCTTATCTAAATATTTATTTAAACGTGAAATAGTAATTTTTTTTGGTCACGGGTAATCTCCGAAACTACTCATCCGAATGTCATTTTTGTTTTTAAATGATAGAGTGTATCGCACGGAGAAAGTATTATTCCTGATATCAAGTGAGTGATAGTTAAGAAGTTTATCACGCAGTTATTATGTTACTACAATTGGAGTGGTTTCGGAGATTACCTGTGACCGCCAAAATTCAGTATCGCTTTTCTATGTGTACAAGAAGCGTATTTGCAAAATAAGTGCCGAAGAAGTTTTAGAATTCATAAGACTACTATCCGCAGTATCTGTGTTGAATGTATTTTTTCTGTAGCTTCAACTGAAAATAAAAATGTGTTCTGTTCATCTACGTCTTTACAATAAATGATGAGACCACTAGGTCACATTGCGTTACCGTGAAAGCCCGATCACTATTGGTAGTCTTACTAGTCAACGCTAGGATTTACTATCTGCACTCGGAAAAAGCTCCGAATTATACTCGGGCTTCTATTGAAAGCATTGTGTACATCCTAGTATGATCGAATTTAATCAGTAAAAGCTAATAGATATAAACAGTGGACACCGCTTATACGACTAAAATCGTCTGGAATAGTTCGGACCTATCCAAAGGCATTGAAATAATGTCGGTAATAAGACTCAAACATTACTCGACATCCCTTCCGATTTCAGAAAAGAATTATAAAAAATGTAGACTTTTCAGTAAAAATTCGAAATAAATTAGTTTTATAAACGTTATTATTGTGGTAGACCTTAATAGTGGTTTCAACTTTCAATATTGATAATATTTATCACACTTTACATTCACCGCAGCAATTATCGTTATTTGTAATCATTTGTTTTATCATGCAATGTAATATAAGACTATAGTATATATATTAGTAAAATGGTTAAACGTAATGAAAAACAAACGAAATTAACAATTTTTTTAATAAAAACAATTGATAACATTTAAAATTAAAATCAATAACGAATTTGAAGTTTTCTTTTTTCTTTTTTCTTCCCTTTACACCTGTAAGGGTTGCACTAATAATATTGTGATATAAGTATAACAAATCGTAAGACTCTGTTCTTGGCTCGCGCTGGCCTCCTAAAGTGAGTCTAACATTGGTGCGCCCACCGTTTATATTAATATATTATCGTATACGATATAAGCTCGTGGGACCAAAGAGGTCGAAGATATACGTTCGGATCGAGGGCACACAGCGATAACTGTGCATGATATATATTCGGCTCCAAGTGATACCCTCGGTGTATACCAGTGGCGTATATAGGATTTAATTTCGGAGGGGGCCGATTATGTATTTAGAGTTAAGGGAGAAATGACGGAGGAGGCACAATGACAAATATTGCTTAAACGCTAAAAGACCTTTGGACTATTTGGACTATCATCATTACTTCACCAGAGAAAAAATAAACTCATTTTTTTATTTTTTATGAAATGTAATGTAAAAAATGTATAAAAACTCTTCATTGCAGTAAACAATTTTTTTACTACAGTCACTCAAAATTAACTACATATTTTCTTACAAGAATAAACGAATATTATACATTTTAAATACGAGGTATACCAACAAATTAATAATTAATAAATAAAAAAAAAAAAATTATTATACAAAATCAAGGTTTCTCGGCAAGCTAGCAAACTTATTAAGAACTTCTTCATCGCTTACATAGTATATCGCTTACGTAGCATTTCAGACAAATAAAATTGTGTGTCATGGAAAGCATGCTACTCAAAACAAAAAGATTATCAATAAATTGATATTGATTTAAGGAATTGCTTAGAGCATGTGCTTTTAATGAAGAGTCTCTATTTTTTTCCTCAATTCTTAAATTACTCCTCAGCCATAAGTTATTATTCATGTCCAAAATAAAATGTTTTAATAATTTTGTTTTTCATTTCGGGGGGGGGGGCGGGCCCCATAGGCCCCCCCCATATATACGCCCCTGGTGTATACGATATATGAATTATGCGCGAGCAGAAAATGTAGCGAAAGGAACAATTTCCATCCGACCACTGCCCAAGGATACCGCATTGTTGTTATGTTGTACTTATCAAATTCACTGTACGCGTGGTGTGCGTGCTACAGTTCGTCGGGCGAGTAATAATGATCACAATAATAATAATCATAATAATAATAATAATGATATACGCGCGGGCGGTAAAAGCGTTCGGCTGCCGAATATATTATGGTGCACTGTTGTGAACAGCAGTTTAATTAAATATGACGTTTTGTTAGCAAAACACAACATGAATAAAAAATCCATTCGCGCAACAATAACATAGGAAACGCACAAAAATGTGTTGTCGTCATTTTTCCATAATAGATCTGAGTCGCAAAAACCAATCGTTTCCAACCCTTTTACGTTTGTCTGAAATAAAATGAAATCATCAATCATTCCGCGGGCGCTCGTTCTTCGTGCGCGCAAAAGTCCCCTATTTTTTTTTTTTTTTAATGTCGCGTGATAGTTGCTTTTGGCCGACAGTCAATTGTCGATTAAAAAAAAAAAGAAAGCCGACTGTTCCGCTTTCAGATCCTAAGGTCCGATATACACTACCCCGACGTGCCATTAATCCGTTCCCCAAATAATATAAGTACAAAAAAAAAACAACAATACGCATATCTATTATTGCGTAAAATAATAATAAACAAGGAGTATACATGACGTGAATCAAAATCGACAAACAAAATCCGTCCGCCTCCGCGTACTGCAGTGCAGTAGTTATAATAATAATAATAATAATAATGATAATAATGATATTATAGTCAGGATAATATGTGCATAGTATTATATTTATATTATTCGGTCGACGTTGTGCGTGCGTCGACCAGAAAAACAAATGATTTTCGGTCGTGAGAACCGAATAAAATCCTTCCAACAGATATTACGTGAAAACGGGCGTATTAAAATATTTTCTGTGGCGCCGGCGCGAGATGGAAATTGCATGATATCGATAACTCATCGACTAGCAGCTCAGTTCAGACGTAGTAACGAACCATTCTTTAACCGGGTGCGAAACAAAAAACATTTGGTTCGATTCTTATTTTCCCCAAGAGACATCCATATTACTTGATGAACTTTTTTCTTCTTGTTAAACCTAAAAAAAAATCCTACACACATGAATGATAAAAAAACAAGCCAAGCATTGCATTAAAAAACAATTTAAGTGTGTTAGACTATTACAGGAGTGGCTGGTGATAAGAGATTAGTGAGCCGCACAATATACAGAAAAATATATAAAAGAGCCCGGAGTTGATTTTAATGGGTATATTTAAAGGCTTAAGATTACTTATTTTTAGAAAATCCTTTTGTAGTTGATGTTGTTGAAAATGGACGCCCAATATCAAAATCTATTTTAACGGATACAGCAGTTTTGAATATTATCAGTTATCATATACGCATGTATACGCGATAGTATATCCATCAATTAAACTTTTAAATATTATTTTCACTTTAGGAAGCCTAAAAGTATTTGCTCTTTTTCAACAATAAAGTATATTTACACAGAAAATTATGGCATTTTAGTTTTGTAACATTACATACATTATACGTGTACAATTTTTATTTTATATATGCAGCAAACGGTTACAATATAATTATAATAGGCTTTATTAATTAAGAATTAAAAAATACGTTTACATTTATAAAATCGTAACTTATTATATTATATCAAAAACACTATATTTTTTTAAAAATCTTGCTACTAAAAATATGTTACGTCTTACGACAAGACGCGAGCCGCATGAGTCTATGACGAGAGGCGCATGCGGCTCGCGAGCCTCAATTTGGCCACCCCTGGACAATTATAATATAGATAGTATTAGACACTAAAAGTGCAGTGACCCGACGCGTATGTGCGCAACACTTACCGCGGTCAGTCACAATTCACAACTCTATATTTAACGACGACACGACGTACATTCATACAGCGCTACCACGTAAACGATGTGTGACGGTTGAATACACTTTTTGCGTCAAACCAATTAAAAATACTAGTGTTTTACACTTGTGAATATTTCACATGATTACGGGGAACTCAGGACTTAGAAGGCGACGTTGACTTTAGCCGAGGATCGTGAAGTTTTCAAGTCGTGATACGTCTAACTTTTCCTGTTGCGACTCTACTCGTATTTATACAATACACGGCGGCATTGCGTGACTTTTAGATCATGTTAGGGAATAGGTAAACTTGGAACAGTTGTCGTGTACGATGACCGCCGCTATTACTTTGAGTATTGCGTAGAAAGCATTTCGGCGGTCCGTACCGTATAGGAAACGGCCAACGGTCTCCAACTTCTTTCTATTCTCACTGAGAATACTAAATAATCACTGATCTCGGTATTATATACGACACTAGCAATAACTTACTACGAAAGCATGAGTTTAAACAAATATTTTTAGTTATTCTAATTGCGAGCATTCAATTTTGATACGCACTGTGGTTTTTAAACAAAGTAATGAACACGCGTTGTAAAAAAAAAAAACATTCGACTTTTTATAATTTGAATTGTTCTTTTCTTCTCGGTAATTCGATCTCCCGCTGAACCAAATACCTCTTTAAACCGAATTTCTAGCTATGTTCGAGCGATAATGTCATCAATTAAAATCATTATAGTAGTTATCAGTTGAGATAACGGGGATGAACCACCTGTGTGCGTGTGCATGTGTTTTGTTGCCGTTCGCTCATCGGTCTCGTCCGAACGCACTTTTGTGATTTTTACTGTCATTGTTTTTCATTCTGTCCTTTTTCCCATCTTTGTTGTAGTGTTACCTTACGTACCATTTTAGTAACCATTTTGATTTTTTTACAATCTACCGTCGTTACCATACTTAACTACCGTTACCTTCACCAATCAACTTCACCGTCACCAATAAGTCTATTATCGTCAACGGTTTTTATAACTTTTATTTGTATTTACTGTAGTTCTGTATTAATTATTATTATTATAAGTATTACCCCCTTCTGCTGACCGGTCCCATTGTGTCCCCATTATTCTTATATTTTGGAAAATAGTAATTCCGTAAATACGGCAAAACCAAAGTGCAGCATTCATATTTGCTATACTGAAAATTATAAGTTACAGTCCATTAACTAACCAAAACAAGCTAGTTCCGGTGCTAGAATTTAGAATCACCGCAAGAATCCACTGCAATGCAACATACAACAGCTGTCTTAAGGAGGTGCTCTCGTTCTAATTTCGATACTCCTCGTTTTGTTCTCGTCTACTATTCCGTAGACTCGAAAAACGTTCCGCGTATAAATAAAAAAAAAAAAAACAATAGAAACTACATGTTCCTTTTTGCCGCCGTAACAATCTAAACACGCAATGTATACGTTTCCTATGACCTGCACAGTTTCGTCTGCCCGAGAACGAAGTATTCTCGGTTCCCGTACGCGTACATGTTACAATATACGTAATAACAAACACAACGGTCTTGCACCTGTCCGGGGTCAATTCCTCGTCGCGTCTCGGGTCATTAGTAAACGTCATGCCCGCTCGGCGAGTGGCGGCGGGGTAGCGGTAAACGAGGGTAAACGATCGATTGCCGGATGGGAGACGACTGCGGTGCACGGATCGTCGTAATTCGGACGAAATTACCCTACGTAATTACGGTGCGCATTGCTCGACGATTTTCGATTTCGAGCGTCTCGGACGCGGTGCTGCGGACTCACAGTAATAATGTGTATAATATAGTCTCATCGATGATTTCCTACCAAACGGGCGGTACACGCGGTCATCACGTCGCCGACGAGAAAAAAAAAACACGTCATTATTTCTACCGAAAACAACGATGATGGTACGTGACGCGTACACGATGATATTATTGTTGTATAATATGATATCACGATCGGCTAGATTCCGTGATATAATAGGATCGCGGTGATCCTCGTAAATGTCCGTGAGGTACTGCAGGATATTTTATTAGTCACGTGACGGTGTTGTAGTCTAAAAGGATGTACTCGTATATGACTATATACGCTGACATTGCATGCGTTGTAGACATAATTTTGAGTTGCAACTCGCACTTGCATTTTGCACTTGCACTTGGCAGCCGTTTGGTGATAATATATTAACAAGATGATTTTGATGACCAATGGTAATTGTGCAATAACAAATCGATATTAGATAATATACGTATATGACAGATACAGTAATTACACTAACTTTATTATCGGTGTAATGACGAAAATATAGTTTTTGAATCATAATTTTGTGTGATAATTGATAATTTTGGTTTGAACATTTTTTTTTAAATACCCCGTTTGATTGAAGTCCGTGGGTTCTTATAGGTTTCAGAAGTGATTTAATGAGTTTGATACATTAATTATTAGACTTGTAAATAGTCGTTTATTATCGTATGAATTTATTATTTGACATAATATTGTTTTCAGCATACGAGAGCGTGCATTAAGAATAGTAGGGTTTTTGTATATAAACATAATTCCAATTTCCCGTCAACGTGGAGTCCTAAAATAACGGGAATAACTAACGTGTAGTGAACTATATCTCTGTGAACGGAATGATTCCGTTTTTTCTCTGCTACAGTGTTGTGTAGTTCTGATGATGCTCGTCTACAAAAGGAAACGTGGAATAAGGTAAGTGGCGTGAGGACGACAGTTTGAAATCGTTTTCGTCACGGTAGATTTTCACCGAAAAAGCTAAACATCGAAACAGGTGACGAACTCGAACACAGCTTCCTCGAAAAACCACCCGATCGTAGAGTTGAATTGCTGTGGATTCACACCGCCTTGACATTTCAGAAGTTCCTGCATAGAGAAGGTTGGTAATGCGGTTTGGAAATCTCGATCACTTGAACAGGTTGACACCGATGATGTTTCAAACATGCCTTTGACTAGGGCCGGCTATAGGTTTTTTCCGCCCCTATTTCAGTCCCTGTTCAACAAAGTTATGTTGTCTGGAGGAGGAGAGGAGGGGTATAGAAAATTAACTATTGACAAAATATGTTATGGAAAAATACAAGACAAATATTTTACAACCAACATTATACAATATATTGTTCATTAAAAAAAATTATATGAAATAAATACATAGTATATTACTTAAAAAAATACAACTTTACCTACACAATTAATCAAATAAAATGTATTTTGCGAGTTTCCTCTCGCGCGCAATCGGCCAATAAATTGATTTAATTAATTTGGTCTGTTTGAAATTTGCCACCTCTTAACCGTTGCCACCCTATTTGGCTATAGCTTTGGGCCGGTTCTGCATTTGATGTGCATTACGATGAATGTGCGTGAAAATAACTGCAGTCTAACAGACGCGGTATTTTGTGACCTATTGCCTATGTGAGAACGGTCGGAAATGAATTTTACCTTGGTCCGAGAGCGTGCGTTTGTAACAAGCTACTTCTACTTAACGAATGCGTTTTATCATATTCTTTTTTTAGTAAATCGTTTTGTTCGTGTCTAAAATCCGTCCAGCGAACGCGGGGCTACAAGGCACGTCGACAGACGTTTGCCGAGCGCGTGTCAACGGGCACATAACAATATTATTAAAACATACGCTGTCAGCGTGCCGAGAACGCACCATGATTCGATCAATTCGTTTAAATTTACAATTTACATAGCCGCGTGGCGGTGGCGGGTCGAACCAGAGGAATTACGACGTCATGGTATACACAGGGGGTGAACGCGGCCCTTTGTGCTCTTCTACGCTCTTGATCAACGCCACTACACTCCCGTGGATAATGATATTATTATGAACAACCATTACGCTGCTGTGCGCTGTATTATACTATAAGAGACAACGCTCTCGAGTTTGACATTTATTCTTCGGGTCGTCTATAATATATGTTTATAAATCACCAAGGCACGGGACTTTACGCGCTAAATATCGTTAATCTGTATTTTATTGTAAATCGTATTTTTATTATGCATTTTTATTTCAATTTTTAGGCGTTTTCAGTTATAAACGCATTTTTTTGCTTTTTAACGTATCTTTTTAATATTTTTAGTTCATTTTTTCATATGAGTAATATGTCATTTTTCAAAAAATCAAAAAATCATATTTGGTCATTAATCCGTAGAATATCTTGGACCAACATTTTGTAACTCAATGCCGAGTCGTATAAAAAAAATGTGTTCTACAGCACCGGGAAATTTCAAAAGTCTAATACAAGTTAAATGATCGTTAACTAGTTATTCGCGTCATCCCACTTATTTGTTTGTTTAAATTGTATGCATGATACACTACATGTGCGACGAAGTTAAATGTATAATTACTGGACTTAAAATAGTAAATTTTTTCTGAATTCAGTTTTAATCTAATTCTATAATGATCTTGACTCTCTGCCAGCACCAAAGCTTTGCTTAAATGAGTTGGGTATTATTGGATATTATTGTAAATAATTTATCGGCGCGATTCTATGATAAATGTTTAAGAAAAAGAAAGAAAACTACATAAGTAAATGTTTTGAGTTCTCTCGTGCGGCAGTTTCCCTGGCGCGACGTGCACGCAGTAGGCATTATGACTTTTTGTCACCGAAAACCGGCACACCGAGCGTCGCGTCCTCTTTCGTCAGATCCTTAGCGCTGCCGTTGTACGTTCAGAGGACACGTTTTTCGTGAGCGTCGCAGCACACGATCCTTCGGTTGACCGTGGACGTACAAAATGATAGAACATTGCGTGCACCGTCGTATGGTTTTCGTCTCCTGCGCCGCGTGTCCGTACCCAAATTACGCGTGCGTTCAGTCACGGTTTCTCGCCAACATCTGCTTTGAACGCGTACGTATATATGTATTATGTAATTGGTACACGTTCGTGGTACATTTTATTTTTTATTTTTTCTATCCCTCGAGAGCGCGCAAACGTA
This sequence comes from Periphyllus acericola, assembly GCA_949715065.1. Lineage (NCBI taxonomy): Eukaryota > Metazoa > Arthropoda > Insecta > Hemiptera > Aphididae > Periphyllus > Periphyllus acericola. The sequence continues at coordinate 66,683,123 of OX454264.1, forward strand.
TTCGTACTGCTGAACGCGTCCTGTCCTTCGGCGTGTAACAATAAAACGATGCGTGGGCGTGCGTGTTTGTTCGCGTCCGACTACACGGCAGACACGCCGCGTACAGGAAACAACGCGCACCGAGCATACGGTCGTCGGTCAAACCCGTCGACTCGTTTAACCATGTAATAGCCGCTGCAGGTGGATCGTCGCACTTAACCGGGAGACGGTTCGAAAACGCACGCGTTACCACTCTGGTTTCGTGCAGGTACCAGTGCATAATGTGCATGCGGTATAAAACGTTTCCGCGTTACATACGCGGTGAAACGGCACCGCGCGGTACAATGCGCACGTCGTTTGGCTCTTTTTTTATTTCCAACGTCTTTCCTGTACACGAATGTCATTTACTGGAGTACGGATTTTGAAGGCATTAATTGCGTTTTTTCTTGCTGTCGCTCCAAAACGAAGCTATGTCTGCAGTTACGAATTCGATTTATACTACTTGGAATAAAACGCACGACCTTTTATTTTGATTCTTTCGCGGTCTTTGTATATTAATGCTTTTTTGGGTATTTTCTGTTCTTGTTTCTTTTCCCAAATATCTTCTAAATGAACGTATTGTCTCGAACGAAATGGTAACATAACGATTTTATCACTTTAGGTTTGATTTAATGATATATTTACCGATGTAATTTAGATAATGATATTGAATGTTCTAAAAGTGCCTAGGTACTTGAACAATCATTTCTTGACAACCGTGCCCCGTGTGTTCAGTTTGTCACATACCGTAGGGTATAATATAGTGCAGGGGTTGGCAACTGGCGACCCGCAAGCCGTATCCGGCCATCGTACCATTTTGATCTGGCCCGTGTTACCTTTTAAAATTCAACACTAATGTTTGAAATCAAAATTAATTTGATAAACTATTGAGAACATTTTTATCCGAATTCTAGATTCAATGCTGTAAATTTCTAAATATGACATGTCCATGGCTTATATTTAGTTTGATGTAGCAAGTGTTGTATACGTCGCATAGTTTGATTGTAGTTTTAGTTTTCGTTTTGTGGCCCACTAAATTTTAAAGACTCCACTTAATGTTGCCCATCCTTGATATAGTAGATTCATTTATCTTGAAACGACAATAAACGCAAGAATATGCTCTTGCTCTGGAAATTATCTACTCAGAATTACAGTCAAGTTTTTTTTTTTAAATAATTGAATGAACCAATAAATAACTGTAATGCTTTTTCAAGCTTTTATGGAAGATTTAGACAGCTTTATTGCTTTTTTTAGTGCTTTTCTTTATCGCTTTAAAATCCGTACTGTAATCCTTACTATTTGACACGGCACAGAAGTGTTACAACATAAGAGCTCTTAATATCCTATTTTGAGAATCAATGCTTATATATGTACTAAAAAACGTGCATGGTATCGTGGTTGGCAGCAGCGAGTGATCGGAGAGGGATCCAGGTAGCGAGCGTAGGGAAAACGTATGGATGGAAGCCCTAAGATAACTGTCAGCGGACGGGTAGAATGTGAAGGGATTACGAAGTTGGAAGGGAAATTTGTTCAGGGCAGTAAAAAACGTTAGAAATGAGATTAAACAGGATGGAAAAGTTTGACTAATGCCTAAGATAAGTAAAGCTGGCGACGAGTTGGAGAGCCTGAAGTGCAGGAGATGTAATCGTGTAGCAAGTGTAATGTACGACGACTGTAGCTTTAAATTGTTATTTTAAATATTATCATTTCTACATTATGTGCTGGCCTAGCCAAGCTGGAATATGCCAAGAGAGTAGAATCGCGATTCATGAGCGACTACATAAGACGGCGGCAACGACGAACGCGGGGCTGTCACATCGATGTATGCGACGGACGCCGTAATTTGTAATATTTTGTCCGGACTAACCGATGAGGCGACGTGTGTTTTACTTATCTGTCTATTTGTTTTGAAGTCTATTATCGCGTTCAAACAATTTTATATCAAGAAACTATTTTTTATTTGTTTGCCTTAAAGATATATTTGAGTTAAACAGTAGTATTTCATGCTCAAACATAGTGGGGCTTATTTTTCTGAAAATATTGATGGTTCAACTATATACTTTCATTAGCTTGTTGATTTTTAATAATTTTCTAGTTTACAAGTAAATAGTGTACTTTTTATGTATTTTTAAATATTACTAACATTATCAGCAAACCCTATCGGATAAATTGACGAGACGATAATTATTTATACTTTTTTTTTATAAACTAAAAGTATTTTCAAAAATCATGAATCCAATGAAAACTGAAAGTTGAACCGTCGACATTTTCGGGAAAAAAGCCCTATGAAATGGCTATCTTTGAATTACACAACAATTATAAAATAAAAAGTAAATAGTTGAACTTCTTTACTAATACATTTATATTTACCGAGCTATTGTCAACAAAGTTTTCTTTGCCCAGGGATGCTCATAAAAAATCAGAATTAAATTATTTCTATTAACACAGGAGATATCGCTCTGTGGACACCCTGTACAATGTAATGTGTAATGGGCCTTGCTCAGCATGCTCATATGGGGGCCCAACCGACTTATACTTAAATTTATGATTTCTAAACATTCACTGAAGATTGTAATGCAAAAAATATAAACTTAATTTATGTTCGTGATGATAAATAATGAAAACTGAATTTTATTACTTCGCCGATTAGTCGTTACAATATAATTATAATACATTGTACGTAACAAGTTTATCATAATATTGACTCGAAAGGATTTACATAATATGGTGATATTTCACTGGAAGCGTATAATATAAGCGTATAAACGCATAGACGGGAATAACCTTAAATAATAATTTGGTTAACGCGTACGCAGAAATCGTTGTTTGGATATGGTAAATATTATAGCGCGAGTGTCGCAGTAATACATTGTGAAGAATAATAAGATGTAGATGTACAACGATTTACCGAGTAATTCCACGCGACATTTATGATAGAACGTAACATATAATGTTCAACAAATAACAGATTTAGACGAGAAAACGGTCGTGATGTTCGGCTACAGTATAAATCATCCGCAGAAAACGAGTGGCGTCGACCGACGGACGGACGGACGGAATGTGTGTAGTTATACTCGCTCATAACATTCTTCGTGTAAGTCGTCTACGCCAGGGTTTCTTAATCAGTGTTCTCACGGGCCCCTAGGCCCTATAAAATCATCAATTAATTATATATTCATATGTATTTTGAGAACAAATTATTTTAAGATGATAAAACTACATAACCTATTAAAAATAAAATAAGCCGTTTAAATTAATTGAATACCTATAGTATGGTATGAATGTGTTATTGTCTTTAGATTTATTGCTGTTTTATAATTATTTTCTTCTTTTAATTATAAATAAATGTAATACTGTAAAAATATTTCTACTGACTATTCGGTACTGTCAAATTCCAAGCAAAATGTATTATTATAAAAATGTATATGGTCCACGATAATTTTTACTCACCTTGTGCGGTCCAGTCTCTCCATAAAAGAGACACTCGGACACCCGGGCCCCCTAGGGCAGAGGTGTCCAGTAGTGAGTAGATGGTAACTCGGGGTCCGTGAAATGGTTCTGAATTTTTTATTCGAATGACAAGAAAATAGTATTTTTCAAATAATTATTTGCCCACGAACAGCCCATAATTTATTCGCCTCGTGAAATATTAATAGTAATACTATTTTAAATTAACTTAAATTAACTTTATTTTATGAAGGGGTGAGCGGGGCCGTGGTACCGTATATCTACTTAATATCTTAAAGCGTTTCATGACTCAGAAAAGTTTAAGAACCACTGGACCATGTTCTTGAATAGGGACGACGAGAAGTTACCCACACGTACACTTTTATACAGCCGCTAGGACGTCGTCTAATGTATTATATCATCATCTTTTGTATACTATACTGTTGGGCCAGGGGGAGGAGAAAAAAAAATCAACACCAAACTCATATTATAACATACGGTTCTACTAAGCAGAGTCGACAAAACGTTTGTCGTACACAATATTTCTACAGTTTTTGTTCGCATTTTTTTTTTTTTTTTTTCGGCTCCGATAAAATAAAACGAAATCGTCACCGAATAATGTCGTCGTGACGCCCTCGCAATGTATGTTATATTTGTACCTATAGTTACGCGCTGCAGCACTGTTCACACACGACAATATTTATAATACGTATGGAATACGACGTTGCGTGTGTACATTTATCACAACCTGCGATTGTAACGCGCACGGTTATTGTTCCTGTTCGGGCGCGTATTACTGATGAGAAGGGTAGGGTGATGCATATTTGGGCGAAAAAAATGTCTCTTCAATCTTTTCGAGGACACCCCGTTATTTTTTTATACTTGCCGAGAAGACACTATGATAATATGAATATATATATATATATTTTTTTTAAATTATGTTCCAATCGTCGCTACCAGCGTAATGGAAAATTGATCAATTTCGAGAAAAAATAATTCCTAATATGTCGTCAGTGTTGTCGGTCACAAAAACTTCAAGGTTTTTCCTTAAAACGAAATCATGTTCCAAAATCATGCGTTCAGTTATAAGTGTTTATAACTCACAGGCGGCGCGGGGGTTCAAACCCTGTCTGACATTATAAGAGAATGAATATATTTATAAATTTGTATAACCTCGCTTAACATGATCGGTAGATTTGGTCCGCGTAAAACATGTTAGATAGGCATGAGGGTGAACTATTAATCAAGCATTCTGTCGATATTTGTTACTTCTTAAAAAATGTTGTTATCGTAGGCAAATCTTGAAAACGTCAAGACCCTCCACGAAATGTTTTTTTTTATACTCGCGCTTGTTCCTGTTATCGGCACGATGGATTCCTGCATGGCCAGACGATCATTATTCCCACCCGACCGTCTAGTCCTGAACTGAGTAATATTCTGTATAGTATAAGTACATCTAGAGTATATTTTATACATAATACGTGTATGCGCGAGTGTATCACAACTAAAATTGATATTTTACGGTAAATATGACGATTATTTAAAATAGCTGAAAAATCGTTAAAAATATCAAACGGTAAAAATAACGAAACTGCAATTGTTTTTTCATTAAAAACGAAAAAAAAGGCCAAACTATAAGTATAGTTCAATTTGTTTTACACGATTTCAATACCTCATATAGTCATGTATATATCTATCTAATAATAATGATCACCAAATAAGAAATTGTGCATTTTGTTTCATCATAATATTATAATACCAACCCAATTTAAACGTTTTGTTTTCCACATATCTGTTGCATAATTACACAGTTTTTTCGGCACTTTTTTGGGCATACATAAATCCTTGCTCTACACAAGATGTACGCTCACTGATGCCACCACAGCCGCATGATAACTGGACACGGACGATATTATCTTAGTATAATACACACACACACATACCTATAACATTAAACCATGGTGTGTGTGTGTGTGTGTATGATATCACGGGACGGACGGGTATGACATATTATTATTATTATAGTAGTGCCGACGACCGCTGCAGGTGGATATCGACCCGGCAGACTCGTGAGAATGTGATGCAATCTACACGCGATGAAGGGACAATGATATTATATTATATTATAATACGCTTCGTTCGCGGACATTCGGACCGTATTAGGTATCTGTGATATACATTAGTGAGCGCGCGCGAGGACATGACGTACACAATATATACGTATTGTTTGCCGTCGATTTCGTGCACATGATATATCTATATGTGCGTTTGTGCGCGTGTGTGTGCGTTTATACAGGTGTGTGTGTGTGTGTGTGTGTGTGTGCGCGCGAATAATGCGCGTGCGTGCAGCACAGTGATAGAAAGCGCCATATGTTTCGTGGAACGGATACAATGCGATACGTATTATGCGTAAACGGTATAAGGAGAAGGAGAAGAATATTCGACGATGGGAAAAAAAATAACCGTTTCGTGTGACACCAGAGTGCTGTATAGTGATCCCGAAACGCGCAGTTCTCGGAATTAGTTGAACACGTCGCATAATGGTGTAGTAAGTACGTGCGCCACCAAAGTACACCGTGTTGGTGCGAGTTGATTCCCGAGACTTACTTTGTGTATTACAGTCGGTTCCCGTCTTCGATCCGATGCCAGTAGGGGGAGGGATTGATTGAACGCTACAATTAAATGTTCATGCAGTACACGAATAAACACTTTCAGCCATTTCAAATTTTTCGTTTTTAATTTTTTTTTTGATATTTTGAATCATGCTATACGTCGAGACTATACATGTTAGAACTTCACAATTTTTTTAATCTATAATACTTTCCGTGATCATCGTCGTGTTTTGCGTTTTAACTGTTCTACTATAAAAACTGCTATTTAAAATCAATCGTCATTATACTCATTAACGATAAAATACCTGTTATTTTCGTTACTCAACCGTTAGGAAATCAGGGCAGCTCATTATAGGCTACCATAATGTTGATGAGCAATTAAGTAAAAAAATTAATAAAAAAAAGGGTGAAACTTCTAGGTCGGGTGAGACTTCATTGTTGAGCGGGATACAGAGATGGATAAGTCGCTGTAATTGTCCTGAAACCAATGTACTATTGCTCTCGAAGAAACGATTCCGAGTTGAAGAGGTCGGATGCATCAGTTTCAACTTCTAAACATAATAATTGATATGGTAGCAGAACCAAATTTCCTAGAAAGAAGTGTTGAACTTTCAACGTCCTAACTTTTTATAAATTATCCTTAATCAAACCGGTCGAATTTTTTACTAGTACAACTACAGATTCCTGCCAAACTCAGTGAGAATCCGCGACGGGTTTACATCGAGTACCTATGTCTTCGGCTCTCGCCCCAATACAGTTATTGATTACTATTTGCTGTCGGTTAATTTTTCGGTACATAAACAACATCGATTATGAGGCCTGGGCACGTGGTTCATGCTTCCGGGATTACGCGTGTATGGCTATCCCACGCCGGGGCTTATCATATTGGACGAGAGGTCGGTAACCCTGCGTAGACCTTGGTAGCAATCTTGGTGATGAGTTCAAGCAGTATCAAGTAATCATGAGATTTATATTAAATGCTCATATTGATATATATCGATATGTATGCATCGTGTCGTTACGATCAATATTTTTGGAATAGCGACCAAATATCTTGTGTTCTTGTGAAAAATAAACGAACGGATAGTGCGTAACGAAAACACTACAAACGGTACAGGGTCGACGGTCTCGGTTGTAGCTTTTTCCATTAATTTGCTCTGTTTTTTCTCGATTCGTCGGAAAACTTTTGTGAAATTAAACAAATCACCTTCTTCCGCAAATACCAAATAGACGAAATTTCCTATCAGAAAAGCAACCGGTTTATATCATAGACCGGAGCAATCCTTCGAATGGAAATCGTGTACACAGGCACAAAAAAATAAAACCGCATAATATCATGATAAAAAATCATAATTTTATCATTTCGTGTCACGAGTATAGGTTACGTCAGGGAGAGGTGTACATTATGGTTGATATTATTCATATAATTCCATAGTATTCCATACATAATAATAGTATGTTTCCACCGATACACCGTAATCGTATTGATAAGTATTATTGATGTTATGAGTTGATGGATCATTTTTTGTGCCCCTCGCGTGATGAGATATTTAACGTACATATTTGACCCAGCTGATATGGTTTTCGTGCGTATATAAATCCGTTCCTCCTATTAGCAATTATAACGTTAAGTCGCCGTCGCCGTAGTGTTGGCTAAACAACCGACCGTTGCGTATATGTTCTCTCTCTCTCTCTCTCGATCTCCGCTCGAATTACTGCCGACCGTGAGCAATATATGATATTATAATATTATACGTCTCATGTGTGAGTGTGTGTGTAAGTATGTGTGCGTGAGTACGTGTGAGTTTTAGTTTGTGTGTATGTGTGAGTGTGTGTGTGTGTAACATAATACACCTGTTTGTCGCCAACTCGATCGAATCGTATACGCATTATATTATAATATCGTGCCGCCGTCGACTGGGCACAGGGCACAGGTTTCAGGGACATGCGTGTAACACGCACCGGTTATAACGCGACAGCCACGGTAGCGGTTTAATAATAAATTATTAGTGCTCGGATTCTACGCAGCATTCGTTATTTGTTGTACAATACCGACACAAAAATAGCAGGTGGAACTATAATATTTGTTTTGTGTAAAATATACATTTATGGACTTCAAATCATAAATCTCACACCGCATACCTAACTATTTTTGCATATTTATACAACTTGAGTTTTATAGATCAAATGCACTTCTCCCAGTTGTGGTGCTATATATTTTTTGCTTGTGCAACGCATTGAAATTGATTTATTTTTCGTTTTTCATAAACGCATATGCGGAGATCCTGTGCAATTTTAGGGGAGAGGGACTTAGATATTTCAGCAATTGGAACCAAACTTTATTAGAATTCTCCTTTACTGATAACAAAAATATGTTCAGTATTTAAAGATTTTGTATTATATTTTTCAATAATATATAATATTGAAAGTTCTTTTAATTTATACATATGGATTGTACGATAAAACATGAAATAAAATATTTGATATTATGATGCCAGTAATTTTTCGTGAAAAAATTAAAAATTGAATACAACTATTTCTTATGTTTCCGTATAGGTAAATTATAATAAATTAATTTTTTTGTATTTCGTATTTTACTATGGAGATTTTTTAAAGACCTTTCCAGGTCATAGTGTACCGGATATTTCGATGCTCTTTAGTGCTAAAAAATCTGAGCCATAATAATTATACTTTGAGACCGATTTTTCAACGACGGAAACCGCGAATAAACAACGTCTACATCGGTAGGTTTGCTATATTTAAGTACTAGAAGGACCGGAAAATATACTTAATAATATCTAGAACGCCAAACGGAAAAGCGTCTAACCTTGATGGCTCCTAATCATGTCGACCAAACTGTCCACTTATCGTAAAAAAAAAATAATCAAAAATTCCGTATTTCTAATGAAAATAATATAAAATATATATTGTATTTACAGTAACTAAACTATACTACTATCACTATAGGTGTAGAACATGTCGCAACATTCTAGAAGTGTGCGTTGTCGAATATTTTATAGTTTATGCATTTTTCGCACCGCACGGATAGAAGTGTTTTTAGAAAATTATTATTATTTTCGTAGCAAGTTTTTGTTTAAAAAAGGTACAAACTATGTTCACTAAAAATGTTAAAAAAAAAATCCGAATTTCACGATTAATGCTACAGAATTTTGTTGACTTTGTCCTCGCTTATTTTTAAAACATTCATTCATCACACAAAGATATACGGAATTCATGGTGATGTTTTCCGTTTTTAAAAATACCCCATCCATAGGGTCAAGAGAAAATATTGTAGAGATTTGTTAATCTAAAATAATTTCACATTAGGTTCCATCACTGGTTGGCCTCCCTCTTCATGTTATTTATAGTTAAATATTGTACATAATTATCAAATTGACTTATTGTGCTGTCAGACACAGATTGTAAAATGTAAATATCTAATAAATAAAAAAATATATAAAAAATTAACCGAACATTATACGGACGCATGGGCAAGAAAATATCATTTTTTTAAAACGTTTTATATTTTTATTTAATCCTTTGTACCGGGAAATATAATTAAGTAAATAAATATTTAAATTATTTTTTCGCTCGAGTATTGAAATACATAGATATAAAGCACTCGTGAAGAGTGTAGTTTTACCATGGACGTGCACTCTTATGAATAACTAATAGTATATATTATTTCATAATACACCTGCAGGCGTATAGTATTACGGATCGCACACGTGGGGCAATGCATTTGCATTATTTTCTTTCATCTGTTCCACCATGCATATCTGTATCAATTTCGGTTTTTCAAACAATTTTTTTAACAATCGGGATAACACCGATCGATCCATCAGCAATACCGTGTGCGTGGGTTTCCCCCCCCCCCCAGAAGTATTATTCACTTTTTGTTTTCGCGTTAAAAACGAATCACAGCAACCGTTCGAAAAGAAGTTGCTCGCACGCCACCGATCCGGTGGACCCGCGACAAACGCGTGATCGGAACGGGCAGACTCTGCGCGTATGTCATTGTATGTATCCTTTGATCCTGCAAAGCACGAGAGGCGGCCGACTGCGAAATCCGTCGTCGCTCAGATCGGTGGGCGCGTAGGCTGATCAAACAAAACAATAATTCGCACCAAGACTCGCGCCGAGTGCGGGTGTGCCCGAGTGTTTGTGCACGCGTGTGAGTGTGTGCGTGTTGCGAACACTCCGGGCCTGCTGCAACGGCCGTTAATAATATAATCTGGTCCGACGGCGGACTCGGCCACCGCGCCCGACGGGCTTACACGCTCGACCGTATACTACACGGTTTTCCCATTTCGGGCGTTCGCGCGACACTGCCAGCGATAAGACACGATCAAACACAAGTGCGAAGTGCTCTCACGGTGACTGCCGAAGGGCTTTTTAATCTCTAACTGCAGACGTACAATATGAATGCGCACGACTATGCGTTTATACGTATGGATGACGGGTACGTTGCACGTTTGGGATTTGGTGAGATTCGAGATGTAGGGACGGAGACATTTTTTTTCCGCTCCGATTGATACGTATAATAAGTGCGTTTGAAACTGCAAAATCGTCGTCTTCCGCTGGTTTCATGAATCACATAAGCACAGTGATTTTTTAACTGTGCTCACCTCCTTTTTTGGCCGTTAAATCGTTTAATTTTGGATTTTTTTTTATGTTCAAATAAACATAAAAATCATGTTTTTATCGTTTTTTTTTTTTACGCCCACCTTAAGGAAGTCCTGTGGCAACAAACACTGTTTTTCTGTAAATGTTGATGTGTTGTAATCAAAACGAGCAGGTTTTTAATTGTTTTAATTTAAGTATTAAGAAAAATATTCCGACACATGATGTAATGATATTATTGTGATTTTGTAATAATATCATGACGTAATTGCAGATTGCTATTGATTTAAGAAGACGCGAATTTTCCACTTTTCATTCGCAATTTTAAATTTGAATAATTCCAAAAGTATTGGTCCGAATTTTGACTACGTTACATCAACAATTCTAGAAAACTTAACTGTTTCAAAAATATGACCCTCCCATTTAAAAAAACATAGTTTGTATAGCCACAAGACAACTTTAAGTTGACATGAAATAAAATTATAGAAAACTCAGGTCTTATGATAACTTAAACATTTAAAAAAAAACCAAATTATACCATTTAACTTCCAATAAAGGGCGTAAGCATGGCTAGGATAAAGAAATATGTAGTTAATTTTAGATAATTTATAAATCGGTCATTTCTCGCAGGCTTATATTATCCGAATCGCAACAAGCCCGTTTTTTAGAAAATTGTTTACTTTAGAACTCCTGTTTGAATGATGTTTAACCTTTGTGCATGCTTATATTAATAAACTTGAATGTTTACGAGAAAAAGTATAATTTACACGTACTATAATCGTTACGCAAACGTACCTACGTAATTTCATATCATTTTGAACTCATGTTGCTTCGAAGTCCAAGTAAAAATTACCGTTTACTTTCGCTTCATCGCAGTTAATAATATAGTGCGTTTTATTCTTTTACGCGATGAGTATTCGTGATTTTAGCTGCCTACCAGTCTTCGGAGACTTAGAGATCTGTTGGTATGCTGAAACTAGGGCGTGGAAAATTAAACGTGGAACTTGAGAGCGCGAAGACAATCGTGAGTGAATATCAATATCATTATAGCAGAAGATGTATTATTATTTTTAAAAAAATTGTATAATACACATTATTCATGGGTAATACGTATTACCATATTAATGGTAATTGTGCCATTAGTATTATTAGGTGTTATTAGTAATATTGTGTAACCATTATAGTAGGTACAATCGGTATTAAACACTAACTATAGAGTTAAGTTGAAAAGAGAGAACGCCAAAGGATAAAGAGGTCCTCTGGTGCCAGTAACAACAGTATTAGAGTGACGCGATCACTGTAGAGGACAATTTGCGTTAATTCAAGTTTTACCTTTATTCTCTTTTTGTACGTCACGTATGTATATACGTCGAAGAGGTCGGCGCGTATGCGACAGTATACATACGTGTATATTTATATTTTGTTTGTGTGCCTATAAAACCGTGCACCAAGACGTGTAGTCATGTGTGCGAGACATTTGACGCGAGAGGAGTAACCGATACGCCCGTCGTTTATTATTATTATTATTATTATGTAACAAAGCCGTGCGATATAATACCTATATTATTTGTGTTGACGCGAAACGGCGCAGAGTCCTTATACTATATGGTCACAAATAGCGGAGGAGCAGGAGCGGGACCGGGAAGAGAAAGAGGATCGAGAGGAGGTGGACCGTTGCTGCAGTAGGACAAAGGACCGAGGGGTCGTCGTCGCGATGACACCCTGGAAACGAAAATATTTACGTGGAACTCGTCGCCGTCCTACACACTCCGTCGGAACGCTCGTTCTCTCTTACGCGCCGTATCACACGCGGACGCGGCCGGCTCGCGTTCACATAATATACAATATAATATTTTATAAATTACATAATACACATTGTGCACAATATAAGCGAGTGTATCGCATATTATTACGGATTTTTTTTTTTTTTTTTTGATTCTTCCTTTTTGTTCGCACACATACGTATATACATTGCGCTTCACATTATCGTCGTATTATTATATGTTTTATTTCCAAGCCGGTGCCGGTGCCGCAGCCGCCGCCGCGCCGAGGCGGTGCGCACGGGTGCGCGGGGTCGGAGACCAGTGGAAGACGTAAATCACCGCGCGGTCTCGATGGGTACGCGTCGTATACATGCGTTACGCGCGTATTATTCGTTCTCCGAAACCGCTCGCGTATTTCCATCAACGCCTACATCCGCGATCAGAACAAACGCCGAAGAACGCACGTCGTTCCATACACGCATTGTGCACCCGACGCGCTGTGTATACACGGGAATCAGGCCCCGCCGTACGTACGCAATAATAGTAATAATAACAACAATAATAATAATATTATACGACGTGTACACCGTTCGAATCGACTTTTGCCCCGCGGATGACACACTACGCATTGTGCGCACAAGCCGCCCCGCGGGGAGTCGTCGTCGTCGTCCTGCCGCGGCAGCCCCGCAGCAGTGATCACCGGCGGCGCGGCGCGCGTACTCGGCCGTTTCCGAACGGACAGGCCGCGATGCCGGGGGGAGGATAACTGCAGTTTCGGGGCATACGCGGGACCGCGCCCAAATAACCTTTTGTTCTTTTCCGTGTAGACCGCGCCCCGATTGCGATCCAGTTCGAAAAGGATGTACACGGTGACTTTTCACGCGTGCCCGCCCCCATTTTTGGCCGTAAAAACGATATAATTTGAAATCTCCTATTGTAAACATTACCATATAAACCATGTTTTCCATGATGTTTTTTTTTCACGCCACCTTACGCATGTCCTGCGGAGATGCAAATTTTCGTTTTTCAAATGGAAACACCCCATTTTCGTTAAGGTACATCATTTGGGTCATTGATGTACCGTTATGAAAATTCAAACGAGTAGTTTTTGAATTATTGTTCTAATGAAAATAGTATTATAATAGTAAAACATTCTTACGGCCAAAAATGGAAGTGAGCACATCTACACAACCACCATGTATAATGTATGCAAGCTGCACCTAGATCCTTATCATCGGTATGAGATATGTGATTGTAATTCGAATCGATAATATCATATTATTCATTTTGCGTTTGTGCCTTCGACTTTGACGTACGAGTACATTACGACACGAACACACACGCACAATAAATTAAGTTAAAACTTGACTTTTTTTAGTGACGAAAAATGTTACTACATGTAGAAATACTGTAACCATTAACACTATAGTTTTGTTTTGAGAAAATTAAGTACGTTAGTGTAATGGAAAAAAAAACACTATTTTAACTTAGTTTTAAAATACGAGTATTGCGTACTACACTTAACTAAGATTAGACTGTAAATGAAATAAACTTTTTTTCATAAAATTACATATTATGTAATTTGACAATAATGACGATGACAATAATGACATTATGACGTGAACTTGCACAGCTTAGAAAAATTACTATTTCTGCAGTTTTCTATTTTTAACTCGTCGCGATTCTTTTTTTTTCGATAAATTCAAACATTTCACCATACATACCGCAGACACGCATACGATTGCGGTGTCATCGTACCTACGTAACGTTTTCTTTTCCGTCGCCGACGATAGTGTTAATGCAACGCTTGCAGAAAACATCATGCAGTACCGATGGAGACTATTATATATTTATGCTAATTGTTGCAATATTTCTTGCACTCGAATACACGTCAATTCATCGATTTTTGCGGTCACATAGTATGGTAACGGTATTTATTTATCTCTTAGTACAAGGTGTCCCACCTGCAGAGATAATGAACATGTTCAGACTCGAGAACAAGGATTACAAACATCATAAATTTCATATGAATTCAATTTTTTGTTGTAAAAAAGCCTAAAAAATTAACATTTTATTTTATTACATTTGAAAAATTAGAAGATATCCGTGGTAAACAGTTTATTCTTTTAAAAATGTTGCCCTTTCATCGTTTTTTCGTCATTAACCTCGTGAATGTTTAATATTTTTATTTTAGTCTCCGGAAAAGTGGTGTATTATTTAATACTGCTAGTAAAAAAATATTTTTTTAGCTATTTGACCAAAACATCGCACACGATTTGAATACGAAATATCTGCGGACCTAATCCCTAGGTAGGGTCGGGTTTAAAAAAGTTAAAAAATACTCGTCTCACGTCAACGTTCCATCGTCACGCACGTAACATCAGTTGACATTATCTTATATCATCACATTAGCGCGGGTACCTTAACATTGCAACGAAATCGTGTACGTCCGCAAGTATCATCTCCGCCTCTGTCGGTCGGACCATCACTGTTAACGCTGTGGTCCAGCAATCAGGTGTATACATTTAATCGATATATTTTGTACTCAAGGCGATAAACACCACATCGTTTTGTTATTTTGGTAAAAACTATACATGGTACATTACGAGCTCAACAACGGGGCTTCATTGATCGGGGAACTCTGGTCTGGTGCCAGATACATCCTGGGATAGGGGTGGCCAACCATTTTCTGTGTGTTGCCAAATAAATAAAAAAAAAACCGAGATGTGCCGTAGAAAATTAACGATTAAAAGTTATAACTCATTAGTAAGGCTAGGATAGTATAGGATTTTGCATTTTTTTTTAAGATTTACAGGATATAGCTTTTCAAGCACAAAATGTGCTTTGGTCATAAACGAGTCCAAATATATAGTTTTTATTTTGCATTTTTTGTACTTTTATGGATTTATGGTCATTTTGTAGCATTTTTAGATCATTTTTTCAATTTTACGGGCATTTTTTATACTTTTTTGAAATCTAGGTAATATTTTTATACATTTTCATTTACACTAGATGTTCTCGATATAAGTTTTGAATTTGTAACAGAAATAATATCATATTCAATATTTCAATTATAGAGATAATGTGTTATAACTCGCTATCGATAATAAAACCACGTATATTTTACAACAATAATCTTCGATACCGCGAGTTATCTCAATCGTCAAATTAGATGACAGTGGTGTGGAGTGTACCCACGTATGGTTTTGTTAAATACCTATTTAGTTAGTGTCTTTACTTTCGGGATTGCGTATCGTGCTTGTACCGAAATATGCCGAAACAAAAATCATCGCAATCGAGTCGTATGCGGCTTTTATATTTTATAGTATTTTTTGCTGTTTATTTCAGACAATTTCAAGCTGTTCATTTTGTACCGAAATATTAATTAATAAATAATAATCAATAATTATAATGCATTTTTATAATATTTTAAAATCATTTTTTATCTTTTGGGCATTTTTGAAGGTCATTTTTAGGTTATTTTAAGGTCATTTTTTTAGGTCATTTTTAGGTTATTTTTATATCATTTTTTAAGGTTTTTCGGGTCATTAAAATCCTAGCCCTAGTTATAAGTTATAACGTATCTCCGTGTACCTACTTGTTCGGTATAAAACAAAAATGAAAGATACGATTAAATAATCATCTAACGTGCAGGTAATATGTTCTAATGTATTACCACCTAACAATTAATATTATTTTTAAAAATCTAGTGTCCCCTGTGAAATCATATACAATGTCATATGACATGTTCGTCAGAAAAGTCACTATAAATTAAGAAGAAAACGCGACAACTATATTGGCTGGTCGGAAGACATTCCGAACCAGACCTTACAAGCAAACGTCTATCGTACGTTACGATAATTTGAACCGGTGTGGACTTGCGGAACACGAATGTGGAGTCACGCCAGCAAGTCCAAGATTGAGATTGTTCAATGCTGCCAGAATAACGCTGCTCTCCGTGCTACTGTCGCAGCTTACCGGTATGGTACAGAAACGACACCACTATCCACCGAGATATGACGATCACTTCTTCCGTTCGGGACGAGACAACCAAGTTTTCCCGCGAACATGAGATGATGCAGGATCAACACACAAATCCAGCAGCAACTCAACTACTCCCAAGACACTCTAGAACGCCGAAGACCATATGACTCGGTATAAGACCAAGACACCGGGCCACTCCACTGGGAGTGAGACTCCACACATGTTTCCTTTTTCTGTATACACACCATAAGTATCGATGAACGCCCTTGAAATGTATTGTTTAAGACTTTTGATCGCTATAATAAAAGCATCCAAGCAGTTTAAAAAAAAAAAAACTTATCCGACGCTAGTGTGCTCGTGCCTTTCAGTAACATCAATCAAAAGTGCCACGAAAGGCACGTGCGCCGTCCCTTTCCCAACAGAGTAGTCTACCGGTGGACATTCGCTGCCGCTTTATGAATGGTCACCTGCACGTTCTTACGACCCGGTACGATGGTCAACGGTCGCGTAATGCTTATCCGTGACCCCAGGCCTAGAAATCTACCGCGTTACTCTCGATACTGAAAAAACGCCTTTGGTACATCGTGTTTAGTAAGGGTTGTTAACACTCGCGCTCTACGAATCTAACACGCTTGGCACACTTCCGTTGGTCCGCGTGTCGAACAAAACGGCTCTGGTACGTGTTCTCTTTTGGTGTGATCATCGCGTTCATAAATGCACAGGTAAACTTTAATGCGATAATATAGTATTGCATTTATATTATATATATATATGTATAGGTACGTTTAATGTTACAAACAAATAAAAAGAAAAACACGAATCTTTCAATGTTATACGATAATAATAATTATATGTCATAGGTATTACGCAATAGTATATGTATATATAACATATAGTGTACACGATTCGCGAATGATTATAAATAATAGTTTTTCTAATGCCAACGAAAATATACAACGAAATGAAAAAAAAAAAAAATAAATGAAAAATAGAAAATGCGAGTGAAAGAAAAGGAAAAACAACATGACAAATAATAATAATAATAATAATAATAATAATAAAAACAAAAGGACTAAAAGTTATTAAATCTCTTGTTGACGTCCATCTCGGGCACGTTGACGCGTTCTTGGTGTCTGTACGCTCGCGACTTGTCCTGGTGGTCTTTTATGCGGTTGTTGTACCTCTCGATCTGTTCTTGCAGTATTTGATGTTCGATCTGCAGCAGATTAAAACGTCGTCGGTTTAAAATTTAAAAAAAAGAAAACAATTTTGGTTCTCCTACATTGCCGTGGAATCGGCCCGACGACGTCTGGCCATGTTAATGTAATATTATCGTTTCCACAACACCGCGACGGGAAGGTACCCCCGTACGTTATATCCAGCCGTACGCGCGAAATCGCTGGCGGGATCCCGAAGCAAGACCTACCCCTCTCCAGCCCAAGACCCGGATGGAAACTCGTATACGGTATTTGTGTTTATTTATTGGCGAGACAAAGTGCAGAGAAACAAAATGTGAAATAGATTTCTGCACACCTCCTCTGAGTAGCACTTGAGTTGGAGGTGTTGTACCCATTGTTAAGCCCGTGGATATGCGATATTTTTTTTGGTCCAGTATAACTGTCATTGCGAGAAAAAAAAATGTAAAATTGAGAAAATAATAATAATAAAAAAAAAAATGAACGACATGTGCAGTATGCGCACAATTTTAAACGTATTGTTTGAACGTATCATTATATAATGCCACCCTAAGACTTGGCGCTCGAATACGCCATCGCGTGGTCGTCTCAATATTTTATTTTACACATGAAGTCAACAGTTGGCGTGTTTTCGATTAATCGATGAGTTCAGTGCTTCTCAAACCTTTTCGTTGCGTGCCCCCCCCCCTTAATTCGAAATAAAACTCCTATGACCCCGTCAGGTCTAAGATGTAGACATTTTTTATCACGAAAATCGTCATAATAACATGGACGTTTCTTTACACTAACATAAAACCTTTGCGGTAAAAAAATATTTCACGGCCCCCTCATAATATACCAACGGCTACTTATGGTGGGCCGCGGCCCACAGGTTTAAGACACATCGGTTTAGTTGATCGCTCCAACGGGAATGTCGTAACACAAAATTATTACCATTGATATTAATACGTACCATTGCTCGTTCTTCGTCGAATTCCAAGCACCCGATGCCATCTAACTTTTCCAAGTTGATCCGACCTTTCCATTGCACGCAGACCCCGTTCATTATGAACGGCGATAGAATGTGTACCTGAGAAATGGTATACGATTAATATCGTGAAAGCGTTCGCGCAAAAGCCGTAATCATAGTATTTCGCGCGACAAGTGCTGCGTATAGGGTGCTCAGCTTAAAAATATGTGCCAATACATAGGTAGGTATTTCAATGTTTTGATTTATTTACAAGTATCTTCATAGTCGTCAATCAGAGTTCAACGCGTATCGCGTATTATTGTAGTGAAATGTACGAATTAATCATGTACAATTACAGTTGCTTGTAAATTTCTCGTCGTTTTAAAGTTATAAGCATACAGCTATGATAATAATATAGGTGCAGGTCACAAATGAAAGTTATAAACGATAATATTCGATTTACATCTAGTCCTTTTCTTTTCGTTGCCAATCTAACAATGCCTTAAATATATGAATTACATAAGCTAAGGCAGCGGTTCCCAAACTTTTTCAGCCTCGGAGCCTTTTTTTAAGGAGAAATTTCTCGTGGAGCCCCAAAAAACATTTAACGTTAATTTGCATTTGCCTGTGCTGGGCGTGTATGAAGCATAATTAACACGAACTGTATACATACGGGGGTCAAAATAAAATTATATTTATGAATAAAGGAAACAATAGCCTTAAAAGAACTGGAGAAATCATTGTCTATTATTGAAATCTACAAAATTATTAAATTTTGGTGTATCGAACGGAGCCTTTGAGAAACCTTTGCGGAGCCCCAAGGGCTCCGCGGAGCACAGTTTGGGAACCGCTGAGCTAAGGTTTAACAGAAGGAACACTCACTACCTAAGTGGGCCGTAGTGGGACAACCCCTATGAAAATTATTCCACATCACGCGTGTGATAGTCATCGCGAGGTATACAAGTGTGTAATAAAGAGTCACTGAAAGATCGCAGACGAATTTCAAGACAAACGAAACATAATATATCACTGCTGCGCCCCGCGCGACCAATATGTTGTCAAATAACTTTAAAGCGGTCGAATAAACTTATTTAGCGAAACATAGTTCCGAATGAAACGAGGATTGATGTTGACAGGTATTGTCCAATGTTGTCTTCCGAATAGCTAAATCCGTGGTATTATTATCTCAGACCGTACCGCGAATACCGTGATGAATGGAGACCATATTATATTGGCAGTGATCGTTCGTCGGAAAAAACGTCCCGCGAACGAAATCGGTTGAAAAACCGGTCACCTAAATCGCGGTCATCGCACGCGCGTCTCTCGACCGAGATTCATGCGGCGTACGTGTTCTATCGCGTAACAGGTACCAGGTTAGGTATATGCGGCGACAGGGTGCACGTAAAATTCGGGCGTACACATTTATGTGTATACGTATAAACGGGTGTAAATCGGATATTTGTACGGGGGCGGCGAACTGCGGGAGAAAAGTGGATACCTATGTGTACTATAATAATGTTACGTGTACGGAGCTCGAGCGTATAATATTCCCGTCACGCGCTTTGGGAACAATCCCTTTGACGTGGGAGGCGTACACACACACACACACACACACACACATGTATATATGTTTAGGTTATTTATACCTTATACGATGTACACAGGCGCGTACGTGGGGATATCACGAGCGAAGTCTCCGCGTACAAAACGTTTAAAAAAATTACGTCCGATCGCATTGTTAAACGCGCATATATATTTATAGTTTCTTCTCTGCCACTACCCGCAGCGATCTCGACGTGATTATTTATTATTATTATTATTCCGGTCGAAACCCGTACACAATACGTTTTACCTTATATGTGTGCACCCAAGTAAGTAAAGTGCAGTTCAAAACGCGGACCATCGACGATGATTTCGAACGCAGTACACACTTACACGACACTATAACCATAAATGTTACAAGTAGGTACTCGTATTTGAAATGAAACGCCTTGTGTAAATATATTATAATTTATAACCTACTTATACCATCATATCTTTATTTCAACTCGTTCGATTCATTTTTCAACCCTAATTAAAAGAAAGTTTAATTAAAATAACTGTATAGAGGCTTTTTAATTTGCTTATTATTTTAATGCTATGTGTAAATTTATTATAACCTACTTATACCAACATATTTTTATTTCAACTCGTTCGGTTCATTTTTCAACTCAAATTAAAAAGAAAGTTTAATCGAAATAACTGTATAGACTCTAGAGGCTTTTTAATTTTTAAATATTATTTTTCACGACGAAACGTTTTTTTTATTTCATCGAGTTCTCAATACCAACCGGCTTATCCTTCTCCCTACCAGCACTTCGGATAGTTTAACGAAATCGGACAATCTTAAAACGATATTCAACGTTTGACGTGCCTATAGTGACTACGACATTATGGTGCAGTATTCGAAAACACAGGTTTGTTTTATCGAATATTGTATTCGTTGTATTGCACAACACGATATTATCATTTAGGAGAGGCTAATTTAAATTATTTTCAAATATTCATAATATTTATTTTAAAATATATACAGAAATCCGTGCATGATCTTTTACTGACCAATATTACACTTATATTTGTACAGCTAATTTTGTTTTATAATTTTTTATATCACAGATTAAAGTAAATAATTATTAAAATTATCAACATTTTATGCGCAAACATTTTTGGGGGAGGATTAAGCCCGTTTGCCATTACCACCCCCCCACCCCCTCATAGGGTGGGCTCCTGTAACGCACGCATGGTTATTACAACGAAGACCATGGTTCTGATAAACGTTTCGTGGATGTTCGCCGATTAACCCCGCGCGCGAGTCACCGATTCACGGATATTATTTTATTACATAATCACGTGTGAAGCGCACAGACGACTCGAGTCCGAATCGTGAACGAACCCGCGCGTAGATAAATATTAATGTACACACGCTCGTACGAATATTATATGATCGTCACGCACCATATATTATGATAAAAATGTACAATATAGCTGTACCGTGCCCATTCGGGGACGACGACGACGTTGTAAAAAGGCGCGAGTACAATAGACGACATAGAAACGAAGCCGGGGGGGGGGGGGGTGAATAAAAAAAAAAGGGTTTGGACATTGGGCGTTTGCTCGCCACGGCGCGTCGGTCCCGCGGTGCAATAAAACCCTTTCAGAACGTACGGGTGCGCATGTGTGGGCAATATATTTACACGTGCGCGCGACGTGTGCGTGCGTTGATTTGATACGTGTGTCTGCCGCGTACAAAACCACGCGCATACCGTCTAATACGTCGTAACGCGTATAATAATAATAAACAATCCTATCGACGAGGTGTCTAGCGCGTGAAA
Organism: Periphyllus acericola; assembly: GCA_949715065.1. NCBI lineage: Eukaryota > Metazoa > Arthropoda > Insecta > Hemiptera > Aphididae > Periphyllus > Periphyllus acericola. Next base: position 66,705,086 of record OX454264.1, read on the forward strand.
TCGGCCGAACTGCACCGGTGCTAATTTATCGATCGGCGATAAATTATATTGTGTGCGTATAGGTACCTATACCAACTCAGCGGCGGTGCAGTTGACGCAATATATTTTCGACCGAACAATTATTAATAGTAGCACCTATCTGTAGTAGCGTTGCGCGCGGCATAGTTGAACCTAAGTCCACCCGCAAGACTCGTTGGATTTGAAAAATAAAAGAAAGCCAATCGAAGACCGCAACGTGGCACAAATCGCGTATGAATTAAAATATTATATAGACCAGCTAGCGGTTCCAGAAATTTTTTCGTTCGCTAAAAAAAAAAATAAAAGTATATTACCTGCCACGAATAAGTTAAATAAAATAAGACACAGGTTACAATAATTATTTGAATCAATTAATATTCAAATATTTTTTATTTGTACGACGAAGCGGTTAAGACATAAATTTATACAACATTCTCCACGCCACCCCCCCCCCGTTAAGGACTCACGACTCCTGAGGGATGTGCGCCTCACAGTTAGGGAACCGTTCAATTATAGACTTTATCGACGCTGTGCAAATCAATGAACACCAGTTGTACGGATATTATAGTGAGAATGACTCGACCGATGAACAAAAATAATTGTCACACGGTTCGTGACATACTAACCGCGGTCGAGTCGAACGATTTGCGTTTGCATATCTTTGAGTTTTTTCCTATAAGTGCACGTTTTGAAGATTTATTGAAATTCTGCAATATTCGTAATCATCTAAACGAAAAATCAAATTTAAAACAAAATACGGAGTTATTTTATAATTTTTTACTTATTTTATAATTCTTAATTTATAAAGCCAATTATAATTATACTGAAATCGTTTACTGCTTCTATAGAAAATAAAAATTTGACACGTTTAATGCACGTGTTGTTACAGAACTAAAATCCTATAATTTTCTGTGTAAATATACTTTAATGTTGCGCTGAAAAAAAAAATTAAATACGTTTAAGCGTCTTCAAGTGAAAATAATAATATTGAAAAAAGTAGAATTAATGGAGATATTAACGTGTATACATCTAAATGATAATATATACAGCTGCTGTATACGTTAAAATAGATTTTAACACTTGGCATCCATTGTCAACAACATCAACTACAAAAGGTTTTTCTAAGAATTCAAATAATTACTGTTTAGGTAATTTCAAGCCTTTAAATCTGTCTTCAAAATCAGATTTCGGCTCTAATATTTTTCATTATATTGCGCGGCTCGCGACTCTCTCATCGCTGGTCATCCCTGTAATGGTGTATACGTGTGTATCGTGGAGAGACCGACCGGCGTGACGTAGTAGTGAGTGCGGTTGATGCTAAATGCGAGTACGGTTTTCACGGTCAAAAACGCGTGACCGGAGCGTGTCTGTACCGATACGACGATGACCCGTAGCACATGGTAATACGCGCCGCAGTGCAGGGTGGCCCATTAAAAGTCACTCGACCGGAAAGTGAAAATATCTTTCGATTTTTTTTTCAATTGAAACCGATCCTGCCGCACGGCGGCGTACACACGACGGGTATTATACGTATTATGGCGGTAACGCGGCGGGCTGTACGGAGGGATTCTTGACCAGAGGTCCGTCATTGTGGATCCACTTATCCGGATCCTTATTGGCCCTAGGGGGTCGCTAGACAAGGTTACTAGGGCGCGCGTGGGGTCCACGGGGCGGGTGTGCAGAATATTGTTTTCGGGTGAAAACAATATTACTCGATCACACGACGATCCGTGACACGTTATTCGTAATACTCGTACCGTAATGCACGAGATGGAAATGCTTTTTTAAACGGGCGCTAAAATATTAATAAAAAACCGAAATCAGAGAGATATTTTTCCTAAGAAGGTCTGTACAGCTATAAAGATCATAAAGGAGTCAGTATAAGAATAAGAATCATTACTAGAATTGGTCCCAAAATAGTAGATTTGATAAGACTCTTTATTCGAAGTGGAAATTTTTAATTTAATAAAACTTCGGTTGTCGATTAATAGGGAAAATGTAAGCGCACATGATGAACCGCATCGCTATCGTATACAAAATCTGCGATTGTCTCTGGGTCCGAAATATTTTTGAACTACTCGTCTTTACAAAAAAACTAATGAATCAGACGATAATAATATTTAAGGACTAGCTGGACAGTAAAAATCTCGTTAGGCGTAATATATTGTAATATTTCGCATACATGCAATACGGTCAGGTAGATGTTCACTTATATGCACACTAATGTAACCACTATATAGTACTACTACTACTATTACTACTTCTGCTGATCCTGCTTCTGCTGACAATGTCCGGCGTTACGGAAGTAATACGCCCGTCACGGGCCGGGACCACCCAGGACACGGCTTGCGATACCCTACAGCCTCGACCCAAGTGGAACGCATGTATGGGTATGTCGACGTGTGGCGTGTTGTGCATTATATACCTGTTGCACGCGTATAAACGTACGTGTGTGTGTGTGCGTGTACGTTTAATGATAATATGTCTCTTCGCTTTTACATTACAACGTACAAGACGCACACGGGTACACAATACAACAATGCCCACCCGTGTGCGGTATTTACGTGTGAAGGACCGTATAGTGATCCACCCCCGGAATCGGTAGCGGCCGTTCGAAGTCGCGTGGGTGCGTGTATGTGCCTCCGAATAACAATACACAAATAAATATACAGCGAGACCCCCCATTAACGGGCGTTCAAGGGAACATACTGTGTACGTGCGCGTACATGGAAGGGTCAACAATGAGGATGGAACAACGTCATTATCATCGCAAATGTCTAAGAAATCAATAGTAAAGCGAAACATAGCTATTTAACACAATGGTTTATTGCATTTTTTTTAGCATTAATTATTATTCAGAAATGTATGAGCGTTGTATCTACGTGTAATAATTAAGTACTGTTATTCAATGACGCATGCAGAGCAATTTAGGTACATCGTTGTGAAACTTATCGGCCCACTCCACTCGAAGTACACGTGTCACTATTTCTGGAAATACCTATAATATACATGTGCGATAGTTATTTCTCTTTTTTTTTTAGTTTTCAAAATATATAATATAACTATTGAGTGATAATAATATTCTTAGCGGTAATAATACATTTACCGCCGAATTAATATAATATACTGATCACTAAAAGTGTGCAATACCTGTACTTCGTTGTAATGAAAATACATTTTAACCGTTGAAGTATTTCCAAATGTTATGTGCGCGGTCAAAAGGTGCGAAAAAAAAATTGACATAACACTTTGACATAACTCATACGATTCGGAATATATGTGTATAAAATCAGTGTTATCAACCATCGTTTATTATTATATCATGTGACTTAACTTGTTTGTACCAAAAATCAATAATTTTTTTCTCATCCAAATGAGTTAAAACATGACTCAACTCCTTTTGACCAAATACATATACGTAACTATATTATATTGGTTCTAAAGACTTAAATATTACTTGTACAGTTACGAGTTAAGGCGACACATTTTCGGCACACAGTTTTCATATCCTTATAAACCTGTGCGCGTCACACAGTTAATACGGTATACGACAAAGTATATATTATATATTAGTCGTGGGCGATGAAATCCGACACGTAAACTCGATATGACATCGTATTATGATAATTACCATCATTATTGTTATGCACGCTCGATAGCTGCAGTTAAGCGTACTCCCGTTGCACCTGGACAAGTCGCTTGCGTACGTGGTCGGTTCATCAGAGGAATGCTGTTATTTTTTCCATCCTGGTCGCCGCGCTGCAGGATCGTGTGTCCGCGCGATCATATTATTACGAAATACGTATAATGTACGTTGACTAATACGACACGTGTTTGTAGCTAGAAACTTAGGTACAGGCAATAATACTAGTACACAGTCAAACCGTGCTGGAGTCGTCGACGACAATTTACAAAGTGACAAAGACGTGAGTTCGAAAATCGTTTTTTTCTAAGAACAAAAGTATTGGCCGTGCCCGTGGTATTTATAAATAATATATATATAATAGTATATATACATAAATAATAGTTATAAAGTTTATACGACAGATTATTGTGGGACAGACGTTAAACTGGTAATCCAGGTCATATTATTTAAAGGGAAAATTCCGATACACTCGCTTATCAACGACCAGATCAAACCTCTGGATCTAGGGACATTTTGGCGGTATTTATCTGTGATAGTGAAGGGGTGAGATAAGAAAGGATTTCATCCCCTTAGGGGTGAAAAAGGGTAAAAATGGTTCGATGTACTCGGAATTAAATTTTTATTTCTAAAGGTTGCCCATGAAAATGCCTAAAAATTAATTTCCGGATTTTATCCTAATTCACCCCAGAGGGGGGTTGGGAAAAAGAGATAAGAAATAGCAATTATCGTCGATTTTTCATCAACATTCAACGATCAACGCTGTCACACAGCTAGAACTTAGAAAAACTCTTCATCAGCTATAGTATAACTTTATTATGCGTGAACATTGATTCACAATCTAAAAATATTTCGAGCCCTTTAGTATGTATTTCATTTTGTACTCCTTTGAATCTTGATGTATAGATCGATGTACGCTACTATGTAGATAATTGCAAAATTGAAACTATAACTGAAACTATATAATTGAAATTCTAAATGCACTATAACTGCATAATAAAATATGGTAATCGAATCGATTTACAGCTGTACGTATTATAATATATGGACAGATATTGTAAAGTATGGGTATGTCGAATGTTATTTTACACGAAGAGTTTATTTGTTAGCGCGAAGGGTCGTTAATTATCACCCGACGTGTAACGGAGGGGTAAAATGTTATTAGTACACACATACGTCCGTATGACAGTGGGTGGCGAAATCTGCTTCGGGCGAGCATGCAGACAGATGTCTGTTAATAAACTTATCAACGAGGGTTTGAGAACGTAAAAAAAAAAAATTAAAAAAAAACACCGAGGAACAATAATCGGAAAAAAAATCGGTAATTTTTGCAAGTGCATACACAAAAAGGTGTTGAAATGTGAAATGTGAAAAAAAAAAAAAACATTTTTCGGTTTCAAGCTGTGATAGTCAAAGAGTTGCTAATGCGGCAACAAAACGTTATTGCTATTTTCTAAATGGGGAGTGCAAGAAGGTACACACACACGCCGCACGGTTCCCGGTTGGGGTTGTGTAAATAAATAGGGTAAAAAAAAAAAATAATAATAATAATAATGTAATTTCTCTTTTTATTTCGCCTTTTTACCTCCAGCTGAGGAGTTCACAGCTCGTGCACCGCTGCAGCGACGACAACGACGCGCGTTTTAATCGAATTGTTACCGTTTCCGATGGGCGTGCGACTACCGCGCGCGTTGCAGAGGGAAACGTGATTTTTTTTTCTTCTCCGCAGCAATCCGTTCACCGGCATTTCGATTGTAAAACGCTATCGCGATATTATTATTATTATTACTGTTATAGTAACGGCAGCAGTATATATATATATATATATATATATATGGTCATGATGTTATAATAGTAGACGAACGTAGTCGGCCACTTCTGACGGACACGACTAATAACCGTAAGTGACCACTGGCCGAATAGGCGTGAACGGGTCGACGTCGCGTAATAACAGCTAATAATTAGGGGAACGCCTGACGTGTACGTGAATGCACATAATATATGCCATCGTGTCGTGCGCGCTGCAAAATATACGACAAACTTATTTTCTTTTGTCAACACGCCGCGCCGTATGGGAATTTTATTTTCACTTTTTACAAGCGATCCGGACGGCAAAAATTACAGTACGATATGAATACAATATTACACTACAATTCGTCAAACCGCAGTGTGGGCTCGCATTTCATTACGAAAATATGCTTTGCGAAAGTTTTGTTCACACTGAATTACGCTCGTGGTGCACTATATGCATGTAGACGTGATAAACACTCGCGTGGTTGTATGAATTTAATTTAAATCAGACGACAATGAAAAGCGATGTCGCGATGCCGGCAGTCCACAATTATAAATTATGCAGCTCTAACTGAACAAAATCGAAAACTGTACAAAACAGAGGAAAATAAAAATGCAATTTATTCAATCGAGTGCGAATAGTGCCTCTAATGGGTGGCTCCTTTATTGATCCCTTCATGCCAATACCTGTACCTATACTCTAAGTAGTAGAGCTATAAAGTTGTGTGTATCTCTACGTACGGATTGTGTTCATATCAAATTAATAGATAAAAACGAAAAATTAGATCGCGCTATCTTATCGACTGTATTCACGGTAGACCGAAAACACGCGAGTCCTTGCGATCGGAAAAACGATAACTTTATCGTATTATGTGTTTATTATTACTTTTTAGTTGTTTTTCGACACTCGCTCATATTCCCATGAATTAGGCAATAATACTATTTCACTTTACCGCGTTTACTGTGCTGAGATATTGTACATGAAAATCGGAGTGAAAAATTTGAAATACATTCCACGCACAGCGTTTGCAACATAGTCCAAGTACAATGTGTGATGTAAAAATATATACCGCGAACAAGAATAGTGTACTCGTACACCGCAGGTCACAGATACTGTTATAAACAAATACGTAAGTATACATTTTACGCGCTCGTTACAGTGAAACGCTTTGGATTTTTTCTACTTCGTGCTAACGAGTCTTGTGTAGTTGTGACAGTTGTGTATATTATATACATTACGCACTTGAGGGTCGCCCGCGATTGTTTTAGAGTTGTTATTTTGTAGCAGATCACTCGACCCTTTCGCAATTATAATACAAAGCAAAATTATGGGATAAATAAAACTTAATTTCAAGGGTTTATATCATAATATGTGATAATGACCATATTATAAATCAGTGTTTCCCAACCTTAGGGGGCGTGTGAACATTTCTGGGGAGGCGCAAGCTGCAGTTATCGCGAGGTAATATTTTTATTTATTCAATTATATTTCGTTGTGGTAACACGGAGTAAAGAAAGTGACTCCTATTTTTCGTCTTTTCATCGACTGAACGAACTTCTCTCTGATGAAGAATAAGAACCTTTTTGACAGTTTGACTGATGAATTCATATGATATTTTGCGGATATTTCAAACGAAAATGGGTAATATACGCTAACATGTTTTCCGTTCAATACTAACGTTGACACATTGCAAGATACTTTTTAAGAATTGGCAATAGAGTTGAAGAATGATTCATGCGCGAGAACTAATTATAACAGCGGCAGCTCCTTGGAAGAGTGTTGGATAAAATACCGACCCATTTATCCTGAAATTTCAAATGAAGCATTAAAAGTCCTAGTAAAGTTTTCATCGACTCATTTATGTGAATCTGGGTTCTCTAGCTTGGCGGTTATTAAAACTAAACATAGAAATCGCTTGGATAGTCCTACTTGAAATGCTTTCATCGAGCCGAAAACAAAAAAATTATCCAAAGAAAAATGTTGTCAGCCTTCACTTTAAAATTGTTTATTTTATTACATTCTATTCTATATTACTTACTATTATAATGTATTATAATTATTATCATCAATAAACAAATAGTCATTCTGAATATTGTATAGTTTATTTGTCAAGTATATAAAAAAAGGTGATAGTTTTATTCAATTTATAGGTGTGCTAGATTTTTTAAAATTTACAGGGGGGGGGGCATCGAATGAAAGAGGTCGGGAATCACTCACATAAACGAACCAGCTACAAATCGGCCCTCATAATGATCTATTCTTACGCCAGAGTTATCAAAATTACATGAAAGTTATGTTAAGTAAATATATTATACCTACTACGATCATTGTACTTTATAACCGTTGACATGGTATTTAAGTACCTATAAGCGAGATAATATTCTTCGTTCAGCGATAAAGAAATGCGTTGTGACAACTATTTCTATGCAAACAAAAATGTTTAGGAAGCTTACAAATCAACTTTAAAAATTTACATTATGGTATTTATATCTGCGAAAATTTTATAGGAAAGCCAAATTAACAATATTCGGTTTTTGGTTCACTTAGACTCAGTAGGTTTCGACTTATGTTATGAGTCTAGTGTCTATAGGGTATAACTGTGTAAGGTTAAGTAGTCTATGCATAATAGTTCCTAGCCATGGCCATATATTACAATACAATCGGTTAGGTGTACGTTATTGGTATATTTGTGACTGTATAAATTATAATCACAACGAACGCACTGCACGAGTGCGGGTTAAACGGTGAAAAAGTAATTAAAATCGTATGTGACATTATCTCGCGGTTGTAACGTGTATCTCTCTATAACCGCCAAACCACTAGTTTTCACGGAAATTTAATACATTTGGTTGAGCGTTGGATTTTAGATCGAAATGCATTGCCGTGTAGAACGTTCCAAAAGTTTTACTACGATCACTCAAATACACTGTACGGGTTGCAATGGTGTGACTTTTAAAACGGTTAAATTGCCGAAACAATCCGTCGTAAATGACGTGTACGCAATACGCGTCGTACGTATACTGCAGTATATACTGTACATTTTACTACGCCTAATGCCTAACATTAAACACAATGCAGTACATGTATCCGTGGAAAGACGCGGGGAGAAAAAAAAAGGGAAAACGTTTCTAATGCATTTCGTTATTTATTTATATTCAAAAATAAACACGCGGACGCGCGCGTTTTTACGGTGTCCGGTAGACTAAAAAAAAGTGGCTTTACTCGTACGTTGTGCACAATGCCGGGTGTACAACAATAGACATCCCATACACTTAAGCCGGAGTGCACGACGCGCGAGGGTAAAAGGAGAATATTATTGTGTATAAAGATACGCGCGTAAACATCTGAAATCGAAACCCGGTGTACTATTATTATATTGTGTTGTCAGCTCTTCAGTAAATTTGTCAGGCCTGTCAAAAAAGCGTACCTACACCGTAAAAGAAACATAATATGTACGCCTTTTTCACGGGTAATTTTTCAATTACATATTATATCCTACACGTATAGCTGTATACGATATAATATTATACATAATATAGATAAGCGTCTCTCCCCCTCTCTCTCTCTCTCTCTCTCTCGGGGGTGCTGTATATACCGTTGTTATATTAATTATATTGTTGAGCGATCGGGAGGACGACATTACATATAATGTACATAAAATGATGTACTTTATATGGTGCTATTGTCTACTTGAACGACTGTATAGCTGCTGATGGTGCGAGTACTCGAATATAATATTAGGCAGCCATCATATTGCAAGTTATTTTTTTTCGCAAGTGATGGGTGTCATGATCATAATCATGAATGGGCTTTCACCCGGTACGTATTACACATTTGATATTGTTTTATTTTATTTTTCGAATGTTATTTGTAAAGCAATACTGCTGTATGTCAAAATGTGATAGTTGTTTTAGATTTATTTGCATAATATATGATCAGCGATAGTGCTCACGGCGCTAGTGCCTGCGATATAAATACTCTATCAGTAAATTAAAATATATTGGGATGAATTAAATAATTAATTTTATTTTTAAACGCCTATAACTTGAGAATGTGATGGCGTGTTATGTCCGAATTGTAGTTCGATAAGATAATATATATATATATATATATATATATATATATATATATATATATGTATGTATAATAATAATAATATTTAGTTGTATAACTACTCGGACAAATATAATACGTATACGTATATCGACTTATTCGTATAATAATTGTATATTATTTAGTCCCACCGAAATCGTACTTGAAGTATTGCGTATTGAAGTCTGCTGTACTGCACGCAATCGTATATTATAACATTGAGACTGTGTCCATTTTCAGTTTTGTCGGCGCAAGTATTCCCAAAAGGAGTGTTGACAAGGGGGAAAATGTGGATCAATACGCTTTCGAAAAAGAGGGTTGAATAGGGAGAGGGGAGGGATTATAATTGACGCCATTTTGTTTTCAGAGTTCCAATGGCACTATTGTTGTCAAATAACGAATGGAATTTCAAAGGATAGAGGAAGTATTTTCATTAATTCACATCGTTATGTTTTAAACATAAGGTATATCATTGTATTATCTACACGTAGTAGACTTACACGAAAAAAAAACCTTTGAAACGCGCATGATTTCAAATTGCATGTCGAAGAGCATATTTCGAACGTACATGCGTTGTTCGGTGAGTTGTCTCGAACGTAACTCGTGTTATTAATAATTCTAAAACGCATACTCGTATTCAAAAATCCTATACGTGTAACAAATAAAACTAAAAATTTAACATGTTCTACACGAACAGTACAATAATTTCCTATAGGTACCAAAAAACATGACATTTTATGTACATTCTGAAACTCTTTGTATTATTCACATTGCTCGAACGTATTTTCACGTAGGTACACAGTTTCGGTGGATTTATTTATTTTTTTGTTTTAATAGACATTTTATTCAGTCACCGAAAAGATTATAATGATATACTTTGGCACTTTTTCGTTACTTGAAATGCGTTTAAAAGATAAATTCTATGTATAATATTTAGCCTTAGTAGAATAATCAATCATGGGTTTTTTCATGTAACGTACGTATAGATATCATATATACGTATTAGATAATCATAGTTTTATAAATGAGTTTTTATCGAACGAATATTACAAAGTTTAATTTTTTCATGATTTTCGGTAAAAATAAAAACGTTTTTAATAGATTTTTTGTTAATGAAAAAAATTTAAATTGATATCATATAATAATCGCAGTGTCACTGTATCATTTATTTGCACTTAAATAAAACAATAGAAAAAAAAACAAGACCCGCAAACACCTATAAGGTATAGTATACTTTCATATCGACTTACACAAGATTGTAAAATCAATTCCGTGTACCTATTGTTTATTTTTAACTATGATATTTATAAATATCCACTTATAAGTCAGCACGTACAATTTTATAAGATAATACAATTTTGAAGATTAAAATTCAAATGTATACTGTTAATGCAGTTACAACTATTATAAATTCCATATAAACTATATAGTATATTGGTTTACTATGTATTGGTCAGCCTATGAATAAATATCACCTCTTAAGTTATAATAACTTCCCACTAACTATGATAAATAAAATAAGTTAATTATAAATCAATAAAACGCTCTTACCATTCCTTGTTCTTTTTCAAAATCGCAATATCCTATTGTTGGTTGATGATATGATGTCATCGATGGCATATTCGGCGTGAACATGAGCTGCAAATTCGTTCCTGTTGTGGCAAAAGCCTAAAACCATAAAAAAACGATTAAAATTAAGTGAAGGCTTACGATCCAACGACTAATCGAATGATTATCGACTTAACATACAATGTCTACGTGTCCTTCGCGACAGCCCATTTGAAAACGGTTTTGTCGTTCTTCATGTGGTCTGTCTCTGTAGCTTGTATATCTGACCTGAAAGTATAAAATTAAAATGGAAAAACTGTTTACGATTGGTCCAAGTATTGAAGTACATAAGTTATCGGTACCTATAATAATATATGCGTATACAAATATTTTGATTAAAATAATATACTTTGAACAGTAACTGTACGCTTATTCACATAGTAATAAATGTAGATGTATACAAACCCTACTACACCAGTAGGAGTTATACGTGTGTTCAATTTATAATTTAAAAAATAAATGTATCGTAAAAAAAACTATAATTTATCTTTTATTGCGTTCAGAATCAATCTTAATTAATTATTTTTATGATAATTTGTCAATCTAATGACATTAATTTAATTATTTACATGTGAATATACATAAAATTGTTTTAACTTAATAAATTGATCTTTTAAAAATCAAAATAACATACAATTTTTATGTCATTTTTAGGATAAAATCGGTATGTAATAATAAATTATTAATTTGTACATATGCGTACTTAATTTTTTGTGCACAAGCACTATTCATATACATTTTTTTTAGTAAGTAAAGTGGAATACGGGCGTATATCTACATCAAAGGTTTCATTTAACACTTAACCACATATTGAAAATGACAAAAAAAAACTAAAGGTACAAACTACAAAGCCATAAAATGATAATTTTCTTCTTTGAAAATTTAAATTGAATAAATTAACAAAACAATTAGTACATTACAATGTACATACATTGAATAGTTAAATTGTAGCATTTATGTTCATCGTATAAATTATAGATCAACAAAAACTTTATATGAATATTTTATTTTAAAAACTTTATTTATATATGATGTAGTAGATTTTTCCGTATTTTTCTATAAATTCTCAAGTTAAATAAACAAGTTCTCGTGTCCCATCGACTCTAAGCAAAATTAATATAATAAAGTCCAGGTCAATAATAAAACTGCGCGAACTTTTATAATGACAGCTATATAAGCATTTTAGTTTATCAAGTATTGAAAACTTTGAGATGATTAGATCAGATTGAAGCCACGGAGTTATAAACATACAAGTATGTTATATACATAAATTATAAATTTTTAAATATGTTTGTATCAATGAAACGATAAAAGCTAAATTTGTTTTTGGGAAACCACGTAACATTTATGTGTATTATACAGTAAAACGGAGTTCCGCAGAGCTGGTATGTACGGGGACTGTTGACAGGGAAAACCAGTGAACATAAAATATTCCGATCGGTCACCCATGTGCGAAGTTTTTATAGGCATATGACGTCGTATATCTAAACTATACATTATAAATGTTACTCGCGTCTGTATATATTATATAGGTAATTTAATATGTTTTACAACACAAACGCATTTACTATTTGGTCTCACTGCAGTTGTACGATGTAGGATTAAGCACTTGAAAACATGTTTTGTTATACTATTATATTACATAATATATATATTATAGTGCATAATAATATCAGGTACATACATATAATATATTTTATTAATATTAATATTAAATCGTCAACATATTATAATGACGGGTTTGAAATAAATATAACTATTGTTTCATATCTACATATTATGTTATTCATGCAAACTTTGTAATAATCGCACGCCACTACGCGCGTGAGATATGAAATATTAAACTTTATAAATGTCATAAACTGAAATCGAACAATATAGGGTTAATACATTTATCTTAACATATAATTCCAAAAACGGATATCAATAGTATCATTATATACATCAACACATGTACAGATGATATCTGTATGTAAAATATGAAACGCAATAATGTGTTGAGTAAATAATATTTAAACACGTGTGTATAAGAACAATATATACCAGACGAAACTATTTACAATTCACATTATATACACACGCGTATATCGTAACGAAATATTGTAGGTAGTTATGATAATATTAATATTACGAGCGTACGCTGCACGAGAATCGTCGCATTCGTTTTAATCGTTACGGGATTAGATTGATGTACACTAACGATATGACGAGATTTTTAAAAATATTTTACCCCCCCCCCCCGCGCGCGCGAACGGACAGTTTAGGTAAAACGTAATTTTTGACCGTCCGCCGCAAGTGCTCATAACATTACACATTGCGGGCCCTACCTACCGATTACGTACAACGACTATGTACATATTTTAATAATATACTCACGTCACTCTCGCGGCTCAGGCGTTTGAACAGATCGTCCGTCTGGAACTTGTTCTTCTGGTCGGGCACCACGCGGGGCATCTTGAACGCGAGCCTGGGCTTGGGCATTTGGTGCTCGAACAGGCCCTGGCACATGGGGTTGAACGACGGCGGCATCATGTTGCCCGGGGCCATCGACCCGAAATCGTTCATCATGAGCATAGCGCAAGTGTACCGGTGCGTGCGCGGGAACGACGACGTCCAAACGGGTGGACGAGTATCTCGCGCGATCTATTGCGCGGTGATCGTTCGATTTGCGTGCCGGTTGTCAAGCTGACGTCGGACTCGCGGCGAACGGAGCGGTACGGGCGCACGGGTGGGCGCCGTCGGTCGGGTGCGTTGCGAGCGGTGATGGTGCAGCGCGTCGGAGCGGCGACGTTTGCGTCGGAACAGCGAGCGGAACGTCCGTGGCGGCGTGCCGTCGATAACAGTGTGCCGCGGTCGCGTCCGGCGAAAACGCTCGCGCCGCCCGCCCGGCGCTCGCCTCTTTCCCGCCGACCGCGCGGACCAATCGCGCGGCCCGAGGGCGTGTCCGCGCTCCCTCTCCGCCCGCCGCCGAGCACCCTCTCGCCCCGTCGGATCCCTTCGGCCGGCGGACGCGGCGGCGGCGCGCACGCGCACAACTCGAGCACCGATCGCCCGCGGCAGCTGTGCGCTCATGCACGTCGCGTACGCAATAATAATAATAATAATAATAATAATGCCGTGTTCACCGGTGTGTGTAGGTACACGCACGCACGACCGACTGCTCTTTTCGCGTGGCCTATTGTTGGGAACCGCCGATGTCCTGCGTCGTGTCCTGCGTCGAGTCCTGCTCATAGCTAATAAAACAGGCGTATTTTTTGGGGGGCGTCCTCCGTGTCTCCGGACACCCCTCCCCCCTCCCCCACTACTGATTTGCAACAGTAAGCCACCCCTGTATCTTGGCATTTTTTCTAACATTTATTATTACAATACACAATCTGTAATTATTATTTTACATTACAATAAGCGTATGCGAACAAGGTTAGAATAAGGAATGAGTGACAGAATATAAGAAGCCACCCATTGGAGAATGAGATTGGATAAGAGAAAGAGGGGAAAGTAGAATAATTTTAATTTGGTAGGATACGACACCAGGTTCGTTTAAGTCGCCTTCTGGGGTCACCAGGAACAGTGTTGATGGATAGTTCAGAGATCAAGGGATTGCGATGGTTGTATAATTTAGAGTGTATACGTTTGTAGAAAATGTTTGCAACGTTTTTAACTGTTGGAATTGAGAGATCCCTATGTTAAGTATCGTTAGATTCATAGACGGGGCTTTGGCAATTTGGTAGAGACATTTGGATTGAAAGACTTAGATTTTTTAGGTAGAGGACAGACTTTTTGTCGTAGTGTGAACTGATGAATTTATCTTAGCATTAACACGCATTACTCGTACACCGGTTAAAAATGTTTATACATAATCCAAACTCATTAGATCCGATGACGCACGTTTCTATTGGTACGTTTTTAAAATGTAATTTTTAAAATAAATGTCAGTATTCAGTATTCAGTAATAACCACCTTCAACTCGTCTGTTATACCAATATATAAATAAAATGCTTGCATTTATTTTAAAAATTACGTTCTTAAAAACATACCAATAGAAACGTGCATCATCGTCGGATATAATATAATTAATTTCACTTTTGCAATTTGGATTATATATGAACATTTAGGTACGAGTAGGTAATGCGTGAAATCGCTAAGACATCGGGTTGGCTTTCAGTTGTAAGTCGGGCGATGCCCAGAGACACGGCGGACGCTTCTCAGAAATACGCTACTGTCATTACCTGTGTGCAGGACGCGACGCAGGACGTCGGTGGTTCCTAACAATATACATAAGAAAAATGCAGCCGTTTGCAAGAAAAAAACTATATACGCGATACGTATACCATACACCGGTGATCACGGTACCTATTATTATTGCGTTTGCGAGGAGATATAAATGAATAAGATATTATATAATAAGTATACTATTGTCTATTACTCAGTGGCGCGTTCGGGTGACTTTTCGGCGGAAGACCCTTACGCACCCGTTTTTTAGAACTGTGGCAATTTATAATAAAGACAACTTACTGTGTTCAAATCACCCTATACGTATGAGCACGTAATTTTATACTTAAAACTCTGCAATTATACTTACGATCGTACACCAGAGTTTCAAATCTACAATTACGTGTCACGCGCTTACATATGTATAATTTTAAAAAAGTAAGGTACGAGTATCTCTTTTCATCAATTTACAATTCTAAAAGACGTGTACACCTTAAAATGTTGGACATTTCCAAAAAATCACTCATAATACGCTACACTGAGTAACAGTATATAATTTTATTTACGTATATACATATATATTATATAAGCGTATAGTAAGTGCTCGAATTGAGAAGGGACTCTTGTAATGTAAAAATTGTCGAAAATTGTAACGTACCCCTTACCAGCGGTAGGCAACTGGCGGAAGATCAAACTACAGATCCCGCCAACACATTGTACTTGATTATGTTATACGATGTTTGGTTCGACATACATTTGTGACGCATCATTCCCAAAAACAAATTTTTTGAAAAACAAGTATCGGATAAAATTAATAGACTCTCAGCTTGAAGACACATTGCGAATCCACGAGTTCACGATTTCAAAAAACTAGCTAAGGAAAAGAAATGCAGTTTCTCGCATTAAATTACTTGGTAAATTATTATTATACGATATACTTATTATTTACCTATTTTTTTTAAATTTTTTAACATCAATTAATTGTAATAACTAGATGGTTTTTTTATTTTCATACCGCCATTTTAAAAATACAAAGATTTGACCAAGATTTTTTCCACTGACATCGTTTATTTATATTCTAATCTTTAGGACTCCAATTGAAATTACTTGCCGACCCCTGGCCTATGCCAATATGGGGCACGGACGCATGGCCCTACGTTTTTTATCGGATGCTTACACGTATACATATTGCTACACATAAATATAGTTCACGTATAGATACAGGTAGATGATACATTTAGCGACGACTTCGCCGAATTCTGTGGCGTGCCGCCGCGGTACGGCGTGTTGATGACAACTAGTGTACACTACATCGGAAAATTTAACAAGATCGCGTTCGTACAACATGACCTAGATGAAGACATGACATTGTATAACACCTCTAAAACACGATGTTTACCACCTAAAAGGCGAATGAAACTTATCTTAAACCTACTCCGTGCGGGAACCGCGTACAAAGGAGTTCGACCCAAATACATGTCGAGACGTCGACATTTCCGTAGTAAACCGTCTCTTCTGTTCAACAAAATAGTTAATTTAATGACTACAGATTTCAGGAGCTCGTTCGAAAACTATTTGACCGAGACACGCAACACGGAGTTAAAAAAAAAATACCGGAAAAACGGTCTTTTTTTTTTTAATTATGTAACGTACGTTTTTTTTTTTTTAATTCGAGCACTGATCACGACACGGCTGCGGCAAGTCATGATAAATTCACCGAACGATATTTTCATGAAAAGCACTTTCGTAGCGCTAAAACGAAATAATATCCAAACGATAAAAATTACGTTTGGCGTTAATATAATTATATAATTAATGCAAGCGACGATTCTCTCCAACTCGGAAAACGAAACTAATTTTTTCTTAGACTTGATAGTAATAAGAGTCTTGATCAAGTCGCGACTATTATAATTTGTGCTATTATTTTCATCGCTTATCATGTTGTATTATAATACATAGGGTGCCCCACCAATCACTATGATTTACGCAGAGCGATGTCTCCCGTATTAATAGAGATAATCAAATTCTGCTTTTTTTTATGAGCATCTATGGGCGAAGAAAATGTTGTTGACAATAGTTTGGAAGATATAAGTTTATTATTAAAGAAGTTAAAAATTAACTTTTTATTTTATAATTTTTGTCAAATTTAAAGATAGCCATTTCATGGGGCTTTTTCTAAAAATGTCGACGGTTCAACTTTTCATTATGACATTATCCACTTGATTTTTAACTATTTTTCTAGCTCACAAGAAAACAGTGTACTGTTTACACAATTGTAAAAAATAATAATCTGCAAACCTTACCGGAAAATTAACGAGGTGATAATATATTTACATTAATTCTTTGTTACCTAAAAAATTATAAAAAATAATGAATCCAATGAAAATTGAAAGTTAAACCGTCAACATTTTAAGAAAAAAAGCCCTATGAAAAGACTATCTTTGTATTTTAAAAAGACTATGAAATAAAAAGTTAATTTTCTAACTTTTTTTTTAATAATATACTTATATTTATCAAACTATTGTCGACAAAATTGCCTTTGCCTAGGCGCGCCCATAAAAAGAAAAAACATAATTCGATTGTCTCTATTAACACGGGAGATATCGCTCTGTGCGAATCCCGTGATGAGACACCCTATGGTTATTCAGAAAAAAGAGAGACGCACTGCAAAAGCTCTCACCGGCTATGCAGACATAACACATGAGTGTAGGGACGTGAGCGCGGGTGGATATTCAGAAATCGAGTGTCCTGCAGGATCACACACGCCTGCAGTATTATAATTTATAATATAAGGTTTTCGCAGCACTACGATCACCCTGTACGCTCACACCAGTCACTTCACCCCATAGACTCCACGCACACCGCCAGCTGTACCTACGCAACACTCGCCTTTGCCTCGTTGTGTGCGCACTTCTGTACAAATAGAGTATATATATATATAATATATTATATATTTATCCGCAGCATTTTAGGCGCAGTATATGGCAGGTTACAAAGACTTAATATTAATAGTAGCCAAAGTTTACTCAAGTTATCAACGCTTGATCCTGCAGGTACAATTGTTTTTTCACTGGTGGAAAGACAGATTTTTTTAAATTAACCGGACGCGGTGGCGAGACGTCTTATATTATAATAATTAATATTCTACTTTACTGTCGTGTGTAGGTAAGAAGTACAAGGAACGACTGAAACTAGGCAATTCTTACGCAGTGCATACATTATGCAGTGGATCAAGACTTGAGAAAATTTAATAATCGGAACTCGGATTGTAATTGCATTTTATAGTCATTTTTACTCAAATGTGTAAAATTGTACGGGGAAAAAAATTAACCGCAAAAAACATTCAAGCCAATATAAATCTAAAGAGTAGAATGAAGAATTGCGAAACGTACATGAAATTATTCAATTACTATTACATTACTATATATATTGGCCTTATGTACCAATAAACATTTCAAATCTAAGATTTCATACCGCTTATTTTTAGAATTTAAATCTCATCGCGTGCCGTTTCTCTAGATTTTTGTTTATATACGCGTGCAATTTGATTTATTGTGTGTTTTACATGAACCCCGTAATAGAAATTAAAATTGAAAGCGAAAGTTTTATGGCTTGAATAATTAAAATAGTCTTCATCTTTTCGTTCGTTTTTTTTCTTATAAACTAATGAATATTTATATAATTATCTAATGATCATACATTTTTTCGAACAGTTGACAAGAGGAAAAACTGTCAACTGTTTATATGCTATTTTTCATAATTTTAGGGCACATTATTTATTTTAAGAACTTTCGGTAAATTTCAATATTTTTTAGTGGAATAAAATCCGAGCTCTGAATAATAATTAAATAATATAATATAGGTATCCTTAGGTATTTCATTATATTATTGAACACTCCAGTGTAAGTATTATGTATACACTATATAGGTTCGCCAACGTTGTTACCGGAGACAAACGCTTAACATTAGGCGTATCTCTTAACTGCACTTTGGGCTCGGATCGATAAAAGACGCGCTCTGTCGTAAACTGAGCCTTTGTACAGGGTGATTTTTTAGACGTGCTCGCCCACTTTTTAGCCGTAAAAAGGTTTTGGTTGAAAATTGTTTGATTGCGTAACATCGAAAATCCCAGAAAACTTAATTGAATAATATTTTGCGTAAAAAATAAGGTATTGTGTTCCCATTTGAAAAACAAAAGTTTTTATCGCCACGGGACATACTTAATAAAGTGGCATGAAAATAAAAACATTTTGGTAAACATAGTTTCTAAGGTAACTTGAACGTTGGAAAAAAAAATTCAAATTACCTAAAGAATTTTCACGGCCATAAAAAGAGGTGAGCACGTCTAAAAAATCACTCTGTATTATACACATGTATACATACGTAGTACTATGTACAATATTGAGCAAAACCATACCCTAATATTTCGAAGGGATCCTCCGTGTTTTCTCCATCACGTTTGGCGTCACACGCAGTAAAAGTGCGACGCACAGCGTTGAATACTTTTGAAAACTTTCAATCGCAAACAATTATTATAATTTTATGGTACGTACAGTGTACACCCCGACGCTGAGTAAATACTGCATAACGGTGAATACGAAAAGTTTTGTACGCCACCAGTTGTACCTAAACCGTACACAAAAATCCGGACTCATCGTGACGTAGAACGATTGAAGTTCATAGATAAAGACCACCCCATCACGAACGCCCATAGGAAAAGTTTTAGGTGGCAGGGAAAGGCGAAGAGGTCAAAAAAAAAATACCATAGTAAAAAAAAAATATAATCAATAAAAACTGTAAATATATTAATCATGTATTAATAATATTTAACGATTAATTATATTTATTAAATTAAATTTATAAAGCACAAATGTTCATATTTTTTTCCTTGAGGGGAGGGAGGGGTGTTATGTACTATGCAACCTATATAATATGGTCTAGGTGTATAGAAAATATCTTTGAAATATACCGTATACTACAGAGATATTCAAACTTTTTTCATCCCATCATGAATCTAATATATTATGACTTCACAACATTTTTACGGCTTCCAAGTTATTAATCAACTGGGCTCAACGCTATTTTTAATTTTGTGTAGTGCAAAATCTCTCTAATGACGAAAGAAAAGAGCGAAAAAGCTCTTTTAAAAAAAGCAAAATAAAATTTCGATTATTTTATTCACGTACATAGCATAAATCAAATTGATAGCTCGCTATAATTTAGATGAATAGAAAAAAAAAAGGAAAGCGAATGCTTACAAAATCCGAACACTTGTTATGGTTGTTGATACGTAAAATTTAATTTAATTAATTCCATTTACAGCCGGTATAAAAATATTAAAATGTGGATGTTTAGTATGGATTTATATTATTTAGTCAATATTAAAAAAAAAAAAAACTGTCGAAACTACCTAGGTCCGGATGAGACTTGTCACGGTCCGGTGAGACACAGTGATGTGGTTTTTTTTTAACTTGAAACCCATGTATTGTTACCTTCGGAAAAACGATTCTCGAAGAAAGAGATAGGGTGTGTCCAGAGCCGGATCAAGGATTAGAGTCGCCCTAGAGCAGGGATGGCCAACCCGCGGCCCGCCTTGGAAAGTTTTGCGGCCCGCGACATTTATCAAATATTTACAAAAAAAAATTATTTTTGCGCCGATAGAATATTCTGGAATGCCCGTGCAACGCGGTATCTGTATTATTAACAAAAGTGATAATTCTTATCCAATCTGATAAAAATATATACGAGTAGACACCAGCTTATGGCAAATCAAATTGTTAAAATAAAACGTGGCTAATAACAGTCATAATCTGTCCGTTCGCTGTGACTGTTGAAGTGCGTTCAGTGTGGAAAAATATTTAAGTACGTACTTTTTTTATTATTGTTTTTTTTTTTTTTAATATGAGTGGTGCAAAGAAATAAGGAACCTTATAGCTGCTTTTGAAAGTCGTTTCACTAATTTAGACAAATACAAGACAATATTTGAAATATATTCATCTCCTTTTCATACTGATGTCAATTCGGCCCCAGAATATCTTCAAATGGAACTCATTGACTTACAATGCAATAATGAATTAAAACACATTTTTGAAACATCAAAATCAAAAATAGATTTTTATAATATTAATATCACAAAAGAACATTTTCCCAATTTGAGAAATCTGGCACAAAAAGTTGTGAGTGCTTTTGGATCGACTTACACTTGTGAATCGTTTTTTTTCGAAAATGAAATTCGCCAAAGATAAATCACGCACAAACCTAACAGATGAAAACCTGCAACATCAATTACGGTGTGCAAATACAAGCATTTCTATTGATTTGAAAAAGCTTAGTGAACGAGTTGAGAAACAAATATCTCACTAAATAGTAATGTTTTTTGTATTAAATACTTTTATTATAACTTTTATATATTTTAATTTTTTTTAAATACTTTTATAATTTTATATGTGGCCTAATTTTGAATAAAATATGTGATTTATATGTGATTACCTATATTAATATTTTGGCTGATGACCTTTTTTTTGGGCAACCCTATATGTGGCCCGCGGGATTGTGATGTATTTACAAAGTGGCCCGCAAGATCATTTGGGTTGGCCATCCCTGCCCTAGAGCAATGATTACTTAATACTTCTGATCGAGGCGCGATGAAAAGTACATATATTTCATACATTTTCATCAAATACATTATCAATATGTATAACAATCTTATAAAAATAGAGTACATAATTTTATTAACTTTTCAGTTTTAATTAGGAACTGAGCAACAGCTTAACTTTTAAAAAAAAAACTGTCCAATTTTTGGCGTTCTTCAATTATATATTTGTATTTTTTATTTATTTCTATTGCCTTTTTACAGTATTCACCGCAGCTTATTTAAATTATTTCATCACCCTTTGTAAACAATTTATAGGATAGGACGATAACGACGCTACATCGCCGGCGCCGCAGCAAATCGATTAGACAAAACCACAACAATCGACACGTTTCCATGTTCTCTTTCCATATTTATAGCACTATTTTACATAATTTTATGTATACTGTGCTTCAAGACCGTAGCCAGCATAAAATTTTGGGAGGGGTTTAAATTATAAAGATGTATTATGACGAAAAAAATCTCTACAAAATCTGTTTGATATAAAATTGATATAATAATTTTTGATATAATAATTTCAATAATACAAATTGTTATTTAAATGAAGTTTGTACAACTTAACAAATCATAATAAGGCTTTAAAAAAAAATTTCGGTGGAGGTTTGAACCCTGAAACCCCCCCTTTGACTACGGCCTTGCTGTGCTTAGTGTGTGTGATTAATACCATTACAATCATGACGATATAATACGCGATATATAGTCCGTATAAGTACGTGGTATATTTTATTCGGTGCTATAAAGTTATTAAATATTTAAAAATAAGAAATCACATATTATATTATTAACTCTGATTAGGTATTTGTTCCTTAAAATGAAAGTATGGCATGCTCATTAACTAAACCCATTAATACTCGACTTAACATTGAGAAAAAGTTTTACGAAACATTAATCATTTCAACATCACAACTTATATACCGCCCCGGAGCAAAAGTTCCTTTTGCACCTATGTTAATCCGGCCCTGGGTGTAACATCTAACAGTTTACATTACCGCGGTGCAATGGAAATTCGTTGAAATACCGAATTCCGTCAAAAATTGTTTTTCTAACGCTTAAAATAGTCGTTCGCGAATTTCCGATAAACGTTTTTTCTTTCATTGGCTGTACAGGGTAAATCTTACGAACAGTCTTGTACCCATGAAATATATGAACTTGGGATAGTGCGTGACGACATTAAACTGCTAGACGCCCCGGCGGTGCGGCGTTCTATTCTCGATCTCAGTTGAAGTTTTCTTTTCGCAATAATTGTCTCTCTGTTCTTCTCAGTTGTTCGGAAAACTGATGGGAAATGAATAAAATTACATGCTCAAAGTACCACTGTCAGAAGACATTTCCCATCGGAAAAGTGCCCACCAGGTTTGTATGCGTCGGAGCAATCCTTCCGATCGAAATCGTGAACACACACCAAATTATATGCGAGGCAGTCTAATAACTTGAATTTGATTGATAAATTATTATTCTAATATATCAGCTATATTTCTATACAGGAATAGTAGATACAATTTAAAACCTATATAAGACACTATGATTCAAATTTAAAAAGTTGTATGATATATTATATTATACCAATAAAAAAAAATAAATATTCATGTACATAATTGGCCTCATAAAATATTCACACCACCTTATAAGAAACTGAAATGTCACCCCTGCTCATTTTATAATATTCACTTAAGTAATATGACTGTCTGGAATTTCAACATAAACTAAATTTCTATGTTCCCGCAAGTACAGTGCTTAATATGCACTTAATAATATGCCTTCTGACCATTAATGCGCATGCCGCATACTGCAGTTAATTTATAAAATATTGATTTTTTTTTTTTTAATTTGTAATTCTCAATAATTTGTCATTCACACACCATATATCTGAAAAATTGTGACAATCGTTAATCTCTTGCCATTTAAAAGGTGTACAAATCGTAGTGTGTTGGTTACTTTCAATATAATTTTTTAAATTTTATACTAGACATTATCCGTTTTGTTTGTTTCTTGTGTAATTTATTGATTTTTCACCTATTTCAATGTATACTTTACTTTATCAAGGTTTCTTCCCATTGAAATAATTAAATGAAATTTTAAAGAAATTTATAATACAATATGTGTACAAGTAATAACGTGTTTAAGAGGTTTTAGATAGTCAATTTGGAAAAAACCTACCCACTTTTTTAGATCCTATCATTTTAAAAATTAAACAGTACAAGTAGAGACTACTGATTTTACTAGTTTATTATTGTATTAAAAACACATAAAATAAATTAATAACTGTAAAAGAAGCAAACAAAATCTTTCATTTCCTAAGTCAACATTTCATGTTATTTCAATGAGGAGAAAATAATGTTATAGGATAAAATTTGGCATTTTTTACCGGTAACTAATTTTTATAGGACAAATTCCATTATACCAAACTCAATATTTTTCATTTTCTATGCTTTTACTCTTTGGAAAATTAAACAAATAAGTAAACACTAAAATATCGTACATTGAAATACTCAAATACATGTTATGATGGAATTAATTCATACACATTACACATATACAAAATAATTAACTTTACACAGAGTGAAACACTTGTAACTACTTATTACTAATATGTATAATTCAGAGGTATTCAAACTGTGCGTCGCGGCTCTCAGGGGCGTCGCAGGAGTTGTCGAAGGGAGCTGCGTTACATGATTGAAAACCAATAATTATTTTTATAAAAGCGTTTATTATTATCATTGATGCATACCGGTTGGGAAACGTTGAATTGTCTATAATAATCATTCGCTAAATATAGCTTTAATTAATATTGATTTATTATTTTATTGATTTATATTTTACTTAGACTAAACATAAAATATTGAATCACAATTTTTCTACAATAACTACTTATTTATAATTTTTTCATATATATAATATAGTAAATAAATAAGTAGTATAAAATATAAATTTAGGAGCCGTCAACATTTTGTGAAGACTCAAAGGAGCCTTGGGATGAAAAAGTTTGAATACCTCTGGTATAATTGTATACACTGCACAAGGTACAACATTAATGAACATAATATATTTAACGAACTAACATAATTCGTAGTAAATTAATGCACCATAACTTTGAGTTCAATCATACATTTATAAATTGCAAAAGTATGAGAAAAATGTATTAATTCAAATATACATTAACATTACAAATATTTATTTTTATTTTGAACATAAGATAAAAATATTCATTATTTATAAGTTAAATTTAGTAGAAAACAAGATAATTAAAAAAAAAAAATTACCTTTGAAATATTTATAGTTTTAACTATTGAGAACTCACTTAAAATTATGATCAGAATACGAATGTCGACTTGAACTACTTGATGGTTGATATCGACTTGGACTTTTTGATGGAGGATGTCGATTCGGACTGCTTAATGAACTTGACGGTAATTGTGATCGGTATTCATAACTTTGTGATATAAATGGTGGCGGTGGCGGAGGTGGTGGTGGAGGATACGGATAATTATGTCTAGGCATGTACATTGGATCAAAATACCATGGACTATATGGTTGACGATATGCATAGCTGTATTCCATGGAACTCAATTGCTGAGCATAAGTTGGAAAATGTCTAGGACCCTGACTGTACATGGGAGGAGCGGGAGGAATGGGAGGACGAGGACTGTATGATTTTGGCGCCCAATTAGAGCTCTTTGCAGATGAGCGTTGATGAGTATTTACAACAGTAGGTTTACTTTTGGCATTTTGATTAGGAATCTTAGTTGATTTATCTCCATTTTCTGTATTAGCCGCTAGGCGTTTGGCATCGATTTTTTTCAGTTTACGATTTCTCTTGGCTAACTTTTCTGCTTCATCGTCAGAATAATCAATAAATTCAATGGGTGGCTCATTATTATGTCTCCAAGAAGCATCGCTTCCTCGCATTTTCATAAGTTGAGACACCAAAACAAAATTAGCATATTCTGTATGGGGAGCGCAATACACTGGTTCTTTGATATTGATATCAAATTTTTTAATATGATCAATATCATTGAAGCGGACTGCATAAAAAGGCTTAGTGACAGGACCAAACACATCAAATATTCTTCCCAATGCCCGTTGTCCACGATCCACAAATAATACTGAATCAATATCTAATGCCGGTTGGTTTAAAAATGCTTCAACAACAACTGAAACACATAATAAAAATTATTTTTTATTAGAAAAAAAAATTAAAAATGAATTGAGAAAAACACAACTATTTTCCATTAAAGAGAGAAAGTTCACTAGGCAGCTAGGGCATAGAAATTTAAATAATAAATACTCTAGAGTGGACAACTGAAGTTGTTGAGTAGACCTGAAAGTAGATTGTCTTTACAGGTTGAAAATACATCAATATAGATTTCTACACTTATATGAAATATAGAAGACGTATCGATAAAAGATTTTAAATAAAATTAATAAATAACCTGGTTTCTTGTACTTGGCTTGTGGCTGTAACAACATACCACCAATTATGTTTACATATATGAACTTGTTATAGACATGTTTTGATGATAAAGTAAATACATGAAATCAGTTTAACCAAAACTTCCAGCCCACAAATTATATTATACTCATATAATCATATTTAATGTAACAGTATATTTTAGGATTTGCACACATAGTACTATTTTAGAGATTTCAAAACTGACAAATATCATAGCATGCACACCTAATTGAAAGATATTGAATAGAAAATACAGTAGAACTCCGATTATCCGGACGAGAAAAAAAAATTATTCTTGTTAGATAACGCTCTATCCTACCCTTCAACAGACACTTGAAATACCATAAATGATGAATTCGAAGTAAAATGTTTTCCTCCCAATGTTACTTCTCTATTACAACCATGGACCAGAGTGTGGTAGAAACATTGAAAAGACTATACAGAAAAGAATTAAAGCGTCGCTTAATATTAGATGACCAAAATGACAAGGAATCATTTCTATCCTTTCATAAAAAAAATTAATCTGAAGGATTACTACTACATGCTAGTTGAAGCATGGAAATGTGTACAAAATTGCACTTTGGAAAAGTCATGGAATAAGTTACTGAAGCAAGTTGAGGATACCCAAAATGTAGAATTAAATGTTGAAATAGCTGAAATACAAGAGTGTATAAGCCAAGTTCACGTATTTGGGGATTGTGATGAAGAGAATATAAATGAGTGGTTGCTTATGGATACAAGTGATCCTGGATATCAAATACTTTCAGATGATGAAATAGTTCGTAGCTTATTTGAAGGAGATGATACTGAAGAAAAAGAAATCGAAACTGACGATTTGACTGAAGGTGAAAATGGGCCTTCTCATTCTGAAGCTTTTGATGCATTGGATTTAGCGTTTAAATGGTTTGAGAGGCAAGAAGAATCGAACACTACTCAATTGTTGCAATTAAGAAGATTGAGAGATATAGCTGCTCTATAGAGAAAGTCAACTCTGAAGCAAACTAAAATATCATCATTTTTCAAATACAATAAATAATATGCCAAGTCAGCTTTTATTGGTTTTAAAATATGTCACATATTATAATTGAAGCTTATTTTGTTTCAGTTAAATATTATAATAAAATTATTTGTTTATGGTTACGAATTTTAAATTATATAACATACATATTATTAATAAATACATACATACAATATATTCATACAATTATATAACTTTTGATATATCATACATCAATCTTCCGGATATTTGCTTATCCGGACCACCCTTAACATTAATTAGTCCGGATAATTGGAGTTCTACTGTACTGACTATCAAGGAGTGGCAATGGATTCGAACAAGTAATACAAATTATATTTTTGGAAAATAGCCAAGCAACCACAGGATCGTAAATACATGACGTAAATAGAGCAATATAAAAAAGGACCCAAATCATTCCATATTTATATGAGACCTAGTCAAAAATCTGATGCGTTCTAGTCACAGAACTAAAAGCCACTACTACTGTATTCCGTAAAATATTATTAAACACCGAGTTATTTTGAATAAACATCTTATAAAAGTATTGTATTTAACTAACATCATCGATTATTCTAAGTGAAATCAAGCTGGTAGCACGTAATACAGTTAAAAACTAGCAGAAATTTTCAAGTACAGGACAAAGTCAAGTCCATAATCTATACTTGCCTAAAGTGTCAACAAAACTTTTTATACATCCAATCGGTTGACATTTTTCTTCATCAACTGATATTTTTAAATCTTCAATGGGCGGCAAATCAGAAATTTCTAGTTCTCCTTTAGTTCTTACATATTCTTCTTTTATAAATGGAATAGGCACAAAGTTATTTTCATGATCAGAATTGGAATCATTACTACTTTCGCTACTGCTCTCACTACTGGATTCATCAGAGCTATAAAAATGAAAAAATATGAATACAAATGTGTATTTTAAAATAATCAACATAAAATGATTCTATAAAAAAAACCGGATTCATTATTACAAACCAATGATTAATTATCTTTTATAAATTATTAACACATGCTTCTATGTACATGTAAATGCATTGTTTGTTTGAAAATTTTATAACCAAGGTTCAGAAAAGCTAATAAAAATTATTGTAGGTGAATTAATATACAAATTAATAAACAAAATAAACAGTTTTAGAGTATTTTTCTTTTTTAATTTATAAATGTGGAAAAGATACAACTGCACTAAATAATAGCAAAATTAATAAAATTATATAAAGAACCACAAGAGATAAAAAAATATTTATCAGCTTTTCATATAAAACATTGTTAATTGAAAAAAAAAAGGCATTTAGGTTAGACAAATATATATATTGAAAGCTCATACAGTTGCTTATGAAGAACAATTTGAAATCACAATGACAAAAAAATAGATGACCACATTTTTAATTGTTAAATACTACATCATGATCAAATTATTTATAGTAACTTATAATGAACTCAATATAATGTAAAAATATAAGTAAATAAGTAAGTTTATTACTACATAATTATTTATATATAATTTATCAAGTTTTACAATAAAATTATTTCTTTTTAAAGGAAAATTATCATTATTATTAAGTGTTTATACATTTTATTTTATTTTTAATGACTAAAATAATTAATTTCTTGTTAATGTACATTGTATGTGCTCATTTATTAAATTCATAAAAAATATAAAAGGAGAAAAATATTTATAGTTATTTATAAATATATTATATATAGAATTTAAATAAAGGTTTAAACTTTAAACAACAGTTAAATACATACCTTATGTCTTGGTAATTTGAAGAAATCAAAGAGAGAGTTGACGGTAATTTGCGTTCTACTAATACCACAGAAGACCTTAAAATAAAAAACAATTAGTTAACAAAATCAGTCAACATTATTTACTAAAAACATGAAAAATATTCAAGATACATACTTAGAATCCAATTCAGACAATTTATTATTGTTTGTTTTAGGTGATACAGCCAATTTATTAGAATCAGTATCTTGCCTATAATAAATATAGATGAATTAAAATACAAATTGTAGGTCCAATGTAATTACTCAAAATTAATACCTTGATTTTTCATAACTTTCAGATATTACAGCAAATGATGATGGTAATTCCACATCAGAATTTGTAGATTTTGGGCTAAAAAATAATTATTTCCAATATTGTAATTATTCGTCAACAAAACATATGGTATTAAACACAATAACAAAGGGTTAATTAAACTACGAAAATTAAATAACTAGATTCCAACTAAAAACAAGTTTATTTGAAATAATAATACAGCACATATTTTAAATTTGAAAAAATATTTGTTGAAACATATAATAATACGACAATGATTATTAACACTGCTTTTTGACAGGTGAACTTATTATTTTATCATTAGCCATGATCAAAAACTATACCATGAAGAACATGCCAGATTCATCCATGGTTATAGTGTCTAGGAACCCGGGGAGAGAATTGGGTAGCGGTGTAGTATGCTATCTACGCACTGAATGTTATCTACACATTGCTATTTACGTATAAATTAGTGTCGTATGCTATCTACGCACTAAATGTTATCTTCACATTGCTATTTACGTATAAATTATGTCGTATTATTATATAAAAAATCTTACTTCGTTTTAAACCAGAGCACTTCATAAATAAATGAAGATTGTCAATGAATGTTCTTAATTAAAGTTGAAAAGTATTTTTCATATCAATAAAAAATGTTTCAAGCGTATTTGCTGTGTTTATGGAGCGCCACCATTCTTCTTTAAGCTGCCTTTCCAGCAAATTAGTGGCACCATGCGATTTTATACCATATTTCACCTTTATATGTCGCCAATAACATTCCATAGTTTGAGTTTCAGCTCCTGTTTGTGGATCAATGAAATTATTCCACAGACACAACTAATCGTTAAAACCCGTGGGATCTAACTTTGTACTTTGTAGAGTGTAGATTAATATTTGTAGATAGCATACTACACCGCTACCCAATAAATAGTATTTGTAGATAGCATACGACACTAGTATTCAGTGCGTAGATAGCATACTACACCGCTACCGAGAATTGTCAAGAGTATAGAACAATATTTTTTCAACAAGAATCCCGGTCTACACAAGTGGAACTCATTACATGTCCTGAAGCAGTGAGAATAAAACTTAACAGCATAGTTAATAATTTAATAATAGCTTACCACAAAATATGACTTCCAAAATTACTTTTTTCAGTGATTATAATTGGTTCATCTTCTTTTTCAATGTCATCTTCACTTAATGCAACACTATTCATATTATCTGATTTTTTTTCATTATTATCATTATTTCCTTCATGACTAAAAATGTACACAAAATTAAAAAATAAAATACATAAGTACAAATTTATTAAATTACTTATTCAAAACTTATAAAAGTATTTTTGAGTAACTGTCCACAGTGACAGAAATACATAAGTGTATTTTTATAAATAATCGTATAAGATAGTGGAATAATTATAAAAATCTATCAGAATTAAATGTAATACTCATAGTAAATAAAAAAAAAAATTGGTCAATACTATGGAAAATAGACTTTTCGTATAGTACGTTGGTATGTTCAATAAGTTATAACTATAATAATAGTAGAAGGGGGCATTTAATACGTACAAATAATCAATATTTATTTATGATGACTAAGACAAGAACAAGTAATAATAACAAAAATTGTACCCTTTATATAATAAACTAAGTTATAAGAACAATGTCTCATCAAACGATAACATTTTACACTAGTGAGTAACGTTTTTGTATGGC
Organism: Periphyllus acericola; assembly: GCA_949715065.1. NCBI lineage: Eukaryota > Metazoa > Arthropoda > Insecta > Hemiptera > Aphididae > Periphyllus > Periphyllus acericola. Next base: position 66,736,336 of record OX454264.1, read on the forward strand.
GGTTTCTTATAGTAACTTAACTATTATTTTTACTTTATGATTTTATAATTCGGCTCAAGTTATAAAAATATTTAAAAAAATTTGTTATTAATTATATTAAATAATTGTCACAAAACATTGAGATTTTGATAAATGTTTAAGCTCTGTATCACAAATAATAAATCAGTACTATGGTTGTTAATATTGAAATCATGACTAATAAATTAAGTTGAAGAATATATAAGTGTTTTTAAAAATATAACATTTTTCCTTATTTTCAAAAAAATGTTCACAATAAAGTTGACTATATGTATTCAATTTTTACTTAAACTTATATAACATCATAATGTTACAACAAGAAACAAAAATATATTAATATATTATTTTAAATAATATTAAAGAATATAAAAAACATTTTTAATAATAAAATTATTATTACAAAATATGGTATCTGCAGTCGACAAAAACTGTTTAACTTAAATTACATTATTACTAAAATAACAGCTTTAGACATATTAAAACTAAACGTAAACAGATAAATAACTTACAGCATTTTGTCGTAATTTTGTGTGTCAGAATCTACTTCTTCCATAATAATATCATCACTACATTCTGTGTTAGAAGTATCATCATCCGAAATAGTTTCTTCATTGGCAATACCAAAAAGTCCACTTACAATCACTGCTCTATAAAAATAAAATAATTAAATTAATTATGGTATTACGATAAAAATAAAGGATCAATTTTCAAAAAAAAATTGCACTAAAATCTAGTTGTTTCAAGACATATGTTCAAGAAAAAATTAAAATGTTCCTACTATTGTTTAATCCATTAATATATTACAATGACCTGTAAGTCATGTTTGAAAATATTGTTCTATTTAAAATATAATAGAATTAATAGAAAAACATTGCTCTCTCACTACATTGATAGTGAAATTCCGTTACAACTTGTAAAAAACTACAAGAAAATATAAAATTTTATAATAATGCAATATTATTCAAGTTGTTTTCAAAAGTAATAATTTACACAACTGTGTTAAGCAATGTGTCTAGGAACGACAAGAGTGTTTGAAATATTTAATAAGCATCGATGCTCGATTAGCTTATTACAAAGAAAAAGCCAGTGCAATAGTTATGAAAAAACACAGACATTGATAAAACGATCAATCCGGTCGATCAGATCTACTTCTGAAACGAGGTGAACATCTTCATACGAGTAAAGAAGTCACATACGATGAACCTATGATCAAAAATCAACCCGGTATTCAAAAATCAGATTATTAAGCGTTGGAGCCTCCACGACAAATCGTGTGCACTGTATATAAAAATGGTTTTAAAATTGGTTGAGCATTGTATACAGATTATTGCACGTAGAATCTTGTTGTGCTTTTATTCGCTACACATTTATAAATGTATTTCCAAGGTCGATAAGTGTTGAACGGCTTTGAGTAGAACCTGAAATTCATTTTAAGGAACAACAAAGATTCAATGTCTAGTGAACCAAACTCGACGTGACCCTAGAATCATCTAGGTTAGGAGTTCAAAAATGAGCACGATCCGATAAACTGCGAACCGGGAGCTACGCGACCAATGCGTAACTCCACGTTTCGCTCCGGACCCGACTCGTTGTTTCGCAAAAACGTTAGAAATGTCACACGGCAGCAGTACTGCTGTACATCGATAAAATCATTGTTGCCCACTCACTCGGGTTCGTCGCAGCTGGAATCGTCGTCGGTCGGGTCGCTGATTCGATCGTCGTCGTCCATCGCGGTAGTCGGGTCGGTACTTCGCGGGTCCACCGTTCGTTCTTTCGATTCGGAAACCGGGTCGACAGACGGATCGCTGTCGGCGGAGAGAAGTTCGACGGTGACGGCAAAGAAGTTTGACGGGGTCGGCAAAAAGAAGTTCGACGGTGACGGCAAAGAGAAGTTCGACGGGGTCCGCGTGCGAGAACGTTCGAAACAATTGGCGCAGTGCCGCTCGAAACTCGTGGTCGCGTCTTATCGCGGCATAAACAATCGCGCGCACGTGAAACGATGATAATACGAAGTATTATTTTATTTCTAGGTTATGGCGGAACCGGGAAAAAATCGTAACGATAGCGAACCGCGGGCGATTTCAAACGAGCATGAATGCAGCGCCCGTTTGGGCCGTAGAATTATGTTATTTTGGGCGAACGTTAATCGCGCCCGGCGAAGAGGAAAAATTGTAAATTGCGCCCAACACATTTTAAATATGCACTTCTGTATAGTTGCGTGCTTTTCGAGTAATATTATTTCGATGATTTAGCATTGTCCATCATCCGTAATTGTTTTTCCCTCCCCCTCCTGTTCTATTGTTACAATAATTCAATAAAATTGAAATGTACGAAGTTATTTGAAGTATAAAGCCTCAATGGTTTGGCTCGATGACTTCAAGATGGTGTAGGTACGAACAACTGATCCGTTACACCTATCGTATTAATATTATTAGAATCTTATATTGTAACGATGAAACTCTTTGGAAAAAGGATGAGCTTCCGGTTCTTACGCAAATATCATCGACAACCTAAAATCGGTAATAATGTAATTTACTATGACCGCGAATCACTATACCCAAAATAGTTACCGAACAATATCGGACGCGATTTACTGTACCCTTTTTACTACCTATCTGTTCACTATGGGCGCAATTTTCGTTCGTCCGTTATTTTTATGCAGCCCGTTTGAACCAGCACTTGCGATCCAATTTTAACAAGCATAGGACTGTCTTTGGCGTGATTAAAATTACTGCTCCTTATGTTTATCAATATAGTGCGAACGAAATTTTTGTATTGATTTGGTATAACTACTTCTTGGTACGGATAAAAATACTAAAAAATACGTGTGATGGTTTTTTTTTATTTATTTGGTTTTTCACTATAGTTATTAATACAGATAGGAAGCTTATGACCTAAAAAATTACCAATAATGACAAAAGAAAATTCTCTAATGACCTAAAAACTGTAAGAAAATTGACATATTAACCTAAAAATGTTCTTGGATATTATACAGTAAATTAAAAATGTGTATTGATACTTTTAAATTGTTGTAGAAATTAAAAGTAATTATAAGATTAATATGTATATAGCATCGCCCATTTTAAACGGATACGCGTCGCTGTCGAGGTATAATGGCGAGTATGTGCCGTAAAACGGGCTGAATAGAAACATTTTTTAACTTCACGTGAATTGTGAATATGACTAATTATGTCACTTACGTTAAAAAAAAACTAAATTATACATAATAATATTGGTCTCTATAACACTATATAATCATGATGTCGAAACTATATTATTTTGCAAGTAAAAATACTACATATAACTGCATATAATTTTTTTTGTTACCTTTTCTTTTTTATCCACAAGATGGTGCTAATAGATCCATTTATAGTTTTCTCGTATGCTGTTATCTAGTTTACCAAATGGATAGTAAATAGAAACAAACAACGATGATACCAAAGTACACCATAATTTCAAATTTCAAATAAGAAAAAAAAATTGTTGACAACATAAAAATGACTAAAAACGGATTATGGTATTTAATTTTTTTTTAATAAATAATAAGTTATTCATCCATTATTTGTTTGCTATTATTGAAAATAAATATATTGTACGCAACTTAAATTCTACACAAGTTGACAAGTGATTTGGAAAATAAAATAATATGATTTAATACAATTTTTACTAAGGGTATAGTGAAATTACAATGTTTTTCAATTTGTTTCTACACAAATCACAACACTAGAAACGGGCTGAATAGTTACACTTTTGAACTTTACTCAAATATGACTAATTGTGTCAATTATTATCAAAAAATGAATTATACATGAAAATGTTGATATTTCCTGGTACTGCATAATAATGTTTTCAAAACTATATTTTTTGCAAACAAAAATTAGCCAAGTATACCTTATATTTTATTTTGTCACGTGTTTCTTTTTACCCGTGAGATGATTTCAATATAGAAACATTTATATAGTTATATGCTGTTCTCGTGCTTATTTTTTATTATACTAACTGGTGAATGGAAACAAACAACGATACCAAAATGTATAATAATATAAAATTAAAATTAAATTATTAAACAACATAAAAATTAGTTTTGGAATTTTTTTTTTAAATTAAAAAAAATTATGAATCACTTATTTATTTGTTATCATTGTAAATAAAAATAATTACGTATTTTACGGCACTTAAATTCTGCACAGTTAACAAATGATTTTAAATATAAAATAATAAGGTTGGGGAAAAATTCCATTAGGGGTAGGTATAATGTAATTACAATTGTTTTGAACTTGTTTATACTCACCCCATTTTACGACCCTGCAGGGTTGAGTTTTTGTCAGATCATATTGTTTTCTTTCCCAACTCACATAATATGTTAATATGTGCAGCATTTAAGTTCTATAAAATTAATGTTTAGTAAATTATTAATTGACAGGGAATACAAAATATAAATCCCTTTGGCAAATATATCTATGTAATGGTACCTACTTTACTAAATAGTATTTTGCTTCAATTTTAATCAGGGCCGTCTGCTGCGGCAAGAGGGTGTCGAACGGGACACGCTATAATATAATATATAATAGGCAATGTACTGGGCCTTGTAATATGATGAGGCATAAGTTCAAAAATAACTTTATTCTGTAAAAATTTCATACGTCGATATGTTGGTATTGGTATTTGTTTCTTTGTTCATCGAAATCATATTTACAATGTACCTATACTATTTGTAAAATAAGTCGATTAGATGATATAATTATTATGTCTTAAAATTAGACTACCGGAAAAAGATACTCGCGGTAGATGTCGACGGTAAAATTATTATTGTGTTATGTACAAATCTATCTCTTGCAGCGTTTTAAATGACTTACAATTATAGAGTGCAGTGGCGTATTTGAGGGGAGGTGATCGCCCCCCCAGGCCCAAATCATATGCTTGAATCATGACTGTAGATAGTATCACAAATTTACAACAGTACAGCCGTGGTTTGAATATATTCATTTATGATAAGATAAAACTCTTAATTCTTAACTCTTAATTTCTCAGTTTTTGAGCAATTTTAAAATTATTTTAATTAGGTCCTACAACAATTACCCATAACAATTATGAAAAGAAATATAAACATTAATTTAAAAGTAGTATATTAAACAAAAGATCATAAATCAAATTTGCTGAATTGTTGAATAGTTTCTTGTTTTTATAAAGCTATAGGTAATTTAGTTGCCATAAATATACTTATATTTGCATTTTTCAACTGTTTTACGTAGATTGAAAACAAGGCTTAGATCTAGAATGGGATAAGATCGCTTAATATTGACCAAATAATTGAGAATCTTTCAAAAATGGAAAAAATGAAAATAGATTTTATATTGTAAATAAATATTGTTTTACTATTTTTCGAATTGTGTTATTTTATTTACTTTTCTCAAGAGATTTTAGAGATACTAAACGGACCAGTAGGTATGTATTCAAGAGTAATCATTAGTATGGTCTCCCCTCCCAATAACCTTAAGTCTAATACGCCACTGATAGAGTGTGCGTACTTTTAACGTTTTAAATATACATATATATATATATATAGTATAACATTTTTCAATAATAATTTATGCTTCATTGAACGTTTCATTCGTTGTAGTTTAGTACTATATAATTAATTAAAATATTGTCTTCTTGTTGTGCTGTAATCAATATCTTAACTGCTTCTACTGCGTACGTTTCCGGTGAATAATATTTACCACGGTCAATTGCTGTTTAATAATAATAATTAGAATCCACTAAAATGTATACTTATTACAAGATAATAGTTAAATAAATTTGTATTAAATACATGTATTACACTGTGTACGGTTTTTAATTTATATGGTACTTGCAGTATCCGGTTTAGAATTAACTTGAGATTGATATATTATATAATTATGTGTTACAATATAATAACTAAGCAACTTTAAGTGTGTACCTGGTACATACCCTAGTGCAGTGTTACACAGGTATACTCTCAGAAGTCGAGTTGAAATCGATTTGTTATGATAATCTGCATTGAAACACTTAACAATATTATAGTAAGTACATGTAATATTGACATGTTAGAAGCTGGTCAAAATTAAATTCTCGATTGGCAATAGCTATACACAATCTCTGGCACCACGTTGCTCACGTGATTTATTACTTAATATAGAAAAATCAATTTTTATTTTAATGAGCTTTTTTTTTTTTTTGTTCACCCGAAATAGTTCTTACATTCTGGGTAGAAGTATAGATATAGTTAATATTGGTTTTACTTATTTTTTCTCCGATCAAACTTTCGAGTAAATCTGCATCGAAAATGTCTTAAAGCTGCAGTCTTGCCATGAGCTGCATCTATACATAGGTTTTAAATGGGAAACCGCGTAGCACAGGAATCAATTTTTTTCCTTACACCATTAATTTAATGGTTCGCATAGAATATAGATTAACATAAACACGTGTACATATAAATTGCTACCTTGTTAATCATTACTCATACACTACGACACTTGATATTCAATACCGATCGTATAATTATGACATCGAAATGGAAATTATTTAATTGGTGTAGATAATAAGGCACGGAAATATATCTGTACACATTACATCGACCGTTGGCTATGCAGATTAGCCTTAAGAAATCAAAAAACTGTTTAATTTATTGGAAAAAAAAAAAAAAAACATCAGCCAATTTCGAATCGCCTATAGGTACCTACTCGCAACCGAATACTGTACGACAAGGTCTCGTTTTTTACGCACGGTTATAATATTGTATAATAATCATATTATCCGCGTCGTGTATCGACAATCGTAAAATCTAAAACTAATTAACTGCGATGCATATGGATACGAAGCTGTATGCAATTTTTACTGCAGCTAGTATAATAACATAATAAATGAACTACCGTTCACCATACAACGCGTAATTGATATGTTATAATTATATTACTCGGTAGCATAATAATTATTTACCTACCACTCTAACGTAATAATGTTTCAATGTTTGTCTTTCATTAGGTGCACCACACGGGTACTACTCGATCGTTAATATTATTAATTTTATGGTTGAACAGTAGGTGGTACCTACACGTAATGATTATGCCCATACGTTTATACCTAGGGTTGCCAGATTTTAAAATCACCAATGCGGGACATCATACTATTAAATAAACTTTTTTTTTTAAAAAAAAATTAAAAAACCAATACATTTTTTTTACAGTAAACTACATGTTTTTTTTATTTTCTCGGTTTACACGAATTTTTCGGTTATCACGAAACTCGAACAAAACTTAGAAACCATAATGTCATTTTGTTGACTAGCACGATCAGAAAAATTTTATTTTGCATTTTCACAGTTGTTTTATGCTGCAATCCTAATGGCTCGGAAAAAACTGAAGATTTGGATAGTAGGCAAGTATCAAAACCCCAGGCGTTTTAAAAACGTAAACAGACTTGGTCTTCCGTTCGAATACATTCATAAAAAAAACGCATGGGTCTGTTCAACATCTTTTCGCCTATGGTTAATCAAGTTTCAACGAAGAATGGCATTTCATAATAGAAATGCGCTTTTGACCATGGACAATATTAACGACCTGGAACTGCCAAACGTAAAAATAGTTCATTTTCCTCCAAACTGTACATCCAGGTTACAACCGCTAGATCAAAGGATAATTGCTGCTTTTAACAAATTCGTGATAAACGTATCGGTGTACACAAATTTTTTTAACACGAACTGGTCATTTTTCGGTCCCGTCGAGTTCGTGTTAACGAGGGAGTACTGTATTACTGTAATCGTCGAACTATAACGAGATATTATTAGTACAAATTAATAAACATTACGTAGAAAACAATTGTTTTTAAAAAAACAGCCAAAACGCCGGCTGGTTTACTTTCGCAACACTCCAATGTTGTAGTCTTATCATTTCTCGTTTAAGATTTAGTATTTTAGACATTGCACCAGAACGTTCCCGCGTACGATAAGAACCGTACACCGTTTAATTAGTTTTATAACTTATGACCTAATTCCGTAGGTCGGTCATCGACCTGCGAAAATGACCTACTATAATTAAGAATATAATAATATTGATATACGTTTTTACACACCGATGTATTATGACTTTATTATTATGCTATTCTACGCAACGTATATAATATACCAATTCGATACAATGTGTATAATGCACATGTTACGATTGTATTATGTTTTTAATCGCGTAACGTTAGATCATACCATAAACACGTTCGAAGACCAGAATAATTAACTGTTGGTAAATAATTTAAAAAAAAAAATTGTTATTATTTTTTTGTCCGTCCAAGTACAAGATTTATGTTCCCAAAGGAATCTGTTAGTTTTATTGTTGAGCGCTGTGGCGTTCACACAAACACACATTTTTAATGGTGAATGGAGGGGGTGGGGGTAATATTTAAAAATTATACACCGTCATATGACATACGTTCCGACAATTTTTAAGCTAATTCACTGATAAAAAAATTCAATTATAGCTTCATTTGAATAATTCCTATATCAATTTGTAGGTAGCAATACTCCTAACTCAGTAACTCACTATAAGAAAAATACATTTTACTTTTATCATATATCATTCACTATTCTTATTCTGCTATTGGTATAGCAAAACTAACAGATGCATAACTTTTTTTTATTTTTTGAATTTGTCAAAAATTGTTCGTTGATTTTTTAATTTTACGTATTTCAGAAACTTCTACAAAAAACTTATTATACAAGCTAGAGCATAAGGACCAAATATTTGAACATCAAATGGAAGCTGTCCAAATCCAATACTTCCATAATTGAAAAGCTTATAAATAGCAGTATAGGTATTATACAGATAAATAAAATATAAACATCCGTCGATATTGTCGAAAGTCGGCTAATGTTTGCGTTTGAGGTTAATCAATGTCGAGTAAACTTAGATCAGTAAAGTTATTGAAATCCATTGGAAACGCTTTAGAACACAGCAATGAATTAATTTATATTTAAAACTTGATTTTTATTTTTGTCTTCATTTTTTTTATAAATACGTTACTACGAAAATAGATTATAATCAATTTTTTAATTCTTAATCACTTTCATACAACTTATGAAAAAAAGTCGAAGGGGCGAGTGAATACCACCCCCCCCCCCCATCCTGTGTGTACTCCACTGGTTTCATGTATATAGAGTCATATATGGCTATAAATTGTAGGTTAGAACAATTATATAGTGACCGGCACAGTACAAAATAATCCTACAAAAATATCTGAATCTCAAAGTAACGCATTACGCATGATAATATCAATAGATCCGTCGCAGAATTATAACTATACTAACACATAGTTCCACATTTAAACGGTCTAAGGAGCTTTGAGTCAAGGTTTACAAGATTTGTTTTCAATATAGATAGTTAGTTAAGAAAATATAGTACACATAACCTTGTGCATTAACAATGTTTGTCTTTGAAACTAAAAATGCAAATTTCGTCAAAGCCTAAAAATGTTTACGCATCGCGTCGTGAATAAATTTCACCAACAACCAATTTATAAATGTCAACGAAAATTTGTTCGAGAGAAATTCCAGAGTTTTACATAACATATTATAAATGCCAAATCGTTATCATTACCTTGAATTGCATAATATAAAAAAAAAATAAAAAATTACAACCATTGCTAAATATGAAGACATATTTTAAAATATATTTTTCATAAATCGTTTCAACATGTTTCCGGTATGGATTTTGTTCAAATTCCAAATGGTTTCGCGGTTAATGTTACCGTATCCGTGATTTATAAACGTTCATAATAATGAGGCCGAAATACATTTTTGTTCGTATACGATCGGGTTCTATTCTCCGATGCCGACTTCCAATCGGATTATCCGATCTATTGCCATAGTTCGTACCTAATTTATTAACACGCACTTCAGCGATCAGTGGCGCACAAGTTCAAATTACATGGTGTAGCAACAGGATTTTTTTCTGGCCCACCCATCCATATCATTGAAGCTTGTGCTGTCAATGGTCCACATTTTTCCTCAAAACATACTTAAATATGTGAATTGTTATACAATAACATGTATTTAAATCCTTCTATTTTCAAATATATAACGATGTGAATAGACAATTAATTTAGTTTTACAATATAGCATTATATATATATATATAGCTTATACTATGGGGTGCGAATTTAAATGTTCTAAAAAACAAAAAGAACACCTTAAAAGAATACGATTTAATGAGCTAGAAAAAATGCCATAGAAAGTATTTTTAACATGGAAAAAAAAAATTTTATTATTCTAGATCTAGTTGTTAATGATTAATGATAACTCGTCTGCGCTTCTCTTATCTTCTTTTTACACTGAAAATTATTTTCAACAAATTAATGTGTAGGTACAATAATTTAGATAGAATATATTCGTTATATTTTAGTGTTTCAAACGATAACGGATACATGCGATAAAAATAAATATATGATTTTTTTTTTTATGAAATTAAAATTTCATTTTATCGAATTCACCGAAAAAAAATTTAAAATAGGTAAAATAAAAGAAAAAATTACTCAATAATCCAAAAAATAATCACTTAAAACGGTAAAAAATGTTCCAAATGAAAGTTTCAATTTCATTTTTTGTCGCATCATAAAAAATGCTAAGTAACGTACGAATTAGTTTCATAACAATGATAATGAAAGCATAGGAAAAGTGCATTTTTTTGCGTATTTTGGGTGTATAGGCATACTAGGCGTACAGTTTATTTTTTGACGTTATTAGCGGCTAGCACATATATTACTCCATGTAAATTCATAAAAATATATGAATTTAAACGCATATTTCCGAACTTTTTAGTGCACAACTTAATGCATATTTTACCGGAATTGACGCATGATTGCACGCTTATTTATTCGTTTCTTAGTGCCTGAACTTACGAGTCCTGCTTATTATACTAGAATTCTGTATTTATATATTTTAACACATTTTAGTTACCCGCCTACCACTCTGACGTATTTTAAAAAATGTGTCGCGGCCGTTATACACTTAGCGGCAGAGATGGACGCCCCTGACAACGACTACAGCATAGTAAACTTTTTTATACAATCACGAATAAACCATACACACTCGTTTATCATAACTTATCATACAACACCACGTAATAGGTTTTATAGCAAAAAAAAAGAAAAAAAGGAACAAGCATAAAAACTGTACAGCAAAGGAACGAACGGCCCAATTAAAAGTATCACGTAAAAGTACAATCAGCTGCGCGATGAATCGAATGTTCGTCATCGTGCGGTCTTGTTATCCGAATTGATTTAGATAATAATTAATAAAATGAAACGCAAAATGTATACAGATATAGATATCCACTGTGTACATCGCATGTTGTGTTTTAATGAGATGTAATCTATAACGTTTAAGCGTAGAACTTTTCCGAATAATATCGTGGTTATAGGCTGAATTATTTTTAGACCAATTATTTGTTTCGACAAAACGTAGCTGGTTTTCTTGTTTCACTCGAACAGACGAATTCTCGGTCAATACGGATTACGTTTCAACGGAAAATATTACATTTTTATCGCGAACTGACGTTTATGAATTTTCTACGACATTCATTTACCGCCGGAAAACGTAAAGGTGTGATTCCTATGGACGCGATTCAAATATCAGCCGCGTTGCACTAGTTTACTTGTTGATAGATGGAACCGATTCCTACGACAGTCGCTGGGGCGCGCGACCGCGGATCAACGACTGTTCCGAGAGGTGTCAAATCGCGGACGCGCGCGGCTGTGTGTGCATATACGATATATTACGTGCACATCGTATATAACGTATATTATATTATACATATTGTTTAGTACATATAATACATTTTTTCATATTTGAAAATTGTATACTTGGACTAGTTGTAATATCGTTCTCTATTATATTTAAGACGTACGTGTATTGATCTCTACTTAATCTAAAAAATTCCCGAAATTCACTCTCGTCTCTCCACAAAATATGTTTTTCAATGAGAATACTGAAGACACCTTCTGTTTTCCTAGTTAAAGAGAGCTCATGTGCCTACTGCCTTGTTAGATTTGTTAAACACTACCCTATTAATAATTGTTTGTTCTTCATCTACTTCTTGTAAAATAAGTAAATTTGAAATTAACTTTTGTTTTTTGTTTAAAGACATTTTGAAAAAGAAACAGATATTGTAAAATGAACTATTGTAAAATACGTGTCGTTGCTAACAGGGAATTTCTGCAAATGGTTCGGCGCGGTTATAGGAATAACGTACCCAAGCCGCGCGGCCAAAAAATCGACAGCGCGGCTGAGATTTGAATCTCATTCTCACGCGTCCATAGGAATCACACCTTAACACGAACGCATCAATATTCCAGTTGCACTTACGCTTATAATCTGAGTAGGCATATGAAAAATAATTATAACAGCTGCCGGTTGATACTCGTCCGGTCGTCTTCCCGGAATGTATTTTTATTAATTTTTTTTCTCACGGCGAACGTATTCAAATGAGCCGATTACTTTGTAATTACAATCGTATATTTTACAACTATTGTGACTTGTCGTCACGGTCTAGTAAAAGATACTTTTTAAAAGTATTCAAATACAGATAGAGAGAACTTGATTTCATAAGTATTTAAAATACGTGTTTGAATACTCGATGAATTTCGAGTACGAATACAAATACTTCAAAAAAGTATTCATAGATACTTTCAAATACTTAAAACAACACCATTATTTTGTTTACCTTAAAATCATACAAAAAATTTAAACGCATTTAAAAAATATATTCATGTATAAATCAACTATGTAGAAGAGGTGACAAAGAACCATCGAGATACGAGTATATAACTATATATTTTATTTTATTTTATAATGATATACGGGTTTGAAACCCTTTTGAAAATTTATACAAATTACATAATTACAATAACATTTATAACAGAGTATAATGTTTAATTTACAATAATGAAAATAACTAATATTAAAAAGAAAAGATAAAGATTAACAAAAATGGTAAAATTAAAGATCTATAGAGGGATCCTCATTGGCCATTAACATTAAACGCCTAATAGGCTCATTTTTCATATAATTGCTCGGACATTTAGGGACATGAAAAGGAACACTAGAACGGTTTTGACGGGGAGGGACCTTGAAATTGAGTTAGGATATTAAATCAGATGAATCGACTTGACCAGACAACAGTCCTTTTAGAAACTTTATGCAAAGCAGTTGCCTGCGTTCGGCTAAAGAGACGAGACCTAATTTAGCAGCAACAGCTGAATATATACATGATATATAGTATAGTTTATTTATCTTGATGTAAAGATCATAGATAACGGTACAAACGCTTAAAACTAATATTACACATGCCGAAAATGATTTATGAATTCTATTAATTTAAATGTACCAATTAATTTATTATTTTAGTGTGTTAGGATTATAAAAAGTATTTGAAATACATATTTGAGTACTTAAAAAGTATTTGAATACTTTTATTCAAATACTTTTACTCGAATACTTTACAAGACTGCTTGGTCGACATGCCGTATAATATTTCAGTACCGAATTCGTTTGGTGTATTATTATACTTCGATCCGTGTGCCGATTATTGTAGTTCGATTTTTTTACACTACATAATCACTTATGGCGAACGCTTTCGCACGCACACGAACGTAGAAGAGAAAAAAATAATCGATCAAAATACCGTGTTATCGGTTCTGCACACCTATATGTGCGAACGTCAATAATGACTTTCTCTCGGTATTATAGAATTTGACCAGCTTTTTATCATCTTAATTACTACACATTTTTATTCGCATCGAGTTAGCACATTTTTACGTTTGGTTTTCGCTGATTGCGAACAATAAGGAATCGTTTTTTTTTTTAAATTATTACCTTCTTCGCAAGCCATACGCATTTGCCTGCAGTGACCTATAGGTTATTAAAAAAAAAAAAAACCATGTTGATGACGCAATGATGTGACTATGACACGTGTTAATGGTTTAAGAAGAAACACAAAGAGTACTCGCAACAGATCAACAATAACATTAGTGTTCAGCACAACATTCACCGTACACGGACTACGCTAAATATTTATTATTGGTTTACAAACGCGCGAGTATCCTAGCTTCTTCCTGAAATTATTTCGGTTCGAATTATATTATAATCGTCAAAAACTATACTGCTCGCGTATGTATAACTATTAGCGTGTTATTTGTACAAGGTGATCGGAATTCCGTGTTACGCATTGGACGTGAAAAAAAAGAAAATAATTACTTTTTGACTATCCCGTTTCGAATAAAATTAGAGTTTTTGTAATTTTTTCTACACTTGCTTATGAGAAAACAGCTCATTCTAACCGTAAATAGTAATTTTTTTTTTCCAATAGAAAATTGTATTCATTAACTTTTTATTATTATGAAAATGAGAAGGTTAAAATTATTATAATTTGATTAATCGCTATCTGCAGTCATCGTATGTTCGCGCCGTGAACACTATTATATTATCATGTTATATTTTTGTTTTACAATTTTCGTGTCTGTGGCAGCGCTTGGTTGTAATTCATCGTGTGCTGACCGTCCACCACGCCCGGTGTACGTGTTAGACCGAGTTATAAAATAAGTTAAATTATGGTGTTGATAATTTGACTGTTGAAGTCAGTTCGCCTGAAGTAAGAAGTAGGAAAACAGAAAATTACAACCCGATGGTGAGGTATCACGTGGTCAACCGATTGTAATTTTTAACCAATTAAATGTTTACCAAAAAAACGGAAGACGGAAGTACACGATGTGACTCGAGATAAAACAGCTTCTCAAGCACAGGCTTAAAGTTTATTAAGAATAGGTTAAGGAGCAAACCATCTGAACCCAAACTAGTGGCTTTCATGTTTAACGTCCGTCGAAAAAGATCTTATTTTCAATACCTATTGACTGACACAGAAGATATATCTTCAATACAAAGTAGCAAGTAGCTCAAAAACATTAGCCAAAGAACTTAAGTTAACTATTTCGTTATCATTTACAAACTAATTAATATACCTGAACTAACCGGAGTATAGTTTTTCGAATACAATTTATTTTTTTTTCATAAAGGGCCGGCCGCGGCACATGAACAGATTTCCAAGGCCCAATTTATATACCAATCCGTCCCTGATAGGTAGGTATAATTATATAAATATGATTTGTTTATAAACGTTATAATAGTATGTATTCATAACATTTTTATGGTGCGTGGTTAATTAAGAAATTATGTGCACTGCTACAGTATTACAAGCTGAAATAATTGTTCAATTACATGTCTTAAAATATTGAATAATCGACATTGAAAAATTGAAAAAAAAACAATAATAGTGAATAATCAGTTTGTTCGCCCTTCGTCGGTTATAGTTCCTTTGTCCTGGGAGTTGAGACCGGATTATTTTGACGCTTGTGCCGGGGCAGCGGATTTCGACTTTGCGCGAATGTGTGACAGACGTATAATTTGTATTTATGTGAAAGCAGTGTTGAACCGTCGCACTATTCGCACTCGAACATGTATTCCGCGATCGAAGGTCGGAATAATATATTTATTTTTTTAAATTATCGTGGTCCCGGTGGCGTTTCATTGATCAGGTGAATATTGTATTCTTGAATGTACGATCTTAAAACGAAATATTATAATCGAGATGGCACCGCGATAACATATATTGTTTTATCAGTGTAAAGTACACAAGTGTTTGTTATATTATTTGTGTACCATGATACATTAACAGTTAATACAATTGGTACTTGGAATAATTCAAACAATGTTAAGACACGAGTGGAAATAATGTATTCAATTCCCAGGTTTTGGAAATACTAGGAATAATTTTTTATAAATACATGTTCTACAACGTCATTGTTAACGCGTGATTAAAATGTGAAGTGCTTATATACGCGAAAGACCTGCAGCCAAATATTCAAAAGGTTTTAGTGATATTTATAACCTTGTATGGGTTTTTTTTTCATATAAAACACAAATGAATTACAAATGAAACATAGAAATTAATATTATCATCCAAACAAGTTATTTTGTTTAAAACGTAAAAATATTAAAAAAAAAAATTACCCATTACTACTCATTAAAAGTTAGGTAGGTACTTTTCGAGTTATATGTTACCCATCCCTCTATTCTTAACGAGACCAATGACAGAGTCTTAGCGCCTTAACATCCGGAAAAGTGTTGGCGGTAAAAAATAAATAAAAAATTGATAACCAATTTTATGGTACAAGATTTACTGTAAAGAATTAGCTAATAGTAAATGTAGGATTTGAAATATCTAAACGTCAACATTTATTTACAAAAAATGTGTTAAACATAATTTATATACATGTATTATGTCTTTTATTACTTCATTTATACGAAATATTATCATAAATTGCGACGTGTGTGTGTACAGTTTAAGTATTATTATTGCAATTAATTTTATCGTATGTTATAATTTCGCAACAATAAACAGACAGCTAAATGGTTATAACTACATAATAGTATTATAATATGCGTATAAATGTAGTAGTAAAACATGTACAGAACACGTTTGATTAAAATGATTTTATTTCAAAAGCATTTACAGCTCATGTTCTCTCTAGCTATTCAAATTGAAACGTCGCAATTCATTGTCTGATAACTTTTGTTCGAACAAACGTTAGTTTTTAAAACAAATTCACACAATGTTTTTCGAATTATTCTAATATACTTTTAAACTATTTTCGACTAATTTCTTGCAATATGCAACTGTCATAGGCAGGGCCCTCAACCTCATGTAAAATCTGATTCGATACTGATTCGTTTCGTTATACATAAAAATGTATGATGCATATATTGTTGCGCGGTTTACTAAATTTATGTGATTTTTCCTGTTTAAAGATTTGAAACGTATTAATGCATTTATTGGATATTATCTTTAGAAATTCTGCTATTGACGAGTGGTGTTGGTTGTGATGATTTTATTTAACTTTTTTCAATAATAAAAGATATATAATAATAATAATACACGCGTATTAGTTTTAAGTAACAATAAGGTATGTACCGTGCGGTAATCAGACATAACAATGTATAGTCATCACTAGTGCTGGGAAAGTAATGCCCTATAAAACTCTAAAAAATGCTTTTATGCCTTAAAAATTCTAAATAATGCACTAAAAAAATTCAGTTAAAAATTTTACTTTGGCATCTAAATGAAATAATTGAAAATCAATGCACATGTGTTCAACTTACGACAAAAGACATGTACAGAACGGTATCGTCGTAGTTAGTATCGATTTTATTGCTCTAACAGATTATTAAACAGATTAATTTATTATAGTGATTCTAAACATCCTCGCCATGCCACTCGGTATCGAAATTTTGATATTAAAATTTTAATGTCAGATAATATAATACGAGACCCTACTTTATGGTTTATGCTAAGAAAAAAAAATTAATATATAAAACTCACGTTAGTGTATAGAATCTTAAAATAAAATTTGAAATTTTAATTTTTGATACAAAAATGCACCAAAAGCCCTATAATGCTTTAAAAAATTAAGAAAAAGACTTTAAAATAAAAAATTATCAAACATTATCAAAAAATGCAAGATTTATAATTTACAAATTTAAAATCTTACGAGCATGGAAGCTTTGGAAAAAAAAATGCAAAATTCATCGAAATCCCATCCTTGGTCATCAGTTCATCACTATATTGCGTATTGTGTTACTGCACCGTCCAAATTACTTATTTTTACGCATATTCTTCGTTCGAATGCGATAATTACTGTCGCGTTCAAATTTAAAATTATAATAATATCTGAGAATATTATTATTATTATTCGTTTTCCTGTGCCGAGGTTAGGTCAATCTACATGTGCGTCCTGTTGTATATATTTTTTTAATTTTATCCGTTCCAATAAAACCTTGTGGTTCGACCAGTAAATTATGTTTAAACATGACCGGTTGTATCGAAATAATAATTCATAATACTTATCAATTCAAATGATAATAATGATTCTTATCGAAACTATGGAATATGTGTTATTAAATCTCGGCCTCAGCAAAACAAATCTATAATCCAACAGCCATGTTCACGATTTCAATGACCCTATGTACATAATATATATATATATGTGTGTGTTGGCTTCAAAGCGACCGCGACACGATTGTTTTACAAAGACACAACATTGTACGTACGGGTATAACACGCTATTGCGGTAAAACCTTGTTTTTGATCCTCCGCGCGAAAAATGTTTGAAAATCAATATTATTTTCGATAACAAGACTGGCCCCTTTAATTGTGGAATATCACTATAGTACTGTTATAATAATTAATAACAGAAACATTTCACACGTCCCCGAAGCGTTTCGAACGATATCATTTATCTCGTCGCTGTACACGTACCAATATTCGGATATATTATAACGCACTGCGAGTTTTCGTGTTTGGATTTGGTCCGTTGTAGTTTTTGTTTTACTTTGCGTTTCGACCGGCATTGCTCTTTATAAGTATGTAATCTTGAGCGAAACGAGAAATGTATTGGTTTTATTATGATGCGTGTTTTTTTTATTTATGTCAGTGTACACGATTTCGCAAAGAAGGATTGCGCCGATGTACACTAAACCGGTATTTTCTGTAGTATTTTCTGAAAGGAAATTTAGTCTAGTTAGTACATGGGAGGGGAGGATAATTTCTGGGATTTCTCAACGAACGACTGAGGATAACAAAGAAAAAATTGCGAAAAACTTCAACGAGGATCGAACCATACACCGACTAGTATTTTCGTCACGCATTATCTACTTATTTTTTTTTTCATAAGAGTTACTTTATTTGGCTCTTATTCTATAAATACTTATCGTAGCGACTCGAAATACCATATATATACAGTGTGTAAACGCTAACTGAGAACACTCAATATCTTTGCTTAGAGTCCTGCATTTTGAATTCTGTTTTTAAGTTGGTTGTTATTACATAAAAAATACACATATTTATGACCTTTAAATTTGTTTAACTTAAATAGACGGGCGGATGCGCAGTGAAACTTTTTTTCTTAAACGGCAACCACCTATACGAGTATTACTATAATAATTATTTTTTGCCTATTTTTTTATGAATTTTGGTAGTGTAACCATCTTTTTAAGTCCGACATTTAGTAACATTGACCAAGTTACAGTGATTTAACAAAAATACGGCAAACTGCAGGTGATTTTCAGCTATTAGACTGTCTCACTTTGAAAATATTTTTATTTTAGAATAGTATAACGGACCTGTTTCACTCAGCTAGGAGTTTCGTCCGTCTTATGATAATGATAACACATCGACAACTTTATACTGCGCGAATGAAATATTACAATGTATTGCAAACATAAGGAGGACGCCATGCGTTGTCCTTGTCTCCGTTTTACCAAACGCAGAACGTAGCAAAACTGCGTTCGGCAGAACCGATTTTGTGTTGCTAGCTTTAATATTAGAGAGAGTAAACTGACCTGTTATAGAACTTAAAGGGAAGAACGTTATCCGTGCTCTTACGATATTTTGTTTTTTAAGCGAGTCGTTATCGTGTAAAATATCACAATTCAAAAAAGCTTATGTGACTCTATAAAAACCCTATGACAGTGTAGATATAACTTGTTCTTACTTTTAAGTTTGATAATTGGTCGGTTTACCGTAACGTTAAAGTTTACGACGCAAAATCGATTCTGCTGAACGCGAATCGTCCACGTTCCGTGTACGTGCGTAAGGCGAAGACAACGCACACGGCGTGATTTCATGCCAATACATGAGTACGTTGACAATAATATACCACATACCGTACTTCGAGCATTCAACCGTCGACCTACGGCGTTTGAACAATATCATATTATCGCGATTCAACAGTCCACGCGCATACCGGACCATATACCGTCGAAATTAAATATGAACGTGCACCTAGGTGTGCATATGGTACTGTATGGTTTTAATGCGTATAACAATCGTATTGGCATTACGGTTGGGTACGCCTATCATATTTCCAGCACAAGCGTTGATTATAAATAGTGTTTATTAGCATTGTTTACGGCGCGGTAGCCGGTGCGTATAATATATTTCCTATGTGCAACAGAACACACGCGCGTAGCGTTTAAAACAGGAGTCTCCAAACTTTTTTTTTTACGGCGGACCACATCTGAGACTGAGTTTGTTGGAATGGTCGAAATTGCTCGGAGAGGGACAGGGAAAGAATAATTAGTAATGAAATTGCAGATGGATAAGGATTATTTTCTTACCAGTCGTCATTTTTAGTACAGTACTATTATTATCAGTTGTCAAGAACACCGTCAAAACTCTAAAGAGACTCTTTTTATTTCGTTGTACTCATAACTAGATCATTTCTTTTGAGACCTTCGTAACTAATACGTTTTCAAAACATCAGTTAGCTTAAAGGGCTGGCCGGTGCCCTTTTTCGGCACTAGCTCATCTGACACTATAGTTCTTTTCGTGTGAGCTGTGGTGCCCCTTGAATGGGCTAGCGCCTAGAGTAGCGGTTCATGATTTGGGAACCACTGCACATGTATATAGTGGCGTAGCCAGGAATTTCGTATGGGGGAGGGGCCAATTGCCACAAAAATAAAAAATTATAGAAAACAAATTATTAAATAAAAAAAAAAAAGGTAAATAACCAAAATGAGTAAACAATTATTTGATACAATCTATAATATTGGTTACATTTTTTTGGGATTTACGCAACTTCATTAAAAATCCACGAGCCGCCACTGATCAAGTATAACGGCTGTTTGCTTAAATAAATATGGTCAATGTGGAGGGCTATACCCCCCCCCCCCGGGCTACTCTGCATGTATACGATCTAAGGCCCGTCAAAATATGATGTGTATATTAAGTAGAATTGCATCGTTATAATATTCTGTACGTATATCTGTGCATATTTGCATATTAATTTTTATTCTCGTAAACCATGTAGGCGTGTCGCGGTATTTTGGCACAACGGTAATTTTAATAACAATTTAAAAACACTACGTACACGCAATGTCAATATTAATAAACTCCATAATTTCATGATTATACCTATATGTTCTACAACGACTCAATGAAATTATTATAATATTCTGTACGCACGGATATTTACGTCTGTTTTTTTTCATATTTCAGTACAACGCTAATATTGTTATTAATCCAATAAAAAGTGTAAAAACAATATTGGTAAACTCTATAAAAAAAAAAAAATAAAACCGCACCTTTGAATAATAGTAGGTATATAGGTGTACCTATTTAATAGTCTGCACATTTTGTAATATTTTATTTTATTGTACCACCTACAAACAAACCTTAACCTTGTGGGCAATAAACATTTTGTATACATAATAGGTTCTCGACGACGATTTCTAAAACACACTCATTAATTGCCATTGGTCGTAATTGATTGATGTTCTATATAGGCACACGTTACAAAGAATGTGTTTACTCTCGGTTCGCGAGACCATCTCATGCGCGATTGCTGCGATGCGACATCATCGTGTACTGTAGAATCGGATATGTTACCGTTTATTATAAATTATAATCGTCATAAACCATGGGGGTCACCGTTTAATATTTTTGGAGAGCCGTATTGGGAATTTTGAAAATTTTCGCGGGCCATCTAAATAGCCGAGCGAATATTTTTAACTTTTTGTATTGTAACGTAAGAGTGACACGAATAAAAAATTAAAAATGAATGGTACAACTATAATATAAATAGAAAATTGGGTTACAATTGTTGGGGAAAACGACAAGTGAATTATTTCCAATCGTATTCTATCATCGGTTTTTACTTTTTTTTCCATGTCTGTGGATCGGATAAAATTTGTTTGCAGGCCGCCATTCGGTGACCCCTGTTATAAACGGTCGTCCGATTTTCAATCGATACCGCGGGGAACGACGCGAATCCTGCAATCTCCATGCCGCCGCTGCAGTTTAGATGAAACCTGTACTTGCGATACCATAAACCATTCTGTCGGTAGGTATACTTTGATGACGGGGAACAGCCGCGTGTAGGTCGACGATAATGTTATGATGTATCCGTAAACAAGAGACCTTCGACGCGATCCGAGCACACGTACAGTATAGTATAATATATAATACGTACAAGTATAATGATACGTTTGCATGTGCGTATAATATAGGAATTCCGTTAGCGAAACCAGATTTTACGTGATTCAATGCAATCAAGAAAGTATAGGTATTAATTATATTATACATAAATATATTTATATACGATTTGTACGAGTTACCGATTGAAAATAAAAGTAGGTACACTTATCGTACACGAATAAATACCATATAGGCATGTCGCGTTTATATGTACAGGGTGTCCCATACCGAGGATTTACCCATTGCGATATCTCCTGAGATAATGAATATATTTAAATTATGTTTTTTTTTAATATATACAAGACTATATACAAGGGACTGGATGTACAAATATTTCATATTTTAATCGAATTAAATGTTATAGTAAATAAGATTTCGAAAAATTGTTCTTTATTTTATGATTTTCTAAAGACTTTTTAATTTTTTTTTTTTTGAAACATAAGAAATTACTAAAAATCACGAGGTCGATGAAAAAAACCAGTTGAAACGTCCAAACGTTTCTAAAATGGCCATCTTCAAATTTTTCGAAAAAAATAAAATAAAAAAATAATTGCTTGTAACTTTTTTACCAATAGTCATTACACTCAATTAAAACACGAAATACTTGTAGTCCTTGTCCACGCGAATCTTATGTACAAAAAAAAAAAAAAATAGAATCTGAACATCTTCGTTATTTCAGGAGATATCGCGACGGACACAATCTTTGGCGAGACACCCTGTACGTAATAATACGTACGACTATATTCACAGACGAAATGGGAAATACATTTTACCCGCGAGTTGATGGCTCGACGAAAATTATTTTAAAAGAAAAACGCACGCCGTGGATCTTTTACTGACTATCACGATTTTCAAAGAAAAACGCATAATTATACAATTAAATTGGTCGATTCGTTTTCCAATGTATGCCGTGCGCGTTGCACGCGTTTTATACACATAAAATCATCTTCAGTGTCGCGGTGACATGTTGTGTAATACGTTACACACACTGCACACACATCGGTAGGTACGTTTAGAAATAATTTATTATATTTTATACAGAATCTCGCCAAAATATACCGCCGCCGTCCGTCGTCGCGGTGAAGGACGCATATACATATATGTATGTATATACGTAGAAAATTAAATAACAACATCCAATGGTTGTCTCACGTCCGAGTAACCTCCCCTAGGTCGCGTATCCAGTTGCACGCGGTCTGGTTGTGAAACGCGTGCGCGCGAGCTGGCGACGATATTGCGACGGCGGCGGCGGCGGCGGCGGCGGCGGTCTGGTTCTCCACACCGTATAGGTATTATAACACGATCGTTGTCGCGCGACCTCCGACGTCCAAGACCTTCGTGAAATTGATAAAAAAAAAATACCACGCGCGCCACTACGTTTAATAATATCTCTTCTGTGTTATACATTTTTACTTTTATTTCGTACGCACGCGCATAATATAATAATATAATATTATTGTTTTTTTCAAGAAGGGGTTCCGGTCGGCGCACCGGACAGTGGGAGTTCCGTCGTCCTGCTGACACACACACGATCCTCCTTGCCGGCCCGGCGCGCTCAAGATTGTTAATCACACAGCACATGCGTGTTTACCCATTACACGCGTTCTGCGAGTGCCAATATAATCTCGAATATAACGTATATTATGCACCATATCGCGCGCGACTGACCATCACATCGTACTGCTATCTTGAATACGCGTTCGTTTTCGTCCCCGAACCGTCGTCGTTCATCGCCGTTCGTTTGCTGACCCGTCCAATAGTTCTCACCGCCGCCGTCGGCGGTCCACGGTAACAGCCCGCTGCAGCGAACGATATACTCAGCGAGCTTCGTATCCGCTCAGTGTGCGCCCGACGAAATCATCCTCCGACCGACCCGGTCACGCCGCTGCCACTGCCTTTCAGTGGCGCAGGATCGCGGGCCCTGAACCCGCCGCGGCACCGTCCGGTACATTCAGAGACTTCAACGCGCGCGTCCCGCGCACAATCCGCGTGCAGAAGACGCAGGCACCGAGCGGACCACACGCTTCGCGATCATGAGGAACTTGTTCAGCGTTTTCGGACTTTCGTACGCGCCGGCCGCCAAAGGCGATGCCCGCAGGGCTAGTTACAGCGCGGTCCCTGTGGACCGCGGCACACCGGGCAGACGGCTCAGCTACGGGGCGAACAGGCGCAAGAGTCTGGACCCCGCGGCCGTGTTAGGCCGGCATTTGTTCGATGGCAGGATAGCCGATCCCCGGACGAGGAACACGTGTAAGTACGACGTTATTATTATTGTGTTATTATCGTTGTTTGCGCGTAGATATTACACGTATATATATATATGTTACCACGAATACGATCCTGTCGAAAACACCACTCACCGCTAAACGTATTCACATAAAAAATAACGTCCACCGCCCGATGTTTAGTACACCTATGAATCACCTATTAACGTAACCGTCCGAGTTCACCTTAACTTGACATTTCACGCCAGTTAAATGTTTCCGACCCGCGCGATCACAATATCGTAATATGATTATTTATAAACGAGTTGCCTTCGTTTTGAAATATTATGATGGGTAAAGTGTAGTTTGTTCTTCGCGCCTATGAACCGGTAGTTACAGGCCTCGTTCGCCGTTTACAAATATCGTAATAAGCGGGTTTACGTTAAACGTAGAAAAAAAAAAAATTCGTAGAATTAACATAAAAACATTAGCGTATACAGTTCTCATAACGTTTTATACGCGTTACGGCTTTATTATGTATAAATATTTTCCTCGTTATAATTGTTTGCTATCGGAAAAAAAAACATGACCTTAATGAATATTATACAGGTATTATAGGCCAGCTTTTCAGGTACGTATAATAATATGATAATCGAACATAACCTCAAATATTTTAAATTTAGATTCTATAAACATACCATGGTACATTTTTATACCTACACGCGTAGTACAACTTAAATAACAATGGTCCAAATCAAAACTTCATGTTACAGTCGAATGAATATAGTTCTGTTGTTAATCGAAAACTGCGGTGTTTACTATTGTAATATGTGTATGATAACACGTAAATAACAAGTAATAACCTTGCATGATCGGTTTTAAGCTTTTGAATTTTTGATTGAGGGTCCTGTACATAATATATGTATTTATTGTGTTTCTTACATGTAGGTAATTTCCTTGCCATCACTATTCATTGTATCGGTACTTATCCATTTTGTACCTCTTGTATTATATTCTAAACAATTAACAAAATTAAACTCACATTTCAGTATACTGTTTTATGTCTTCATTGTTAATATCGTTATAATGATGCAGTAGAAACTATTTACTAAAACTATATTTAATCATTATTTATATTTGTTCAATAAACAAACGCGGACGATATAGTTAATTTGTGTAATAGCATAATAACATTTCTAACGCGACATGCAGATATACATTTATTTAAATATTGTACCTATACATAACTATCGATTTGAACAAGATTTAAAAGTGCGTATTGCACATAGAGTTAAGCGCAAAATGTACGTTTCTTACAAACTTGACAATACCCACTAAGAATTGTGATTGCAGATATCTAAACAGTATATTCAAACGTATACATACTACAAGCGATCGAAATGGTTGAAACTGTTCCGAATGTCCGTACACTCTATGTTGTGGTGCCGGAATAAATTCTTACGTAACGCTGCGCATTGACGGTTATGAAATAAAATATTGGTATCGTAAGATCGGTTAAACATCATGTACTTTTATCCGTGCGTAATCGGATGTGGGCTGCAGTCGCGTATGTTATTGACAACTGAACGTGCGCGAGTCGTAAAAAAAAATGCGTAACAAGCGTTTTTTAAGTAATAAAAAAAATCACCAAAACATTATTGTTTATTGTTGTACATCATAAACCATGCGTACGTGCACTCGTGTAACGTGCCGTCTGCGGCCCATCGCAACATTATTTCATGAGATATGATCGGCCCACCGAGTTTTCCTCGGTACCGCTCGCGGCGTACGGTTTTTCTTTTGTCTTCGAAATCGAGATCTCTGAAAGTTGACAGCGCAAAAATAAACGCACGTTTACGCGTACGAAACGCGGTGGAAGTAGATCTGCAGGCGAGGGGGATAAAAATGTTCAAACGTTTGAACACAATTTATACCCGGGTATAGCTGGCGGCTACACGGTAACTCCTACAGATTTGAATTATTTAGTTGAACGGCCTCTGCAGCGCCACCTCATCAATGTAATCGGAATGACTAATATTGTAATAATTTCCATAATCCACACATAGCACAGATCGACGTCGTGGCTATAATATTGTTAAACGTCGAAGGTGTGTGTACGTGCGCAACGATTTCGTGATCGCCAATTATTATTATTATTATCATCGCTTCCGATTGGTCTCAAGTCGTTCGCTCGAAAGACGTGTCACTAATACGAATCGGGCACAATGTAATATCGCGCATAAATTATTGTAATTGATAGCGTTCTGCACCAATTCGCTTCGGTGGCCCCGGGCGGTGGTGGCGGTGAGAATGGCTTCCGGCGTACGACTTTGCCGAAATCGTTTCAATATTGAAACAAACCGTTTAATAGGTAACACACCATACCCGTGTACCGCAGTATATATCTGTACTAAAAAAACCGGTGTTAAGATACCACGGTATACCGTATTTATACGTATGCCTGCAACCTATACCGTCTACCGGACTCGACCGCCGTACACGCCGCGTACAAATATAATAATTATATTGTAGGGTCACCGGCATTCCGGACCGCTTATTGCATCTAGGACCGCAACGTAAACACACATAAAAATGTCCGGAAACGACTATACCCATACCGAGACTCTAGAAAAACGGAAAAATACACCGCGATAGTATAATATGGTATAATTACGCGAGATTAACAATATTTCTGTCGGGAATACGTATTGCGGCGGCCAGACCGGAGCGTCGAGCAAGGATAGCCTGTCCCGGAGACACATTCAAGGCAGGCAACAGCGTGTAATATGTTGGCCGAACTTCAGGGGGACACGACGATTATCATATCGTCTTAACTGTAGGTACACACGCGAAAACGCATAAACATTATTACGCTTATAATATCTCATTTATGAATAATTTTCGTACTTTTTTTCACAGTTTCGTCTCTCTCTCTCTCTCTATCTCTGTCTCACACACACACACACATGCATTCCCCGGTAACGGAAGATTAACAACCACCTGCATTACTATATATTATATATTCAAACGAGTTCAGTATAATTTGGAACGTTTCAGACCACTGAGTCCTTGCAGTGCTATCACATCCTATAGAGATTCGCAATCATTTATTTAATTGATTAAAATAATTATAAGCAGTGCACTGGACGTATAGGCGTGCGCACAGGGCCAAGGTTTGACCAGAAATATTTCAATAACACAGTAAGACGCACTTTCCTCCGTATTTTTGTGTGATAATTTTATGTTTGTGGAGATCATGGACGTTTTTTGTCGCGGTAGTGTGATACATATCACATACCAGGTGATATGCGTAATTACATAAATATGTAAATAGATGGATGCACATGATTGGATTTATATATTTTATGGTACATGACTTCAGTAAATTTTTATTTTTTTTTAACTTCATAAATATATATTTTTATGAATAAAACCGGTTAATGTTGGATTTGTACCTACACCAAACATGGTTACATATGCCTACTGTATTTTATAAATATCACACTGTCTTTTATTTACGATTGGAACGTATGTTGACGAATTCAAAAAAATTTAGGGACTCTGTTATTTATGGTTCTAAGCTTGATGCGCCCGTGACTAGACGTATAATAATATAATTATTTATACTCGAATAATGATTACGCACATCGATTTTATCTACATTTTATTTTTATATCGCGCGTAGTCAGTTTGACCTAATTATACATTTACATTTGTTACCGATTGATTGACGCGTGAAAAACAAAAAAAAAAACTTCGAAGCAATGGCCAGCAATAACAATATCATAACTTTCAACTTTTGATCTTTTCAACAACGTTTTCGTCGCGATTTCCGTACGAACCATCGATTATATAGACCGTATAGTATGTAATGTAATCTGTACAACTTCTTCGTACACCTTATGAGGTTGTTTTTTGAACCAAAAAGATATGCTTAGTTATACTTAAAATAAATCATAATTATTAACTCAAAGCATAATTTTCAATTTTCATCGCTAAAATGTTTTTATTTTTAGATTAACGCAGTATAAAGTTTTCAATCAGAAATTATTATTCCGATTTGTACATTTTATTGTATAATGATTATCCTATTATAATGACACATAATGATTTTGTATACGTTTGTCTAACGTACGGTATACTTTCTATTGTCCAGTATAGTTTTCCAAAAAGTTCATTTTACGAAAAACAAAAGACCAATAACACGATGTGATTAAAAAATCATTAGCTTTTGTTTGGAATTTAAATGAGTAATCGAACGAAACGAGCTATTGAAATGTCTAGTGTCAAAAATCATAACTTAAATTACAATGATCAATGTCAACACAACGAGAAGCAATATAAATCGTAGCGAACCGATGGACTCAAATATTTTAATCGACAAGTGATAAAATCAAAATGTATGGTAAAAATCCGTTTCGCGAAATAATTAAGACTATAAAAATATTGATATATTTTCACCATTACGTAACGATAATATTATATAATGTGTAATATTATGAACCCTAACTATAACAAATCAAACAAACGTACACCTTAATTACATATATAAATAATAAATAACATTTATTCATTTATCTAGGTCTTGTTTAAACTAAGGTCAAATTTCTAATACGGTAAAAACACTTAGATAACTAATTTGTTTTAAATGCATTTTAAACGAATATATTATTGCGGTTGCCCGTTCGGTATATAATTTACATTTTACTTTCATTAAAATCAATGTTCAACGCAAAGACTTCATTGTAAACACAACATGATGGACCGTCGAACGAACAATTTTTCGAAATCATCCACAATGACGTATTGTCTGTCCTTATAACAATGTAATTTTGGTTCTAAAAACAATTAGAGCATTTAAAATCTAGGAAGTCAGTGTTTACACACCAGATACGACCTTAGTTCAGTGTTGGTATACGTGTACCGGCTTTTATCGTTGTAGATTAATTTACTATTAAGTTAATAATATTTTATTGATTTATGCTTAAATAAACAAATAGACTGCTTGATAGGGAATAGGGATTGAAAACATTGCACCGCTTAAGTGAATAATGGTATATTCTGTTATGACTCAGCGTTTCTCAACCTATGTTACGCAGAAAGCTCAAAGGTAGTTCATGACGAAGAACTTCATAAGGAAAAACAATTTTAGTCCCTTTTGTGTCAACGTATCTCAGTGAAAATATATTTTATCACTTATATTATGTACAAAAAATAAATGTAGAAAACCGTCAAAGACTTAAAGTTGTCAACAGGGGATACAACCAGATATTGACGCTATTGTGCAAACAAAACAACACCAACCATCTCATTGAAATACATTTCTAATAATTTAACTTCGTTAAAATTGATTTTAATAATAATTGTATTTAATTTGATTTGACTTTTGATCGTTAAATGCTAATATTTTCATTATTATGTAGGCCCGAATCAAACTTAATAGAACGCTCCGTACATTATCATACATAATGTATACATTTTTGATTTTTTATGTACGAAATTAAAGCTTACTAAGTTAAGTGGTACACGAACATTTTCAAAACGTATAGGTGGTACTCGGACGTTAAAAGGTTGACAACCGCCGTGTTCGGTTGTACGCACGATCCGTGTCGGGCGCGCGGGGCACTTAATTATTCGCGCGTAGCAAAATTAACAACTTAGGCTAGGTTCACATGGACGCGCGTTCACCATTCAGATGGCTGCGTGTCACGCGCGTTGTACGAGAATGTTCTAGTCCAAAACTACATTTAAAAAACGATATATAGTATAGTTCAGACTGTCATCGAGAATGGATGAGATAGATGCTGTGTGTTTGTGGGCCGTCCGCCGAAGAATGAGAAGACGCAGAGAAATGAGGGAAAGAAAATATTGGGTTCATCCTATTTTAAAAACAAGGCTTTATCATAGTCATTATGTCACGTTTTATCCTAAACTTAGAGAACGGGATGAAAAATCTTACAATTAGTTTAGAGTGTCCATTAAATCATTCGATGACCTATTGGAGATAATTAAAGACTCCTTAGAAGCTGATGAAAATGCAATAACATATTGGACGCGCGTCCATGTGAACCTAGCCTTATACTATGAACAGGGCCATATTTATGCAAGGACAAATGGGACATTTGCACTGGGCCCACTCGAAAGAGGGGCCCACTGACTTCAGCCTTATAAAATTAATTATATACCATTTTCATCATATTTTTGGAAAACACAATTTTACTTGGATATTTTTGTGGGTATGAAGTATAATGGGGATTTCGCGAAAACGATGGATCTAATCAACATTGACGATAACTTAAATTCATTAAAGATATGCAAATATCACATGCATTTCAAAACGTGGAAACGTGTCTACAAATTTTTATTACAATGCCTGTTACAAATTTTTCCAGTAAACGATCATTTTCTTCATTAAAAAAAATTAAAAATAGATTACGATCTACATTGAGTCAAGAAAATATAGACGCTCTGGGAATATTATCTATTGAACGTTATATCACAGCAAACCTAAATTTTGATGATGTTATTGACCACTTTTCTAAGCAAAAGGCAAGGAAATGTTTGTGAAAACTGAAATAAAATTAGATTTATAACATTAAACGTAAAAACATTTAATTTGATACCTATATAATATTTATTACCTATATAATATACCTAATATTTATTCCATGATCCAACTACACATATACTCGTACTAATTAACATTAGTATTATTATTTAATTTAAAAATATATTATGCGTACATTTTTATTTTAGCATTGAAGAAAATAAAGATGGACAATTTGGGGCCCAAAATTGTAAAATGTACTGGGCCCACAAATTGGTAAATCAGGCCCTGACTATGAACGCACCACGCGCGGACCGGGTGAAATATAAATTGTTCGCCTCGTCCGCGCGGGTACGTTTCGGACACGCGCGTCGTAGACCGTAATTATTATTATAGCTCGGTGTTGTATTATTGTCCATGATACGATGTGTTATTACGACGGAGCGTCCGCACTTGAAATCCATTCGTTTAACCGCACAACACGATTTATAATACGTACTTATTGAGCTCGTCGTACGCATAAATTAAACATTGTACCTAGCCAAAATGACTGCAAAAGCAATTTACTCGAAACATACAATTTTACACGACGTGTTGGCGGTGTTGCGCAATAGGTGCAGAAAAATCCCCGACCTCATGGTTATTATTATTATAATTTATAGTATAAATTGTTCCTACTGTTACCGGAGTACCGGACATACTCATTTTTCGCGGTCAAATTTTCGTGTGTGTGCTTGTGTGTGTGTGTGTGTGTGTGTGTGTGTGTGTGATAATACGCATTTGTACTCGTACATGATGTATACACTATAATACGATGATTATGATTTCGACATAACCGGTGTAAACGGTAAATATTAATGTGTTTTTTTCATTGTTTTGACCACAACGATGTTCTGCAGTGGTCGTAGAGGATTAACGTTCTTACGCCGACCGGCCGTCAATGTTACACCGCAAAACAATGAATTAATTACTATCGTTTGGATTTCGTTCCGTCGAAGCGGATATAATACATGTATTACGTATTATAATATATGCGCAAAAAAGTGCTACCCACGTCCTCCCGTACACAAATGTGTAGTTGCCGTTTGGAGGACCAAGTGTTTAACTGTCCGTCTGTCCCTGAAAAACACGTCACCGGACGGTAAACAGTTTAATTAATAAATATTAACTCCTCGTGTTAACCGCGATAGCTTAAAGGCAGTGTCTGTTCAGACAACGGTATAATTACACCGAGCAGTTTTATTACGATCTCGTACAACGTTAACTGATTTAAATGTTTTTTTTTTTTTTTAATAAATAAATTATCATAATATACAGGGTGTTCTGCCGAGGATTTACCCTTTGCTATATTATATCCTGAGATAATAAAGATAAAAAAATTATGTTATGTTATGTTTATCATGGTTTTTAATTTTTTTTTTTTTGTTTTCAAAAAAATTGTGTATTAAAGCAAAATGATCGGAAAACAAAACGAGATACCTAATGTCAAATCATTATATTATTAAATAATACACAATTTTTCTGGAAACTAAAAAAATTATTAAAAATCTCGAGGTTAATGAAAATAAAATGTTAAAACGGCAACATTTCAGAATAAAAAACTCTATAAAATGGCAACCTTTAAATTTTTCAATTATTATAATATAAAAAATAATTTTTTTAAATTGTTAACAAAACATTAAATTTAATAAAAGTATGAAATATTTGTAGTTTTTGTCCTTGCGAGTCTAATAAAAAAAAAAAAAGAGTTTCAATATCTTCGTTATCGCAGGAGATATCGCAATGGGTGAATCCTCGGTGGGACAATCAGTATAACAAAACGGTTATTATGTGTTTGAGTCAACGTAATGCAGCAGGTGGTGGGGTGGGGGGACAGTTACAGAATACTGTTTTTATTAGGAAGCCAGAACTCATAGGACGTAAGAGATGATAGAGGGTCAGGGCCGTGGATTTCCGCTTAGTCCTACAGAGCAGCTGCCTGTCAAGGGCCCCAACCTTGACGGGGCCTTCAGACAGTATACCCTGGTAGACGTACGGAAAAATATAATGTACACAAATTCAACTAATTTTATTATTCTGCCAAATCAATCATAAGGCAAAACATTGATCCTAATTATAATCTTGAGGAAAACATTGTGTAAATAATTTTTTTTCATCCATTAACCACCGAGAATAGTACAATCATGTAAAATTAACAGCTGCGGCCGCCTATACAATTTGCACGGAAAAAAGCTAGTCACACACGATTGAATACGTTTATCCTTTTTACTTATGTACGATAAGCGTGATTTTTTTTTTTTTTAGATGAATACGAGTATGCATTGCTAAACTAAACAGATTGGTTGTTATTGTTTATTTTTTGATCAGATAAGATCTCCTTTGAAAACTGTCTAGGAGCCCTGAGACCCTGATTTTATTCCGGCCCCGCAGAAAGTTTGACAGACGCGAAGATCGAGAGTTGAGGAGAGTATGAGGATAGAGTCGTGAACGTGTACACGTGAATCGGTCATTGGACGAACGACACAGGTGTTATGTAGTTTTAATGAAATAATAATAATAATCGTATAGTCAACGGTATGGACTAAAACCATAAACAATGAGTATGGCGCGCGCGCAGACAGTGCGGAGAAAATTCGTTAAATACGTGAAGGTACGAAAAAATTTGAATTTCTCGAGGTTGTTAAAATAATATAATTTGCGTGGTTCGTGTAAAACAACTTGCGCGTTGTTCTTGAAACGACCGATTCACATTTTATCGTATCATACGCATATTATACTTAGCATCGTCGTTTAAACATATTTTATTCGTTCGCGGTCCCCCCCCCACCCTGGCCTGCGTGCTCGCTACCGATTTATTTCGCAGTAAAATTCTTACGCGTGCGCACGCAATAATTCTACCATTCTATTATTACCATCATCGTTACTATTATTGTCATATTATTATGGTTACGATACTTGGCAGGTACCTACGTGTTGTTCGCGCGCGCGCGCGCGCGACCGACCGGTGACGATTTTTTAACACGACAAACGCGTTCTCCGGGGTCTCGCCGATGATGACGAGCCGTCGTAGACGTATCACTCCCATCTCTTTTCGTCGTACTCGCATTTTATTCGTTTGTACGTAAATAGAAACACGTATACGCGTGTGACACGGCCTCGGGCGATGATGATTGTCCACAACCGATTTGGCAGTCGCGTTGCGCTGCACTGGAGACCACGAGTGCGCGACGTCCGCTGAATACGCAAACGCGGTAATACGTAAAAAAACGCTCTTCATACCGCGATAACGCGTGACACGGCCGGTTATTATTATTATTACATATTATTTTTATCATTATTATCATCATCATCGTCATTGTTCTATTTGTTTTGCGTGCACGTGCGAGGAGACGCGTTAAAACAATATAATATGATTCGGTCGAGTACCCACGGTGGGCTTTTTGGCCCGCGCCGAGGACGGGTTATCAGCTGTAGATATGTATAACTACTGTCGATGATCACCGTTTACCGTCAAAGTAGAAATCGAATTGGTCCTTACGCGCAGGACACCCTGTATTGTGTGCACACGGTGACACACGTGTTCTCCGTTTAAAACCTACATTGTTTCCTTTACTTCACCGTGTGTCTTCCGATCGTCTAAGGCGCCCTCGATTAATCAACCGAGATCAACCGAGATCGACTGATCAAATAATTGAGTCATCAACTTTTTCCTCGCCGAGGGATTTTCGTTATAACATTTTTTCTTTTTCTTTTTTCGTTTTATATAAATAATTAATCGTCGACACAAATATGCCTACAATGCATTTTCCTGTTAACAAATAAAACATATCGTACACTCCGAGCACGCGCGCTTACGGGCGGTTTTTAATGAACTTTTTTTCCCATTTTTTTTTTTTCTTTCTTTGAGGAATTTTAAACAACCGTTTCGATGGTATTCGTCCGGCACCCACGTAGGTATGCACGCGTACACGTTTCACCTCGTGTTACGTTTTTATCATAATGTCACTCGTAGTGCACGTCCTCATGATGCATCCGTTACGATGGACAATGGTTGTGCGATAAGACATTATGTGCACTGTATATTATGCAAACATCAAGCTGCGCGATTAAAATTTATTTATGGCGTCGTTCAAAAGATCTTGTACGTGCTCACACTTACCTTTACGTACGTTTAAACATATACACGTGCGTAGCCTGCCTATATCGGAGTTAGATATTCGTTGTTACAGTCAAATCTTACCCCCTTTACCCCCCGCTCCCGACGTTAAGAATATCCTAGGATATTTATACGCCCCGGTATGATTTTCCTATAGCATTTTCGAAGTATTCAAATTATAATATAAACACTTTTCCTGGTAGAAATACTTGTCCAAAATGTTCGTCCAAAATATTGGACATTTTTTCAGAATAGGCCATTGCCTAAGGGCGGAAACATATTCAATAAAAACTAGGCCGGCATATTTTTATGATAGAAAACTCGTATGAGGATTCACAACTAATAAATTAAACAAAATCCAACTAATCATTGGTCGAAAATCAATAATAAATCTGAAAGATGAATAATCACGTTTCAAATCACAACTAGTGATGTAAAAGCAATGACTATTTAAGTAGATAGAGGTATCTATTATCTTATCATTCTTCAAAAAAAGCAAGCAAAGTTAAATTTTAGTTTGTTACACCTCTGAGAATTGTAAAAATTATAATCCAAGTTGAAGTATTAATATTATAATTATGTAAGATTATTATTTTTACATTAGGTATAAGACGTTTATTAGTTTATGGAAATAATAATATTGTGTTCGCGTACGAAAATGTGTATTGGTGCGCCCTATTTATTAATTATCAGGTGTTGTTATTTTCGTTATCATTTTCTATGGGCTAGGACATTTTAACCGGAGATTTGATTTTCTTAGTTTTTTTTATTCTTAACCTTTTTTTATAGACAACATTCATTTAACTATTTTACCTTTCAAAATAACTCACATTTTGTGAAATTGTTTAGAATTTATAGTAGGTAGTTTTTATATTCGTTTTTCATAGAATTGTTTTAGTTACCTACCTAATCTTAATGTTATACGAGAAATATTACGTAAAATACAAAAATTATTCGTCATGGCTTGAAATATATTTTTATAAACATTTGTTATTTAAATTTTCCATAATTCTGAATTCCATGTAGCAATCATATAGCATGCATATAGGTATACTAACAGGGTTAAAATTGGGGAAGAGACGCAATATTTTGGGCGGTACATGTTTCCACCAAACTATACTTTGACTGATATCAGTTTGCAATAAATCAATTTCTATAACACTTACAACTCCGTAAATTATTTTTTTGTTGATATAATAGAAAAGTACATTAAAACATTAGTATACGCTTTATTATTAACTATTATACAATATTATTAACACTATATACGTTAACATTTAAAATTTAAAATTCATTTACTAAAAAAGTCTATTTGATATTCATTCATTTTCATAATTGCATCATATTTTTTTCACGAAATCGTATCCGAAATTGATTTGTTTTAATACATTTTTTATACTGAAATTTAATAATACTATACTCGTATGTCTGTTAACTGTCAATAATGCCATTTCTGTATTCTGTTATGAGCTTTTCATTTATTTTTTGGCAACTCCTAACTTTTTGATCATCTGGATTATTATCAATGGAATATTAATTCAACGTATACATTCGTCTGAACTTCTGTTACTTTTTGGGAAAAAAGAATATCAATCAAAATATCATTTCGTGGAAACGGGTATCGGTCCAAATATAATTTGGTGGAAACGGGTAATTGTGGAAAAGGGAGAGATACACTTTTGGTGGAAACGGGTAATTGTGGAAAAGGGAGAGATACACTTTTGGTGGAAACGTGTTACACCCAATCTATTTTGACTCAGTCCCCTTACGATTCTACCTCTCATAGCGGTTTAAAAGCGACCCCTTTAAAGTTTCTCCGAAAATTTCTCTGGAACGCTGAATCGTTTGGTCAAAATAATCGACCACGCTAAAACATTTACTAATACGTTATGGATTTCGTAATAAAATTAATAAAAAAAAAAATAATTATTTAACTATATACTATATTATATCAACCGTAGTAACGTATCATTGGCAGTCGACCGAAGTCTGATTTGGTTCCGAGAAACAGTGTGTCGTACAAACAATAACTAACCCAAATCAAATATTAATTATACATTATATCACATATAAAACTAATTGTTAAAAATATTGTAAAACGGTTGAAAAGTGTATAGGGATCGTAGTTCGTGCCTCCCGGAGTTGTTTCTTCCCGCCTCAAGCGCGCGCATTTCACCCCCTAAGAGCTTGGACTTGCGAATCCGTGTGCGCACGTCATTTGGCGTAACAATCGCTCGAGCGTGTACAATAATAATTATGCACCTCACAGTGCTAATGAGCACCACTGCCGTGTTGCAATGAGCCGGGGTTCGCATGTGGTTTTGATAAAAACATAAAAACCCGAAACGATTACGATCTTGACAAAACAAGAATATTATTATCATTATTATTATTAAATAATATGACCATTAACGCTATTGTTCGGTGTTCCCTAATGATATAATAACATCATCGTGTGCAGGTATTAAATAATTATTATTATTATTATTATTACTAATTATTAGTAAAAACGGAAATCGACACGATGAAGGAAGTGTGCATAATGTGCGGCTGTTAATTATTATTGAAATTATTCCACCCCGCGACACCTCGCCATAGTTGTAGCCCCTCGACCGGTTAATAGTAAAGTTATGCACCATGAGCCGTATGACCATCGTTATTAGATCTCGAGAAACCCACGTTACCCCGTACACGTCACACTTGTTAATAATTACCGCGGGACGCGTAAAAAAGTGGCGAACAAATAAAAAAAAAAAATAACTTGTTTTCGGTTGTTTTTGCATCGCGTTTTTCTTACACGTACGCATTGTGTTAGCGTGTATTCGTACATTAACACGGAATTAATTTCGATGCGATAAAAATAGTATTATGTGTACCTACGCGTACAATAATACGACGATGTGATGTTATCACATCATTATAATTTTTATTTTTTTACTCTTTTACGAAAATTATACGCACGCAAACCGCAAATACCACAAAATTGTAAAATTAATGACGGAACAGAAAACTACAATGTCAACAGAGTACTTAAACCGTCGATTAACATGTATAATATTAAATATGAGTATAATATAAAATAATCAACGCTTGAGCAACAATGCTATTGACGTCATACAGTGTGTATCGAAACCAGATAGCACCACTAAATAATATACTCGTATATATATATATATATTTCTGTATAGTGAACTCGCGCGGTTGTAAACATTTTGGTTTTTTATTTTACCGGCGAAAAATTATTACCATACTTTCGTTATTGCTACGGTACTTAACGTCTTTCCGCAGTGAAAACCATAGGCGTAACTAGAATTGGCCCACACCGGCAGCCTAGATCTAAACGACCGGTGCTTCCAATAAATGCAACGACATTTGTCGAAATTTATAGTCGTAAGTTGAAACTTGTAACTACAGAAAAAATTTCCATTTTTAATAGTTTATTTCAACGTATGTTTGGGCAGTATTTAATGCATGATCATGCGTTCATATTTCGTTTTCTTGGTGGTTTCGAATGTTTATGCCATGCAACCCAACACAAGCGTTATTATGTTATAGCTGGGCGCAAGGGCGGATACAGAGGTCCTAAACGGGAGGGGCAATATATATAAATTAATAAAATAAGCTAATAGAAATTGTATTATTATTTTTTTTCATTTATTATAATTATAAAATGTTTCAGCACATTTAGTGCTATTACAACTTTTCAATTTTTTACAATATGTTTGTTATAAATTTAAATAATTATAAGTTAAAAAATGACACAATTATTAACAGTGAGGGTGATAATAATTTGATAACATATATGAATATAATAATAAATATAAAGTTTAGTATATTAATAATCTTCATTTCCTGATAATGAGTCTGTTATAGAAATGTCTGTTAAGAGAATGTCTTGGGGAAGTCTAGGCTGCAGTCGTCTATTGAGCGTTTTTTTTCCTATTTTGTAATGACGTGCACTGTCCAAGTTTTTTAGTTTGCCATGAAAATTTTTAAATTGGGTTTTAATCCATGTATTTATCAGAGGTATTCCTGTGTCGTTATGGATCTGTCGATTTCTCATGAACCACGGTGCTTTGAGACATATCCTTAAGAATTTATTTTGTAGGATTTGGATTTTATTTATTTTAGTTTTTGAGGCAGCAGCCCATACAGGACAGGCGTAAGTTATCAGTGGTCTAATTGTATTATTATTAATCAACATAAAATTAGTTGTGTACAGATATCTGTTATACTCTCAACAGAAACACTGGTGATGGGTCTGAACGTTTTAGAAAGTAAAAACTTTTAACTTTTAATATGAAACTTAATAAAAATATTATACTTAAATAAACTCAGTACTATATTACTTTAACTTAGTACCTTACAACGCCATATTAAAAAAAGCATTTTGATACAAACAAGTCGTTAAGTGTGATTGAATATCGGTATATTTGTATACAATTTAAAGAAAATATTGAACTTGCATGAACGAAATTTTTGCCATGATTAATTTCAAATAAAATATTTTTTTTGGGTATGGGGGGGCAATCGCCCCTATTGCCCCTCCCTTTTATCCGCCCTTGTATATGCGTAATATTTTGTAATATATAAATTATGGTAAAAATAATAAATCTATAAAGGTTGTGAAAAATATTTAATTTTTTTTTTAAGCGAAAAAAATATTTTGTCTGTACCTACCTGACACTATTATACGAGTACATAATAATATGTAATAGCTTTCTACGTTAGCTGTTTCGAATAGATACAGAATCCCGGCTAATATTCTTATAACCACCTGTCACATGACTTAATATTCATTGGTTTTGAATAAATAATTTCATCAAAATGTATATAAACATTACGAGACTGAAAAACTTGAAAAAACAATCGTCACAAAGTGGTTCAAATCGCATAAAGGGAGATAGGGGACAAAATATCAGGGGCATCGAGTTTACAACTGAGAAGGGAAGATATGAAATACGTGGATGAAATATGTAGTACCATATATTATTATGTAAGTATGTATATTATATTACGTTTCGTTTACTTTTAGTTTTTAGCGTCATTGAACAATGCGAATATTGTAACTTTTACACTGCACTTCTGAAAGGGTTCCGAGTCCGTTTATTGTTATACAATAAAATAGTTATACAAAAATATTATTATATTTTTTATTCCGTTGTCGAGTCACAGTTCAAAACAGTGAGAATAATGTCTTAAATGGTGTTCGGTGAAATCGATTAAAATACTATTTAAGAGTTCAGCAGATTTCAAGGGTGACTGCTGACTTAGTTTATCTTTTAAACACGAGCATTATATTAATATATGCTTTTACGCAGTCAAAGCGTTGATTATAATAATAATAGTATTTAATGTACGTAATCAA
Source organism: Periphyllus acericola (assembly GCA_949715065.1). Lineage (NCBI taxonomy): Eukaryota > Metazoa > Arthropoda > Insecta > Hemiptera > Aphididae > Periphyllus > Periphyllus acericola. The sequence continues at coordinate 66,776,720 of OX454264.1, forward strand.
CGGTTGAACCCATACATCGTCCGACACTTACTGTGTAAAGCTTAATACCTATGCATTTTCTGCATAAGGGGGCATCCGTTTGCGACTATATTACAGTGCTTTTCACTCATCATATTATGCATTACCGTCGGCATATCGGATATTATTAAATCGAAAAATACCACTTTAACTTCGTCATTGGGACGCGATCTGCGCTATAATTATTTTGCGTTGGCTATAACTCATCGGATACATATATTATTAACATAATGTTACTGTCGTTTTTTTTTTTCAAACTGCTCAATTAGTCACGCATTTGCATATTATAAAGAGTTTTTCGGCGTTTCAGTCTTCGGATATTCATATAATATTATGCGTCAGTGTACCTATATTTTTTAAACGTAATCGACAATCCTGCAACACTCCGCATGTAAACGTGGTCCATGCAACTCGCGTCAGTTATGTCTATAGCCAAATAGGGTCAAATCGCCGTTTTCCGCTGAAGTGTCCCTCGATCGTTATCAGTTATCACCGGTTTCCTGTTTCCGGTTTCCACCAAAGACTATATACTCGGTTTTTCTCCAAGTTAAATTAAAATTTGTTTCTGATATTTTTTAGAACCTTTTGGATGAATGTATATGTCGTTTTCGCTTGACTCAAGTATGGTTTTGACAAATCCAATCCCTAGGTCTAGTTTCTGAATAAATGCAGTATTTAATTTATATTTAATTTGAAAACTCAACCGGCAATATCTGAAAACACGTTTATTAAAATTAATGTTATTTCTTAAGAATCGACCAATTTTAATTTTAAACGGGTAAAAATACAAAATAATCGCGAAATGTTAAAAAATAGGACTGAAATCTAAAAAATTGCAAAATATTCAAAAATGTACGAAATTAAATTTTGGATTTAGATCCATATATGATAAGATAAACTTAAGCTCACTCTGCAATTTATAAAGCATCTTGTGAAAAATATGTGAGTGCTATGATTTTTTAGAGTATTTTTCTACGGAAATTTCGTCGGTATTTAGTGCATAACTATTGCACGCACATTTTTAATATCCTTTAAGTATATTCACGAACCTGAACAGGCTAAACATAACACTTATCCTGCCATTAAAACTCGGTTGACCAACGCCTTTTGAAAACTACTAGGCTCCCGTTGTCGACACAACTATATAGTTGTACGCAACAGGTGAGCACCAATCAACAGAGAAAACATTATAGCATGATCACCACGACTGACGTACGGAACGATGTTTTTTCGTTTTACTCCATACTCAGTTTAAAATGCACAATGTACGATCATTATTTCAAGAGACATGGTGGTATATTACGCAATACTATAATATGATTTCAAGGAGTTGTGTATAGGCAACTTAAGCAACCTACGAATGTACCCGTTTGTATATTGTTATTATTACATTATTATATCATATTATTATTGTCTTACACTTGGTTCAACTATGCGTAAAATAAAACAAAACAACGAACAACCAGTACCTACCGCTTTCTTTGATATTCGCGTATTCGATCACGCACTTTTATCACCGAGATAACTATAACAATAATGTATCAACGTAATCAACGCACCGATGAAAGTAAAACATTTTGGTCGAGCGTTTCATTCGCTATCAATGATAATCTGTAAATAACATTTTGATCTCCAATAACTCGTAACGCCATATATTTATTTTTCTAATACGAGTATTATAATTAACACCGGGTTAGTAAAAATAATACTGTTTGCCTACACCGGATTTAAATTTAATATTTTATCACTTGGAGTGTACTCGTATACATCGTTCAAGCAATCACTGGTGTACACCAGAGCGTGACAATTCCACTATTACACGAGATTGTTCTATTTTTTTTTTTCAAGTCTGTCTCGTATAAATCCCAGGTATTTTTCCTTGCCGTTTATGTATAGTATAACTTATTGTTCAGTAAAATCTCTACTTGAAAATTGTGTTTTTGTTTTACTGTTTCGACCATTTTACCGGATGTAAATTGTTATTTTATTTTACCTATAATTTATTTTGTTACAATACACCCGAGTGTGGTATATACTCCAACGAACATCAACCGAATCACGTTTGGTCCTTTTGTAAATAGATCAAAATGCACGTAGAAACCACGACTTTTTGATTAACCTGTTGCATTCGTGGCGTCAACAAGACACTTATTGTGCGGCTTACCGTGAATGTCTTACAAACGTTATTTTTCCACGTGATAATTTCTGTGTTAAAAATATTAAAAAACAGCTTTTTATACTTTTAATATTGGTTTTCGCGCTATAGTTTAATGTGTATCATTCGCACACGTATACTTACTAATAGGCATTTATATATAGTGTACAGGTAATTAAAAAAAAACTTCCTTTGCACGAGTATCTAAGGAAAAATTGATTTCTTTTTTAATTCGATAATAATTATTTCTCAACGCAGCACATTAGGTGTGATCATGTCATATTAGCATTGTACACTAAACGGTTATTCGCTCATGTGCGTTGTGACGGACGGGCCCTGAGGTTAGTGCAGATATACTCATAAAACACACCCACTTGGCCACTCGCACCTTACACACTCACACATACACCTTTGTGTTTATGCGGATTCCTTGCCGATGATAGAGACTATTGAGTGTATGTTACGTGATGGATTGGGTAAAAAAAAAGGCTTTGAGGTCCGAAGATCCTGTCTCCGACCCATGGAAAAACGTGTGCACGTGCGAGGCGTTCAACAAGGCTGCAGTCGGAGTAGGTTTGCAAATGCGCAATTCATACAGCATATGTGGTTTTCCGAATCGTCATCGTTAACCGCATAAAAGAATATACGTGTATATATTATTTTTCTGTAACGCACACCGCGACTTGGTAAAATAATAATATTCACAACCGGTTTTCAATCATCCGAAATGTTTTTAATGTAGGTATTTAAATTTCGTGTGCAATTAAGACCAAATTTTTATTTCGGTCCTAGGACGCAGTGTGCGGTGGGGAATTGGCGGATAAATCCAAAGGTCATTTATTGTCTTTGTTTCATATTATATTATAGCGTGTTGTTGTGTACAACTTACCATATAGTTTATATGCGGCGCTACTATATAAAACTGAAAACTAAATCTCGTGCGAGCGTATAAAAAACCCACGAGACGTTTAATGCTGCAGTAACTCTCGTTGTTTAACAGCGTGTTGTTATATTTTAAAAAAATCAAATAAGAAAATACGTCGAGTGCGCGGAAAAAAATGTATTGTTATATCATCACCACGTTGTTGCACCACTCATCTGTGCGGTGAGCACAATATATTCATTATTCGAAACCAGTTTCGTCTGCAGTTTTTCCTGCGTTCCGGTTTGTCGAGAACAAGGAAGTTCCCCGGGAATTTGAAAGAAATCTTGATGTCTCATGCGCATAACTTTAACAGTTTACCCACAACTGTTAGTAAATTATAGTCATGTTGATTAGCTATGCATTTCTATGATAAAAATCGACGTAATACGGTACAATAATGCATGTCGATTTTAAAAACTCAATTTTAACACCGAAAAATGATATAACTATTATGACAAAAAAAAAATGAATATTGATGGGAACTTTGTTTATCAGCCTTTTTGGTTCAGTTTCCTAGTGAGAGTTAAACATATGTAGGTACTTACAACAGGGTAGTATAGTGACACGACAAAACGTGAAACAGTAAGACTTCTTTGTGAGAGAGACTCCGCTATACGAGTACAAGTATATCCTTTTAGACAGACGTATAGACAGACATAATATGCACGTCCTCTAATTGATGGCAACCCGGAGGACCGCAGGTTAAGTAGGAACAGTCACAACGTATATCAATAACACAACAATAGCGCTTCGATAACCGTCGATTACACGCAATACACATGCAACCTAACTATACGTCATACACGTGCGTACGAGTACCCAGCTATAAAAATTAGTAAACGACTTTAATAAGAAGTAAAAAAAAATTAAAAAAATACCACCATCTAGTCCTTAGTGGATAATATTATTAATATTATTTTACAGTCGTACTCGTTGGCTTAGTTTTATCTTTTCGTCGTCTAACTATTAAATTATGCTCGTTTTATAATCCAACGCGTTTACCGACCGACCGCAGTGCCACATTTTCGGTGTCTCACAGTAGTAGTAACTAAATATTGTTTTACTATTTTTCGAGTTGTGTTATTTTATTTACTTTTCTTAAGGGATATAAGAGATACAAAATGGACTAGTAAGTATGTATTCAAGAGTATAAATTTGTCTACAACATTTTAAAACTAAACGTGTACCGAAGTAATGCATAGGCATGAAAAAAAATGTAATAAATATAAATTAAGAATTTAGTATCGTACGCTCAAATTAAATAACTGCAGAAGCCTGTTCTCCATGCACGATCAGGAATAACGATTTTTTTCGACGTTTTAGTATTGTTCCGCATAAAAATATTATTACTCGTATTATTATGATTAGGGCCCGGTTATAAATTTCATAAAGCTTAAAAACCATGAAAAAATTATTTATAAAACAGTCGAAAATGATGTTAAAGAATTACTTACACACTTTTTATGAAATTTAAATTATTTTATTTCAAAAATGCAAAAAAAAAATGTTTTATAAGAGTTATAACTTTGAGGTATCTGTTTCATGAAACGAATTATGTACTTGGAAAGCATTGTCTAAGATCACATAAAAAAAGAAGCCCTTTTCATTAAAATACTGGCCCAAACTATTACTGTCAACGACTCGACCTATATTATAAATTATGTTTAAAAACGTCTTAACGACGATGATCGCGTTTTCCGATAACTGCTTCGCGGTATTTTATGATATTATTTATTATACAGTAAGTCGTGTAGAGAGATAAAACGTATATTAATCGACATAAATAAAGAGGCGTGTACTTGTATATTAATTTAGGAGCGAAAAATAAATCCAATATTATTATAAAGTTCTCCGTCAACGTTACAGTGTGGCAAATATAGTGTACAATTTATGTAGTATTTAAGCACGTATAGTAAATGTATCTGTATAGTGTATTACTGCGTCAACTACTACAGTACACGCCTTTATTAATAACTGTATTGCGCAACGCGTTATGTAACAATAGATAAAATTCGATTAAGATGCTTTCCCACGCGCGTCGCTGTTTTCCACCGGTCCTTTTATACGTTTCCTATACTAGTTAATGTCAATACCCTTTGTTGGCTGTTAAGACGCTTGGTTTTTTACTATCGAATCGAATAAGACGCTCTTTCGATCGGCAGATGACAATAAATTACTAAAGTTACTATGCGATGATAAAAACGTAAATTTCCTCGTTGTAGCACGTACTGAGAGTGTAGAACAATAAAACCGAATAATAAACTATTTATTTCCTAGCGCATCAAAAAAGCGAAAAAATGATGTATGTATTTTTATATATATTTTTTTATTTTATAATTTTAATCAACCAATTATCATATAGGTTCTGTATACAAGTATTTGAATTGTACAGTATAGTTTACCGCTGTCTCACATTTTAATATTTTCGATTTATCGAGAGTAGAACCGAAGTACATATTGTGTTTTTTCGAATTGTAGAAGTTTTCACGGGATACTAAGCGTTTAGATCAATTTAAAGAGGTTTTTGAACTATCGAAGTTCGAATTATCGAGGGTCAACTGTATTACATCGACTTTTTAATTTTTTAGCTACCCATTGACTGACAGAAACGGTGCTCTATATCCAATATATTGTGATAACGACCCGAGTACACTTACGGATTTTGGTCGGTCGGTTTAATTATATTCTTACCAGTTCCGTTCCGCGTTTTCAAACTACATAATATTCCATTATATGTATATTATTATATACTATACGATTATCTCGAGACGGTTCGAGTGTTCTATTACCACGGTTATAAAATATACCTAACGCGCATTATTGTATGGTTAACCACAACACGGGTTTTTCAGTAAATTAATATTATGACGATTATGATCTATATATGTGAATTCAAAATACAATAATTATAACCTTATTATTTTTTTTTTCTGTTTTTCCGGAAAACAAAAATATTATAGAATAGACATTGGAGGATTTAATCGCCTAAGTACTGCAATAATATTTTTTCAAGTAGAGTTGAAAAAAAAACAAGACCAACGTCATCAGATTCATGATTTGATATTTGATTATACGTAATGATAACTTGAGTAAAACAATTTTTCCCTCGATCATCATTATAAAAAAACGGCAAAAATGTTATTATGGTACGATTAACCTGGTCTTGTATTCTTTTTTACGCTATGACACTAATTCACATCTGCCATTACCGTGTAATTATTTTATTTATATTACGATTATGGGCGAAATAATACGGATGTCGGTAGGATTATGATCAGGTTTTCCCATCTGACTACAACCGAACCGGATCTCATCTCGCGATCAACTACGAGTTCACAACTATACTTCAGCTTCCGAAAAAATCGCCGCGATAAGAATTGATAAATAGAAAGAAAAATCTGAATATCATTATTACCTATCACTTTTCTACATGCTCATTACACTAACTTCGAAAAAAAACTCAGAAAATCTAGAACACTACAACAAATATTTAGTTAGCGATTTCTTCTCCACCCCATTAAATATGATCACTATGGCTCGGATTTAAATGCCCTAAAAACCATCGATAAATGGTTTAAAAAGAAGCCAAAAATACATTTGATTGTAGGATGCCGTTAAAAAATGAACTATAAAGTATTTTTTTTCAATGTATTACCTTATTGGGTTCCTCATTATTAATTTATAAAAAAAACTAAACATTTATCACGAAAAAAATATTTACTTCATACGATGACGATGGTATTGACCGATATCTTTGGATAATATCATAAATTATTTAAATTTAAATTGTTCATTTGCTTATTTTGCCTTGTAGTATAGATAGTAAATATTCTTTTTTTAAATAAACAAAAAAAAAAAATTTAAATTTGCTAAGACGTAATAATATTATAATATACAAAATATATGTATTAAAACTAACAAAGTGACTGAAAAGTATTAAGAAATGCAAAATATACCTTTGAATTTCCTGTTACAAGAAATAAATAAACTCGAATTATTTTACTGATGCTTTTTCTATTTCATTATTATATATAATTTTATTTCATTCTATAATATATAATGCTCTATCTTGAATACACCATATAAAATTATATCACTCATTCAATATAGTATTTAAGAAAAATGTTTATCACTATATATAAATGTAGAACATAAATCAAATGTTGGCCAATAGCTATGTGGCAGAGGCTTAATTATTAATAAAAAATAAATTCTCATTTCAATTTTTATTTTTCTATTTTCGTCCTTCTTTGTTTAACTTAACTTTATTCTTAATTTAAATGTTACCTATATAAAGAATTGGACTTACACCTGTTTCATTATATTATTGAATAAATTATTATTATTTTTATACACACCCCGTTTGATCGTTATCGGTTTTCAGTTAGATATAGTTTATCTGGAACAATATTGTTACGGATATTATACACTATTATAAATTACGGGCTTCTATATACTAAAAAAAATTCGAAATATGCCATATAGTATAATATGTAGTCAAGAAATTTAAGACAGGCAACAAATATACAAGAAAAACAAATTGGGTAATATGGTAAAAAACTAAATAATGCATGATTTTTATTCGATGAGTAATTTTGTTATTTTATTAATTTATAAGGTTAAATGTGGTAAATAATTTAAAACCAAATAAACAACTTATAATTAGGTGAAAACTATTATAATAAACGAAAAATATATTATGCATTTCCAATTCTTCTTCCTTTTCGTCTATCTGTTAATATATTTTTCAAGGATAAGAATGATTGTTCGACGTCAACCATAGTTGTTGGCACATATTCGAAAGAACTTATAATACTGTCGAGTGATACATTATATTGTATTACTTCCAGAGTCCAGACCTCTGTTTTTATTGGTAATATCGTGAAATTTTTTGAAATTAATTAAATGAAAATGTTGTCAAGCACAATTCCGAAGCAGAGTGAATATTTTCTTTTATTTCATAAATTATTGAAAAGCTTTCATACAACGTCTTAAAGACTTAAACGATACACAACAATCGTAGTCAATTATAATTATCTTTATTTCTATTATCATATATTAAGTAGGTATACCTAAACTATTTATTTTTAGTTTTCTACTTGATATATTAACTTTATTTTATATCTTTTTTTTTGAATTTACGCTTCAATATTATGCTATAAATTATTTAATTTGGTAAAAATATGCACAATTATGTAATAACAATTGAAAATTCAGTTATACACTACGAAAAAACTGCGAAAGAAAAATATATACAATTGCCTATAAATCCGCGGTCTATTCATTACAACCCATTATACATCTGTATATTTCGAACAAGTCCATTTAAGTTCTCATTGAAATACCAAAAGAAAAAAAAAGATTAATAAATAAATAGATAATAATTAATGTTTTTCACTAATTATATTGTCATATTGAACTTAAGTGATTATTTTCTAATCCTGTGAAACCCAAAAACTAAAATTTCCTCAAACCCGCCACTGGGGTTCGCAGCTTACTTAAATGCAAAGATAATTCAACATAACGAATCGTCTGCACTTTATTTCGCATCGATACGTGAAAACGTATTTAACCACATATAGCAATCTATATCAATAACATATAATATTGTTCGTCGTTCATTCACATCATCCGTATAATGATTATAGCATTTGGATGGAATACTTTTGGTAATTAATTATTAACATATATTTTATTATTATTATTATTATTATTATTATTATGCTACGAGTGTTACATGATGAGAAGTTCGAGATATGCTATAAAATTATATGTGCTACGCACAGGTACAAAGGTACGTCCATTGATAATCTTATAGTAAAAAATATTAGGTAACTATTCACTTATAATTTTCAACGATAATAATATGTTAATATTAATTATAACTGAATATGCGAAACAATAGTTGTCCGATAGATATGTAGATTAATTCAATTCAGCAATTACAGTATAATATTACTAACAATAGCTGCGCGCATAGTCGGACATAGGTAACCTTTTCTAAAATATTATTATCTGGTGCGATTTGTGTGCCAATAACAAGACGATGACAAATGTCGTCAGTACATCATAGAAATAGTCCAGAGAATATTAAAAAAAAACGCGAGTGCAAATTGGCGATTGCAGATTTTAAAATGGCGTCCAATAACTGAGAAAGCTCTGAGGACGTATCTGCGAGTTCAGGGGTGCACTATCGCAGACGTTGACATTGTAATGATTTGCAAAATTATTATCGTCAATTTGGGTAAGTCAAACGATAATATGTGTTATAACTCGTTTATGACGTACGTTTCGTGCTGTCGCGATGTCCGAATATAATATTTCTATATGCTGTTTATAATAATTATACATTAGTAAACGTTTGCAAAAATGTAACTTATAAGAATCGACTCTATGTTTGGGTACCCTAGAATACTATATAGGCAGCAGGCCACTTTTTTTAACTTCAAGTCAGTGTAACCTTGTGCGAAAAACTCACCCCTGATGTGCAGGATGATAATGGTCTAGAATGCTTCTCACTTAATACACGTTGAATCAAATTTTGTATGTTTGTTTCCACATACTGTCTGTTTCTAAGTGTTTAAAAATTATTATAAATCAAAGTTTTTCGGTATATATATTATGTAAAAATGAATAAATAAAAATATTACTGGCATATTTCGAAGTGTTTATATACCCGCGGGCAATTGACATTTGGTGAAATCTGTAATACTTGTAACACATAATCAATACTACTTATTCCCTCATCACTTTTGCAGAAGCAGTGTTAAGATGTTAAAATAAGGATTTAATAATATTCAAAAAAAAAAATACACATAATATTATGATAATTATAATTTTTTTTTTTATTCTTATACCACATCGAATTACCATACGAACAATAGTAACACATACGATTAGTTAAATAATAATATTATAACTGAAATGTAAAAATTATTAATTTTTTTATAGTCAATTAAAATTATTTATTTTAGTATCTCGTAAATAGCGTTACGCACATACAATGCCGAATTGTAGATTTTATTATATATATATTATATATATTAATATAGTGCGTGTATTATAATACAGTAAAACCGTATATGATATCTATTTTAATATACGTTATTTAAGAAACTGGTTTGATTAACGAAAACATAAACGTTAACCTTTATAGTAAAACATAATGAGTAGTGTCAAATATACCAAACTGTCAAGGACGATTCCGCGCATACCGTTTGAATAAAACAAAAAATACGATTTTAATTCTATAGGTAAATATTATATTAAATTAAAATGTGTATATCTACAGTAAAATATATAATATTATATTTGGTTGTTTTCCAATCCACGTGGAGAACACGAATATTACTGCGAGTATAATTGATACCTTGTTGCATTTTGTCGGAAATATGTTTCACGCAGAATCGCTGCTGAAATCACCTTGAGCGTAATATATATATGTGCTTACCGTCTCCTTCGATCCGCTCCTTCGATTTTTCACCCGATGTTGCCTGTCTATCCTACTTCCTTCTCGTCATCCGTTTCCCTGCTCCGTCATCGACTGTTACACTGTCAAATAATAATTACTCCGATGAATAATCGTTTCCTTGTTATACCTATATAGGTATATTATAGGTATATCTATGCGTGTTTAACTATTATGTTTTTACACGATTTTACCACCCTATATTTCATATTACATATTATTATTAAGTGATTGAGATGGTTTAATATTATTAGTTATACTGTACGGAAAATAGAAAAAAATCGTCCTTAGAATCGCTATAAAACCACGAGAGATACATCGAATCAGCAAATAGTGGTGTAATTGGGTAAACCAAAATGGAGAACTTATACAGGAAAAAAAAATTTCCTAACATTTATAATGTAGTACAGATTTGTCTTTTGTTTGAAATACGCCTTTGAATGGTATCAATAATATTGGAATCAATTTGTTCCCATATCGGTTTTTCTCGGTCATTATACCTATATTCATCTCCGTTGTTTTTTGACAAGCGTGGTTTATGTTATGAGCTTTTTCAAACTACATATTTTTATAAAAGTAACATTGTTCTTTAATCATTGCATGTTATTATTGGCTTTTATACTTGTTCAATCGGTGTAATATTATACTACTATACTGTAGTCTTTTGTTTCAAAGACAATTATATTACGTTAGAAGATATCATTATTCGGTGGTAAATCAGCTGCACGCACGTATACTCAACATATATAGTATGGTTTTGTAATTCTTCTGAGAAACAAGTTAATACAATTCTTTTTCCTAATTTTGAAATAGAATTTTACATTTCCCTCACGAGTCGTTTTTGCGCTAACTCATATCATTGTGGCTGTTAAACTCTCGTAAACTAAGATCTTTCAGTTAATAATATATGGGTACTATCTTTAACTAGACCGTTTTAAAACACGAAAGTATTTAAAAGTTTGTTCATTTTTAATTCATAGTTTTTACAAACTAACTTGAAACCTGTAATAAGAACATTGTAAATTCACTTGTAAATAAATTTTGAGTTCAACAACTTTTGGTATGTATATTATAATATTACAATCGTTTATGATGTATATTTGTGTCGTTATACTTATCTTGCTATTAAAAATATTAAAGATATTGATATACTTAAGCCGGAATGACTTAATTACAAATAATTTATATTTTTAAAAAAAAAAATCATAATTATTAATTCATTTTTTCTGTATTATATACTTATTAGCTGACCCGGCAAACATTGTTTTGCCATATAAATTATTTCTAGGGAATTTATAGTGTAGAAAAAATATAACTAACTTATTATAAGTGTGTAAGGATGTGGTAAATGAGTGAAAGAGGCATGGATCGCTGTGAACGATAAGGGAATATAAAAAAACAAAACACCAAACTTTAATTTTTTAAACTTATTATAATTTATTCCTCAAAATTATATACATCATTAATAATTAATTACGACAGTAACACTAACAAACAATATCAACTTCTTAATGCTATAGCGTGAACAATATTTTTTGTTAGCCCATCTTTAGCTAACACAAACAAACTGGATGGTTTACCAACTCGAGAGCATGCCACATATAATTGTCCGTGTGAAAAACATGGTGTGTTCCAATCGAAATTATAGATCACCAACATAGATTATATTCTGAAGTTCTGTATATCAGGTTCTATCCGAATCCTTTAACATCGATCAGATATACAGCTTTCAAAGGGGGTTATGATCCCTGGCATGTATATGACCCGAATTATCTAGGCCATTGTCCTCTCTAATGCAAGAGATAAATTATACACAAAAATATATTGACATTTATAATTTAACATTATTAGTATTTAAGTATAAATAAAAGTGAGAGAATCCTCGCTCAGCGTTGTGCAATAACCATGTTGTGACAACAATTTATCACTACTACCTTAGTACTTAGTCAAACATTAGAAATATTTTACTTTTGTTAGATTTTAGAAGAACGAAAAAAATTTATTTGGACTATTAAAATTATAAATGTATACAATAATTTTTAATAACGAAAACAGTACAGGGCAGTATTCACAACACGATTGTTCACTCTCACAACGGTCTATGGAATGGATGAATTACTTGAAATGCAATATCGCATAAGTCAGTAAGAATATAGGTCGTATAATCTTAAAGGCAGAAGGAAGAAAAAAAGAAATAAATAGATAGGATATGGGTATAAATATATAATAACTTATAACAAAACGGCGCGCTAGACTTTGCTCTTATCGTTGTTGTTCATTGCGTTCAGCTCGTGCCTATTATGGTTGAAATTCACGAAATTGCGCCATACTCACACGCACATTCGTATCATCGGATTGGATTTGTTCTTCTGTTCTTTGCACTATTCTATTTCTCTATTTTTTAGCCGCATTTATTTTATTTATAAAGGGTTAAGTCTTGTTAAGGGTGAGCCACCTTTAACACCTTGTGGTTTAAAAAATAGTTTATGACCTATTCTCAGACCTACCAAGTATACACAAAAAATTTCATGAAAATTGGTCAAGCCGTTTCGAAGGAGTATGGTAACTAACGTTGTGACATAAGATCACCACATATTGATTTTCCATCTGTAGGAGGCGGTGGTCGTGTGGTGCTTAGATACTCGTATAGTGGAAACCCCTCCCGCCAAGGAAATACTTTACTCCGCAAGTGTTATCTTATTAGCTGGTGTCAGCATGTTGATCGTTAAACGTGTATACATTATATAACTTCATTAAAAGATTTGAAAATGGTTAATATACTTCAGTCGATATTATACGGTTGTACGTGATATAATGTAATAATATACAATTTTATTATACATACTACTATAGTGAGATATCTATATCTGACCTTCCACCCTCTTCGCACCATATCGAACCTATTTGCGCCTATCCGCACGTGGTTTCAGCATAGCAGTCATCTTGTCATCGGAAGCTTAATGGAATATTATTATTGCGTAAAGTTAATTTATCATTTCATAGGAGGGGAAAAAATAAACTGTTTGTTTGACAGCCGGTAACTGTCGGTCATTCATCATCCGGTAGAATATGCACATGTACGCCGCGCACGAGACCACGAGCAAGCCATTAGACAAAATGGAATATATTGCATGCCCGCTTAGATGCACAGAATAACACGTTTAGGTATACCTCCTGCACGGACTTCCACTTCTTCGCTGTGTCTATTAGTCCATCACGATTTCTCCATATATAATCGATAAGGACCCATGCACTGATGATGGTGAACAGGTGTACCTAATTTAACTGCCGATTCGTTACGTCCGTATTCCATGTACCTAATTTGCATAACACACGAATTTTATCGATATCAATGAATTAATAAATGTATACAATATATATATTTGAATTGTTATCGTTTAATCGTCCGATAGAGCTTGACGGATAACATTTTTATTTTGTTAGTACGTGCCGTATGGCAATGATTATTAGCATAATGATTAGTATTAAAAACTAATAAGCCAACTATTAAAAAAAACGTAGACATCATCACACGCGCTATATCTTGAAATATATCATCGATTTATCACTGATAGTACATTAAAATAATAAACGTCGATATTTGAATAATTACAGCGTTAATAAGCGTACCTATATTATGTATGTACTATGTACATAAATCAATGATTTCGAAAAACCCGAAACAATATAAGAATATATAAGAAACACTTAACATTATTAGTCCTATCTTCGATTCTGAAGTGTGAATTGAATATTAACAACAATGGTTTTAACATTTAACATTCAACTTCCCATATCTCAATGCAATATAATATAAAAAAGAGGTGAAACTTCTAAATTCCGCCTAGATACAGGGACAGATAAATACTACATTGGTCTTTTATACTTGAAACCCATGTACCATTGCTCTGATTAGTTTGTAATTCTAAAGATGGTTATTATAGAAGTAGAACCAAAATATATCTTAATAGGGTATAGGTTAAACTTTTAATCTTCTAACTTTTGCAAAAAAAAATAATGAATATTCAAACGCTATTAAAAATTGTTTAAGAAAATACGTACAATTATTTTTTATTAACCAGTTATATGTAATTGTATGTATGAGGAACTTTTTATTAAATTTTCAAGACTTTTGGTCACATCACAATAATTTACTCAAAATTGTACATAAAAATGCTAAGAAAACATGAACTGTATAATATCTATATATCGTTAAAAAAAAATTAAAAAAATTTTGATTACATCATTTATAGTCAATGACGATACAAATATTCAAAAAATATGTCTTTTTTTTCTTCTGTTGGTCTTTTGCAATTATTAAGAAAATTATTGGGAGTTTTGTAAAATTATCCTATTAAAGTACCAACTAAACAACATTTCTTATCAGAAACCTCTTACGATTGCGGTGATCGGAGTAATCCTTCTGGTCGAAATCGTATACTCAGACATAAAAATGATAAAAAAAAATTCACTTCATGGTAAAAACCAAAAGCTTACTCGTTTCACTTATAATCTAAAAAAATCAATTCATTAGAGCTTACCTTGATAATAAGAGTATATTTTAAGTTATTATAATATGTTATAGTATGAATCATATTCTCTGAACAGTTAAGGTGATTTTTTTATTTTAACTACGGATTCTGTCATAATAAGATTTTACATAAAACAATAATAACATCTATTTTTGTACTTAAATTTTTTTTTTAATCTCACATAACTATTCAAATTATTATTTATATTATTTAACTAAATTCAAGATGTGATTAATATAATATAGTATACGTATAGTGCATAAGTAGGTATCTGGTATATAGTATACACTTTAATATATACTATACCGACCTTCAATCTGAATCATTTTTTCGTGTCCCGACAACATTTTCAAGTATATATTACCTTAAATTAATTTATTTTATATACTATATTGGTATTGCGTTTTAAATAATGGAATAATCGAATTAGTCACAACTTATAACTGTGACGTACATTCACGGGCTTACTTTAAATGTCCCGGTTCACAATGACTAAATTTGTTGATCTTATCGGCAGGAAAAATACATATAATTTGTTTTTTCATATTTTTATGAGTATTCAATGAAATCACAGATATAATTATTTGAAAATGAAATAATTATTTTTGTGCGTCTTTGGCAATAACAAAAAGCAAAATTAATATTTATGGCGCCAAGTTAAGTTATTATAAAAGTAGTATCTGTTTGTATTAGTTATCTTAGAGGATAATAATTGTTTTCAACAACTTGTCCGACAATCGCATCATAATCGTCACGGTACGATCGAATCGTTGTAACACTCAATGTAATATTTAAGATTGTAATCATAACGGAATTCCGTTTCGGTTTGTCTAAAGTTCACCGTTTCTGTTCCACCGCGTTCCTCATTCGAATACGCGTGCCACAACATCAATAAATTCTTATTGTTTATCGACGAAGATTTGCCAAATTGCTCGGGGAACGAACCTAGCCGGACATACATAATATAATGCAGCGTTCCAAACCGTTTGGCGATTTACTTTTCCTTTTTGTTCTCCTCTTAAGTAATATTGACTTATTTCGATTTCTTTCCCTCATCAACTTCAAAACCATAGACCATAGACCCATCCCGTTCTGTATACGAATGTCGAATGTTGATCGGTGGTTAGAGCATAATATTATTTCAATAACGCATTAAAGTATTGGTTTTATAATAATACAGATACACCATTATATTGTTAAAATCGGTACCTAACGCTTCAGTGGACGCAGTCACTAGAAGTCGCGGTAATCGTTTGCATTAAACTCGTCATAAACACCGAAAGAAACAATAAAAACTATTGTCGAATACCTGTTTTTATCAAGTTGAATGCGAATGATTACAGCGACATCTAGTGACTGCGTCCACATAGGTGCTACTTATTTTAACAATATAATAGCATAAATATATATAATAATATTATAGTTATACAGTGGTCGCCGCTTATAGTGTTTACTGGTTATAAGAATCAGCCGCTTTTAGTGATCCAAAATGTCAGGAACGGAACAAACAGCCGTCTTCAGTGCATTTTTCACCGCGTACTGTGGTTAGGTTTTCGGTTATAGTGATCAGAAATAATCGTGTCAAAAATAAAATTTATAATAAAATTACCTATTTTTATGTACACAAAGGAGGAAAAACGATTACGAACGACCGTCCTATCTTATCCAATATGACCACGTAATGAGTGTACTTCATATCGTAATATCGTATATATTTGAAACCGTTTGTGTTTACGTAAATACCGATATGTACACGGATGACAGTATACTCGTACGTATAGACATACTCGTATATAAAAAATATATATTTTACTTTTTAATTTTTAAATTTATATTTAAATTCAATTAATACTACTGTATTTCGATATTTTGCACAGTATTTTTAATGTTTTGTACAAAATAAAATATGTATATAAAAATAATTTCGTTATTTTTTCGATATTTTTTGAGTCGCCGCTTATAGTGGTTTCCGGTTTAGTGATCAAAATACTCTCGGACGGATGTGATCATTATATACGGCGATCACTGTATAACACGTTATATCGGCTAACTAGATCGGCGAAGCACAAAATGAATTCGATTATACAGCGCTATAGCTACAATAGATGCTACAAAATAATGTATAATACAATTATTCCACGTACACCGTATACGTATTCATCGATCCGCGTGAGTTAATATTTCCTAAAAACCACGCGAAGGCGCTCGTAACACGCAGTACGGAATACCGAAAAAATGGAAGTTCAACACTGCAACGACTCGAAATGGTTGAAAAATGGATTCAATCGACATTATATTTTCGAGAACGCGACCAAAAATTAGATAAATTACTGTTCAGTTAATAGCTTTTATTTCGTTTTGGGACAAAATATGTTAACGGTCGCCGTTAAGTTAGAAAAAAAAGTACACTTATTTCGAACTTTAGTTTTACAATTGTTGATAACGTATGTCGTATGTATATTGTATATATGTATTAAAAAATAGTTTTGCGTGATTTTATTCACACTCTCCTGATAAAAGTGCTTTTTTGAGTAACTACTGCAGGATTAAACTGTCCAGATCGTAATATCATTATTGTTACGCGTGCTAACGTACGGTGATAATTTACTTGTTAAGACCGATATATATGTCGAAACATAACTAGAAAACAATAACGTATACTAGCAAATCATTCTGGATAGAAAACCACAGCATACTCTTTCGGTCTTCAAGATTCAGAAAACTGTAAATAAAAAAATTGAATATGTACTGTACTTATATAATAATATTAATTTGAAAGCCGGAAAATTACTTACGAGAAGTGTCGATCGTTTTTCTAGAAATTTGGAGAATTTTTCAATTTGTTGTTTTTCACCAACTGTTATTGTGCTTGAACAGTCGAATATATAAAAAAAATCTTAAACACGCCAGTTTTAATATTCTACGCTAACCTTGTAAACGTGCAATACAAATCTCGTATGTTACTAAACAAAACAAATTGCTCGTTGAGAAATTATAGACTTTGAAGTTTGAACAGAACATAAACGAGCGTATAATAATAATATTATTATGTAGATATTATCTACTATATCTAATAATATACGCCTAGGGCCTATAAATATTTACGTAAAGTTCCAACATTTAATTTTTAAATTAATTTACCATTTTCTTTTCTGTTTTTATTTTATTCGTCATTATAAAACAATTATCAACAATTACAGCCGAAATTATAAACCTGTTTTACTATAATATGAGTATGTACAAATAAATTAAATACTAAAATCTTATAATATCTGTATCGAAGTAAAACATGAAAACCTAATTATATTCCGCCTGCACACAATACTAAATCGCCACGTGCGTCTATATACAAATGATGTCCAAAATTCTTGTTGCGATTTACAAACCTATATTAAAAGAAACCTATACAGTATTTAGGCAAATTAATCTACCCCATATTATAACCAATGAACTAAACACCAAACCGCCTTGGACAAGAAAATACCCAATTAATACAGAACTCAGTTCATTATCCAAACAACAAACTCCGCACAATATTTATAGAAACCATTTAAAAAGCATAATTGAAAACTATAAAGACAACCAAGAAGTATATACAGACGGATCTAAAACACACGAAGGAGTCGGACTATCAATAATATTCCCCAAAAAAAAAATACTGTACAAACTACCTCACAACTGTTCCATATTTACAGCGGAAGCGATGGCTATCCTAAAGGCTATTGAGATCATTAAACAAGAAGAACACTCAAAGTTCATAACTTTTAGTGACTCACTATGCACCATAAAAAGCATCCAAAACCAATTCAATCCCGGGGACATTGCAACAAAAATTCAAAACAAACTAAATGAAGCATATGAACATGGAAAAAAAATAACCATTATGTGGATACCCGGACACACAGGAATAAGAGGAAATGAAATAGCGGACGAACAAGCTTCACTCGCAATAAATAATACCGACACACCCTTGATAAAACAAGTCTCATACGATGATACAAAAAAACGCATTAAAATAATCACCAATGACAAATGGCAAAACATCTGGTCCAAACAAAATACCAAACTAAACGAAATCAAAGGCGACACTATCCAATGGCATAACCCACTACTCAAAAGAAAAGAAGAAACAGTAATAAATAGGCTACGGATAGGACACACTAGAATCACCCACGGTTTCCTTATGGCTAAAGAGGAACCCCCAATCTGCACAACCTGCGGAACAAATCTAACCGTCAAGCACATCATATCCGACTGCATAAAGTATAATCAAGAAAGGATCAAACATGGGATATCACACAACCTCGACGCAGCTCTCGGAAACAATCACTATCTCAATACAAATTTAATTAACTTCCTCAAGCAAATCAATATTTATAATCAAATCTAAAGTAAAATATCCTATCATTTTTCACATATTATCATCCAAAAAAATCTAAGTACTAATACAAAAATATGTAAATAGTATGTAAGCAAATGTAATGTAAAAAAATAAAATAACTAATGGCCACTGCTGCCAAAGTTGTAAATGATCAATAAAAAAAAAAAAGTATTTAGGCACCAGCAGCTTCTAGCTTCAGTTATACTAAAATGCACTCAGTCGCCCGTGGTTAAGTTGACCTGGTGTTCGTGTTTGGTCGTTATTGATTTTTAATCACCATCGCGGAACTGACGATTAATTAATTAAATTTATTTTAGAACACCATCGACGTATTATAACAATGAAACGGCTTTACCGATAAATTATTGTTCCTTGTATATGATTATTTTTCCAACAAACCAACGTGTTTAATATGTCCACAATACCGACCGCAGTTAACTTCTTCTAGAAGCATTCATAAACGATATGGTGTACTACGGTACACCACTTAATATCCATAAAAACAGACATAAACTCTTTCGATTTCTCGATTTCTGATGGTATCCCTGATATTTTGATGGTGTAGGTATTATATATTTTACTCATTTTTCAACAAAGTTTTCGACACGACAAAGATTGGTTTTGCAATCCATAGCAATCAAATATTATTGGGGTGCAATGAAAAATCTAATTGGCCGTAGTGTATAATTGCGGACGATGTGCTTAAAATATACGTTACCACCGTGCACGTGGTAATATGTTATAAACGCGTTATCTTTTGTAACCGACAGTCGGTTTGACGGCGCGCAAGTTTAAAGGCGTTGACCGATGATTCGGACATCCTTATCGACTTCAGACGCCTAATTTTTGTGTCTTATCTCGGTTGACTAGTTTCGGACTCCACTTGTGCGTGGTTATTATGCATACGTATATTATATAGCAGTATACACGCGTTCGTATGTCGTTCTTCGCTAATAAATCGTATGATATTTTAGACAAAACTAATTTAGACATAGAATGAGAGTATATTTTGTCATAATTATTATTATTGTAGTGAACATAGGAGGTCGAATACGAAATATTTGCGATGGAGGTGACGGATCGGGTGCAGATGCCAAGAACGTAGGAAGTATAATATTATTATGGTCAATACCCATATGCGGTCTGTGGTCATATGACTCCTAAATAACGATATGACATAATAAATACCATACATACCATATTACCATATATTAAACATTATATACGTGTGTGCGCAAGTATACTAAATAAATCCAAACGACCTTTATATTCGAATGCGTACCGGGAAAATATTTAAAAATTCTAACGGTGTTGACCAAAAAAAAAAAAAAAAACACAAACGTGTCAAGCCCTATTCGGAATATATTATACATGTAAGACACTGTGCACAAAACATGTAGGATATATCATGTTTTTTTGTCGTATCGCGTAGGTACCAGCACGACAGTTAGAGAGGTGTGGGAAACACCGAAAGCACCCGGTAACGGTTTTTTTTTCTGTTAAACTCATATAATATTATTTAAAAAACGATTCTCTACTTTGCATTAATAAAACAGCAAAGCCATGTCGTTTTCATCGCATGACCCGACACAATTCACTATCCGTTCGTTATTTTTTATCGGTTGAATCGCTAAAGCCGAACGATTTAAATAAGGAATCTGCCTGAGAGAACACTTGCGAGACGCATGTATAATTTAGTATAACATAAAATTTAAAAATTAGACGAAACACTATTCTAACGGACGTGAAACTATATAATTCAGACAATAAAATATAGCAATAATTTTCCTAATCCTCTTGCTCTGACCGAACAAAAAAACCAATTGTTAATTATTACGTTTTTTCATGCTCATTTGCACATGCAAAGCTATAGCGTAGATATATACAATGAATGGCTATATATACGTAAATAATAAAAAATATTTTTGTTCATATCTGAAAATCTAATTAAAAACATACAATTCGATAAAAATATCAAAAAAATGCTTATTTTAGTGTACTTTTATTTAAGTATTTATTCATTTCTAATCACGAACCTAAATACAAAAGTTTTTCAAGATATATTATTAAACTGTTCCCATGATCTGTATATTTGTAGAATTTAAAGTTTTTTTTTTGTGCTATTTTAATTTAATTTTCAAACAAAAATAAATCGTATTTCAGATGGTTTGGGAAAAGATTACAATACAATTTAGGGTACTTTAAGAGTAAAAAAAATTGCTCGATCCTATATAATATGTTTAACTGTTATATATTCCGAATAGCTTTTTACAAATGTATTCGAATATATTATATTCCACTGTGAAAATATAAATGTATTCTCTGAGTATAAATCTGGACGTCTCAACCACAAGGTTATTCGAGTAATTAAAATATTTTAAAAAGCCGGTACCAGTAAACAGGTAGGTACGTATATATTTGTGTGTATTGTGAAATCGAATGTTTGTCCTTCGTTGCTATATATTTCTATATACTTCCTCCAGGGACAGACGACCCGCGTCCGTAATTCGAACGTTGTGTAGGTTACCGAAATGGGCGTATCAATTGCATTATAGTTCTATTGATTTGAAACCAATAACGGACACTCTATTGTTGCACTGTTCAGTTGCTGTAGAGTCCAAACGTTTTTCTCCCACTTACCTATAAATATATATTATGTTTATGGCCATTAGGGAATGGTGAAGATCAAAATATAACGTTTTAAAAAATATACGACCGATTTCTAATCCAACTGATTGTGATTCTACGCGAAACTGTAATGCGTTTTCTGAACTCTAAACAAAATGTTTCGTGAAGAGACAAAGAAAAAAAAAACTATCGTTATAATACGTGTATATCGTAAAACAAACAAATTCCTCGGAAAACAGGAGCGGCAAAAACCGGCATGCCCACCCTACCACCACCATAATCCATGCTCTTCTATTCCTAATAATATACGTTATATTATGTGGTTACGACGTTATACTACATATGACCACAACGAATCACGTCTCTCTTTGTCTCTTTTTCTATCTCTCACTTTATCTTTGTCTATGAGTCTTCATCGACGTTATTGAAACGAACGTCTGCGAGTTAATAATATTATGCATATTAATCCGACGTTCGTCGGGCACGGTAAGATTTCTACGCCTATTCAAGACAGATACTCGCAGGTAATTCAAAAACCTTCAGTTGCATATGCGGTACTTACTTGTACTGTAATATTATATTACTCGTTTAGATAAAGAGCGAGTTGTTCCACGGCAGGTAAATATTCGATGTAAATGGTATTTCGAAGCTAAACAAATGTCCGTTTAAAATTTAAATCATTGATTTGATTCCCAACGTGTGCGCTACCGCCTCTTTGTGGTCATTTTTTATTTTGAAGGGGGCGCTAAGGAGGACGTTCGTAAAACAAATAAAAAAGTAAAAAAAGATTGGGAAACACTTGTTAAAATGCTCAATTATTTGCAACAATGGCACCACGAAAAAGGGTGTTGATTCGAGTTTGTATACCTTTAGCAAATATAGTATTAATGTGTTATAATTTATTGTGTATAACAACGTAGTAGGTATGTATACAGTTATTGCTATAATACAAAATACGGCTCTTCAATAATCAAGTATGCTAGTTCTGTCAAATAGCCCAAAGGGTAAATGCGAGAATAGATTATTAAAAATCTCTTACCCAAAAACATGTCCACAGTCTTGACATTAAAATCTAATTCCTAAGTTTAAAACATCGGAATGAAGAATTTTCGTGATTAAATCGGCGATAATATAAAATTTACTTTTTAAGTTATCCAAATGTGAACACTCGCTCGGAAGGTTTTTGACTTATGATTTAGTTTTAAGGTTGTTAGTCATAGACAAGATGTAGACTGTAGAGAAGCTATCTATACATTTCCTTTATATGAAAAAATCGAACAACCAATAAAATAAGATTCAAAAATATAATATAGTTGATTAAACGTTGGTGGCTTAGAATTGGTTTTTATTTTTAACTATTAAAATGTTTTACGATACCCACTCATGAGATATTTCTAGTTACATATCATCGCGCTCGTTCATTTAGAATTTAGATAGACCAAATAGCATATTGCGGCACCCCGTGAAGCGCAAATAAAAAAATCGAGAATCGAGGCAAATCGCAAACGTTGTGTCCGGACGGTGCGGCGTTGCGAAGAAACACTAAGTAATACAATTGTGTTTATAGACAGCATTATCGCAGTGTGTGTTCACCTGAATGTATTATTTAATGCCGGATAAATATACATGGTATTACATGACATACGCTGAATACGCTGAATACGTGCGAATACAAAGGCGTATGGTATATTACGGTTTAGCTTGGTAACGCAGTATACGTCATAATAGCATAAGCTGCGCGCATACCTGATAATACCGCATAATATTGCAACTATTGCCCATTGCAGTCGCGGTGCGGTAAAATGTGATACGTTACAGTACACGCGCGAATCGTCGATGCAGCAGCAGCTGCTGCACTCGTAGTCGTTGCGTTTCACGTGCAAAGTTTTATCGCGTTCTGTATCATATGATATGATATCGTATTCTAAGTATAAGTTTTGTTTTACACACGCGGCACGCGCGCACAACCATTATACTTGAATGTCATACACGATTGATCACAGTATTCATGATAATCACAATTTAATCGTATACTTACGCGTGTGCAATAGAAGACTGACGTGATCACGCGGAATCGGCTGCAGAGTGGGGTGGTACCGTGGCCCGAGATTGGCCGAACGCGATATAATAATATATATATTACATGTATTTTTCGCGGCCGCGGAAACGCCGCGCGGCCCCCACCAACGGCGAGCGAATACCACGGTAGTGGTGGTGCTGGTGGTGGTGGTTTGCACAACACCGTGGTATACGCGTGGTTAAGACGCGGCGGACGGCCGGCCGGCGGGTCCGAAACGAATTAATGGGAAAAAAAAAAGTAAACGATTACGGGAAAACGCGGACGGCGAGTATAGAGCGGCGCGCTCGTTCCGATTCATATACTGACCGCGTCGCGTTCCGAGACGCAGGTTCATCGTCGCCGTCCGCGCGAATCAGTCGACGTTTGCATCCCGGGACCAGTTAACCGTTGTCGGACAGACTCTTGTGCCACCGTCACATCAGCTGTCGATAACTATTATTTCGTCTCGTCTGCAACCATAATCGGCGGTCGGTTTTATATTTCGCGTTTTCGTGTCGAAGTATCGTCACCGTTATCGCGCATTTTCCACCTACCCCTAACATTGTTATTATCATCATATCCCTTGCATACCGCGATATTATCGGGTTTTCTTATTTTCTTATAAGCTAGTTAGAAAACCCGATTTTACAACCTTACCTTTCACGAGCGCCGCAAATTGTTTCTCCGTCGCGGGTAGGTTAGTATAGCCGCGACACAGCGAAAGGATTTCCGCGATAGACGTTTTCACGAATTCCGCGCGTCGCGCACGACTGCCGCGCGACCAGGGAACGCGCGGAAAGTTTGCAGACACAGGCGATCTAACGAGCGTCACGGCCGTCGCCATGAAAGTCTTAACGATGATTTTAAAGCGGTTCCGGCACAGTAAGTCTGAACAATATCATATGTATATAAAATGCCTAGGTATACGGATATTGTAATATTTAACCACGGTCCATCAAGTGCGCATCGGGTGACCCTTTTGACCGGCCCTATAATCACGTTATTGTTTTAAACTCGTGACTCGGCGCGCTTAAGTCGGGGTGTGACTATATAATATTCTCACCAGGAAATGCAGCCGTTTTAAAATAATTCCCAAAGTTATTTTTAATTTTTTTTCAAGTCTCCGAATAAAATATCGGAGCACAATATAATATTTTTATCGAACAATATCGATAATTTCGTATGCTTATTATACTACAGTATATTATTTATAATTAATATCATCAAATTTTCTGATTATTGTAGTCAATATCCAAGCAATTTTATAAAATTATAAAATATAAAATTCATATGTGTTCTCTGGTATTTAAATATAATATTTAATTACTATAATAAGTTTATATTTCTTTAAAAAATTGTCGAACTACAGTATATTTGAATTAAATTGAATGAACAATGATAATATTTATTTATAAACTACAAGTTTTATTTTAGCCATTGTTCTCTTAATGTGAAAAATGTGTGCCAATTTGTACACAATTAATTAATATAATATTTTATTTAACGTTCGACGTAAATAACGTTAAAAATAAAACGTCTGTGATAGCAAAATATTGTAACTGTAATTGTAATTGTGCTTATAATATTGTAATATTTCTCATAGATAAATTATTTAAATTTTTATCTATGCTGTTCTTCGCAATTTTATTGAAAAACAATATTATATACACAGGCCAAGCAAATAACGAAAAACGTAAACCGTTCAATCGCGAGATTTTAAATTATATTTGAGTTTCGTGCAATTTAATCTTTGGTATCTAAATTATGATGGTATCACCATTTTATAATAAACTTGCGTGTAAATTCGAAAGGATTTTCTTTTGTTCAGGCTCAAAACACAAATGTTGGTTTAGCATTTAATCGTCGAGATCAACAAATCCAAGATGACGCAATGGTGTTATTATATTTGTATTATCAACGCACAAATCAAGGAGTTGTTTTTTTTATTATAATCGCTTTACGACTGTTATTTTTAATAGGAAATAATATAAAATTGTTGTCTAATTAAATAATTTATATCTGCAATGTATCTTGTGCAGTCTGAGTTCAGCACTCATGTTGAGAACTCCGTAAATTCGTAATGGTAAAATATGCATTTCAACAACCTTGTTAGCTGTAACGGACACGTTTTATTGACCGCCGCGCCGTGGTCAGTCTGTGCCTTAACGCTATTGAACTTGAAATTATCTAAGTGGAACAGGTTTAAAAGCATTGGTAAACATTTTAAATTCGTGACAACAATATGTAGAGGTGGTGTACTCGTACAAATAACAGAATTTTTGATCTATTTCATGTGAAACAAACTACATGTAAATTATTCTACCAAATAGGAATTACTTCGATTATACTCGAATTTTTTAGCATTACGTTCACATCATATAATGAAATGTAACAAGTTAGTGCTAATTTTTATACTAGGTACTCACATGATTTCGTTTTATTTTTATGATTCAGTTTTTATTTTATACTTTTATTTTATTATTCAACCAATCTAAATAATAACCAGAGTATAAAAAAAATCGAAATAAAAAACCGATATTTTTAAATGATAAAAACCGGAATTTTGGCTTATTTTTAAAAATTTGAATTGGAAAATGTGTGATATTACTACACGTAAAACATATTTTTATATACTTTTTATATAATATTTTTCATATACACAAATTATAATTATATGAATAATTGGACATTTATGCATGTTGATAATTGCGTTAGAAAATAAAATTTACCTCGATCCACGCAAAGTTTTGCAAAAAAATAAGTAGTATTATATTTTAAACAATAATTTGGTTTAAAGCCTGTATTATTATGATTTATAATGTATCTTGAACCCCCAATGTATTTTAATGTGACCGATAAGTAGTCAATCCTCAATTAATAACAAATTAGCTACGTGTGGCGAGACATCAATAGTTACATTAGTTACTCATGGGTTACAACATATGACTAATGTCATAGCAATGACTTCTTTTATGTTAAATAAATTCATCTATTTCCAATATGACAATAGTTCTAAAAATATTTCAATTTTATTTAATTACGTCTGTTGAACGCGACATGTGTCTAGTCAACAGTGTTAATTTTTTTTTCTTTTAATTATACATAAAGTTTTAGCATATTTCGTACAAAAGTTGTACTTGACACATGTGTGCATATTGTATTAACAGTATAATGTATTTAATACGTCTCGTGAACATTTCGTAGCTAAACCATAATAATAATTTCGTTTGGTTTTGATCGTCAACGACTAAAACGTTTACAAATTACGATTATTGCGTACTGCAAGGCACCGCGCGCTGTCGTAGATACACATAATAGTTGTTTAGCTCCATTTTATTGCTCTATTCATCAATTGTAAATCCCGAACGCTAGAAAAATATTTGCATACTACACGTATCCCCTCCGCGAGAAAATTGATGTATTCACAAAAATACGATAGTGAAGATTACATTTAATAATAGGACGTAGGTACTTCTCCCAAGAACGTGCTATAATTAATAATGTACGCAACGAGCGTATAAATATTCGTAATAAGTAATAACATAACTTACGTAGTAACTAATGTATATAATATATGCATTACATTTGTTATGCTATATCAGTATTATTATTATGCTTTTTTTTTAATAGTTAGGAACTTGTGCTGCAGTGCTGCTCTCGCGTTTACCACAAAGACAATATTTAGCTATAATCAGGGTTATAATAGATATTACACATCGCCACATTATTATCATAATATCATATGCTTGTGATTGATTTTACACAAAACGAAAATTACATTTTGTCTTTCTGGTAATGATTAAATTATGATACCTGCCGGCCACGTACAGCCGCTACCTGTCCGCTTTTTCAGACGCACAACCGACACGCAGATGCAGTGTATATTGTAATAGCCTTCATTAGAATATTATTTCATGTCCCATTATCGGGTTAGAGATGAGAATAACATCGTTATTACGCCGTTTTGACGCGGCGTCGAGTCTTGTTTAAACGAATTCCGACCTTATACACGTAGTGTACTTACATCATTATTATTATTGTATACGCCCAAACAAACACATAATCGCCACGTTTCAAAACTGATATAGAAAATCGGAAAATCTCGGCGCTATCACGAAGTCGTTCGTCACGAGACAAGACCGTTGGGATTCGCGGGCCCACACCGAGATCCTAGTCACGTTTTGGAAGGTTTACGGTTTGGAGTTTACCTATAAATATCTAAATACACACATTACCGTGGCATTGACCGTGCAGCCAGAAGCACCGTAATCGAGACGTTTTCAAGGGAGCTTGAAATATATTTGAGGAAGTTATGCCACCGGTATCCATCAATGTTCAAATTATATACGTTGTAGAATTGTATAGCCGACCTATTGTTGAATATCAATGTACATGTTCATCTCGCAGCATTAGTAAATACAGAATGTCAGAGGATATTATGTCGCAAACAATTATTATTGTATACTAGTGCAATCGACCACCACGTCGCAGATTATAATATAATGCTATCGATGAATTATAAATATAATAAATCATAGTATTATACTATTATCCATGTCATCTGATTAAAATATAATTTTAAAAAGATATTATAGATATTGATATTATTTATTACGTCTTAATAACAAACAATTCAAGATTTAAAATATTTATTCTTGCGCTGCACGCTATACTAATCTAACTTAACCTGCGGCTGTATTAAAGCAGATAGTTACGATTGTTATTATTATTTCGCTGGAAATCCGATTAAATATTTTCTTTGCATTAATTTTTTACCTACATTAAAATATTCCAAGAAACATTGTTATACTAGTCCGAATAAATTTTCTTAAAATGGAATTCTTAATATCAACCTACTTATTTTTTCGAGTACAAACATTGTTAGTACGATGTTATCGTCAATATTGAAAAACTATACGCAATACCAATATAAAGTAACGTCGTCTGTAGATCAAATACCATAACTCACAAGATCATAAAGAGAAAGGATTATGAATATCCATATAAAGTAAATTGCGTGTAAACTTATCTTCCGTATTTTCTTATTTATCGGTGATAGCTTGTGCTTAAATCTGAAACACTTCATTGGTTTTAAAACATTAATCAGATTATCTAAAGCTACGTTATGACTCGTTTTTAATAATGGATTTTTGATTTATTTTTTAAAAAAAATGATTAGCATATATTGTGTATCCCCTTGCGAATTGTATTCTAGTATAGGGTGAATCCATTTTAATTTTAATTGTATATTTAAATAAAAAACTGTAATTTATTAACTATAGCAGATTTAAAGATTCTGTATAATACGAATATATATTGTTAGATTTTACTATATTGTTAGATTAACCTTTTTGTTTGTGTCATACCTATTTTTTTTTTAATCCATCCGCGGTAGAATCGTCCTTCAGGCAGCACAGTTGTTTTAAAATATTT
The DNA here is from genome assembly GCA_949715065.1 of Periphyllus acericola. NCBI lineage: Eukaryota > Metazoa > Arthropoda > Insecta > Hemiptera > Aphididae > Periphyllus > Periphyllus acericola. The sequence goes on from OX454264.1 coordinate 66,806,319, forward strand.
ATTTCCAATAGGCAGGGCCTGATTTACCAATTTGTGGGCCCAGTACATTTTACAATTTTGGGCCCCAAACTGTCCATCTTTATTTTCTTCAATGCTAAAATAAAAATGTACGCATAATAAATTTTTAAATTAATGTTGTATATAATTAGTACGAGTATATGTGTAGTTGGATCATGGAATAAATATTAGGTATATTATATAGGTAATAAATATTATATAGGTATCAAATTAAATGATTTTACGTTTAATGTTATAAATCTAATTTTATTTCAGTTTACACAAACATTTCCTTGCTTTTTGCTTTGAAAAGTGGTCAATAACATCATCAAAATTTAGGTTTGCTGTGATATAACGTTCAATAGATAATATTCCCAGAGCGTCTATATTTTCTTGACTCAATGTAAATCGTAATCTATTTTTAATTATTTTTAATGAAGAAAATGATCGTTTACTGGAACAATTTGTAACAGGCATTGTAAGAAAAATTTGTAGACACGTTTCCACGTTTTGAAGTGCATGTGATATTTGCATATCTTCAATGAATTTAAGTTATCGTCAATGTTGATTAGAGCCATCGTTTTCGCGAAATCCCCATTATACTTTATACCCACAAAAATATCCAAGTAAAATTGTGTTTTCCAAAAATATGATAAAAATGGTATTTAATTAATTTTATAAGGCTGAAGTCAGTGGGCCCCTCTTTCGAGTGGGCCCAGTGCAAATGTCCCATTTGTCCTTGCATAAATATGGCCCTGCCAATAGGTAATTTTAGCACATAAAAAAATTATTATTATATCTTCGTATACTTGCAATGTAAATGTATTTACATAATTACTCGAACAATGTATATCCATCATATTATTTGGTCTATAGCGCCTCTTCACGGGAAGTGAGTTATATTGTAATTTGCAGAGTAGTTACTTATCAAGTATAATAAATGTGTGTGTGTGTGTGTGTGTGTGTGTGTGTGTGTGTGTGTGTGTGTGTGTGTGTGTGCGTGAGCGCGCGCGCGCTCATAATTTTTATGTTTTACTATGTATTACGTTCTAAATTAACATAATAGCTGGTATATACTGTGTATGGTTAATTATTAACGAATTAATTATTTAACGATTTTTTTGAGGCATCGACGATCGAAACGCATCGATACTTAATAGCTATAATGGATGGGATCTCATTTCGTACCTATGAAGGCATGAACCGTCGCGTTTCTTCATTGTACGTATTATTGTTATATATTCTTTATCGAACATGAACATCAATCGATTCGTTAACTTGTATACGTTTCGGTTACTGATGTTAAAGACTCGCGTACGAGCGTAATCGTCGGTTGCATGTCTTTGGGTCAGCAGGCCATTTCCATAGGTCAGTACGCTGCATTCTAATCGCCGAATCAAAATTAAATGTTCCGCCGCACACACATACGTAATATAATTCGTATATAAATACGACTGTTTTATAAAAACTGATACATTGGTGCGCTGAACACTACGAACATTTGAAATAATTATCATGGAAGTGAACAAATTGTATTTATATACTTTTTTTATTGAAAACAGAACCTGCATTATATGCTAGTATCGTATACCGCTCTTTCGATAATATCGCTCTATCTTCTCTTTAGTAATCATAACTAATAAATATTTGTTAAATTCTTAAGAGTTGATGGGTTTTCGAAATAAAACAATAATTCACACCAAAATCCTATGTTAATAAAACATAAAAACCAAGCGTGGCGTCGTAGTGTCTGCACATACGTGCTTCAACCGAAACACACACACTCTGCCCCGGTCTCGTTCGACCGGCTGTCTTAAATATTAATTTATAATATGCTACCTCAACTCATTTGCTCTTCACTGGCCTATTTTATGAATAAACATTGTCTATTTGATAATTTTTATTAAAATTAAATGTTGGTCTAGTTGGCACATGCCACATAACTAGTAAGAATCTATATAGGTTAAAAATATCATGTCTTAAAATTAATGTCCACAAAATAATATTAATGTGTCTTGTCCAACATCAATATACTTTCAACAAAGCCTTTATCTTTTCCATCGTTTTTTCACTAAACTGTAGCCGCTCTTGCAATATATGGATTTCGGAGTTTTTGAAAAGAGCCAATTTTGGTTTTCGATTTCAGGAATTAATTAATCGATTCAGCTCTTAATGATATATATAATGTAGATTCTTTTTTTAGTACCTAATATAGTTGTATAAGTTTTTTTCTTATTTCTTCTGTGAGATTTATTTCAAATATTTCCATTTTCCTGGAAGATCCTTCGAAATTTCAAAGATTCACACGCGAACACTCGGCCTATATGTTGTCCGAAAGTCATTGAACCAAAATTATTCTGTTACGACACCATTTAGACTTTGAACGAATTGCAGTCGACGAAACGCGCATGATCTGGATTCTTGCTGTTATCGTACTTATTCGATAATTATTCATTAACTCATTTGAAACACGTGGCCGTTTCGTTTAAATACGTGTTTCATAACGAGCAAATCGTATTTCGGTGCTGAAACCAATATTTATGTTGGGCAGATGTCCTATAAGTTTGCGGTGATTGTCCTTATTAGCCACATCTTTGTCAATTCTATTGACGACGACGAACGCCTGCCGGTCACGTTCGGCCGACATAACCAATGCACGTCTGAAACGCGAGTAGTCTGAATGCGGACAAACGCGGCGCAAATAGCGGCGTGATTCCATAATATTATTATCATATTGTGTGCATTCATTGTAGTCTATAGTCTATATTATATAAACAAGCGAAGTCGCTAGTCGATCGGTCAAGACCAAGGGTTGGTGTCTTCCGTCGGTACGTCTTACATTTTTCACGCTGGTTCCAAGGGAATGTTGCATGATTATTATAATACGCACACAATATCCGTAAGACCATAGTCCATAATAGGTATTGACTCTCTTAACATCAGGCGTGATTTAATAGATATAATGTTTGTCTATGATATTTTAAATAATAATCTAAACTGCCCAGCTATTTTAAATTTAATTGGATTTAGAATCCCTAGTAGATATACACGTAATTCTGATTTGTTCCATACACCTAATTTTAATACAAATAGTGGAAAAAATTCATTTTTTCAAGAGCAATTATTAACGCCAATAGAATCTCCACAGTCTTGGATTTTTTCGTTTTGTCTCGTCAAGTATTTAAATCTAAATCTTTGTTATTTTTAAATCATAGTGCATAAATATTTATTTTATAGTTATGTTTTATTTACTAAAATTTTTGTCTTTGTATTTCTTACTATTTTTTACTTTTATTATTATCACTTGTCTATTTTTCATATTATGCCAATTCATATATAATGTTTTTCTTTCTGTGTTAAAGGGCTTTGGCCCGTTGATTTTATATAAATAAATAAATAAATAACCCTACAGTTTTGTGTGTTTTTTATAAAATTAATAACCAGGCGCGGCACTATTGTAATTATCATCTTTTTATAATTAATGCCCGTAATTATAAATAAAACTTAAGCGCGAGCATCCACATCATAACGTAATAATCTACGTCGTACACACACTCATCGTCATGTATAATTTAATAATAATATGTATAGGTATTTAGGTATATATAAATATAATATATACAAAATTATAGTTCTTCCTATGGGCGTCGAGTAACCCCACGTCTCAACGATGTATTTTTCTCCGCTAAACCACATATTACTTGCTATTGGGTACCTAACCTATAATAGTAATAATAGTATACAATCCGCAGTATATTATATATTCTGGTGTATAATACGCTGTACGCGCGTGTAGGTTAAATGCACTCATTAGTTTTTCCACTTCACATCCGGGTAGGTTCGATGCTAGGTTCGATGCTAGGCGTGCGAAAGCGGTTTTTCGGGTTTGTTGCAATTTTAATACACACGGGTTCTTCTCATTTTCCCGCCGGTCATCGTCATCGGTTTCGAGTTCAAGTTCACGAATCTTCTAGCCGAACGCTGTACATATCATTTTTATTATTATTATATTCGTTTTGCCGGTATTTCATCGTGCGTGCTCATCGTGATATTATTATAAATAAGCTAAACATATAATAATGTCTGCCCGATATAGAATCGCCGACTTTCCACCTTAAACCCAGAGTTCGGTATCTGGTCATCGTTCATATAATATATAATATTTAATATATTATAGGCATGCGCCGAACACTCGTTCCGTACAACCGTGGATCGCCTGAAATTCCAGACTCTTCGAGTCGTAATTCAAGACGTAATAGACCTCTAGACACGTTATCCCATTTGACCCCTGTGGTCCATTTTTGTGTAAAATCGCCATAGTGGGTTTCGGCTTCATATTATATCATAATTTCAAAACTTTAATTGATTTGGTAACGAACGACAGATACATATATAAAAATCTATACAGAGTTGCACTCCGGCAGTCCAGCCAAGTACCTATATAAAATGATTTGTGACACATTTATTTAGTTGCCGTGAAGATAATTATAAGTAGGGCTGTGAATTTATAGGAAAGTGCATTTTTTTTTGGTGATTGTAAAACATAGCTTTGTAAGTACATAATTTGAATTATGTAACTACGAATCCATCTATGAAACTTTTATTTTGCATATTTTTGCATTTTTTGACGTTTTTAATTTTTTAGGTAATTTTTTTTGCATTTTTAGGTCATATTTTGCTTTTTTAGTTAATTTTCTAGTATTTTTAATTAAATGCCATGAATTGACTTGTTTGAAAACATTTATTTTTATTTTACACAGGCTGTATATTATGTCAAATTTATATTTTATTAAATAATATTTTACACAAGTCACAAGCTATAGACGGGTAAAGATAACGATTCGATAAAATAAGGCAATTTCTAGACAACTAGATAAGTTATTGTGGCATATCAGTCACGAATTTCCAAAATATAATTAATAAATATGAATTTTATACTATAATTTTTGGAATTTTATATTCCTTTTTTTTGCATTTTAAGTGCATATTTTGCATTTTAAGTGCATATTTTATTGCATTTTTTTTGATATTTTAAATGCATTTTTTAAGATTTTTTAGTGCATTAAATTCACAGCCCTGATTATAAGTAATAATATCGTTTTAGTACTTCCTTCTACTCAATCTTCATAATTTTCTCTTTCTTGAGGAATAGGGCAGACCACATAGTTGCTGGTATTCGGAAAATTGTGATTAATTTAAATCCGATCGTATACGACCTAGTCAACATTTTGATCTTATTTTTAAATGTTATTCAGAATTGCATGTGACCCATGGACTTGTATTTACACAATTATCCGTAAGGTCATTAAAAAAGATAAAAGGGATTAAAGTTTAGAAAAAACGATCGCCGTTTCGTGAGATTATTATACTTCGCTAAAATTCAAACTAAAGTCTTAACATAAAAGAAAATCAGCTTGACGACTATTGATATTTTGAATTATTTTGTTTTTTATTTCAAATATAGAATCATTATAGTTGGAATAAGATTTGAGGTGCGTGACAAATTGGTGGCGTAGTTTGATTAAAACCAATGGCCTAAATTATAATTTATTTGATATAATTTATCCTCATTGACTATATAGTATATATTATAATACTCGTATAGGTGCATTATTAATCGCATATAAGAAATATTAAACGACCCGCGAACTGCGAGTTCTTGTATTATTTGATATTTCACACACTCTGCCGGCCGAGTAGGTAGGTATAATAATTAGTCGTCGTTACATAAAGTTCACATGATTTCGCGTTGGAAATTTCGATAAATTTTAATTGTGTACCTAGTAGGTATTAACATCGTTTTTAGAATAATATACAGATACGCCATCATATTGTTAAAATCGCTAAACAGACACAGCCCGTAAACGTCTCTGTCATCGTTTGCATTTCAACTTGATAACAAAAGGTTCTCAACAATTGAAGAAATGTTATTCCGTTCTTATCAAATTGGATACAAACGACATCAGAGTTTTCTAGGGGCTGCGTCTACCAAATGATTTTAACAAGTAGGCCCTATCAAATGTAAAATATAGGATGCCTATTTGTGGATTCTAAAATCAATAGTTTTACAATTTACAATACACCTAGACATTCTTCGAAGTCGAATCCGCGTGACCTTCCCTGGTGGCTCGAATAATAATCGTAATAATAATAACAATACAAAGTTGACTAATTCAATATTATTGTCTGTCCGCGGCTATAGTAGGTGATATTATAATATATTCCACGTGTACCTAAATACCGGTACTGCGGGCGATATTATTACTATTATTCATATATGTAATGGCCGTAATCCAAACGAGACGATTAAATCTGACCGCGGCGTCGTGATAATCAATGACATGCACGTCGTACCGCAATAAATACGATAATAATGTTTTTTCATTCCGTTTTCGTCTCGCCCGATTCCGACAACGCGTTCATTGTCAATGTCGAAAACCGTACGCAACATTTATTATTATTATTATTGCACACATAATAAAGTCGTAATACCGGTTACCGATAAAAATAGTACGTATAAGTCTTCCGATGATTTCGTTGCGCACACGTACCACCCACACATCCGATCCCAGAGCGATATTTTTAGATTTATATACATAATAATATGCGTGTATGTTTATAACGTAAAATCCGTACCGGTTCGGAACCAGCTTTTATGACTCCGAGTAACTGTTTTCTCTGTTTCGAAGTGAATTGAACGAGTCGAACTTCTATTCGCGTTTGCAAATAAATAATAATAACGACATGCACCGTTGTTCACGAGTAGTTAAAATCGACTTCACGGTTAATATGACGTATCGGTATATTCGGTTTAATTTATAAACGGCAAAAGTACTATCGAGTTATAACTCGACAATACTTTGTGGCTTCCGAAATCCTATCCGAAACAGGTTTTTATTTCCGGTATGAACCTCTCAATAACAATAACAATAATATTATGTATTGTAAAGTTAATTAACTCATGCGCGAAAATCATCGGTCTTATAGACCTCACGGCGTACGCGCGCCGCACTGTCCACTGCAGTAGTAATAATGCTATACATTCATATTATTATTTCGACCAGCCTATGGAAAGTGACCCACGCTTGGGCCGCGTTTGAATAAATAATAATTACTAAAATTATTATTTACGATAATTTAAATCGTGTTTTCCTATAAAATATTATAATATTATGTTATTGTATTCGACGCACCCCCGGGCCATGATGTGGCATTGGCTGTGTACACCTGCACGGTATAGTAATAATTACTAATTCGTTCGATTTTTGTTTACAGGTTTGATATCGTTGATGTTAATTGGTGTTTCCGCTCTCGTTTTGGGCACGCTGATTGCTATTTTCGACCCGTTTCAATTAATACTCAACTGGGTAAGTTGGTGGATTCAGTTAACAGTATTATTTACCAATGACTGACGACACACTATTATTTGACTTTTTCTCCAAAATTTGAATCAATAACATATATATATATACATAACGTACTCAATATGAAGACAAACTTGTAATAATATTACATTAAAAAACAAATAATAATACACGAGTACTTGTATGCGCACACCACTGCAAGGACATCGAGTAATGTCGTACTCGTTCAATACAATATAATATAAGTTTACTTTTACGGAAACAAACATAATAAAGTGTACTATACGTCTATACCAGACCTAACCTATTGCTTTGATAAAATGATAATATAATAATTATTACTAAAGAGTAATAATATGAGTATAGCTAACATACACATTCCACGATAATGAAAAATTATCAATTAATTCGCGAGTACCGCGTGTACATAATAATACTTAGACGTACAGACGTACGATGTATTATAATAGTGAATAGATTATCCGTGCATACATTATTATGACAGAATCATGGTTAGTACTAGGTACGCGACTATAGAGCACCATGGTATATGAAAATATATGAAAAAATAATTCACGTGTATTACAAACGAAAAAAAAACAAACTTATTATAAAATATAATAATGATTTACATGGGTGTTGCTGCGCTCCGCCACCATCGCCAACGTCATCCTCCAGCCACCTTAGTGTCGATTTCATTGTTAACATATATTTTAATTATTTCCTCGACCAGAGTATATTTTGTTTACGACTATAGGTTGGCCGTACATACAGGAACTCTACAACGAATCGTTATTTCTCGCATTGCACGTTAAAGTCCAATAGGAATCAATTAAACGTTAAAAATAACTGAAACATGATCTTTACTGAATTAATCATGATTTATTTTCGTTAAACGATTTTCGTAGTACCTTCTCGAACGCAGATGTCCATCTTAACATTTTATAACGTTTCGCGCATTTAAAAATAGTATGCATATCACATGCATAAGTATACGATTTATCTATAATGTATACCCAATGTGTACAATGATGTGTACACTGTACACTCACCGTTGCGACACTCTAAGGTCAAATAGATTCTGCCGACCAATTATAATTATCCAGGCAATCGGTATACATAATATAATGTAACGCGATTACGCGACTGCATAGGTCGTCTACCGTGTTCAGGAGCGTAGATCGTATATAATTATACACAAAAGAATACACTTCGCTCGACCAATAAGCGTCGTCTTTACGACGAACAAATTATTCCCGCTGAACGGTTAAACCGGAATTGTGCGGTATTCGGGCACTATATACCTATGCATTGTATATAAATAATATTATACTAATAATACTAGTTCTCTGCGAGCCACGTGCACTTATTATCGAATAAGATTTTCTCGAGACATTCTTCAACGCACTACGTCAGAGACAATGAAAACAAAGAACTACGCAGTCGTTTGTATATAAAAATATTATAAAATATTCTCAACACTCCCAGCACAGCGAATAATAATAAAATAATAATTCATTTTGATTGAAAAGAAAATTAATTTTTCTTAATCTTGGTCATAAATTAGTGAAATATAGTTTCGGTCGTTTATAAGTGCATATAGCAGGTACCACTTAGACGCATTGTTCTCGTTGCGTCCAAAACGTATGATATACAAACCTTCAATAGAATTATACGGTACCAGTGTATTACAGACTCTCGTTTACCGAAATAGTCGCTGTTACACGTAGAGTTTTTTGATTCTTTCTCTCCCAATGCGGTTCGTTCTCATTATAGTTATTACTTGTTAGTTATTGCAATAAGTAGTAAGTACAACGGGGGAACTGCAAGTTCAGCTTTAACAATGGAGTTTTCATACAACCATTTTTTCCATAGTGATATCGAATGAAATATATTTATTTCAATTATATTTAATTTCAAGTGGTATATTTTGTAACATAATACGAGTATATAGATAAATATGTATATTTAGAAGCATATAAACAAATTAAACAAAATAAACAATCCAATAAGGTTCTCACGAAAATCCTCTCATTCAAAATCTCACCTCTGCTACGATACCTGGAAATCCCGCAAGATGCTTAAAGCGCGGGTTGTGAAGAGATCTCCTTTCACAAAATTAGATTTTTTATAAATGAGAGTATCGTCAATGGGTGGTTCTTTCTACATGAAATTTGTTTTTTTCATGTCTTGTTACTTTTATCTAGTATTCTTAATTGTTCATAGATACAGATTATATGTATCGTTCAATATATATATTAATAATATAAAAGCATATCATTTAAACGATTTTTCGTGCTCAAAAATCCGTTCCTTAGTTATTAGTAGTAACTTGTAATATTAGTATACAGGATATCCAAAAAGGCAGTGTATATTCCACAACAACTCGAAAAAACGTAAAACGTTTCGCAAACTGTAGAGTGATACGCGATTAAAACATCGGTGTTAACCGTAGATGCGCGCGAGGTTATAATTTATAAAATTGAATTGTTTAAATAAAATTGTTAACTAATTAAATAAAAAATAATTTATTAATCGAAATCATTACGTAGGTAATTAGGACATTATTGGTTCGTCGGCGTTCAAGTTATTATGAAAAATTAATACCCATACATCATCTATAACCATATTATACTACAATACAGAAAACTATTCCCGATTATTTATAGCATGCTTCAGTTTGAATAGCTATTATTTAAATAAATATTATCATCGCATGTGTAGTGCTGTACTTATTTTCTTTTCATATCATATGTCGTGATCTGTTTATAGGAATTATTAAAATTATTATATCTAACATAGAAAACAAGTTTGTAATCTCATAATGATTATGTACGAATAATTGAGTTACAAAGAAACGCTAAATTTAAAATAGTATGGTATGCAATCGATGCTATAATAATTAGTATCGGGATATTTTTTAAATCAATATAATATACCTATGTAATTTAATATAATTTACACGGTTGTAACAAAAAATTATACTTTCCTAGTTCGGAATCTAAAGTTATTATATAAATGGAACTCTATACGCAATACTATGCGTTATTAGTACGCTATGTGTGTGTGTGTGTGTGTGTGTGTGTGTGTGTGTGTGTGTGTGTGTGTGTGTGTGTGTGTGTGTGTGTGTGTGTGTGTGTGTGTGTGTGTGTGTGTGTGTGTGTGTGTGTGTGTGTGTGTGTGTGTGTGTGTGTGTGTGTGTGTGTGTGTGTGTGTGTGTGTGTGTGTGTGTGTGTGTGTGTGTGTGTGTGTGTGTGTGTGTGTGTGTGTGTGTGTGTGTGTGTATTGTATACAACCATAAATATACGTTATGTTTATATTATGTGTATACAGCAAGAAATTTGAATCAAGTACAAAAAATAATATTTTCTTCTTTTAAAAATAAGAATATTAATTCATGAAATACACCAAGGCATCAAATCATGTACAGGTATTATTACATAATATACTGCACGACCTTCAAAAATGTTAACCCTGAATATTTTTTTTACGTTTCGCGTTCGTTTTTTTGCCTCTGCATATAGGGCATTCCACGATGGTATGTTTTGGTACCTATCGGCGGTAATATAAACATAAATTATTATTATTTAACGATATTTACCTTGTCCGTATACTGACTTGAGTACGCAGAAAAATAAAATGGCAACATATTATTACGTATGGCTCGTCAAGAGGCCTTATCGTTATTGGATTGAAAATTGAAAGTAATTATTATACCGAAATCATATTTTTACAGAAACTTGTAATGGTCAAAGGCGATGAGACATTCGAGTTGTGGAAAAAACCTGACGCAGAAGTTTATCTCAAGGTATACATATTCAACATAACGAACCGTGAAGCGTTTTTGTCCGGCGAAGAAGCGAAACTTAAGTTTCAACAAGTCGGTCCATACGTTTACAGGTATGTTAAACGTTAAGTCCATGTAATAAAAAGCTTATGTAGTGATTGAAGATTTCGAATAAGAATTGCGGGGGCTGATGGGACTTGCGCGTTCATGGGTTTAAAAGTGATGATAAATAATTATCATGTTCCAAAATGTTATGTTTTTAAGTCAGCGTCGGTTGACTGTAATGTACATATTCACGCATCTGAAGCGCTCGTCAAGTTGTATGCTTGCATAATTATGCGGTTCTCAAGTTGTAATTTATAGTAGAATATATTTAATATTTATATTATAAAGTCATAATTATCTTTACTTTTAAATAAATTAATGTCCACCTAGCTACAAATATTTTAAATCATATTTCAGTTTAAGTAACAACACCATTTTTTTAAGTTCATAAAAAGCATTGATTTAATATTACTTTTATATATATATATATATATATATATAATTAAGATAGTAATGCGACTAAGATTAGGGAAATAAATGTACACAACTACATGTTTTTAAAACTAAAATTATTTTCTTGGTTAAAAGAAAAACAAACCAAAATATAAATATGACGTTTTCATTAATATATCATATTTTACCGTGATTTAACCATTTATAATTCCGAGTTTAATCATTTATACGAAAAAAAAAAAAAATGAGACTGAATTTTCTGATATTCTTTAATAACACGTATGGCTTGTAGTTTTAATTGTATTATAGTTTCTGCTGTTTTGCCAATTAAAAATTAAAATAATCAATTTCGAAAAAAAAATTAATATAATATAATACGCATTGGCGACTGCAAGATTAGAAATTATACGTAATTTTTTCCTATAAGTCTTTCGCAAGTAAGTGTGGGGTAGAATAGATAAGATAGGACTTGTTATAATAGAGCATAATGAGAAAAATAATATTAATCTTGTTAAAGTGAAAAAAAAAATTAAAAATAACAGGAAAATAGGCGAATAATCTTGCATTATTATATACATTTTTTTTTTATTTATAGCTTTAAGTAATAATACTAATACAGCTCAACAATTACACAGCATATACATTTTATATTCATCTATTATTATTATAACACGTGTACAAATAGTAGGTAGGTATTTACTATTAGGTATTTATCTACTGGCTACTGTTCGAAGATTATACGCTATGTACGTACTACGATTCATTTACAGTAAAATTCAAAGTGGCTTGCATAAACATCTCTCATTAACCCTCATTGACATTATTCAAATTAGCGAGCTAAATATTTCAAAATATTATTATATAAAAATAAAAATGATATACCTTTTGAATGTACCAATTAAAATATATATCTATAATACGTCGGTAAAGTTATCGGTACGCGTTGTAACAATAAGCGATTTTTTGTGTTCAAGATCTACGAGTATACTTCAAGATCCTAACTTGTTGGTGTAACGATGTCGCCAAAACAAATTTAATGAGTTGTATAAGCTGAAAGGTTTGACGTTTGACCTGCGAAACGAAAACTAACGTTCAGCCGATGGAATATGTAGAGAGTATTATGTATTAGATATACTACATCTATAATATGTATTATATATGATATATGTATACTATTTAATAAATTTATGTATTAGAGCGATTTTATTTCACGAGGTGTTCGGGATAGGATGTAATTGATCACCAACGAACAATGTGTACAAACATTTTATAATATCGTGTTCGAAGTTAATTAATAAATTATTAATTTTTTTTTTTTTCTATATTTCGCCGGTAAGTGATTATAACTGCACGACCATTACGTATACAGACTAAAGTGGTTTTATACAGGTTTTGTCGATGACGTATTATAAAATATTCAAGCTTTTTCTAGAAGACAAAAAATCAAATAAATATAATATCAGTCTAGCTACGAGTTGCGGTATTCTCGGTGTACCGAATGTTTGAATGAATACCGGTTTTCTAATTACGTATATTGACTACGGTTATGCGTACACCAGTACCACTGGCAAACGATTTTCGCACGGAAGTCACAAAAAATATTTTACCGAGTAACCGATATATTTATGTTAATTATGTTTATCCGTTTAGTAATAATAATATTATCAGATCTATGTTTCGGCGTTTTCTTTTCATTCGCGATATCAAATACATCAAATGGTCATTATAAGTATAAGCTCATCGATAAAATAAATATAGTTACAAATTACAGACGCATGTAAAATTAACACCGTATTTTATTTTAAAATATTACTTGATGATGTTTATGATTGTACTTCGTTCGTAAGAACCAAATTTATTAATACGGTTGATTAAACTTTTATATACGAGTATATATATATTTTAAAAATTATGAGATTTCTATTAAATGCTAATATCGATATATCGATAGCATTATTTCCGCTACTCCAACATCCTGTTTAAAGAATGATAATACAAAATAAAAATCACTCGGTCTTAGTATATCTGTTTTTATTTTTTATATCTACTCGTATAATAGACTTAAGGAGCTAATATTTACATAAAAATATTATATTAACTAGCGTTATCATTAAATTGTATTGTTTTAAGAGTTCTTACCTACAATGTGCCCTTTACGCATATTCTTTTATAATTATGTAATTTCTATAAAAAAAATATAAATACTTACGAAATACGAGAATAAATCTTCGTTTCAATCATTCCATTAACTTAATGCTTTTTTTCAAATACATAAAATACTATTATAGAATAAAATATATAGAATATATATATGTATATATCTATTATAGAATACTATTATCATAAAAAAATAGAGTGCATATATTGTTCAGATTGTTAATTCTATTATTATTTGAATATTCAGTCTAAATGGTTTTTAGAAATATTTTCTTGCGTAAATGACAAAAGTTATGTTACCGGCAAAGTGTTTTATGTGGTATTCTATAAAATACCTCAGCGTTCTATGGAATACCTAAAATGAGAAAGAAAAGCAGAAAATGTATGTAATCACTCGGTAATCTATAGAATACCGAACCTCATGTAGGAAGTGTATAAAATTGATAAACAAATATATATTACTACATGAGTGTTAACTTAGTGACTTGTGCTTTCACTAATTATCCCAATAGTGTTCAGTAAATATTATCTTGACAATTGTTTTATTGCGATATTGTTCAATGTATATGTGAGTCAAAATGTCAAACCTAAAAAAGTTTACGTTTAAAAAAAATAAATTTATGCAATTCAAAATGTCATGCGTCAATTTTATGCTGCAATAAATTATTAAATAAATTATTAAAATAATATACTTATTTTGATTAAATAATGTTCTAAACTTCATACTTTACAGAAATCCTAGGAATTGTATAGATTGCTTAAGGCACAGAGTTGGTGTATTTTTTAATTTCGGAAATTAGTGCTGCATATTTAGAAAATGTTGTTAATTTATATTATATATAAAATATAATATAATAATTACGGCTTATATAACTTATTATATCTTTATATAACTGGGCATTAGAAAGATTATATTTGGTACGAGTTTGAAGAAGAAGATGTTTTGGAAAATCAAAAAGAGCATTATGCAAACATTGTGGCATGGAAATAGCTTCAATTGTTGGTTGAATAAAAAATCACTACATTGAAATGTGCTAACAAGAACGATGTTTTAGCCTTGTTACTATTCTTAATCCTTGGTATAATATTTTTTCCATTCAATGAGATGAAAAATTGTTTTATACATCTGTATTTTATACAGTTCTAAATATTTGTTTGAATTTTTTTAAACAATGTACAAAAGATTTAAAACAAATATATTTAATATATGCCTTAAACATGTTTAAAGCAAGTTGTTTAAATCATAACAACTCTGGCTAGACATAGTTTAAATTAACATTCAAATTTAATACATTGCCAAATAGTACAAGGTATTCTATAGATTGTCTAGGATTTCTATAGATTGTCTGACACATAGCCGGTAACATATACATATTTTTTAAGAGAAATGTAATAACTATTACATTTTTATATCTTATTATGTAAATCAAATGCATGCATTTACAATAAAGTGGATATACGAACACTTTAAAATAAGTACTATTTTATTCTATTTGAGATACGGTAGTCCTAATGTTGATTTAACTAATTACTCGTTTTGCACAGATATCTGAACATTAATTTTATCATTAAAATAATAAATTTGCACAACCGTCAAGTCTACCACTCGTGCACTAATCATACTTTTCATTGTGATGTGTAATTCATATGTAATATTTACATTTAAATTTTGTATATATTAGCTTATTGAATATAAAATCATTAATTGTACAATAAATAGCGCTTAAAAGTGTTTGGCATTTAAGTATCTTCGTGTATACCATGAAAATAATATAGCATTTTAGCTACGTCTGAACATCTTACAATAAACTATTTCGAATTATTAAGATATATGACTATATCATTAATTTCCTCACCAAACACCAATCTGTTTATGACTTTGGTATATGCATGAGTATAAGTATTTAGTATATACTTTATTAAATTAAACTTTATAAGAATATAAGTGTTAAATTGTTATCACCTGTATTTTAAACAAACGTATTTAACGTGTGGATCATTTTAAACAAAAATGAAAAAAATAAAAACAATAAAAAACCGTATCAAACAAGTTTAAATTTAAATAATTCATACAACCGTATGTGATAAAACGCGGTTTTAGATAAATACGAGTTTTATAGACCGGGTATACTTAAAATGTTGAATAAAACAAAATATTATTACTCACTATAATAAATGAATTTAAATTACTGACATAATGATATGGTATTAAATTTATCATATTTTCTATACTTAATAGTTGCAATACTGTATTAACTACATTTGTATATTTTAAATTACGTATAAATAACCAGAGACCCTAAGTAAATTATCGCTGTATGGGGTTTGAATTGAATACATTTGCATGTTTTATTAAAATTATATCGTAATAAGTTTTAGCTTTGGTTCCTTTTGCCAATTGTTGGTAATCACGATAATTTAATTAAATTCAAGTAATTTTTGCATTATTGCACGTTATTCTACGTGTATTTTATAGTTTTTAGACGCAGTCAGTAACGAACCATAGGTCTCACAACGATGTTTCTTCGACAGAAAATTATCACAAAGTGGATATTTTTTGACTTTTAGATATTTATTTCGGATTTTATTACAAAGTTGACATGCATATTTTACCTATAGTTTAAAATCTCAAATATTAATCATCAAGATATTTGTTTATACGGAAGCATTATAAGTGTTTAAATTATAATGAAACTGCTTTTTCCGTATTAAGTCAGTTTATTTTTCTTATATGTCAAATATATAAATTAATTAATTAGTTTTATATTATTTTATAAGACCCTGAAAATAGAATACAGTACTATATCTACCGCAATGTTCAAACCGTATTCAAATTAGTAATATATGAAATATACATCAAATGTTCTATATAACTACAACATATGTATTTTATGTGCAGGTATATATTACACAATATATGTACGATTCCTTTGACGTACTCGAGTTACATTTATTTTAAGATAATAATATATTCAATTGGTTTGTAAATTACTCCGACCTTCGATCAGAATCTTATAATTCATCTTTAGACACTTTACTTTCAAAATTATACAAATACAATGGATTCTCGTTAGTTTAAACTCTAATTGCGGAAACACCGTACGATGTGTATGGTAAAATTTAATTTATTGAGTTACCGTTCTCCACGAGTTTCATGAGAATTAGTTTTATCATTTCTACTCAATAAAAACAAACAATGATTTTATTTTCAATTAAATTTAAAAAAAAATATTATATCATCAAAATGATAACTAACTATTTGTGTTCATCAGTGGCATATACTGTGACACCCTAAACTTCTTTTTTAAAAGTGTTTGATTATAGAATTTTGTATCTATAGTGTTTAATATTTATTAAATTATCTTATTCAAACTCACCCACCGTAACTTATTTCCGAATACACCACTGGTGCCTGCAGGCTTTTGATAAGCTGAAAAACGCATAATACCATCTATATTTAAATACAGTGATGGGCAACGATATAATTTTGTGTATCGATATCGTTCCGATTTTTCCGATATGGTTTGCGATATCGTAAGTCGTACAATATCCATAATATATCGACATCGTAAAAGTTAAATGATATTAATCGGTGCATCTAATGAAAAAGAGATCGAATTGTGTCCGCGGTTTTTTTGGTCAGGTACGAATTGCGTGCACAATTTTTTCAGACAGGAACAAATTTATACAGGTGTATAACATTTTATTTTTTATTTTATTTTTAATATAAGAACCAAGATTAGAAAAAAAATTATAATATTATAATATAAATTTAATTCATCATATCAATATATGTATTTCAAGAAAAATATTAATTTCGATACCCCGATATATTTGACAATATCGAAATCGAACAATTTGTGACGATATAGATATCGTATTTAATTATCCATATTGTTGCCCACCACTATTACATTTTGAATGAGGTGAAATTAGTTTTCATTTGACGACAAAAATATTAATAAATAAATACCGAATATTACATTTTATCGAATAAAAAACAATACACTCTGTTCGTAACAAGTTTAAACACATGGCGTTTGCTCGTCCGTACTAGCTCTCTCTCGCTGGGCAAATGTAAACTGGGCCCGCGGTTACCTTTTTGTTGTAAACTCGGCCTGGAAATTTTTGGTCATAAAATAGGTAGATTGTAACCACGGCCCGGAAATTTTAGGTAATAAAATAGGTAGATTGTAAACTCGGCCCGGACATTTAAGATAATAAAAAAGGTCGGTTGTAAGCTCGTCCAGTCGTCCCGATCATTTTTGTATCTATCATGGACAATTTGTTGTTAAAAATTAAAAAATTAACAGCCTAAATGCACAATTTCAATTTTAAAATCCAAAAACTAAAAAAAAAAGAGATCTTAGAAAAAACACTTAAAAAATATAAAAATAAGGAAATATCGGTGAGTGAATACGTCAAAAATATGGCTTTTTACTTAAAAAATTTAATTTATATAAAATAATATTTATAATCTTACAAGATTACACAAAAATTTTATATTTGTATCCTTTTTTATACTTACGATTTTACATAAATGCATTTTATTTATAATTTTTCCTCTGAATACTCAAATAAAATCCGATAATCATTTTTACCTGAAAAAACCCTTGGCCTAGTTTACACCTAAATAATTTTTACCTGAAAAAGACCCGGGCCGAGTTTACACCTAAATCATTTTTACCTGAAAAAAACACGGGCCGAGCTTACAATAGACCTTTTGAACATTTTTTTTCTTCGAGCCGAGTTTACAATCGCCCCTCTCCCTGTCTCTGTTCCGGACAAATGAGATCAAAGTGCTTCAATAATAACTGATAGCAAAATATGTATAATGCAGCACAATATAGAACGCATGATCAATTAGAAATTTTAATTAAGTATCCAATTGCGTTTATCAATACGGTAATAATTAGTTGGTTGTAATTTTGAAACGAAAATAAAATTACAATATTATACGTATGATATCTGAGTGTATAATATTCGATAAACACAATTCGTTATTACTTACATCTACATACTACTTACATTAATTAAACTAGGTTATTAGACTATTATAATTTTACACTAATAAAGTTTTATGGAAAAATATTATATAGTATATCTCTACAAATAGATATTATACTTCAATATTAATTATTTCTTCGACGTACTTCGTAAATTGTGTGTTATGCCGTAATAAAATATGTTAATTAACATTTTACAACAATTTTAAATTTATAGACATTAGACTATTAGAGAATCAAATTATTGCAAACTATAGTATATTTAACGTACTGAAGTAAAAATATAAACTCAAACTCAAACTCAAAATAAAATGTTTGGACAAAAACCGCAAGCGTATTTCTATATAATTTTGCCAAAGGTACCTAATAAAGAACTTATGTTTAATAAAATATAGCCAACGGCAAGAACAATTATTTGAATTCACCTATATAAAGAACCTACTAATGTGGTAAATGTTAATACAGAGTTCAACTACGTGCACAAATAACATGATATCATTTTTTCAAAGACTAGTCAAGTGAATGATTATAATAATTCTGATAGAAATAGAAAAAAAAATCAAGTGTGAATAATCATATTAAAATCTTAAACCTAAATAATGATTTGTAGTAGATTATAATGTTTTACCAAAGGATTAGTCAAGCGAAAGATAATAATTATGAACACGTAACGAATCAATTAAAATATTATATTGTTATATTGTTATAAGCATAATAAAATTTATTAACAACACAATATTAACCAACAGAATTTAAAATTTTAAAACCGTATAGTGTAATATATAAATATGGAACCATATCAGTCCAATGGCCATAGCTGCCACGGACTTAAATTTAATAAAAAAAAAGTAAAATATTTTTAACTCGGATAATAATACGAAAATAAGCAACTTATTTTACCATTTTGTAGTTACCTAAACATTTTTTTTTTTTTATTCGTGGTACAGCTTCAACTGCTAAGGTTATTAGCTTGCAACAAAGAATATTTATTACATATGAATATAATAACAAAAATAAAAATATAAAATGTTCCTTAAATTGAGTAATACAAAAATTACATAAATATTGTTTTCATTAAATTAGGTTGTACATGTCTATTTGTTTTTTTGGGAATGTGATTATTCTGTTGGTGTTTTCATGGGTTGGGTTGAGGGCTTCGAAGAGGTTGTCGGGTATTTTTAATACTTTTCTGGTCTATACATTTTAAAATTTCAAATCTGATTTAAATTTAGGGCAGTACATTTCAAATACTATAAGATAAGATATATTATGTTCTATATTTATCACGTACAGCATTATTTTATATAACAACCTATGAACATGTATTTTTTAAGATTATAATGATTATTAGCTTTAATCACTAAAACGTTATAACTTATAACTAAATCAATATAATTTTATTTCAACCGTGTAAATATATTTAATTTAATAATAAAACCATTGATTATAGAATGATCAATGATAAAATTAAAAAAGTACTTATCTTACCATAATATTTTTATGTATATTTGTACTGTTTGACTTTACAAATATTGATTATATATAATATAATATATACATATGTATTAGGTATAGTTAGTATTAATATAAAAATCTATTTTAACATGTTTTCAGGGAAAATTCGGAACACAAAAACGTAACATTTAACAAAAACGGTACGCTGACGTTGACACCCGTGTTTCCTTTGACGTGGGTGCCAGAGTTGAACACCGGTAGAGAAGATGACATATTGATATTACCAAATATTGCACTCCTGGTAAGTCTTGTATCTAGTCCTCATACTCCTTTAAATTATTCTAATTTTGTTTTGTCAGTTATACAGTACACCACCCTATATGCTGGCTTAAAACTCGATCGCATTAGTCTATTAGACTACCTACATAAATCCCTCGTTTAACACGAATTCAACAAGACCACGAAATGATTAGTTCGTGTAAAAAAAAATATATGT
The DNA here is from genome assembly GCA_949715065.1 of Periphyllus acericola. Classification (NCBI taxonomy): domain Eukaryota; kingdom Metazoa; phylum Arthropoda; class Insecta; order Hemiptera; family Aphididae; genus Periphyllus; species Periphyllus acericola. The sequence continues at coordinate 66,827,079 of OX454264.1, forward strand.
GTAAATCGATATGCTTAACACGAATTTGTTCGTGTTAAGCGTATTATACTCACACAACCGAATTCATGTGATCAGAGGATAAATTGAATACACCATCAAAATAACAGCAATAACCGATAAATGCTAGTATATACTGCAATATATTTCAAAGTGTACGAACTTCTATTATGCATTTAAGAAATATATATATTATAGAGGTTATTTTGAATTATTAAATTGATATTAAATTAACTAAAATATTAAAACTCTTAACTCTTAAACTTTTTTTTTGTGTTAATCAACAAAACGACTATAATTAGGCTTCCCAAATTAGTTTAGTTTCGTGAACTTTAAATTAAACCGAAAAATTCTACATTAAAGTATAGAGCCTTTCTCGGGACTGGAAAAACAACTTAGGTTTTTGATTCGGGGTCGTGTTATGCATGATCGCGAGGGAGAAACCAAGCATGTTTTTCACGACCATATCGAAGTATACGTATATACGATAACGGCAAATAGATTACTGCGTAATACGCCGTGATTAACATGAAATATTTCTCAGGCGTAAAACCCGCTACGGTATTTGATTCTAATTGTATACCTACTCTTTTCCACAGAGTTTTGCGAGCGTCATGTCAGAATCGTCGATGATTACCAGGATGGCGGTAAACCTGCTCATTCGCCAGACGAAGTCCAAACCGTTTATCGAACAAACGGCCAAAGAGTTCATGTTTGGCTACGAAAGTGCATTGGTGACCATAGGTAACAAGTTTTTACCGTCTTGGATTGCGTTCGACAAATTAGGTCTCATAGACAGGGTGAGTTTTACAATTTATTTTTTGATTCTTAACAGAAAATACGGTGTAAACAATGTGTAGGTATACGTTTACTGATCAAGCCAATAGCCCAAAGCAATAAAATTCAACTATTCTAAGACCATAAAATATTTTTAAGCTACAAGACAAACGGAGCCAAAAATAAATACATAAATACAGTTAATTTCCCAGTTGCTATTTATATTGGACATCGATTATATGTGTATAAGCGAACATATAAATTGAATATAAATTTTTTAAATTCAAACTTATTACAAGTAAAAGACTATAATGTTAAATAATAATTTGGAAACAATTTGTAGACATGTCTTTTAATTCGAAATCGAATAAATAACGTCACCCAACAGTTAGTTAATTGATTTGGTCATGAGTTCCGAGGCCACCGCACTTAAATATTATGAATATCTTATCTCCACCAGAGTGCCACCAGACACACTCAACACTGGAAACAGTCGTATCGATTTTCCAATTTTGTGAGTCACAATTATTGCAGGTTGTTTCTCCCAAATACAATGACTGATTTGGAAATGTTAACAATGAGAACACGGTTTAAGCTTTATACTTTTTACTATACTACAAATTAAGTTATTGCGATGTTTGCCGTTTAGACATTCACTACCGGCTAAAAAATAAAATAAAAACTAATGATGAACTCTAGTGGAACATTTTCCTAAATTATTAAATGTTCAATAAACTATAATTAAAAGTTTTTATTCTGTAATATATAATACAAATAAGGTATATACAATTATTCTTTGTTAATCACGGACTTGCATTGAACACTTAATAAAAACATTCCTATTCGTAAGTATAATATTGAATTACGATGTTAAATATCAGACCATTAAAGTCAAGACATTGTGTAAAGGCGAAAACGTTTTACCCTAGCATTATGCAATTCGTATATTTTCTACCTATACCTGTAATAGATAATGCAGGTGTTTATAGACCATAAATGGATACTAGTAGTTGATACAATAATTTTGTTTTCATTGGTAGAAAAATGAAATACAATAACGAATAAAAGTATTGCTATAGCACTCTAAATCTACGTATCTTTTTCACGTTTCATTTGTAGGTATATAGTTGGATAAATTATTGTTGTTATTAGGTACATTTCAGGAGCTGACCATATAAATAAATAATATACCAAATCACTTCAAATGATGTTTTCGCAATACAAATATCTGAACTCATGGTGTCGTGCTTTTCATCCGAGTGTTCGTAGAACTACAATATTTATCTGTTTGAGTTTGAACTCTCTGTGGCGTTCAAGTTCGAGTTTCTTATAGGCACCCACCCGTTTACTCAAAGCGTTAATTGACTCGGGCTGAAAATTACTTTTAATGATTAAAGAGCTATTGTGTTATGTTTGCGTGGTTGGACATTTGTTCGTCTCTTCCGCGTTATATAACTCATAGCCACCCGAGTGGGTTAATCGTACGATGGTTTGTATTTTGAGTTCGGATTTTCTGAACGAGATAATAATTATTACACCTAGAAAATAACCACGACGATTATTAATTCACACAAAAAAATCCGGTTATTGTTTTCCGAACATACGACCTTGAGTTATTTTTATTTAAATCATAATTATCGTCTAGAATCAAGATTATACCAAAAATAACTGTTACACATGTACTTAATTGTTTTTTCGAGTAGGAAAAAAATACCAGTTATGGAATAGGATGTTCCTAATTTTTTTCGTTAATTTATGTGAAAACCCATGGTAATACATATGGGTTTTATAGTTTTCCTCCGTAAGAAAATTAGTCACACCTCTGAGAAACATTTCAATATTTATAAATAAATAAAAGTTTTTATATAATAATATTATCGTGTAGTAAACAAAAAAATAATAATGTTATTGGATGAAGAGTACCTGAATAACACGACGACAATCTTTTGATAATTAAATGTGTGACCAACGTTCCATGTAATAAATGCACATAAATTAATTTGGTACACAACAATTTTAATTATAATATCATATACTCGTGTATATATACATGTATGAATAAAAATATTATGTTATCAATTTATCATAATATCATTAATAATATTTAAAGAATCTTTTTTTTATAATACGTAATTAATAATTAATCTACTGCAGTTTACTAATGTAATACTAATAACTAATAATAACTAATAAGCTGACGAGTTATAACTTATAAGATACCACGTATAAGACAACATATTAATTTGAGTAAAACACTCGATTAGGTGAGACTAAAGCGTGTGGGTTGATAGTTGCGTTTATCACCTCCTAAATTTGTTAATCAAACTACAATTTAATTGAATGCAATTATTTAACACTCGAAACAGTTAAAACTATGTGATTTTTAAGTACTGCGAAAATTAAAATGTGAATCATTGCACCGTGCACTAAGTATACACTTAAAAAACCATATAAGAATAATTATTAAAAAAATATAAGAATAATTATTAAAAAATTATACGAACAATTATTAAAAAAATATAAGAATAATTATTAAAAAATTATACGAACAATTATTAAAAAATTATAAGAATAATTATTAAAAAATTACAAGAATAATTATTAAAAAATCATAAGGATAATTATTAAAAAATTTAACTTTTAATTAAATAATTACAATTCCACTTTAATATATACATATAGTTATTACGTTATAATGAAACATCAATAAGACGGCGTTCATGGAAATCAATTTAAAAACTTCTAAGCTTTGTCGTAATGTGTAGAAATAGTTTGTAAATTTAGTGGTGTAAAAAATGTTAAATTAATTTTGCTCTCTTCAAAATTTTAAGCGATAATTTGTCCAATGCAATATGCTTATTTTCAATTTAAATATTTTAATGCCTATGAAGTCAATAAACAGTAATAGGAAATAAAACAATATTTTAGAAGACAACACATAATGGTCATGTACTCATGTACAGTAGATAATTAATGGTCTGATGTTTATGTTAAGAAATTTAAATATTTTTAATGATGCCGATTTTATATTTCCGCGTTAATTGCACATATTTAACACAGGTAGGTAATAGCTGTATACGTAAACAGTACGGTTAATGTATTTTACGGCAACACATACATACTTTTGTTTTATTCTAATATACGTTATGTGTATAAGTTGATTTCTGTATGTATTTGATATACATGAATATTTAATCGTTCGATGTATAAGTGTTTGATATACACTGTCCACTAGGCGCATTCAATAGAACATGTTACAAAATGTTTGGCAAGTTTTCAAACGCCAACAAACAATTGGACGATGAATATGAATTTATTATCGCGTCGTGAAACGTGATAATAGCTCATATTTTATACAGTTGTTTAACGTCGCGCAAAATGTGGATATTGCTACGCTTATGTTTGTTGTTATTTTCCCCCGACGTAGGTATAGCGTGCATTACACAATATTGACTATTATTACGTAAGTTCATTCGCCATATGCCAATACCTATTGGGAACAGCAAAATATATTAAACAGTGGGTATTCCGCCAAGACTTAAGATACTATTTAATTTCACGACTAATAGTTGTACGAATAATAACAATCGATAGCTATACTGTACAAATGGCACGTGAATGAACAAGTGTTTTAAATTTTTTTTAGCGTTTTTGAAAATAAATTAAATAAATAAAATTACCAACGTTAGCTTTATACATTGTATCTTAATCAAGTAATATCATTCGCGTGATTTTTTTTCACCAATAAGGATCGAAACGTGTACCGTATATATATGTTATACACTCTGCAGGACATTTTAAAACCTTTTTGCCTTCACAGATGTACGACTTTACCGGGGACAGTGCAACTGTGTTTACGGGCGAGACTGACTTGAGAAAATCTGGTATCATAGATAACTACAACACGAGACCGAATCTACCACAGTGGCCTTCAGCACCTTGCAATTTGGTGACAGGAGCTTCGGACGGTACCAAATTCCCGTCGAAGTTAACGCCCGACGACACGCCAATGTTCTTCAGGAAGTCGCTCTGCAGATCTATGCCTATGGTGCGTATATATACCCATTACCCATGCACTCCCGCGATATGATCGTATGCTGACCCAGGGCCTGGTTAACATACTTTACTTAACCGATAGGTTTTCTTATTTTTACTATTTCCAAACGAATGTCTGCTTAAAGTAAAATTAAAATTAGAATATGCCCGGGTTATTCTTTTCTATATTCGATCATTCATCATATAGTCGGGTATATAAAAGTTATTTACTCACGCAGAAGGGAAGTGGTTTGTTAAAATCTCTTAGAATTGTATGTACTATACACACATACATTGTACGGCCCTCGGAGATTTTTCCTGTAGTTTATCGCGTCAATTTACCCCTATGCTAGAGTTCGAAAAGGTTACCAATGCAGAGAGTACCACGGTCCAAAATTACTACAGGACGCTCCTTAGATCATACACACTGGACATCATAGCTATATGGAATATTATCTTTGTGAAGCATAGCAATTAGTGGTCCCGATGCCACCGTTGTGCATGATTGTTTAACGTTTAAAATTATGGCGACAAGTTACCGCCCGGCCTAGGTCTAGTCCTATCTGTATGACGCACGCGTGATTGAGACTTTCAGTGCCGACTGCTATGCGTTTCACGTACCGACTGCGCGCTTGATGTAGGCCATGGATCTATCCAGTGCATAATATAATCTAAGGGGTATTCGAACTAAGGTCACAATCATTGGCTGAACAGCAGGAGGATCGGAGAACAAGCACGCAATTTTTTTTCGATAAAACTATTTTTCAAAATTCATATTTTTCTCTTTTTTTACCAAGCAATTTCTTTAATCGAAATGATAATCGTCTTAAAACCGTACGGTTAAATAACGATACTTCATACCCACGGCCACCATCATGGTCATATACCAATATTATATTACCTCTGGTGTCTATTATACATTATCGCTCAGTTTTATCGCTACAGACATGTCAATATGTTATAATAGACGATCGATGAGTAATAGTAATACTAATAACACTTATAAGGAATAACTAAAAATTTTATCTCAATATTACTGACGTTTACTATTTTAGGTAAGGACATCTGAACTGATGATACACGACGGCTTGCCAGTATACAAATATATATTCAAAAACGGAACATTGGACAACGGAGCAGACAACCCAGAAAATAAATGTTTTTGTCGTAAAAACAAATGCTTAGCATCGGGACTAATCGACGTCACCGATTGCTATTACGGTAAAACGATTGAACAACGTTAAAATAATATTATAATACTATGAATGTGTTATTTTTACGGTTACAACGTTAATACATGAATTTATACAACGTTATTTTTTTTCTTATGTACCTACTTAATGATTTCAACATATCACTTTACATAACGCATATTATGGTATATAAGTATATGAAATTTAAATATAATTTACATAACAGAAGTAAAACATTTTTTTTTTTTTTTGACACTAATATTCGACATATTAAATGCGCACGAGTTGCTAATTGCTTGGTATTTTATTATATTTCAGGATTTCCTATCGCATTATCATACCCCCACTTTTATCAATCCGATGAATCACTAGCGAACTCCGTCGGTGGAATGACTCCAAATCAAGAACAGCACGAAACATATTTCCTCATCAACCCGGTAAGACAACGATAAAGATATGCTACCAATAATTAATTACAAAAATATAGTCCTGTCATCAGTGCGATTGCATTTTGTAGCTACGCGTTTTCACGAAGATTGTTTGCTGTGATTATTGTCGTTATACTCTTTTTTTTCTTACAGGTAACGGGTATGCCTACACAATTGTACGTCAGAATGCAAATCAACCTTGCTCTAGGTGATATATCTGATATGGCGAACACAGAATATTGCAGCAACATGGTTATCCCGTTGGTTTGGACCGAAATTGTGAGTACTCTTTAATTTAGTTCATCACATAGTGAATGTGTAACGTTTGCATACATTACGTCTACATACGTGGAACGTTAACATTACAACTTTTCATTTATATTTGAAGTATAAAAAATACTGTTCAAGGGAAGTTTAAGTATTCAATTTAAAAAATATCTTTTTATCATAACAGATTAAAAAAAAAAATATTCAAACCAAGACCTTATAGATTCTGAGTGAATCGAGGAATGTATTGATTTTATCATGAAGAGTTTTATTTTGTGTCTGTGTACACGACTTTTCATAAGATTTTTCGTCGCGAAAGGAAACATAATGTATTATTGAGATATCTATATTGTATTTATATTAGCATCGTAATAGAAAACTCATAATTATTTTAAAATTTTTCTTTTCAATAGTTAGAACATTAAAAGTCCAACCAACCTCATTAAGAAATTTGGTTCTACTATTAAATCGACCATCTTTAAAAATATAAACTGATCTTACGGACCTCTCACTCAGAATCGTTTTTTCGATAGCCATAGTACATTTGTTTTAAGTTTAAAAAACTCATCCTTATACCTTATCTAACCTTGGATTTTCGTTTGCTTTTTATATATGACTAATTAAAATTGTTATTACCGATTGGGCGTTTACTATAATTAATAAATAAATAATAATATACTTTTTTTTTGGCTGAAGATAATTTTTTTTTTTTGTATCATATTATTGCTTAACAATTTGCCACTGAGTAAAACCTCTTTTATCGGTAGAATAGATTTATGAAAAGTACTTCGTTGTGCATCGAATATTTCGAAAATCTTTATTTCTTTTACATCGTTGGAGTTTTAACTCAAACATTTTTACTAACATTATTCATTCATCCGTGTCAGAAAATAGTCCATGCCAAGGTATAACTTGGACTTCTGTACCTTATCGTGGGTAGCTTTTTTTTTTATTTGTATGAACAACCGTTAATGAGGCGGATAGCGTCAAATTAATAAAATATTTAAGAGTATTTAAAAGAAAAAAAATGTCTTCACACAACCGTCGAGTTGCATAAATTACTACTGTTATAAATTAAGCCCACGACAGCATGACGTGATATATTTTCCGGATACTGAGAACATGGAAAAGAGCAATAACGCAATAACTATGGTGGGTCTGCACATAAAATTAACGAACACATCAGGGGTCTTCAGAACTAGGTGGAATTAAACTTTGAAAAAATCAGCCGAGCATGAATATTTCTATAGTAAAACTTATGATATCAATTGTTTTCATTGTACTGTCTTTGGAAAAATTTTTTTTCTCTAGTTGTGATGAAATTAGCTTTTATTCAAAATACCGTTTAAATCTGTTAACGTTAATTTTATTGAGTGATTTCTAGTGAATTTCCTATGCGTCGATAAAATGTAATACATAACTTTCTGAACTGTAAAGATAATGTATTATTATTATTTTATGTAGTTCAGTCCCCATCGCCTGAATATCAAAATATTAAAATAATAAAATCTTTTACTCCTCTTACTTTTCTTAAAAAAAAAAAAATTTACCTACCTATCATTCAATTAAAAATTGGATTAAACCTTTATTTTTCATATTTGTTTTTCATTGAAACGGCTGTTAAGTCTTCGTCAATGTCTTATCGGCCTTGGAGAGGTAAAATGCAGTGTAGCAATTGAATCCCCACCTCTAAAAAGATAATTGTTAAGTGTGTGGACTTCACTCTCAGTGGAGTGAGTCTGGTGTGGAATAGTGAAGAGCAATTAGAACGATGAAAGGAGGAGAGACTATAGAATTAATTCTGCGGAATATTTTTTTTACTGTATGATTAGAATAATTTTGTTTATAAAAGACATAAAACGAATAAATGCGTTAAACTCACCAAACTATACGTCTAAGTTGTCAGTCCTAAGTAATAATAAAGTGGGAAGGAAATTTGTTTCTCTTTTAAATTTTATTCATATAGGAATTTATGTATTATACTAGATTTTTATCGTGTCAGAACCTACGACGTAAATTTTTACGTACGAGCAACTTACAATGTATGTATTATGCGTAATATGCATTAAAAAACGCATAGATATGATTTTTACCTGCTTAGGTAGGTATCTCGGGTGTGGGTAGGTACTTCTTCTCGATAACATATGGACTTCGGATGATCTTTAAAAAAAATTATAAGATTTATTTTTTATTATAAAATAGATTTATATTCACAAGCCTGATGTTTTTCTTCCTCCACAGTAAATCTGTAAATTAAATTTATTATGTTTAAAATAATTTACCTACATCGTCCGAGTTGCATACATGTTTATATTTCGAAAAGCTACATATGAAGTAGAAACCAAATTGTGATGGATTAAATCGTCACGTGTGAAATATTAAGTACATACCTACTCTACATACTACAATAGTATTTATATTCGATTTAAATTTTGATCAAAAATAAAAATTGACTAAAAAAGCTCAAAAAAAAAATGGCGTAAAAAGTAACAAAAACGTTGTGCATTTATTGTTCGTTGCGTGAGTCACATTTATAGCCGATGTGACTCCGTTTTTTAAGCTGGTAGTAAAAAAAAAAAAAAACGCAAAATCCGTACCGAAATGCAGTAACGGTACAGAATATTATGTATATTAACGATTCCGTGCGTTTTGTCCGTTTGTTGCGCAGGGATTCGCCAAGTTGCCGGACTTTATGCTGACCAAGTTCTTCGTGTACCTGCGCGTGGGCCCGACGTTGTTCATGACGCTGCAGTACGCCATGCTGGTGGGCGGCGTGGCGTTCGTAGCGCTCACCGTGTTCTCGTCGCTGTTCATACCCGAGGACGACGAGCTCAAGTTCAGCGGTTCGCCCGCGTGGCGCCGCGAGAGCCAGACCCTGACCGGCCATCGGGGCGGCGGCGGCGGCGGCTGCGGCACGCCAATCATCCGGGTGCCGGTGCCCGCCGAGGCCGTGGCCGCGGGCAAGGAGATGAACACGTACTACTGCAGCGCGCAGGCGGACGTGGCCGCGGCCGCACGGCTCAACGACGACCTGTGCGGCCGGCTGGACGTGGTGCACGAGGTAAGCTCGCTACGGGGCGGCAGCTGCACCGGGTCGGATTACGACGAGGACGACGAGGACGACGTGTACAACCGGATCGTCTGAAGCAGCAGCGCACTACCGCAACTACATCACGCAACTACCGCGGCGGCCGGCGCGAACCGTTTAGGCGCGTGCGCCGCGGCGAATGCGGTCAGCTTATAGTTTATAAGTAATATATTATGTTAATATTAAAACGCGTGATTAATTCGTGTTGACGCCATACACACACACAGAGAGAGAGAGAGAGAGAGAGAGAGAGAGAGAGAGAGAGAGAGAGAGAGAGAGAATGTGAGAGAGAAGAAGTAGCAGAAGCATACGGGGGCGGGGGAGAAACGGCGAAAAAGGGATCACGTCGTCCCTTCGGGGATTTCACGATCGCTTTTACACGACATACGTGTTTTAATTTACGTACACACATACGTCTGAATGTGCAATTTTATCATATAATAATGTTTTATTATCGATATATGCGAAAATGTGATACTCTTAGTAGTTATTAAGTTGTTTCGAATGTGATTTCTGTACGCGCAACACGCGTCACAGTACGTGCATAAGTACGTGCCTATTTAATTTTTGTATCGTAAACTGATATTATATCGTATAATATTCCGATACTATATCATAGTCTTAGTATACCTACATACGTCGATATAATTGTATTAGTATATTATCAATATAATTATATTGGTGTTGGGTACGATTTTTTTTTTTTTTACATATAAATGTTTTTACATGTTTATATTATTTATAATGTGTGTGTGAAACATTGACATTTTTTTTTAAGGTTGTCGCAAGTCGATGACAAGTCGCACGACCCGTAATAATGTTCTAGTAGTAATTTTATACTACATATAATAGTCATAATTTTAATTATTATTATTATTATTGTATACCTATGATGTTGGCAAAGCCATATTCAAATGTATCTTTAAGGCTGTCCTTAGTCCGTAAGCGTATTTAATTTGTGTATTGGACTTATGTTTATAGAATAAAATTTTACACATTAAAATATATAAGTTAATAGCTAACAACGTGTTTCAATTTTTCCCGATGAAATCCTCACACTCCTCCAGTTTATCAGCGGGTTAAGCTGTCTGACGTTTTGAAAACATATTAGTTTGAAATGGTCCTATTAAAAAATTGATTGAGTTGTAAGTGATTAAATAAAAGGTGTTTTTTATATATTCCGAATCCTATCTCAGAGTTTGCCCGCCGTAAAAAAAAAGGTACCAGACCCCTGGACTATAATGTTACTGTGGCGCAATTAAGACGGTACGGAGTGAATAATAACGAGAGAATCTGCGATATCCTATCGTGTCCTATCTCTTCATATTGGGTTTTTTTTTTCTTTATTTATCATATGACTTATGTTTCTTTGCGCATTCGATCAGTGAGCCAATCGATAACGATAATATATTACATGTCTACTGATATTTAGTTCGGTCGGATGACATTACGTAGTATAATCTGAATTGCACTTGTACATTCATATACAATTTGTGTTTCGATAAATAAGTGCACCGATGGAATGTGCGCACCAACGTGTGTCGAGATGAGTAAGTCTATTGAACTACTACAGCGCGTTTCTATACATGCGCGGTTTACCAGTGGAATCTAGTTTTCCATTGAAATGAATATAATTTTAAATGTCTGAGCGGGTTTTTTTTATGTTCATGTAATCGTCAAATCAAATATATTTATTTAAATCATCAAACCCAGTTTTAGACCGTGCACCGTGTTTTCTGTGCAGTACAAAATAACAGACTCGGCCAAAATTACGATTTAACTGCGTTATAAAATAAGTTTCGCAGTATTTGGAAGTTAATCTATCGTATACTGACTTGTTATTATTGGCGCCGTAAAGTATATTTTATCGTAATGTCAAAGTGTCTTCATTTTTTACTTATTTTTCTAAACAGAGAGATACTAGATAATAACTGATCAGTGGCTCCCAAACTTTTTTTTTTTTGTTCTACGCCCGCCGTGTGGAGTTTTAGAAATTGAACAATGTGATATCCTTTTTTATTTGTTTATACATAAAAGTTTAAATAAACCAACAATATAAGTAATGAGTTATGACTGTTGATTATACCATCATGAAACGCGAATGCTTATCAAAGCGCGGTAACCGGTCATTAATTTCATTTTTTTCGCCTTTCACATAAGTTTTAAATAAATAAAAAATGTAGTCAATGCAATGACACATGCTCCTCTGGTTGGGAGACACTGCGGTCATAGATCGATCAGATTTCATAGCTTCGGTATAGTTTCGCGTTTTCGAAAAAGAAGTTCTGTCATAAAAGTCAGAATTTACACGATATATTAATATAACAGGTTCCATAAACGATTTATGTTGTTCCATGTACAGCCGAACTCACTTATGTTGGAGTTGCACCTGCGAGTGTGTCTGTGTCCGTGTCTGTGTGTGCGTCTGTGTGTGCGTCTGTGTGTTTGTGTGTTTGTGTGTGTCTGTGTCTGTGTGTACAGCTTAGCTAAGAGCGCGTGCCCGGATGATAATGTATAATACAGTTAGCGTGGCTTCGCATAAAACATTCCGAGTATAGAGACGGTATAGTATAGAACAGCTTCGTGTTTCTCAACTGCAATTATAATAATAAGTTATTACTATTGACTAATGACACAAACAAATCTTTGAAAAAAAATTAAGGTATTTCTAATTGCTAATCAGTAATCACTATCAAGGTTTTCAAATTATACTATTCCTGTTGGAGTTAATTATTTTTTTCATTATCATCTATGTGTACAACACCCGCGTATTGGTTGTCGACTGTTCGCGGACGTGCCAGTTATTATTATTATTTACTAGGACTTTTATTTTTCAGTGTCAGAAGAAACGGTTTCAGATTATTAAAGCAAATTACATTAATAAAATTATAAATCAATCTTCCGTATATCGGTCTGCAATCAACATATCGTCGTGTGTGAACTCTTATTAAATCAACAAAAATTACGAGTAAAAGTTGTTTTATTCATATGGCCATGGGATGGCATATGATTAAATTATGTAGGTAATTTTTATTCCGATTTTAGGTATTTTATAATCATACCCCGCTAATAAAAATGTTTTCAGCGCATTTTTCAAGCGCACATTACAGGGTTTTTAAGTAAGTGCTCGCATATTCGGTGATTTCTACTAGAGCTACATAAGTCCTAATAATGACTAATATTAACATTTTTTTTAACATATTTTTTTATTTCGCAATCCGTTACCGTAAGCAAAAATTGATAAATAATAATGCACAAACAGGAAGAACTGAATGAAGGAACCTTCGTGAAGGCACTTCGTCGGGTTATGTTAATAATAACATACAAGCTTCGTAATTATTATAGCGCGCTAGAAGTGGTGACCGACTGCGGGCCCGCGGGCCACACCCGAGTCGCGATCATTTATCATACCGTGGCCCACCAAAGTGTTGAACGAAAATTGATAAAAAAAATGAGTCACATTTATCTAAAAATGTAACGGTAGGTGAGTAAAAAAAAAAAAATAATAAATTTATATTCTATTATTTTTCCATTGCACACGTACGTCAATTACCTGTCTGGTTAAAATCAGACACGAATTATCATGCGTTAAATTAATTTTAAAATCATAATATTAAAAGAATTGTTTAAAAATATTTATACAAAAATTTATCCATAGCCATATCCATGTATGATAATCAACACTTATAGTTAATAATTAGATGGATATAACTGTACGACAAAAACGTGCTCAAATATTATATTACGTTTAAAATGCCTTTAATATTCTATGAAGGACAAAGTCTCCCGATTATCGGCAAGCCGAGGGATTTTTTTTTTCTTACGGCCTTTGGTATAAATATCATCACAGTCGTGCCACATCTGAAATTATTAGGACTACATTGTAACCGGTATGTGACTTGTTTTGGTACCCATCAGACCTACGAGCCGAACAATGGTATGATCTCGCAATAATACGAGTACACCACGAAACCCCTAGGTCATAACGTTTTGATTAGTTTTTAAAAATAACAGTATAAAAGCTTTTAGAACAAAAACTCGGAAATTGTATTAAAATTGACAAACGGGTAAAAATAAGAAAAATGGTATCGTGAACTGAGGACAATAGAAAAAAAATGGCCAGGGAATATAGAGATACGGTAAAAAATGTGTAGTGATGATACGCATGTCCCTCTCAACAATTAATTGGTGTAGTAATGTAAAAACGTATAGAACGAACAACGACCATAAATAGGCCGTAATCCTCGTCCAGCTGCGCGAACGGTTATAGACAAGAGATGAACACATCATTATACAATTGTCATTTATTGACATTTTCCACGGGTTTCTTGTTACCGCTATACTTATCCGAACCCAGTGCTGTATGGCCAGTATTGGTTCGGCCTGCCAGCGGCTCGGAGATTTTCAATGTGCCATATTTTCGGTCATCGTGGCAGTTGAAGAAAATGTACTTGCACGCACTCCGTTATATCGTGGGGGAGACGGCCGGATGTCCCAAAACCGAATGAATAATCTACAATGACTTAGAACTTCTAGGGAAACATAGCGTGAGCAGGTAGAACTGTGCCGTCAGTGGCTCTGTGCTGTTTACATTTTGGTGTCCAAAAATGCATTATGCAAAGTGCAGCGGACCCACAGATGCATCAGCCTCGGCGCAACTACTTTTAGAGTGGCAGCGCGCGGGGGGTAATAGCTATCATTGTATCGATATTAGGATGATGACCTCCACCGACGCGAAAACATAATATGCCGCGTTAATTTATAAGCTAATAAAACAAGTTTGATTAATATTGGTGCATTATTAAAGAAGTTAAAAAATGTACAAATGATTTTATAATTTTTGTGCAATTCGAAAATAGCCATTTTATAGGGCTTATTTTTCTGAAAATGTCGACGGTTCAACTTTCAGTTTTCATTGGATTCGTGGTTTTTAATAATTTTTTTAGTTTTTATAGAAATAATGTAAGTTAATCACCTCGTCATTTTTCCGATAAGGTTTGCTGATGATGTTATTATTATTTAAAATTGTGTAAATAGTGCACAATTGTAAACTAAAAAAAACTATAAAAAAACCAAGAAGTTAATAAAAATTTCAAGTTTAACCGTCAAAATGTTTAAGAAAAGAAGCCCATAAAATGGCTTTCTTCAGAAAATAAAAAGTTAATTTTTTAACTTCTCTGATAATACATTTATATTTACCAAACTATTGTCAACAAAATCGCCTTTGCCCAGGATGCTCATAAAAAAATAACAAAATTTGATTATCTGTGTTAACACGGGAAATATCGTTCTGTTTAAATACCTTTGAAACACCCTGAATGTAAAAATTATGCACCACAGCAAGTATATGGATCAGGAGTCTCCAACCTTTCTTCGACGGCGGGCCGAAACTGAGATAGATATGCTTTGAAACCGTGAGTATTGCTTACAGATATGGATGAGGCAACGAAATTGAAGATGGATAAACATTTTATCATTTTATATTGTACAGTTATTAGATGTTACAAAGAACAGCAAAAGAACAAAGTTTTTTTAATTGTTTATAATCAGGGCTCGGAAGTTCTAGCAAATGCATATTTTTTTTGGTTCGTCTTAGAACATCCAAAGTAAAATACAAATATGTCTTACACTTATCTGATGTCACACACAACATTTTATTTTGCTATTTTTTGCATATTTACAGTATTTATTGCTATTTTGCTAATTTTGGGTTTTTAGTGCTTTTTTTGGGTATATTTTCACATCATGTTATAATCACATTTTGTTGAAAATAATAATTTTACTTGGTTATATTATTAAAAATATTTAAAATATTGGAAATAAATAGGCGAATTATACTTCATGTTTGTTAACCGTTTATAATTCAACCAGTCCAGCCAGTCTCTGAGCCGTTAATGAGCCTAAACATTTTATAAAATTTTAAAGTTAGTAATTAGTAAATGTAATTGTTTATAACTTTATTAGTCCTGTTTATAACTTTATCGTTTCATTTTCAAATAGGAGATTAATACATTAAGGACTATAATATTTTCAAAACATCAGCTTTAATGTTTAATTATTATTTATTTATTTATTGTAGCTTATAGCAAATTTGTGTAAATATGATACATTTTACCATGGTTATAATTTCGATGACAATGAACACTGCGCATACAGACTTTTGTGACTTTTAGAATGATAACCTACGCTTTCACAAACGACTCCAAGCATATCCTAACTAAGTCATAAAGTAAATCCTACCATTCTTAACCTCTCAGGAAAACTAACCTATATCCGCTGGTTAAAAAGGAAATGGTATCGCGACATTGGAACACTATAATATCTAATGAGTAAAAATGATTTTCTATAAAATAAAATATAAAAAAAAAGTATAAATTAATAAATAACTAAAAAATAAATATTTAACCAACCAGTCATGAGTCATACTATAAATATGTGGTTGTTTTAATCTACAAATTTATGTTATAATACTCTGGTCGTAATATAAACTTTACTGTGCGTATTGAACACATCGTTTATGTCAAATAAAAATATAATTCTAAATAATTGAATGAGCCGAAACCTGTTTCACCCCATATGATTACAACAGTCGTTGACTACTCGCATCAAGTAAAATTCGATAAAATTCGATTATTTTTATCAATCGGTTTTAGCTCGTCGGGACTTAACTCTTCAGTGCGTTGCCCGGTATTTTTTTCATTCTAATAAATGTTCAACATATTTATAGCTACAAAATTATTCAAATATAAATTAAATAACGTAAGGAATACGTATTGTAAATAAAATAATTTTGTCCGTAAAATAAAAAAATTAAAAAAATAATCCTTATTTTTTAAAAAATGGATTTATCAAATGTTTGTATGCTATTTTTCACTTATATAATTTTAAACCATTCAAAAATTGATGCCAGTCGCTGAGTCGCGTAGGTCGCGTAGATTATATTATTAATGATGGGTTCTATAGTATGTTTTGCATAGAAATCCTTTTTTTTTTTTACTAGTGCATTCAATTGCATTTTTCTCGTCTTTAGAACATTTAAATGCGCACCCTAACAACAATAATATACATCTCGGCAGGTCATCTATATAGTCAAAGACTGTCAGTCAATTTACTCGATTTTCATGACGTCTTATGTCTGAAGAGAAACGGGAAAAGGAAATATCATCGGGATGCAATTCGGATACCTGTATGGACGCGATTCGCAACAGTGGCGGCGGCGCGGCGTCCTCTCTTGTATACAACGGGTGGGTAACGATGCGATTCGTAACAATATTTATTTTACGCTGTTTCATTCGCATTGTCACGTCGTCTTCTCTAACGTGCACATTTTCAACGATCGACCGACTGTGATCGTGTATAATGTATGCACACATTGTACGCGGTATAATATATTATATACGTATACGTGTTATACTGTTATAGTCTACAACACGTTTTCAACGGGTTTAGACCGCTGGCCGTGAATAATCTCTGCACAGTATTTTCACATAAAAATACACACGCACACGGGCACACCCGCGCGCACACACACACACGAACGCACGCGCACACACATGTTCGATACTGTACGGACGACAGCATGTATCGTACAAAGCCGTTCGGTATCCTGCAGCTCGAGTGTTCAGTGTCGAAACACGCTTATACGAGTGGCCATTAAACAAAAGTAGTTTAAAGTAAAAAAAAAAAGCCCTATCCGGTCTCGACTGGTTTTTTTTCATTACTCTTTGCCGAGCAACGAGTCGTCGTCACTTGCAGATCTTCATCTCGTCGTAGTAGCCGTCTTATAGTCGTCTTTGTCGCTCCCACCCGAGCCGCAACATGATACACAAATTTATAATACACGTAACGATTAGATAGCCACGACTCCATGTGTCCAACAACGTGTACGGAGTATTATGACACACCGTGTGTCTCACTTTCGCAACGTTCACGGATTCTTATCGTTTTAATTCGCCCAAATGTCGAATATCTTTGGCAAACACTATTGTCTATTATACACTAGTGCTCTACGCCTTTATAGGGGTGAACATTGTCCGAGTTCAAGGCTGCCACAAGTCCCGGTGTCCCGATAAAGTCTTTCGGACGGTGGCGTTATTTCGGGGCGGGGGGGGGCATGCATTTGCCACAGTGTAAATTTTAGCTATTCCAAAGTCGGCACACCATCAACATGGTAAATACTTCTTTTTTTTAGAAAGCCGCATCAACACTATGTTGTGAAAGAGAAAAATTCACAATTTTAAAAATTACCCGCAAGTGTATGGCGGTTGACGTAAGACTATAACTTTGAATCGACAAAATGATAATGGCGTGCCGACTGCCGTACTCTAGAAATAACTACAATGACGCCACTGGTTTCGGAACAGTCAAATGTCTCCCGGAATGAAACTTTAATAATTCATGCTGACCCTTTCGTCTTTTATTAAACACTCGGTCGAAAAACATTTTTGCTTCTTTGATACCCAAAACAAGTTTGGACAACTCGTTTTATGAGACGATATACTTGCCAACAAAACATTGCTCCGAAAGGTGCAGAATTCAACAAAGTACGCAGAACAACTCAGACTTTTCGACCGATGGAGAACTCTGAGAACTCGTCGGATATAATTAATAATATTTTTATTATAAAACACGTGTGGAAATAATTTTAATCTTATCAATTGATACTTTGTTGACAAGTTTGTTGAAACTGGAGGTTATGAAAATATAAGGAGGGGCGGTATGATTATTTTACGTAAGAATTATTAAAATAATGTTCATCGCAGTTTTTACCGTATAAAATATGGTAACCCTTCAGATATTAAAATAATACCCAATAATCTACCCTAACAATTACTCGGGCCAATAGTTGTGTACGGCTCCGGCATAATTTCTAAAAAGACACGCGGGCTCTGAGCTTAGCAACTGTTGAACAACTTCTTGATAACTATTCGCGACAAGCGTCTCAAACGCTCGAAACTCTACGATTTAGTTTAAGTAATTCGCAGGCTAAGGACTGGGACGATATCATTGGAGAACCAACCCGGAACACGTTTAGGTATACAATTTATATTATACTTATTGCGCTCACTGTTTTTTTTTTAGCTTCCGCAGCTATGGCCATTAGCTCAGGTTTGTATGGTCGGAGTAATTTTTGTAAGTGTAACTCGTGTTTTTTTTTTTTCGAACACTGTTCTGTGACGTATATAGTTTACTGTTTTATGCTCATTAGTTGTAAAAAAAACTAACAACTTGTCGTATAATTAATGATTTGTTCAAGGTAGTTTTACTAGAGAAAAAAAAGGCGATACGCTCGGCTGTCTAGTTATTTTATAAACCTGGGTGTTCTAACTTATAGCCACGATGTCGATTAGCAGTACTTAGTGTTCACTTATTCGACGATCGATCTTAATTGCTCGTGAGCAGGGCTGTTAATATTATGCATTTGCATGTCCTCCTCCTCCGCTATATCGTATAAGGAAGTAGGTACTGCTAAAATTTTGCTTTATAATTACGAATGCGACACGAAATCTTATTTTACATATTTTTCATATTTAAGAGGTTATAGGGCATCGGTATGCACGATTTCATGAATTATTCAGGTTAGTGAGTTTTTCTTTATCGATCTATAGCTATAATATAAATGTGAAATGTTATGTTTATGTGTTTTGAAAGGTATTTTATATGGTTTTGTATATAACCGGTAATCTCCGAAACTACCGATCATTCAACGATGTCATACGGCTTTTTTAAAAACTATATACAGTGTTAATTAATAGTAGCTACTTATAATTAAGGTTCAGATTTAAATACAAATATTGAAAAATACCCTTTATAAAAATTAATTATTGATTTACAAACTCTAAAAATGTACTAAAAAATTTCTCTAACAAGATTATATAATTATAATTAAAATTTTAACGATAAATTTGTAAATCGTTTTATTTAAAAACCAGATTAACTAATGTTGTTTTAGTATAAAACAGGGATGCCCAACTCACGCCGTAGTCTCAGAAGGCCCATGGCCTGTTATTGCGTGAAAAAAAATATTTTTTTTTTTTTGAATTTACCTATGTAAAAATAATTTTAATTTATATCTATGTTCTAAAAATAATTTGCTAGTTTAAAAAATACTAAAAAAAAACCCATATTAATGAAATATTAAGTCTATATTATAATTAGTTGCCCACACGAAGACTATATTTTTCTAATGTGGCCCGCCCCAGAAAAAAGGTTGGGCATCACTGGTATAAAATATGTATTTATATTTATCATTTTCATTTTTTTTTTCGTAGAATGACATAAAAAAATAAATAATGCCATAAAAACGTTTAAAAATGCCCTTAAACAATCGTAAAAAATCTCGATAAACGCAGAAAATGCTTTAAAAAAAGTTTAGTCAGCTTAGAATAAGGTACTCGAAACACATTTATATCATGGAATGCATCGTAGAGAGCATTCCAAAAAATACATGCAAATGTGCAACGTAATCCGTACCCTACTCATAACACATAGTCTAATATTAATATGTTGTAACATTAATATTACGAGTATGAAGATTGCAGTAGGTATAGTTTCTGAGATTACCAGTGACTAACTACTAATATGGTATCGGTATACCTGTGTTGAACGCGTTCTCTTAATTTATGTATTAACAAAAAATGATTATGCGCTTAATTCGGTCAATATCCTTTTGACTAGTTGGCGCCTATTTACATTTTTTTTTTTTTTTTCGTTGGACAGATCACACATTTCCTATAAAAATGTTACTTTCGTACTGTGTAGCTATGCGCGTCCATGAGAAGACAAACGGTTTTTTTCCCGGTATTCTACTCCGGTGTTATTCGCTTTTATGCGGAATACTGTTGCGCGACTACAGCCGAGTAATATACGTTCGAACTTAATTATTTTTTTTTCATATTTAAATCAAATTATGTCGAAATTGGTAATTATGTTTGTTTAATTTTTTGTTTTTGCGTATTCTTATATTTTTAAGAATTTTAACACGTTGAACGTGCACGTTTGCCAGTTTCTAGCGTTAAACTGCTGCGCGCATAGTTTATAGTAGTTTATCTATATGCGCAGCCCTGCCCCTGGACAATGAAACTGCAATAATTATCACGTCACGGTTGCACGGTTTTTTTTTCTTCGACCGGTTCCGTTGAAATATCGTAGTACAGTACGTTATAGGTACGTAAACGACTGCTGCAGGTCGATTTATGAACTTTTCCAGACTGACGTAGTTCGCGCTCGTGTAGCCCGCGAGATGTATTATTACATCCACTGCAGCTGCAGCCGCCGGCCGTACCGTGGGGCCGGATAACGTTATATCCGCGGTGACGTCACGAACACAATGTTATGTAACACACGCTGTAGTACAGGGTGACCGCATACGACCCGCTGTCCAGACAAAAGTTGCACGGGACGCATTTCGTCGCCTTCGCTCAAGTCTGTCCCGCATATTAATCCCGTTTTATTCCTTGTCGTCAACGCGTGTACAATCTTAAGATTATTCAATAAGATCTCTACCATTTTTTTAAGGGTACGAATTACGAATATGTCGGCTGTATTTAAAAACCTTTGTACTTTCGTTTCGTCGTCAGAGTTGGCGAAAAAGATTGATAATTAAAAAAATGTTAATTATTAAAAAAGCTGCATTTGGTATTTATTTTTTTTTTTTACATAATTATGTGTTCACCCCACTGTATTATGATATATTCTCTGTGCGAAATGCAGTCTTCGCAACACCCTGACGATGCGAGGAGAAGCACAATAACCGATATTAACCAAAGCATATGTTATTAATTTATTATACTACTTCATGTCCGCATGTATGTTATGTTTGTAAAGATGTTTGTTGTACATTTTACATTTTCTCAACCACATTGTAATATCAAGTAAACGTTGTCCTATGACTTGATGTTAAGATATATAATAATATATATTATAACAAATACCTATACATTTAAACTAAAAAAATAACCAATAAATGATAATAAATGCTCTAAAAATTAAAAAAAACATCGAAAAATGCAAATGCAAAAAAAAATGCTCAGCAAGAGTTTCATCTTTGATTTTTTATGTATCTGTAACATGAAACGAATTATGAACTTGAAAAGCATTGTGTAACATCACCTAAAAAAATAAGCATTGTGATCCGGGCCCTAGTGATTATACCTATATTATTTTTTTCAGTTCTTATTTCACGAAAAGTTAAATAATAACAACAAAAAAAAACCCGTATTCTTGAATGAAAAAAGGGCCCGATTTAGGGCTATAATACAGTTCTATTTCTCTATTTACCTTAAGATGTATTGTAATTTATAAGTACCTATACGGTATAATATTTGCATAAGTCGCTAAAGCGATCATACTCGATTACACCGTTTTTCGCGCACGGTGTTTTCAAATGTAATTACATTGTATGCCCACTTATAAATTATAATATACACGTATAAGACCACGTACGCGCAAGTGTTATTTTTATACGCATAATAATCATTTTTTTTTTTTTTTTCGGAAAAACTTATAGTACTTCCTTCAACAAGTCCCGATAGTATGATCTTAATTTCGTTATTTTCCATTTTGTAAAATGTGGACTGTAATGATGTTATGTAGAATATTACGGAAACGTTGACGTTCGCGCAATGACTGAACGTCTGACCCCACTTATTCTGCCGTATCTGAAGTTCAAAAGTTAGATGACGGTCCAACAATTGAGTTAACTTCTCGAACCCCGGTGCACGATAGTTAATACCAACAAATATTCGTGATCGACCGTTCGATGAAGATTGTTAAGCGCACGGTAACGTTGGGAAAAAATTAAAATACACCGAGAGTTCCGCGCGTCCGATCGTTCGACAACCAAATTAAAATCACGTCCAAAAGGTGAACGGTTCGCGTCCCGACGTTCACGTGATCGCCTGCGTCTCGTTGGGCTCGGACATGGACACTTTGATAAACCCCTCGCAGTTGAACTCGAAAAAGTATGTCATCATCGAGGACGCTCCGTTTTCGCATTTGATCCTGTACACGCAGGTGCACGTGGTGGCCAGGTTGATGTTTTCGACCGTCTCCGCGCTGTTCGAGTTATAATTGCAGTAGCCCTGCAGCAGCGTCACGGCCACGGGCCCGTCGGTCTTCATGTTCGCCTTGTACTGGCTGCACACGTCCGAGCACGTTTTTTCGCCTCTTCTCGTGAACCGTATGTTGGACGTGGTGTCGGCAATCAGCGATACGTGCATCTCGCAAGTGTTTATCGACTTTTTCGCGGGAAACAAAGGACCTGCGGAGTTTTGGACGTTTGAAAGGAAAGTACGTAACTAAGGACAGAGGAATGCACACTCGAATAAACAGCATATTTCACGGGAACGTTTCCGCGATTCGGACATTAAGACTGGATGACGAGGCGTCGTTTTTTAGAAAAAATAAATATAACACACAAACGAAATGGAAAACTCGTCCATCAAATATCGCGTACGAATCCGGTCTCAAATATGGATACTTATGAGTGCCTCCTACTACGAATAAGAAGAGTAAATCGTGCAAAGTCGATGTGCTTTACCCAACACTTCCAGCGGATCTCTGTACATGCCGGTCCCTTTGGCAGGATAAGCCATCTTGACCGTGTCGCGCGTGGTGACATCGCATTCCCCGTGGCCAACGTCGGTGTTCGCGTTGCATCGTTCCAGGGTATGGGTCTTCGGCGTTCGAACGGGTTCCGGGATCGCTGAAACAATCGCTTGCGCGTTAAGTATATGCTTAGAACTCATTGCGAGCTCCGTTTCGGTTAAACTTTACGTATTGGCTGGCACCGGACGACCGAACGCAGCCGCAGGATCGCGTCGACGATAAAGAAAACCAGCATCTTGTGTGACCCCATGGTGTACTATAGCGATGAGTCGTGTGTATGACGTGAATATACAATATAATCCCAAAATGTGGAGTCTCTTGAGCGGGTAAACAGAAATCTTCAAACTGTCGGCTTGCCTAAATGTTTAATTCGAATCGCGAGCAGTTCCGTCTCCGCAGTTTCGCCTCACATATTATGGGTACCATTTTAAACCGTTTACATTTTAGCCAGTGCTATACGACGTTATAACATTACTTTGTCGGTAATTTCATTATACTTTATACATCGACTCGACCCTCCCCCCCCAACCACTATCAAACCGATGCGCATCGACTTCGCTTTATTAAATTTATTATTGATTAATGATTAGTTATTAATAGATATAGTAAAACTTAAATATAAAAACTTCTATATGCTTCTACATTCGCTATAAATGATGCATGTATTTAATCAACGGTATCACAGCCTGCCGGCATTATCGGCAATAGTATAAGATATAAGAATATAAGATAAACTATAATTATTATAAACCAAGATCATAATGCATTAAAATGAATACGCATTATTTGCTTATTTATTTATTTCAGGTTAGTTCACAACATGGTTTTACATGGTTAAACAATTTTTAATTCAATTTTTATATTAATTTAAACACCGGTTTTCTCCTGGTTTCGCTTTTTAGTTTGTACCCGGCTTAAATTTTTCCCGGGTTTTCAAAACCTGGTTAGAACCCGTCTTCACTCCCTGGTTCAAAAAGACGTTTATTCTCGGTAAATTCTAAAATCTGTGTTCATAAACTGTTTTTTCGATCGTGTTATATTTTAATTTTTGATCTCGACTGCTATTCATCAGTGGTAAAATTGTTTTCAACGTGATTTGTTATAACTATATGAATTGTAAAATTATAATTATGGATAAGCTTTAAACATTCCAGTAAAAGTTATACTATCGTACAATATTGAAAGTTGAAATGTTCACTGAATGGCGAATAGTTATATAACCGTTATCCCGAGACGGTATGATTTTCAAAATGCATATGATGTTATATTACATATAATAAATACATTTTCATTTATTTTTCAAAGGTTTTTGATTAATTTGAGAATGACCCCCCCCCCCGACCATTTGTTTCGGGTTGGAGGGAATTTTCCACGAGTTTTCCCTCTCGTAAAAAATGTAGGCTTATCGAATTCACATAATACTGTCGAGATCCCACTGTTATGCACGTGTCGATCAAAATAAACATGATGTTTAATGTGTTCTTAGTTGAATATGTGTACAATTTGATCCAAAATAAACTTGACACACCGGTCCAATCAATAATAAATGGTTTGATCATCATTATTCATAACTAATCAACGTTAATATTATTTTGATATTCTACTTTTAGTGCAATCGATTTGTTTTAATTTCCGCGGGCGTTCAACGGTAATCATAATTAACTTTTCAAGTCTATGTTTAAAAATTAGTTTTAAATTAAACACTTCGCGTATCTTGTACACGTACGTTCTAATAATATATGTACCAGTTTGATTTATTCACACGCTGTGTGATTTATTTACGATCATGGTTTATTTACTCGATTGCAGCAACGTCCCGACGTACACAACGTTTATCGAAATAATAATTTATTGGGTGTAAACAACGGCTATACGAATTTATCATAACCATGTATACCAGAAGCTCGTACACACATTATTTGGTATTTACATGTTCTTACGCGTGCACGTCGTGTTTGCGTCGTGTGTTTATGTGTTTATCGCCGGAGATCGTTGGTTGTCTAGGCTCAAGACGGACATTTTTTTTAATCTCCTATCACTAGAATCGCGGTGTACGACGTGCATTTAAATTAATTGGAAACGGTTCTCAGCAGGGGCGTCGGATCCACAGGTTGGGAACTGTGGGTCATACCAATTCGAGAGGCCACTGATTAGGGCTCAAACCGGATAGCGAATCTTGCAACGAAAACATGCTCACACGTGATGTGTATAAACATTATATTTTTAAAATTTATTCATAATTATCGAAGGAAAACGAATTGAATTGACGTTTATTTTGTTCGCTGGTCGAAGAAGATCTTACCAAGGAGCCGACTATGCGAGAGTACCTAAAACAATATCCCCCGACGAAAAATTGGCAGTAACAATTGGTGATTGGTAAAAAAATCATAGTTATCGGGGTTTGGCGAGCTATTTATGTGATTTCGGAACTGCTAATTTAAAATTGTAATGTCACGTATAACGATAAAAGTACAAATACAAAATGACAAAACAGTATTTAGAAAACTTCATTTAAAAAATATTTGAATACCTACTACAGTAAAAATTGACTACTTATGAACTCATTTTGTTCAATTAATGTTTCATCTTCGGTCGATGAAAACAACAATTTTTTAGACATTTTTAATTGAACGCTGCAGGGAAAACGTACCTCGAGTGACCCATATGGGACTGTACATAGTATAGCAATTTATTATTAGCCTCGATGGCTTATTATTACCCGACTACGGATTTACGTCGGGTTATAAATATGCACATAGTTTCATCAATATTTTACGAACGAACGTCGCAACTGGTACACACAATATATATAATATATATAACATAGACAATTTATACCCAATAGTATATACTGGGCGTTACTACCGATTAGTTATTTGTTAGGGCTAGGAACTTATAGCAGTTCGCATGTTTTTCAATAATCATTCAAAACATAACTAAGTCGTATAGAAATTTGTTTCGTAGTAATAGGAGTTTAAGGCAATCATTTTTATTTTGCATATCTTGCATATTTAGCTCTTTTTTTCCAATAAGTGCATATTTTGATATATTTGTTTTTTAAGTACATATTTAACATATTTTACGCATATAATTCAATATTAAATATGAATTTTCTAGAAATTGGAAATAAAAAAAGATTAAAATGATTAAATATAAATGATTAAATAATGTAACTACCTAGGGTTTTCCCAATTATTTAATAACTTTGTAATTTTTTGTTTTTAAATGAAGAATAAAATATTTTTAATAGCATATTTGAGCATTTTTGCATATTTTTACAGCATTTATGATAATTTTGAGGTTTTTTAGAGCACGCTTTCCCTAACCCTAGTTATTACAGACCTATTTTCGATTTATAAATATATAATTTTATCAGCGCAGCGAACGTACGTCGAACACAATAAAACAATAATATAATTTACTCAATCATCTACTGAAACAAATAATCGTGCGATATAATAATATATAAATTAAAAATTAAAACGTGTGCATTTATTAGAGGTGGGTATACCTGTCATTCGTTTTGCGAGTAAATTCCAGGCCCGAAAAGTGTAAAAAATGGCAAAGTTACCAAGGGGCCAATTCAACTACAGATATTAACTCGGGGTCAACTGACCTCCTAACATCCCCCCCCCCTAGATCCGCCCTTGACTCTCGGCCTTACGCCGCCGCGGCTCTTCTCGTACGATGATAGTAGCTATAGTAGTAGTGTACGTACCGGGAAGTATTTATCTGCTGCGCAATTATTATATTCAGCGATGAAGAACATAATATTAAAGTAATAATAACTACAAATAAGCGCAGAGAATGCAAAAAAACCAGAATGTGATGCGTTCACCGAAAACCTTTTTATTTTTTCGAACACAACAATGTGCACACGTAGTAGATCGTATATATATGAGAACAAGTTTTTTTTTTTTTTGCTATTAGTTTATATAGTATCAGTTATTAGTATTATGTCTTTCTTGTTCGCAAGAACAGGTACGATATGCCCGATTTTTTTGAACACACTAACAGGACGGCACACGTGCACCTGTCGCGTTCTCTTCGTTGTCTGCGCACAACATATTATATTAAAGCAGATCACCGTTCTGCGGTACAACGGATTTCCCATTTTTGAAGTTTTTACTGCATATTTCTAGTTTTTTAGGTATATTTTTAATATTTGAAATATACCATAAAATGGTTTCGGGAAATTTGATAACATTTATTTTGAATTTCCTCTAAGAGAAAATCAATTGAAATTTCTATTTTTAATATGTATTCTTTGATCGGTTTTACCAGATAAATGCAGTTTTCGGTGTAACGTGGTTTTCAGTATTAAAAGAAGCTGAGAGGAGAAGAAGAATAATCATTAACAGTTCAAAGATTGTCAATAGTAAAAAAAGTTTTTTTTCACCATTTCAAAACCATTTTTAGGGTGTTTTTTTTCTCACCTTTTTCCTATCAGCGCATTAAACTATATTTTTCTTTTAGAGCGTTTAAAGCCGTAAGCCTGTACATGGAACTTATCAGTACGTTCATCCCCAACAAACGTTTGATATTTTTATATTCGCCGTTTTGCCCGGACACCCGTCACATCCCGTATAGGCACTACGAAATATGTCGCGTACCTCGTAGGCACGATGCTATACGAATATTTTTTTCGTGACGAACGATCGAAGTGCGAAAAACGCGTGAAAAACATTCGTGAGAGACATGAAGGGGTGGGCTATTCGGAAAACTCGTACGTCTCGCGTCGAACCGATCCAACCCCACGTACCGCGCGGTATTGGCGGTATAGTGGTATCGAACGTTGTACGATAAATTATAAATATGCTCGTGCAACGGAAACTCACGAAGCTGTGGTGCTCACAGAGCGTCCGTCGACCCGTCACCGTAGACCGTAAAAGATGAATGCTCGCGTTGTGTTACGTAAAATATGTATACCGGCGGAGTAATACCGAACCCGTCGTCCGGTCGAACGTACATAAAGATATTAAATATTATGTTCGTCTCGTTCGTACACGTTTGTTTTTTTTTTTTTCATTTCCACGTAGATTATACGGTGCACGAAGTCGTAAAACAAAAACCGTGCTCCTTGCGGTTTCGCACACGCCGTACGATCGTATTGTGCGCCGGGGTACGACTATAGGTCCGCGCTCGGTGTCCGGCTAATTATAATGATTACGCGTTTTTTATACGATTGTATCATTAAACGTTAAAAACTACTGAGCGCGCAAAAAATAAAAAAAAACTCGACGATTCCCACGGGATAATTTCACGGGAATCGCTATTATTTGTTTCTTTTATCTATTACTCGCCTCGGCAGAACTCACGCTGAAACCATTTTTCCAGGGGTTGGGTTTGACGTACGTAGAAAAAAATATATAATTGCGCACAAAAACAAGTCCGTAATGCGTGTGATTCGTGGGCACTTACGACTCCTCGCTAGTCCTGTGTCCGAGGATAATAAGACGGCAGTCGAGGCGAGATACTCGAGTTAAGTATCGGGTGGAAAGTGCCTACCTACGGCGTATTAAGTACCTTGGAAATACCCGCCGTACGGAGTGTAATGCGTTTGGGCAAATTACATTTTCACGTTTTACCTTAATACAAATCCTATTAGAAATAAGCACTGACGTACTTTTGTCGTTTAGCAATTATTGTTTTAAACAAAATATGAAGCATAGGTTCGTGCGTTCCAAACGCACAACACAGAAAATCTGTATTCGAAAGAACCAATTTTCTGAAATTAGCTTCAATGTTAGAGTAAACTGACCTATTATCAAACTCAAAGAGAGGAACATGCTGTGTGTCTTCTCGTAGTTTTTTTATTCGATGTTTTAATTCTTAAGCAAGTCATGGTGTTATGTGTAAAGTATTACTATTTTAATGAGCTTCTATAACTCGTTTATAAATTAAAACACCGTAAAAATCTTAGCCATAGACAATGTTCTTTCTTTAAAGTTCGATAATAGGTCGGTGTACTCTAATATTGAAGCTAACTACACACAAAGGCGGATACAACGGAGATATATACAGTTTTTCATGCAATATTTTCTTTATAATTTATACAAATATACAACTATACCGATATTCAATAACACTTTTTTTATATGGCCTGTTGATTTCGATTTTAATTAAGTTTCATGCTCAAAATTAAAAGTTTTTTGTGTTCTTAAACGATAAGACCCATCACCAGTATTTCTGTTGAGAGTATGGCAGATTTCTGTTCACAACTAATTTAATGTCAATTAATAATAATACAATTCCTATTAATATATTTTATTCGTTTAAATATATTGCCCCCTACATTTAGAGCCTCTGTATCCGCCCTTGACTACACAAAATTGGTTCTGCTGAACACAGATTGCTATGCTGTACGTTTGTAAAACGGAGACATAACGCATGCGGGTGTAGCGTCCTCGTAATAAAACCGTGAATTACAAAGATTAAAACGTTTAAAAACACTGAAACGTTTTGGAGAATACGAAAAGTACCGTCGACATATGTGCGGTTTCCAACTTTCATAATTATTCCAAATGTTCGTGGTGCACGTAAATATAATTATATTAGATAATTCGTGAAAAATCTTTACCTTAAGTAGTAGTAAAATGTGCAACGTTCAACGATTTACGCATTAGAAACAGCTGCTTGGAAAATTTGAAACAATGTGATATTGACGACGGGTGTATAACGCGGTCAGCTGGCGGTATGTGGCTATCGAATAATTAATATTATTGTAGTCAAGCGTAAATCCGCTCAAGGGCTGAACCCTAAGATCTTATTAGTCCGATGTTTCGTGCATACATCTGTCGACAATTCCGAAACCTATCTGGATGACGTCTTAAATAATTCGTTTGAAACGGAACACTGGTTTCATCGACCAAGACAGATACAGTTATCAACGGACATACGGACCTTATTGGTTCAGTAACAACGTAAATCGCGTATGGATTTAAAACCAGTATTTCAAGATTGCAGTGATCGAATAAAACGATTGAAATGGCTAACGCCGCTAACGGGATGGAAACTATGGTTTGATAACACTTTATTATGTTAAAATTGAAATTAAATAAACACGTTACTCATACCAGCAGTGAAAAAAATAATAAACAGGAAAATTGTTCAGTTATTGGCAACGTAAATATATACGTAATGTAAATGCATACGACCAATGAACAATAAAATAATCACGTGCCATAATATTTTATGACCATAATTTTGTATTATAATATTTTATTACCATATAATCACATATTATAATATATTATGACCGCAATATTTGCTGGTAGTGTTTATTATTATGCACACGGCGATTAAGTTGCCTTTTATTTTCCGAGTTTTCGCTTTACGTGCAGTAAACGGCCTATATGCACCATTAGGTAACTTATAACCGACGTCCGGCTGATGTATGGGTGTTCAATGTTGGTGTACAAATTGTCTTAAGCAATAAAATATATAATTTCGCGAACGAGAACCCTATTGCGACTGTTGCGATGAGGTTTGGACGGCGCGTGTGTGTCGCATAACAAGTAATATACGGCCGAACTATTCGTTTTCTGATTCCAACCTACCGATCGATCTACTGATGCGGTAAGGATTTCGAAAACTGATTTCAACCAGTCGTACATAGTCTTCTTTAAATCGACTTTCCTATATTTTCAATATTTTGTTCTTAATCTACAAAAATATTAACTTAAGTTGATTCTTAGGTTTCAAACGTTTTGTAAAATGTTAGAAGACAAAATCAAAAAAGTGGGGAAACCGATCTAAAGTCGACTTTACGACGATTTTAAATCAGTTTTCAAATTCCTTATCGCATCAATAGATCGACCGGTACGTTTGAAGTATAACACGTCTAAATCCCTGTGTGTTGGCGCGCGAGACAGACAGAGAAAGAATATCATGACTTGCGATCCATCTTAACGAAACCCTCTCACGAATTTTTTTAACGCAACCATATGACGTTTTCATATATTAAACACATAACGTTTCTGTTTACCGAATTTTTCTTATACTATTATTTTATAGTTATAACAATACGATAAATTGAAAACATTTGTGTTTCGGAGCTTTCAAAAGTATGCAGCATTAAAAAAGTTTCGGAAAAAACAATAGCTGCAGCTTTCGACACTGATCGCCGTACAATGTACCAGTGATGGACTTGTAACATTCTATTACCGATATTGCAGCTCATTAGTTATAACCAGGGCTCGTAAGTTCATGCACCTGCATGTTTTTTTTTTTTGAAAGAGAACACAGAAGAACATGCTTACTGAGATACAAATCCGTTACACAACAATAGTAATAATTATTTAAAATTAAACAGTGCATGTTTTTTGCATGTTTTAGGTGTAAGGGAATATTTGGCATATAGTCGATTTTTTAGAGTTATTAACGAATATTATTTCTTAAAAAAAATTTTTTAAGACAAATATTTGAAAAATGCCTTTTTTATTTACTTTCCTGCTAAGAAAATTATAGTGTTTGTTTTGATTTATTTTTTAAAGAACTTATGAAGCTTTAAACTTTTCAAGTACTAATTTTATTTTTATTTTATCAAATTTGAGTGTTAAAATGTACAAAAATTATAAGGAATAAATACTTTTAAAATAAATGAATATATTCTTATTATTTTAAAATTTGCTTATGATTTTTTCTACATAATGCATATTTTGAGTCCGTAATTTTAAAATTTTAGGGCGTATAAATGCATATTTGAATACATATTTTATCAATTTTTAGTGCATGAATGGCTGCTAATTTATGCATTTTTTAGTGCATGAACTTACGAGACCTGGTTATTACTTATTACCGTACAATATTGCTATTCTCGTTCCAATGTAGAAGTTTTTACCTTTTTTAACCACCGCACAATTACCTTGCCACTTATGGGTTCAACCACCCACTGTACAGACCATTACGTTAGTCTCAACGCAACGATTAGTATACTGGCCATTTTTACCACTACTTACTAACGGCTTTTAAATTATTAGCTGTCATTAATGTTTTACCGTTACATCTAGTATTAATGCTGAAAACATTTCTAATCGTACTTCAATGAATGCCCATTATGGCATGTATGAAATACCAAATAAATAAACAATTAATATACGTTATTACCAGGGCTCATAACTTCTAGCGTTTGCATATTTTTTTTTAGAGGTCCTAGTGATTCATATGTGAGCTATTAATTTGTTTTAGGGAACCATGAATCGTCTTAAATATCTCATCTTGATTGTCACGACGCCGACATCTACTGCTGGCATTAGAGTCCGCAACAAGGTAATCTCATCGATAACCACTATAATTATTGTATTGCGTGCATTAGTATTTCATTTTATCTTATATCTTACTATGAAGTTTCGTGATATTAAAATGAATCGTGAAAAAAAATTTAATTGCACACAACATTTAAAAACTGAAAAACATATTAAGGCTGTTAAACGTGCAGAAATCCAAGGCGAAAAAAAAACAACATCGGTCTCTAAATCTACGAAAATAATCTTCATTTATTGAGGCCTTGTGTCTTGCGTTATTATCGGCTAATAAACCCTCTAGATAAAGTTTCAAATTACAGCTTTCGTCAATTTTTGGACGTCTATACCGGAAAAATTTTTCCTACACAGAAACAAATTTGAGACTCGGATACAGAGATGATATTTGTGACGACACAATAAGTAGAATTAAACTTGAACCGTCTGGTATAAAAGTTTGGTACAGTATTGACGAAACTACCGACATTTAACTTGTTGCTAATGTAATTGTTGGTGTACCTACTTGAAGCAGATTATGCGGGTACGCGATATTTGGTAAATTCAGAACTATTAGAAAAAAACTGATTATTCGGCTGTTTGTAAACTACTCGACAATTTTGAATATCTTAGCATTTTTAGTGCATATTTAAGCGCTTATATGAATGTTTAAAAGAGCTTACTATTGCGCTGGTGACAATATTTTTTAAAACTACAATTTACGATCCCTGGTGATTACCACGGAATATATTTACACATCATTACAACTGTACGTTGTACGCGATATCCGTAAGTCGACATCGCGCGAGACCCGGCGCGTATACTATATTTAATGTAGGTATATCCGCAAATGCGTCGGATTACTGATTACATACGACCGTATTACCGCATAGACGCATTAGTTATTACATTGCACACGTGTATTATTATTTTCGTAATTTTTCTTTTATTAGCAGATAATATACTCGTATTAGTAGACGCTAACGATTTATTTCGATTAAATAATAATTTTAATATTATACTCGCGCGAAGGTTCGCACACGTTAACGGACGCAGCAGCAGCATAATTGAATCCCGGATTGCTACCATGTGTTTTGCGACGTTCGTACCAAATTATAATATGAGAACGTGTCCACAGTTTTCAAATTATTATTATTATTTATTTTTTTCCATTCCTTTTGACCCATTCCGTAGGTGCGCATGATGGAGTTTTAAGTTCTCGCAGTTCCCCACTACTTCCGAGACGTTATAAACACCGCAGGAGGTACCTTATTTTATTTTTCTCATGACACTCGAAGATTATTAATTCCCAATAACAAGCATTTTCTTACACTCACACACGCACACACAAACACACGCACACACAAGCGTAAACATATATCTTCTACGCAGCTGATACCGGTTTTTCTCGTCCCGACCTGAAGATGGACTGGAGCTTCTCCGTAGACGTATTGGTCTAATACAGAGGTCGGCAACCTACAGCTCCAGAGTCGCATGCGACTCTTTAGGATAGATTTTTCTTCGTACATAAAATTTAAAAAAAAAAAATGTTTATATCTGTGGCTTGGTGCAAGAAAAGTCAACGTCATATTTTCGTAATGTTCAGGAATTCATAAGAACACATACTGACCAATTTTTCAAACAATACACGAGGTACATAAAAAATGTAAAATTAAATAAGCAGGGCCTGGGGACCAAAAGGGCTGTTATTTAATTTTTTTTTTTTATTTCATCGTATGACTCTCAATTTGTTTTTAACTACGAACGTGTACGTTTTACTTAGACATCGACACTGGATTTCAATTACAATAGCCAATCTTAGTTGTTAGTTGGCCACACTTCGTTGTAGACGTTTACCATTTTACTACAATAAACGTGTTGGAAAAAAGTAACATCAGTCCAATAATATCGATTTCGTCAATGTGTGACATTAGCCTCCCTGGCACCGAGCCACAGATATAAATTAACATTCGGTCTTCGGGATACGGTCTATACAATGTAAGCTCTATGTATTATAATACAAACCTATGAATCTGTATTTAGCGGTGTTTATTTCCGGTTAATACCCATTAGGTATATAATAACCCTGCAGTTAAAAGTTTTATCGAACGTAGGCTTATCTGCAGGTGTAGTTCGTATACATTTTTTCGTTTGTGATTAATAATAAAATCAAATTCATCTAAGGATTTTCAAAGTAATACTTAATGTTATACCTAACGACTAAAAAAAAAAGAATAGTTGTTCAACTGTGAAAACCAATGTGGCTCTTTAAACCTCATGGTTTTGTGATTTTTAAAAAAATTGCTCCTTCCTACATAAAGGTTGCCGACCTCTGTATCAGTGCGTTACTATAGTACAGTGATGCCCAACCTTTTTTCTTCGGCAGGACACTTTGGTTAAGAAATATCTTTGAGCGGGCCACCAAATATATAAGTACAAATAGTCAATCTCATTCTCATTCTAATAACATAATATTGTATACATAATTCGGACAAAATATTGTCCTTGAAGTGAACAATTTTAAATGTTATAAGGATAATGCGAGTTAAGTGGGATAAGCTCGTGGATTACAATCATATAAATAAAATAATAGCCACCAATCATAAAACGTATACTTTATAAATTTAAGTTACGGTGCGAGATAAAAAATTATAATTTTAAAAACCATGAGAAATATTTGCAGGGCCGCAGAAAAAAGTTACTTGGACCGGTTCTGTGTGCACCGATGCAGCGAACACGTTACAATGTAGAAAAAATCGAATGATCTCTTAAAAAATGTACATTTGTTTCAACACGGTTGCAAATTTTCCACTCGAAAATCTTCCAAAAGTGCGGAAGTGTTGTGCAGCAATATTTCCCGAACACTAATAACACTATTTGGGCTCGTAATAAGCGCAAGCCCGTACCAGGATTTAAAAATAACAATAATTTGCACAACAATGTCAGCCAAAAATGTGCATAATTCTCTACTCCAATCAACGGTCTCACTTTTTTATCTCGCTAATAACTTTGTGCATAAATATTAGTGTTGTCCGAAGGTGATCAGCGATCACAAAAAAAAATGATTAGTTTCAAGTGCAATACGTGAAACAGCGCGAAATAGTTAGTTGATTTTCAAACAATTTCAAAATTATTTTTGGCTTAACTGTATAAATGTTATAATTTTAAGAAACCTTGTTAACCCTCTATTTTATTTGTATTATTATAATATTAAACAAAATGTTATTTTTTATATTATTCTGTACGGCATTATTTTGTTATTTAGAATTTCAATCACAACTTACAAAATTTGACCAATTACTAGGCTCATACATGGTCTACATTTTTATACTTGAAACGGTTATTGACAGTACACATGGTTTTTGGATGTCTAGGAAATATGCGCATAATTTTGTGACTTATTACTAAGATATGATTATATTAATATAACATATATCATTATTCAGTCATTTCCGTGTTTCCTATGATTTTTTTTTCACCATCTAGTGCGTTCGCTCTACAAGTCTGTTAGTTAATATCTATAATTAGAGCCAGATATCAATGCATGGTGAATATGTTTTAAAGTGATCTTAGACATTGATTTCCTAGTACAAAATATTCGTTAACAACTACTTCAAAGATGAAACTTGATGTTTTCCATGTCTTTTAGTTTTTAGAGCAGTTTTCGGTCATTTTGTTAGTTTTAAATTGCTAAACATATTAACTGTATATTTTACGGCTCAACATTTTAAATTTAATTAGTTTATAACACTGACTAATGATAATTTATAAATGAATTGTTTTCTTGGTGTTTAG
Organism: Periphyllus acericola; assembly: GCA_949715065.1. Lineage (NCBI taxonomy): Eukaryota > Metazoa > Arthropoda > Insecta > Hemiptera > Aphididae > Periphyllus > Periphyllus acericola. Next base: position 66,863,506 of record OX454264.1, read on the forward strand.
TCATGATAACATCAAGTCTAATTTTTCAAATTTCCGTTTTACCTTTTTTTTTTTTTTGTAATAAATGTTTAGTTTTTTTGGCCATTAATAATTATAAACGATGTGCAATATATTTAATAGAAACAATTTTAAAGATCATTTTTTGATAGTTTTTAGGGTGTTTAAGTTTTAAGAGCGTAAAAAATGGCATTAAATGCTTTAATTCTTAACCTTTCCGAGTCGTGGACCAATTTTAGATATAAAGTAAATCCTGGGACCCCCACACTCCATCAAAAATTAAAACATTTTATTTTGGTTGTAACGTTAATATTTTATGTTAATTTTAGATAGTATTATTATCATTTCGTTGCTGTATTGAATATATATCAGGTGGGTATTGTGGCTAAATAATTATTTGTAAAATTTAATTTTCTTGTTATTTGAACAAAAATATCAAAACCATTTAACGGACCCCCGAGTTACCGTCTACGAACTCCCCGGTGGTACGTGGACCACTGGTTAAGAAACCCCGCTTTGAAGAAGTATAATCTATTGGAAAATATTGACTAGACCTACCGCAATGTTGTATGCGCGGGAAAATCGTGACTCAGGATAAATCCCCAAGAGCACACGTAATTATCCAATAGTTTTATATAAATGGTAGTGGACAAACTCGGCAACAAAATTAAAATATACGTTATGTAACGTATAATAACGCATATAGCGAAATCTTCCTGTGCATCAAAAACTGTCCGGATTTGCTAGTCGACTGCAAGCGAACGGTCGAAGCATATATTATATAGTCTAAACCGGCTCTAGCGTTCCAATTGGAAATTGTATTATACTACGGCTGTACTGGGCATCCACAGTTAATCTCGCCTGTGCATGCGTTTTCACAAAAATAAAAAATAAAAAAAATAGCAATAAAAAATATTAAAATTTAAATAAAATATCGATAAAATATAATATTATGTTAATGTCTAACGCGAGGCAGTGAACATAATATACAGTCGCATACTTATAAATATCTTAGTTGGAACCCACGTGAAGGACATAAATTCGATTCCGACCAGTTTGCGGTTTGAAGTAAAATTCCGTCCGTCCTAGCAAGTTCCACTCCTTGGACGTTCGATTTATATTTTCGCATACTGGTAGGTATAACGAAGAAAATAAACGATTTTAACTGTCGAAGATTTATCTAGAAAAAAATGGTTTATCCTTATCCAGATAACGTTTAGTTACGTTTTCTTTATGTGTACCGAAATCGTTTTTTTTTTTGTCATCTATCTCTGGTCCCAGCATTGGTTATACACATAAGTGCAATGATAATATTATTTACTAAAAAAACTATTCGTAAAGACGCGTTATGAAGTAGCCTTAACTGTTGAAAAAAATCAAACGTAAAATTGTATTCAGGTGGTTACAGCGAAAAAAAATAGAATTAATATTGCAAATTTGCAAACAACAAGCATTTCGTTTGTTTATTTATGAATACAATATTGTAATTTTTCAACAAAAACGAAACGTCGTCATAAGTCGTATAGTGAAACTAAGGTTGTTCGTCGCATTGTTGAACTACGAAATGTGAAGAAATAAGTCACAAAGAAACCGGTATTTTACTTTGTGGTGGTAAAAAAAAAATTCTCAACCGACTTGTTTCAAAACAAATGTGGGTACAATCATACACGTCACGAACTCCAATTAACGCTTGTGCGAAGGTACTGGATTACAGTGCACAAAACGCGAACACATTTTGGTCTCCAAATAAAGTGCATTTTCGGAACATTAGTAATTTTTTTTATTTTTTTTTTTTTTAACTATCACGCATAAATAAGAATATTTAAGTGCAAATAAACGAACACAACTGATTGGTTAAAATCTGAAATGTGTTTTGTTCCCGAAGGCTGTAGTGGGCGCACTTCGTCATCGTCTCTTGTCATCGGTTTAATTTGATCTAATCTAGTAAAATCCAAACGCTGTTTCAGAATCTACGGGGATCTGTATAGGATTGATTTACGGCGCGCATGTGATTGATTTCCCGAGAAAACGGCCTTCAAACGGCAAAAAGACTCCAAAAATGTGTGTGCTGTGCAATCCGTATTCCACCGTACCCATGGTGTTCACATTTTTGACGAATGATTTTAAGACTTAAACGTCAATAAATCACTCCACGGTGTATTTCAACGTTTTAGACTCCCGAAGCCACGTTGGTTTTGGTGGTCTTTTCTTGCTACGAAAAATCGTCGGTAATAAAGCTGCAACGATATGCGTTTCTCGCACCATCTTAGGACAAAGCGTTCAAATTCTCGATTTTCCACGCTCAAAGTCTTCTGAAATGTGATCGGCGTGATATAATGTCGAATGCTTAGTTATAACATTTGTGCTGAAGCCGTTTTTTCTCTTTTGCCTTAAACATTTTAAATGCAACACAACCGTGAAACGATCCTTTTCCCGATTAACTGTGCGGAATATTATTTTTTGTCTTCAACGGAAATTCGTGAAATTCGCAATCGCCGTTTTCTATATGTGAACATTTTTACAAATCCGTATTATAATTGTAATCCGTGATGCGTACGGTTATTGTCAAAAACGTTATTTCCGCGATTTAAGCGCGCATTGGTGCATTGGTACTTTTGACCACCAAGGCGAAGGACGAATGAGCATGCGGTCTCGATGCCCACCCAACTAAACTGCGGCTCTTTCATGTTTTCACTCGATTCTTTATTGGCCCCGTAGGTGTATATTTACGAAACCTACACTTTTTTTTTTTTTTAATACCCATGAATTTGTTCAATAAATCATAAATAATAGTGTTGATAAACATCCGATTGACATTCAACCTAGCTGTCAGACGTAATGTATGAAGTGCGGGGCTGTATAATTATTCCGAATTATCATTTTACCTATGGGCGATATTTAATTTATAACATCGTAATACAGTAATCAAAAAGAATTAAAATTATTTTTTATTTTTTTTTCCTAATGCACCGTGGCTTAATAATAATACGTTATCGGCATTCAGTCTTAATAGAATTATTATAAAGTGAACCACATATCGACGGTTGTACTGATACAAGATGTATATCTTGCTGTTTTACGGTCACGCGCGCGGTCAGCACTTTAAATTCCTAAAACTCATTATGACGCAGTATTTAGGAACATCATAAATTCCATTACGTCCAAAACCAATTATACGAATCGTCTAAATGTACACTGCTCACTCGATTCGGATCAAATTACCTGACGGAATATCTCCGATTCGTTATGTTTCGACAATAAGCGCAACTAAGTATGATTGGAGGTGGGGTTTATCCCTCTAAACTTTTCAAAGCCCCCCAAATAAGTAAATTATTCAGCTGTTTCCTAGAATTAAAATAAATTTATACTCAACTGTAAGTTTTTTTTATTCAATTTTTTATTCGTAGTCGTTTTCTTATGTCTCTACGATTGCACGTCAATGTCACTATTTTATTTTCTAGCCAACCGCTTTATCCAGTATTTTACCAAATTTTTTCTCGGAGCTCGCATTTTTATAAAAAGTAAGTGATCCTATAATATTATAATTAATACCTCAGAGTTATGAATTAGTAATAACTAGGGTTCAGATTTGGAGGCAATATAATCAATAAAAAAAAGCATTTAATTTATATAAAAGAGCAAATACAAAATTTACTAAAAATAATTTACTAAAATAGATTTCAGTTGATTTCAGTTGTTTGTATTAAAAAAAAAATCACTACCATGTACTTAGATAAACTGTCTTCAGTAAAACGTTGACGGTTTGGGCTCAAAATATTTTTATACATAGTCGACGAATGCGGACCGACGAACAATCTTGAATCAACGAATTATGAATATATTTTAATCTTTAGATAGGTAGTATGGGTATTGGGTACCTTTAGAAACACTAAATTAATTGGCCATATCAAATACTCGATAAGACGATAAAGTATTAATATAATAAAACTAGTCCTCATCTATTAAACACAACAATTAATTATTAAAAAAACAAAAAAGGCATTCATAATTAAAAAAGGCAAAAAAAAATTCATCCATCATCCTAGGTATTAAATGAAACATATTTGTGTATAAAAATTATTTTTCTATTATTTTTCTAAGCAAAAATGCTTTTGCCTTCAAATCCGAACCCTAGTAATAACTAATAATGCTATTAAAATTCATAATGGAACATTTATGTTTTGCTATTGTTACATTTTATAAACCTTCAAGAAAAATTATATGTGAAATGTTTTTATTTGTAAAAAAATAGTGAAAGATCCTTTTTTTCGCCAGTTCATCAATAGTTCCTTCTGGAGTCATTTATGACTTTTTAATCTAATTTCTTAATATTTTTTTACTGGAATTTTGTAAATATAAATATTATATTATTATATAAAACAATAATTTAACTCAACTGTAAATAAAATAATAATCTTTTTATCTTGGTGGTAGTCGAAACCCCCCCCCCCTAAAATACGCCAATGGCTGTATCTTCGGCGTGCCACTATACATTAGTTTGTTATTAGTTAGTGATTCGTTATTTATTAAATAAATGTACGTTAATTAGTATTGTAATATGAATATATAAAGTAATAAAATAATACATTAAGAGATTTTTCATATAGTGCGGGGACGACTCAAAATAGCTATTATTGCTGAGTTCGGGAATTTATGTGTTACATAAATGTATGTCTGAAAATTTGGAAACTATTCTATTTGTATACCATTGTTGAAGACAGCGTTGTGTTGAGACCGGACAATATTTTTTCACTATTATCAAGATTGGCTTAGTAATCCAGCCATAATAATTATTGATAAAGATATTGATAATGTAAAAAAAAATTTACCAACAGAAATAAAAAGAATGGTAAACTTGATTAAAATGAGTACTTATTTTTATTTTTATTTTTTTTTTTTTACAGTTTTGTTATTTATAATTACTATAAACTGTTAAGAGTATACGCATGGGGATATGGGGCAAAGCACCAGCGGTTTACTTTCATGAAAATACTAGGTGAGACTTAGGCCACCCAAACTTTTAGCCCTAGTTGCGCCTCTGGCTTTCGATTGGGGTGGATGTACATTTTTAAGGCGTTTTTAGATACGATGACGTGCACTCGAAAAATTAGCCAAACGCTTCTACAACTCAGAAATCGGAAAGTTGTAAAATTATATTGAAACATTTTTCTCGTTATTATTGGCACTACGCGGCCCATATAAAATACGTTTGACGCATAAGTAATACAATTTGAAGCAGCTGAAGACCAGGTAGAGCTAAACTATATTTTTCCGTATTTTAATCAAAGCTTGAGAAATAAGCACCGCTTAGCTTTGGTTTATCTTAAGGAACGCCCGGGGTTACAGTTCAACACGAGTTCATCACTGACGTACGACGTATCTGTGATTATAAATGAATAATATTATTATAATTTATTTGATTGGTAAATAATTATTATTCGTAGCATCTTTAATCATATACCGTATCTGTTGTTGTTTCGAATTGTATATTACAATAATTACAGATACTTCTTCATCAAGTTCAAGTGATGATGAATTTATAATAGAATTTATTAGTAGACATGGGCGTTTAAGAAAACCTCGTAGGTAATTATCGCAATCGTTCAGATAATTTCATTGAATACGATAAAAAAAAATTTTATAACAGGTTTTGATGTGAGCGAAATAATATGATGCAAGGGCAGATACAAGTGCGGATGGGGGGAGTTGTTGCCCCCCTCCGTTCACAAGAAAAAGTATCAAACATTCCATGTGCAATTAATTGTGACTAAAATTGTTTTTACGCAAGTTTTCGAGAGGGTTATTGTATTTACCAAAATAACATTTAATTATTTGTCCCATTGGAAACTGTCCATTTTTATTTTATTGTACTAGTGATCGTGACATTCGTGGCGCAACGTATTATCTACATCCGGTCATTTATATCGTTTTGAACCCCAGTAACAATACAAATACAAATTTACAAAAATATGATATAACGTACTATATTCTATAAAATCAACACCTTGTAGTTTTTACAATAACACTGTTCGGCGGTCACCAATTCATCTATAAAATAATAATAGGAAAAAGGATTTTATAGTTTAAAATATTTTTTTAATTTTTAAACATTTTATAATAAATATTTTTCTCTGTAATCGTTTGCCAGGTAATAATACAATATTATTGTGTCCAGGATTTCATTTTATTGAATGTTTCATATGTTTAAACGTATATATGTATATCAGGTACCTAGTTGATATTAAAATAAACATTGTCTTTATAATTTATACAAATAAATAACTACACTGATATTCAATAACACTTAACTTTAATCCATATGCTTTTTTAAATATGATTTGGTTGGTTAGTAGGTATTGATTTCAATTTTAATTAAGTTTTACATTAAAAATGAAAAGTCTGTGCATTGCAAGATAATACGACCTATAATCAGTATGACTTATTTCTGTATATAACTAATTTTATGTCGATTAATAGTAAAACAATTCCTTTTCCTATTAATTTATTTTATTAACTTATATATATATTACCCCCCTCTCCCCTGTTTGGACCTCTGTATCCGCCCTTGATATGATGTTGTTTGAATTGGTCGGTTATATTTTTAATCCTAAAAATTGTATAATCTTACTTACCTAAAGTAGGTTAAGTGTCACACGTTTAATTTAATGTTATTTGTACATAGGTATATAATTTTACACCACAGGTAAAGTAACGCAAGTCACTGGTATGTAACTTTTCAGGATTGGCGAAAAACAATGTATTTTTACAAAATAAACTTGCGTTACTTTGCCCGTGGTATATTAAAATGTAATCCATCGAATTTCAAATGGAAAATCAGTATTTTTGAAAAAAAAACCACATGTAACAATAAGTAAAATTTATAAATTTGTAGTATCCAAACAAAATGGTTTTTTTTATCATTTTTAGTTACATAGTAACAACCTGTAACGCACTTCGACAGTTTATAAAAAGTCTTACTGCTAAAATGACTACCTATTTAACCATTGTATTTTCTAAAATTCCTAACTGCAGTTAGTCTTCTTGCAATAAATCTGAAAAACAGCCGGCCGTCTGGAATAATATTAAGTAGTTTGTAAACGAGCTACCCCTTTGCAAAGATCCTAGTTTTTTTTTAAACAAAAATACTGATTTTTCATACGGCCCAGGCATATACATACATGATTTTACCCCTTGTGTAGTTTAGCATTTTTGTTTATAATTGTTGTAAACAATTTTGGAGTTATAATATTTTACCACAAAGTATATTTGATACTAGTGAGTAGTGATTACATATATTATTGACTTATCTCATTTGTTAAAAAAAAGGACTTACGTCACCTCACCTCCGGTGTACAGATAATATAATATAAATATAATAAATACATAATAATCATACATTTACAAAATAGTTTAAAGCATTGAAAATGAATATTGTACATAATATACTGGTTAATCATAGAACAAAAAACAAAATAAAAAAGTTTTTTAGCTTAGCTAAGGGGAAGATTAGAATGATTTGAAACACTCATTCAACGTTCGACTTAATCTAGATTTTTGTTGAACCACAGTTGAAAAACCGGCCCTGAGGTATATTTATTTGTATCGTCGCATCAAAAAGAACGACGAGCAACAGATGATGATAAAGTGATTTAAAAAAAAAATCGAAAGATAATACAGAAATACTGTTTGTGTATAATACTTTATTGCATTATAAATATGGTATGAATTATATAAGAATTAAGTAAGAAATGTCCATCATAGACTCGCAGCTGTAGGGTTACAGAGACTGAAAATAGGACATTGTTTAATGAGAACGCACAAAGAACAATATTCATAAGTAAAATAATATTATCACGTGACATTTACACACGACAAAGTTAAGTTAAAAACAATAGCGTGTAGTGTGCTGTATGATGAAATGATTTTTTTATGTAAGCACGTAAACGAGATGAATGTTTTGTTTATTTAAATATTAGTTCGCGGAAAATCATAAAATTGTAAAACGGGGTTTTAGATAGGCAAACGTGGCACGCATGTGTCGACATCAGCACGACAGCGGTGATATAAATATACGAGGGATCAGGGCAGTGGTGATAGTCGGATAACGCACAACTAAATAATAAATCGAAAGGCGCTACTAACTTTAATGCCTTGATTTTTATGCAAATAGATGTAATAAATTGTATTCATTTACGGAGTATTTTACGTGAGCAAATGATGCATTTTTATTTGAATATTGATGGGAGAACGTTTTGTAGAAGGATGCAATTTTTCAAAGAAATATTTACGTTACAATCGGCGCAAATCCTCAACAAAACAATATATCTACCCGATCAGTACACAACTATATTTAGTTCAATAAATCGTGTTTGAAGCAAACAAGAAATTATACGTTCCGAAGGCACGAAGAAAATACTCGATACATGTTCGTGTATCTCAAAATTCTTATAATAGTTTACAGCTGTTTATTTGTCTGTTAATATTTATCATGTAATTTAATCTAAAATTATCTGCAGAATAACGTACGTGGGTTATAGATTTGAAAACGTAACATTTACGATTGTGCATATATTTATTTATTTGAGTTTTGAACGGACCAAGACCTATTACAACAATTAGACAGTTATAACAACCGTTCGTAGATAACAATATAAAAAATAACAGATTTCAATGAACAAATTGTATTGTACACTTAAAGCTATAAATTAGCAAGTATGCAATTTCAATTTGAACGAAATATATTACGCAATAAGGATGATTTACAGGTTGATTGTAGTGATTTAGTATTTATTTTATTTTCTATTCCACGAGTGAGAAAAAAATAGTAAAATTAAACGATGATTGAAAACGAACTTTTAATAAATTAAAGGTACACATAGTTGACGAATAACTGCACAACGCTGGAAGGATATGAGAGGAGCGAGTGTTATCTATGGACTAGAATTATTCGAGTTATATTATTTTATGTGACATTAGAATATTTACTAAGAGAGATGTTAGCGAGAAAGATTTATTTATCGATCACTTAGTTACCGCTCGTACCCGAAATAAAGCCCGGTACACATTGTCAACACGTGCCTATAAATTCAACACGACATTCATTTCTAAGGAATTGAACCAAAATCCAATCGTGAATCTTTTATAAAAATTATAATAAAATTATTATCTTAAATTATCTTTTAAATATTCAACCAGATAAGCACGGTATCTCAATACGCACCGATTGACCAACTGCGTAAGTATCCCACGGTTGTTCTATACTATGGCATTATACAATACAATTTGATTAATATAAATGTGTGCTGCGTTTCAGTAGAGTTGAACAATATTATATAGAACTATTACTTACGCTAAACATGGATTGTCCTACGAATACAAGCAATAATATGTGTTGCCCGAGTGAGTTCGACCAATCGCGTGTCGATGTTCTGAGGGCCATTTTGAAACAGGCGGAGGGAAGGAGACAAATATTGGAAGAGAAGTCCGCCAAGCACAGCCGAGTGAAAGCTGAAGTGGTGAATATAAATAGGGACTTGGAAAATCTTCAGGTGATGATGGAAGATATAAAGAAGAGCTATCAGAAAAGTTACAACAGTCTTGTGCAAGATTTCGATGCTGTGTTGATGGAATGCGAGCAAAAGTCAAAGCTGATAGCTCAGATGAAACAAAAGTGCAACGAGTTGCAATGCGCGTTGCGCTCTAAGACGTGTAACGAGTTGAGTTTGATCGAAGAGATCAAGAAATTGGAACTAATTAAATCGAAATCTATTGCGTGCAACGAAGGAATTCAAGTTAAAATTTGCAAAACAAAAGTAAGACGTACTGAGATATTTCAACGCTACGAATTATTATTTACACATTATTGTTGTGCTATAACCGGGTAAAATTCGTTCATTGGCCTGAACTTAAATAATTACCAGGATCACAAAGAAACGTTTCCAATAATACTTTGGTACAGGTGAACGGTGCCCATATTTTGTTGAACTCCGCAGTCGTAGGTACCCCGAATTATATATACGGGGTCTTTGCGTTCAAAATCGTTTACAGTCATAAGCGCCCCAAGACATTTTTCTAGGGGGGAGGGGGGAGGATGTTTCGTGAAATATTAAATAATTACCTGAAAAAAATGTACTAGTTATTAAGTTTAATTTAACGTATTGTCATTGTGTCGTATGTTTGATTTTTAAAAATCTTGGGGGGGTCAAATGCCCCGTCTAGCCAGCCCTCCCTCCTCTGGGCGCCTATATTTACAGTACGCAGTGTTTAATATTCAAACTAACAGATTATTATATATTATATACATAATATGCGGTCTTTCGTCACGTTTTTCCTATACGCGCGTAGGTTCCGTCCCTGCACACCTAAATTCGCGATACTCGTTAACCATTGGACCGGAATAAAATATAATACGTAACAATTTTACAAATTTGTGGTACCTGTTTGTGCGTATACGAAACAAATACTATTAGGGAGGGTTTATGGGCTTCAAGTGCTAGGATAAAAATAATTATTGACAAATAACAGATAACGAAGGAAAATATTTGATTTAATCACATTTATCCTACTAACATTTTTTACTGGGACAAGCGATTGTTATGTGTGAATATGAAAATATAAATGTAGATTATCTTACGACTTCTGGGAGGGTTTGAACCCTTAACCTCTCATTTTTTGTAGTACGCGCGTGGCCTTAGGTAGCTAAATGATGAATGTTCGAATCGCATGGACGGAGGGCAAACGTAATAACTTTGACCGAAAAATTTACTGTCCGTTTGGGTGACTATCATTTATACCATTTGAATGAGTGAAACTTTATTTATCTGCACGAAAACTTGGTAACTTTAATGCTCAAATTATGGCTAAAATATTTTTTTTCTTTGGTCCATAATTTTTGCCGGTAGCCGAAATAAGAAATAGATTTACTGAGTTTTTACCGATTGCATCATTCGAAAAATAATGCGTACACTTTGAAAACTATGTCATAGACACATAAATAGACGAAAACTAACAGTTGCTACCTCACTTGCGGAAATCCGTACCAATATTTCACTATCTCAGAATTGTAAACGGTCCAGATTCATTAAATGTCCAACTTTAATACTCATTTTTACTCAACACGTCGTCGTGTTCATCAAGTTATCATTAGAAATTCAAACCTAAAATAGAACTAAAATCAATCTCATTTTAAAAAATATACCTAACTTACGACGAAAAGTAACCACGAAAACAAGAAAGTTTGTGCAAGAAACTTGGGATGATTACAAAAGAAGTGATATTGTTACAATCACAATACTAGTCTAGGTTTAAGATACCAGGCCAATAAGTTACTTTAAAAGTTCTTTATTATATCACATGTAGTGTTATTTATTATTTTTTGTCAACATATTACAGTAAATGTTCATGTACTCCCGGATTTCACCAAATTCACACTGATCGATATTCGTCGAATGAATAAATTCCATAAATAAAATTCTCACCAGATTATTGGTACCGTGCAAAGTGTCCGCGGTTCGGAAACTAACCAATAGATCAGATGTCTCCTTCTTTTTTGTCTCACGGCACCCTAACTATTTCTGAAAACTCGGAGACATCTCATAGTAGTATACCAATAGTTTATTCGGTTTTAAATTGTAATTTATATTTTATAACATCGGTTTTCTTTAACCAACAATTTGTTTCCACATCTAGCTATATTTTATAAAAAGTTAAAAAAGTTAAATACTTTTAAAAGTAATTATAAATTATTAAAAAAATTAAATATATTTAAAAAATTACTAGTTGAATGAAAATCAAAATTGATTGATCAGTGTTCCTACGGATTACATAGAAACACAACAGGTTGTGTATAATCTGTAACCTGTTGCATTACCCATGACATCAAACTACTAAACGCACAGCACGAGTCATTTTTTTTAACTGTGAAAACATGTAAGATCTCTTTATATTTGAATCCATTTCACCCGAATAATTGTTCATGCTACATTCATTTAATTTCGCGCCTTCCCTGTGAGGAAATTCTGGCAATAGACTGTGCAATGGGCGGATAGGCCTACCGAAAAACTGGGAATTTCCCGCTGGGCCTCCCTCCGAATTTAAGCAACGGGGCCCTATTTATCATTTGACTCAATGACGGTAGAATATAGACTATGGAATATAAATTATTAACTACAGCACCTAACACGAGCATATTATATGAAACAATATAAATCAGAAGGATAATGATAATAATAATAACAACAGAAAAGATTTCTCAACTGCCCGCCGCCATCAACAACGTCGGTAAATTATCATTTGTACGCATATTATACACATCGTGGTCTCCACTTTGCGTGTAAACGCGCGCTCACTGTGTCCATTACTCGGGTAGAACGTACAATTTCCCAAAAACCCTTTAAGAAACACAGCAGGCCAAAATGTATTAGAGAGTCTACTGTTGTTGAATTTCGAGAGAGACGTCCTGAACAAAGTTGGCGGACTGGGAACAACCGAGAGCGCCGAGCATCATTGGTGGATTTGGCTAGAACGGTCTTGCAAACATTGTGATAACAATACGTACTCGCGAACGAAGCGAGCTGCCTTTCCCCCCCCACCCCCCCCCCCCGTCCCGCATAGGGTCCCTTTTGTTCACAATTTCCCGGCGGCGGCGACGAGGGTTTTCGGTGATGATATTGAACGGTTGGATTTTGCCGCGGACAGAAATGCGTGGAGTCGCTGCAGCGGGAAGCGGCCGAGTTGGAGAGCACGCTGGCTTGCAAGACGCAAAAGCTGGAAGGGGCACGACGCGAGCTGGCCGACCTGGAGGTGGCGGTGCGCGGGCACACGGCGCGGCTGAACGAGCTGCAGCGCGAGGCGGCTGAGTGCTGCCGCGCGCTCCGGGACATGGTGGCCACGTGCCGGGACCGCGAGGCCAAGCTGTCGGCGTTCCGGGACGCGGCGCCGCCGCAGGTGGAGGCGGCCGAGCGGGCGGTGGCCGTGGCCCGCACGGAACTGGCCGAGGCGAGCGCGACGGCGACCGAGTGGACGGGCAAACGGGAACGGGCGGACGCGGAGCACAAGAGACTGGTGGCCGACGGGGCGTCGGAGGCGTGCCGGTCGCGCGCCGTGCTCCGGGAGTACGGGGACGAGCGCGACCGGCTCACGGACCGGTTGGCCGAGACGTCGGTGAAGCTGATCGCCGCGGTCGCGGACAACCGGTCGCTGGCGGCGGCCGCGAAGACGGACGCGGACCGGTTGACGAGGCTCACCGCGGAACTGGACAGGCTGGGACAACGCGCGTACCACGAGCGGCTGGTGCGCGCGGCCCGGCTGACGGGGTGCGACGCGGGGATCGCGCCCTCCGCCTCCGTCACCGCGGCCACGACGGACGATGACGACCAGTCCGCGTGTTGCCGCAAACCGGCGTCCAACGGGTGTCCTTAGACGTTGTACTGTGCGACGGGCGCGGGGAAAAAATGAAAATTAATAAAAACTTTTATTCAACGCTCGCAAGTCTGCATCGGGACTCCGATTGTAATATATTTTTCATTGTGTCGCGAGGGCGACGTCTGTTTCGGAAAACCGCGAGGCCGTCGTGCGCAGGATCCTTTTGCACTTCTGCCGCGGAACGAACCGTGCAGGACGCGACCGACGCACATTTCTCGCACGGTGTTCACGTTAAAAATAGATCGACCGCACCCCGCGACTGTGTTCTCCGATTGTGGACCAGCTCGGCGCGGTATAACGTAGACTCTACCGAACTTTCGTCGCGAACAAACGAATAAATAGTTCCGTCCTTCCATGCCCGTCACATGAGCGTGTTTAACTTCCGGTACCTGTGTGCGCGGCTGTTAACGGTTGTAAGCATATTATTCGAGTTGCCGACAAGTTTTGCCGTTGTAACGTAACATATTTGTTGCGAACGTGAGTTGACGGGTTATGAACAGGGTTCGGATGTTGTAGAAATTGCAGACCAAGCAAAAAATCCTAGATGTACAACGGCGAGTTTAAAAATCGAAAATTTAAAATGCATGTTTTGCATATTTCGTCAAGTTCAGCTAAAAAAAAAGTGCACATTTCATTAATTTCATACTCATATCATGCATATTACATATTTTTCTAAAAAAAATTAATTATTCTCCATTCAAATTTATCAGTCGAAAAATGAAAATCTTAAGGAAATATTGGTGTTACTCTTTATGAGGTGGTTCGTATGGTTTGATGGTTTAACGTGGAATCTTCTATATTACATTTTGACAAGTTCAGTGACTGTGGGTATTTTGAGGTCATTGTGTAGCGATACGTTTGTAACAAACCAGGCAGCTAATGGACTGAAAGACCTGAAGTGGACGTATATTTACGTTTTGGTAGGACCCCAAATTTGAATACCATAAGACCATACTGGTCAAATAATGGATTAATAAATGAGAATTTTGAAATTGAAACGCATTTTGGATTTGAGAAGTGTTAACTTTTAATGTTATAACTTTTGCAAAAAAAAAAAAAAATGTTCCAAAAATTATGAAATTTATATTATAAGTACACTACGAGTACATAATATCGATAAAACTATATAAGTATATTTCGAATCGAAACGATTATATCTATAGAATAACAACCAAATAAAGAAATTTTTATGAAAAATAAACAAGTTGTTTGCAATATTTTTTCTCTGTTTTTCTCAGTTGTTCGAAAAACTGTTGAGAAATTACGAAAATACCCACCTCTTTCTAACGAAGTACAAACTAGACGAAATTTCTCTAAACATTTCTTAATTTTCGATACAATTTTTTTTTTTTTTTATCGCAAAAGTTAGACCACTAAAAGTTTAACCCATCTTATTCAGAAATTAGGTTATCAATAATTAGGTTTTTCAATATCAACCATCTTTAGAAGCATAAACTAATCCAGCTGACCTCTTTCTGCACTTCGAGTGCAATGGTACATGGTTTCAAGTAATAAAACCCGTCCCTGTAGCTCACCCGGCCTGTGAGTCTGGTCGGTTATTATTCGATTTGTTTTTACGAACTTACGTGGTCGTTCTTTCCCTGGACACGCGATGAACGGTTGTGCAACTGAGCAATTAATTATTTATTAATAATTCACTACTCTATCATTGGTTGATTACGATGGGTGACGTACAGCATACATTTGACGGATGACAGATTATCGAGGTTGTTTGCGCCAAATCTGTTTTTGCACCGTAAACGAAAATATCTCGCCATCGCATCGGTGTTCACATATTATTAGTTACACTCGCAGATGTGTTATACGACCACGGTTCCGTAATGTTTTCATAACGCGTTATAATATATATTATGACGTATATAATATTATTATCGTTGACAGTTTCAACAGATTCCATTCGAACGCAGATGTTACGGGTCAACATGCCATACCTCCGTTTTTACGCTGTAGATAAGTGTATGACGTCGAACGACGTAGAACGAAATACATTTAATTGACACGGATCGATCCATTTGGTTTTGAATGGATCGAAAAACGTTTTTGGCACGAACCCTCGTTAGACTCGTTAGTAAGACTCGTGTCACCGTACGGATATAATATTTTTGTGATTATATTATTAGAACACTATCCGTGAATTCTGTTTTTATGTTTATTATTGTAATCTTTAATGGCATACTGTTATTTTGTTCAACTGCTTCTTAAATTATCCTTGTTGTTATTGTATGCGTGTTTCGTAATCGGTATTGGGCCCTAGCCCGCTTAAATTAACAATAAATAAATAAACGAATATTATATATTTAGGTAAATGATATTATTTCCAAAAATTCCGACGCACTACATACCATATATTATATCATGTGCACACAAGTCACTATACCGTTACAGTCATAAAAACAAAAATGTATCTCATGAGACGGGAAGTTTTTTCAATCAGTGATTTTATGGTTTTCAAACATAATGTTATACCAATCAAAGTATTGCGCACAGTATAGGTACCTACTAAAAATTCGAATCATAGAGGCGGTGAGAAATAAATGTTTAAACTTTAAATTGTGTCGTAATCGATTCTTTTGAAATGCGATTACAATACTTGCACAGTGTTTTATATCCAAACGACCAAAATCTAACACCATGCTGCGCCATAAAGTACTAGAGTGCTAACGTGTTTATCCATAAGACTTGTGGTTTCAATTTTAGAAGAGCTAGGTAACTACTTAAAATGTACATTAGTAGGTGTTACGTCACGTTTTGAGAAGGTTTGAACTTGAAATAAAAACGGTTCAGTATGAATGGCTTTTGAGAAGTGCACGTGCATTTAATACCTACGCTAAATAGTAAAATATACTATATACACTACATTGTATCAGAACACAACGTCAGTGTTCTTAAAATTACATTTGTTTTGGTACCCAATACCTATATATCCAGTGGTAGTCATTTCATTGTTGTTGAACGACACACAATTAATCGAAAACCTGTGTAATAAAATAGTTTAAATTGTTAAACAGATTTTCACTGATGATTTAGACTAATTTTTGCATGACATATTTGCTTCAAGCGCTCTTACGATTGTCCTCCCATAGGGCAAAATTGTAAACCTCTATATTGACCTATTTATATTTTGTCATATATGTATAACTCTTCCAACGAAGTTACTCGTCTGATTAAACCCGAGGTCACATCATCGTTATAGAATAATATAAAATCATAACAACATTTTACCATCTCTGACTCAATCGTAGATTATAGTACCAATAATATTTTGTGGAAGTAAAAACTGCGGTCGGTCAATTAAATTGGTAATGTTACCGACGTTATATACATACAATTTATTAGGTATTGTTAATAAAATAATCAGCATTTATATTTTATATATAAAAGATACAAATGAAATGGTCGATATCGTTGCCACGCGCATAAGGATCTCTATACTGTTGTGTGTAAAAGTGCGCCAGTGCTTTTAACACTCATGATAGTATTTGATAGTATTATATAAATACAAGTATAAACATCAGGGGTGTATTTATTTAGGGGGGGGGGGGCTGAGAAATCTGTAACCCACCCAGAAATTACAGAAAAAAACAAAGTGTAGGTATTGTCGTTAAGAAATAGTATTATTTGATTTTGAACCCCAAAAGTCAACAGTTATTATCACTGATTAAATTGGGACGGGAAAATGTAATGAAATAATAATAGATATAATAGTGATAATTCAATTACAGATGAAAATGTTTTAAATAAGTATGCCGACAGTGGAAGAGCCAGGCGTCTTCAACTCATTATCTAGTATTTGTTTTGTTTTGTAATAAATAATAAATGTATAATAGTATATTGTACCTATACAATACATAATTATATCAGAGGTATAATTTTTCATTTATTTTGTGCTTCGCGATTTATGTATATTCTTACATTTCAATCTCATAATAAAACTCTAGATACGTGCTTGATAAATATATTTTGCACACTAAAATATGTAATAATATTCAATTAACAACTTGGCATACAAATAAAGTTGACATGGCTCAAGGTAATCTTTTATTTATCATCTAAAAAAAAACTTAAGCTAGGTACATTTACGTTTTCTATTTTTAGTTTAAAATACTATCTAAGTTCCTGATAATTGTGGGCCCCCTAAGTTGGCCTCTGGGAATGCAGTACATACCTTGTGTCCAGGGGTGGAACAAGGTGAAAACAGGGATTCCCGGGCGTAAAATTGACAGGGGCGTAGCCAGTAGGTAGGCCTGGTAGGCCCAGGCCTACACAGATTTTCTCTAAAAAGAAAAAGAAGTATTTCAACAATGAGAAGAATGAAAACATACCTGTAAATTGAACTGTAAAAATTCCTAAGCTAAACGATTTGACGTTATTTTCTATAGAAAGGGAAATAAGTGAGCAATTTATTGATAATCCATCGGCTGTTGTTGATGAGTTTGCTATCATAAAGAAAAGAAGGTAGAATTTTGACTTTGAAAATATGTTGTAAATGGACAATACGTATATGTTGTAAGTTACGAATATAGTAATTAATAATTATAAAAAAGTTATCTTGTAAGACACTCTTGTATTCAGATAAATAAGAATTGCAAACTTTGCCTTAAGTTATTAATGATTAATAAAAATAATCATTGATAACTTTGAGATTATAGAAGGCCAATACCAAAATTGGGATTAGTCCCCACTTCCGTCTAACAGTAGAAGGTTTATGTGGGCCTACCCAAAAAAAAAATGTATAGCTACTACGCCCCTGAAAATTGAAGAGCGCGTAATTTTTGGGATGCATCCGAGTTCCGTCCCGAGAACCTTTTTTTATACCAATTCCGTCCCGGTTAAAAAAAAAAGAAGAATTAAAATAATAATAAAATATAATATGTATAGTATTGTTGTTATAAAATATTTACAAAAAAATATAGGTATTCATAATATTAGTACATCTTCGTAATTTAATTATAATTAATCGTAATAATATAAATAATAAAAATCAATAAATATTAAACATTTTTAAAAATTTGAAATTGGATTGAATTTAAAGGATATTTCTTTTACAAATTCCAATCGTGATATTTGACCTGAACTATATTTATACATTTTTTCTTTAATAAAATCTTCTTTAGCTAATATAGGGTTACTTTGTTTTATGGTACTTCTTAATTTGATGTAGGAATCTTGTTGTATATATTTTAAAGCTTCTATAAATTGATAAATATTTGGGTGGGCATGATAAAACATTCCATTGAATTTAGAATGAAATGATTCAGTTATTTGTGGTACGGAATGTACTATGCGAAAATTCAGCCCAGATACGAGGTGGAAAAGTAGATTCAGGTGAAATAAATATAATTATCGACCAAGTAATCTAGAAATAAGTCTATTTTTCTATCAACTGGTTTGATTCCCATCATTTCAGACGCAAAAAAATCACCTACTTCATCTGGTGTTAAAAATAGCAATCCAAATATATACTTTAAAAATCTACCAATCTCAGAATTTTTATTCCTATAAAAAGTGGACAATTTTAGATCTTGAATTTTACGCCACCATGATTGACCTAAGTGAAATCGACATCCTCTTAAGTCTATTTCTGGCCAAACTGCATATACGGCATTATGTATAGCCTTTTCAAAATCTGCATAAATAGTTTTTGGTGTAAATTTTAACTGGAGATTATCACATTCTGTTCTTAAAAATTTAAAAGCATGTTCATACGTGTTTTTAGTTTTGTCTGGCAGTAAAAAAAATACTAATGGAATATAATTATTTGAATCTTTTAATCCATGAATAGTAAAAAATTGTGTGAATTGTTTTGGGCAACATTTAAAGGTTCCATCAACATAAATAGTACTAATTTTACTTAAATGATATAAGTTTGTATTGCAAGTAAACATAATAATGTGTGTAATTGGATCATTTATAATTAAAAAATGTTCGTCATTATTTGTATATATCGTCGTTTTTTTCAAAAATGCATGAACGTCTTCAATGGATGTGGGTAACATTGATAATATGGAAGACCTCGCACGGTGGATATTTTTTCTAATTAAGTCAATATCATTAGAGGTAATTAATTGTATTAACATCATGATTAGAAAGTTCTTTATGAATAAGTTTCGCTGGTTTTTCACAAATATCATCAACAGCTTTTCTTTTTAATTTATTATTAAGCTTTTGACGATTTAAATTAGTTTCATCAGTTCTATCATGGCTGTGATTTAAATTTTCAAAGACAATTCCTTTATTTTTTCCTAATGTAAAAAATTATTTTAAGTACCTATATGCCTTATTACAAAAACTTAATTATTATTAATTTAGTTATCTTACCAATTTTTATATATGCTTTACATTGTTTTTGAATACACTTCCAGCGTTCAATATTATTATTCAATTCTTTATGAAAACAAAATTTAAATTCATTTTTAATAATTAACATTTTACCTTTTTCACTGTACATAGTATCCATATTTAATAGGTATATTAAATGACACGTAAAAGCACAAATAACGACTGAAAAGTTTATTTAGTTTCGTTAACTAAAATCTTATTTTATATTATCTTTATTTCTATGTGATATGATATTGTTAAATTCGATTATTTGGTGCAATAACTGAAATAAATATCATCTTTATTTCTAAAAGACTTGATACAAGACAGAATTAGTATATTATCCATTAAGAAAAACCTGGGACGGAATTAGTATGTTCATTAAAAAAAGCTGGGACGGAACTAGTATACCTTTTAATTTCAATTTTTATATATGGGACGGAACTCGGATGCAGCCAATTTTTGTAGTATATAAGCCATGTTTTGTTATATTAAGATGAAGAAAGGGTAGTAAACGATTTAATTTTTATCAATAAAATTACGACAATATACATACTAACCTCTTTCCATTTAAAATAATTTATTGTCGCATAAATAAAATATTTCGAGCGTGTTTTCGATGACTTGTGCACGCGCGTATTATTATATTTTTATATAAAAGTATTCAAAAATTTTTTTTGAGTTATGAATACTTTTTTAAACATTTCTTATATCAGATAATTTGATATTACATAAAATAACATTTTTTTGTATTTCATACCAATTATTAATTATTAATTAATATCCCATGCTTAAATTTTTTGCAGGTAGTTTGTTTTATGACTTATGTACTGCGAACTTTCATAAATAATCAAATAATATCTTAGGTTGTAAATTGGATTTATTCTGGTCACAACATACAGTCATTTATATTATATCTGTCTACTATAAATATTTGAAATACAATATTTAAGTATTATTTGTAACACTGCTTATAGAATATAGTCAAACGCAGCCAAACAATATGAAATCTATTGTTTTCGAATTTAATTTAATTTTTAAATGTTGGATATTTTATTTAGTATTTTTTATTGTCAGTTTGAAGTTAGTGTAACTGTGTTCATTGTATGAAATTACAAACAACTATAAATTAATAAAATAAGTGATTGGTGATTAGTAAAATAAAGCATCCAAAATTACCTGCTGCGCTACGGAAAAAATTGATGAATAATTTTTATCGGCCATTTATTTAGGGTAATACATTTATAATAGTTGGTACACACGTTCATAACGTTTTAATTCACAGCTAGCATTAATCAATGTAGAGATGTTATTAAAAATATACATTATAAATTATAATTTTTATATATATTCGTATTTATTAATTCAAAATAATATAAAAGTATTAGCAACTAGAACACATTAAAAAGTTTTATGTAAATTGTAATTGTAAAAATTCTTAGTTCCGCCTCTGCTTATGTCTTCCCCAAGAGCGGAACTATGAATTTTGACGCCCAGGGAAAATATTAAATTTTCGCCCTATCGTAGACCAAGAATGAAATATCTATACCTACAATTGTGTTCTAATAATAAGCATACAATCATACTTATTACGTTGTAAACACAATATCAGTAACAAAATTAAGAATGTGAAATTTGTACTTATTCACATAATCCTTATAAGATTAATTAGTTAATATTATTCATATTTATCTTAACTATACCAAACCTCATTGATTAACAAGTTCACGTTGACAAACAACAGAGAGTAGAGTCCTTTAAACTATCAATAAATATACAGATATGAAAAAAATCAAAAAAAAAAAATGATAATACTTTTATATTCTTTTGAATTAACAAATATATTTTTAATAACATCTCTACATTGAATAATGCTAGCTAGCTGTGAATAAAAACGTATTCAACGTTCGTACGAACTAGTATAAATTTACTACCCCAAACAAATGGCCAATAAAAATTATTTCTACATTTCTTAGGAGGTAATTTTGGATGCTTTCTTTTGCTAAATCACCAATCACTTATTTTATTAATTTAAAGTTGTTTGCAGTTACATAAAACTAACACAATTACACTAACTACAAACTGACAATAACAAGTACCTACTAAATAAAATATCCAACATTTAAAAATTAAATTAAGTTCGAAAACAATAGTTTTTTTATATTTATCGGCTGCGTTTGACTATGTTCTATAAGCAGTGTTGTAAAGAATACTTAAATATTGTATTTAAAATACTACTCAGATACATAAAAAAAGTATTTAAAATACATAACGAATATTAATCAGAAAAATACTCAAATAATTTTTAAAGTACTTCATATACTATTAAAACTAACATAAAATAAAATGTACAATTCATTGTTATTATAATTTATAAAATGTCTTTATTGCACTTAAATAACATAATTTTGTCAAAATAAATATAATGATAGACTATAATAAAATTATGTGATCAGAATAAATACAATCTAGAACCTAAAATATTATTTGATTATTTATGAAGATCCAAAATCCACAGTTCATAAATCATAAAACAAACTACCTGAAAAAAATTTAAGTATGGAATATTAGTTAGTAATTACTAATCGGTATTCAATGCGAGAAATGGTATTTTAAATACTATCAAAACATCTAATATTAAAAGTATTTGAAATATTATCTGCTACTCTAAAAAATATTTGAAAACTTTCACATAAATAAAGCGCGTGCACAAGTCATCGAAAACACGTTCGAAAATAATTTATTTACGCGACAATAAATAATTTTCAATGAAAAGAGCTTAGTATGTATATTTTCCTCATCTTATTGATCTAAATTGATAAAAAATTAAATCGTTTAGTACCCTTTGTTCATCTTAATATTACAAAAAATAATACATAGCTTATATACTACAAAAATTACAACCTCTTCAATTTTACGACCATCTTCCCCTCCCCTAGTTCTACCCCTGGTCTCCCCTATTGTTACGGCGCTGGTATATACCATAGCCATACAGTTAGATTATTATACAGGGTGTCCCAGGTCTATTTGACTAATGCAATAACTTTTTTTCTATTCAATATTTTTAAGTTTTTTTTTTTTGTAATGATTTGTAGAGCCCTGCGCTATAATTTGTATATCTTATACTTTATTTTATTTTTTTACAACAAAAATAAATAATTTAAATTTTGTATTTAATATTTTTCTAATAATCCAAGATAGCTATTTCATAAATAAGTATTTAAAAACCATTTTGGCGTTTAAAACTTTTAATTTGGTTAAGTCGTTAATTTTTAAACAATTTTCAAAGTGTGTTAAAATTCAAATTTATTTCTTGCTAATCACTGTTACTGCTGTAGTCGATTTTCAATTGTTTTCTTCCAAGAAACAATAAATTTGTTATCATATAAGGTTGATAATCAATATTAAATACATACACATACTAATACGTATTTTATCATAATTTAACATAATATGATTATAATTTATAACATGATGTACCTACTATTACTTATTTTAAATCATCATCATTCATCAATATTTTATTGTTCAATCATTTAAATACGTTTAAACAAATTTAGAACATTTTGATTTTGAATTATGAAACAAATGACATGTGGTTTGAATATTAATTATAGTTATTCTGTAAGTCCTTTTTAAATTTAAAGTTAGGTTAAGTTGATATTTTATGGATCAAACACATTTTGCCGTAATCACTAAAAACCTTAAGACTTGTCTTCTCATATTTTAAGACAATTCTATTGTATTAAATTTATGAGAAATACCTAGTAATACTATGGAATTATCAGATTGAACATAATTCGTAGAAAATATTTTTGGAAATGCCTTTGGACACAGGTACATATTATCATTAGTTTGCAAGTTAAAATTATTTTATTTTAATATCTTTATAAACTTTTGGTAACTAGATACAAAAAAATCAAAAATTAAACATACATATAATAACATTTTAAATTCTCAACACTTCAAATTACTATTATCAAGAAAAATATTCAAAATTAAATATTATGTAGATTACCTATACACAGTACTACAATTGAAGATTATAATTTAATTTGAATAGCAGAATAAGATTTTTGTTAAAATGTGAGTATCATTTGTATTAAATTAATTTATACTTCAACCTAACCATTTTAATATTAATATTAACATTTATTAATTTATTAATAAAATGAATTAAAATATTCTCACTGTTAACGAAAATATTCTAGGTGGATGTCAACATTAAAAGTATACATATTTGGTGAGAGTTCAAACAATTTCATTTTCAATCACATGCAGTTAGTTGTATAATTAATGCTTTGTACCTTGCTGTTTTAATACTACATTTGTATACTTACAATAGTTACTATTGTAACTAGTTGTATGTACCTATACATAAAACCATCAGAAGTTAAATTGTAACCAGTTCATCTTAAGTATAAAACAACATGAATCAAATGTTTCATTTTATTAAAAAAAAAATGTAAATGGTAAAATTGTAGATCATAAAAAATATTGTTAGCTGTAAGTAGATGAGTAGATATATTATATTAGTGTTTTACATTTAGTCATTTAGTTCATCAGGAACTTTATGTATTCAATATTAACCATATTTATAGCTCTGTTTATATAAAAAAAAAAAATAATATTAATGTAAGAATTTAATAAATACCTATAACAACTAACATAACAGAAAAATAAGGGCATTCTGAAATAGTTTTGATTGGCTTGAAAGTGTGTAGATAATTGTTATGGATAAACACGTTACTACCTATTTCTTTAGTATTTCTCTGAATATTTCATAGTGTGTTAGTATGTTTACATAATTACTAAGAATAAAAAATAACCCATGAAATAATTAAGTTAATGATTTGAAATTGTTAGAATAGGTATTTAATGTCAGCTTGTCATGTACTTTTTAAGACTAGGGACTTCAACCTTTGAGAATTTCAGAATAAAAGATAAAATAAATACTAATTTTCCTTAGTTTGTTATTCATTAATAAATAAAACATAAAAAAACATTTTCATACTATAAATTAAAAATATATCTAACATTATCTTGGTTTTTATATAAAATGTAAGTTGTAATTTATTATATCTATTTTTATTTTTACTATAAAAAATTATAGAAAAAATATAGTTGCAACACTTAATTGTTGTTTTATTGCAGATCTCTTTGTATTAGAAAATTAATACAAAGCTTAATTGAAATCCCTTTTAAGATTTATATATTGCCAGAGTTCATGTTAATAACAGATAAAATCAATAATTTTCTACATGACATAATATGTGACATTTAATATCCTTCTGATGGTTAAATTGTTTGAAACACTTAAGAGTGTATTGTTTTATACATGAATACTCTGCTAGTTGCAAACCGTTGCGTAATATTATAATTATGCTTTTATTTGTTTTGAACATTTAGCCAACAAATTGTTAACTTATATTATAGGTGTCGGTTATTTTTTTTTTTCTTCAGCTAGCGTCACTAGTGAAAGAACCTTATACATACATGTATAGCAGAGAATGTTATTGAATGTTATAAATCATTTTAGTTACCTGAATATCGTTCAGTTTTTTAATATCATCCGACAACTGACTATTTAATTCTAATTCATTATTTTTTAAGCACTCCAGTTCATATTGACGAGATAAATTTAAATTTTTCTAAAAGTAAAACCAAACTTTTGTGATTGTTTGAACTTAAAAACTGTTATAAATTAATTGTAACATCCTATGTATAAAAGTAGTTTTTACAGTTGCTAAATACTTGTTTAAGAGATATGTTATTCATACAATATTTTTTTTTAATAAATTTGTAAATAATTGTTTAATATATTACCTGTTGTAACTCTTCATTTTCTAAAACCAAATCCCTGCACATATCTTTATATTTTTTATATTTTTTAAAAATGTCTTTTTGGTCACTTGAGTGTGTAGAGCCCAAATCGGAGCGAGACAAACGATAACTACTCATGATGAAAGTATTTATTAGTTAATATGAAATACACTGTAGCTCATACAAAATGTAAACCTCGAATTATCAATTATAATATTATATGAATTGGGAATTACTGGTTTTATACATATTGTTTCATTAATTATTTACATACCTATTCTAAAACTTAACTATTTTAATGATCTTAATTGCATATTTGAATAATCTATAAATATTTTATAATTAAATGTGATGTTAATGGGTATTAAATGAACCAGTTTATGTATGATTTTTGAAATATAAAATTCAATATTTTTTATTTTTATCTTTCTTAAATATGCCTACTATTTATAGTAATTTAGAGTACCGTGATATGTTAAAAGTTTTTAATGAAAGTGGAGGAAAAAGTACAGTAAAAGCTTCTCGTCTGTATTTACAAAAATTTCCAGAAAGGAAACAGCTATCTAAAAACACATTTTGTAATATAGAAACAAAATTACGTAATACAGGTAAATTTTTTACTATCAATAAAATTTCCTATAAAATTAATATAACAAATTATGTACCTAAAACCTAATACATACATGTATAATTCAGTTATTATTATACAAATTTTAAATTAAGATATACATTAAAAAATAGTCTTTTTAGGTCGTTTTCCAAATGGTTTCAAACCAAAAAAAATTTATGTTATTGATGAAGAACATACAGTGAATGTCTTGGCAGCTTTCAGCAGTGATCCTCGTGCATCTGTCAGGTCGGTAGCTAAAGAAAAGGACATCAGTCGTAGCTCTATACATCGTATAATGAAGAAAAATGATTTCCATCCATACAAATTGCATTATGTACAAGGATTGAAACCCTCTGATCCAGATAGAAGGCTTCAATATATTTCAAAAATTATTTGCCTTCATGACCACAATAATATTTTGAAAAAAATATTATGGACCAATGAAAGCTGTTTTAATAATAATGGAATTGTCAATCGGCATAATTCTCATTACTGGAATGAATCAAATCTATTTTGGACACGTGAGTCCAATGCACAAGTTCGCTGGTCTACCAATGTGTGGTGTGGTATAATAAGTGGTTATTTGATTGGACCTTATTTCTATCATGGCACACTAACTGGCCAACGTTATTTAGACTCTTTGACTAATACACTACCAATGTTATTAGAAAATATTCCATTAAATCTCCGAGTAAATATGTGGATTCAGCAAGACGGTGCTCCACCACATAACTCGAATATAGTCCGTGATTATTTAAACACAAATTTTCAATCAAGATGGATAGGAACTAGAGGTCCACTAAATTGGCCACCACGATCTTCAGATCTAACACCACTCAATTTCTTTTTGTGGGGTTACTTAAAGGACAAAGTATACTCCCAACAGTCAACGTCGTTAGATGATTTAAAACAACGCATAATTGATGTGTGTAACTCTCTTACTTTTGAAATGTTGGAATCCACGACAACTGGAATTCTGGAACGGTATGAAAAATGTATAATGAAACATGGCGCACACTTTGAAAATTATTCATAGTTACTACTTACTAGTTACTAGTTAGGTATATTGTTCCATAATATTTAATTTGTTATATTATTTAATGTTAAGAAATAAAACTGAACTTATAGTTGAAAAATTAAATTTACAGAGTTACATTTTACTATTTCTTACAATTTAGTAGTGATGGGCAACGATATAATTTTCTGTATCGATATCGTTCAGATTTTTCCGATATTATATCGCGATATCGTTATTTCTACGATATCGATATTCTCCTTAAATGTGTTCAACCCCGATAGCTGTATCCTAGAAAATAAATTCATAATTATTTTATTTTAATATTGTCTTGAATTCAAATTTGAAAAATTAAAATGTATGTTCTTACCAAAGTGTGGTCTGACGTCCTAGTGGATTTATAATAAGAGTTCAAAAAAAGAAGATTGTTAACTCGATCTGGAGATAGTCTACTTCTTTTCTTTGAAGTTATATTGCCAGCCTCACTAAACAGACGTTCACATGGGACACTAGTTGCGACTATCGACAAGTATTTTTTTGCCAATTTTGAGACTTCTGGATATAAATTTGAATTTTAAATAGATTAAACCAATTTTAATTCACTCATCACTAAAAATAATGTTGTAATTTGAAAATAATTATCACTGTAGGATAAATGACAGAAATATAACGGTCAGCGGAGTACGTAACAGACGTTTACGCCGCACCAACGACACATATTAGACTGTAGATTATGGAATATCCAGTGGTACTATACCGTGTACCTCTTAAAAGTCAGCAAAATATTCCTTTAAGATAACATTATAATGGATTATTAATACTTAATACTTTAATAGTGTACAATAATTGACATTTCACCGGAACACGTGCACCAAACGTTATCAGCTAATGGCTATTATTATTTATTAATTTATTATAGCTTAAAAACTACAAATATCAAATAGTAAATACCATGTATTTTTCTTGAAAAATATTATTTTCGATATCGCGATATATCGTACAATACAAAAGCGATGTAGATGTCGGAAATTTGTCACGATATCGATATCGTATCGAATTATCGATATCGTTGCCCATCACTACAATTTAGTATCAATTGTTTAGTATCAACATCAATGGTAAGCATCACGTGACCCTGTTAAATAATGATAAAATACAATAATGTATAATAATATTATGTAATGACTAATGACCTACCTTTTAATGATAACAAATTTATTGTTTCTTGGAAGAAAACAATTGAAAATCGACTACAGCAGTAACAGTGATTAGCAAGAAACAAATTTGAATTTTAACACACTTTGAAAATTGTTTAAAAATTAACGACTTAACCAAATTAAAAGTTTTAAACGCCAAAATGGTTTTTAAATACTTATTTATGAAATAGCTATCTTGGATTATTAGAAAAATATTAAATACAAAATTTAAATTATGTATTTTTGTTGTAAAAAAATAAAATAAAGTATAAGATATACAAATTATAGCGCAGGGCTCTACAAATCATTACAAAAAAAAAAAACTTAAAAATATTGAATAGAAAAAAAGTTATTGCATTAGTCAAATAGACCTGGGACACCCTGTATACATTAACAATTTATAAACATTATAGTAAAACATAATAGCTGCATAATGCTCGACACTAAAATATTTCATCGATTTATATATATATACGTTCATTAGGCATTTAGTATCACCGTCTATAATACGCCCTCGATTATTCTTATAACAATATTAACAACTGATATTCGTTCCTTAAGTTCCTTTCCTTATTATATTACAATTATCTGTTTACATGTACATCCGTATCCACTAAACGATAAACCAATCAACACTATTCATTACCTACAATACCCTGACATTTTTCATTAAGTATCACACATTACTTATCATTAAAATATACCATATTATTAATTATGTTGATTGTAATTGTATAATTTAACTGTTGAGTAATAAAAGGCCTTACCGAAAGCTCTTAGATAAACAACAACAGAAAATACCAATGGAAATCGAATTAATTAATAATCAGATATGCTATAAGGTATAACTAATTATATTTTTCTATAGACAGACATTCCACATGATTGTTATTCATTATTGTTCAATCAACATATTTAAAACTTATTCAAATTAAATACCTACCACTATTGTCAAGGTTAGATAGATTATTTAGTAATATAGTTAGTAGAATTATTTTAAGTTGATAAACGTTCGAACTTTAAATTTTCAATCAAGCGTAATTGATCAGGTAAACGATAAGTGTTAACAAAAGAACTAATGTTTTGCATTCTATTGTATTCACACTTTTCGAAACTTCGCAACTTCTAAAAATGTTCACCGAATTCATGTTTCTCATTATTAAAAAGTAAAAATGAATGGCAGAGATATGTTCTCTTCACGAATACGAAAATATATTATTGTACTTATGCAATCAAAACGATATTGAAAATCATTATTCATTAATCATCAACATTGATGAAGTTCAATAATTTATAGTAAACTCCTTTGTAGTTTTTTTTTTCATAGTTTTTTAGGTTCATACCGTAAGAACAAAAAAAATTAAAACGCATAATCAGGTGTCTATGGTAAATTAAAACAAAACTCGCCAACGAAAGTCTTGCATCTTCGATCGCAACAACATTAGGTGGGTACGTTATTTTGTGAAACTTTTTCGGTGTACAGCTAATTCTATTGTAATTCGTAGCACCGCAGAACGTTATTTCAGTATTGCGATTCAAGTATGGCAACAGAGACACAATAGAGTACTGGGTACCTATTGACGGAGTGGGAAAAATCGAAAGTATAATTATAGACGTAAACTATTACAGCTGACATCACGCACGAAAACGAACCACTATAAATCGGTGACAAAACATTATTACAATAACACTTTTACGTTCAACGTGCCCAACGGTATTATTATTGACGTTACAACACTATGCGAAAACGGGGAAAACTTTTAAAAGATAAACGTCCAGGTAGGCAGTTGAGCAAAAACAAATCAAAATTATGAATAAAAATAAAAGCATGAATAACTGATTATTTTGTGGGTAAAGAATATTATAATTTAAATAGTTTTAGTTGTGAATAAAAAATAAAAATTATTCTAAATAGTTTTACTAGTGAAAAAATTGAATATTCTGAATAAATAAATAAAATAATCTGTGGATAATAACAATTTTTGTGAAACAAAATTATGATGACAATATAATATTTAAAACAAAGCAAATAATAATAATAATAATAACAATAATAATTACTGCCAATCTTAATTCTCGAATCCTACATTGCTGTATGATAAATTTTACGCACTGATAGAGAAATCAAAATAATTATAATGAACTGTCGGTATAAAATGTCGATACCATTATACTAAATAAAATGTCAGTACCTCTAATATGCCTACATCAAGTTATGTCAGACTTTATTTTAAATTATTTAGAAAAATGTTACTAAAGAGTAGTAAAGCCCAATGTGGGGGTAAATAATATGTCAAACCATTTAGATTAGCCTCTCATCTAAAGCAATATTATTCATAAGTTTTTTATAACATTTTCGATGGCAGATTTTATAATATGTTATACATACATATTACATATATACAAAGTACACCAATTTTAATTTTTAATAAAGTTGAAATTTCAAGTTATTCACAAATCATTTTAGACAAACACAATTTTGTGAAATGAATAATGAATAATAGTAAGAATCAAAATTATGCATAAATATAAACTAGAATAATCAAATAAAAAATTAATGAATAAAGAATAATTATTTATTCATATAATAAAATTGAATAGTTCTTTATTCGACTAATGCCCAACTCTGCAGGTAGGTACAGTATTTTTGCTGAAAACACGATCAATAGTCTGAATCAATGTGTGTAGGTACCATGGGACATTTAAGCAATTTAATGAGAAAACAAGTTAGCCAGAGTAATAATCAAACAGATAACTCGCCGCTCACCATTCATTATTGAATACAATTAATTAATATGCCAAGTTCCTCTGTAGTCTATGCTAATTATCTAGATTAGACCCTCCAATTTGAAATGCGAAACAATGGTACGTCATTTTGATGTTCATAAAAATGTAATGCCTACGTATTAAGTGTTATGCCTAATGGTTTGTACCAGATAGTAATAGGTTCTTATCGATTGTTATTTCCGAAATCGAATTCAATATAATACGGTACATTACTGGGGACGCAATTTTACATTGTTCATAAAGTCATGCTATGTGGAGTGCAATAATGGACGTTGCATTGAGCACACACATTAAACAGGACCTGCACTTACTAATTAGATATAGTGATGATTTAATAAGTAGCAATCTTAATTTATATAATTATTTGTGTATGAAATACACCCCAATAACTTTGGATGACATAGAAGATCATTTTAAATGTACAAAAAATATTTTGAGCCTAAACAGTAGACGTTTTACAGAAAACAGCTTATTAAGTACAAGTTAATTTTTTTTTTAAACAAGCTAGTTAAATCAACTGAAATCTATTTTGCTGTACATTTTTTAAGTGCTTTTTAATATAAATTAAATGCTTTTTTTATTAATTATATTTCCTTCAAATCCAAACCCTAATTATTTCACAAAATAAGATTTGACATTCCACATATTATACAAGTCATAAGTAGCATGTACATAACACCTGCATTTACTCAAAACAATTTTATTTTTAAATATTATTTCCAATAATTTTAAAACCTTACGTTGTATTAGTAAGAAATAGGATTGGAAAACCAACAGAATAATGAACTTGGATATAAATTTGATCCTCTAAGATCTGAAAATGTTTACCAAATATTACCTACGTTCTCTGTATTCTAAACGAAACTATCTCTAGTATAATTAATTTAACGACTCAACAACATGATTATTTGGACAAGACATGCTACCACCTGCAGACTTCCTATAACCAATTATGTTAAATTCACAATTGTTGTAAGCCATACTCTACTCTTTATTAGGCAAAAGTTAAGTAAGAAATATTGAAAGGCTTATGCAGAATGCAGATAGTATTGTAGAACTCGAAACATGTTGCTATTAAATGATCACAATGTTGCACAAAAACATGTCACATGTGGTATGTAGTTACATTGATAGTCGAAAGTGAATTGTTACTCAATTTGTTTTTCGCAGACAATCAAATACTTAATGATAAAGTTCAATCCAATGGTTATGAAATATTAAAATTATTAATTCATAAGTAGTAGTTATTAACTAGTACCAAACACACAAATCATATAATATAATAATTACTGTTTAAAATGTTAAGTATAACGGCATATTTATTATTATTAACCTTGTTGTACGTTGTACTTAGATGAGCAGAATATGAATATAAAAAAAAAAATATGTTCCATTGGGTAATTAATACTTATCAGAAATAGAGACAACTGATATGATAAGATGTAAATATTTAATGATAATAATATTAATGATGATTATAAATACTTTACTAAACTACTTAGATATTAAATTTTTGTTCTACATTATATTTTTGGAAATACTAACAAAAGTTCTTATTTAAATAAGTATGATTAAATATTAAATGTATAATTCTTAATCACGAGTCTTCAAGTATTCGTCGAACAAATACAAAGACAAGCTTGTGTCTTGGTTGGAAATCAATTGTTTCAAGTCATTGGTGTAACCAGACAACTTTCTAATTGAGTCGGAGTGTTGGTGTACGAAGTTGTTTTCAATGTATGATGCAACCTATAAGAAAATAGCATATATTAATTAATATATCATAAAAAAGATTGTCCAATACAAATATTTATAAATAAAAAATACTAATAAGAATAACTTAATAATGAAACAATATCATTCATAATATTCACCTCGGAGTCATGATTGCTGTCGGTTAATACCAAAGAATGAATGCTATTAGCACCGTCAGCCAAATTCTTCTGCAATTCCAATGCCTTAGCCATACTTCCCAACTCGTACTTTTCAAATTCAAAATTCTATAAGAACAGAAATTATAATGTAAAATAACATTTTTATATAATATACAAGACTATTTAACTATATATTTTTGTAAGTACAAATCATTGAATAAAGAACAAATTAACATAAAATAGTAAATACATCATTTATATAATCATTTTCTGGTTTAGATTGATCGAACTCCATGCGACCTCCACGTTTAGTGATATACTTGATGAGATCAATTGATTTTTCCCAGGCATCATCAGACAATTGTCTGTAAAGCTTTTCAAATCCACCACGGTTTGTCTCAAAGTTTCCAAAATGAGAAGACTATAACAACAACAAAAACGTTAATACAATTTCGCAATGAAAGTTAGAAACCAATTGCTTCCAGATCATTTGTAAAATTAAGTATTATTTAGTTGACTCTAAAAAGTCTCAAGTTAGTATTATCAGAAATATACATGAAATATAATTCAAACTATCACACTAATAAAATCAACTTAATTAATTTACAAATAAGTTAAAATGATTACTTAATAGTTGCAGTTTTTAATTTTTTAATAATATAATATATTTTCTAAATAAGGTGTTAAAGATATGATTCAATGAAACCATTTAAGAAAATATTGTATAAGCTAATAACACTATTAATTAATATTTACCATAAGCAAGTAATGAAAACTTTTCAAAATATGTGTTCTAGCATAATTTTGTATGCTAGCCATCAATCCTTCACCTTTGAAAGCTCCATACTTTGAATTACATTCTAAGCCCTGACCTGTAATTCAGGATAGTAAATATAAAACTCTGAATACAAGCATATAAAAAAATCACATAAAATAAGAAACCAATAAAATATAACTTACTACCACCTGCGGGGCCGCATGCACTTCTAACGCTTGAATAACAATATTCTTCCATAGCATAACCGACACAGAAAACGGAGATCATACAGATCACAAATAACTGTAACTTCATTTTGGTCCTAAAAATAAGCAATTGTTAAAATTAGATGATAACGATGTTATAGATATTATTCAATGATTAAGGTAATACAAATTAAGGATATCAATAAACTCATTATTGTTATTTGCAGTTTTAATATTGGTTTTTCCTATTATTTATAATAATAATATACAATTTAATGATGAAAAAATATATAAAATAATATCACTAAATTTAAGTGAATAGCCTATTTATTTTACTCTAATAATCAATTAAAATAGTATTAATGATTAAAACAAAACTCAACCAAATCAGTAAGATTTAGTTTAAATATTAAACATATCTTTGTAAATTGTGATTACAAGATACCATTTGATTATTTGTTTATTTAAAATTAACTTTTAATTTATAAATAAATGTAGTACAACTTACGGCTCAAAAATATATCACATAGGTAATTAATAAGTTACATTATATTTAATAAAATGTATTACAAGAATCAATTAAATAATCTTTAATAATTTGAATTATATTTAATTAATCTTTAGCTTCAGTATAACTGCATTTTTAAAAGAGCAATACAGTTGTACTTGAACTTAAGTTTAAATCTGTAAGACTAACTGTCTCACTGATAATTGTAGTCCTTATAAGTTATTACCTATTATTATGCAAATTGTAATAATGTATTCAAGTGTTTTTTTTTTTTTAATTTAATAAATCACATGTTATCGGACACGTAGCCAGGAATACGAGTAGGTATGAGGCGATCAGAATTTGTATTGGGTATTTATTGATTTCAATAATAATGTAAATACACCAATGAAAGAACTAAAATCATAAATGAAAAACGAATATGCTATTCAGTATCTTCATGAAATGAAATATGCGTTATGTTAAATCAATTATATCTTATCTAAATAACTCGAAATAACTGTAGATACTACGGGTAACAATTTTATTCTCATGTTAGCTGTTTAAAGTTAAGTTTAAACAATAGGTGATACAAGCAATTATAGCTTAAGAATCAAATTTTGAACGCAATGTTTCATCATTTATGTTTTAATACTATAGTGTCATAATTAATTTGTCTTTAAGATTTACAAAATATTAAAAGCATATCCGACACATCCCACCCTGTACTTTTACATCACAAGTATCATGTATCCTTGATTTCAGTAATCTATCCATACATTCCCTCCCCCCCCCCATTTGATTATAAACCTAAATTAATATGATAAAAGTAATAATTATTGTATTCTATAACATTACAATTTCTAATAAAATTGTTTGCGATATTATTTCATAAAACATAGAAATAAATAACAATACATAATATTGATTTTTACTACTATTGTTTGTATTCTTAATTCACAAACACTATTTTGTAAGAACCTACACAACACAATATTAAACATTACAAGCAAAACGCATACCACTTTGTACAATATAAAATTCACAAATATTTATAATAATGTGTTAAACGTAAAATATCCTAGGTGTAATGTACCTTTAAGGTACGGTTTCCAAGCTGCGGCTAGCCGCAGCGGCTGGTCGTAACGACTCACACAGTCCGACTGGTGCTATTAATAATTATTGCGAGTGTGGTTTCCAATGTGCGATCGACGTGTGCGTGTCAACAATAGTCGTTGCGTTCGACGATCGTAGTGCTCTTGGAGCAGTGTATTGCGTGCGTCGCACTGCGATTTTAGTATACGAGTATACTATACTATTTTATATTATTATTAATATTATTAATATTATTATATTATTTTATTATTTATTTTATATTTATTGGAATTGAAAAATGTCGAAAACCACAAAAACATTATTTACTACATCTGACAATGAGTTGAAGAAGTAAATTCTTTTTCTCCTTCTTGAAATAAATGACTTATTGGCTTCCTATTTGTGTTTGTAGAATACAATATTTCTTCTTCTTCCTCCTCTTCTAATAAATGTGCGATTATTTTATTATTATTTATAATAACTTGTTCCATTTTTAGTGATTTTCAACGACAAATTAAAAAAAATAATACGTGTGTGCACATTGAAATATCCTTGCTAAACTAAAATAAACTGAAAATAAATGCCAGCCGCAGCATTCAGTCGTATTGTAGGAGACCAATACACACGCAACAATCAGTCGTCGCGTAAAATCGTTACGACCAGTCGCAGCTTGGAAACCGTACCTTAACACAGGTAAAACGCGACATGTTTACAACTAGTTAAGACCAGAGTTTTTGTGACATAATATTATATACTTTTATTGTTACATAAATATGATTATTGACACATACTCGAACAATGTTAAGAACTTTGTATTGAATACGACACAACAATGATTAAAAAATGTAAAATTATTTTATCGTCGGAACAACAGTAAACAGACGCGCTGTAATAAACATAGATGCTAATACAGTAGAAACGCATTAATTAATCCCGACCAATTGGGACTTAGGTTTTCCGAATTAATGAAAGTCCGGATTGAACGAAATAACCAAAAATCGTAAATTATAAATTTAAGAAAATGTTATTGGACATGACATGACATAATACAAATTTTAATCTAATAATAATACGTCATATTATATTTAACAATATAAAACCGGAAAAATAGTACATACATAATCGTATATTATAATTTATAACCATTACATACTTGCACACGGATAAAAAATGGGTAACGTTAACGACAATTGGTATTAATACATCGTGTTTATGGGAAATTTGTACAACTCGTTTTCATGTTTATTTTATTTATATATTACACGGCATAAACCTGCGTAATTGACATATTATTAAACAGGTGTCCGGTTAAAACGAAGTCCGGATAAATAAGGTTTTACTGTATTAATAATTATTTGAACACATATTATTGGCAAAACGACACTCGGGGAAAATGTTTATGCCGACAATGAAAATAAAAAAATAATTACCGATGGAAATTCATAATCCTAGTCTAATCGGTCACAATGGAACAATGTTCGTATTTACATCAATGGCATCTTATTGATCGAGCGCATAACAAGTGTCTTATCGAGGTTACAATATTTTATTTTATATTATATTCATACTTATTATAACTTATTTATACTCTTATATCGATATTTTATTTCATATTTATACATCAGGAGGTAAACACAATGACGGAGTCTGTGCGAAATAATTGTCGTGCGTCAGACGTTCGGCGACCATTTGTAAAAATAGTTCGGCAGTATTGATTTTGTTTTCCGGGCGGTCCAGCCATCCAGGGTAAAGGAGCTGACGACCCCACCCACGGGTGCCACACAAACGAAAACCCGAGTATTATTAATTAATAGGAAAATATGAATTACATATACATGATACGTTATGTAAAAAGTACAACAAAGACCAAACAAAGACCAATAAAAAAATAAAATAGTACAAAAGTAATAATAGTACATAAGTAAAGGAAGTATTCCGGTCGCATGAAAGGCGAATATATATTATTACGATGAGATCGTAGCTATTGGACACGGGACGGAGTGGACAAAAATTTAATAATAAAAATAGGACGCTATGTCTGGGGTAAACGGTAGTCGCAGCGAACGCCCGGGGATGTTAGAACGGTGCCTGGATACCGGGAGGGACGGATAAAATCAATGTATTCGCAGGGAACGGGAGAGGTTCGGAGCGCGCTCGCCGGTACGGAAGGGCGGTGTTCGGTAAGGCAAGACGAAAGGGGGGCCCGAAGCTCGACGCTGCGCGATTACCAACCGACGGGCGAAAGGCTGGCTATACAGGTCAGCGGTTCCCAAGCTTTTTCTACTCGCGGCGCACTTTCGGGACCGAGGCCATCGAACGGCGCGCCTTGGATCGGAACCGGAGAGCTTTAAATTTTAGTAAGATAAAAGCGAACAAGACCGTGGCAAAGGATAATGCGGTGAACGGGACGACGGCGCGGCGCCCTGCGAAGACACCAAAGCTCAACGGGGCGCCGCTGCGACCCAGGCTATCGGGAAAAACTGCGACTCATAAATAACGTGAGCATACTTACGGCGAAGTTAGACGGACGCTTCGGAATGAAAGGAAGTCGACGACGACGGCGGTGGCGGCGGTGGCAGTGACAGTAGTGGGAGCTGCTAGGAGGTGTCTGAGTAACGACAGTGAACCGTTGCGGTGCAGGTGAGCTCGGACGAATGGCTGGTGGTGCTGTGCGACGGTCCGGGCAGCGATCACTCGGAGCGGACGACGGCATACGACGCGCTCCGGACGGCGGGGCGCTCGCGCACGCGCACGACCGGGCGGCCCGGACGAACAAAGAGCGGCGGAACGGTTCGAAGTGCTACGGGGGGACACACCGTCGCACTCGCCGCTCCTCCCGTCATAATGTTGAGCGGACGGGGTGGCGGTGCTCTCCGTTCACTTAGCGCCGCCGTCGAGGAAACGGACCCCCACCGAGCGGCGGCGGCGCACAAAAGAATTGCTACGCCGCGCCGCGGCGGTAGGAAAGGCGCCCGTCCATCCCACCACAACCTCTGTCACCGATAACGAGCGATTTGTTCAACGTACCGCGTGACCCACCCGCCCCGCGGTTCAGTGTCAGTGCCGCGGTCTAATAAAATCGAGCGCGTAGTTCCCACCGTTTCTACGTCAAGAGTAATCCTATCCGTTCACGACTCTGCGGCGGCATTACCGATCCGACCTGCTTCCCGTAAGCTACCACACTGCTCGACCGATCAGGTGCGTTGTTGTCCCGTCGGCACTTTTCACCTTTTTAATCGTCTACCGTCGTTGCTCCCTGTTGCAGGTCACTCTAGAAAGTTTGACAACAACCCAGAATCGTCCGCGCAACATGTTGTCGTTCAACCTCATCGTCCTCGGCGTCGCCGCCGTCCTCATCGCCGGCCATCGGGTCCAAGGCTCCAAGCCACTGGACTGTGAGTATACAACGCTGCCGTTTTCGATTGCACGAGAAAATACCCGTCGTTTTCCGTTCGTTAATTTTTTTGTTTTTCTCTCCCTCGCCCACCTCGATTTACCCCGTCACAGGCAGGATCAAAGTCGCCGAAATGCCCAGGGACTGGATCACCATGGAGGACCCGTGCACGAAAAAGATGAAGGAACAGGTCCAGACGGAACTCATCGCCTCCATGACGTACTTGGCTATGGTGAGTTGTTGCGCAATCCGTCTCGTTGTTCGGTCGCAGTACCGACGATAAGTATTGTCCGTTAAGTAGGCCCTTTCGAGTTGTTGACGAACGTGTTACCCTCTTTGCCTCTATTGATCCAGGGAAAAGACTTTGTAACACTTGTAGAAAAAAATTGTATTTTCCGCACTGTTTGTACTGCGATCCTGGAATTAAATCCAGTTATATGCAAATTATAATTTCAATGCTCTTAAAGTATCGAGAAATGTCTTGTTAAAATTAAATGAACTCTATGTATTCTAATATGTGTCTTTAGGGAGCACATTTCGCTCAAGACACGGTAAACCGTCCGGGATTTTCAAAAATGTTTTTTGAAAGTGCCAGTGAAGAACGGGACCACGCCATCAAGATCATTGGCTATTTGTTAATGCGAGGAGGTTTGACCAAGGATATCGGCCAATTAATCCGTGACCCCGTAAATAAATAAATTTTAAAATCTACGGTTTACGATAAATAACTATTTTTCTTGTCTTTTAATGTTACAGCAACCTTTGGGTTACACATGGGCTTCAGGTACTGATGCATTGAAGGATGCATTAACATTGGAAGCTTCAGTGACTCGTAAGATTACGGAAATTGCCAAGGAATGTGAAAAGACATCGTCCAAGAAAAATGAAACCAGTGGAATGTTAGAGATGAGGCTCAATGATTACCATGTAAGTACTATTTTAATTTATGAATGTTTCTCATTGCACTTTTTAATTTATTTTAAACTAAGTGAATGAATGAACGTCAATTTTAAGTGTTTCATCTATTTAGTGCTTTAAAATATTACGTACTTCATTGATTTGACACACTATGTGTTTATCGATTCAAGTATTTTCTGAGATTAATATTGAGTCTCGTTAAAATTGGTTCTATTTAAACTGGTTAAATTAAGATACCTACTAGAAAAGTACTTGGAATATTAATTTATACTTAATCATAATATATTTGTTTATTGTGATAATTCTCAACTACAGTTGATACTTATGTATGACATAAAAATATATTTATGCAGTCCATTATCTTTTAAAACAATATGGTTTCAAGTATTCTTAAACAAAAGGAAAACTAGTATTTATTTAAATATAATCTATACATAATTCAATAATTTTTTATAAAATTCTTTAAGTACTGTTTTTCACTGATAACGTAAAGATAATGTATTTCTTTTTATATTGTGCTCATACGATAAATTATTATTTATTAAATTTTTAAACGATCAAATAACCTATCTTTCTATTAATGTAAGGAATTCTAATAATAATTATCCTTTTCTCGGTTTATACTTTTCTTCAATATTTTAGTGATTACTTTCTAGTATGAAATAATTTAAAATAATTATCAATAACAAGTTTTAAATTATAATTAAACTGGTATTATTTGTTGCTATAAATATTACTGCACTGAAGTATGGATGGATTGATAGTTTATCAAGGCCAAATTTCAAATATCCTTGTACAACATTACCTTACAGACATAAAGGAAATTTAAAATGAAGTTGATTATAACACAGACTATTTCATTGTTTAATATTACAGCTGTTATATTTATATCAATATAAATATTCAATCAAACCATTTAATATTGTCTGGACACATTTGTACAGTGATTATAATTTTCTACTTTGAGTTTCATTAGTTTTTTTCTTCATCTGAAACTTATCATGTTCAATGTTTATTACTAGTGTTTGAATGTCTTAGGTCAGAATCAATAGTTCAATTAAACAATAAAAAGGAGACATTTTATGTTTACAATAGTATTGGCAATGATTACAATAAAAAAAAAATGTTTATACAACATATGATGTTTATTTATAAATATTTTATTCAATAATAAGTCAATATACAGAGTGATCAAAATGTTATGTTACGATTTTCTCATAAAATTAAACATGAACCCAGAAATAATCATAACATGGAATTTTAAATTGAATAATTTAAAACTTTTATTTTCTGTATTTGTACACACATTTTTTAACATTACATTCTGACCACCCAGTGTAAGTACACTGCAACCTTTATTTCCATTGATTTTTTTTCTTTTTTTATAAACTTTAGTTGGTCGATTGGTTAACCGGTGATTTCTTGACTGAACAATATGAAGGTCAACGTGACTTGGCTGGTAAAATTTCTTCTCTTGGTAAGATGATGGATTCCCATGGAGCTCTTGGCGAGTTTCTTTTTGACAAAAAACTATTAGAGTAAATTTAATCAGTTAAATTTATATCTTTTGAACAACATAACAAACATAATCCAAAGCGTTTTCTTTTATTTCGTATAATTTTTAATATTATTATAATTATTACTCATAGTGTCATACATATACAACATACTTATATAAAAACTTAACCAACGATGATCATTTAGTAATAGTTATTGATTTTGTTTTAATTTTGATAAAAATAGTTAAAAGTCTTATATTTCATATTCCAAATAGTTTATATTTTTTATAAGTGTTATAAATCAAATTATTTTTTGTTTATGCTATATTAATATTAATTAGATCCACTGTTTAAGGTAAAGCCCACAAGCTATTTGCAACAAATTGTATTTTTCATATTTTATTAACACTTGTTTATAAATTCTCTGAATCCGATCACTTATACACATTTTCATTTACTGTCTTTCGACATTTTCTTTTTTTCTTTAGTTAAGTAAAAGTATAAAATTATAAAACCATCTATGTACATCGTTTCTTTTGTAAAATTTAATGTTTGTATCATTTAAGAAATAAAAATTGCAGTATCAATAGTTATATGTTATATTACCACTTGTGATGTGCGAACATTTTAAATTTGTATTTTAAATATATACTACTTATTTATAATAATCAAGTGTGTTGTCAATCCTTTTTCCTGCTACTCCTATGCAATATAGTGTATTATTACCATGGTGGTTCATGACCTTAAGGGATGAAAAAAATATTTACTA
This sequence comes from Periphyllus acericola, assembly GCA_949715065.1. Classification (NCBI taxonomy): domain Eukaryota; kingdom Metazoa; phylum Arthropoda; class Insecta; order Hemiptera; family Aphididae; genus Periphyllus; species Periphyllus acericola. The sequence goes on from OX454264.1 coordinate 66,905,694, forward strand.
ATTATAACTGGCCTCGAAACTCAGCGGTGATGATTTATTCGAACGCAGAACTCAACAAAACAAATATATTATGAACCATCACAAAATATGTGAAACTGAAAATGTTGAATGTCTGATAAGATTTGAGATCTTTAGGGGTTGTACGGAAAGAAATAAAATTTACCAACTGGTAAGCTCTGTATCCCGGTAACGGTGTACACGACGATGTCTTGTCGTCGTACGACGAATGAATATAACGGATAATTAAATTGAATTTTTCTGTCGTAACGTTTCTTCCGTGTTGTGCCCTCGTTACACAGTGTACCTATTTATACATTATTATATCTGTGCGGGGGAAGAAATATGTGTATTGCCTTCCGTCGGTTCGGCTTTTCGTTTTCGTCTAGTCACCGGCCCCGGGATTTTCGAATAACGGCAGAAGGAATAATAATAATTCACGGTAGAACTTTTTTCTCTTTTTTTTCGTCTAAAAGATCAGGGGAGCATCTATCTAGACGACCGGCAGGAGCTTTTTCTCTACAACGGTCGGGAGGCACCGCGGACGTATTGACGCACGATCCAATCGATCCATTATTCGCTGCTCGACAACAAATAATAATAATAATATTCAAATGTTGAACGCGCGTGTGCACGGTGTGTTGGTGGTACCGTTCGAACACGTCAATACTAATTACTATTACCAACTGCGTCGTTAGTAACGACTCGTTACACGGATTTGCATAACATCACAAATGCGGACGACGGCCGACGGGCTGTCACCAGATTACTTTTCGAACCCGAGTGTTTCCCCGAAACCCAATCGACGGACTACGGCGTCCGCGGAAGCTTGTCAAGGGGAGGGTGAACATTTTTCAATTTCACCACCGCAATCTACGAAAAACTAATAAAATTATGGGTTGTGACACGTCTTCTTTCGTATATTACATAGTTAATGTAAAAATTATAATGTGTGTAGATCAGTGATGGGCAAAGTACGGCCCGCGAAAGTATTTAATCCGGCCCGCCGAGGGTCCATCGACATGGAGAGTATATATAGCCTGTATAGTATAAAAAAATTCCCAAAATATTCTGAAAATTATCGGAGAAAATAGTTTTAAATATATAAATGGATCGGCGCGGTCGTACCCTTACAGCGTGGTTTAGGTAGATACTAGATAGTAGTGATGCACAACGATATCGATATCGAACCAATTTTATGATATCGATTAGATTTATTTATCGAAAGTACAGTAGAACCTCATTAATCCGGACTAATTGGGGCTCTAGGTTGTCCGAATTAATGAAAGTCCGGATTAAACAAAATAACCAAAAATCGTAAATTATAAACTTAAACTAAAATTTTATTGCATATTTTATTAAACCATATATTATTAAACTTTAATGACAATTGGTATTGATAAATATGTTATCGCAATAACCCGCATTTATGGGAAATTTGTAGAACTCGTTTTCATGTTTATTTTAATCTACGGGGAAAACTAGCGTAATTTCTTATTTACGTATTATAAACGGCTGTCCGGATTAAGCGAAGTCCGGACTAATGAGGTTCTACTGTACATCGATATTCGATATCATTTAATTAAAGATTATATTTTCTGTTTATTTCAGTTTTGACAAATAATGAATGTCAAAGAACGATAAACACTATATAATAAATAATATGCAATACTATAACGATAAGGCCCCCATAATAAACGTGAACATGAAAGAATTTGTACAATATGTCTCGTTATTTCCGTCGGTCGTCGTAGTCGGTTTTCGAATTTATTCGGTGTATTTTATTCACTATTTAATTTAAATTATTATTATGAGTAATAAATATTATTAATAACATACTTATTTTTCTTCTTCATACTATCTTCAATATCAACATTTTTTCAAATTCCAATATTTGCCAGTAAATTATGTAAGTACTACTACTTACTTACTAAGTAGTACCAGTAATCAGTATGGTAATAGTATTATTGGTATTATTTAATGTTTTGGGTTTTATACATTATATTTCTATCATTATATCGTATATCGATATCGATATCGTTTGTGCATCACTACTAGATAGTAGATACTAAGATAATAGGACATAGGTATATAATTTATATTTTTGTTCATATTAATATATTTCCCGGATCTCGGTTTGGTGCGTCCTTATCGTAGTTTTTGTATAATAATATGTATGATGTACTTAATACTTATGTGTATAAGTTTAATTATAGTTTTTAAATTAATTATTATTTAAGGTAGTAATTTGTATCATTTGTGTCTAATGCTGTAATGTTTTTATAATATGATTCAAAGCTTTAACACAAAATGCATTTTTTCTATAATTCTGGCCCTCCTCTAGAATTTCTTAAGCTTTGTGGCCTTAACATTAAAAAAGTTTGGTGTAGATAGTTCGTCCAAAAACCTAATCTCATAGATGATGATATTAATTTTAACTAATCGATTATGTGTATTTTAATTTTAAAAAGGGCGAGACTCCACTGTAGGGTGAGTTGCGGCGATGGGTGAATATACTGGTGCATTGGTATTTTAAATTTGAATGTACCATTGCTTTCAAAAACACGTTTCCGAGTGAAAGAAATCGGAAGCATCAGTTAATAGTTTTTATAATTAAAAAAAAAAAGATTTTTAAACACGATAATCCCTATAGAACAGTCACAATTTTGACTGTCATTTTATTATCTATTTCATCTAAATTTCAAACGACTACGAATAGCACGAAAAAATCTAAAACCGTATGAAATGTACACAAGTCTCTACGATCATTACTTATTGAATTTCGATGGAAAAATAATCAAAATTCAAAATTGGCATTCGATGAATGTTGCCGTTTTTTTGCAGTTGTTTGTCGGTTTTGCGCAATTATTGGAAAATACGTCAACTCGATAACGTTTGAAATCGGGGAAACATACGCTACAATTATTGTTGATAGGATAACGTTTTCTGGGAAAAAACGTGATGACAAACACAAAATATAAAAATAAAAAAAACACATACCATGGTCAAATCATACGATCCTCGTTTCAATCGGAATCTAAATTTCAATATTTTTAATACACTACATGCGTTACCCGTTGCCACTGATTTTACTGAGCCTTAGATTATTTCTGAAATTAGATGTTTCTATAAAATAAATAAGTAGCAACCTAACCATATTGAAATTAACTTATTTTTTTCTGTTGTAATCGAAAAACAAAACATGGAAACAAGTAGTGCTGAGTAGGTATATGGAACTAAGTATGTAGTAAATATGTTTTAATTTGAATATTCAAACATGTGCAAAAGACATAACATTCAGATAATTATTATGTGAGTAATAAAATATAAAATATTTGTCCAAGTTTAAAAATTATAATTTTTTTTTGTGACATGTAAATGCCTCCATACTACGGTGTAGAATTCCAAACTGATTTATCAATTTATCATCATTCATCATCTATCAACTCGAATTTATTATGTATAACGTACTATCTACATGTAGGCACAGCGATCACGCAAGCCTGTGCTGGTTTCTCATTTTTTATTTAAAAATGTTTATTTTGTGTTATTTTATGATACATAAAGGTTCATAATTGACCTAGAAAAAAAGCCAAGGTTGAGGGTGATAACTGCCCCTAAACTTGCCCCCTCCCCTACGGACGACATTGTCGACGGGTACCTGTAACAATAATAATCGATAAGTCCATGTTTCAATGCGTAATACGGTGTTCCGGTAGCGCATGTTGCTGTATGACCCCACATAAACATTGCAAGATATTCATAATTTATCGATTTATCACATTTATCATTTTATTTCGTTGTGTACAATAACAGCGGTTTTAATAAAAACAAACAGAGTATAGCGTTGAAACTCATTGTATTAGTAAAAGGTAATAATCAAATAACTCACTTTGTACATTTATAATTAATCGGTAATTATGAGATATTTTTTTGACTGTTCATAATAATAAATATTCAGTGGCGGCTCGTGGCTTGGACAATCTCACCCCCTACTACAATCAACTAAAAGAAGAAAATTAATTGTATATTCTTAATTCTACATTTTTAAAAAATATTTCTAATTTAAAATAAGATTGTTGTGTGCAAACATTCAAGGAGCTTATGCAGGTATGCACACACGAGCAGTGTTTGGAGTTGGACGACCGGCAGCGTAATAATCCTGAATACGTACATTTTAAGCGAAGGTGCGGAAATCGTGTGCGTGCGGGTACGTTTAGGCTGCGATCTTATGTACGGTATTGACCGGCAGCGTCGTCAATACGTTAAAATATTAGTAGAAGACAAGTTAGATAAAAATGTTGGGTATTTTATTTTTAAAATTAACCTTGCGTACGCTCGTCGAGTATCGGCCGTCATTTATCGGTTGCTATAATTGCTATTATTATTATTTTCATATCTATTTTCTACTGCGACCTGCGGGAAGCCGGGAAGTAAATTGTCGTCATACCACTAATTCGTCTCTAAAGGCCCCATACACGATCAAACAATTTGCGCAACCACTATTTTGTCAAAAACTTGTTTGTGCAAACACACACATACATACACGTTCAAACGGCTTGTGTGAACCTCAGTAGTCGGTACGTTTTTGTATGTACGTAAATAATGTCCAGAATCCTCTGACTTCGTCATTTTCAGTCGCCATACTAATTATTGTATTGTTAAAATTACGAATTATAATAATAATAATAATGATAAATATTATTATTTTAGTTAGCACTTTTAAAAATAAGAGTAATAAAAAAAATAAATAAAATTCGTCACTTTGAATTTACTATAAAATTTTAAATAAAGACAATAAAATAATTATATAACGACCACTGACGCTTGTCAAACATCGACATAGACGTTCAAACCGCTTATCAGTTACCAAGTGTTGCACAAAATATTTCGGTCTCGACCGAAAACCGTAAGTTTGGTTTCAAACCGTTGCTCAACTACTCAATACTCCATAAGTTAGTTATTTTTTACTTATATAATCATACATACATACACGACATTCTATAATTAGTGATGGGAATGAAATCCAGATTCTTCGAAAATCCGCCAAATCCGGATTTCGGATTTCGGATTTCAAAATCCAAAATATGGATTTTCGGATTTCAAAATCCGAGATTTGGGTTTATCATTGCAAATTTCTGTATTCTAATCATATAACTTTCATTACACCACTTTTTAGTTTTTAGTCGTTCTTTTAATTCTCGGACAAGATAATGGAGGTCTAAATAAGATATCTCAATAATTTGGTAAACATTTCAATTCTCACGTACCATTATTTTGGAGATACGACTAATAATAACTAAAATGTATGATACATGTATTTATGATAACTGACTTATATATTTAATATTGCACAAAAACTCGTGCATGAAATTCTTAATTGGGTTCGACAGTTGTATTATTATTAAAATACCTGATATCAACATTTTGATTATATTATATATTATTTTCTTATATTCTTGCATCGTCAGCATCGTCTGAACGCGTATTTTCTACAGCCGGTAATATTATAACACCCAAGCGAAACAAAATGACGCATCACCATTTGTCAGCATTAGTATTTTTGAAAAACAACCTATAATAAGAATTATAAGAATAATAAATAATTATTGATACCAATTAAAATTATAATTATTTTACTATAATCAAAGAGGGTGTTATTATTAAAAAACTGTCTTCGATCTATTAATTTATTAATTTATATATTTATTTATTTAAAAATATTTTTATAGCAACTCTTAATGTTTTTGTCATTTATTACTTATTTTGTATTGTTTACCAATTATTATTTATATCAACTATACAAAACTATTATTTTTTGTTCCTTTATAGATAATTATTCTGATACTTGTCAATTGTGATACTAATTTAATTTAATACTTATACTGTAACTTATATATTTAGTTAAAAGCCTTGAACTTATAGGTACATTGTTACAGGTTTGATGTATTTTTTTAAATTTTGTTCGTGGCTTTAAATAAAGTTATAGTTACAATAAAATTAGTATTTGAGTACTAAAATCTATAAATAACATGTTCAAAATATCATTTTATTTTAAGAATGTGTTATTAATTTGTATTTACTATAAATAATTCTTAAAATAATTCTAATTCAATGTTTTCAAATCCAAAATCCGGATTTTAGAATCCGAAATCCGGGTTTACAGTAAAATTCGGTTTTCGGATTTCGAACTTCAAACATGCGGATTTTCAAACTTCAGCGAATCCGGATTTTTCCCATCACTAGCTATAATAAACTGTGATAATTTTAACTTTTAAGAATAAAATATTAAACTTTATAATAATAATATGTGTAAGGTTTTTCATTTTATTATATTTAATATGACTATTTTTTACACCCGGGACTAATGGTATTATATTTAAAGTCGCACCCCCGCCACCAGCACTCACGAGCCGCCACTGTAAATATTGTAGATATTAATATACTACTATAATTAATTATACATAATACCAAATTTACCAAAGAACGATTTTTTATAAGACATTAGTTAGAGTAGAGTATTTAGAAATGTAGATAGAGTATGTTTTACCCCAAAATAAATTAAGATAAGATTGGCCAAGAATTAAAAGTGAAAAGTAAAATAATAAATGTCACCACGCGCAAACAATTATTACAAAAAGGGGAAACAGGCCTCGCATTTATTAAATTTTTCCGGGACTCGCAATTCTTAACGTCGGCCCTGGCAGTGGCGCGAATCGTTTTTAGGATTTAAACATTGCAACGTACAACCCACATGCTAATCAGAAACGAATATGCTGATTGTAAAAACAAGTGTGAGTATTGTCAAAAATTATCAATTGAATGTTGAAAAACACTCAAAAATACGGAAATACAAAGTTACGTTTATCGACGTACAGTAGGTATTTCATGATTTTTCTTTCGTTTATACTGCATAAGTCCAAGCGATAAACTAAATTATTTTTGTATATTGTATATTGTATGTTGTTGACAGTGTAATATGCTTTTTATTTTAATAAAATATACGATTATTTGAGTAATTTTAATTGAAAAAATTGGGATAAACAGTGAACAAAGTATTCCCTTTTCAAATGTCGGTGTTTTCAACTTATTAAGAGAAAAGGGTTAAGGGACCACTAAATTCGCACAATATTTATATAAATATAGTAAATTTATGAAAAACATCAACTTGAGGAATGGAAATATAATTTTTAATAAAAAAAGTGTAACTTAATAATTTTATTTATTATTAATAATCAATTTTTCAATTCTACTGTTGTTCGACGAGAGCTAATACAATTTTAAAATGTTTTAAGTATCGGTACAAAAAAATAATAAACCCTACCCCGTACACTAATGTTTAGGCTTTAGCTTTAATAATTAAAAATAATAATTTGATAAAGCAACAGTTTTCCTCGTATAGGATCTAAAAAACGTAATTGCCTCATCCACCTTAATTTTATACCTAACATCATTATTACTGCAAAAGAAAATTGTTGTTCACCTAATCTATTGAGTACCGAATCAATCTGTAATACACCATCACTGCAAAATTTATTAGACCGCACTATTAAACGTATTTTTGAAATTCGAACGATTCGAGAAACCGAACAACAAATGTCAAACTTTGAGTTTCTTTTCAAAATGGTGATACGATGGTGATAATGGTCAAGCCTAATATAAGATTAAACTCGGTCCTTGCATATCTTCTACGGTATCAGATAGCGATCTGTTTATGTTTTATCTGATACCATATGAATAATCTATCTGCCTTGCATATTTAAAGGAGGATCTATTGTTGTAATGCAAGACTTAAATGTACAACGAGGCATAGGCTACCATATTTTTCCGTCCTATTGAATTTGTGTCAAAAAAGACTGCAGCTACTATAGTCAGTGGCACAACCAGGATTTTCTTAAAGGGGGGGTCCAAAAGTATAATTATTTTAAATTAACATGCAAATTTTATTATTATTTTATTCTTTGTTTAATGTAAATATTGTAATTATAATGTAAAATTGAATGATAGTTAAATGTAAAAAATAAAGGTAGGTATGTACAATGCTGTAGAGTTTATAAAATGAAATCTAAGCGATGGTTGGTATACTCTAAACTCAACAAGTTTTCTAAGTTTTTCTTCATCAAACACTGAACTTTTAAGTAACATTTGAAATCCACATATTATATTTTGATGATTAACAAAACGATAATTTAATTGTTGTACAAACAAATCAAGAAATGGTAGAAACAAAGTAATTCTAAAATATTCTTCGGGATCTTTGGTTGGAATATTAGCTCGGTTCATTTTTGTCAAACATTTTTATTATTTTAGAAAGACATGACACGGTTGCGCCACTGACTATAGTACACTACAATTATTGTATATTATTATTATTATTAGAGTATTATACTCTTCATACAATTCTATTTACCTATACATTGTGTAGGTACCAGAGGTACCTATACATATTTATGTTATATTATTCATTTTTTCTAGGCTGGTTTGTTCTTCAGTAACTGCAGGTACTTCTTGACAATCGCGTTGTTTGTGGAAGGACACCGAAAAATAACAATGACATCGATATAATCATAAAATGTACGTCAAATACTTGAAATAACGAACACTATCGATTTGGGTTATCGACATTACGTGCGTATTTCACGTCGATTGTTCGAGCGTCTATTACATATTTCATATCGTATAGACTTTGAAACTTGGCAGGTATGGTTATTTTATCTCATTCAATTTGAAATACACTAGCGCACTAATGTACTACAGAATTTGTTCTTGAAGTTGGGACAAATGAAAATAAAATTTTTTTTTTAAAACGTAAAAACAAAATCGAAACAAATTTAGAGTTGAAATGGGTTTTTTAGTAGATGTTAAGTATACAAAATATATGTATTACGTACACGTTATAGAAACACATGCGATGTATGACATTTTAACGTATATAAATGTATTTATTGTGTGTTAGATCGTGATGGTACGAGGTATAAGCAATGATTGAATGATCGAAATACAGAGACCGTAGATTTTTGGGAAATGCGGACAAATCTGCCGAAATAACCGGACCAAACTTTGATTTAATCAACCAGATTGAAACTTTTTTGTTGGCGATTGCCAGTGGACGCAAGATCGACGTTGATTAATTTGAAAAATATGTCCTCGAAACGGCTAGACTGTATGTTTCGTTACATCCAAGGTTCTTAATACCTTCAACTTTCAAGTGTACATAAAATATATTGCATTCATGGTGTAGATGTAATACGAAATGCGCTTTTATCTATAAGCAATATAGCGCAGACGTAAATCATGATTTTGTTTTCTATTTAGTAGATTGCAGATAGTTATAGACAATAGTTAACTTCTGTTGAGTATACACTAATATAACACGTGAAAATATTGTAAAATTTAAAAATAATCCCTGTACTGACACCCTTATAAAGGGAAAAATTGCAGAACTGGTACAAAATTTGAATCCAGTACAACCCCCAAACTTATAGGTTTGAATAATCATAAAATTAAAGTATAAAATATCAGGAAAGAGGAGTGTTTGAAGGATAGAACTCAAAGACCAAGTTCGAGTTGGGCAAAACAAAATGTGAAATTTTATACATAATACTCATAATCATGTACTATAAATTAAATCTTAATAAATTACATTGCATCCTGTGTTTCTTAACTTTTTTTAAAAAAATTTTTTTTAGTTCCAATGTTAAACTATCTAAAACTATATCAAGCTTTAATCCGTACTGACTTCAACCGTATAATATAATATCGTATATCACTATATCGAAATAAATGTGAATAAAAATGTTTCGTTACGAAATATATATATTGCTGCATGCATATATTAGTTTAATAATATATGATTTAATACCGGAGCCACCGAAACGACGGAACGTGTACTTACATGATCATTTATCAATTATAGTAAGCTTATAGATATTTATAGGTATATATTATATACGATATATTTTATAATAACTATTTTTTGAGCATTTATTACGTTTTACTCATTTTAGTTTTGAAGTGTACTGTCTTTGAAACAATGAATTTGACTTTAAAATGTAGTTTATCAATTTGTAATATTATTTGAATGTTTGATACATAATTGTGTCTACATTTATTTTTTGTTTGAAACATCTGTTCACTGTAGCGTAATATTGTTATATCGCGGTTATTCGTGTGCACCGTTTCAATGTCATTTAAATAATTACTATATTATTTGACGTGTTTGTTCTCGCCATACGATTGTCTACAGCCCATTTGACAAATATCAATAGTTTGTTAATAATTTGTGTATTTACTATTGTTATTTGTTAATTGAGAAAAAAACGGTGTCTACACCATTTACGTTTAAGGAGGCGCATTGGGTTTCCAGTGAGAGTCTTACAATAAAGTAAGGAAATCAAATGGTTTGGGTGTATTATGTAATTTTGATCGAAATCTCGAGTACCCAGTGTGAGGTGGCTCGTTGACAGACATTTTCAAATTTTAGGTTCTTGTGAAGTACGTTTTTTGATATGTACCAGGGCGCTGGAGTGATAAGACGGAGGGCTATTGATTTAAATGCTTGTATGGACGTATAGTACGAATTGTTGATGGCTTAGCACAACCCTAAATGTCCAAATCTGAATTGCACAAGAAAGACCACATACATAGGTCTTATAAGTGACTTATAAACAGTATTGTTGGTATATGGACATATTTAATTCAATGATTGGTCGATGGACATGTAGTCGACTGTTAAGATTTTTTTCTTTTTTTTTAGTGAGAGCCCCAGGATAGCCTTTTATCAAGAGTAATACCTAGATAATGACCTCTGAGGAAGTAGGGTAATATGTGTTCCTTGAAATTACAAGGGGGAGTGTTCGGCATTCATTGAATCAAAATTGACATGTACTGTTTTTTTTTTTTGTTGGATTGATTATAATTCGCCATTATGACGCCCGGTTTTCAATTTGGTATTGGTCTTGTTCTACATTGAGTATGATATTTTCCAAGTAATTTGGCCAGAGCCGGGTAACAGACTAATTGGTCAATAAGTAGCTATTTTATGAAACGAGTTGTAACTTGTGATGAAAATGTTTAAGTATAAAGGCATAAAGCAATTATTGAATATTCAACATTTGGTTTCATAGTCATAATATTTTTTCATGGTAAGTTTTGACGGAATGCCCCTTACATGGGTGTACAATGTATTTTGAGAACACTTATCTCCCTTTGGTCTACGCATTAATGGGTTTGTTGAGTTTGATTGCTTTACTCGTTTGTGAGGCTTCAGCAGCGTCTTGCTATCGCGGTGACGAATAAACGCACCGGCACATGGGTTCCATCGTCTTAACTGTTCTAATACCATAACAATCGTATCACGTATGATCGCCGGGTCACAATTACTATAAATCTACAGAGTAAATGTTGACGATTTTTGAACGTCTGTACTATAATTGCTGGGTCATTAGCGTCTCGTCGGTCGTTGTACGTTATCGTCATTGTATAAACGATCGCTGCGTGTACACGACATGGTCAGAAATGTGGAGTGGACCGCACCGTTAGTGAATTAATAATAAAACGAGACGTTCGTTCATATGTCAAAGGAACCGATACCCACTCAAACGTAACCGAACCCGCGAGTCACGACCCACCCTTGAGTTGTTGTACATGAACATTTAACACGGGATTGTTATCACTAGGGCTAGGATAGTATAGGATTTTGCATTTTTTTTCAGGACTTGCAGGATATAGCTTTTCAAGCACAAAATGTGATTTGGTCACTTACGAGTTCTATATATAGTTTTTATTTCGCTTTTTTTCGCATTTTTTGGGCTTTTTTGGAATTAGTGTAATTTTTCCGATTTTAAGGGCATTTTTTTAAATTTTCATTTACACTAGACATTGTCGATAGTAGTTATAAATAAATTTGTAACAGAAATAATATCGGATTCAATATTTCAATTACAAAGATAGTGTGTTAATAGTCGCTATCGATAATAAAAACCACTTATATAATCAAGAAGTTTTTCATCCTACAAAACATTGCTAGCAGAAAATCAGCGGTCATTTATTTTCGAAAACTTGAAGGGCTACTGATTGTTCAGTGCAACAATAAAATGTATATGTAATTTCTAGAATAAATAAAAAAAATATGTACGAGTATATCCCCTTTTTTTTTCATTGTGTTTATTTCAGACCATTTCAAGCTGACCATTGCATGATCAATTGCTATTTCAAATTGCTACTTAAATCTGTAGAATCAACTAAATCCTAAATTTTTATTTTTTTTTGCAATTTTTTCGTAATGTAGACTCTCGTGTTTAGACGTCGTTCAGTCCACACGTTAATTACGCACGCTCCGCTTTTATCAGCTCCCGATAGCGTGTTAGTTCATCGTGTCCAGCGCTCGTCACGGTATTCATACCGTCGGTAATGTATAAATTTATATTAAAATCGCCCCAAGGCTAACCGATAAACCATATCTACATTTAACATGAGTTCAAATCGTCCAAAAACTCCTATCTCCAAAAATACTAAATCGTCGAAAAATAATAAGCCGGTCTCTCCGATCACCATAATTAATGGCAATCAAGTCATTAAAAATAATGAGTTACCTCCAGATAGTGAAAACGTTTCAGCCGACGACTGGACTGTACCTTCAGTTAATAACAAAAGATCGCACACCTCTCCTGGAACTTCACCGAAATCAAAACAACCGAATGATAACCTATTTAAATCGGAAAATCGTTTCACTGCTCTCCAAACGGATAATGAGCCCGATATGGAAACCACCGACACGATTATTCCGACCATTCATCGTCCACCTCCGATCTTCATTAAAACTGAAATTGATTACCAAAAATTCTGTACAGCCATAAAATTACTTATTGATTCTTCCGAGTTCACTTGCAAAAGTAACATATCTAGTTTAAAACTCCAACTCAATTCACCTGATGATTTCCGAAAAACTGTTAAAATGCTCAAATCAAAAAATATCGATTTTCACACCTACCAAATCAAACAGGAAAAATCCTTTCGGGTCGTTCTCAAGAACCTTCACCACTCGACTCCAATCAATTGCATAACTGAGGAAATCGAGCACCTCGGTTTTAAGGTTAAACAAGTCGTCAATGTGCTTCAACGACTTACAAAAAAACCACTACCCGTTTTCTTCATCGATCTCAAACCTGATATAAACAATAGCGATATATTTAAAGTGAAAGCAATTTGCCACTCTATGATCAAATTCGAAGAATCTAGACCTAATAAACAGGCAATCTAATGTCACCGTTGTCAAAATTTCGGACATACTAGGAGTTATTGTAACTATCAACCCAGATGCGTCAAATGCGTTGGTCAACATTCAACCTCTGAGTGTCCGAAGCTTAAAGATGATCCACCAAAATGCACCTTATGTGGTGGACCCCACCCTGCCAACTTCCAAAACAGCGAAAAACGAATAACTCAAAAAAAACCGTCAAAACCTTTTCTAATCTAAATTCAAATGTAACAAATAATAATACTAATGTACAAGCACCCATTGGTATCACTCCTTCTTATGCTACGGTCACTAGCCAAACCCCCCCTCACAACCTTGCCCATGATCACGTCGATGTCAGTAATACCACTTCTGATGTCCTTTCACAGCAACTTGCTTCATTCGTCTCTGATTTAAAATCCTTAATCAACCATTTAATTTCTCTTCTCACTACTGTTATTCAAAAAATACTTCTCAAAAATGACTAACAATATTTCAATCAATAACTCATCTCTAAAAATATTCCTTTGGAACGCAAACGGCCTCCACCAACACAAAAATGAACTCCAAACTGTTTTATATGACCACAAAATAGATATTGCCTTACTGACTGAAACTCATTTCACTGCCAAATCAAACTTCAAAATACATAATTATTCCTTGTACAAACCCGATGGAACAGCTCATGCTGGATCCTGTATTCTAATTTCCAATTCAATTCAACACAATGTTTTAGTTCCATACCAAAAACCTTCCATCCAAGCAACTAATATTACAATAAAAATAAACAATACACCTATAACCATATCCTCGGTTTACAGCCCTCCTAGTCATTCCTTCCATCGAGACGAATATGTCCTTTTTTTAAAATCTTTAGGGAATTCTTTTATTGCTGGAGGCGATTTCAACGCCAAACATTCCACGTGGGGCTGTTTTTCCAACAACCACAGGGGACAATCTCTTCACTCAGTTATTTTAAATAACCATTACTCTTTCGTCTCGCCAACCGAACCTACATACTGGCCTACCCATACCAATAGAAACCCGGATATACTTGATTTTTTTGTTACCAACATCTCAAATTCCCTGAGTAAAAACATCTTATCACGACCAAAGTCTTAAAAAATCTTTCTAGGAAAGGGATATTATTAATAACATTTATTTATAATTCCATGCCGCGATTATCTTACTTCCCAACCATTTGGAAAACTGCTGTTGTAATTCTTATTCCAAAAATTGGAAAACCCAAAAACCTGGTTACCTCATATAGACCAAATGCAAACTTTTCGAAAAATGTCTCCTTAAAAGAATCAGACCCATATTATCCGAACATAGTATTATACCCAACACTCAATTTGGTTTTCGTTCAAAACACTCGATTTTACATCAAGTCCACCGTCTAACAGACATGATAGCATCTGCGCTTGAAAATAAAAAATTCTGCACTGGCCTTTTTCTTGACATCGCACAAGCCTTTGATAAAGTATGGCATAATGGACTCCTTTTTAAACTTAAACAATTCATGCCAGCTCCATTATATCTTATCCTCAAAACATATTTAGAGAATAGAAAATTCAAAGTCAGACACGGCAATGCTTTCTCCCCACTGTATGACATCGAAGCTGGTGTCCCTCAAGGTAGCGACCTCTCACCTGACTTGTACAACATCTTCACTATGGACATCCCTAAGACTGACAATACTCTACTAGCTACATTTGCTGACGATACTGCTATCCTTTCAAGTAATATCGACATAACTACAGCATCGCACCACCTCCAAGAACACTTAAATCTCATTGATAATTGCTCCGATAACTGGATGATCAGTATTAATGAAAGCAAATCCTCTCAAGTTACTTTTGTACTACGCCCCAGTATTTGTCCAACCATTAAACTTAAAAATAATAGCTTTCCTGTCTCGAATGAAACCAAATACCTAGGAATAACCTTAGATAAGCGCCTAACCTGGAAACCCCATCTGCTTAACAAAAGAAAAATTGCTAATTTTTAAAAGTTAGGATTTATAATACAAATATTATTATAGGTTGTATTTATACACCACCTAATGCTACAAATTAAACTTATTCTAGTCACTGTGAAGTAGTTGAGACACTATACACTAAATTTCCAGATTTTTATTTCGTTATTCTTGGTGATTTTAACTCTACCAACCCATCAAACCAAGGTCATAGTACGGGAAGCATAATATTTAATAGTTATATACATTTTTTAAACCTAAAACAAAAAAACCACATAAAAAACCTAAATGGCAGAACACTTGATTGTATTATGACTAATGACAACGTTGAAATTATTTCTTTAAATCAATCTTCAGAATCACTCGTTCCCAAAATTGATTATCATCACCCACCTTTAGACATTTTTCTAAAGTTTACGAATTCAAAATTGAAGCCTACCTCTGAATGTCCTATCATATACAATTTCAACAAATGTGATTTTAATGAAGTCTGTAATTTTCTCTCTAATATTGATTTTGATTCTAATTTAAATAATAACGTTTCTTCTTTTGAAGAAATGGTAAATAAATTTTATGAAATCATTCATCATAGTTTCAGTTTATTTGTCCCGAAAACCAAAATTTTCAATAATTATTCTCCCGTATGGGCTAATGCAAGACTTAGAAATCTTATTATTGAAAAAAAAATCAGTACATAAAAAATGTAAGTTGTACCCTTCGCATGATAATTAATTGAAATTCTCTCGCCTTCGTAAAAAATAGTATTCAAACAAATATTAAACCATTTTGGAAATTTATTAAATCTTTAAAAAAGACTGTTGGTAATGTGCCCGATTATTTACAGTAAAATACAATAATTCATCATCAGCAAATATTCAAGAAAAAGTTCAGCTTTTTGCCGATTTTTTTTCTAATGTTATTGATTCTGATTTGCCTAATTCGTTTGTATCTAATCAACCTTTTTCCGTATCTTCTGAAAATATCCTAAATTTAAGTTCCTGGTATATAAATAAAACTGAAATTATTGAGCATTTGAATTCATTAGATACTTATTCCGCTACAGGTCCTGATGGTGTCCCTTCATCTTTTCTCAAAACTTGCTGGTCAGTACTAGTTGATCCTTTATATTTGATGTTTAATAATTCCTTAAGTATTGGTTACTTTCCTGATATTTGGAAAATGTCTTTTGTGACACCGATACATAAGTCCGGTGACAAACATAATGTTACTAATTATAGACCTATTTCTAAGATGTCAATAATCCCTAAGATGTTTGAAGTGATTATCACAAAAAAATTAACTTTAATTATCTCTCCGTATATTTGTTCAAATCAACACAGCTTTAGACATAAAATGTCAATTTCTACTAACCTCCTACTTTATCAATCTAAAATATTAAATTCCTTCAAATTGATTCCATCTACACAGACTTCCAAAAAGCCTTCGATAGAGTCAATCACAATTTACTTCTGAAAAAATTAAATAGTTTTGTTTTTGGTGGGAATTTTTTAAATTGGATAGAATCTTATCTAACTTGCCGCACACAAACAGTAAAGTTATCTCTTTTCACCTCCAATTATTTTAGTGTGGGTTCAGGTGTTCCTCAAGGTTCTCATCTGGGTCCTCTGTTATTTATATTATTTGTTAACGATTTACCCACTGTTCTTGATTCTTCCGTAAACTTGTTATTGTTTGCCGATGATGCAAAAATATTTTCACAAATAGAATCTCTCTCTGACGCAGTAAATTTGCAATCTAATCTTGACAAGCTTGTAATTTGGAGTAAAAAAAACTGCTTACCATTAAACATCAATAAATGTAGTATCATTACTTATACTCGTCTACATGGCTACATAAACCTATTTTGTTTAATTACTCAATCGACCATGTATTGCTTACAAGAGTCAATCAAATTAGGGATTTAGGAATTTTACTTGAATCAAATATGTCTTTCTCTTCACACATAAATTTGGGAACAAATAAAGCTTACAAAATGTTAGGTTTCATTTACAGAAACACTAAAAATTTCAAAAACATTAACTCAATGAAAATATTATACTACTCTCTTGTTAGGTCTCACTTAGAATTTGGCTATGTGGTTTGGTCACCAAATTATGCTCTCTATATTAATCAGGTAGAAAATGTTCAGTATAAATTTTTAAGATTGATCTGTAATAAATTTAATTTAGCTATTGACCGTGCTACTTATCACCTACAGTCTACCAATCTGGGGTTACCTTTATGCGAAATTAGAAGAAAAGTTGCAGACTTGATGTTCTTGTTCGATTTACTGAATGGTAACATTGATTCTTCCGAGCTCCTTTCCCTTGTTGGTTTTAACTTTAGTAATCATAGTACGAGGTCACATAATTTATTTATAGTCCCATCTTATTCCACTAACTATAGTTCCGCATCATTCTTTCCCATAGTACTTGCTTTGGCTAACAACATTAATAATCAGATCGACTTCTTTTTTATGTCTCGTAATGTTTTTAAACATAATGTTTATGTAGCATTAAGCTCGGATGTTAATTATTTGTAAACTTATCAATTCTCAGTATCATAAATGTTTTAATTATTATTAATTAGTTGTAATTTTATTGTAATATCAGTATCAAAACTGTATTCTTAATTGTCTTTTCATTTGTAAATATTAATTATTAATTATCACTGTACTATTGTTTATCACTCTAAAGGGTATATACCCGTTTATATATATATATAAATATAAATAAATAAATAATAGCAGGCTCCATCTGTTCCGACCCCTCCTCAAATCCAAATTAAACTTAAATACTAAAATGCTAATATACAACACGATGATCAGACCTGTCCGGTCATACGGCATTCAGATCTGGAGGCCAGCAAAACCCTCCAACATCCGCCCTATCCAAGCGTTCCAAAATATTGCCCTACGAACCATAACTGGAGCTCCATGGTACATGACCAACCTCGCTCTCCACAATGACCTGAAAGTAACAAATGTCACCGACTTTGCCAAACTTCATTATCACCGTTTTCACAACAAACTAAATTCAAATCCAAATCCTCTCATTAAAAACATGGCCACCCCATTCATCCCGGGAAACCCCATTCGAAGGTTAAAAAGAAATTGGAATCGCGACTTGCTTCGTTGACCAAATTCAATAAAATAAATTTAAAAAAAAAATAAATAAATAAATGTTCGGAAGTGACACCAATGGGTGTCTTCCCCAAAAGCCATGTTTACTAATGCTATGTATATATACTCGTATAAATATCAAAAATACTCAATGTGCATGCTGTATAGATTGTTTTAAAAAAATATATAAAAAAAAAAAAAAAATGTATACTCTGAAATTAATAATTACAATTTTTTTTTTATATTTGGAGGTCATTTTTTAAGGTCATTTTTAGGTTCTTTTAAAGTCATTTTTTTTAGGTTTTTTGGGTCACACATCGCCCATTAGAAAAAAGTGAGACAAGGCCGCCTCTCGATAACCCTCTTTACCGCGACACTGTCAAGTATATATACATATATATACATATAGAAATCACAGTACATTTTACAAGCTAATAAGCTGGGCGACACAAATGTCTGACACTGAGAATATTTGTCTCCTATTACCAATTGTGTTTTAAAAAGTACATTTTCCAAAATAGGAATTTTCAAATCTTGTAAAAAAAAAATAAACTTATGAACAAATTCATATTATCCGTTTGCATTATGAACAAGTATTGTTATATTATCGAGTTTCGATGTTAAGAACAAAATTAATATACATATTTATAGTACAATATGAATTATAATAGTTACAAATTATCGTTGAATATACTATAATACATTTACTAACTAATCAAATTTTCAATAAAATAAATAAAATAAAAATAAAACATAAAACTATTGTCATGAGTATTACAGAAAAAGTGCTAAAGCATACTACCGGTTTCGATTTAAAAAATCATCGTCCGATATAAAAAGCACACTGTGTATTATAAAGGAAAATAAAATGAAAGAATACAAATTAAAATAATTTTACATAGAGAAAACATGTTTTTAGTTAAATAATGATAAAAGTTTTAGTAAAAGAGATTGTATTTTTTTATTCGAAATTTAATGAGTACTTATTATCATCTAAAAAATATTGAAAGAGAATAATATTCTTTTTACAATCTGTTTGTACATTAATGATATTATTAAATATATTTTTGCTGACTTTATTTTGTATATGCAATTATTCCAATACAAAATTTATATTAACCTTATTTTGATCATTTAAAATTTCTAAGTCTTTGTATCAAAATGAATGTTTGGTTATTTTCTAAATCATATTTTGTAAAATTTGAATATGGAAAAATGTTTTTAAATTTTATTTCAGAAATGTGTTTTTCGTATCTGGTTTTGAAATTTCTATTATAGTTTTACCTATGTAAAATATATAACAACTACATTTAAGTTTATATACATACTAGCATTATCAAAGGAAGGAGGTATTTTTGTGAAATTTTTAGGCTTATAATTTATTTGTTTTATTAAAATATTATTAGTTTAAAATGCTAATCTTATATTTTTTACATTATTATTTAAAATGTTAGCGAATTCATTGGATAAATTATTATGATATTTCATACTACATTAACAATATTATTATTAGGAGGGTTTTGTATTATTTTTTGTCTTACATGTTTATGGGCTTTTTCAACAGTAGGTATTTAAGTTAAAATTATTTTTATGAGCAATATCATAAAAAATGTTGAGTTCACGTTGATATAAAAATTGAATTCAAATAAGAAATGTTTTGAGAATAAGTATGATGTGGAATAATGTGGTTTTATAATATCAGTTTGAGTTGGTTTTCTGTAAATATCAAGATCAAAATATGTATTATTAATTATTTACCATACTTTCAGCTTGAGTATTTATACCTCTACGGCTCTACATAATATAAACATATTGTCTACATGTCTGAAATATGCTTTTATGTATGGTTTGTACATTTTGTTGTTGATTATATTAGTTGTTTCATAATGTTGCATATATATTTCTGATAATATAGCACTTACTGGACCACACATGGCAAATCATTCTTTTTGTCAATATTATTATCTTGTTATTACGTTGGAAATAATTTTGATTAATAATTACATTTATTGATTGGATAATTTAATTTATTTCGTAGTATCGAATTTATTACTATTTGTAAGTTTACTTTTAAAATATTAAAGTTTAGAAATAGATATATTTACATTTTTTAACGTTATGATAAATAATTTTGTGACCGTGTTCAACATTCATTTTATTAATGTTTTCAATGAAACCATAAGTTATTTTAATAGAGTTATCCAGTGGCGTATATAGGATTTAATTTCAGAGGGGGCCGATTATGTATTTAGAGTTTAGGGAGAAATGACGGAGGAGGCACAATGACAAATATTGCTTAAACGCTAAAAGACCTTTGGACTATTTTGACTATCATCATTACTTCACCAGAGAAAAAATAAACACATTTTTTATTTTTTATGAAATGTAATGTAAAAAATGAATAAAAACTCTTCATTGCAGTGAACAATTTTTTTACAACAGTCACTCAAAATTAATTACATATTTTCTTACAAGAATAAACGAATATTATACATTTTAAATACGAGGTTTTGAATCGACATTTGTCTCTTCATTATGACGAAGCCGTCGTACCCACAAAACTTTAAAGCATATGGCTAAACGACAAACTGTGGTACGATATAAATACTCGGAAACACGAAAATACGAAATTGAGTCTCGGAGATACCGCACACAACTGATGTCTGATCAACGATAATAAATAACAAAATGTTACGGTCACAGAATATATTAATGTTATGGTATAGCAGTGATGGAATGGCCCCGGTGCAGAGTGGGACAAATCAAATATTAAGAGGACGCTACACCGGTAATTTTCAGCGGTAAAAACACGTCCACGAAAAACAAACTAAATCACATTAAAAAGTGGGTTTAGAGTAAAATTGCCTATTATGAAATTTATAGAAAACAATATTTATGAGGGATTCTCTTCGGTTTTTTTTAAATTTTAATTATTAAAAAAGTTACAGTCATTTCAAAAATGAAAAAAAAAAGGTTTTTGTGCCTTTTATATCTAGATGTATATTTAGAATAATATAAAACGCCGATGAGAATCCCTCTAAATGTTATCCTCTATCAATTTCATAATAAGTGTTTTAAGAATATACTATCTATTATTATCTATAATCTATTATTATAAGCTAAAATTACAAATACCGATAATTCCTATCTATCTATTTCTATCCGACTACACAGACTACAGGCTATACAATTTTTATTATCTTATCGCATAAGCGATTTTTCATTTCGGGGGGGGGGGCGGCCGGGCCCCATCGCCCCCCCCATATATACGCCCCTGGAGTTATCCGTATGTGTGTTTAATTTTTCTTTTATAAGAGATACTAAATACTTTGCAAAGTTATAAGATGGTACAGATTTTAAGTTAATCAATAGAGTATAGACGAATAAAATGATCTTGTTTATGTAATTTAATGAATTTAATAAATTTGGAGCTGCTATTTTATAATTATATTATTTTAATCAAATTGTTTGGTTTTAGGGTTTGATTTCTTTTGTATTTTTTTTATCAAATTATGAATTTCCTTTGTGTAAATTATAGTAGGATCAAAATTAAAATTTTGAATTTTATTATTATTTATATAAGTTTTGTCGTGCATTTTATTCGTGTTTGCTATTACAATATAATTTGATTTATCCACTGGTATGATTTCAGAATATTTTTAATTGATTTACTATATTACCGATAACAGTGTTCGGTCGTTTAAATAATTTGTTTTGTCATAATATTTTACTGGAATTATTTTCACAGTTTTTATTTGTACTGTTTATTAGATTAAATCTTGTTTCACTATGATTTTGGAATTTCATATAATTAATAACAGATTTACATTGTGATGTGTACTATTTGTTTTTTAATAGTCCGAACATTTAATGATTGGTATGTATTAAATTTATAATCTTTATTTGATTTTATAAATTACTTTCCGTATTATTGAAATTGATGGAAGTTAAATTTGTGACTTGTGGTTGAAATGAATGTCAGTATGTTGTATATTATGCGTATTTTTAGTTGGTAAAATATTAATGTTTTCACTAACCCTATGCCATTTTTCATTTTTCCCAGATCGTAATTTTTGTTGAATATGTTATTATTTTATTGTTATTATGTATTAATTTTTTTAAATTTTTTTAATTTTATAATAATTGTCGTACGTTTATATGAAAATAATAGCGTAATATACACTAAAACCGTGTAAAATATAATATGTAAGTATTCTAAGCCACGACCGATAACTACCCGTATTTTTCGTCACACTTTTAAAAGTTATTTCAAAATTATTTGTAAACGTTCTAGCAACAAGTACGGTCCGTATCGAGTGGTTTTCGATTGAAGACGATAAATATTTTTTCTCTTTCACAGCATTTTACAGCGATGCACTTGTCGGCAGTGCAAATCACTATTGTTTAGTGGTTTAGTCAAATACTAAGTAGGTACCTATTTTGAGGTATAAGGTTGAAAACGGCACGGTACACATACCTACATACTTTTAGCTAGTTGCAGGTGGTGAGAGTTACACGGGTAACACATAGAGTTACACATAGTGGCCCAAATCACCATCAAATAATCATACATGCAATTTAAATTATTTTTGTTTCTATATATTTATTTTATTTAAAATGTTTCAGCAAATTATTTCTCTTACAAGTTTGATAAAATATGGCCCGCAACGCGGCATTTAAAATCTATGTAGTTATTATTGATACGACTTTACTTTATACATTTACAGTATTATGTCATATCCGACCATTATTGCATCAGCGGTGCGTCGCCGCCGCCCGCCGCGGAATGTCAAGACTCCACGCACTACTAAGCGCAACTATGCAATATTATTAAGTGTTATTATTCATAGAGATTGTACAGAAAAAGATTTAAAAATACATTTAATATTGTATCCCTCTTGAAATGCCTTCTACTTTGAAATAATTTAAAACTTTTATATTTTTTAATTTTTATCGTTGAATGCTAGCGTTAAGAATTTTATTATTTTTCTTTTCGCTTTTGTTGTGAAAAATTACAGCAATTCGATTAAAGTGCACGTAAAAATTTAAACAAGGAAGTCAGAGGAATTGATGAATTTAATAATAGAATGAATGATTTGAATGGAGCGAGATTAGAGAGCCGGGAGTGATATAATAATAACCAAAGGAAGTTAAGAATGAAAAAAAAGGAATTGTCTCTGCTAGGAAGAAGGGAAGGACAATATTACAAACGATGTAGTTGCAATCGTAGATTGATTCCTCGTGAGTCGCGGTACAAAGGGGGGAAGAAAAGCGTTAAATATTATCATTAAGACACATTTTTAATAGGTACAAGGGGCGAACGTCGTACTATTTCTGTCGTACTATGTGTTGACTTCTATGATGTTTGAGAAATGTTACTTAATCGCTCAGGGAAAATTACTTAAAAAATGCACCGTGATAAGTGCACATGTTAACGTTGTGGTTCGGTCTTATCTTTTTCGACAAACAGTCGGAAAACATTTGAAACATTTATTGGTCCGATCTCGTTCGGCCGTCTCGTTATGTCATAGCGGACAAACGTAAATTGCGCCCAACGAAGGGAAACAATATTGTAAATTGCGCCAGGTATTTTTGAAGTTAAACTTCTTTACGCAGGGTAGTGAGGAAAAAAAAGCGAACGGGCGGCCGTACGAACGCGAACACGGACATGTTGGTTGTGCGCAGCCGCGGATTGTCGTAGCT
The DNA here is from genome assembly GCA_949715065.1 of Periphyllus acericola. Taxonomy (NCBI): domain Eukaryota; kingdom Metazoa; phylum Arthropoda; class Insecta; order Hemiptera; family Aphididae; genus Periphyllus; species Periphyllus acericola. The sequence goes on from OX454264.1 coordinate 66,929,730, forward strand.
GTATTTTGTAAACGGCTATGGGTTGTGTCATTAAGCGACAGTATTTTTGGTTGGGTTATTAAACAAAGAATACTCAACAATAATATTAATGAGATAAATATTTAGATCAAAACGGAATGATCGTCCGGGACGATTTCATACGGTCGTCGGGGCGGCGGTGCGAAGCGTATCAGTACGTCATGTACATAATATGACATAATAGTAATATTACGTATTATAAATTATAATGTTGGTCGGTGAATTGAAATGCAATTTTTACGCGATATATGGATAGTGTTCAGTCGCAAATGTACGTTTCGTATTTCAGTCATCATATGCCAATCATAACTACTATACCGATTGAGCAAAATGATAATCAATCATTAGCATAAAAAAAAAAAAAATATATAAAAAATATAATTTACATTGTTTCTTTTCTTTCTTTATTATCCTCATTACCCCAGTCTATCCATGCCTTTCTTTTTTTTTTTTCACTCACTCACGTGTACCGTTCAAAAGAAGTTAAACTTCCCGCGCGCGTATACTGGTAACACACACTAATTTTTTTTTTTTCACTCACTCACGTGTACCGTTCAAAAGAAGTTTAACTTCCCGCGCGCGTACTGGTAACACACACACTCATTTTTTTTAAGTATACATTTATATGTAGTAAATTGCGCCCAATAGAAATATTATCTGTATAATAGTCATTTAGCATTACCCAAAGGACACCACGAGGAGGTGGCTATCACTGTCCTCCAAAAATGATTTTTCTTTTATTTAAATTAATTAGTTAATAAAAATAGAAAAAAACAATTTATTTTTCTTAAAATATTATAATATTAAAATGTTAATAATAAAAAATCAAGTAAATTATATGATATAGAGTTAATACTTAATAGAACAATCAAATTATAAGTTATATATCAGAATATAATGAGACATAATTTTCACGTATTCAGCACTCGTAATAGTGTTTTTATTGTACTGTTGAATAAACATTTTTTCCATTTTTTGAAATTTTTTTTTTGATTTGGTGTTTTGAAATTTATAAGGTTCATTTATACTATAAGTGTTTATGTAAATTTCAGATTGTAACTCTAATATTTTATCCATAAAATTATAAATATGAGGCTGAGGAGCATAGGCATGTCTACGGGGGAGGCAGGGTGGGCACCGGCCTTCCCATTGACTTAATTCTTGGCCTCTTGGCTAAAAATCTACCGTGGTAAAAACTATAAATTTTAAACAGCTATCAGTTTGTCTAATATTTTAAAATATTCATTTTCAATATATTAAACATTATACCACAGATAACATAAAATCTGTGATTATATTTTCTGGTTGGCTTTAAACGTACTATGGTCCATGGTTAATAATGGTAGGTGATCGATAAGAAATTTGATTAATGTCAATGAGTTTTCGTCAAGACCACGATTGTAACACGTAGCTAACTTTAACAACCGTGGACCGTGGTTTTTGTGAAAAATGCCGGTTTGCTGCATGTTCCAAATTATTGATGACAGCAATGCAACGTTATTTTTAATTTATATCAGAATTTATACAAGTTTAATACGATATAGAAATATATCAAAATAAAATAAAATAGTGTTTTGATATCAAATATTTTGTGTATTACACTGTGATCTATGCATGAGCCACGAATTTGATCATACCGAACTTTTGTTGTTCATGCCTCATGATGGCTGTGGTATTTATACAAATTTAATATAATACAAATATCAATAATCAGTATGACTACTGACAAATCCAACTGTAAAAGATTGAAAACTGCATGACTTTTTCATGCCAAGAAGATCAAAACAAAATTCTGGTAAGCTTATATTTAATACTTTAAAATAATATAAAATTATGTCATAAAACAATGGGTCTTTTATCCACAGTCTATACCTAAAATGTAAGCTGTTTTATTTAACTTATTAATTTATATTTTGCAATGCTTATGTTAAATCCTATTCCATCCTTAGTTTTAAAAGTAAGTGTGTATCTGCAATCTTCAGACATAAATGTATTAACTACCTACTGTTGAACATACATACGTATATTTTACGTTTAAATAGTACATAATACCTATGAGTGAAACGTCAAGAAGCAATAATTGCTGTTTAAATTTCTTCCCGCGTCCACGGAATGTTACATAATAACGCATATTGTAGTACACGGTACTTTATTTAACCGTATCAAGTGTTTACAGAAAAAAAAAAAAATAAAATTTATTTTAACACGCTTGCATTCACTGAGAATCTGAAGCTGAAAAAATATAATTCCATTGTTGTCTGTCCACTTATGCCACTATTGTGTCGATACATTGAACATTTGCCACATTATCAACTATTATTATTAGACGGTTCAACACACTTTACAGTATCTACAAACTGCAACATATTTATGATAATAATATAGTACAGACATTTACAGCTGCATGCCCGCATCGTCAATGGTCCTTTGCTTACAGATATAAAATTGAAGATTACAGTAACATTAGTTACGTAATATAATACAGCATTTGTACTACACAAAGCCTATACAAAGCCGTGAACAAGCTTATTTTTCGAACAATGACGTCAAAAACGCATACATTCAACAATTGGTCAGTCGGAGCTACTGTTTAGAATCTGACCCGAGTCAGGGATTTAAATAAGTACATGGGTACGTACTATACGTACTTTACGGCGGTTCACCACGACGAGATATTAATTCCATTTCGTTTTATTTAATATAATTTTTGAAGACGAAAGTGCAGTCGTCTCGTTAAGTTTCGGAACGACAATATATCACAACGATATGGTATACATGTATATGATACATATTTAGATAAACCTGTACAGCTATAAAATAGGATTGGAAATACCGTCGTGTGAACCACCCGGATGATGCGATTTCGAATGTGGGAAAGCGAACCGCTTCGTATTGAAAACGAGTATCCGATAACTTATTAAAACTTTATTAAAACGTATGCATTGTGCATTTATAAAACTCTGACAGCAGAGTTTTTTTTCTTTTATGCTTCGACAGCTATGACCATTAGCTGTAATTGTATGGTGTGAGTACTTTTGTGGGTCAAAATCGTGTTTTTGGAACAGTAGGTGAAGGGTTGGTGATCGCTTCATCTCCTCGGACGGTGATGCCGCTTGTAAATCGAAACCACTGGTGTCTGGACTAGAAAATGTACATTCTTTTGGCGGTTTCATATGCCTATACATCAGTGGGAAGTCGTGAAACGATATTTTTCGTTGGTTTAACCGGTTAGTCAATAAGCCTGCACGCACCTATAAGCCGTGAAACGTATTACTCATCCACATAGTATCATAATAATGAGACCAGTTTTCCCATTCAGATTTCGGAACGCACGTGCATCACCTCACCCGAGCAGTCAAACGTGTACGAGACAAAAACTGAATGTGGATGACTAAACGTGTTTGACCTGCATTATTATTATGACATTTCACCCTGGAAATTTTTCAAAATTGATTAAGTTTTTTTTCCACTCGTACGCTTGTAGCACGAAACGAAATAGTCTGTTTTCCTTTCACCGTTGGTCGTAAAGGGACACGAGTGCCTACCATAATATAACCTCTAAATTTGTATACAGATTAAATATCTGCTTCTTGGCTGCAAATGAAACAGGTCGTTTTTATCATAGTTGAAGTTTCGGCATTCCTCCCTCACAGAAACACTCACTCTCATCCTTATCGTTACCACACCTTGAGCCCGTCAACTTGAAGCTCAAAACAGCATCAAATTTGTGTTTTTAAAAATTAGTCATTCGTATAGTCCGGGTTTAAAGTGGCAAAAAAAACCAGAGGGGACTCTAATTCCTACATAATTTTCAGCGTCCCATATAGTCTTATACGATTCCTAGGTATTAATCATTTATTATCGGTATTTATTACTACATACATAGTTTATAATTTATATTTAATATGAGTTAGTTTTTGTTTGTTAAATACTATTTAACACGTAGTGACATCAACTAATTTGCAAAGCCTCTTTTTCAACTGGTTTACTAAATATTACACTTACCTCAAAAATGTTATTCATGTTATGATATTTATAAATCATAAAAAAAAAAAAAAATTTTTAATGTATGTAATTTAATGAAGTACAAATAGTCCAATAAATTATATTTGACACGGTAATTATACAAATAACCTGATGAAATCAATATTATCAACAGTAACATAAAATATATTTTCAGTAAGAATATTTTAACATTATAATGTACACATAATAAATATTTTTAACTACATCCTATACTAACTAATGTTAGAGAATATTAAGCATTTAGACATTTCCATATGAGATAATGCGAATAAGATTCTTTGTTTACGACTTTTTTTATTTCTTTTTAAACATATAGATTCAGTAACAGAACGTTTTCCCCTTCTAATTCAACAAATGGCTTAGGATTAAAATTATCTAAAGGTGGTCCAACACAATGAATAAATATCAGTGAAGACGTTGATTTTTTTTCTCGACATTTTATTATAACTTTTAAATAATTTTAATGTGGATGATTATTTTTAATAACAGTTGAGCGTTTCAGTAAACATTTCGGATAAATGTTAAAGGGGACGCATTAAAAGCGCTTTTAAAGGTAGGGGACTGAGTCCCCTTGCGTCCCCTTCACTTTAAGCCATGCGTATAATACAGTGTTTCCCAAAGGAAGTATCCATGTAACCTAAACTTTTTATTTTAAAAGTATTTTTTATTTGGCAAATAGTGTATGTTCATCCAAAGTATGTCGCGACTTAATAACTAATCAGCAGCAATAAAGTGTATATGTATGGTACATATATAGGTATACCATCGAATAACAATATTTTAGAAATGCATGAACCTATGTTTATCATTTTTACATTTTCTCAAGACAAAGTAGATTAGTTAATAGTTAACATATAATTTTGCTCTTCTTCAAAGTCTATAGCCCGAAAAAAAAATGAAAAAGTGCGTAACGCACGATCCATAATCGGAAAATTAGACCCATTTAAAAGTTTCTCTTAAAATGCATTTGAAGATAAAATGTTTTATGAATAGTAAAACGCTATAGTGTAAGTATACTTTATGGTTTTGAATTGATTAACAAACATATTATGATTAGTATTATTTTAATTTACATCACATTGTTAAAGTTTCATAATTTCAATTAGGTAAATTTAGTTACAGCAGTACAAAAATGTTCGTGATACTAATTATTGATTCCAGTTACTTAATACGATACTAGGTAAAGAGTGATATAGAACTTATGGTGTAATTTGTACATATTAAATGTAGGTATTCATTAAACGTAATTTTATTAAGTGTGAAAACTTAGTTTGAGCGTATGTATCAATACCGCAACTTCGTCGGTGAAGTACCTAAGCTACTTACCGGTAAATTGGTACCTATCAGAGAACATGATGGAAATTAATGATTTTCATATTAATACATTTCCCGTACAGCTCTATGATAATTTTCTTATTATTGGTTTTATCGATATTTTTGTACTTGTATTCCCTTTTATTATGGGAAACTAGTGACTCGAGTCTTGAGTATAATATATCATACAATTTATACTAGTCATAATAATATAACAACAGCCATTACTCATTAATCATTATGAATAATAAAATATCCAATAAATGTAACGCGTCATCTGGTGTATTCCGAGGTGGTCACTGATCATTTTTGAGATTTTTCAGGTCATTAGAATCCCAGCTCTAGTCATAACTTTCTGCACCACCATTGCCCTTCTAGAGTGTTACTTTATAAATAACTGGTATCCACCAAACAATGGAGACTTACTTCTAGATGTCTAACATAATATTACTTCAGTAGTTTAGTCTGTGTTGACGTGCATGATTTTTCCCTCGTTTTTGCGTTGTGAGCAGGGCCGTATTAAGGGCATGGCAAGAGGGCGAGGGCCAGGGGTGCAAATTGTAGGACTAAAAATTACCAAGTCACTACTGCCAAATACATTTTCTAAAAATTATTCAAATTTTTTTGGATATATTATATTTTATAAAATATGTTTAAAATCTATTAATCACACTGTAGACGTGACATTACATCTATGAACACCGACTATGGATCACAAGAAGTGAGAAATATTGTCACAATTCCGAATACTAAGGATTTAATATCGGTATAATATGTAAATATTAAAAAATTTGAATACATAAAAAATTTTTATTAATAAACACAGTACCTATAACCTATTTCCATATTACAACCGATACTAAAGACGGTATATTTTTTTAAAATATATACAATAATAATATACATTTTGAATAACAATATACAAGTGTAATATTGTGTCGAAAACATTTTACCATTTTTTTCCGAACCATTTTAAGCATAAACTTCAAATGAACATACATGATAATTTGCGTATCACAAATTTACTAATCATTAGATTCTATATTCTCAAGTTTACGTTGGGGATTTGAAAAAATGTCACAAATTTATGTCAGGCAACTCTTTTTCAACTATGACATCTGAGAATATGAAACTCTGGTATTGAAGTATGACCGAGATCTAAATCCTATAGATTTAAATTCCGAAATTGAATACTTCAAATATCATGCTCCATCAGTAATGACATGATTTCAAAATGCAACCCAATTCGATTTGTTAATACTTGTTCAACACTACTCTTTACAAGATTTATATTCGACTATAGACGTCGGGTTTAGAATATTTTTGACACTTCCAGTGACGACAGCAACGTGTGAAAGAAGCTTCAGTAAACCTTAGATCGTAAAAAAATTATTTTTGATCAACAATCGGTCAAAATAATTGTTTAAACAGTACGGCCATCATGTTCATAGAAAAATATGTAGTGAAACAAATTTCTTTCGATGAATTTTCCGCGATAAAAGCAAGAAAAATGTTATTTAACAAAATATTTTAATCATTATGAATCGTGTTAAAAAATATTAATTGTTAATAATTGAATTATATAAATTATTTTCTAAAAAAGTGTACCAGTAAATAAATTGATGCAAATAATTAATACAGTCAATCAGTGGTTATTGTTCTGGTAAAATATTTTTTCTGCAGGGGGCACGTTTTTGACGATTTGCCACACAACTTAAATACGGTCCTGGACTTGTGGGTTTTACTTTGTATACGATTTATTTTTATTCAACATATTACATATAACGAACAAATCTATACGCGCTGGCGCTGCTATTCGTATGGACATAATATAATATTTTTATCGAACGAAGAAGCGTGTGTGACCATAATGCGTATTATTACAGTTTTTGGTAGTTGCTATATTGCAGTAGGCTAGCATTCACATAAAATAACGTTCGCATTTATATCTACGGGTACACAAATGTTTAAAAACGCGTGATTTCGTTCGTAAAACTGAATACAATGTTTGGTCACCAAAACACTTTGTTGAACACTCGTAAACGAATATCACCCATGTGCATTATGATGTTGCTGCACCTGTTGCATTCTGTAGCAACAATAATGGTACGCTTCGTTCGAGTTCACGTCGTAGTATTTATTTAACGTAATATTAAACCGGCCTACGCGAATGCGTTGATGTTCTTTGTTCGGGTCGACAACCGAAAAAATTAACGCTCCCAACTCTCGACGTCCTATTCAAACAACGTGTATTAAAAAACTGGTTTTGATTCGGCCGACACTATATTCTTAAAACCAAAAAGTATCCCGTGCCGTGATCGTAGTAATAATAAGAAAAATACCCATTTCTTCTCTCCTGGAAAACATCAAAAGATCTGGTGTACATTTTTATATGTATATATGCGTATAACAAATGTATAATTAATTATTCATGATCGGACTGTAACAGCGATGGTTGCGTAACAAAAAAACATATACATAATATTATGTACTCGTACACGTTGACGCGCGATAAGACGAATAGATGAACGATTATTGTTTAAATGTTTTAAAAAAAAAAAAAGCATTGGGCAATCAGAAGAAATGGTTTTTTTTTACTCCGCCGAGAGAGATTTCTCACCGCACCGATGCAACAACAACAATATTATAAACTGTTTGCGCCGAACAGAAATAAATAGTCTGACGTACGCGGAATCGGTACGGAACAATGCGATATCTGTGTACAGAATTACGGGTCGACTCATGTGTGCGGGCATGTGGCGATCGTCACTTTAAGGTTATTTTTCGATCTCAACCGACTATACAGTATGTAGCCACTATTGAAACGTACAAATATTGTATTTTATTCGAGTTACGTACTTTAAATCGGATATACGTCAATTTACCGTAGCTAAATTCATCGCGCGTCAATTAATGATCGCGGTCAATTTATCGTGGTCGCAATAAAAATCGCACGTCAATTTATCGCAATAAATATTGTTTGTCGTTTACAAAATAGCGTTTTTTAATATTTTCCCTTCGCTTAGGTGAAGTCGTCCGCGACATTTATTTTTATAATACTGATAACATTTCCATATGGATTTTGTGTCATTTTCTTTTTCTTTTAAAAAAATGTGGCCATCGTAGCAAAGCATATCCTTCCCTTTCTCAGTTTTTAGCATTTGAAAAGTCATAATGGAATAATTTTATTATAATAATAAATGAGCGTACTCGATAAATACACGACGGGTAAAATGACGATTTGACGCCTTGACGGTTGTCACTTGTCATAAGACTGAGGAGCATTAGCAGAGATCATTAGAGTTCAGAAATCATAAAAACGATAACACGCGATAAATTGTCGCGCGATTTATTTATAACGCGATAAATTGACGTCGCGATAAAATGACCACGGTGAACTGACGCACGATGAATTTAGCCGCGATGAAATGACGTGACACCCTTTAAATCATTGCAGTCGTTCGTCGGGTACTGCAGCGATCGGCACGTGCTTTTCTCGGAGTACACGCGCATTTACAATTTCCCAAAACAGATTCACTACAAGTCGAGGGCGGATACAGAGGTCCTAAACGGAGGTGGCATTGAATATAAAAATAAATTATTAGGAATTGTCTTATTATTGATCGGCATAAAATTAGTTGTGTACAGAAATCGGTCATACTCTCAACAGAAACACTGGTTAAACATGGGTCTTATCATTTTAAAACGCAAAAACTTTTAATTTTGAGTATGAAACTTGATTAAAATCCTATACTTGAATGAACTCAATACCTACTAAACCATATTAAAAAAAGCATTTTGATACAAAAAAGTAGAAGAGTGTTATTACATATCGGTATAGTTGTATAAATTACAAAGAAAACATTGAACTTGCATGAACAACATTTTTGCCACGATTCATTTCAAACACAATATTTGATACTTTTTTTTTTGTACGAGGGGGGAAATTGCCCCTATTGCCCCTCCCTTGTATTCGCTCTAGCTACAAGTCAATAATTAGAAACGTGTAGGTACGCGCGTTACGTGAAAACACGTTTGAATAATAGTTGCAGCTTGAAGAAACAACAATGTGCACTCCGTAATATAAATATATAATATCTATTTCGTACTCGTGTTTATTGTTGACGCGCAAAAGCCGCACGTGAAATATTGCGTTTAAAAATTAAATTCCCGAGCTTACGTTTTATTTCAGGCAATGCAATGAATGAAAAACAAATAATGTCCGCTACCGCACTTACTAATTGGTATTTAACCGAGTAACACACCTGCACCGTGTGCATATCCTATAATAATTACGTCGGTTATTTGCAATATTGACGACAATGTACGTGCACACAATAATTAAAACTGCGCTGCAGAGTTGTCAAAATAAAACTTGTTAACGCTGTTATTCAAAGAGAGTTTCGAAAATAAGCGTTGAAATATTGTACTGATAGTTACTTTTTATATTGTATAGAGTAAATCACGTAAATCACGCGTGGTGAATAATTTCCCGAAACAATAGAAACGCGGTAAATTATTCAACATTCAGGTATAACAGTCATAAGTCCATAACGGTCGTAATATTTTATAATAATGTTTGTTTCGTAACAATACATCATCTGCGTTCTATATATTATATGTATGACGTTTGTGTATACTTCTACTTAAAACCATCACTTACGCGCTCGAGAACTCTTATAAAGTTATGTATTTAATTTTCAATTATTTTTTGGCGCGATCCGTGGTTTTTTTTTTAACTAGTTTGTAACATTTTATGATATTATAATGAACATCTTACGTGGGTATCTAATTGAATTGATTTTCTATAATTTATTTAATTGGTATAATTAAATAATCTGTAGTCGGCGTATTTTATTTACAGTGATTGTAATATTTACATATCGAGAGAATTGATATTGTCGTTCGTCGGTAGGCGCATAAAAGATCGTTTAATGTCTTTAAGTTGTGTGACTTTGTAATTATCATTTCATGACAAATAAGATAAAACTATATTAGTATTTACTGTTTAATAATATAATAATACATCATCGTGCACCGTAATGACATTTAATACAAATATTGAAAACTAGCCACATACTTTCCGCGATAAAGCTGTATTACAATATTGTTATAACGTTTCACATACGATTTTTATTCGATTTCGCCACTCGAATTGAAATTTCATTCCTATTTTTTTGCACTTGATACAAGTTCCCGTTGTTTCGAAAAAAGTTTCGAAAGATAATTTACAGGGTATAGATAACATTTTAATGTAATGTTCGTTATAATTAACATAATATGATGAGACCAATATCAATAAATGTAATATATTTATATAAGATTTGACTACTTCAGAGTTTTCTAATCATCAGCGGTATAAATAATAAGTACCTGCCTACCACACGTATTATACGTTAACAATTGCCAGCACGGGTTAAATAATATTATATGATGGTTGTAATCAAATCTTTGAGTTAAACGGCGATCGAAATTTAGTAATTATTTTCGACGGTTTAAAACCACCAGCTTGGTAGTAATGTAAAAAAAAAAAAAAACCACTTAGTACTTCGTATTATTACTTTTTCTCCCATGCATAAACACTCGTATTTATACCGAAATAATAAAAACTAAAGTTCGCCGTTTGTAGGCGTACATCATTGTACTATGCTAATCAGTATAAAAATGCTGTTTTCGAATGGACACTATCACGTTATGTTCCTTTCACAATGTGACACTTTGTGCATTTCGTCCGAACAAATATCTCCTACCCACGTCATACAAACAAGAAATGCAGTTTACGAATTGTTTTTTTTCTACAACGGGAGAGATAAAAGAGAACATTCAACGGTCATGACTCATGAATAATATAATATTTTAAACGCGCGTTGTGTCATTTATTTATAGCGCGTTTCGTGGAATGAACGATGAACGCGTAAAATGTCTATCGCACGGGTCAAAGGCTGACTTCGGTGCAGAGATGATGTACACATTTCCGAATTGAAATCAATCATTTGAAAACAGCATTGAACCGGGAGTGATCTTCCGTTTACGATATCACGCCGGGCCACGTTTATTTATCCGAGCCTCGTTCACGTCGGTAACCGTTGACGGTCTTAACCCTAGAACGCTAACTATTCGTCGATTCGACGAGCAAGGTTAATTTAATTCCCATAATTTCTAGTTTATTAATATTACACTTTGTTATGACACGTGTATCTCTCAAGCATGGTATTGACAATATTTTATGTTAAAATATAACTACCTACATACTTTTATCAGTTGACTAGCACCCTTCGATTGCGTAAATATACATGTCATTAATCTCATGTCATTTCATGTTACTAATAAACGTAAATGTTTGTTCGTTGATTCGACTACTAGTTAGGGACACACGCTGTTTTTGGTTCATCAATTTGACGTATAGTTATAAACAAAGGGTAAGTTTTAAGCATAATAAAATATTTAGTACATTATTTGTTGGTTGAGGATTGCATGAGATCAAGGCTTTTGAATAGTAAACTACCACATAATTTGAAAAAAAATATTGAAGATTGCTTGGGAATAAAAAACGTAACACAAACACAAGATCGACCGACTGAAGAAGAACTGTCAACCAAAAAAAGAAAATTTTGTAGCTACTGTGACTACAAAAAAAGGCGAATGACTAAATATCAATGTTCTACATGTCAAAAACAAATATGCGGCGAACACCAAATCATAAAATGTCTACATTGTAATAATGATAATTATTTACTTAATATGTATTTTTAATTACAGTTTCAAAACAAAAAATTTTATTTAATCATGTTTTATGCGCGACCACATCATTTTTATAGCGATAAGTAGTATTGGATTCCCCCCGCGATACCGAAAATTACGGTCAATTCAACAACGATAATTTTGTATTTTTATTTCAATCAACCGCGCGCTCGAGTCAAACATCTGCGTATTTTCCGCGCGGTTTCGAGCTACGATCCACCGATATATTGTATACTAGATCAGTGGTTCTTAACGTTTTCTGAGTCATGGACCCCCTTAAGATATAAAGCATAGCCCCTCACCTCTTCCTCTTCAAAAATAAAAACCTTTAATTTCGGTTATAATTTTAAAATTTTTATGTTAATTTCAAACTGCGTTACTGTCATTATCTAACTATTACACTACTCACAGATTGCTTGTGCCCAAATAATTGTTGAAAAATGTAATTTTCATGTTATTTGAATAACAATTTCAGAGCCATTTCGCGGGCCCCTCGAGTTACCATCCACGGACCCCCTAAGGGTCCGCCGTCCGTGGACCACCGGTTAAGAAACCCTGTACGAAAACGGCTGACAACGGACAACACGTTACTGTACGAGTGGTACGCGTTTCACTCGAGAGCCGAGTTGACGAACTTAGTTTAGGTCGAGTGCTTATGTTAAAATACGATGTTACGTGCCACGCGCACGTAATTTGCGCCAAAAACGAAAAAAATAAAAACGTACAAAAAAGTGTACAATATGCCAAGACCGATAACGAATATTATTCGAGTGCAGATAAAGTCTATTTCACGTGTCGTTTTAGTCATTGTAGTTGGTACATTTTTTTTTCTTCTATTTTGTTTTACATCACGCTCTAAATCATTCACACCATTGTTTAAAGTGTCCTATTTGTAAATTTCTGATACAATAAATGATTTTCACTTATCTTATCACAATGAATGCGTTACAAAATTAGGTGAAACAAAATATTCGTGCGCCTACACGTAACAATCAATTATATATTTTCTATTTCAAATGTAGAGCTAATTAAGGTATAATATATTTTGTGATTAATGACGCAGATCGCAAAATTATTATGAGAAGGTACACGACGTGGAGCAAAATACATAATATGTAAATTTAACACTTGTAAGTGGTGCAAATTACATGTTGCGCTACTGCAGTTGGCACAAATTAGTAATTGCCATCGCCCTTTACGTGTCGCGTAAGATCCTCTTTTTTTTAAAAAAGAAATCCGCTTGCGCAGTATATTATGGAATTCAGAAACGAACGAGCGTTGCAAAATAATAACAAAAATGTTTCCATTATTGATTTCGAGCTTTTATTTTAATACTTTTATAAGTTTTCCCGACTTAAATCGTCTTAACTTGGTATGTAAATTTACAATTCTTATAGAGCAATATACATCGGGCATGGTTATATAGTTTGATCGCTAAATAATACATTTTAAGATTTTGACTGATCACGATCTTACAAATGGTACGCATTGATTTCGAGCTGCTGTGGTGGCATGTAAATGAAAAATAAAAACGCACGCGTATTGTACAAATATACCTAAATTGTGGACGTAAGACTTCAATCCTGTGCGCATTATTGTGGTGCAAACGTAATGCACTAAGTGAGAGACTTAATTCGATAGGGATGTCAATACGTAGGGACCGATTACGTGACAAGACCCCAGCTATTGGTACCGATCAATGGAGACTCAACAGGATAATAATAATAATATAATAATATAATCTTTGGTACGTATTACGTAACATAATATTGTACGCCACGCACAGTCATACAAATCATGGTCAATGCAGAAAAACGATTATGAAAACGATTGCATATTATTATTATTTGTTATTACTGTGTGATTATTTTTCTCAGTCGTCGACTGTTTTTATTGTTCGTACAGCGATGTTATTATAATAATGTGCGGCGGCGGCGGCGGCGTCGGCGACGCAACCGCACGCAATCCAATTACGGTCTGCAGTTCGCGAGGATATATTTTTAATTTTTACGCGCGTACGCGGCTCGTACGTATTGCGACGCACCGAACCAGTGATTCCCAACCCCCTACCCGGGGAGCGCTTTCGGTGTACATACTTTCGGACTCTCGGTCAATCGAAATATTTGTACAAATTGAGAGCAACAAGTACATTGTTCGAGGACGGCGGGGCGAGAGTGAAACGAAAAATCAAAAGTACACGTCGTCTAAATCGCTTTATTACTTTGTACGTTATATGTTTCGCGTCGACAACAATACTGAAATAATATTTAATAATATTAAAAATAATAATAATAATGATTGACCTATAATAGCTATTAGCCTGGCTGCGGTAATATATGCAGATAAACTTTTAACGCGTGGGCTGTACAGCTGTACAACCGTTGTCTGGTTTTTATGACGACTAATATAATAGTATAATTACATAATAGTACTGTCGACCGGTGGAAAACCGACCGACTGTACAACAATACCGACGTGTGAACAGTGGCGTATTTGACTGAAGTCCATGGGAGGGGGGTGGGCGATACTAAATACTTAATTTGTAATTATAACACTTGTTTTTCATGAATATTCCTAAGCATTACTTCGGTACACGATTAATTTTAAAATGGTGTGTAGACAATTTTATACTCTTGGATACATTACCTACCAGACCATTTTGTATCTCTAATATCTCCTGAGAAAAATAAATAAAATAACACAACTCGAAAATAGTAAAACAATATTTGTTTACAAAATAAAATCTATATTCTTTTTTTCATTTTTGAAAAATTGTCAATTATTTGGTTAATAATGGTGTCAATAGACTTATGTACAAGCAACGAAGCTAATTCACTTAAGGCTTAAGCGATCTCGCCCTATTCTAGATCTAAGCAATTTTTTTATCCGGATAATGCCTAATAGTTCTGAGAATATTACGCATACATTATAATATTGAAATATTCTAACTTTATTACGCATACATTATAATATTGAAATATTCTAACTTTATTGTTTTATTTTCATTATAATACCTACTTGTGTTTACAATTTTGAAGAAAATATAAATCATATAATTGATAATATTGATTTTATTATGTTATTTTTATTTTTACCCAAATTTAATTTCTTGTACTTTATTTAATTCACATTTTTTATGGTTTGTAAATAACATAACATGAATAACATTTTTGAGGTAAGTAATACTTAGTAAAACAGTTTAAAAATGTGCTTTGCAATTTAGTTGAAGTCAGTAAGACACTTAGTGTTAAATTTAGTAATTTAATAAGCTAACTCGTATTAAATATAAATTATAAACTATGTAGTATTATAGTTATATACACCTATAATCTATGACGTGTATTACCTGGGCATTGTATGGGACTATATAGAACGCTGAGAATGATGAAGGGGGTAGGGATTAGAGTCCCCCCTAGGCTTTTTTCACCACTTAAAGACCAGGTCTTATCAAAAATGAATATATTCAAACCACGACTGTACTGTTGTTATACTATCGTATAGCCGTGATTCAAGCATATGATTTGGGCCATGGGGGGGGCGATATCCCCCCCTCAAATACACCACTGCGTGCGAAACGTACAAACACGGTCGTGATGTCGCGGTGGGCTTACTATTTTCGGCAGGCGAAAATTTGCCAACCCGCGTCGTGTTCGCGGTCAGTGCAGCAGTCAGCTGCAGCGGCCGTGATAAACATTCGCCATAATATTATTACGCGAGAAATGCAATCACGTTCACCAACTAGATGTTTGCGTGCACTGGGGAGCGTCATCATGTCAGTCGAGGTTTGCGCGAAAATAAATCTCTAACTAAACAATAATTATCGTACACGATTATGTTAATTACGTCGATGCGTTCGTATAGTACGAGTATACGCGTTGCTTGTGTTGATTCACCTGATTGCGAAACATCGCGAAATCCGCGCAGCAACCATCGTACTCATCACCCTCTTTCTCACCCCTACCTTTTAACTACCTATATGACAGGACACGCACTCGTGCGCAAACCACCAAAACCCGCACAGCGTTATATTCCGTTTATTGGCAGGCAGGGATGGCTTTAGGATTTTTGCCGCCCGTGTGCTCAAAAGTTTTACGTTGTTCGGGAAGAGGAGGTAGAGAAAAATATATTCTAAAACAAATGCTTATTGATCCCCGCCCCTGTTCCTGTCGCGGTAAAACGGTATGAAACGCGCAGACTTCTCGCGACTGTTCCTACGTGTAAACCGTATCCGCGTGCGAGAACCGCGTAATTTAACCGAGTTGGTAAGTCGATGAGCGGTCGTGTTCCTTCTTCGACTCGCGGTATTCCTAAACGAGCGCGAGCATATAATATGCACACGAGGGGCTCAGAGTCCAGCGGCGGATCCACAGATTGGGAACTGCGGGTCATGCCATTTCGAGAGGACACTTATTAGGACTCGAACTGTATAATAAATCTATACCTTGCAACAAAAATATGATCATACATGTGTATAAACATTACATTTTTGAATCTATTAATAGTTATCATCGAAAAACAGATTAAATTAACATTTTTTTTATTCACTAGTCAAAGATCTTACAAAGGAGACATTTATGCGAGTACCTGAACCAAAAAAACTCCAGAAGAAAAATTGGCAGTAACAATTAGTCATTGGTAAAAAAAATCATTGCTGTCGGGGTTTGGTGAAATATTTATATAATTTCGTAATTACTAATTTAAAATTTGTATGTCACGTGCAATATAAGTATAAATACAAAACGACAAAACAGTGTTCAGAATACTTTGTTAAAAAATATTTGAATACTACAGTAAAAATTGCCTATATACTAATAAACTTATTTTGTTTAACTAACTCAATAATTAATGTTTCATCTAGTATTGATGAGAACAAATATTTTTTAGACATTTTCAACGTGTAGACATAGGGACGTCTTAATGCAGTACTAGTCCAGACTAGTTATTTTACCGACGCGCTACGTTGACGCGAATAAGAAAACTGTCACCTACAAAGTGTACTATTTAGTGATAATGCGTCTGACGCTGCAGAGAAAATTTACATTAAATGACTCACGTGGGATTGTAATTTGTACAGCAATTTATTACAAGCCTCAATGGCTTATTATTACCTTTTACGACTGTGGATTTACGTCGGGTTGTAAATAATGTATACAAAGTTTCATCAATTCTGCGAACGAACGTCGCAACCGGAACACACGCGATAGACATAATATAATATATTATAAAGAAAAATTAGACCAATAATATATATTGAGCGTTATTAGTTTATTACTTGTTGATTATTACAGACCTATTTTCCGTTTATAAAAATAAATTATTAACAACCTTTAAAAAATGTTGTTAACTCATATAATATTACATAGTCTATTACATAGTATTCAGTCAGACAGAATCAGTGCATCTATAGCAGTGGTTCTTAACCTTTTCTGAGTTATGGACCTCTTTAAGATATAAAGTAATAGCCTCGGACCCCCTTACCCCTTTAAAAAGAAAAACCTTTAATTTCAGTTATAATTTTAATATTTTTATGTTAATTTCAAACAGCGTTACTGTCATTATCTTACTATAACACAAATTACAGATTGTTTGTGGCCAAACAATTACTTGTAAAATGTTATTTGAATAAAAATTTCAGAGCCATTACACGGAACCCCCGAGTTACCATCTACCATATTCCCTAAGGGTCCGTGAATCATCGGTTTAGAAACCCCGATCTGTAGCAATATGTGATAAAGGGTAAAGCACGGAAAACTCGGTGGGTTGAATTTGTCCAATCCTGGAAACCCCTGAATATGATCGTGCAGTTGATGTTACAAGTGACGGCTTATAAAGAATGCTATAAGTCAGGGGTGGCCAAACGGTCGATCGTGATCTACCAGTCGATCGCGTACGATTTAAAAGTCGATCATAGGCATTTTATAAGAATTTGTATTTGCACTGTACACGGATCGTCTGTGCTGGTTTAGACTCGCAAATCATATTGTTATCATTGAAACTCTGGTGGGCGTTCTCTGCTCAAGTCGACCATCCTAAGAAAAATGTTTTCTCGGTCGATCTTTACTTGAAAAAGTTTGGCCATCCCTGACTATAAGTCATCCGAAAATTGTTAGTACCGTTTTTTTTTTATTTCCACACAAAAACGGTCACCCTACTTTAATGTCATTACGATCATCGACGCGATGTTGTGCACCTGAGCACCTCTATGGGCGCGCGCGGCACGCACCTATCATAATACGGAACGTTTGAGGTTTTAATTAGACGCGGCAGAGACGCGATCATCGGTATAAATAGTCGCCGTACTCGAGCGCGGCAGTGTTAAAGGTCGAATTCCCACGCGGTCCACGGATCATTGTTCGGCATTACAGCGATTGTACAAAACCGTCAATAGTACACAATATTATTCGATCACACCCGTGGGCGGATACAGAGGTCCTTATCGGAGGGGGCAATATATAATATTATGTAAACGATTAAAATAAACTAATAGGAATTTATTGTCTTATTATTATTAATCGACATAATATTAGTTGTGTACAGAAATCTGTCAACAGAAACACTGGTGACGGGTCATATCGTTTTAGAACGCAAAAACTTTTAATTTTGAGTATGAAACAATGAAAATCTTATACTTAAATAAACTCAGTACCAATTAAACCATATAAAAAAAAGAATTTTGATACAAAAAAGTCGAAAAATGTTATTGAATATCGGTATAGTTGTAAATGAACAACATTTTTGCCACAATTAATTTCAAACGGAATATTTGATACTCTCTTTTGTGTACGGGGGGGGGGGGGAATTTGGCTTCATTGCCCCTCCCTCGGATCATACGCTAGGATACGCACGTATACGCGTACTCGACCGACGAGTCGCTCCCACGTCGACGCGCTATTGTCGTACGATATAATAGTCCGTGTTTTTTTTCCGATGTTCCCGTTTCCAACGTGTGTACGCGGAACGATTAATTCAATTTGATTTTTATAAATATTAGCATAACATGTTGATTCGATAACATTGTTCAAAAAGTAAAGCGCCGCTGGTTTTTCCAACAGACGTTTCATCGAATCGCTTATCACTTCAGCGCGATAATTAAAAATAATAATAAAACTACGTATACGTTGATATATTATGCATATGGGGGTATGCCTACGGTTATATTGTTTATGCTCGAAAGCCAAACAAATGTAATGCGATTGAAATAATAAGGGAAAAAAATTGATACTCCCGGTACCGGCGTTTTTTCGTTACGTGCGCATTGTGAAGAACCGATACGTCGCCGAGAACCGTATGACGACTATGGACAACCCGTGGCAATACAATAGAACAATAATAATAATTAAATAATGCTAAACTGATAAGAATTGAAATAAAAACGAATCGACCCGTTTGTATTATATTTCGTCACAAATAATAAACAATTATCTGAGCGATTATAAATTCGAAGTAATGTGTTTTTGTCGAAAACGATCCGGTCCACCGCTTTCGGTGTATATGATATAAAATAATAGCTTTGATTGTATTTACTCAATTTAAAATTTTTTTTTACTTTCCAGTTATCATTTGAATAGGTGTAGCGGCTATAGGTGTATATATACTCGTATATAGAGAGAGAGAGAGCAGAGGGTGTATTGTATAGACCTATTGACAAATAATGATGGGGCTACGATGTACTCGCTTAATTATTATGCGACAGTGCGTGAGGAGTACCCTCCACCTATCGCAATGTCGGTCTGGTTTTGTCGGCCTTTACACTAACGGGAAGGTTTTCGAACACGTAATGTTCGGAAAACTAACAAATTATTATAATAGTGAATATATTATAGTGACAAATGACAATAGTCGACGACGGTGTCCGCAGTACGCTTACACAATTTATTAAAACCATATTATCATTATAATTAGTAATCGTCTAATTATCGTGTATTACCGTGTGTGTGACACGAAACTAAGACTAATTTTATCGAATTCCTATCAAGTTTCGACAAATTTCAATCAATTTTTAGTCAAACGTCAATCGAATATGTAAGTGATAATTGAATACAATTAAATTATTGGTTGCATCATCAGAAACATCGTATAGATATGGTAAACGACGTTAACGTGTAGTTAAGTAGGTATTATCTAACATTTCTTTACGTATTGTAGCCTTTAAAATCCAGGTTGGTGTTTACTGTTTCCGCGTGAGCTATCGAAAAGTTAATAAAAAATGCTCGTAAATTGTATGGGAGTTCGTGAATTAGGTATATAGCAGTGATGCCCAACCTTTTTTCTCGGGCGGGCCACATTAGTAAAAATATTGTCTTCGCGTGGGCCACTAATTACAATATGGACTTAACATTTCATTACTATAGCTTTTTTTTTAGTATTTTTTAAACTAGCAAATTATTTCTAGAACATACATATAAATGAATAAATGTATTTTTACATATAGGTAAATTAAAAAAAAATTGAATTTTTTTCACGCAAAAACAGGCCACGGGCCACTTCTAAGGGTACGGCGGGCCGAGGGTTGGGCATCCCTGGTATACGTATAGTGATAAATCGATCGTAAATCGTCGATTCACTGCGAAAGCGAAAAAATACTTTAGTGTTTAAAAAATATAATTAAAAAATAATAGCTGAATTAGACCGTTGTGAACAACAAAGGCAATTGAATATAACACACGGTAGAATGTAATAATAATATAATGCTACACCGCGCCCTCGCGTTACGTCTGTAAACTGATGTCTTGCTTACAACAAACATATTTAAATTATGTTTCTTGTACTCTGATAAGGTATTTCGTCTAATACTGCCACATTACAATACCAACGAAAAGGTCAAATCATTAAATATACAACAAACGAGCTGCAGCCGCTATATGTACACGTATACGCCTTAGGCAAACGTAGTATTCGAATATACCTATTATACACCGATTGTCAGTTGGAATATATTATAACGAGTTTAGAAATACGTTTCACGTGGTACGTTTTCAATTGGAAAACAAGGTTTTTTACTTTTAATTTCTATTCATTACCATCGTCCATCCAGCATTCTCGAAATCAGCAGCTTGTCACTGAAACCGGAGACGCAGCCAATGCAGACACTATATTATACATTAATACGCTTTAACCAAACATAATATTCCAACATATTGTATCATACCGATTGTCAGTTAGAACTTAGAATATATTACAACTTGTTCAGAAAATACGTTTTACACAGTACGTGTAAGCCGTTCGAAATCATGGTTTTTATTTCGTTTCCGTCTATTACTATCAGTGGCGTACATTCAAATTTAATCTGGAGGGGGGGGGGGTTTAAAAAAAATAACCAACACTAAAACCTTCCTTTTAAAACTACCTATTTTCCTAACAATCAATTATGTATCAATTATTCCTATCATATTTTGATAGGAAAATTGTAATTAATATCAGGGACCCAAATTATGCTCAACATTTCTTCTGTTTCACTTTGCTTTAACAATTTATTTGTGTAATGTGAAATGTCAAAAATATTATAACTGGAAGATGTACGATTAATATCTGTAGTCGAAGGTGTGAACTGAGTGATAGGTGTATCAGATACAGATACAGTTGATGGTAATGAGGAACTAGAGGAACTTATAACTGTTTGAGTTGCATTCAATGAATTTGACAATGAATTCATTATTGAAGGTGGTTTTGAAAAAAATGATTGTATTTTCGATTGTTTTTTTTCAGGCATGATTACTATTTATTTTAACTTCAAAACCTAAAATATATCGAAATCGAATTATAATGATAATGATGTGATAATAATAATTGTGATTATAATAAAAATAATATCTGTTTGAAAGACAACTAAAATATATAATACTTATTTATTATTATTTATTACTTATTAGTTATTACTTATTAGGTAACTTATGTACTTAAAAATACAATATATACTATATGTGTGTAATTAACTTAACTGAGTTAAAAAAAAAAATCATTAACTCGATCAGTTTTGTGTATTTATAATTCATTTTAATATTTTAAACGTTTAATGTTTTCATTTTAATGTTATAAATTCAAATTAATCTTAACTAAATACTGGTTTATGGAGTTCAAAGAATGGTTGTTGACATAAACTTCTCCAACGGCAGAAGCCAGAATAGAACAAAATGAACGAAATTATAATTCATAATTCAATATTTTAACATGGTCATTTACGATAGTGCTATAAAAATAGAATCCATTTCACCGTATTATTGTCGCTCACGAGAAATTAAACGATTATAACGTAATCTATTTTACATCCGTTGTCTGATCGAGTCGGTCTAGATAATGAAAATATTAATATGCAATTAACTGACTATGTACGATCAAGTGCCTATTTTGATTGATATACGGAAACCATAATTTCGTTATGAAATCTTTTTTCGTTGTTGGTAAAGGATAGTGTTTACTCAATAGTCATATTGTTTGTCCGGGTTCGTGTATACACGGATGATAATTAATAAGAAATTCATCAATAGTATCACATTTTTTTTTTTTTGTCCTGGGGGGGGGGTTTGAACCCGAAACCCCCCCCCCGTATGGACGCCACTGATTACTATCGGTGGTGATCCAGCATTCTGCAGCCTGCAGTTTTTTGTAACTTAAACTAGATACGCTATATGCTTTTATACTATACGAAATTGTAAATGTATTGAACAAATTACACGAAAAGTAATCTATGGGACATAAAACCATTTGTACCCAATGTTAAGTAATACTATTCTTCGATTTTATTTATTAAAATGTAGGCACCGAATTCGCGATCGTACAGGTCCGTATGAAAATGTTAAAGCACAGCAAGGGCGTACGCAAGAGGTGAGGGGGGAACTAAGGGGCTGAAGCCCCCTGGCCCGTATTTTTGTTTTTTTTATGTGTTGAATTAACGGGCGATTGTAAATTGCGCTCATAGTGATCAGGTATAAATTTCTATGTGGTAAGCTTTTATACTCCTTATTCTCATATTTATAATTTTACGGATAAAATATTAGAGTTACAATCTGAAATTTACATAAAAACTAATAGTATATATGAACCTTATAAATTTCGAAACAACAAATCAAAAAAAAAATTATTCAACAGTACAATGAAAACACTATTACTAGGGCTGAATATGTGAAAATTATGTCTTATTACTATGCTGATATATAACTTATAATTTTATTATACAATTAACTCTATATTAAATAATTAACTTGATTTTTTATTATTAATTTTTTTATTATTATTCACTGTAAAAATTAACCAAAGAAAAAATTGTAAAACAACTTATGGATCCCATAATTTTTTAAGGAAAATAAATTAGTTTTTCCATTTTTATTAACTAATTAATTTAAATAAAAGAAAAATCATTTTTGGGGGACAGTGATAGTCCCCTCCTCGTGGTGTCCTCTGGGTAATGGTAAATGACCATCTTAAACATAATATTTCTATTAGGTACAATTTACTACATAGACATTTATACCCGAAAAGTACCGGGCGCAATTTACAATATTGTTTCCCTTCGTTGGGCGAAATTTACGTTTGTCCAAATTAACAGTATTAAGAAAAAAGAAGAATTTTCGGAATTTGAAGTAATACAAACATTTTCAATTACCTCACCCAAATTAATGCAATTATAGATTGGACAAAATAAAATTTGTAATTATTGTCTATTGCCAATTATTTTTATGATTGAATGTAGTATTTTTTTTTTCATATTTACTTTTAACAGTTTAGTATCAGTATATCAGTAAGAAAGTATTTACTTTATTTTTTCAAACCAAATGTCACAACTGAGTAAATATTTATTTTCAAGCCCCCTGCCCCCATCGAAAAATCCTGCGTACGCCACTGCAGCACAGTGTATATGCACTTTCGTACAGCTTCCACGGTTAGAAATGATTAAAAATCGGCAAATTATTATCAATCTTGTATAAGATATTTTTTTAAAGTATTCAAATACAGATACAGACACTTGATTTCAAAAGTATTTAAAATACATAATTGAATACTTGATAAAAAATGTATTCTAGTACGAATACAGATACTTCAAAAAAGTATTTATAGATAATTTCAAATACTTAAAAAAATGTCATTATTTTGTTAATCTTCAAAAAATAAAAAAAATTAAGCGCATTTTAAAAATATATTCATGTATTACATCAATTATGTAGAGACGTAGATTATGTGACAAAGAACCATCGAGTTATATAAACTATACATATATACAGTCTTCTATATCTATAGGTACTTTAGTAAAAGTATTTGAATAAAATTATTCAAATACTTTTTAAGTACTCATATATGTATTTTAATTACTTCTGGAAAAAGTACTTAGTATTTTAAATACTTTACCAGGTATCTGCATTTAAAATCAAATACTTATTTTAACCCTATCACTTTAAAATAATAAATGAATTGGTAAGTTAATATTTGTAGAAATAATGATGCAAAGAACATAGGTAACGCTGCTACTAACACTTAAAACTAATATTAAACATCAAAAAAATTATTGATAAATTATAATTATTTAAACTTACCGATTAATTTATTATTTTAATGTGACAGGATTAGAAAAATTATTTGAAAATAGATTTGATATTAAGTACAGATACTCTGGGAAGGTATTTAAAATACTAAGTCTAATTATTTTTTCCAGAAATATTTAAAATACGTATTTGAGTACTTGAAAAGTATTTGAATACTTTTATTCAAATACTTTTACTCGAGTACTTTACAAAACTGATTATTATAATATGTAGGTATGAGCTAAATTTAACTGTGCCCTTGTATCAGCAGTCCGTACATTTTTGTATGTACCATTAATAATGACAAATGATTATAAAATTAAAATTACAGCAGTCGTGTGATTTGATTAGCTCTCATGTTCAATAACAAACGACAGAAATCACAATAGGCACGTAACGTGCATACAAAGAAATGGTCTGTTTTGAATATATTGCCAGATTATGGAATATCTTTGAGTTAGAAGGTGTGTATAATGCCGAGTGTCCAATTCTCATTCATTTGAATAATAATTTCATCCGAATATCACGATTATCCATGGTAATTTATTTTTTCGTGCTATTCGTATACTTAGGTATTTAATATTTAAAAAAAATTTTAAACTTATGTGGCAATGGACAATGGGCGAAGGGGTTTTTATATTAGCATAGACGTCATGATTGAAATTTGGTACAGTTTGTTTAACCGGCACCTAAACGTCTTACTAATATTAGTTGTTTTAAAATGTTTTGAAATTCAGTTATACAATATACTATTCACAAAATCCCAAAATACGCATTTAAAACCATAAAATATGCAAACCTAAGAAATTTTATAGTAAGGGGTCTTTTCACGAAAGAGTTTGGGCGGGTCGTGGATAGGTACTCAAATATACATAGTGCATATTTGGTCATAAATATTCACCACTCAAAAGCTAAGAGGTATCAATGAAAACACAGTTTCGATCAAAGTAAATAGTGATGAGAATTTTTGTTGAATTGAAATCGACGTTTGTCGAATACCAGTTGTATAGTTTTCACTATAGACATTGATTAAATAAGTATTTATTTACTGCTTATTTAATCAATGCTATAGAGTACACATGAACATAGAGTTAACAAAGGTTGTATACATACTTATATGGACTACAATACAGTATAATGTTAAAAATAGGCTTATAAAATAAAATTTAAGTTCTATTGTCATTATTATAAATGTTTAATGATTGCGTGTTACTTATAGGAGCTAGGGTCTCATAAGCATATGGGCCCTGGTGCGAGCGCACCCTCTATCCCTATAGGTTACACCACTGATTATATAATTTTAAATGCAATCATACATTAAATATAAAATGTTTATAACATTTTAAATATTGTTGTAAAAGGTTAGGTTGTTGTAAGGTTTTTTGAAGTAAAATAAACATAATTTGAACCTCTTGTATTTAAAATAAAATATATTCAATTTAAAAGTGATTCAAAATCAACGCACATGCATTATACAACATTGTGAAATTTACCAATCAATATAACCGTTTGTAAAAATATAATAAATAAATCTAATTTCACAATTATTCATTTACTAAAACTATATTATGAACTAGTAAAACTAAGAATTTGAACAATAATGATGTGTAAAAAAGTATATTATAATTGCGATAAAACAGTGTACTCGTATAATCAAAAAATAATAAATTATAATTGTATGCATTAGTGTTGGACAACAATTTTGTTAATTGATCTCAATAAAATTAACCCTGTTTCAAAATTACTATGACTTTATAATACTGGTACAAGACTTCATAAACTTAACAATATTTTATACTTATACTATAATATTGTTATATATAATTATTAATATTACACAGGAGACATTTAATTAACAACGAATCAAACAAATAATTCATTAGTGCTAATTAAGATGCACATACACATGTTACATAAATTAACTTAAATTAATAAAAATAAATAATTAAAAAAATACAGTTTTCTTCCCATTATTATTAATAAGTATAGCAATTATATCAAAAAATCCTACATAAAATATGGTGGGTTAAATGTTGACAATAATTATTTTACATATAGCCTCACAAAATACATTGATTTTAGAGCCTACCTTATTACATATAATACTACATTTTAATATTACAATTTACTTTTTTCATGAAGTGTATTGTTAATGTTAAACATTAAATGATTACATTGTAAAAATATTAATTTTTTTTTGGTACATGCCAACATTTCATGAAATATGTTAAAGTTTTATTTAAAATTATTTAACCAGAATATTATTTTTTTCTTTAATTCATCAACTTTTATTTATTTTTCAAATTACAGAGCTTAATGGCCCTACATTTATGTTTTAAAAAATGGCATAAAATATTTATATTAATTATACTTTTAAAAGTTACAACAAAATATTTTAATTTTTAAAACTGTACTATATTTCATTTAAATGTCGCATAAATTGTGAATTTTTCATAAAATATTCTATCCCAATAATGATTAAATAAATTCTATTAATTTTTATAACTTTCATATAATAAAGTTAATTATCAGTTCTCTCATTCCCTGAACTGTTCAATAAGCAATAATAAAAAATATGTATAACAGTAATTTATCGACAAGAGAATACCAGTTCGTATCTATTTACTTGGCAAAATATTCTAAACGTTGACTTTTACTATTAATTTTTTTTTTAAAATATTAATAAAATCATATTTTAATAGATTAATTAATTTTTAATGATATGGTTCTTTTCTGAGAAAAATTTGAAAATTATACAACATTCTTTATTTCACTCTACCCGTAGTTTTTCAAAATTCATTATTTTAATTGAATATTTTGTTTTATACAATTAATTTTATATGCATATTATAAATAATTTTCGTTTACATTTTCTAATAAAACAATTAGTTACAGTCTTATCCTAAAATATTATTGTTTTTTACTATGTCACAATTTCAACAAAACTACATACCTAAGAGCTAAGGCAAAATATGAGCATTGATTAATAAAGAGTTAAAAAGTTTTTATGCACTTATCATCAAAATACTTTCTAATAAGTAACAACTTACTACTAAACATATTATTAATATGTAGGAAAAAAATGAAAGATCAACAATTTCTTTTGTTATGAAAAATGAACCATGTACGAAAAAGGTATTTAGGAAGTACAGGGATTCACTAATTATTATTTTGAGATAACAGGCAATTCGACTGATTTATTTGTTTGTTGTCTATGTTTTGATAAAAAAGTTTGACTGTGAAGTAGTCCTTGATTCATAACTCTCTGATCGACAGATTCTTGCATTTTAGTTTGTGCCTATAAAAAAGAATACGCATAAGAGATTAATAAAACAATAATTTTTTTTCTACATAATACTGAGAACAGAAATAGTAATATAATTTTATTAAAAATAGCAGGATTTAATTTATCATATAATTTTTATATTTATTATGATAGGTAAAATAAAAAAGACCAAATTTCATCATAATTTATTTAAACCGATAACTTACTAATTTATAAAACGCAGTAGATATTAATTTCTCCTCAGTTTCTTGTAACACTTTATAATTTTCTTGTTCTCTCTGAAATTGAAATAAAATAAACTTTATTTGTAACATAAAATATTTTTTCTATAATGAATTATATGAAACATGCAACATATTTGATCAACGTTAATTAAAATTATAAATTGGTTACAATTTATGATATATTTTCAAATAAATCATTAGTTAATAGTAGCAATTACAACATAATAGGAATTAATAAAACAACAATTCCTACCTTTAAATCACTTATTTCTTTGTTGGCTTTCAACAGCCTACTTTGTAATACAGTTATATCTCCATCAGATGATACATTTTTAGTGTCCATACATTTAACCACAGATTTTGCTTTTTCTATGAATTTTTTGTGTTTTTCTTCCCATTCTTGTAATTCTATATCTTTCTGATGAAGAGAGACTTGCAGAATATTTATTAAATGGTCTGAAACATGAATAAAATCAATAATTTTATTGGTAACTGATAATTAAAATGTATTTTTATGACTTTTGTTATCTATTTATATTGTATACTAAGCCATTTTTCTCTCACTATTTTATGTTATTTAATATAATATGAATGGTTATTTAAACAATTTTCCAAAATGATTGTTAAAATGCACTTGGAAATTAGGATGAATAAATTGTAAATATTCAATTTCTTGAAGTAATTTAAAGAAATTGAGAATCACTAGATTAAATAATTTGTTTAAGTTATATATTATATAAGATTAATTGCCCAAAACCTTTGTCTGATATTGTAGTGTTTTTTTCCTCAATGTCCAAGGATCTTGTATCTTTTTCACACTGAAGTTGACTTTGAAGTTCTTTAATTTTTGACTTCCACTCATCGCTATTTTCTTCGGTTTGTTCTTTTAGTTCTGATTCTAATTCCAATATCTTTTGATTAGCTTTCCTGGAATTCAATAGTTTTTAACATTAGTATTAATATTAATAATAATTATTCTAAGAACATGTTAATATATAGAAAAAATATATGTAAGTCTATTGTGATATTGTGATAAATTATAACCGAATAAAAATCAACACAAAAATACTAAATATTGTTAAATACGGTACCTATTATCTAAACGCAGTTCATTATACTGTTGTCTTGTATTATCCAAAAGAGATTGTAATACAGAAATTTTATCTTCTTCCGGTTCTTTTTGATTCATTTTTAGCATTGTGTTCTCATGTTGAAGTCTTACTAATTTTTGTCTACACATTAATAGTTACATATAGTTATACAATTATTCTATCAAATGGTAAATTTTAACAAACTTAAGGTCCATTGCTGATTCCATATCTTCACTAGCGGTTGTTTGAGAATGATCAATTGTGTTGGTTTTTTTCATTTGGGTTTGACAGCATTTTAATTCTTCATTTGCTTCTTTTAACGAATCCCTCTCAATCACCAATCTCTAAAAAAATATAAACTTTAATTTAACAAATATTATATAAAAATTCGAACTAATTATAAATCAATTACATCTTTTTCTTTCTGCAAGGTATTCAAATTTTCCAATAACTTTTTCGTTTCAAATTCCAATTTATCAATTTTGTTTGTCTCGTCATTTAAAGTATGGTGGAGTTCAGTAACTTGTTTTTTGTACATTTCTAATTGAGATTTCCAAACTGAAGCTTTTTTTATTTCCTATACAAACATACATAAACAATATAATATACAGTTTTTTTTTTATTAGTTCTTATACAGTTTATTCAGTTTTTAGTATTTAAAGACTTTTTATTTAGAAAATAAATTACTTGTTCCAATTCCATATTTTGTTGGATATATGCTATATTTTTTGTTTCTAATATCTTTACTTGACGTTTTAAATCCCCTAATTCTTCAAGTTTTTTTTTATAGGACTGTATTGTTGACTCATATTTCTCAACTCTATCAGCAGTGTCTCGTAGAATATCTAATTCATCTTTTAATAATCTTGCTTCTCCAGCAGTTTCTTGTAATAACTCGAATTTTGTTTTAATCTCAGCCATCTCTCTTTCATGAGTTTCTAGTTTCATCTGATAGTCATCTCTAGCTAAAATGTAATTTACAATGATTTAATCATTACAATTCACTTATTATAAAAATATTATAAAAATAAGGGTTATACTACAATACTTTATAAACAAACTTACAAGTTTCAGCTTTGTATAATTCTTCTTTCAGTTCTTCGATCTGCCTCCTTTGACCACTACCTTTTAATGGGTCTTCAACACTTTCTAATAGTCGTTCTTCTAAATGTCTTTTTTCGTCTAAAATATATGTTTTTTCTTCTTGTAATAAACTTATCTAATAAAGAAAAAAAATTATTAGAATTGTTTTTAAAACTGTATTTTTTGGACTTAGGGCCTCAAATGATTTTATATAAACACTAAACATAACACTTTTCTGATAATTACTTGCGAGTCAAGTTCAAGACAACGTTGTGTCATTTGATCCCTAGCTTTAGTTACAGCTTGAAGTTCATCAATAAGCTGTTGAATTTGTTCTTGGTGATCATTATCAATGCCAAGACTTGTAGTGATACTACTTTGTGGATGTCCTTGTATCCTTTCTAAATCTTGAATGGATTGCATTATTACAGTCTGAGAATTTTCATCCATTGATCTGATGTTTGTAATATAATCTAAAATAATCAAATTATTAGAATAAAATGTTTCTATATAAAGATAATTATTAGATATTACTTTGTGCATTTAGACAGTTTACAGCACAACCTAAAATAAGTTGTAATAAACGTGCCAATTCCTTAGTATCTTCTTGATCACCTAAGTAAAGAAACCAAATGTATATATTATTTAAATATTATTTCAAAGAAGTATTATATATTACCTATTTTTAAAACATCTGGTTTCACAAAATTTCCCATATGTTGCGTGTCACATTCTTGATAAAAATCATGAATTTTTTCCACAATTTTTTTTAGATTACTGACCTGGAATAATTATAATTGTAAGTTACACCATTGATTATAGAACACATTTTAGTCTATAATTTATAGTTACACTATACACCAGTGTTTCTCAACCTATGGTACGTGTACCACTAGTAGTACGCGAAGAAAAATCACGAAAGGGAAAATAAAATTGTAATCTGTTTTGAGTCCACGTATATGACGTGTTCACATTAATTCACTTATTTTTTACAAAAAAGAAGTGTAGAAATGAATTGAACGTAGAAAGTGATATAAGACTTAAAGTTGCCAACATGGAGCTAGATACTGATAAATCATACAGTACGACTCCTACTATTTCTTATTTTTTATTGATCTGAATCGGCAAAAATGGCCATTAGTTACAATTACAATTAAAATTATTCACAAGTTCATATTATTGCCCTAGATTAGATTCATTATATTGAATCGTATAATTTGGATATTTTCAAGAATTTTAAAACTTGGTTGATTATGTCTGTGTTCAGTCTAAGTGCTGCGTCCAGGGTGTAGGGAATATTGAGATTATTGAGTTTGTCTAGGTACTTGAGGCACTCTGTAATAATGTGGTTAACCGATAGTTCGGTTCCGCAGGTGGAGCACATCAGTTTTCTTCCTTTGCCATGAGGAATCCACGTGTTAGGCGAGTGTGCCCGAATCGGAGTCTGTTAATTATTACATTTTCTCTTCTGTTCGGTTGGTCAAAATTGGCCAATAGAAGATGAATTTTTTATTTTACTAAGTTTCGTGTTTTTTTTTCTGCCAATATGTTCGCCATTTAGTCAGGATTATTTGGTTTTTTATATCTGCATCAGTTGTTATGTACTAACTATCTTATAATGTAATTCTAGTATTTTAATTGATTTCAAATTTTTTTTTATAATAATTATATTTATTTAATTTTACTTTTGTTCATTAAATGCTTATATTTTTATAGTTATATAGTTCCTAATCAAACCTAATAAAACTCTTCGTACATAACCAATAATGAATATATTTTTTTGTAAGCAAAGTTTACTAAGTTAAGTAGTACGTTGAAATTTTCAAAATGTGAATGTGGTACTCGCATATTAAAAGGTTGAGAACCACTGCTCTACACAACTCTTTATTGTAGTAAAAATAAGATAAACAAATGTTAAAAAATGGTAATACAATTATTGTATTATAATTCTTAGAATTTCAATTTATTTTATTAAGAAAATGCTGTAAACAAACTAATTTAATTGAATAGGTATTATACATTAAATAGTTTTATTTCATTGTGAATTCAAAAATGCATTTTTTCTATTAAAAAAAAAAATTAAAAGTTTTGTGTATTTTATGAATACAATTTCAATATAATTTTTTCATTTTTAAATGAAAAATTGTCAGCTTATGGCCAAGATATCAAGGCTTATTCAAATAAAAACAAAAAACAATTTAGTTTCTTATGAAGATATATAGCATTTATCTGATTTTAAATAAAAATAAAAATAAATTATAGAATGATAAATAAATAATAATATAATAAATGTATACGTATATTTAAAGCATTTATGTATCAAATAAAACATTTAAAAAGTAAAAATAAAATCAGTTACCTTAAGCCTCTTTATTGTAGTAAAAATAAGATAAACAAATGTTAAAAAATGGTAATACAATTATTGTATTATAATTCTTAGAATTTCAATTTATTTTATTAAGAAAATGCTGTAAACAAACTAATTTAATTGAATAGGTATTATACATTAAATAGTTTTATTTCATTGTGAATTCAAAAATGCATTTTTTCTATTAAAAAAAAAAATTAAAAGTTTTGTGTATTTTATGAATACAATTTCAATATAATTTTTTCATTTTCAAATGAAAAATTGTCAGCTTATGGCCAAGATATCAAGGCTTATTCAAATAAAAACAAAAAACAATTTAGTTTCTTATGAAGATATATAGCATTTATCTGATTTTAAATAAAAATAAAAATAAATTATAGAATGATAAATAAATAATAATATAATAAATGTATACGTATATTTAAAGCATTTATGTATCAAATAAAACATTTAAAAAGTAAAAATAAAATCAGTTACCTTAAGCCTCTTTATTGTAGTAAAAATAAGATAAACAAATGTTAAAAAATGGTAATACAATTATTGTATTATAATTCTTAGAATTTCAATTTATTTTATTAAGAAAATGCTGTAAACAAACTAATTTAATTGAATAGGTATTATACATTAAATAGTTTTATTTCATTGTGAATTCAAAAATGCATTTTTTCTATTAAAAAAAAAAATTAAAAGTTTTGTGTATTTTATGAATACAATTTCAATATAATTTTTTCATTTTCAAATGAAAAATTGTCAGCTTATGGCCAAGATATCAAGGCTTATTCAAATAAAAACAAAAAACAATTTAGTTTCTTATGAAGATATATAGCATTTATCTGATTTTAAATAAAAATAAAAATAAATTATAGAATGATAAATAAATAATAATATAATAAATGTATACGTATATTTAAAGCATTTATGTATCAAATAAAACATTTAAAAAGTAAAAATAAAATCAGTTACCTTAAGCCTCCAATTAATTCCAACATCTTTTTTTATTTTTGAAAACCAATTGTCATCAAAGCATTCAGGAGCACTGAAACGAAAATATGATTATAGCCTTAATAAAATTTTTATCAGAGACCATATTATATTAAACTGGCCTCAGACCCAAGAGTGCAATTAAAATAAATAAAACTTTTTTTTTTGTAATGATTATTTGTTAATACACATTATTAAAACATAAAAACATTAAATTATATTAAAATTTATATATTTACAATAATTTTAAGTTAGTTAATTTGTTGAATAGAAATGATTATTTTTCCCCAATGATTTATGAATATATTGTGTGAAAACTGCAAGGTCCAAAACTTTCCAGCACATCAGGATTTTCACATTGTCAAGCCTGTATTCATTCAGTACCGTTGTTTATTTTAAATAGTCAATTACTCTATTTAAATTAAGATTTTATAACCTTTTTTTGAATTTACAAGTATTTAATATAATAAAATGTTAATTTCCTCGAAGAATCACTCAAGATAAAATTGTTAATTCAAGTGATTATGCTCATACTTACATTTGATTTAATGCTTCGGCTAGAGCTACACCATCAGTAATATCATATAGAGTTCGGTGAGGACTTTTAAGGTGTAACGTTTGCAACTAAAAATGTAAACAGACGTTATATACTTATTAATATCATATCGAATAATTCATGTACAAGAAATATGGAGTTATTTATGTTTCTATAAGTGAACTAATGTTCTACAGTAGGTAAAATGTTTTCTTTTTTTAACATTTCAAGATGGACGACGACACTAAAATCGTGGGTTGCGTACGTAAAACACATTAGGTGTTACGCACTGTGTGAAATAATACTTGCCCACTTCAGAAGTACGTTGCACAGATCTTTGTTCTCGATTCTCGTGGTTTGAAATTCCATCGTTGTACAGAACTATTGTTTTCGACCGGGTGAACGAGCCAAGGCAAACGATCTGAAACGGTCGTCGGAACGTGAACGGTGGGCGAACAACGAAAGCCTCGGTCCGAAAACCGAAAAGACGGACGTTGACGTTAAAAAGCGTACGGTGAAAGTGGTCCGTTCGGGAAAACAAATCACCGTAGGTACTCACCGTTAGTGCCGTTCGACAGCCGAACCGACGGGACGCGCGTTTCACAAGACGAGCATGGCGAGTGGGCACGAACGGATCATCTACCCACCTGTGCGCTGCGAGCGGTTGCCAATATTTACGCCGGACCGTCGGTAGAACATTCGCTCGTCCGGTCAGTGCGAACGCACGAGAACTGCACAACGCGCGACGACGTCCGGCCGTTTGCTAGCGAAGCGTTCCGCGTTATCACTTGACAGTTATCGTCGATTTTCGTTATCGTAGCGAAACGAAGCCACGCGATAACGACTTGCCTCCATATTCGACACAATATTAATTGCTCGCGTCTTACACTTCACATCGTACTTCACGGTCATCGTGATCCCGATCGAATGCTGTCCGTCTGAAAAAAACCGTCGTACAAGGGTACAAGGGCGTACTTACAAGGGTGGGGGTGGCAAAGGGGCTCAAGCCCCCTCCACTCATGGTCCGTACTCCGTAGTGTTTTTTTTTCATGTACCTATTAAATTAACGTTTGTGAAAAAGATGAATTTTCGGAATTTGAAGTAATACAATAATTTTCAAATATGTATCTCACCCAAACGAATGCAATCAATATGAACAAAATAACATTTGTATTTTATGTTGTCTATATTTTTACGGTTGAATGTTTTTTCTTTTTATACATATTTTTAACAGTTTAGTATCATTATATGAGTAAGAAAGTGTCTACTTAATTTTTTCAAACCATATATCAGGACTGAGTAAATATTTATTTTCAAGACCCCTCCCCATTGAAAAATCCTGCGTACGCCGCTGCCACTGTACAGCACGATCGACCCGTTTGCATTTCGTATTCCGTGCGATTCTGAGCGAAACGAGCAGTGCATTTGGTTTTGTCATGATGTGTTTTTCTTTTTTTTTCGCGTCCGTGCACTTACATGATTTCGACCGGAAGGATTTCTCCGACGTGTACAAAAACCTGATACCTCTTTCTAATAGGGAATTTCGTCGGGCCGTCACTTAGGGGAGGTCTTCTTTTGAATTTATCTATAGTTTTCCGTTGAAATGAGAAAAAAAAAAATCAAAAAAGTGAAAAAAAAAACTTCATAACCGAGATCGGGAAACTCGGGGCACCGTCTAGTATTTTCGTGTATACGTAATACATTATCGAGCAACGATATTAGCACGATATTAGTGAAATCTCTTAATTTTCGAAGCTTAGCGATCGCGCACGGGACGTAAAAAGATTTTTCCTAGGTTGTATATGTTCAATAAAAATATTAAACTTAGAAGATTTTAGGCTATTAGATTCGTACGGTTGTTGTAGTAAAATTGACTTCAGGAGCCCATTATATTACTCGTTTTTTGAATCGAACTACATTTTAGAATTTTAGATGCAGACTTTTAAAAAATAGTGAGACTTACAGAAAAAAAATCTCTGCATCTCGTCCGACCGTTAAGTCTCACTTGACCTAGAAGTATTACCCTTTCATACACGTTTAATTGTATGATATATATATATTATGAAAGAGTCTTTGTTAGAATTTATAAATCTAATCATAAATCTATTATAAATTAACTTTATTTTAATAACTTTGAAAATTTGAGCGTAAAAATTAAATTAAAGGGTAAAATTAATAAAAATACAATACATTAGTAAGTACCTACAGCATTTTATTAATTTGTCTGGTTTTTAAATGGGTACTAATAAAACGTATAAGCCTATCTTATAAAGATATGTGGTTCTACTACTGTACGAACTATCTTTTAAAATTTAAACTGATGTACCCGACCTCTTTTACTCAGAATCGTTTTTTTTAGAGAAATGCTACACGGGTTTCAAGTTTAAATGATAGTTCAGAAATTAACACATCACTGCATCTCACCCGACCGAGGAGTCTCACCCGACCGTGAAGTTTCACCCTTTTTTATCATTATTTTCGTAATAATTTCGACAAATAATAGTCACCCAAATTAATCAACTGTTATCAACATGAATTTTATTTTTGACGCTACGTTTGAAACAATAGTTTTGAAATTATCTCCTGTAATTGCGAACGTATCCGGTGGATTATTAGTTGCGGGAAAAATTAGTCGCTGGACTTATAATAATAACTATTAATCGATGAATAAAACTTTTTTTCAATCGATGCAATATTCACGACGCATAACGTGTCATATTCGTTTTTCAAAATCGTTTTAAACGATTTAGAACTAATTATAATCCAAGCCGAATCTATTAAAGGTTTAATATGACAGTGAACGTTTAATAAATATTTACTATAAACTCGTAGCATAACGTTTGTATTGTGACACTCACACTTGTAACCAATTATGATTAAGTATATCAATTTAAATATTATTATTACCATGGAATAGTTTTCTAACAATCCCACGACTCTTGTCGACCAACTAACCGATTAAAATATATTATTCGGCACGTTGTGATTACCGATGTGATTACATTTCGTACAAAAAATTGTAATTTTACGTTGGTCATTGGTTGTACCTACCGTTGATTACGTTTTGTCCTACAAGTGAAGTACTGGGGTTTTACTTTTTACTGTATGATAATGGAATTCATGTGTGACGAATTTAATATCTAACGGAAGCTAGTTGGATTTTTCAAAAGGAATTGAGGAATATACATTTTTATAATTATTTTTTTTTTTTATTAACTAATACTCGTATCAGTTGTATCAGCTTTAAAACCATTTTTGTTTGGCGATCAATTATTCGGGAAACTATTGTTTTTTTTAACCGCGATAAATTCACCGAGATCTATATAATAATTTATCGTCTATTTTAAGGCACAACTTCGAAAACAATTATTTTTAAGATATTTAAACTACATTATATCTTTTAGTTGGTTAGAAAAGTGTTCATGCATAATTTTTAATTTTTTTTCCAAATTAATTTGAATTAATTCCTGTTGATATGTATTGACAAATAGCAAGAAGGGGGGGGGGGGGTAAAGATTTTTTTTTATTATTATTCAAAGAGGTTTCACCCTCAATAGAACGGTGCATTTTCCGATGTATAAGATAGAAATGAAAAATAATACATACTAATATATTTATTTAAGGCGTTATAACTGAGACAGGATCGAAGGTCAGAATATTAAGAATAGATAGTGGATGACATTTGTCGTTATCGACACGGATAACGTACGCAATTAAAATGTCTATCATCTTTGTTATATAAATGTTTGTAAATGTTGTAACGTTTATTGTTTTTTTTTCTTGTCGTTGTCCGTTCGATATTAAAGCAACACGTCAATCTAGCTCGTTACGCCTTAGGTTTTTTCGTTATTATTAACGAACGGGTTTATAATATGTAAAAGCGTGCATTTATTTGAATAAGGTAAATCTGATTAGAAATCAGCGTGATTTAAATCATTCTTATAAAAATAACACCAATTTTATTATACGAGTACAGTATACCAGGGGCGGAGTGGTAAGATAATTCAGGCCGGGAAAATAAATGTTATCCAGGCCACTTCAACATTTTCATTTATTTAATAGACATTTTATTTCATCTACGTAGGTATTGAATTTTGTATTTTAGGTATGTCAATGTGTATAAATAATAAATATTTAAATATATTGCATAATATTATGCATTTTATTGATGAAACTATTAACAAAACTTTAAAACTAAAATCTACAAAAGAAAATATATTAACTTTAAATGTTTTTTTTATAATAGTATTTTATGTTCTAATAAAATAAAAATTAAGACATCAACTTACAAAAGACAAAATAATTTAGCATTGATTATAATTATATTATTTTTACTTATAATAATAATTTGTTTAATAATTTAATCTTTTCTCCAACGAAGTTAATTATTTTGTCATTATTAAGTTCGATTAATACCTTTTTCTCGATGGCCATTATCATGAACGTTTCTAAGTGTTCATTGCTCATTGTACTTCTTAGCCGGTTTTTTATATACTTTAATGTTGAGAATGATCTTTCACACGCAACTTGTGTTACGGGTAATGTCAATAAGAACTGGTATGCCAGCGTCAAAGTTGAATAAGTGTTCGAAAATAAACTATACTTAATTAAGGCCTTGTAACAACAAAGAGGACAGTTTTGACAAATTTTGCATTATTTTATTGTATATGAATTTAAATGTTCATCATCTTCAGTATCTTCGCCATCTTCATATTTCATATTATACTCGTCATTTACTGATTTTTTTAAATATTTCCATGAGGAAGAAAAATTTAAATATTTAAAACAAAACTTGTTAGGACGTTTGAAATATAAATATGTAGGTACTCCACTAGTCCATAATACGGGCGAGCGTCGCCGATAACAAAAATGACAGCTCTTGGAAAAGGCCCGGTGTGCGGAGACTATTTATTTGTAAATCATTTAATTTAAAATATAAAAATATTGAAAACATGCTTACTGTTGATTTATAATACGTTTTTAACATAAAATGCATTTATATACTCAAAATCATATAAATTTAGTAAAATATGCAACATACATTTTTATATTTCAATTGTATAGTCAATGAAACGAATTTGTATCAAATCAGATTTGAAATATGCAGCTTCCTGAGAAAGATGCAAATGCATAAATTTCCGAGCCCTGGTTATATAGTATATAGTCTCAGTCATTTTTGGTCAGCGATTAGTGAGGTGTGTCCTTTTTTATACATTGTATTTTATTTTTGTTTTTATTATATTACGAAAATGTTTATAAAATTAAAAATTAAATCGTATTTAAAATAAATCGTACACAATTATTTTTCATTTTCATAATTAAATAAAATTTAAAAGTAAGTATTTACAAAAAAGGGGTCCACGGACCAATTTAAGTTATAGCTAGGGGTCCGTGGCTTCACTCTAATTGGGAACCACTGCTTTAGGCTAACGGGCCATTAGGTTCCAGGCCACCGGGATTTTTCCCGGTATCCCGATGGGCCACTCCGCCCCTGCAGTATACCATGTTGCATATTTTTAACTTTTTACATTTTTTTCGTATATTCAATGCATATTTGTAATTTGATGGTGCACATTTTTATTAACAGCTCATATTTCTGTTCTGATCACTCAGTACAATAAGTGAATAGTGAGTAGTAAATAGATAAATACGAATTTTATGAAGAACAAAACAGTTTTATTTT
Source organism: Periphyllus acericola (assembly GCA_949715065.1). Classification (NCBI taxonomy): domain Eukaryota; kingdom Metazoa; phylum Arthropoda; class Insecta; order Hemiptera; family Aphididae; genus Periphyllus; species Periphyllus acericola. Next base: position 66,969,592 of record OX454264.1, read on the forward strand.
CACCATTTAAATGTGTGTTAATATTTTCTAGACTGACTCCGATCGATAAAATTAGCGGTGATAATCGAGATTTTCGGTGAAGTCGACAAAATAACGAGTAATTTGGTTTTTATGCACCTTCATTTCCATAATGACTTCAAATGAAATTATAATATATTTTAAGCGCGTGTACTTCGTAGCATGTTTAAGTATTTTTAGACTCGTGTTTTTAAGGATTCGTCGGGTGTATGAATCCCTTCCGTGGCGTATAATATTATAAACGATTACACCTCGTGAATAACTAGGGAACGGATTAAAATGCAAATTTCATTTTTTCTGAGAATGTTCAAAAACATTGCTTTCTAAACACAATTTTCATTTAATATATCAAGGAATTAAAAAATGTAACTTTTATTTTGCATTAATTATGAATTTTTAAGACTTTTTAGCTTTTTAGATCATTTTTAAGTCATTTTTGTATAGGAAAGGATAAATTCGATAAAAATTTAGCTAACATTCATTCTAAAAGAATAAAAATAAATATTGATTATGTTTTTACCGATCAGATAAGCCCGCCAGACGAAGTTGTTGTTGACTTGTGAAGACACTAAGGTACATACTCGTACATACATACATACATATACATACATACAACATACATACCATTAGGTAAAAAGAAGATAAGAGAAGTAGAAGATGATGAACATACCAAAGAATAAGAATTTAAATAAAAATGATTACACACATTTTTTCAAAGTTAAAAATAATTTTAAGAGCACTTTTTTAGTGCATTTTTTAAAAAAATGTCTGTTATAAGGGCATTAAATCATATTTTTTCAAGCCCCCCCTCCCCCATTGAAAAATCCTGCGTTCGCCACTGTCTATATCAACATTAAATTAGTAGGATTTAAGTTACTAATAACAATTTATAATATTACTATTGTTATGAAGGTTTAATAATTGCTGTGTGATATAACATAATTATTATATTAAGATACGATAACTTGTTCAAATATAACGTAAATAACATGAACATGTACGTACAAAATTTACACCATGCTTCTAAAGTAATTAAAATCTGCCATAACTGACGAAACTATGTTGTTAATACTAAAAACTACAAGTTTCATGAAACCGCGGTTGCGCAACTATGAGAAATTTTTGTTTCATGAAATTCATTCCGCGTATCAATTTGTTTTTTAATTGAATGGTTTCATGAAACTAAACTTTCACATTTCATGAAATTGGTTTCTTAAAACTAGTTTCTTCAGCCCGCCTAAGATATAAGATATAAGATCTAAGATTATTTTTATTTTTAGTTTACGAAATTTATCGCACGATATTTGTCATTCCGGTCTTACCGTTTCAGTCTCATGAACATTTTCGTTTACATTCGCATGTGCTAAAAAATGTGCATTTATTGATTTTAGTTATTAGTTCATATTTAAATTAATCAATGGTAAATGAATATCAGGTGCAAATATTTTAGCAAAGTAAGTACATGCTTTATAATATTTTATTATATATAATATATATACAGGTATCACTATATAACTCATTTTCGACCCTACTAGTACTATGAATTATATTAGATACATTTATCGGGTGTACCCAATATCGACGTTTACTCTTCATTTTTTTTTTTTACGTAACCAGAGCAAAATCACGTCTTCGTCGTTAGATGACACTTCGAAAATTGATCATAATTTCATCGTTCAAGTTTCTTCAATACTTTTTCTTTTTAACTTATTTTTACTGTAATAAAAATAACATAGTATAAAATACAAAATAAAAATGGTATATAATCTTTTGTTACGATAAATAAGCAATGCTTGTGGTGGAGGTAGAGAGTTACATTAAATAAGTGTGAACAAAATAAGTATTTATTGAATAAATATCATTAAGAAGTATTAGGTAACAGATAACATGCATATAATATAATACTATACTATAATATTAACTAATTATATAGTTAGTTATTCTTATTATTGACAACAGATAAGACAAAGATAATATAATTAATAGATTTTGTTAATAGCTGTGTTAAGAATTAGTCAGTCGATGTGAATAACCGATTTTCAATCGTTTTTTTTTATCTTAGTAATTTTAAGATTTTCAGTATTAGAATATATGTATTTTTTTATGCATACAAACGTGAAACTAGTTTCCGAAACAAATTGCTTGTTTTTTTTTCTAGCATATGGCGTCGCATTTGGCGAAAACATACATAACTTAACTAAAACTATTAAACCAAATAAATAACAGTTATCGGTTACAGTAGCTAAATAAAATGTAAATTATATAAATTAAATATATGGAGTCACAAACTATAAAAAATAAAAAATATATAAATAAAACAAAATAAAATAAGTACATAGATCAGTATATGACTGCGCGGTAACATGTAATTATTGTTGTGATTTAAAGTAATAACATATACAATGATACAAATAGGAGTTTGCCCACATTCTAAAGGTGTATATAAATTGCTTGTAAAAAGTTTCGTGTTCGTAATTACTCTGATGTGAGACGTTCCAAGGAACAGAATACTTTTGATGGTAGACTTAATGACGTGCAGAAACGTGCAATATGCTCGTATCAATAATTTGTCCGTAAACGAAAAAGATATTCATTAATCATCAAACTTTTAAAGTACATGCTAATATCATAGAACTAGGTCACATAACATTGTACTTGATTGAAATATTGACCTTAACCTTGTGTATATCCAGAAGGCACTTGGGGGTGTGAATCCTTCCACCTCATTACATTACCTAGGGTTTTTAGCATACCCACAAATTATTTTACGACTTCATCACTGGGTATTGGTGCAGCCACGTTAAGCGTAAGCCCACCAGCAGCTGGACGAGTTAAGTGTTTGCCCCCCCCCCATCCACACACGCCGATAGTTAAACTCTCGTTCATGTGTAAATGGTAGCATTTTTCATTCGTAGCTTTTCGTCGTCGTCTAGTATAGCAGTTGCTTTCGCGAGACGTACGATATAATGCCTATCCGGTGGTCGAGTCCGGCGCGATCAAGTCATATTGTATGCTCGCAGAAAAGGCGGCGGCGGCACACGTGCGTTACACATTTTATTACCGGTATTGTTCACCGTCGTCGTAAAGTACGGAAATAAACACAATTAAACTCTAGTCATTATTTATGCGTCAAACAGATCGTGCAAGTAGCATGGTGGACAAACTTGGTTTATTTCATCTGAAATGCATACAATTTGATGAATCGAACCGAATGTTAAAAAATCGTAATAAGGAAAATGAGTAATAATAGTTTCATCGGAATAAATAAAATTAATACAACTGAACAACATATCTGTAAGTTGAACCAAGCGAGCAACTCGTGCATTCTTTAACGTAAAAATGATAAAAAAAAATAATGATTCGATCACAAAACATGTTGAGTAATGAACAAGTAAGTAGTGAGTTATTTTCATAATTTTGAATGTTCATTGAACACATTTTCCTAATTCGGTAAGCGTTTCAGTCTTGCAATGTTAAACAATTATTAGGTACGATATTTTACTATTCAACAAACAATAATAATAATAATGCGGTGAATTATTTTTAGGAAATGATCGAACTTTGTAAATTAAAAATTAATCAGAGGTTATTAAATCAAATAAAAATTATTCAGTTTCATAGATAACACAACGTTGTAATAACTGTAAAGATTAATCTGATGGTACCAGCCAGTATTTATTTTATAATCGTTTTTAAATATTTTTTCGTTCCTGTTCCTGATTTAATCAGCAAGCAAGAAAAATTATCATTTACAATAATGCCGAATAAACTCCTTGATTCATGGTCACTGTTTTTTAAAGCTCGATATACATTTATTTTTAAATATTGCATTTAAAACGAGTGTCATAAACCATATGTTTGCAAGTGATATTAAAATATAATATTATATGGTACGGCCATTCATGTGCCCATTGCTAAGTCCGAAAAAAAACTCAAAGTTTAATGTTATACATTGTATCAACTCTCAAAAAAAAATAATTAAAAGTAGTATTATGTATTATTGCATTATTATGGGGTTAATAATGATATTAAAATGATTTTACATTTTGTAAAGAAAAATTACAAAAATTAACTATAAGTTGAACTGTATCATGGTCTCAACACACGACAAATATATGTTAATAAAAGTATCGTGTAAGATACTATATAGAAAAATATCTTACATCAATTAAAAACGTTTTATCGGAGCCTTAAATCGTGAAAAATGATACAAAACCGGCGTTTTAGATAGGCAACGAGGTACTTGCATGTCGACATCAACACGTAAAAAATGGCATAACTACGAAAGATCAGGCGTCTGTAATAATCGGAATAAATAAATCGAAAAACAATGGCATTTCAATGCCTTGACTTTCATGAAAATATATAATTATAATATTTATTAATTTGTAGATTATTTTACGTAATGAAATCATACATATTTCTTTTCTTTTCTTTTAGTAACATTAAAAGGACAATTAATTAGCAATGTTTACAAGACTCGAGTACGTCATAAAAATATATTTTGTGTATACAATTTCACAGAAATATTTACGTCACAATAATGTGAAACTCGCCACGTTTACCTATACTATGATATGAAACACCACCTGTACGATCGAAATTCTAAGAAATATTTTTGATTGTAGATAAACACATTTAATATCTTTATCGTGGACGTAGGCATATTAAACGACTGAAAAATAAAAATACCCTCCATATTATTTTAAAACAACATTATTCATATAATTTATTTTGAATCCTATATTTACGTACACAATCTATAAACCTAGTTTACAGTATGTGCAAGTGATGTAAACTTAAAGATTGGGTTGTAATAAGTATTCGCTCGATGGGATTCATTCCAATGAAGTCACTTCAGCATTTTTACTATCTAAAAATAGGTACTTCTATTGCACTTATTTTATTTATCATGCAACTATTTATAGGTTTTTATTTACTGCAGGAATATAGGAATTGATAAGCTATTATTGTAATTTCTGAGCATTAATTGAGATCAATATGTTTTGATGTTATACTCGTATACTGTTTTTGTAGTTGTTATTTAATGCATTTTTATTAAATGAATACCTTAGTAACTATAGAATACGGTCAATATTTTGTCTTTTTATACTATCATAGGTTGTGCAATGTTATTCTAAGCTCTTAGAACGATTATACAAAATTGACGAAATCTTATTCGAGTGTACTAATTGAATTCGTTTTATTAGTTTGTTCGCAAAGGACATTTTAATTATTATAGTTTTATTGACACGAATGGGGTCTTGATCGAAATTAATGAAAATAGTACCTGAAAATTGATGTTAACCTATAGGTATAGTGTATATAAAATTATAGTATAATTTAAATGGACTGGGGAATGTAATGCCCTTAAACATTTCCTTAAAAACTCTCAATAATGCACTTAAATGGTTCTCATTTCATTATAATGTGGGTATAAAATATAAATTATATTTGACAAAATTGATTAAATTAAAAAACAAATTGTTATACAGACAAATTTGGACTTCTTTTAACTATAAGAAAAATTTATTTTCATGACATTTTTTTATTATTTTTCTAGTTTTGGATCATGAATTGAATTACTTGCACAGCTTGCTTCAGATTTTCGAACAAAAACAACGTTATACATATTTGATCAAAATCACGTTGGCTTATAAAAATCTTCGATTTTTGGATACAACAACGGCACCAGAAAGGTCCCAATTAACCATACAATTCTTTAGAAATAAAGAAAATTAGGTAAGATCAATAAATTGTCACGTGTTGTGGAAAAATGAAAAGTAAACTTTCTGTTTCTTATTTCTTAAAAGTGGAAAGCTTATATTTGGAAAACCATGTGCAAAGTGCATCGGAATCTCTGCCTTTTTATTATGATATTTGTTATAATAATTATATGAGTGTTGTTCGATAAAATGTCGTACAATACAAATCGCGGTATTGATTGTTAAACAGTTGGGTGATAAAAACGGTTTTAAAATATCCAATATGATATGACGTATGTACCTACGATTAATAATTCGAACGCAATCATGTAGGTAATATATTTACGATCAGTTTCCATCAACTGCATAAAGTGGTAAGCTGGTCCTATTTTTTAGTACATACCCCGACACAAAATGTGTAATTCGAAATCAGGAGTGCGTAGTACGGAATTGAGAAATGCGTACTAATAAATATGTGCTCATACGCAAACATTTCAAACGCAGTTAATGATTATTGACAAACTAATAAAATTAATCGATTAAACGTTATTATACCGTAAATATATGGTACGGTAATGTACGATTATTTTTGCACTTTTATATTATACGCGGTACCGTATGACAATTTTCATTTATTTATAACTTTATAAGGTTTCCGCAAAAAACTATCAAAGTTTAAAGAAACTTGTTATTTAATAAATTTATTTTTTGTTGTTTTTATTTTTTAATGGAAAAACATAAAAGGTGGTATTAAGAGTCGAACTTCTTTAACTCGAAATTGTCGATACCTCGAACTTTTTCCTCGGTCCCTAGAATTTCCAATTTAAACATTGCTAAAAATCTTGTTTAACTCGAATATTTCCGTTAATAACTCGAAGTTTCGATGAATTCAATCATCGGATGAAGTAGAGGAACAAGAATGTATTGAACCCCACATTCCCACGATTACACAAGCACATATGCGTTATATTGAATTGAGGTGATTTATCGAAAACAAAAACCATAGGTCAGTGATGAACTTTTCGAAGCTTTATATAAAATAAAACGATTCACTGCAAATGATCCGATTAAAACTCAAACAAAAATACCTTTTTTAAATAATTTACTAATCTAATTTTTGCTTATACATACCTTTTTAAAATTATACATAATATATAAATAGTAAATATTTTTTATTACATATTATAATAAATACATAGGAATTAATATACTGCGCTGTTTTAAAAAAATACAAATTTTGAAATATTTTTTGGATAACTTGAACATTTTTCCGGTGCCTTCAACTTGGAGTTAACCAAGTTCGACTGTATTAAAATAGTAATAAGTTTTTTTTTCTTCAAAAATAATGATATGGAAGCGGTATAGCGGCGTAGCACCTCACGTCCCCGTGTCATCTCAATAAGCCCGATAACGTACCCATACGGTACGAATTTTTATTGAAAACAGGGTATGGCAGTAAGCACATCGTCGAACGTAGCGGCAGGGCCGGATCTAGAGGGGTTAGTGGGGGGGGGGGAGAAGTCGTAGATTTATCCCCGGGCGTGTTTTTGAGGTTTGGAATTTAAAAATTTCTCATTTATAACTCAAAATCGTTTAAATGATTCGTGGTAAACAATTTATCGTTCCGGTATGTTACCGCGAACGACTTTCTAAACCGTCGGTACTCACACTACCGTGCGAGAGTGTGCTTGATTTTTCGTAAAAAAAAAAAAAAAACTAATTCCTGTCATCCCTCCGAAACGGGCGTAAATTTTTCGTTTTCCCCGGCTGTTAAAAAGTCAAGACACGGCGCTGCGTAGCGGTATGCCTACCAACCGTGACACATAACGCGGCTATACGGTGTGCCTGAAGTGACGCGATGAAAAACGGTATGATACGGTCACCAACGGATCGTAACGATTGGTAACTCGCGAAAATCGCAACTCGCGCTATCAACAGATAGAACCACTATATGTATACGTGATACGAATGATACGAGTGTTATTATATACGACGCATCGTCCGTTTATTTTTTATCATCGTCGTTATGGTGTACCCGCGACGCTAAAACAACTGGCAAAATCACTGATGCCGTCAGGTTTCCGGAGCTCCTACCGAAAATCGTGAAAATCCGACGACGACAACAGCAACGATCAACGTGCTATATTATGTCATATGATATTGTTCCCGCCGAGACGATGGTCATATCGATTACCATGCGCGTACAACAACAGGCAGTGCGGTTAAATATTTACGAGACGCCACAAAATCATAGGTCATCGAATCGTTATGACCAGGGCTAGGATTTGTATGCAATAAAAAATTGTAAAATATGCATTTTATTTACCAAAATATGCAAAAATATGCATTTTAATTTTTATAAGATAAACACAAAAATATAGTTACAAAAAAAATATTTATTTATTGAAATACATCAGTGGTTGGCTGTTTGTCTTAATATAATATAATTGAGAAATAAAATAAAATATAATTAAATATAATATAATATAATATAAATAAATTATATCTTATCTTGGATTTTATATTGACCGAAATTCTTTTATTAATTGTGTTTATCTTTCTCCGTCAAACTATTCAATCTTTAATCGCATAACTATTGTACTATAGGATTGTATTTAAAAAAATAAAATTTGTGTTTGACAAATAAACCAAGTTTTATACTTTAATCAGCAGATCTAGAATTAAATACGAAATATTAATATTAAATTATAAATATTAATTACAAAATATAGTATAAAACATGCATTTTTCGCATTCTTATAATCGAAATATGCAATAATATTCATTTTATCCAATATATGCATTAATATGCATTTTATCGAAAATATGCAAAAACATTCAAAATAAAAACTCCACCATTTATCTCATCATGAGGTGATTCGTGGACATAACTGACAAAATCGATAATCAAAAGTCGCAAAAAAACCATGCTGTTACATACAAAACCTAGCCCTGGTTATGACAAAATAGATTTTACAGCCATAGGTTTAATTGCGCACGCACGCGCGGGGGGGGAAAGGATACTTTCTTTTAAAGTATACATCAAATGAAGGTTCAAAAACTATTCAAAATAACTGTACGTTTCAACGTTTCATTGTTTCGTACACTATAATATTAATAATAATGATATTGATTAAACTAAATTTTTTCTTGGGGCGTACAATACGAGTAGCCCAGTCTCAATCTTTTATTACTCGTAAGATCAACACCTACAAATATATCTTCCTTAAAAATGTGAAATAAATTAACAACAACTTCTGTTATTATATTTATAAATCGTATGCAGTATTTATACGTTCAAATGAAACACAATACGATTATTTTAGATCACTTTCGATCACGTACTTGTGCGTATTTTATTATCTTGACATAATAATTACCCATTATGCATTATAGTATTATCAATACAAACTGGAATAAACTAAATCTTATTTAAACAATATCTTTAACTCAACATTTACTAAGGGTTCTAATTCGTGACTTTGGGGGGTGCTAAGTCATGTTATTATTAGTATTCAAAGCAATGATTACAATATGAGTAATACCATTGATTACGGAATAGTTAAACATTCTATTACCGGTGTATAATAATACAGTAACCGGTGATATCTTAGAAAAGTTGACGATTACGATCGACTAATAAACGTTATCGGATAGAAATAAAATATTGCTATGCTCATTCGTTGTACCAAAAGAAAAGTAGTACGTAGAGGTGTCAATGTGATTAATGACATTTACATTTTTGCGTACCTATAACTGATCGCGGCAACCTAGACCGTATAATATACGCATTTCATTCACGGTTACCGAGGCAGGTCTTAGAAAGTCATATTATGCTAGAAGGCCGATTCTTAGAATACCAAGTTTTACAAAAGCTATGCGTGAGAAAATAAAACTTTTAGAATGCCAACTTTAAGAAATATTTATTTTGTTCACCACAAACTCGTGCATACTTTAACGTTTAGTTTTTAATCAAACAATTTCATGTAAATTGTACTACCTATAATTTATTCATTTTAAAATCAATAAATGTTCAATGTTTTTAAAAAAAATTGTTAACAGAAAAAAATACAACAAAGTACAATTTTTAATACTATAAGATTATTAGCAGCAGTTCTCATAAATCCAACTAAATAATAATTTTAGAACATATTATCAACTATTATTTTACTGGTTCGCATTTTGATATTTTCCGTCGTAATATAATATAGATTTTCTAAAAAAGTGTCATTTTAAAACTCGACATTCTAAACCTTGATTTTCTAAGACACCCGCCCAAATCCATATACGTGTGGGTACCCATTACGAATATTATCAACCACCGATAAGAATATTTTTTTCCAATTTCGACGTGTCAAAAACATTTCCAATTCCACTCGACGAACGATGACGTTTTCATTATCACCTGAATCACTTGAAGACGGTGTTGACCACATTTCAAAGGAAAATTATAAAACGTTTAGATATAATATTAACATTTATGAAAAATAATAATGAATAAGTGTTGGGAAAAAAACTAGTCGCCAGAGTGTGCAGTTTCGTTTTTGTCATTTTTCCAATTAGTTCTAAAAGGGATCGTACAGTTTATGAAAGGGAACGTAAGTTTTTCAAACCGTTTTTCCAGGATTTTTTTTTCTTGTCACTCGTCATAGGTCAACTCGCGTTAACGTGTATGAAACGTAATTTTAACGAGTTAATAAAATCGAAAAGTTCACCTACGGACAAATAAGGCTTGTTCTTTTTTTTTAATTTATTTTTTATGAAATATAGGCCCGAGCTGCGGTGAACGTCAATGCGAAAAGTCCACACAACCGCGCTGTGCGGCGGCAGCGGACCCTCCTTCGCATAATATTACCGTCGTAGTAGCTGCACGCAGCGCACGTTACCCACACGTAACGGATTCGCGTATTACAGTAGTACAGTGTAACGCAATAACATCACGGGTGTACCGTCATTAGCTGCACATCTGCAATTGGCGTAATACGTTATCGTCCGGGACGGAAATGTGTTTGACGTGTACAGTACAATATATAAACTATATAATATGATACGAGCGGGGCGGAAAAAAATGATGAAAACAAAAGCGGTAATGGTAAACGGACGTACGCGAGGGAAAGGGGTTGGGGATGGGGGAAAAAATATATAATTAAAAGTATATAACAAGAGCCTCGGCGACGGTACTGTAATGTATAGCTGGACGTAGCCGTACGCTCTCGTACGCATACCGCGGCTCGGCGTGCGCTCTCTATATAATGGGATATTTTTTTTTGATTTCCCTTTTGCCCCGTAAACAGAGACTGCCGCTCCGGCGGCAGTCTCTCATCCCTAGCGACGGTTGCTAGGGCGCCGCCTACGTCATCATCCCTTCGATTATTGCGTTCGGCACCCGACTGCCCTCTTGGGTGTGTGTAGATATTACACATACTCGCTGTAAACGTGGTGATTTTTGTTTTCGTTTTGTCTCGCGGTTTTTCTTTTTATTCTCGATCCCCCTACCCGGCCCGCGAATAATAATAATAATGCGTACTCGAATCGTGCACACGCATCGGTGTTCCGCGGTCACGGTGTTGGCGAACAGGAGATATCGGTTTTTCATTCACAAATAAGCAAAAACGTTGACGTCGTCGTCGTCGTCGTCGTCGTCGTCGTCGTCGTCGTCGTCGTCGTCGTCGTCGTCGTCGTCGCCGCCGCCGCCGTCCCTGACGCCGCCGCCGCCGTCGTCGTCGTCGTATCCCTGTATCACAATATTCCGGTGCACACACGGCGTCTTACTGTCTCCGTTGGTCACGAACAGGAAACACCGTCGTCTGCTGCGCTACGCGGCTGCACTCATCGTCCATCCATGCGCGGTTAGACAACATCTCGTAAGTACACCGACCCGGTCATCCGCGGGCCGAAGACTTGCAACTCTCGAAAGTATCGAGTGCATAACGCACGCGCCGAGACGGGCACCGCCGAGGTGCACTCGGATGTTTTCTCGCGCGTACTTTTTAGCGCCGGTGCACCGAACGGAAACGACCGTTTTCGCGTACCGTCGACCCGCGACAATAATATTGCGCGATACGCACGATCGTCAATCTGAAAACTGGAAAAAAAAACAACAACTCCATAAACCGCTGCACGTAAACGTATCACGAGTTCTTTCTCTCGGAGAGTTAATTTATTAAGACTGTACCTGTGTACGCGCTAATTTTGTCCACTCATTAAGTGTAATCTCTTCATGTTGATCTCGCCCTCGTCTCCGTCGGGAATCCCATTAGAGTTCGGCGGGTACGCATGCACGCGTTTCTACGTTTTCTACTTTACCTCCTTGAAACGTTCATATTGTCTTAATGCGTTTGGAAACGAAATTATAATAATATTACGCATTTCGAATAATATGTGGTTTTTTTTTTTTATTCAGCCTGAAAGCTTTTATTACACCACCGATCAAAGATCTTAAGCAATAATGTCAAGCGAGAAAAAATAATTGAAAACTTCTGTGTTAATATGTTAATATTGATGTAGAGTATATAGTTATATTATTGTTTCAATTTACATAAATTTACATAAATAGACGTGTCTATCTGTAGACTCCGATCTTCTCTGTTCGAGTTCGAATTATAAGAACACTTGGAGAATGGCTCAGATGTCGTGTAATATAAAATGGCTTTTAAAAAAAAAAAAAACATTTTGACAACAATGTTTACAAAGTGTGAGACCGGTAAAAATGCAGGCGATGTTGCAGATACGGGTACTAAATTTCAAAGTGCTTAGAACTCATTATTATTCCTGGCACCGATAAAACGAACTGATACGATAAATATTTAATAATAAACCATACGAAAATGACAAAGAAAATAAAAAACAAAATTTTTAGCAGAGAACTTTCTAGTCAGTTAAATCTATGTCTATTGTTATGTATTTATGTATGTAATTCATTGATGGTATTATTTGCAGATTGAAAATAGCAATTTTCTGATGGTATATATATATATATATATACCTATATAGTGAAGTATTTAAACTCTTTCTTGCGTACAATCTGTTACTACTTAATATACGCTACTTAATGCTACTACTTAATATACGCGGGAGACCAACGAGCAGAATATTGGAAAATGACTGTTGCATTACAGCCGTAACAAGTGAAAATTACATTTCTCGATTTAAATGATTCATCTTTTATGAATATTTGTTTAAAACAACTACTTCATGAGTTACCAACTGTACGTCTTAAATATATTATAGTGAACCGCAGACGTATCTGTGAACTAATATTTTATATCCACAAACTTTTTGACGTTGACATTTATCGAAAGAAATACGGAACCCATATGAATACTGTAATAGTTATAATATTTTTGTGATGTATAATAGCTGGATATCTAAATTCTAATGTATAAGATAGCTTTAAGTTCATTCTTGTTTTCCAAACTGATGAACCTTCAATTTTGTCTAATAATAAATTACAAGTCGGTGAATCAAAAAATCACTATTTATAATAGTTTTTCAATTAGTACAATATATTTACAGTTAAAATGTTGTGAAATATGCAACTATTTTGCGAAAAATGCTCACAGAAAAATAACTAGTATTGATAATGCGCATTTAAACGCATATAATACAAAATTTTCAAAAAATCTAAAGCAAAATAAAAAATCTATCACAAGTGTTAAATTTCAATTTCTACATGACATAATATCGTATTGAATCACACTTCACAACTTTTCCAATACTAAACGTTATCAATGATGTATTTGAATAAACTTTTAATGTATATCGACCCTGCGTGTAATTGCCAATTGAAAATAAACATGTACACTATATTTATCAATAATTCGGTGTAAACGACACCCGTATTCGTGCGGACGTCATATTTAGTGTTGATGATATTCGATATCATTGTATGATTGAAACTGATTGAAACAATTTTTTCTTGGACTAGTGTAACCATATGTTTTAAGTTAAAAAAAACCATCAAATCGCAATACATGTGTACATCATATTGTTGTAAGACATACGGAAAATGTGATACAGAACATAATGATTTTTTTTTTATCTAGAACTGATATTCAATAAAAAAATTATTGTACTTAGGTTAAGTACACTTTAAGGAGCGAATAGGTAACTAAAATATCGAATACATCTAATTATGTTAGTTGTCTTTTTTTCGTGATATGTGGTTATAAACTGCGCAACATTAAGAGTTCTAGCATATTTTTTAAACCAACCTACTAAACTGTTTTGGTATTTTTCAGTACACTATACTACAACAAAATAAAAAGAAAACCGCATCTAATTTTATTTTATAACAACATTTTTACAATAATTTATTAAAATTATAAGAAAAATGAGAGAATTCTAAAATACTTTACATAATTATACAACTAGCTACTAATATGTGTTGATGACACTTCATTGTTTGCGTTAAACATTTTAGGTAGATACTTAAAACCGCTCTCGGCATACTTGGTATCCCGGTAACAGTTGTCATACTCGGATTACAATTGGCTTACGCTGATTTTTTATAATTAATATTTTGTTTTTAGTACAATTAAAAAGATAAAAAAAAAAATAAAAAAATGCTTAAAAGCGTATACTACAACAAAATAAAAAGAAAACCGCATCTAATTTTATTTTATAATAACATTTTTACAATAATTTATTAAAAAATTATAAGAAAAATGAGAGAATTCTAAAATATTTAACATAATTATACAACTAGCTACTAATATGTGTTGATGACACTTCATTGTTTGCGTTAAACATTTTAGGTAGATACTTAAAACCGCTCTCGGCATACTTGGTATTCCGGTAACAGTTGTCATACTCGGATTACAATTGGCTTACGTTGATTTTTTATAATTAATATTTTGTTTTTAGTACAGTTAAAAAGATAAAAAAAAAAATGGTTAAAAGCGTATAACTAAGTTATAAATCTGTAAAGCGTTGCTTTAAATGTTGAAAATGTAACAAATTTAAAGTACCTAATGAAATCGATTATTTTTTTCTCAAGAACAAATTTTTGACGCATAATTATCACTAACAATCAACAGTTAAGTGACCGATGTAGGGCTTGGCGCCTATTTGTAACTTTAGTTTATAATTGTTCAATTAAAAATAATTACTTGTCATTAAACTCGAATTGTGTTTAGCTGGTTACTTACCAGGAACGTAAAGTGAAAATGTTTCAAACGGGTTATTAAAAGTTTTTTGTTTAAAATAAGTTGAAAATCTTTGAAATTATTTAGAAAGCATTTAGAAGCGTGAACTATTTTGAAAATATCGACGAAAATATTACGTAGTACTCGTATAATATACCGTTACGTTAATATTACTTTAGTTGGAATAAAGAGGCTAGTGGTGACAATCTAGACGCATAGGTACGATTTAAGAGGACTCTGTAAGTACATGTTATTTTTGAATTAAATCGTTAAAATATTTTTTTACAATTATTATTCGTTCGTTTTCCAAAAGGTCCGTCGGGGAACGTTTGATACCAAAATAAAAAATAAAATATTATGTTCTTTATAGTACTTGATTGGTTTTTAAATGTTCATCCAATTATATCAAACAACCATTTTTTTTTTTTTTTTATTTATAAATGGGCTTGGGTTGCGAATGAGATTACAGTTTTAGATAGCTAATTGAAACACAAAGTTATAAATTATATCAATACATTGAAATAGTTTATAATATAATAATTAACGTAAGACTTGTTTATTTGTGCTTGGTTTCAGATTGTGCAATTGTCCTTCTAAGGCGAATTCTAAAAGGAATGATCATATACTTATTAGATATTTCAATAGTGTTAATGAGTATTTTACAAGGTAAATATAAACGTTTTGTCCTCAACATTTTACAAACACTGTTATTTTTATTTAGCATGATAAGTACCTATGTTCATACTTTCGGTACATTGGTTTTGTTTTTTTTTTTTCGTACAACTATATTTTATTACAATATTATAATATACGTGTGTCATTATTTCAGGTACATCGTGTATAAATTGCTTTAAATGTTCTTCGTTGAATGGAAGTAATGCGAACTGCGAAGACCCTTTCAACCCAGCGATGTCCTCGTACATAGAGAAATGCATGGTGCCGAAAAGAGGTCACGTGGGAATGTTTCCGGCAAACTTTTGTACAAAAATAATTGGAAAAAACGGTGAGTATAACACCATCAACTGTCGATGGTCACAACGTGTGTTACTGTTTGAACTGTACCATTCTAACCGGTAATTCGTTTACACAACGTGTTTTCGATACCGCGAACTGTAATGGTGTGTTCGACTGGAGCGCGAGTGCAGAAAATTTAACGTTTTAACTATATGTCATCCGGATAATAATTGATCTTTTGCGTGATCGCGCATGCAGTAATGCTTGGTGTGCATTATGGTGTGCAGTCGGTGTGACGACCGAAAAAATTGATTGGAAAGTCTTTGACGAGCTCAAAACGAATAACACACGGAAACCATGTGGCTCGTTTTTTCAATCATAGACGCACGTTTGAATCAATCACTTGATATTGGTATAATGCTGAGCTGTTTACGCATCATGCATACTATACGATGTATAGAATTAGAAACGATAATAGTTTATAAACCGTCTCATTCAAAAACGTAGAGACTGCTAAATAATAATGTATAGTTGTTGGTCGATTTTTTTTTCTGGTGAGTTTGAACACTTATTTATATTTACTATAACAGTATAAAAATATTATAATCTACTTTTTCAAAACTTTAATTAAAATATAAATCCGAATTAAATGATAAATTTGAGTTCAGGTAATGTTTTCAACACGATCACGTTCATATAGTTAAAAAAAAATTTATTGAAGCATCTCAGTTTGAAATATGCATAGTTAATATGTTTATTGAATAAAAAACGAATTTTTCATAAGTTTTTATTTAGTCGTGCACATTGCAGACCAACTTATGAATGCGTCTCGTGCGACATAGAATCAGACACATTAAATTTTATTTTGCGTATTATTGCATATTTAGGGATTCTTATGAATAACTGCATATATGAAGAAAAAAAACTGGAAGCAAATGTGCTATTTCGACTACAAAATAAGTTATAAGATAAAAATAAAACCATTGATAGGCATTGTTAGCTTCACAAATAATGTAAACGAGAAAATATGAAACGTGTAGTTTGAAGTTAATCTAATTTTTACTAATTACTCGACTTCACCAATTATACGTTTATTAATTGTTTTTACGACCGATAATCGCGATTGAGCGGTGATGCCGATCGGGGCATAGTAATTTAATATTATAAAATCTTTGTTTTAATGCATATTACCACGGGTGGACTGCATTATTAACGACTTATTTTAGTCTTAAAACGCGTTTTATTCTCACTAAAAATGCCCAAAGTTAAATGTTCCAACGCTGCTCGACTGCACAGATTTGTTCTAAAGTAGGAGGAGGATGTATTTTCAATAGATAGTTTAGAGCTATTGCGTAAAGTATTTGAAATGAAAACTGGATAGGAAACAAAATTTACTTCTCAGCAACATATTGTGAGTGTAAGACATAATACATTTTTTTAATATTTTTTGAGTTAAAAATCGTATTTATCAATTTGGAGTATATTTTTAATTCAAAATACAACTATAAAATGTCATATTTGATTTTTTAATGTTTGATATTTATCGGGAAAATGAGCATGCATTATTTTATGTTTTTGAGGTCATAACCATTAACCTTATCATCAGTTTGAAATGAAAATTTTAAAAATACACTTTACGCATATGATTAGTTGTATTTTAAAAATATACTACATATCTGATTAGTTATTGAGTTATAAAAATATTATCTATCTTGTTAGTTGCAGTGTCATAGAGTATATTTTCAATTGATATTTATGATATTTATATCGTCTTATTTTCGTACGCGGGTTATTTATTACTGCTAAATTTATTTGGCGCGCGTGTTGTATCTTGCGAGTTGTTCGATAACTCATCTTACTAGCTCAATACAAACGTATCATCGGTATTTTTGTTGTTCCTGAATAAAACAGAAATTATTTTGATTCACAACATAGTACATTTAAAGATATTGATGAAGTATGTAAATAGCATATTTTATTTTAAAGCGTTTTAAAAAAATCTAATACGGCGTTTAAGGTAGGCATTTGTGGTGCATACATGTCGGCCAATTTTTTCGCAAGGTATCGTTTTATCAACATCGTTAGTACCAGTGTAACGAGTGTAAACGGCTTAAAATAGAAAAAAATTGTTCCAATTTTTACGTACAAACATTTTAACTGTGTATTGAAATATGTACTTTTTGAAATACCTTTATTTTTTTTGCACCCTAGGTTGCTATACGTTTGAGTTATGATTTATATCGTCATACTTCAAACCGAACTATTAATAATAAATTGTTCATCTGATGTAGGTATTTGCTTCGTGTTTGCATTTTATTGCGTTGAAAGCTTGCAGTAGCCAAAACGATGTACATATTACGTTCCGATCACTCAAGTCATTGCGCTGGATTTTAGTGTGTTCCAAGAACGAAATCAAATTATATTTAGGAAAAAATGGAAATATTTTTAGATTTATTGTTAACAAGTCGAATTGTTTTCGACGAGATTCGTGGTTATTCTCTTCGGACTTTTGGACATTTTTTTTAATAATATCAAACAGGTTCTAATGGTTGAAAAATAATAGTCTATTAGGGAATGTACGTTTTTTTGGAAAAGTGAACGTTACATACAATATACGGCGTATAGGTTTTCATATTTTATATTTTTTATCCGATGGCTTATTGTATTTTCTTTTCTCTTTAAACCTCAGATCATGTACTTTTTTGCGCAAGTTGAAAAACTACATGCGCATTAGTCTAGGGCTCGGAAGTTCTATGAGTTGCATATTGTTCTTTATGCTCTCGCTTTATAGCTGACCTAGCTAGAAATCCGGGCTATACAATGGTGAGTTTAAGAATAGAAAGTTTAAAATGCATTTTTTGGATATTTCGTCAATAATAGCGAAAAAATTACATATTTCTTGATTTTTATACGCATGAATATTATCTAAAAATATTGATTTTTTTCTTTCCTAAAATGTATTATAAATATTGTTGAATATAAAACTCATCACTATTTAACGGAGGTATTTTTATTGTTGTCGTCGCAATTAATTAAACGACAACGTTGTACACGTGTAACATTTTATATTTCAAATACTACGAGTTTATTTTCCATATTTTGTTTTTGAGTATATCAACAAAAGTGTTAGTCAATGCAATTTTAACATTTTTTTTTCGTGCATATTTTTTATAATGTTTTCGTGCACGTTTCGCGTTTTTATCTCCTATATCTTCCGAGCACCAAACAAACCATTGGAGATTATAAAAATGCCATTTCCCGTTTGTGTTTGCATCTTGCCCGACCGCCTGCACATAATGTAACGCGCAGTGGTGTATTTATACATTTTTCACGTAGGGCTCCAAGTAATTTACCGAAGCTCTGTCCCAACGCCACTAGCTGCACATTCATATACGAGTAGGTAATTCAATTCTTTACGATGTATTAAAAAAACATTTCTGGTCACATAGAAAACACAAAACCATTTCATAGGATTGTATCACAACATTCATAGCATAAGATTTTATCTCCTAGAACTTCATGCGAGATCATTTATGGTTTCATCCACATCTAGGTGTCCACATCTAGGTGAATGGAAATCATTTCTAGAGCATATAGCTTTACCTGATAAGACGAACAATTATATTTTAAATACTTCCGAGATGATTGATAGATTACTTCATTCATTGTTAATTTAAGATATGTCTTCAATATTTTTAACGAAAACTATTAGAACTTTACCGGGCATCCGGCAGTTTTCCTACAGAATTGGTGCAATGTCACCTGTGGCAGTTCCCCGAGATAACGGAGATAACCGTGACAAATATTAGCCTAGAAGGATTATTTCATTACCACCACTGCACCTTTTTGATTTTTTTTTTATGATTACAAAAAAAAAAATGAAAATATCACCGGGTTATAAGTTGATAGATTTTGATAAATATTTAGATAAGTATAAACGAGGCCAATGGGTGGGAGGATCCGGACCCCTTGGACCCCCTCACCCCTGTAAATACGTCACTGATATGCGCGTGTCTTGTGTTGCAGTATTGACCCACGAAGTGATGGTCATCCGACAATGCGCCATGAAAACCATGGACTCGCAGTGCGGCGAATTCAAATACCAAGACCACACCATGAACGGTTGTATTCTCACGTGTGACTTTGACGGTTGCAACTCGGGTCACAATCATAAGCCGAGTGCAATAATGACGCACGTTACGCTATCTGCACTCTTGTTAGCACTGACATCGTACTATATCAATAGAACTATTGAATGTTTTCAAGTTACTTAGAATAACGGTTTGGTGCAAAAATCAAACATAGCTTTTCAATGTGTATTTTATAATATTGTTAAGTAATTCATTATTCATTCTTAAATTGTTATGATATTATTATTATTATTATTATTATGATTATTATGATTATGATTATTATTATTATTTATACCATTATTATCATTATTATTATTATTATTATTATTACATATGCATACAAGTTAAAACATAGGGACGGTGATATCACGTAACCTCATTATAATATCTTTATATTCTTTTTTTTTTTTTAACTATTACAAAATACAATACAACTATGTGTTCTTAATATTGTTCTTCCCGATTCCCGTTATTTATCTATTATCTATATTTATCTACCATAGTTAATAATATTATAAAAAAAAAAAAAAAAAAGAAATGCAGCGGTTAAAATCGTATTTTATAGACTTCAGAGGAATGAAGTGTAAAGTGTCATTATGTATAACATTTTTTGTACTCACTATTTCGGAATATTCTATAATTAACCTGTATAGGTATTATACTTAATATTTTGGTTCACAATATTATATACAAGCTTCTTCATAATATTATACTTCTCTTTTGTTGAGTTTCAATATTTTTCTTTTTTTTTTTACTTGTTTTTTTGCTTAATTTATTACAAATAATTACGGTTATGCTATTTAATATATAAGTTTAGACATTTAAGTAAATCAACGCTGTGATTATTTTGATCTAAATTGTAAACATTTAATTACCTGGTTGGAGGATAAATTGTTATTGAATCGAGCAAATTATTATTTTAAATTATAATATAGTTTACATTTGTTAACTATAATGTAGTGAATATTGTGTCCAAAATCAAAAATAGAGGTATATCTACGTAGTATTTAATTGCTAATAAAATTATTTACTTTCATAGTTTATCCTATGAACTCTTTGGAAATGTTATACTACAGTTGTTTATAATTAAAGTTATTTTATTTGTTTACTGTATTTCGCTATTTATTTGTTGGTACTCGACGATAGCTAATAATGACGCCGGTTTGCTGTAGAAACGGAGGAAAGTTTCACGACTTACAAACTGATGTTTAACCTTTAACTGTAAACACGCATTAATATTTGTAATAACCACCGGCAACCCTGATTCGATATTAGATATGCCTAGTTGATATTGTTTCCGCCCAAATACCGTGTTTGCGCCTTTACAGGAAAACATTGATTGCGCCTGTAGTAAACCCATGCGTAGTATGTTTTATGCGTAGTAAGCGTTTACTACTAGTGTGGCCTATGATAGTGAGATTGGAACGACCCTCAGTATTATGGAAACTACGACCGCTAATTAACAGATTAAAGTAAGAATAGCCAAAATACGAGTACGTATTACGCAATATTCCAAAGTCATACCTAATAGGTGTCAGCACAATCATAGATTGTACCAAAGGTAACTATTCCCTGTCCATATCCCAAAGTCACGCCATGTACAAAAGTTAGTATAAATACGAGTAGTGTTCAAGATGTAAGTTAGATGTAAAACCCAGTTGTAACTACCATATGCTTCTCGTTGCCTACCAAAGTAACATCGCCGGAAGCCGCTAAGGTCTCTTTCCCGAATGCTGTCACAATAAATATTTAAAGTGTAAAAATAAAGTGTAAATTTTTATAAGTTTAAAAAGTATTCTTTTTAATTTTACAATACATCTCCGTACGAAGTAGCGCTGTACAAATATACGTTAGTGTCGTCATAAAATATAGTTGTGACTGACCGCGACAGATAGGCGTTTCGCGCATACGAGTCGGGTCACTACACGCCAAATAAAATACAATTACGTTGAAATACTTGTTTGCGCCCGGTTATATTAATGATCAATAAATTTGGCAACATTGCAGTTAAACTTTTATTTCTCATCACAATTTTTTCAGACTTCGAACTGACGAATAAAATATATTATAACTGTGCAGGTGTGGTTAAAAGTTAGGCTGCACTGCTATGTTACGTATTTTTTCTGGTTGTGACGAACATTTGATTTTTTGTGATTAGTCATTAGTCATTAGTAGGGCCCGGATTTAAATGCACTTAAAACTATACAGATATGCTCTAAAAAATAGCCAAAAATGCCTTTAAAAAATGCATTTTACCACAAAAATGACCTTAAAAATGCCCTTAAAAATACAATTTACCACAAAAATGACCTTAAAAATGCCATACATTTTTTTTTATACAAATATTACAAATATATAATTTTTTTCAGCCGCGACTTTAATATTGCAAATTTTACAAAGTAAAATAGTCCCATCGGTTGTAAAGACGTCTCTTCCGAATTCGTTTACGTAGTCACGCAAGCGAGAAGTAGATGATTTTATTTTTTATATTTATTATTAATGACTCATTACTGTCTATACTCAGTATAATATAAATTTTCGTATACTTTTGGTCACTTTAACTTTACTACTTGCACCTTGCTACTAACTATTTCTATAAAGTTAATCGGTGATGTAGATGTATCTGTTCATTTTTGTATCGAGATAATAACGTTTATCTACAGAAGAGACGCAACGTTAGTAATTATATTTTTTTTCTCCAAAGCAGGAAACCTGTAAATTTCAATAGGAAAGCCATATATTTTTGCGTAAAACTACAACACTAGTAAAACGAGTATAGTAAAACACAGAGCGTTTGTATTAGGAAAATTATTTTATTTTTAATATAAAAAATGATAGTAGAAAAACACAAATGTTTTCTATGTACCTATATATTATTCGGATCCGCAATTCTGTTTCAAAACATCTGGTTTTATATAATATGAATGGAACTTTTTACACGAATTGTTTATGTTACCGATCCTTTGTTATAAGAATGGCTTTATATACTCGTACAGAGACTCCCAACTGAGTTTTCTCATTGTTCCATATTTTGTTCATATTAGAATTTTTATTTATTGTCGATCACCGCGGTGTGGCAGCGATAATGATTTCATTCAGGTACTTATTTTTGTATAATTTCTATTTTGAATTATTTTTATGGAGTTTTACAGTATTTTAAAGGACAATACGCCGCCGACGACGAGACTGACGAAGACGTCGCTGTGGTCCGAAAAACAGATAACACGGATGTCAAATTATATTATTAGGAAATACCTAACACAGAACACATTTTTTCAAAGCGGGACATCATTAGGTTCTTTTTGGAGAGCGGGACTCTCAAAAATAAAAAAATTATTAAGTTGTTGCCAAATTTAATTGGTTGTTAATGCTATTGGGCGCAAACAAATAATTTACTACAAGTGTATTTCATCAAGCGCAATCAAGGTTTTTCGATTTGGGCGCTAACACAGTCCACCCTTAATGTTGCCGTGTAGAGCAGTGGGCGCCACCGAATTTCGAGCAACAAGAGAGTCTAGAAGGGTTAGCTTTGCAAAATAATACATTTCATTTATCGCAATATGGTGGATGTATACATTTTTATAGTTTTGTGTACTCAGTACAGACTTTTTTTTCATTACTGAAACAGGTGATCAATGGGTTAGAAATTGAGGTGGGACGAGGGGGACCGAAGTTTGGACCACCCCGATGTAGAGTTGAAATATTACCAAGGTATGTTAATCCGAATTAATTCGTACACTTACAAGAATACGAAAGTCCGCGCACTCATTGAAGTCCTAGGCCGTGAGTGATCTTATTAGGTAGCAATAAAAATATTAATCGTCAATATAATACAAGCATACTATGTAAACGTATTATTGCGGAAAACTTTACGTAGAGTTTCGTCGAACATATTACGCACCTACATGTAGGGGTGGATCCGATCAAAATCAGAGGAATAGGGTGTAATTTAAAAATTCAAAAGACACACATCTAAGATAATACGTTACCCGGCCTACGTACCACTTTCACATTACGATTACATTATTTTAATTAATTTTTAAGGCACTCATATTTGAAGCCGTTAGGTGCTGGCACGTCTAGCAATAAATCTCCGAATTTTAATGGGTTTTTTATTATTCAGTGGACGGATCGGCGGTCGATCCTCCTTCCCCCCAGATCCACCCCGGATTACAGGTTTCACCGGAATGCGTACCGTGGCGTCATGCTGGTATTGAAATATTATACGGCCTCACTTTATCGTCGTCGCGTCTTCTGTAGTCACATCGTTATCTAAGTATTAAAAACAGGCTCGAGTCGAGTTAGCTAGGCTATATAGGCGTACAACGATAATTATTCTATAGTTTATACACATGCACACGACGTATGTACAATGCATATATTGAGAATAATGTCGCACACGGCTCGACTTCGGTACCTTGCCGTGGTGCATTATTACGTAACGAAGACGTGAATTCTCATTCTCCCCAAAAGGATCCCCCATGCTGCGCTGACATTCCCGTGCTATCGTGATCGATCTATTCATATAATATTAACATCCTGCACTACGCGCGTCGTATACTATGTTCTCGACTGCAACGGCGGACGGTGGTCCTTACACGAAATAACCTCTTGTAACCGGTTTACATATATATTATATATATAACGTATACGCGTGTTTATATACATTATGTATACACGCGTGGTGTGTATACATGTACCTGTATAGTATGCCTATACGACGGACGAAGATTAAATAAAATATATTTGATAAAGATAATATGCATTGAGTATAAAAGGTTTAAGTTATACGCAGGAAAGACGAAAAACCCGTTTGGAAAAACACCGCGGCACGGCCAGCGAGCGCGTGTATCGCTACGGGTCTCTAGGATTCCACGGGTAATTTATGCGCCTAAAATCGAACACAACAAATAGCCTACTAATGTACTATACCTCCTAATCGGATTCGATACGATGAAATCGACTTCGGTGAAATGGAAAAAACATGTAATCGACTGACGTGGTGATAAAATACGGCCGCGACTGACGTGCAGTGATGTCCGAGATAATGGTGGGATATTTATTCGGGATACTCAAAAACGTAGGCCGATAGATTGTTGATTTTATTATTATTATTATTATAATTTTTATTTTAATCAACTACCGCCTATGCACAATGATAAATAACCACGGCATTTAATCTGTCCGTCAAATCGCGCACGATGCGACTCGCGTACCCGTGTTATGTGAAAATCAATAATGAAACGAACGTACTCGTGTGGTTCAAGCGAGTGTCAGTGCCCACGCACGGTTAGCATAATAATTGTACATGCGTAAATTGACTGTAACGCGTGTCGTTGAAATCGTATGCCTGCGTGCGTGTCTACCGAAACGAAAATACATTTGTACACGAACTCGATGTGTCAATATCGTGGTGAACGTGTTACAGAAAAAAAAAAACTCGTGTGCACGTGAAAACATTTTGAACAAGACGAACGATTGTTCGGGGTCGATGCGAACAGAAGAGAATAATATGGTAGTGTACGGATAATATATGGGGACGAAAAAAGTCGCTGGCTGGTGGTCACAATAGCCACAATGATCTTTCAACAAAGGCTGTAAATAACAAGAAGAGCAGATGTAGTAAGGTAAACATTATTGACATCGATGGTGTTAAAGTGGGAAAAATGTTGAGGGGCACTATATCTGTCAAAAATTGAGGAAAATAAGTCCAAGTCTAACTAAACTATTTTAGGAAGCTCATCAGGTGTTAACCTCCGGGATTTTTCTTTTTCACACATTTGTTCACAAAAAGTTTATGTTTAATAGGATATAAAAACAAATTTTTCTTCTCAAGAAAAATGATTCTATACACATGCTTGCTTAGTAAAATAAATTCTAGTCCACAGTTTGAAAAGTAAAAAAAAAAAATGCATTTTAAACTTTACAAAAGTTGGACCGGAACGCGGGAGCGGCGAAAAGACAGTTTGACTTATTGAATGTGCTCGGACACTTGCCGACAGATTAAACGAGTGGATGCAGCCACCTGCATCTCGGGCATAGACGAGGAGAATGTGACGGACAATCGATTTCACGGTACGGGTATGCAAGTCAACCCAGGAGCGCAAAGTTATAAATAAAAATAGGATAAGTAAATCACAGCTTATGAAACAAAGTTAAATTTTAAAAAAAATTTAGGAATAAAATAATATAATACTATGGTTTTATGACTTTTAAATGTGTACTATATTTTCATAATAATTTTTTTATAATGTATTAAGTCAAGTTTTCTTTGCTTTTTTTAGAAAATCTATCTAATAAATTTTTAATTTTATTTTCACTGTCAATATTTATATATTGCTGAATATGCACATAAGTGCCAAACACTGTTAAAACTTTATTTTCCCATCCATTGCCTTTTAACCAAGTTTTAAGTAGCCGTAAAAAAGAAAATTGTTTTTCTGATTTTTGGGGGGTTGCCCCCTTTCCCCCCCTTGGATCCGCGCCTGGATCGACCAGTACGAATTTGAGGCGCAGCACAACGTGTCGATAGAGCGGAAACGGCCACCGCAGAACCGCCCACGTCACTGGATCGTTGTGCAATAATATTATAAGCTATAATAATAATAATAATAATAATAATGATAATTACAATAATAATATATAACTGTAATATAGTAGAAATAAACAAACCGATTCGAGCTGTACAGAAAAACAATAGTAACGCTCTTAGTGTCTCGAAGAATGTTAGGAATAACGTTGCGAGTCATAAAACACTAGTTAATAATAATGTTATATAAAATTAAATAATGTAATTTCACAATAAAAAAAATAATGTACCTACCTAATAAACATTTTCATTAATACTAGATGTATTGGGTCTTGGAACTACTATATCATCCTGAGTATCTCACACTTTATAACTACGAATTATATTTTTATATCAAATTTAAACTTTATTTTTATTATAAAATAAAATATGGTACGATTAGTTTTTCAGTTCCCTATTTTCGCAGAAATAATTTGGCATTCTTATCATAAAGAAATTTATATTTGTCTTCTATCATCAACAACTCAAAAAATATTTATTTATAAACACAACTAAACAAGTGTAATAGCAATAGGTAACTATTTCTTTAAACATGACCGTAGAGCCCGGGTACCATATATCATTAGACATAGCGTCAATTAAATTAACCTACGAATGTACATTCGTCATTCACCATAATATATTTCTTATCGGTATACTATTCAAATTTTCGTATAATAATATATTGACATATTGTACGCTGTACTTTAGTGACCAATGCCTTAAAGCGTTCCCCCTGACTTTTTAGACTTCAATTAAAGAGGACGCAAGGTCTTACCTTAAATAAGAAGGGATTCTCTGTCCTCCTCCGCCCTCCCACCCCGCTTTAAAGCTGATTGACGAGAAACATCGGGTACTTATTGGACCCAATATTGGAAGGTGACCCAATATACATGCATAAAAACAAAAGGCTAACAAGAAAAATATGATCTAGACATGACACGGAGGCGACCCTGATTTTGTACGGTAAATGAATAATAACGAAACCTAACCACGGCCATTCGTACAGCGTTCGTTATAGATCGCTTGTATTTCGCTAATTATGAAAAATTCACGGATCAATTTGGCTCCAACTCGTAGGCAATTAATAATTTAACAAAAGAAAAAAAAATGAACACGAACACAAATAGAATTTTGTGTTGTCTATGCTTCATTTTTGATAATTCATAGAGAAAATTATTTTAATTTAGTTGTTGACTACAAGTGAAAAATAGTTGCGTGATCCGTCAGAACCGTCTTGATGGATACACGAAACAAATATCTGGTATGTTAATACGTTAATATATTGGGATTTTTTAATGTAGGTACTATTATTATTTTATTATTATATTTTTTGTACTCAATGTCTTGTGGTAATATCAACTTTTCTATTTCAAAATATGGAAACACCTTTTCTTTTTTCTGATTTCTTCAAGGACATAGTGCAGTTTCATTGATTTGTACTAAATAATTATTATTAATTTATGCTATTATTATGTAATTTTTCTCATTTTATTCAATCGACAGATGCAACCGCTTCAGAGAAACAATGTGAATTTAACAATAAATGCTTATCACGCTACACTAATTACACAAAAGGAAAATATCAAAATACCTACTACCTAATTATTTTACACTTTTCCCACGTAACTTAAAATTTAAACCATTCCTAAAGCACTGGTCCAAATGTTAACTCTTCTACTTCAGCAATTGACCAAATCATTACTCGAAGAAATAAAAATGAAATAAGATAATGATCCCATTTGAAAAACAAAAGTTGATATGGATGGTTATTAAGAGGAATACAGCAAAACATCCAATTTTACTGACAAATATAGTCGTGTGGTATGCAAAATGCATATAATGTTATGTTTTCCATAAAAAAAGAATTCGAAAAAAACGTTTATTTCTAAAGGGCAACAAAAAGGGGCGAGCAAAAAAATCACCCTTTGTATTGCGTTTCGCGTCTAATGCCATTGTGCGTGTGTTCGACGCGGCCGAAATGCGTAGTCATTACCCGGAATACTGTTCCAAAAAAGATGTACACGCATACAATAGATTCGTATAATCGATAAGCGCGAGGGAGCGCTGTGAGTGTCGATGTTTTTCGAAAACCGTAATGCGTCAGCGTGCACACTCGGACGACCACCAGATGAACGAGTCCTGTGATTGGACGGATCGCTATCCCCTCGTAGCCGCATCGAAATCACCGGTGCACCGGCACCGCTCGCCGTCATCCGTTTTAGTTGCACTCGTCACGTTCGTCCGTCACGTCTACCGCCGTCCATTCCGTCCGCGTTCTTCCCGCACGTGCGGTATTTTAACTCTTAAATTGTTCAGCTCGCCGGCATAACGTTCGCGTTTAAGTCGAACAGCTTACAATCGGCTTACCTGGACAAGCCGGTGACCGGGGTGACCTCGGCCGAATTGGAAAACGAGACTATATCATGCGGTGTCAGTACTACGCAAGGCTGGCGTGCCATACAGGAGGTAATGATTTACACATTGAACGCGTATCGTTATGATTAGGGGCGCGCAAAATCCATTGTTAAAATCAATTTTTCTCAGAACCCCCCCCACAAGTAGTTATAATAATTTTTTATCCGAGGGACTTGCACGGAAAACTAGGTTTTTCGAAAGAATTCGATTTTCGAGTGCGGCCCAGAGCACATTTGTGACACATGGCCGCACGCCACTGATTGTAATAAATTACGTATCATATACTACCTCTACGCACCAATGATTATTACACGTGGGCGCGCGCGTGCAGGACATCGCGCTTCGGATGCAGCTGACCGACGGAGGATCTTTGGTATTGCTAAAAAATAGTTATTACACTTGAGTGCGCTCGAAAGATGATGAATGCGAGGAGTGAACGATTGAAATTAAAAATGATCGTATGCGCGTATATAAGATTAATATTGGTCAGCCGATATTTTTTTATTTTTTTTTATTATAACAAAACTACTTTTGTTTGTAAGATATAAAATATAATAATACATTATGTTTTGCGTTCGGTCTCATGGGCAAAATACACACCATTGTGCCCACCGCAGGAACTATACTTGGTTATTGTTCTTCTATACCTGTGTTTTAAAACCTTTTTTTCGTTTACGTATTTCTTGAACCATTCACCAGAGCTTCCGACCTTTTTCATGACTTTATTTTTATTTTTATTTTTTTGCTTTCTTCTATCATTATTTATAATTGTCAAGTATTACTATACAGTGTATATATTATACACGAACTACAATCACATACATTATAAAGACAAAATAAAGAACATAATTTTTTATTTATGTTGTATTTTGAAACGATGAATTTAAATTAATTGAACAATTTTTGTCTGTGTGACAATAGTTTTTCATTTTTAATAACATATACTTACGAAACTAACCGCTCAACTATATTACATTTTTCCACCATCACCCCGTATTTATTTATTTTTTTTCGTACACCCAAGGACATGCGAGTATCACAGATCGGGAAACGGTGTGTTTAACGGTAACGAGTGTACCGAGTCCCACAGACGTTGCGCGAAATGTATTTCCAAGCGCACAGCGTGAGCAACGGTCGGTGCAGATGAACTTTAGTGTGTTGCGCAGCACTTTGACGATAATATTTGGTACTTACAGCTATTGTTATTTTTATTTTTTCAGGATGCTCATTTCTGCCTTTTGGATTACGACGAGAATATTTCGCTGTTCGGCGTGTTTGATGGACACGGCGGCCCCGAGGTGGCACTGTGCGCGGCTGAAAAGCTACCCGGGTTGATCAAAAACGACTTGTACCACGCTGGCGATTATGAGGGTGCTTTGAAAAAAGCGTTCATGGATTATGACGAATATCTTCTAACCATGGATGGTTATAAAAGGATGAAAGCGCTCCACGGAAACCCCGAAAGGCATAACAGTAAGTAAACCGTTATTTGAAATATACAAATTCATATTGTTCCACGTGCACGCGTAATACATTAATTCGTCGACGGACGTTGTGGGTTAAGGGTAGTCAACGCGATGTTTTTATCATTACGTCCCTTGCTAGCGTCCTGATAAAACAACATCACATTTTGTACAATTTTTTTGGACAAAAATTCTTTTATCGTTTTCCACTCGTTGCTGTTGATGACGATCGCCGGGGACACATGTCTAATATAAGCCCGTCGTCTACCGCGGTATGACCAATATTGACCGAAAAAAAAAAATTAAAGATGCGTATTCAATGTATAGTTTCAAAATCCGTATCGATTCGTATAGTGCCCGCTGTTAAGAGTCGCGGTAACTACGATATCACGTATCTACCTATGCATTTACACCGGGGATGATTGATACTATATTATTCTAATGTTGATATATATTACAAATTACTTTTATTAAAATATTTAATATTCATTATACATTTATTTATTGTATGATAATATCCTCTTCGTCTCGCGTTAATCACGGATGAAAATATAGATGGGCGGTGATGACGCCGAGTTCGAAATGTCAAGGCCACCACCGGTTATCGATGATTCGGGCGGCATCCTTAATATTAATATCCGTGTAATATAAACACGGCGATCGCAAGATGGCAAGAAAACTTCCTTTCCGGTGTGACCGTTCATACCGGAATTGAACAAAATAATAGTAATAGATTTTATAATCATAAACATATAATTATAATTAACAAATATTTTAATTAACATATTGATAAAAATATGGATCACCTCCCAAGTTTTTTTTAAATACGCGGAAATTATCTCTACTTTTAGGCGGGGAAACCTCCGAATAGCGGACATCTAATTTATTCTAGAATTAAAAATGATGCAACATACGTATATTAATATGTATATTAATTTATGTTAATGTAAAATAAGACCTCTGAGTAGCGGACACCATTGGTCACCAAAATTACGCGTGTTCTTCGCCTGTTGGCGGGTGCACGCGAGCACGATTATCTTAATTAATATTATGTACTTAAATAATACGCCCGTGGCAATCGTTTTCACGCGCACTACTTTTCACACTTATTATTTTTCCCGAGTTTTATTTCTAACTCGGCTGCGTCATGTTATACAGTACGCACAACATAGTACTAATTTGAATCCACCGCGGTGTTATTTAGGTCGCGCGTGTTCTTTTTAATTATGTGTACACTTCGCGTACAATGATACATTACGCCTAATGTAATGGTACACACGCCTAAGGACATGCGGCATGATAGCACTACTGAATTGTAACGAACCACGTTATGTTCGTACCTAATTGTTGTATTTTATTGTTTTCCTTAGAGAAGGGCGACGAAGCTAACGACAAGTATTCCAGCGAAACCTCGGTAATGAATTATTTATTTATTATTAGTTTTTTGTTTTTTTTTTTTTGTTTATAAATTTTTTAATGTCGTTCATTAAAATTATGCGACGAATTGAAACTATTAGTAATTGCAATAACGATTTTTTTTTATTTGGTGGTGGGAGGGGATGAAATTAATCTATGTTACCGGGTGATGTTGTCCCACGTGTGTTGGTACCAATACGAGGTCAAATATACGAGTATACGTATCATACGATACGAAGTTGTTGACGATGTGTTTAATCTGTTTTCAAGTGCGGATACGCTAGTGGTGCTACAGCAGTGGTGGTGTTGTTGGTGAACTCTAGTAAGATGTACGTGGCCCACGTCGGAGATTCGGCTTGCATCGTTTCCGATCATCACGTCCGATGCTCATTTGTGACCAAAGACCACAGTCCCAAGTACGAGCCGGAACTGTCGAGGATCCAGGCGGCCGGCGGAATAGTGGCCAACGGGAGGGTGAATCACGATCTTAGCACGTCCAGATCCTTGGGTAAAGTCTCGCAGTGTCACTTCCGCGCAGTAGTCGCACCGGCGTGCGGCGACTACGCGACTTGACAACATAACGTATTATTATCGCTACTATTATTATTGTCGACGTAACGTGCCGTTTTCTCCCGACGCCCCTCGGGTGTAGGCGATCACTTGTACAAGGGGGACGGCTCGCTTTCGGCCACCGAGCAGATCATCATCGGTATGCCCGAAGTTGAAGTCCACGACATACAACCGGACTACGGCAGATACATATTGATTGCTAGCAGTGGCGTGTGGAGCGCGATGTCCAGGAACGGGGTCGCCGTCACCATTTCCGAGTACATCCTGTCTCCGAAGATAAAGATGTCGGCCATTTGTCGTCGCGTAAGTGTACTCGCTTGATTGGCAGTCATTTTACAGGGTCGTATTTAAGGTTTTGCCGCCCCTCCGCCAGAGATATGTCCACGACATGTAGAACAATTCAAATAAATGTAAAACGGGTTTCCCGAATTACAAGCCTTCAACAGTTCAATTAATACGCGCAGCACGAGTTAAACATGAAAGATGAATTATATAATATTTTAATCGTTAACGAATTACACGTTACAAATTATTATAATTTTTTTTCCAATCCCTAAAATATGCCGAGAGGGGATATCACCTCCCCCCCTCCAACTATTATTAAAATACGACCCTATAACGGTTTTCGTTCCGCGTACATACAAGGCATGACTAAACCGACTGTACTTTCTCGTTTTTAGTTAATCGGCAGATGCGTGGCGCCCACTAAAACAGCTTGCAACGGCCGCGGCTTGGAGAACATGACGTGCATCCTCATAAAGTTCAAGATGCCCCGCGTCAAGGATTGTGAAGTGTCGTTCGAAGGGCTCTTGTTGTAATGATTATTCCGTAGCCGACAGAGTTGTTGGTCCAAACATTTGTGCGTTGTTATTGTTATTGGACTGCCGCGACTTGTATCGTAATATTACTATTTTTTCATTTTATACTTTATTAAATCAATATAATTATATTATAAATCTCATAATCATTAAATAGATTAAGTATATTATATGACATGTTAAACGGGGACTGGTGGAATTATTTTTTCTGTTTCATGTTTATATAATTATAATTCACGTTAAAAAACTATTTTTGAAAATTAAGATGATAAGTTTTTTTAAAAATAAGATATTCTATAGGATTTTTTTTTTTTTAATAAAACTGCTTTTATTGGAAACAATTTTATTTTTATTTGCTTTCGTTTACTCATATTCAGTCTTTCACCTTTTACAGCGACGAGTCATTCTCGCGCTTTTGTCTGCTCGGTCTGTATTATGTGTGTGTCTCTCGAGCGCTCCAGGTAAATGAATTCGTAAGAATTTTAACGTGTGAAAATGAGCTGCACGTATATCGAAAAGTTGACTCAACAGCAACTAAAGAACGATAAGAGTACTACCCTTTACTTATGAGAAATAATACGTCCCAAGAAGAGCGTGCAAATGGAAGTATTACAATAACGTTGCGAAACAAATATATTTTGTAATAATTTCATTTGTTCTCGGTTGGTGTACGAAACAAACGCGTGTGACTATAGTCGTCTCCAACGACGGTTTCTTCTACTTGGGTACAGATTAAAATATCGACACGGTCCCACGTCGGTGACACGTGCGGTGTGGTCGTGTGCACGGAAAAATCTCGAGTGAAAAAATGCGAATCGCCGCGGCGCGGCGGCACGGGTCTTGAACCCGCGACCCCACGCGCCGGATTCCCGCGAGCAATCACTAGGCTACCCCGTCGTCCTTCGGGGCGGTGAATCGGTCACGCTGCTGAACGGGTGGTTCGAGTCGACGCCGCGGGGGAGCCATTCGACACGGTCCCACGTTGGTAACACGTGCCAGTGTTGTAGGGCGATTCCATTCATTCCGGCGAAACTTCCGGTGTGAAAAAAAAAACTATCGATCGACTCCGCCGGCTATTGATTCCGCACGGCTACTGCTCGTTAAAACCATACCGACTGTTATAGAAATTAAAACATCCGTGCGCTTACGTTGGTTCAAACATAGTCCCGTCTCGTTCAAAAGAACACAATACATTTTTCGAAAAGATTAAGAAAAAAAAAAAACCCCTTATTTATAATGGGGTAAGGACCAGATGCGAGTCCGGTGTCGTACCGAGTTATAGTCGAACGTCCACCGAAACGTAGTAATCGTGTTTATATGCAATTGTCACATGGGCGCAGTCGAACAATTTTTAAAACCAGATAAAACTCGCAGTTACACCGCAAAGCCGCTTCAGCATACGTGAAATGTACACTCGCATTTTTCCGTACATGTGTATATGCGTATATGACCATGTACGATAATATACCTACAGGGCCGTATACATATGCAATCATATTTTGACATTTTAAAAACATCGACTTTTTATAATATAAAAATATATATATATAATAAATTTTAATAAAATCTGGTTGATATATGGATTTTCTACGATTTCGTATTTATTATGTTTCCCCGATCAAATACGATCATGTGACAACAGGAGCCGCCGGAATCGACTGTTGATTTTTATGAACGGCATAGCAGGCGGAATCGATACTCGACGTACGCCCGTTTTACATAGGCGTGAAAGTCGTGTGGGTTCAAGCCCGTACCGTTGCACACGAAATGTTCGTGCCTATGACGAGTCTACGAAATTCCCTGGCGGAAGTTTCCCCGCGGACATTTCGTATTTTCATCATTGCGGATACTAACGTATTATATAATGTTAAAAATATTTAAAATTTAAAGCTATTTAGAGGATAAACTTTTCGCCCCTTTCCGCTTCAATTATTTCCATATTTTATGTAAGCTTAGATTACGTCGGAGGAAAATCCTATTATTTTCGAAACGGATTAACAGTCGAGTTAATCGGGGATGGTAAAAATATCGATGCTTGTGCTCGTTTATCATACTATTATTTAATATCAAAAGTTGAAACGACGCCGAGCACATATTATCTATCCGAACAATAACAAATCCCGATGGTGTATACACCAATCATATTTTATGACGATAATACGGAGATCGTCCGGTAGATTAGTATAATTTTTTTTGGAATACTTAAACGCGTATAAATTGTTGAGATTATCGAAGAAGCAATAATAATTTATAGCGTTGACGGGAAACCGCGGTGTCGGCGAGGTGGAGCGGACATCTCCTCCACGTGGGACCGCGTCGAGACATTTTCCATGTCTGCGGCCCATCGCATTCCGTATAGCCTTTTCGTGTGAGAACACAGCTATACGTGTCACCCAGTGGCGTAGCAAGGGTATGGCGAACTGTGCCTACGCCAGGGGCGCAAATTTGTGCTTTAAAGTTGGTACTTATTTTAATCGATGAATTCTGTAGCCTTAAAGCAAAAAAAGAAAATTTTTAAAGTTTGAAATCTACATAGTAATAATAACTGAAAATTATATAATGTTGTATTACCGAATTATATACATAAAAAATAAATGTTAAAAAATATCATTCCGTATTTTCGTACATTTTCTAATCGCTAAAAAGGTGCATTTTACTAGGTTTGCCAGGGGCGCTAACGAGTCTTCCTATGCCACTGGTGTCACCTAGACGAATTTTTATTGTTTTATCCGCCCACCGACCTAACGTCCTGACCGACACGAACACAGCTCTCAGGACTCGTGAATATCAACATTGTGCCGAGTTGTTTGTCACGTTTTCCTGCCGCAGCCGTCGAACCGTTTCGGACGAAAAAAAATAAAACGTACAGTTATATTATATAATACATTCCGTTCCACCTGTTCATGCGGATTTTCACGTACACAGTTAGGTACACGAGAATTACGCGTTACTCACGTCGACGCGTACGCGGATATCATTTATTACTATTGTCGTACACGTCTCCAAATCAACACACTCACACACACACTAACACGTACACACACGCACACGCACACGCGCACAGAGGCGACAACAGCGTTTGCGTTCGATCTCGTAAGTCCATTCCACCTCCCCGAGAGGTCATTCAATCTACTCAAGGTGAAGAACGGGGGTTCTTCGTCTCGTGGACATAAACGCTACGTATTGTATCCGGTTACAATACTGCGTTGATCACAAGTTCTATCGAGTTTCGGTCTTACGATCCGAATCAAACGGTTAAATATCGTAGTGATGTGTTCATAGTGATCGTTTATAATGCGGTTGACGAATACGAGTGCCGGCATGCAGTTGTTTCTTACATGCGTCGGCGGCGGTGGCGGCGGCGGCGGCGACGGTCGTCACGCGCTTACGAGTTATATAGCCAAACAGTAGACGAAAAAAATAACGCGACATCAAAGGGACGACGCAAAGATTAAACGATAAAAACGATTTATTTCATTTATAATTGTACAGCTGAATTTGGATAAACACGCGAGAAGCCAACTCGGTGGCGTTTTACTGTACAACTGCAGCTGTAGATGAAAACAAAAATAACAATAATAATAATAATAATAGTAATAGTAAATAATAAGTTACTCTCGGCCGTCCATGCGTGGTCAGTGCTGCAACTATTGAGTCACGGACCGTCATCTATTGCCAGCTGACACGGAGGTGTCCAAAGTAATTTTCTACAAACACAATCAAAACATTAAACCTTGACCGCACAGTGACCGCGATTTAACGATGACCGGTCCAATCGATTTATCTATCTATCGTATTTTATCTAGTTTCCCTATAATATCATGACGAATAAACTAATGAATAAACGAAATGTTTATTTAAAATAGGATATAATATGGTCAAGTGATTATGAGGCAAGAGCAGAGGACTTGTAACTCTAATAAGTCACTAAATAAAGCAAAATATTATGCACTAAAAAAACACTATAATATGCACTACAATTTTTTTTCCAATACAATTAATATATACCGATAATAAGAATAATGACAATTGAATACATAATTTAATTATATGCTATACCATGGCTATATTAATAAAATATGTTGTCTTCATGACTTTGACTTTTAATTGGCTTATAAGACAGTGGACATTAGTAGGTACATTCACGTTATGCTTATTGGATACACTAAAAAACTAATGATTGAATAATTATTTTATTTTTTGTTCAATTTTTCTTTTTTTTTCTTGACACTACAAAATAAAAATCCTAGTATTTTAGTAAAGTTTATTAAAACTGTCAGGTAATTGGCACATCCGCAAACAGTCAACAACCAATAATCACATTATATTATAAAAACGAAAAGCAACTTTAACTCCAACAAAAATAATATGAAACCATTGATTAATAATTATAGTACTCGTATGTTAGTAAAAATTTGTAAATTTTGTATGATTTGGTCGTATTCATACATAATTAGTAATTACAAACTAGTTAATTAAAATACGTAACTAAACGTGTAAGTGAGAGAAACATGCTGTGAAACCTCAAAATATACATTAAAATGCAAAATAAAATTACAAAAATAGTTTGGTCATAGCACACGCCATACAACGTACTTGTTTCTTATTCTATTATTTTTGTAATAGTGTAAAACGAAAATATTCAAACGCAGGGTCAAGTGATAATTAAACGACAAAGTCATAGTTTAAGTGTTAAACACTTCCACGAAAGTCTAAAAATTTGTTACAATTCTAAGGATCTTCCTGAGTGTGACGGTAGAGTTGCGGGGATGGTAAAAATAAAATACAATATAATATAGTGCTTAAAATTCTTCGTGCAATGATTTAGATAGTAATTAACGGTGAATCAAATGGAAATAATGTCAACTGAAATTTAATATCAGGATAATAATAATTTACTTTATTAAAATGTGCCCCTGCAACAACATCATGTGACATTGAAAGAAACTTCAAT
Source organism: Periphyllus acericola (assembly GCA_949715065.1). NCBI lineage: Eukaryota > Metazoa > Arthropoda > Insecta > Hemiptera > Aphididae > Periphyllus > Periphyllus acericola. Next base: position 67,007,755 of record OX454264.1, read on the forward strand.
CGATACTATATTATAGGGTGATTTTTAACCTTGCACACCCCCTTTTTTGGCTGTAAAATTGCTTTTTTTAAATGTTCTGGTTACCATAATAGCAATGTTTTACATAATAGGTATTTATTGATTTAGATACGATAATAAATAATTATTTTTCGTATCCATATTCCGAGTGCATATTTAAAAGTTAAAAATATAACTATTTTTATCACCATACTAATCCTAGCCTTGGTTATATTATTATCGTTTAAACATTATATGCATTTAATTTTAGAACTCATCGCGTTCTCATTTTTTATCACTTTTTTCATGTTGACGGAGTTTTTTATTTTTTTCTATCATCTGTTATCTTTGTTGTCCGGGTGAAAAGTTTTGATTTGATTTTTATATTTTATCGCGGACCTTATCGCGACCTACGGCGGTGGGGACGGGCTCGTACGAATTTTGTCACGCTATTTATACTCTATGGGTATCAATAAATAATTAATAATAAACAAGATGATCAGAATTTAATGTTACAAACTGGTAAACATAGAGAATAATTATTTTAGATTACGACCAGTTTCAAATAAAAACTCCATTTTACGACTTTTTCTTCCGTGATTAGATTATTATTTTTACGAGTAAACTGCTGTAACATGAAATTTTGATCACCGTGTATTGTGTGTCGCGGTCGAAGTGTGCAACATTACAATTCGAAGTCCGTAATAATGTTCTATATTATTAATTATAACTATTGTAATTATTGATAAAATTCGTTAAAAACTCGAAAAACGTACATTGCCCGCACACAACAATTATTGATTATCGCAGTACATATTATAATGATCGGAAAATGTAATCAATTTATAAAACGGAATCAGCTCTACCTGAACTCGACTAACGTTGTATGACGGTGCTCAAATTATACACCTTAATCGTAACATATTTGAATATTTTTATTCTTAAATAATACACACAGTAAGTATTAAGGCAAGGGAAATATATTTTATTGCTGTTTATCTTTTTAAATTTAAATACATCATTGAAAACATGATTATAAGCTATGATTTATGATATATATATATATATATATATATATATATATATATATATATATATATAAATATAAAATATGTTATTTATCATGCATGTTATTTACAGTTAATGTAGACGTATCCTTTTCTTAATTGTCGGTTTCGTAGAACTCCGGTCGAGTTGGTTTGTATATGTAAATTAGATTTGGTGGATAATCTACGTTATTTATGTCGTAAATTGGATTATAGTCAACGTCTAGTTCCAGCAAGTTTACGAGAGAGGAAATATTATCTATTATACGTATTTTATTGTCCGATAGCCTTAAGATCTGTAGATTGGTTAGGTTTTGAATGTTTTCGATTGTTTTTATCTCATTGAATGACAAGTTGAGATCAGTTATAGTGTTTAGTTTCAAATTTTCAATTTTGGAAATTTTATTATTACTTAAGTTGAGAGCTTGCAGATTTTTTAAACCATCTAAATTTTCTATTGTTTTTATTCTGTTGTTGGAGATATTCAGTGATTTTAAACTAGTCAGGGACTCTAGATTTTCTATTAAAGTTATTTTATTATAGCCAAGGTCTAGTATTTCTAGCTTCTTTAGTGTGTCGAGATTTATAATTTTACTTATCTTGTTCGCGGCGAGATCCAATGAAACCAAATTTGTAAGGCAACCGGTGCTGTTTATTTTTGAAATCTGGTTGTAAGAAAGGTCGAGACTTTCTAGCCTTTTTAAGTGGGCCACTCCGTTCATTTTCTTGATCAAGTTGCAGAACAATTTCAAACAGACCACGTTCTTGGGCAAATTATTCTTGTTCAGCTCTACTATGTAATTATTGGCCATGTGCAATTTCTTTATGTTTGAGAATCCGTTCAATATCGGCATCGTAGTTATTTTATTTCCCGTCAGATTTAGTGATGACGTGTGCTTATTAAACTCAATGTGTGTATTTCTTAATTTGAGACATGTTATATTCAAATTCAAATAGTTGAAGTGTTTCGGATTGTTTTGAAATTCTCTGAAATGTTCCTGGTTTCTGATAAATATGCTGTCGTAATTAGTTTTTTTATTTTTAATCTCGAGAACATTAATTATGTTTAGTATATCTTGAAAGTTTAGATACTGCGCTATCTCGGTGTAATTAATAAGCATTATTTGTTCGAATGAAATTCTCTTCACGTTGCAGTATTGTTTGTTATTGCTGCAATGCTGCAATTCTGCAATGCTTCGTGTCTGTAATAAGTAAAAAAAAAAAAAATGAATAAAAATCATTTTTATTATCTATAATATAAAAATGAATCGCAAAATGTGTTGGTAAGCGCATAACTCAACAACGCCTGGACCAATTTGGCCAAATCTTTTTTTCAAATGTTCGTTGAAGTTCAAGGATGGTTTTTACGGCGAGAAAAATTAGAATTATTGCTGGAAAAACCCTAAAAATAGCCCTTTTCTTTTTCTAATACAAATGATTTGTAACTAAAACGTAGTCAATTTGAGCTTTATTGCTATGGTATAAAGTTCATATTAAACTAGCTGGTTTACCCGACTTCACCCAGGAGGTATTCAACTATTATATATAAAAAAATGAGAATGAAAAAAATACTATTTTCTTATATTATACCTTTTTTATTTATATTGGCTTCGCAACTTCTTATCCAATTCTCATACAGTTTTTTTTAAATGAAAGAGGATATCACGGTAATAGGCATAAATAAAGTCCGATAATGTTAGTCAATAATTAGTTATCTATACATATAATCCAAATACCACTGACTCACTGATCGCTGTATCTCAAAAATTATTAACTACTCAACGTAAGTTTATCGATAAAAATAATCTCATGCATCGCGCGTACACCAATACTCCTATTTTATTATAATGAACGATAAAATGTACACCGATAACATAAACCAATACACATACAAATTCTATTTGTAGAATTAATTTGGACTTGCGTATAAAGTTATAAATATAGTTTCGATTTATTCTTATCTACACGACGACGACGACGAACAAAAAGGATAGGTTGCAGGTAGCTGGAAACCCGCGGACCGCCGTGCCGCACAATACGTATTGGCAGTTTAATGTCGCGTTCCGAACCTCGCGTTTCTTTTGTATTAGTTTCGGCACGCGAGATAAAATGCATCAGTTTCCACGTCATTACATCAGTCAAACAAAAATCGCGTCAAAAGAAAACAAAAGCCACCATCTACTACATTAACCAGTTTTTTTGAGACATGCCAAAACGATGATTTCGCACAAACATTGCTATATTCTGAAATGCCAAAATATTATCCCTGGAATCAATCCTCAAGGAGATTTATACGACGGAAACAAGGAAAACCAGTTCCAGGATATACAGATGTATATTCCACCGATGCGATTGGCCGGATTTATTCAGTACATCCAAGCAATGATGAATGTTTTTATTTACGACTGCTATTAGTCAATCTACGTGGCATAGATGTAAATGAATTAAATTTCAAAATTCAAGAACAAATTACAGGCGAATTGAGGATATATAAATCAGTTGATTCGGCTACTAATCAAGATGATGTAGTCAACTATCCACCGGAATTTTTAAACTCGCTGGATTTGCCAGGATTGCCACCTCACAATCTTCAATTAAAGGTTGGATCGGTGGTTATAATGTTGCGAAATATCAACCAACCGCGTCTTTGCAACGGTACACGGTTAGCGATAAAAAAATTACTAAACAATGTGATAGAAGCAACTATACTCAAAGGAAAGTATAAAGGAGAAGATGTTCTCATACCGCGCATCCCAATGATTCCGACTGATTTGCCATTTGAGTTTAAACGACTACAGTTTCCAGTGCGTCTTGCTTTTGCTATGACTATAAACAAGTCCCAGGGGCAATCATTAAGTGTTTGTGGTATTAATCTAGAAAACCCATGTTTCTCCCATGGTCAATTGTATGTTGCCTGTTCCCGTGTTGGAAAACCATCAGATTTGTTTATCTATGCGCCAGGTAATCAAACAAAAAACATCGTATACCACAAAGCACTACAATGATAATAATAATAATTATGATTCACATGATTAACAATAAAGCGATTACTTACTTTTAAATCCTTATATATGTTTTATTTAATTATTTTTTATTCACAACGCCCTATCACCAGGGTGACGGTTCTGTTCAGGAGAATTTTTTAAAATACGTAGGCACAAAAACTGCCACATTACAAATCTTTTTGACAGGACGAAGTCTGTCGGGTCAGCTAGTAATCTATATTTCATTATGGTTAAAATATAATATTTTATATAAACATATATCTTACGGCTAGTGTTAGGAGCTTAGCTAATATTAAGATTAGTCGACTTATCATAAGTTTAGCCGTTGATCTTGGCTGATATCTAAATGTTATATTTATCCACCAATAATTAACATTATTCAAGTGCACAGGGCTAATGAACAAATAAAGTTATCTGTACAAATAGTTTAACGATGCAAGTCGTCCAAAAATTTAAATTTAAAGACACTTTTAAATGATTGAGTTAATGACTGGAGTATAAAGTGATAACCATTTTTGAAAAAATAATCATTATAGACGGTAGATTTATTTATTGTTTTCGACAGAATTTTTTCTTGTTTTTAATTCCGATAAGATCGATGCAAAATAATTACGATGTAGTGGGGTTTGGTCTGAAGAAATGCGAATTGAACTAAGTCTGTCTACATCTAGAAGTTTTCGTTTTACTTTTAAAATGTCAAAAAGATGATATTGCAATAATTTGTTTCAATTTTAATATACCGCGTGCATGCCCACCCGACTGCCTGAGACATATCATTACAAATTTATATTTCAAAATATTGTATTATTGCGACTAGTTGTAACTGTGTATGACTAATGTTATATAGTTATTTAGTGGTTGGTCAAATGTTAATTTTTTCGGCTACAGTTTTAAGATTGTCCGTTTGCATTAGTGGCTAGAGACCGACATTTTTTCATTTGCCAAAACTTTCGGGCTAAACCCGTGACTAGCCGTCCTTCGAACACTAGCCGTAACCGTCTACCATCTACGTATGATTTCAACTTTCCGACGCGCATTACATCTTTCTTATAAAACCGTCCGATGAACTGCACCACGGTACACCATTCAATGCTATCAGTCGCGTTCAACTATTGTGATGTGCTGTACGGGTATTGCAATTTCTAGCGGTACCGACTTAGGGGTCGCGAGAAAAAAATAAAATGTACCCGAACCCCGCGATGTTCGAGAACGTCGATTGTTTTCGTCTTGTTTTCGACAAAATTGTACGACAGCTTAAGGTGCTGTTACACTATCCGCGTTTAGTTGGTCTATTATCTATCGTATTTAAATAGGTCTTTAAGCGAAAAACAACACGTGGGCATAACCACCGATTTACACACACATAAAGCCACCGCGATCGAGTTGATAGCATTTGATTGTTTACAACTTTTATCGGGTATAGAACGGTTACCGAGATTTGGCTGCGGGGGGAAAAAAAAAAAAAAATCACTTGATAAGTTAGTACACGCCAGACTCGGCGCGTACTGCACACGGTCCGCGGCGATAGCGTAACAATGGCGAAATCGTGATCCCGGTACACCGCGGGGGGAGCGGACAGAAAAAAAAAAAATGGAAAAACACACGACCCCCGGTCGGCTCTTTGTTGCGGGAGACGGAGAAAGAGTAACCCCGAATACTACGGTGCAGTGTCTTACCAATGGGCGTTGTCCTAACGGATGACCGAAGTCCGAGGTGACGTCTCGAGCTGCGGACATGCTGCGGTCGGCCGGACGGCGTTACACGTACGGCGACACCTATGGCGGCCGCGTGAGACCGAATTCAACTGCACCGGCTGCACTCGCCGCGTGAATAATACTGCAGGCGATCGGAAATCGGCTAGTCCCGGCGGTGTGTCCGTGTCCGTGGCGGCGGCGGCGGCGGCGGAAACTTTTGTAGGCCGTCCGGCGCGGTGTGAGGTAGAATTCGCACTGTTGCCGAGTCGCCAGGGACCGAGGGGAGCGGGTCACACTGTCGTTCGGACGCAGGAAGCAGCGCTCGGCTTTCGGGCCAGGGAGGTGCGGATATCCTCAAATCGCGATGACTCATTTCAAACGTTTTAGCCGCGAACGCTGCGACCGGCCGGGCATAGCCCTCTATGCGAAAATGTCGCGTAACGCGCGACGCGGTATAGAACCTTTATCGAGGGTGCGTCCCTCGCGTGGGGTGCCGACGTTCGGTAGATAACGCGTGACGTAATGGTTATAATCCGCACGCCAACAATTCAGTCGTGCTTCGAACGGTGAGATTCAGTAATTTGCTTTTTAATCACGTTTTTTGTCGTCCGGCCGCAAGTTATTGCGACGTTGGGCAGGGTGCGCTCTATTCATTTTGAGCTATCCATGTAGTCCTATACGATTACTAGGTATTATTAGATGTGTATTACTTTATAGTTTATTGCTCATGTTTAATATCGGCTAGTTTTTGTTCGTTAAATACTGTTTAGTGACATAAACTAAATTGCAAGATCTATTTTTCAACGGTTTCACTAAATATTACTTACCTCAAAAATGTTTTTTATGTTATGTTGTTATGTTATTTATGAATCATGAAAAATAAATAATTTTTTTTAAGTGCATATAAATAAAATATAGTACAAGAAATTCAATTTGACATTGGTAATAATAAAATTAACATAATGAAATCGATTAGTAACACGAATTATATTTTCTTAAGAACTGTCATTTGTCAACACAAGTATTTCGATGAAAATAAAACAATAAAGTTAGAATATTTCAATATTATAAAGTACATATAATATTCTCAGAACTACTAGGCATTGTCTGAGGACGATCGCCGACGAAACGATAATTATAAAAGTAATTGAAAATTTTTTTTCTCAAATTTTATCATAACTTTTAAATAATTTCAATGTAGATGATTATTTTTAACAAACGGTTTTCAGTAAATTTTTCGGAGAAATTTGAAGGGGACGCTTTAAAAGTGCCGTGAGAAGTAAGGGGTCTGAGTCCCTTTGAGCCCCCCCCCCACTTTAAGCCTTGATGGTAGGTATTTTATCTCGCGTTATTCCAATACAATGCTTACTGATTTTGGGGAGGTTTTGCTGCTAGTAATGCTCTAAGTCTACTATTAATCCTGCGACAATAACGAATAGTTGAAATGTGTTCACTGAAGCTCTACAGAAGGATTGACTAGGTAACCAAAACGTTTACTTATCTAACGTATAGGGGTATTGCTGCAGTAGATGTATTATCGTTCAAAAAGATAAATCGCTATTTTACGGTTAGTAAATAACTTGGATGATTGAAAAAATTTAAAATGGTAGAAATCAAGAGAGCAAAGTCAGCCTATGACGTAAAAATAATATATTTAAAAAAGTTTTTCGGTTGAAAGTTCGAGGACTACCTTGGTCCCACTTACTTAAATTTCACACGCCTATTAAATTTAAGAAAAATATTACCAGCAAACGTACTTATATATACGAGTACTACAAACCGTTACCATATATAGTTATTAATGTCCTTAGAATAGTTATGTTTATGTTAAAATTAAGTTTAAGCGGGTATATGCTCAAATTTATTTTGTTTTGCTTTGATTGAAATTATCTTTTTTATATAGTATTGTACAAATTGTGCTGTGCAAAAGTTTTAACTTTCCGCTTTCAACACAAGCGTTGCTTGAAGAATGTAGATAATTCATTATTCATGTATAATTATATTTTATGTAATACGTAGTTAAAAAATCGAACTAAATCGACTGTTCTTTCCTTCTTCAACTTATCAATTTTAAAGTTCCACCATGTCTCGCTAGATACACTAAACTCTTATTCATTCCATTTCCTTCATCAAATATACCTTTCGCCTCTTATGCATAGGCATTAGGTATCCTTAATTTATCCTTGATCAAGTCCACCAACCGGGTGTTACCACCGTTAATATTATTAATTCGACTATATATTACGTATATTCTTATTATTTTATCAAATGCACTTGTATATCTCATTTTGTTTCTGGGACCCAGCCTGTGCTGTACTAGGTATAATAAAATAAAATAATATTATATCGTCCGTATACTATAAAACGTGTTCTTCTTGTTGTCAAATGTTTTTCGTACATAATTCAATATAATATTACATTTCACGATTCTTGGTATTTCGGCTTGTAAATATCGCGTTCTATCGCGTGGAAAATAATTCACCCGGCGGCGACGCACATTTCATCACGCATTCACGCACATAGTAATAATATTATGTATAACATACGTTTATGGATATTTTCTAAAAAAAAAACAAAAGTTCACCTGTGGAACGGCACGAAGAAATGATGTACTACGATACGAGTCTTGGATCGGTTTTTTATTTTTTATTTTCTAATAAAAAACCGTATATTTTAAACGATCCGGTAAATACCATCCCGTCGACGAATGCTGCAGGTAAACCGTCCGTTGTTATTCTTCTTGATAACCACTATTCGTTTTTACCGCGTACCCATATTAATAGGCAGGTCGTATAAATTTATATAGTACACAAGTTAATGGTTTTATTTTAGTTTTTATTTTTCCCCGATTATAAAAAAGGTAATTTACCTTACCTCTCGCGTGTAAAGATAATATTCCGTGTACATATTATACCGCAGCTCACCCTCCGCAAGTGGCGGTGGAGTGGCGACGATATATAATAGAACCGTCCGTTAATAATGGAAATAAAAATAAATGACGGCCGAGGAGAAAATCAAGATCGTAAAAGAAAGAGAGGAGAAAAAATAAAATAAAATAAATATCGTCGGACCCCGAAAACGGTACGGGGACCCAGCATATAGCACCTCGAGCGCGTCTCGTTCGTTGGCGCCTTTGTCCGAGGCTTCTTCGTTGTTACACGGGTGGTGGCCGACCCCCGGGGCTGTCCGCGGCCGACGTGATTTGTTACAATACACAGGTATAATAACGACAATGATGATAATAATAATAATAATAATATATCGTTACGAGGCCAAGACTCCGACGCCGTCTCCGAAGGGTCGGGGATCGATAGTCGGTATCGTCGGTATCGGGTAGTGCATCTCACCCGTCACCCCAGCCCGCCCGCGGCGCTCCTTCGCTCGTAGCCGTGTAAACGTAGGTACAACTGCCGCCACCGACGCCGCCGCCGCCGCCGCCACCGCCGCCCGATCGTCCTTGAGCAGGATCGTTGCTGCTGCGGCGCACCGATTCATTATACGCGTGCGCGCGTGCTTTTTCCTTTCTCTCTCACTCGCGACCGTGCGCCGTCTCTCTCGTTTCGGTTTCTACTTTTACCTACCCGCCACACGGTGTGTAGGCCTGCTCCGTTCGAATAACACCGCCTTCCCAGGATTATCGAGCACGTCCGACGCCGCAGCCGCCGTCGCCGTCGCCGCGACGCTCCTCGATTTTTAGACCCTTGTCACACACTATATCACGCGTGTGTGATCTTATGCGTCGATGTACCTACGTGCCGGGTGTACCGCGCGTACTCGACTCGTCGTTATCTCCGCCCCGTGCACCGCTACACCCTGTACATACGTATACACTTTGACTAACGCGTTTGTGCCGGCCCGGCCACGAAACATTCCTACGGCGTAAACCATCATATTCTAATGGAGGGCACCGTGTACGAGCGCTCTCGGCAAGGGGGCGTGTGGGCTCGCGGGTATTTGGGGGGTAGAACCCGCTTGGACTTCTTTTTAATGCCTTGTCTCGGACGCGTCTTATATATATGTATATATATATATATATATACGCACATACTTGCGTCCTGTATCGACGAAAATGTTATGTACACACACGTATACATACATATATACATATATATAATACGTATTATTCGATATTATTACAAACACGCTGCAGACACCTGCACATCGGCTGCACCCTTATAGTTTTTTTCGTCGACGCTACTCCAGAGTCTCGTTTCTCCGATTCCCCGTCGCTCACATTCACATTTCTTGTTCTTTGTGTTGTATTTAAATTATAATAATACGGTCCGTAACAATGGCGTTCCATCGCATATTTGACTTTGATGGCATATGATATTATTCCGTATAAAAGCAAACGACTTCAACGTCCGCGCGCACTATTGTGCGCCAGTATGTGTGCCCATGTTGTACACCTGTATGCGTATACAGACGGCAAGCCGGTGCTATTGGACGTGATTTGGAAATACGCTCGCGCTGTTATTTGATTATAAATTTAAATTCAAAATGAAAACCAAATTCATGTACCAACGTTCAACAGGCGTGTATGATCAAATCATAATATACGAGAAGCTGAAACTCGTGTACTTTATCTTCTTGCGCACTACTTCTAACGAAGGCACATTTTATAAAACTTTTTCTTATTCATTAATTGTTAAATCAGACAGAGGAATTATTTACAATAATATTTACCTCCTTTAAACAAGCTTGTGGTGATGGTAGATGGTTGAAATTCTTATATATATAGTTAGATTATTAAAATAACAATGAGAGAATGTCATCAGAAATACATATATACTTAATTTTAATTTAAGTAATTATACATTGAACATTATCATAACATACGAGTATTGTACACTTAATATCCAAACAAACAGACTATTCTAATAATGTGACTAACCAATAAACAATTTTTATTTGCTGTTTTATTTATATTATACTTTTTCGAACTCCTGGAATTATTGAGCATATTTTTTTTATTTAAATAAAGTGGTATAAAGTTAAGAATGTTGAGCCAAGATATTCCCAAATTATTGACTAAATTATTTTTTAGTATACATATAAATATATGTGAAAGTTTTACGTAGTGATGGGTAAGTTATTACCTTCCTCTTTGTTTAAGGGAGGGAATTCGGGATTATATAGGTTCGAGAGCAGATGCAGATGACTGTAGGTCTTGTAAACTTTATGAGATAGCATTTACCTGGTTTCTTGTCGGTACGTGGTTGTCCATGATCTTGTCAATGATCTTGACGCTTACGATAATTATGTAAGGGCATCGGAGTATTAAAATGAACACACAGGATCTTTGACGAGTTGACACCAGACACTAAGTCACTCGCAGAGAAACCGTATTTAGGTACGGTGGTAACGTTTCGTTAACGAGCTTAGCGAGCAGATAATAAAGATGGGACATCCGGCAGTCGGTGCTGACGACTTGCAATGGAGAGCCGGGTAAAGGGTTGCCTGCACGTGTTCTACGGGCAGTAAAATATGGTGGGATGGTTATTCGACAAAAGGCAGTCTCCTTTGAGGATCGACCAAGTTCGTGTACAATGGTGATTTGTCCCTTATTATCATTCCAATTGTGTTTTCTGTGCACGCGCCGAAGGAGCCGTTATTTATTAGGTTGTAAAATGTTACATTATTGCATGATGATGCACACCATTACATTTGACAATCCGGCAGTAGGTACCCATATTACGGTTTACATACACTTATCGGATTATCGTCATAGTACTGTGCATCGCGGTGTTTGTCAATAACGCCGAATTCGGGCAACTATTATTTATCACATACGACTATTGTGCCGGGACGAAAAAGGTGACCTATGCAAATCAACGTTTATTGTTCCGATATAAAAATGTTATTTTATTTTCGAAATTGTTTATCAATAAAAATTCTTCGTTTTCGTCCGCGAGAGTTGTAATATTAATTAAAGTTTCCCGGGAAAAATGTTAGGGCAGTGTTGGAATATTTTTCGTCTACCCCTGTATAGTTAAAACGTTGTCTTATATTTGACAAATATCATTACTTTTAACAGGTTATTCGTTGATTTATTAGATGTTTCCTTACCCATTATTTTTAACGGGTTTTCCGTTTATATTGCTTTTCTCTTCACTTGATTGGCTATTACTTGCCACTCGAGATTCATAGGTGGAGGACGTCCGTGTTTGATTTCATCACTTTTTTCATCAAATTTTTGTTAAATCTTCGTCAGTGTATAACTTAAAGTTGCGATCAACGTCTTTTTTTGGTCAGTTTTTTAAGAGAAAATTTAAATAGTGGTAAATTATCATGGTTATTCGCAGGACCGTTGTGTGGCACCCCTCGCGAATCGTCGAAAACGGCCCCCCTGCAGAAAAAATATTTTACTAGAAGAATAACCACCGATAACTATATTTATTTGCATCAATTTATTTATCAGTACACTATTTTAGAAAATAATTTATATAATTTAATTAGTAACAATTTATATTTTTTAACACGATTTATAATGATTAAAACATTTTGTTAAATTACATTTTTCTTGCTTTTATCGCTGAAAATTCATCGAAAGAAATTTGTTTCACTACATCTTTTTCTATGGACATGATGGCCGTACTGGTTAAACAATTTTGACCGATTGTTGACCTTAAATAATTTTTTTATGACATTCAATTTACTGAAACTTTATTCACTCATTACTGTCGTCACTGGAAGTGTCAACAATATTCTAAACCCGACGTCTAAACTCGAATATAAATCTTGTAAAGAGTAATGATGAATAAGTTTTAACAAATCGAATTGGGCTGCATTTTAAAATCATGTCATTACAAATGGAGCATGATATTTGAAGCATTCAATTTCGGAATTTAACTCTATAGAATTTAGATCTCAATGATACTTCAATACCAGATCGTTGATGAAATTGATAAAATTTTCAATAGAATGAATATATAATATAAACAAAATTAAAAATACAAAAATATATAAATATTGCCTTGAGTACCTATTCCAGAAAAAGAGCTAAAGCATACGACCGATTTCGATTTTAAAAGCCATCATCAGATATAAAAAGCGCACTTTTATATTTAATATTACATCATTAAATTTTTAACTAAAAGCTTTCAGTCTGTAATTATTAGCACAAGAAATGGTGTTATTATAGAAATGACGAATTGTTCTACGACAACTTTGCAAATATATTCTAACTGGATCGAGTCATGTATCATAGAAAATAGAAGATCTAATAATAATGTGAGGTCTTCGGTGGTGGTCGCGAAAACGTTCATCATCGAATAATTCGTTTATCAAAGTGCTTAATGCGTATAGTTTTCATTTGTGCGGTCTGACGTTCAGCGACGCGATCACCGTCTAGGAAAATTTGCGTTATTTCAAGTTTATATCCTTTATTTCCTTTTTGTGCGTCATTGTGTTGCGTTCGCATACGTTGAAGTTTGCGGCGTGTACGACGAGATGGATTGTTAATATTCGTCCAAATTTTGTTTATAAATAATATTTATTTCATCATAAAATACATTCATAATAAAATGTAATATGAACTACGATCATTAAAAATAATGGTTTTACAAACGTACCTACGACTTACGAGTACGAGTTTTGATTTATTCCTCTATAAATATAGGAATGATTTTTTGGTAAAAATATAAAACCGCCCCATCTGTTCCGCGGCTGAACTACCTGTTTGGTACAATACATTACAATGAAGAGCTCTTTATTGTCTGTGCCACCCCAAAACCTGTGATGGTGACCACGACTCTTTCGCACCCTCCCTCTCACTCTCGGTCACTGCAAAAAACAACCCGGTCACGCCGGTATTATTATTATTATTATTATTATTATTGTTGTTATTCTTATTTCTTTCTTTCTTCGAAAAAATAATGGGCTCCACTGAACAGTCTCGCGTTTAAAGGGATGGTTTCAGAACTCACAAATATTAAAATTATCATAAGTATACATTTAAAAACGATTTACATTCAAACACTTGAATCAGTTATTCAAATGTAAACAAACGAGATGAAACTATCTATGCATACAGTGTAGGTAACAAATAATAAATTAATACAAAATGACTATGAATATCTATATAATACAGCATGGAAGTAACTGGTTTATAGCTTTAAAATATAAGATGTTCTATATTTTGTTCTCTCCACGGCCAAATACTCGTAGTTTTTTTTTTTAAACTTTTAAAGAGTTTATTTGTTTTGATGTTAAGTGGAAGCATATAATATATTTTTGGTCCTATAAAAAACAAAGACATGGATCAGTAGATCTGGGGGGTTTGAAAATTCCCGATGAATCGGTTGATCGTAAACGTCTTTGTACAACTGGTCGTTTAAACGCATTAACAAACAATTTTACGTGCACTTATGGATGTTTCATAATAACTATATATCATATGCAATGGACGTATCGTGTCTAGAAAAATAAATACCAGACTACGTCTCCTAAGACCTCCATAAAATCCATACCATCTATCAGCGAGCTAGGTTAAAGTATACAAATCGATAATCCGTTTGGTCTAACTTTACGGTACGCGCAGCTTCGGTGGTCTGCTAAGCCGTCCAACACCAAAACCCTAAGGGCATTTCAAACAATATGCCAAAGCTTAATAACCTTTACCCCTTTGATATATTACCAACGAAAATCTTCTCAAAAACCTAAATCTACCAACTCTTAACGATGTGGCCTAGTCGAATTACACCTAATTCCATTCAAAGCTTTACTCTCATGCACGTTTACTAAAAAAAAGATATCATTAACACGCATATTGCATGGGACGAAAATAAATAAAAATAAAAAAAACCATAAAGGTAATCGAAATTTTTTTTAAATAAAATGTAGTGTTGCCAGGTGGCACTGTTGCGAGCTTTCCAGTTCAAGTCAACCAAAAACATTATTGTAACCATAATAATTAGCTATCAAAATTCATTGTTGTACCCGTATAATATTGTAACGATTAAAAATATATTTTCTTTGAAATATTGAAAAAGAAATATTACACGTCAATAATCGCACATATACCTACATAAAATAACAATTGGTTAATGTAGATACAATACAAATATTATATGATTATAAATGTTATACGATATTTAATACTTAACTATAAAAGATTAAAACTTGTGTTTGAACGCAACAATATATGTAGGTAAACTAATTAGAAAATATTTGAAAGTGTGTATTTTTATTTTTATCAATCAGAAACGACTCGGTAACGTGTTCGTCGCGTCGGGATATAATGTATTTTTCATAACGAATGATTTGTGACCATTATTTTTTGTTCGTAATTATTTGATTTTATGACAGTAGAAGAGTAAAAACTCCAAAACCGATTTTAGTTCTATTCCATACGCGGTTAAATAATAACACGTCGAATTAAATATTATTAATATTATATAATTTATGTCTAATTTATGTATATAATTCGAACAAAATACAGCAAACCCGCAATGCATAATCTGCATTTTGAAAGATATTTTTAATTATTGCGAGTGACATTCGAGTGGCGGCGTGTTGCGGTATGATTATCGCGCGACAACCCACCCGCTACTCATAACGGTAAATATATATTATCGTTCGTATTATAGTAATATAGTGGGCCTGTTACTTTTGTACGTGACAACGATTAAAATAATGCGAGACAGGATCTCCTAAAATCTTATGGTTACAGGGCAAACGATATAATGTCACAATATTAAGTAATCTTTAAATCATACTAATGAGGAACCTAATGGTACGTCTGGAGTAGTGAGTGGTGTAAATATTTAAATAATGACTTAATAATAGGTCTAGACAGCGGAATGGATAAAGAAAAGGCATAGCCCACCCGTGATTATCCGCCACAAACTTTACAAGAGGTGATAAGTAATACTCCACAGTCCACTTAGTAGGTACTAAACCTTATACGCTGTCGACAGAAGTCACGAGAAAAATTATAAAACGTTAAGAAAAAAGTTCTTACATGTTGGTCAGACCGTATTATAAAATAAATCAATACATCGGAAAGTCGCCAAAGTACATTTCATGGCGACACTTTTTTACTTCCCAAAACGATAGTTAAAGATGATTTAATCTTAATCTTTTCAACCACATTTGAGATAGCAAAACTTATGAGCGCAATTTTTTTAACTACGGACGGGACATTATTCAAACAGATGTACTTAAACAAATTAACACGTTTCACGCTCCTGCTGTAGGCGGTACTAATTCTAGAATTCAATCTCTTGTTTATGTGTGCGCATGATGTCGAGTAAAAATAATTTTGTTTAACGTGTTTTTTTATAAATATACTATAAACATTTTTTGTATTAATCGTTTAATTTACAGTATTATTGTTTTTTTTTTTTTTTTGATAAACTATAATTTATTAATCGGCCTGTCAGTCGTCGGCATCGTAATCTGTCTATCGGCCTAATGTCGTAATACCATAAGAAGAAAATTTACATCGAACAACAACTATTATTATTATACAGGCGTCGTACTATTATTATTATTCACGGTCTATAGACGTTTTTTTGATCGCTCAGTACGTACAACGAAATAATATTGATGTGTATGGAAGCAGTGTATTCGAGAATTGTTAATCGATGGTAAAAGTCTAAGAACGTGGCACGATTTACATTCCTAAGCTGTGTCCTTGGTATTTTGGGCGATTCGTAATTTACACCAACAACAGCACATGTAATTTGCGCCAATTATAGTTTATACAATTACCTGAAACCGACTTAGTTATAAATCAAAATTCATTGTGTTCGTACCAAATTCATATTGTTACAGCTTTGTTATTTAAAAAGACCACCGATTACAAGTTAATTTAATAGACACTATATTGATTCAAAATCTCCTTCTTGACACTTCCAAAATAGCAAAAAAAAAAATCAAACCCAAAATATCGAATAAAAAACAGCGAAAACGTTTTAATTAATAGCGATTCTTAAATCGTTTTGTAATTTATTTTTTTACATTTTAGACATTTTAGACATTTTATAATTATTCGTTTCGGTCGAGTGTCACTGTAGGGGGTGGCTTCTTAATTGGAAATGAATGTTTGTGATTATTTTAACGAATCATTAATCGATCGTGAATTCGAAAAACGTGCCACGGTTTACATTCCTATAAGCTGTGTATGGTATTTCAATAATAAATGTATAGCGTAGCATTCTGCAGTAGGTACCAGGTATATAGCATATGTGTGTGTTGAGATGTGTTTATTGTTTGTGTTCAATGTGCTCTTAAAATTATTCGGTCCCGGTCGAGTGGCACTTACGGGCGACTTCTTAATAGGGAATTCGTGTTTGTGATTCAAAATCACTTATACCCTTGCTTATCGTGTGACTTCGCGCACGCATTGTGCATTATATTGATGTAAAAGAAATAAATATTTGGGAGATTCTTGTATACGACGTATATATGATCGATACGAGGTGTATTCTGAATGGCCAACGGTGCGACGGCTAATCCATTTTTGGCCCGTAGACCCAACTCATTTATTACTAAGGGTGGTGCCGTGCTCGGAAATCGAATTTCAGACTTAAAATATAGGACGGAATAGCCAGACGTCGGGCGTGTCTCTCTTGTGCGGCGTCCACAAGTCCATGGTCCCGATAAATTATCATTTGGTCGCTCTTCGGCCGCAGCACACGTGTTGTTCGTATTGTTCGGTGTTATTTCTATAAATAATTCTAATTCGTGATTTATCAAACGTCTTGCCCCGTCCGAACCGTAAGGATACCACTCCGCAGTCGCTTCGGGTACCTTTCAAGGACTCGACCCGTGCGATTGGTGACCGTCGTTCGCTGCAGCATATGCATATGCATATTTTGAACGCCCGTTGATCGTTCGACGACGATAGTATTATTATTATTATAATGTACAAAACGCGCGTGTGTCCCACGGGTATAATATATATATATATATAGTGTATTCGAATTCGAAAACTGACGGAGAGCACCGCGTGCATATAGGCACCTATGTGAATATTGCAGTCGGTGAGAACCGAAAAAACACGGCGTATTAATAATATTTCTTTGAAAAAAAAGTAAAAAAAAAAAAAGAAAAAAATAAACGAAAAAAAAATATATACATATATAAACCTACTTTATATACACACGCGTATGATAATATATTGTGTGTGTATATAGGTAATGGGCAGGAATACTTAAATGTATATAAACGCGTAGGCATACTCGAAAAAGGTAACCGCGCCGAGATCGTACGGACGATAAACGCGTTATAAGAATCAAGTAGTTGCTCGCTGCGGGTTCGGGAAATAAATTCCTCGGTCCTTTCACAAACCAATTTCTGTTGTTCGACACCGCGGCCGCGGCGGGTTCCTGACGATGCACTAACTGCTGCGGCGGCCGCATGCGCGCAACAGGCTCGACGAGTTCCACTCCCTCCCCCCCCCCCACACCCCCGCGACGCGAACCTCGCTCATCGCGTTCTTCACGTCGCCTGTCTCCGAGAGGGTGGGTTTTATTTATCTTTTTAATTGTACGCGCACACGTACGTTTTTTCGGAATAAAAGGTAACGACTCGAACGTTTTTATAACCGCGACAATTCTTGCAGCTGCACCACGGTAGGGCTGCACGACGATGTACCTGCACAATATTATACGTACGTCGTACATAATATATATACGCACATATATTTATAGAGAGAGAGAGAGAGAGAGAGAGAGAGAGAGAGAGAGAGGTTGAGTGCGTGTGTGTGTGTGTGTGTGTGTGTGTGTGCGTGTGTGAAGAGGGGGTGGGGTGGTATGAGGAGACGGGGGAAAACGGAGAGAAAGAGTACACACGCGCACCACATACTTTATGTGTGTACGTACACACGTGTACGTGTAGAGTATTAGAATATCGTCGGGATAACACGGTGTGCATGAGACGTTGCCGTCGTAAAAAAAACGTTTTAGTCGGCGTTGTGACTTTTACTCCGAAAACTCATCTACATATATATAATATTATAATGTATAGGTAGGCACTACTATGTGTACGCACAGTGCACCGCGTACGTGTGTGTGTGTGTGCGTGCGTGTGTACTGTGTAGATAATATACGTGCACTGCATGATGCACGCGTGTGCGTGTGCGCGAGATGATTAATTGGTTACACCAATAGGCAGAGGAATGAAAAAAAAATGAAAAAAAAAACTCTCTTGTATATAACTACACACTCGTAAACTATCGTGTACATAATAATGTGATCGTTCGTCAAGATTTCGGATCGGTATAGTTATTACGTTATAGTAATAATAATAATAGTAATAATAACATTTTTTTCGTCACACCGCCGGTTACTCCGCCTGCGCGCACATATCCGTACGGTAAGGGGTAAAAGGATACTGTAATATAGTTTAACGTCGGAAAGGTGCTGTCGGTTAGATTTTCAGAAATCGATTTTTTCTCTTCGCGTGTTAAGCTGCCCCCTTAGGGCGGGTAAGGTTCGTTTGAAGTTCACGTGTTCTTGATTGTTTCTTCAAACGGGTCGGGAATGAGCGACAAGGGTTGTACAGAGATGACTGTCGTGGAAATGTAGAATAATCGCGAATGAAAAGAAACATTATTTTAAAAAATGCGCATTATAAATTGAACTTCGAGAAATGTAATTAGTAGGTGATTATTTTATTTTGATTTATTTATTGCAACATAAATCAATTATTACATATTAACTGAATGCAATTTAATTATATTCATAATAGTATAAAAAGAGCTGATACGTATTCCAACTGAACTACGGTCGTATCAGTTACGCGGGGTTGTTCCTAGGTAATATAATTCGTTTTATAGTAAAATACTTATACAATATTTCAAATGTCACTTAATTCATTAGGTAGTTATACAAAGAAACCTCCCTTTACGGACACCTAATAGCGGACGATTTTCTGGGAACATTTTCATTACTTTTCAATAGGAAAACCTCCGAATAGCGGACACCTATTTTAACCTTAATTTAAAAATAATAACAAAACGACGACAGAAAAACGCGGCGCTCTCATTAGGACAACGATAACTAACAAACTCGTTCATTCAAGTCGTTATGGGACCGTAAGATTTGATTACGACGAAAAATGTTTAGTATCGTCAATAGTGGTAGGAAGCAGTAATATTTTCTTTTCAACTGCAACTTGGGAAAATTAACTTACCAACGAAATCGTACAAAGACGGCATAATTATAAAGAAACCACCCTGACCGATTTTTTTCCCATTAAATTTAATTGAATTGAATTATGTTCTTATGCCTTTTTTTTAATAATTATTTTCAGTATCTACGTATGTACCTATGCTTTTTTATTAATATACATACATACTTAAACATATTATTATATCATATAATTACACTAAAATTAAATATAATCTATTTATATATTTATATTTTTTCCTTTTACACATTTACCCTTATTGAATTTAAAAAATGTACTCCCTCTGATTAGCGGACACCTCCGAAAAGCGGACGAAAATTTGGTGACCGAGTGTGTCCGGTATTCAGAGGTTTCACTGTATATTATACAAAAACCAACACCGACGTTACATAAGTTATTTGTACTTATACATATTGGCTTTTTTATTTTTATTATTATTATATATTGTTGGTATTATGAGATGGGTTTTCACATAAACTTTTTATGACCCTCAACTACGTTACTTGAATTATTGATTAATGTTTTTCCCGTGTAATAGGGGGAACTTCCTGAACTATACATGGCGTCTCAAATCTCAATGTATTTCCCCGTTCTTCAGTCCGTCATTCCGTTAGACTCGTTAGAGCAATAAGTATATTGTGTGTATTTGAAAGGATTTTACTACAATTTGTCTGATGTATAACAGATAATATAAGGGCGGATACAAGGAGGAATAGGGGCAATTACCCCCCCCCCCCTTCACAAAAAAGTATAAATTATTCCATTTTATTTGTGGCAAAAATTTTGTTCGTACAAATTTTCGTGGGAGGACGTTATCGTATTTACCTTGAACATTTAATTATTTTTCCCATTGTAAATTGTATATTTTTACTTAGTTGAAATAATGATTCGCGTCGCGGCATCTTTTCTACAACTGGTTATTTATTTCGTTTTGACTTTTGAACTATAGTGATAATATACATACAAATACAATATTTTTTAAATATATTATAACACGTGCTATATTCTATAATCAATGCTATTTGCATATCCATCAATATTATTTGCTCAACTGGAGTTTTTTTAACCTACCAGTCACCAATTATTAAATTAACCTTCCCGCATACTATATGTAATATGTATTCATGTATTTAAGTAAATTATGTACCTAGTTAAAATAAAAATAAAAATTGTCCAATGTTTTCTTTATAATTTATACAAATATACAACGATATTGATGTTTGATAACACTTTTCGACTTTTGATCAAAAAGTTTTTTTTAATATGGATAGTAGGTATTGATTCAAATTTTAATTAAGTTTGATTATATTCAAAATGTTTTAAGTTGGTACATTCTAAAACAATAATTACCCATTACCAGTATTTCTGTTATGAGTATGACAGATTTGTGTACACAATTAATTTTATGTCGATTTATAGTAAGACAATTCCTATTGATTTATTTTATTCGTTTATATATATTGCCACCTCCGTTTAGAACCTCTGTATCCGCCCTTGAGATAATTATTTTGTATTTGTACGGTTAAATAATTCCTCTGATGGCTATTTAACGGTAATAGCTATATATATATGCTCTTTAAATAATTTCTACGTGATATGCAGCGTCCTAACGTCCATACAATTCGTGCCTGTCCAACACGATATGCCGTGATAATAGAATTTAATTACCAAACGCCACAATGTGTACTTGTCTTACAGTTGATACCCAATTGATCAAGAAGTCGAATTTCGTAGACTAAAAAAGCTAAGCTCTTAATTTTATTTTCAATATTCTGTATGATATTTTCCGACCATTTCAGGGTAAAATCTACTGTAACTCGCGTATTGTGGATTGTAATGAATTCGGAGTGTAGACTTTGCATTTTTTGCACATACAATTAAGCTATGTAATTGCTATGATTTCGTGCGTTGTGCGCCTGATTTCGAATCCGTTATTACGATGTTATAGGTAGTAGTTACTCATGGCCGGCTGAATCATTATTGACTTCGACACTCCTCATTATATTAACTGTTATAATTTATTATTATCCACTTTACACCATTATCACAATCTTTATTATTGTAAATTATGCGCAATTTAATTGTACAACAAGTACTTATTACGAAACACAAAATTAAATAATGTTTATTTTCCGGTCGAATTTCAATCACTGGACGATACTAGTAATAATTAAAATAATTGTAACTACTCGTATTTTATAATCGATCCATGCATTAATTATTAGACAAACACCAAATCACTAATGTAAACAACGTTACGTAAAATAATACAAATGAATAAAATATCGATGTTGGTTCACGTCACGTACATACGTATACATTTGTCCCGAAAAATATCCTGGTTTGAATTGAGCGGATTTTCAAATGAATTTCCATAACACACACACGCGCTCGTACCCAATTATTAATTTGTTTGAAAATTCAACGACTTCGGATCCAATTACATACGTACAAATATATTTAGTAATAATATAATTCGTAAACATATTAAACTATGGACAAAAGTGGAATTGATATATTAGACAGTATAAAATTTTATAATATACAGCTGCTATCAATTGTCACGTAAACACAGGTCTAGTAGGTGGGCAGAATAAGGATCAACTTTATAGATATTTATCACGTACTCACATATTATTTCTAGATAACGATGAGTTAGTAGTACGATTATCGGAAGTCAGGATTTCTCAATAAAATATAGGTTATTCGATCATCTTGTGTCAGTTAAAGATGCTTGGAATGTTAGTCGACGTAGATAACTGTACATAGTATGTATTGCTCGTATCGTGTAACCGAACCGTGGAATAATTATTTTAAATGCGAACACGGAATCGCCAGTGTAAACCTCACCACGTGAAACAGTACAAGTGAAATAAAATATCGGAGTAGGTACACGTAATATCGCGCTAATGTATATAATAGTAATTGTACACCGCCGACTCTTATGCGGCGCGACACTGCGGTAACCAGCTATTACCGTAAATACTGCACGTGTAAGAACCGAACGCACGACGGCATAGTGAAATATAACGTACGAACTACATCAACGTCGCTTGTGCACACGAACAGTATCAGCCGTTTAATTGTATTTAAATGGCCGGCGATAATAGTCACGATATATAGTAATGATATGGCGCGGTGAAATTAGATGACCCACGTGGGCATAGTAGGCGTAGAGATGTTTAACGGACGGGATGTATACGTAATTCCGTTGGACGTACGAGTACGAAATAATATGAAACAATAAATCTGTTGTGACGCGGTGTTTTCGAAAAAAAAACTTAATTAATTCACCGTGTACATCTTGTAACCGCGGTCCTATACTCATTAATCGCCCGGCGCACCGTAGTCAGGACGAGTATAGACGTAGTACTATTCTCATATCCCTTCGACGGAACAATAAATAAATTATAATCGGTTTGAGTGCGGTACCCGCGCCGGCTGTTGGATAATGTTATGTTATCTCTGTCTCGCTCAGTGTACATCCTAGTACAGCGTTTCCCAACTTCTTTCACTCGCGGAACCCTTGTTGGAGTTTGAACGTTTTGTGGAACCCCCATATTTTTTCCATATAAGTAGTGCATACATATGTTTTGTACACTTAAATGAGTGGGTTGTCGGACATTTCCGATACAAGAGTGTCATTAATATAAAAAAAAATTAAGTAAAGACTATTTAAACATTTTATTTTGTTTATAACTATTACAATACTTTTAATGTATATACAAAAGCTGAAAATGTATTATTTATTTGTATTAACTTTTTAAAACGAAAAAAATTCTCATAACGTTAAACATAACAAAAACGTCATTTTTAAAAAATGATATCAAAATTATAATGAGTTGACGATTTAATTTAAATAATGTAATTAAATAACGTATGTTAAACTTGAGTTATTCGTGATAGTAATAATTGAACACTAAAATTCACTGTAAAAAAAACAGTTTTTCAATAAATGTATAATTTATATTTTGAAAATAAACGACGAAACTAAACTTATGTGATTGATAAATGTATTATTATTACAAGAAAATAAATCAATTCTCATATCGTCAAGGCAGAATTAAAACTGACAACAAGTATCTTGTAGTGAAGAGACCCTTTGGCCAACTGCTAGCTAATGACTGCAGAAAATATAAATGTATATGGATCGACAACCTTCATTATTATTATGGTGTTATTAACGTTATAACGAATATTTTATCATAAGATAAGGAAACGTCCTAACGAGAAGCGATTCGCCTATTCTATGTTCGAATCGTAATTCAAATTAAAAATATTTTTAATTAATATATATTTCCCAAATTTTTTACGGAACCCTTGGCGCAGGCTCACGGAACCCTTAGGTTCCGCGGAACACCAGTTGGGAAACGCTGTCCTAGTACATGTATATACATATTATATGTACACGAAGTACCTATAAGTTGTATACATGGTATACGCATGCACCTGTATACTCTTGTTTATTGTACTGTACAGATAAGGGGAAAAAATCAGAATTTTTTTTAATCCCTCATCAAATATTCTGATGATTAACATTCATAATAGAAAATACTGTTATTATGAACTTGGTCCTTGTCATTACGTCCAAAGCAATAATATATAATATGATAATATATTAATAACTTATTATATTTACTAATCGGACAAATAACATTACATCGGTGCGATATGTTCGACAGTATTATACCTGATTATACCTGCATATTTTGTATATAAAATACACGCGCGTATACTACGTAACCGACATGTGCTCTAGCTGTTGTACCAGCGGTTTCGATCTTTTTCGAATGACGACCCAACTTTTTATTTATTTTGTAATGCGACCCATTCAAAGAATGAATAATAGAACATAAATCATTTTTTTTTAAATAAATTATGTTCGACGTGATGTACTGATATGAAAAAATCATTTTTTCATTATTTTTGGCGACCCCTAACCTATCTTTTGCGACCTCATTGGGGGGTCTCGACCCCCAGGTTGAAAATCACCGGGCTATACCAAAGAAACGCGTGTCATTCAAAAAATATGTTTAATGATAAGAACGTGGTTCCAACATTATTGTAACTGTGCAATTCTTTGTTATTGTGTAAATCGTATTTATCATTATTTGTATAGGTACAATAGGATTTGAATACTATATGATAAGATATTGGTTCAACCACCGTAACTGTGCAAGTCCTTTTTGTTGTGTAAATAGTATTTATCATTATTTGTATAGGTTTAATAGGATTTGAAATTCAAATTTTGAATATAATAGAAATTAACTCTGAGTACTACTCTGCAGTGTAATATATACAAACACAGATACATTATACAGTAGATACCCTCGATAATTTGAACTAAATATAAGCAAAAGATAATACAGTCAACTCGCGATATAACGAAGCTCGTTATAACGAAAATCTCGATATAACGAATAAAACTGTCGGTCCCTTGAAAATCTCGTGATATAACGAAAAATTACATGTATTTTAGCCCCCTCGATATTACGAAGTTTTTTTGACCAACGCTCTCGCTATGTAACGAATTTTCACAATTTTGGAGCTTAATATTACGAATTTTACGAGTTTCGGCTATGTACAATTATCATACGATAGGATAAATTGCATTTCGTCGTTATTGTGTAAGATACTATTATTAATTACTACTAGCTTGATATTACGGTGTTTGTTTCGGCGAATATCACGTGATAAGATAAATATGTATGTATGTAATAAAATAAAATGTAATAACCAATAATTCATATTTAAAATGTGTGTTTGTAATTATAATGTGTAATCTAATAAAATATTAATTTTGAATTTTTTTTTAAATCTTGTTAAAATTAATTTTATTGAATTTTATTCTTTCGATATAACGAACTTTCGATATACCGAACTTTTTCCTCGGTCCCTTGAAATTCGTTATATCGCGAGTTGACTGTAATATAAGAGTAAACCATCGCCATCGTTTTTTTTTATGCTAAAATTACATATGATCTTACGTGTATGATGGAAGTTAAACGACACATGTAATTAC
Source organism: Periphyllus acericola (assembly GCA_949715065.1). NCBI lineage: Eukaryota > Metazoa > Arthropoda > Insecta > Hemiptera > Aphididae > Periphyllus > Periphyllus acericola. The sequence goes on from OX454264.1 coordinate 67,033,658, forward strand.
ATTTATTTTAGCTCGTAATAAATTGAACAAATTCGAATCATAGAGGTTATATGTGAACAAAAACATTCGAATTACTATGGAGTTTTTACCGCCGTCCCACATTTTATTATTTTCGTTTTATCGACAAGACCGAAATACACGCGGTAGTGTATGTATGTATATGTCAAATAAATGCATATAAAAAGCCACCCAATTCAAACCAGGATATTTTATTATTAATATAAGTACCTTTTTTTTTTATCTCGGCAGTCTGTTACAATAAAAAGAACAATATGCTTGATTGATCAATAGTGATAGCAATGACAGGAAGAACAGACTGAAGAAACCTCCCAGTGGAGGTACTTCGTCGGAATAGTGTAGTCATTTATTTATAAATAAATATATAAATTAACTACACAGTTCCTTTTCATATCTTTTTGTTTTCCTCATTCATACTACGAGCCGGTCACGACATCACTTTCTTTTTAGTATCTTATGAGTTATGAGGATTACTCCCTGGAATAGTTGCAGATGAGAGTTAGATAATAAGTGGATTGGGGTAGCGATTTGGTCGGGTATTATAAAGCGTTTGTTATGTAGTTTTTCAGTGATATTGTTGGTATTTTTCGATCGGAATTGGGGGATTTATTGGAGATTTTTGGTTAGCGATAGTTTTGAAATTCATATCCATATCATACTCTTAAAATCGTTAAATGACATAGAAATTATATTTTCCAGATTGAATGAAGGAGTTAGGAGATATGGTCGTATTATTTTGAATAATGTTGTTACCTGTAGACCAATGTACCCAACTCAATAGTAATGAGCACAGAACAAACTTTTATAAATCAGCATTAATGTATTATAATTTAATATTTCAAACATTGATTGGACCAGTATTTTCAGTTTTTAATATATTTTATCAAAATGTTTTACCGATAGAATAATATAGTCCGGCATAAATCAATAATTGCCCAGTTATAAGATACAAAAGCTACTTATAGCCCGCGGACATAGCTAATTTTCAACATTATTACTAAGTTTTTATTTCAGTTTTTCATTTCGTTTAGGATAAACAAATCATAAAATAATAAACTGTTTTAGATGTCCAATTTTTTGATTTATAGTGTTATTGCATGCAACATTTATAGTAGATTTACTTCTTATGGTACACTAGTCACAGGTGACGAGTATATTGTAGTTGTATCGCAAAAAAAAAACAAAGAAAAATGATAAAACTGCAGAAAAATCGACTTCTTAACACTTTACTCAGAATCTAAAATTATAATAAGTTAATGATAATGATAATAATGTGTAGCTAATATATTCAAAACTCGTAAATTAATATCTAGTTTCAAAATTTATCATACACCTCTATAAAATAAAACCACCTGTAATAAAAACATTTTAGAGGACGTATTTTACGATTTTTATCAAAACGGTTTGAAAGCCGTATATGACTGTTGTGCACTTCAATGCAATTGAAATTGCATTGAAGTGCAATCAGCTGTTTAATAAATAACAGTAGATGCACTCAGCACTGACACTTTTGAAACATCACACAACAAAAACTATATGCAATATAAGTAATAAGTACCTTGTTTATGCATCTACGACTATTATGATATCATATAACCATATCTAATTGAAATAATGAAATCACTTATTCGAGACCAACTATTATAGGTATTGTGACTAAGATTTTATAGTTAAATATAATATTTAAATTATTATTATTATTATTATTATTATTATTATTATTATTATTATTATTATTATTATTATTATTACACGCTGTGACATAAATTTAAAACCTTGAAACGGTGTACACCAATATGTATACATTATAATAAAAACCTAAACCTTCACAGAAAAGATTAAGGAAATCATATTGAAATTCAACTGTTGTGTTTCAAGTGGTCGGAGTGTGAGGTGGCGGGTAGCTTATACATAAACGCAGTATAGGTATAGCGCGGGTGTATTATGTTTTTTAGTATTTGAATAAAGATAATGATCACGATTTCTGGCAAGTAGTTACATTTTAAAACATTTATAATATCGAAAACGATCTTCACGTTGAAACTACGTATAAGACAATAAAATAAAAACGGTGAGATGTGTCCAATAAGCGGACACCTCTCAAAAACGGACAAATTTTCCCGTCCCGACACAGCCTCATTGAAATTATTGGATTGCGCACCTCTAAATAGCGGACAGGTGTAGGTAGGTCCGGTGTGCTTAAATACCTCTTTATAACGGACAGCTCTAATAACGATAAATAAAAACCTATTCGCATTGTGTATACCATTTTTATATGTCCTCGTTCCTACAGAGACATTTATCTTTATGATTTAATGGATACGATTAGGTATGTACATTGTACAAATTAATAAATACGAACCAATACGAATGATCAGGGTCGCGTTTGACGTTGAAGAATAACGTTGAAGACATTTTGTCTCAACACAGGTGATGCAGTTTCACCGTCGTTGGTTAGTCAACTTTAGTTTAATTTTTAGCAAATGCAATACAAGAAAAAAAATTAACATTTCAGATTTTTTTTCACAAATGTAATACATGTACATATAGACTATAGGCATAGACGTGCGCACGGGAGCAGCATAGGCAGCATATGCTGCCCCCGAACCTTCTTCGGAGCTACCGCAGCCGGCAAATATTGAATAATGGGCCTGGGTTATTTTTTAATAGTACAACTTTAGATAAATTAATAAATTAACTGAGCTTAAGACTTAAGCAAGAAACATTAGGCATAATAAATATAATAGGTAATCTTGTGAAATTGGATATTAAAATAGAAAATTATGACACAGAATTTGACCTATTGAATAAATATTTCCATATTTCTAAAGAATCATTAATTTCTGAGACAACCCTTTTGAAACAATTAGATGATACTCCTAAAGGTACTTGCTCTGGTTCTGCTTATAAGTGGCTTTATTGGTTAAACAAAGGTGATCGATCAAATATTTTTAATAATTGTTTTCAATGTTTAAAAATGTTTGTTATAATCCCTGTCACAAGTTGTAGTTAGTAGGAGTTTTTCTAAACTTGCCATTGTAAAAAGCAAACTTAGATGTACCATATGTACAGGATAGATTAAATGCATTATTGCTTTTATTTGTCGAACAAGAATTAACTTCTTCTGTATATACTGATAGTGTAATAATAAAAATGTAAGACTTGTAGACCGTAGATTAATACTATAATTTTGTAATAAAAAAGTTTATAAATATTAATAAGAGCTTTTATTGTTTTATTTACCACTTTAATTATGTACCATATTATAACCAGTTATAATTACTTTTATTATTATTATTTAAAAAAAAAAACATCTTCAGTTTCTTACCTACAGATACAGAGTGTAATTATTTTAAAATTTTTTTTATTTTTAATTGGTATTAATGTCTGTTTATTTTATTATATTATAAATAACAAATAATAACTATAGGCTTGCGGAAAATTACTCCTTTAGTGGCTTAATACCTTATTGTACAACTTTTTTTCCAAAAAACAAATAACCAATACAATTTCAATTTTGATACCCAATTGTGAAAAAAGTAAAACTATGAGCCGATTTTAATGGTGGATTTGAAGAGTGGGCTGAATTAATTTCTTGCTGCCCCTGAAACTGGAGGCTGCGCACGCCTATGAATATAGGTACAGATCATAATATACGTACACGACTTGATAGTAAATAATTGTTGTAATAAATTGTGTAATATAAAATGTATTGTTAATTATTAATAAATATTTAAAATATTAAAATGGTTTTTAAAAAGTCAATAAAACTTACACTTTTATTTCTTATTATTTTTCCCAGTAGCGAACACCTCTCAATAGCGGACATGTTGATGGTCCCGTGAGTGTCCGCTATTTAAAGGTTACACTGAACAATGAAACCTCCCTTAAAAGACACATCTGAATAGCGGACACTTCCAAATAGCGGATATTTTTGCGGGCACCGAGACATTTTCACTATTTATGTATATCAAAACCTTTAAATACAGGACACTCTAAATAACGAACACTTTTATGACATTGATATTGATAATTTTTATCGTAAATTAAGAATAATTGTTTGAAGAATTAAATAAATAAAATAAAATAAAATAATGTTAAAAAACTGATTTTTTCATAAAATATGTACATACATACATTTTTTTTTTATTAATTTACATACTTATATTAAAATATCATATATCATTAAACAATAACACTATAATTAAATTTAACCTAGTGTATATTTTTTCCTTTCACCCTTAACAAATTTTAAAATGTACACACTGATTAGCGGACATAATTTCGGTGACCGCTATTCTGAGGTTTCACTATATGTGCGGTTTAATCGAAATTGGTAAACATATTCGGATAATATGCAACAAATTTCGTTGAAGTATTCGCGATTTCGTAAAAAATTATATTCCAAAGCTTATAACATTTTTTCGCATATAATTTTTTTTTTTTTTTTCATTGACATCAAATAATAACTGGTAAAAACTCTTGAACTTATTCAAATTTTTTAAGTCGTAAGTATTAAAATTAAAATTTGTGTGTATTTTTAACTAAAAAAATGTGAAAATGTGTGAATAACATCAAAAACCATCCCTCGTTTTGATGATCGGAGCAGCACAAGACGTAGTAAATTAATAATTCAAAACAATATAGTTATGAATTAAAAATAAAAATAAACATTTTATCTTAAAGGACCATACAACACAAAAATCATATTTATTTTTATTGTTTATTATTATTATTACGAATTTGCATCAACAAAAAATGTAAATAAAAATTGTCAACGGTGATTCGTTCTAAAGTTACAGTGTTTTAAAATATACGCGTGATGTCATAAGATCCAACTGTATGGCGCACCGCGTCGGCGGCCGGCCGTGTATTATTATCCGGGAAAAATAGACGCATTATCGGTTATTAATTATTATCAAACAGCTGTAATTATTATTTTATTAGTGAAAACAATTTTATTCATAACTAGCACAAAATAATAAAAACTATTTGTATAATTATCTTAGTCCGTACTCCGTGATATCTATCTACTTATGTCTTATAAACCTAAACTTATATTAGTTAGGTAGTGATTCTGTCGATTTAGTATCGGTTTTGATGAACATTCGTATTACGTATAATACGAGCAGTTCTTGGACATTTTTTCAATCTCAAATAATATTTAATTTCATTATCAAATATACTCGTAATCGTGGTAAGTACCAACCAATATCAAAATAATATAGTGTAGAATTATATTTTATTTTATTCCTACTTTTTTTAGTCCTACTGTTAGTAAATTCGATATCAGTTGACTTAGTACTTAGTATTATTATTTATTTGTTTATTCCTTCATACCTACTTTGCAGTTTACGGGGTATTATTTTATTTAGCAGATACCATATCATTATAATTTTTAATTATCATGAAGTTTTGATTATTTTATATATATTTTTTTATATTATTGTAGTTACATTTTTACGTATTATAATTTTTCAACTTGAGATTGTGAAAATGACGCTGTGCTCTGTTTTTAATTGTAATGAAAGAAGTGAAAAGCAATCTTCATCTGGAGCTCATTTTATATTGATTTTTTTTTAATACAATACTTACAATACTTACAATAATACTAAATAAATTTAAACTGTTAACAACGTAATTTTAAATAATAATGTAATTTTGTAAACATACTTGTAAATTGTAATAATAATAATAAGTTAATAAATAATAATGATTAATACGTAATAAAAATAATAAAATACATTGTTTTGTCACTCATATGAACCAGATGTTGTTTGTCATAAATAAATAATATCATAGCATGGCATCATATCATAAAGATAATGCTCACATGTTAAGAAAATTGTGTGAAATATTTAAATGATTAAAAACACAATATAGGAATCAATTTACTAAGAACAGTGAGAACGTACCCGATTAGTAACAGGCACGTTTATATACGTCGCCGCTGCGAGTAGGATCTTATGACGTCACGCGTTATTTTAAAGACTCGAAAACTATTCAACGCAGAAAAATATTATTGGTATCATTTTTTTAGTCAGATATTTTGTGATTTTTTAAATACAAGTCAATTTTTAGTGTTGTATGGTCCTTTGGGGGCTCCAGCATAGCATGTTTTAAGGAGTAATATTTAGGCAATTCATATCACACGCACATTTCAACTGTGTCATTGTGTGAGTAGTAAATAAACACTAGTGTGTGTATTCCATTATCGCGTGCCACCGCCTAGACTCTATGACCTATGTTATACGTTATAATTTATTTATTTATTTATTTATTTATTTTAAATTATAAACGGGCCAGGCCCAGGTACATAATTAATATATATAGTATATACAGTAAATTCTTAATTTTATAGTTACAGTTTACAAGATAAATATAATATAATAAAATTACAAGCTTATAAATTATTATTAAGGACAAAATTACAATAAGTTTTAAATGACAGAAAGTTTGGTGTGCTGAACATATCAATATTGAACTGATTTATAGTTTTCATAATTCTGGTGGTGGGGGTGTTGCTCGCATAGTTTGTTACTTCTACGTTAATATAAAATGTATTTTTAGTTCGAACATTACGAGTAGGAACATGGAAAGAAAATCGACTTAAGAATTTAGGACAATCGATTAATCCGACAAAAAGTTTATACGAAAAGTATAAATCCAATCTCAAACGACGATTTTCTAATGTTTCAAGGTTAAGAAGAGACAAAAGTGGGGAGTATGAAGTATGAGGTGTCCTAGGTATGGAACATTTGAATGAAAGAAAACGTAAGAATTTTTGTTGGATTTTTTCTAATTTTAACTTGAAACCTAATTGGTATGGAGACCATATTATTGATCCATATTCGCAGATAGACCGAACCAAAGAACAAAATAATGATTTTAGGGCATATCTATCAGTAAAGTCCACACAATTTCGAATTATAAATCCAATGACCTTGTTTGACCTGTTTGTAATATTATTTATGTGACAGTCAAATTTAAGTTTAGAATCGAAAAGAATACCAAGGTCCTTTACAGGTCCAGTGGTTCTATGTAGCATAGCTCCGTTGATATGGTAGTGAAAGTTTGTAGAAACTCGAGCTCTGGAAAATGACATTATCTGACACTTATTAATATTAAGAGTGAAATTATTATGGGTACACCAATTATAAAGAGAATTTAAATCAGACTGGAGCAGATCGGCATCAAGTTGACAGTTAACTTTACGAAAAATTTTCATATCATCTGCAAACATTAGTTTAGAAGAATTTTGAAAAGTTATATCATTAATAAATATAAGAAACAATATTGGAGCTAAATGAGACCCTTGAGGGACACCCGAAGAAACAGTTATTGGAACAGACATAAACTCTTTATAAGTTACTATTTGACGCCGATTACTAATAAAAGATATAAGCCAGGATAAAAAAGGGTCACAAATACCAATCTGTTTTAATTTTAAAAATAAAATTTGATGATTTATTTTATCAAACGCTTTAGCAAAGTCAGTGTATATAACATCAACATTAGATCCACTGGAAAGAGCATCTGATACAAACAAATGAAAATTAAGCAAATTGGTACTAGTACTTTTATTACGTCTAAAGCCATTTTGATCATCAACGATTGCATTATTCAAGTCAGGTAAAATTTTTTTTGCTACAATTGATTCAAACATTTTAGGAATAAGGGAAAGCAAGGATATAGGTCTGTAGCTGGAGATAATAGAAATATCAGAAGAAGACTTAAGAATAGGTCGAACAAAACTAGTTTTCCACGCGTTAGGAAAAATACCAGAAGAAAGTGATAAATTGAATAGGTATAATAAGGGTGAAGAAATTACAAATTTACAGTTTTTTAGAAATAAGTTTGGTATTAAATCAGGACCCGGACTGGAAGTATAATGTATTGAACTCAGAGATTCAAAGACATCAGATAGTTCAATTGAAACAGAGTTAATAGAAGAAAAGAGGACTTTAGGTGGATTAGATTGTACATAATTGACATTGATGGAATCGTAATTTTCGTAAACACTTGAGAAATATTTGGCAAAAGCATTAATAACATTAGTGGAAGTAGTAAACTGTTCATTATCTAAATGCATTAGGTAAAAAGTTATTTTTACGTTTGTTATTGATAAAATTCCAAAATTAAAACAAAAATCGTGTTTTTCATTATTGATCTATCACCTATATGTATTATTTTCTAATCTTATTTGTAATAAATAATAATGCATAGCATAATAATACAATACTATAATAATTTAATATAGTGTTGTCTTCACGTTTGCTGTTTATCGACTTTCATCATAGTTGCCGTTATCGATAAAATATAATGACAATAAAATTTGTATTTTATAGTATTGTTAAAAAATATTTTTAATATAGATACTTACAAAATTAATAATAAATATAAATATGTTATGATACTGTTTGCTAATTATTGATGTATCTGTGTTATACATTTTTTTTTCAAAACACCCCCCCCATTCTGAAATCCTGCGCACGGGCCTGTACTTGCTTATTCATTTTTGCATAATGTATTATCACTATCCTTGATTACGCATTTGAAAATAATTTCGAAAATAAATGTATAATTTAAACAAATTCTTAATATTATTTTATAATGTTCTTATGTGTCTACCAAGATTATTACAAGTACAATGTGTTTTAATAATTAATTACCAATAAAACACCGAATTATAATTAATTCATTTTAAAAATAGTAATGTTTAAACAGATTATGTTTTTCATATTTTGCCATTTTATTTGTCCAATTATTATTCTAAATTGTTATAAATTTAATTATTATATAAATATAAATTATTTAATTTGATTCTAATTTGTTTTGTAAATGTTAACAAACTGTGTTTACCATTAGTTAGACAAAGTACAAAAATGAAGCTCTCAGAATTTGTTTTCATAATTCCACAATATTTATCTAGAACTGTTATCATTAAAGTTAACAAATACCTTTTATTGATATTAAGTTATGAACGGAGACTCGATATTCAATAACACTTATGTTAATTGATAAATATTTCTTATTGTACTGAATACGAATATTTTAGTTGGATAGACATTTAGGTTTATACTTTAATCAAGGCTATTGCTCAAAATGGACAGCGAAATAGCCAGACGTAAGAGTCGTATTTTTTTTTTTTTGTTTTTTTTTTTTTTTTAGCCTTTAGTAGAATGAGTCGTATTATATTTACATAAGTAATATTAGTTATCTTTATTAGATAATAATACTATTGTAATATTATACGTTGTTACTTTTATTATTTGTATTTTCTTCTATTATTTTACTGATAATAAAGTTTTAAGTTCTGTTCTATCCCAAAGCAACTAAATGATCTGCTTGAAATTTTATGCTACTAGATTAGACAATTGAATGTCAATGGAGTGCCTTTCTCATGTACGTGTTTTTAGAAATAAACTAAAAAAAATAACTTAAAATATTCAATATTTGCATAAAATATAGAATAATTTGGTACTGTAATACTAATTCATTACTATATAATATTTTGTAGCAATATTTATATTTCCATGAGTTCCTTTTAGAGATCTTTTAACATTTAAATCCCCAAAACGTTCATTCTGAATTAAGTGTTTTGTTAACCGTTTGTTGTTTTTTTTAACACCTATGTATTCTATTGTATTTGTTTAGTTATGACTTATGTAATATTAAAATCGAATAGTATTAATTTTTACATAATTTCCTATCTATGTTGATGTTTTCATAAATCATTTTATTAGTATAAATAACAGGCTTATTATTTTCAATTAAGCATTTTTATTGATCAACTGTTTGTTCCTGAAGTTCATCAGCATCCACTTCTCGATTTTCTAATTCGTCTACGTTGTCATTCGTTGATTTTTTGTTCTGAAAATAAAGAATGACATAAACATGTATTTTCAATTATATCGATTTTATAGAAATATTAATTGTTATTTGAACAGTTTTTAAAAATATGTTGATTAACGTGAGAAGATGTATAAAATGTATGGTGTTTACGATTGTTGCAATCAGTTCATCGAACTCTTTTTCCGCTTCCGCGATCATTCGGGCTTCAGCTTCGGCCAATTGGGCATGTTTATCTTTGGTCATCGTAGTGTCCGCTTTGGCCGACGATTTTGTTTTCAATTTTATTTCCCGTTGTTTCGCCTCAATTATTTTTTCCCGCCTCGTCTCGCGGTCGAACATCTGTCGGTGAAACGCGAAGTAATATTTTTCAACGGCACATGGCAAAATAATAAATAATTTCACCACGACTGTCACTTACAGCCGTCAAAAGTGCCTTATCGTTCTTCCCCGGTATTACAAACCAATCGTTCATTTTAATCACATACGTTTTGCCGCAGTCGTCGCCAACGGCCAACAGAGCTCCTTCTTCGTGACACTTAATACAGTTTAACTCCTTGTCCGCCACCTGAACACGGAAATAATGAACGTTACGCGTGATTTAGTATTTCTCACCCATCTCCCGTTTAGTACGAACCTTGATCGTCAGTATCGGGTCGTTTTGTTTTTGTAATACATCCCAACACTCCAGGCATCCGTCAGCTCGGGTCGTGTAAAACACCGATGGCTTCGATTCACTCCAAACTCCGTCAGTTAATCGCACGTCGTGGTGTCTATATATCGTATACATGGTGCGATTAAATGAATTGACGTTTTTTTCTTTCTATTCCTAATGTTAGATTACCCCCGTAATGATACGATTGCACGCAGTTATGCGATACCATACGTACTTGGTCCACATTATAGGCGATTCCTTGACGTCTTCCGACCATATGCGGACTTGCCAGTCACCGACCGTCAAAAAGTTTTTCAAGAACGTGGGATTCCGCTGAGCCGAGTACACGGGTCCGTGATGACAGTAATAAGTGGCTGAAATCTTTTCAAAAACCGTTTTGCCTTTACGGTTGCCGTTAAACACCAGTCCAGTTTCGGTCCCAATCTATGAAACAAAAAAAAAAAAAAATGTACACATTTAAAAACAGGATAAATAATATAATATAATTTTAATAAATATTAACATCGGACTAAAGCTGTACAATTTGTTCATTGTGTTCATTGAAAGCATTTAATTTTGAACGATTGAAAAATTGTAGACTTTGAAAATGACGATTGTGATTGTTTGAAAAGAAATGGTAATACTAATTGTTACAGCTTGTACATTTTAGGAGATTTTACACCGATGTTTCATTATTAATCTGTTGTTCAGTGACTAACATTTTAACCGGTGGAGTCTCATCAAAATATTAATACAGAATTTCGTTATTACAGGAGTTATATACTCTGAGAAAATAATGTTTAAACATGTTGACAAACAACTATTAATGTCTATTTGAAATAATCATTAGTTGATTTTTTGATTTGTGTCTTACAACTTAAATCGAACTGATTATTTTCAGATACAGTGACTATTATGTTAAATTTAGTAGACATTTTTAATAAAAAATAGTCAATATAAAATGCAAAATAAAATATATTTCAACTCGCATACACGAAAATAATTTTTAACCTGTCTGCTACAAATAAAAAGTATATAGAAAATCATTCAAATAGTACAACTTCTGAGCCATAATAGAAAATACTACTAGTACTACTACGACTACGCCAAGACGACCAACAAAAAAAGTAAATTAGGATTCGAAATCATTATATAGCCAGGATGTGATGAACAACAAACACTAGGTTTCCACTTTTCCAGTCTCTAACCGGTTTTTTCTTGATATATTATTATTAAAATTTATTTGTTGTTATTTTTATCCTTATTTGTTTTATCTAAAGTAATGTATAAAAACATGAAATGCAAAATATAACCATCCAGTGAAGTGGGAGTAAACTGAGCTGAGTGTCGGTCTTCGTTGCTTAACGTTCCTTGAAAAAATCCTACTTTACAATGTCACTTTGGTGTGCTACATAACTACAAATACGTAAACCATTCATCTTCCTGGTATTTTAAGCGAAATAGAAATTTGTCTTCATTAAATTCGTTTAATTTAAATTTATCTTCGTGTAATTTTAATTTCCCGTTTTATTATTCCTATTGTGTTCTTTACTTGGTTTTGTATTAAATCAGATTGAACGTAATCTAAAATTGTTTCACTAACATCTATCAAAGTATTTTCAACTAAATTAGTATGGCATGTAAACCGACAAGTATTCAATACACGGGATTATGAATTTTTGTCAGTATTTAAAATTTTCTATGGAATCTCATAGAATTTGAAATTCGCTAACATCACATTTTACTAGATTATACAATATAATATTTTATTTATAATGTACGATATGTTTAATGTAATAAATTATACGCAATCTGTACGAACATAGTATAAATTATATTGTTTAATCTCTTTAAATTGCATTATAAAGCAAGGAGAGTTTCTCGTTCAACTAGTTTACACTTATAATGCTTTGGTCTTTCAATTATCTGAACCCTTATAAACTAAAACATTATCATATTAATTATAAATAAACATTCGTGAACTACATCAAAAGGTCCTACATTTCCACGTATTGCATTTCTATAAAACCCGAAATTCTCGTTAGTACACGTTTTTACTCGTTCTAATCGATCGTTTTCTTGGGACCTGAATTATTAATAAGTTCCGAGAAATGTTCAATATTAAATCAGTTCCACGAACCATTTTTTCTCGTACATATGTATTGCAATCCATAGCATTATAGCTGACTGCGACTCCCCGAAATTATTACCTCTAATCAACATGCATTATTTAGCATCAATCAATTTTAAGACTGTAACATCTGAAGTGATTTGCTGCTGGAGGGGGGCTTTGGCGATTTGGTTAGTAAATATAATGGTGGGTAATTAAAATATAACTATGAATCAAAGTTTGAAAACAGTGAGCTTATAATGCAGTTATCGGATTGCCACATGAATGAAAACCAATATCTTCATTTAAAATCGATAGAGAAAATTCTTAATATCGTGCGACTGATGAATTTTTTCACGAATACTATTCTTCTACACTAGTAGTGATTACACATACCATGAAACGTATCGGAATCGAAGGATCGTAATCCATGCAAGTCACTCCGTGGGTGCGAGCCTGCCTACTCCATTCCGGTTCGTCAGCATTTTCGTTTTTTGATAAATCCAATATTAACACTTCCGTGGGTTCCGTCAGCTTCCGGGCGTCCCACCACATGACCTAGGCAGAATTTGATTATTATTATATTGTGCTCACGTTCGATCAGGCCATCACTCGTGGGAGTACAAATCCAATATCTGTTAGCTTTTTTCATTTTATCTAATTTATATATTAGGGCCAGTGTCATAATTATGTGATTAGGGAAATGTTCCCAATACAGCGTTTTATTTATTGTTATATAATTGCACGCTACCCTCGAACATTTATAATCAGTTAAAAGAAATTAGAAAACAGATATATATTCAGTAAAGATATAATTATTTTTATATATTAATCGGAAGAATACGCAGTGCTTTTTTTGATTAAAAAGTTGTCTGTGAATTTACTCATTAAAAATCGGTTAAGAATGAAAACAAAAAATCGTTAGTACTTATCAAGTGTCATATATGGCGGTTATTCGTGATGTTTAATGTGGGTATGCCGCCGTAGCGAAGAAGTATAACCTAACCTCGATTAATACAACGCCGATGCACACGACTAGTACATTACAGTAGTGAATCCAGAAATAAATCAAAGGGAAAGTAATTAAAATATATATTTGTTTTGTCTTATTCAATACGGTGGTGAGTGGTGACTACTAATACTTTTTAACATCACCGATTTTTATACATAAAAAAACACAAATCTTACAGACTTGTTCGTAAAAAATAAAAAGCTACGAAAATACACATATAAAATGTAATATTAGAATCAAGAGGGGAGGATATTTATCCCATTACCCGATTCAAGGACCATTAGTCCATAAAGAATTTATGCACCTGACCATCACTCGAACCGGTGTAAAATTCTGTACTGGTCTTGGAATGGATCCAGTGGAGACTTCTGACGGGATCACGGTGTCCGTGTCTTAGGTTGCTGATGGCGACGTTTGCCGAGCTCTTGCGTATGTCCCAGTACGCGACTTGACCGCTCATCAAACCACCCGCCAGACACTGTGCATCACGATGATTGAACTCGAGGGTAACGATCGGATGCGGCGACTCGATCGAGAAGTACGGCATGTTGGACTCTGAAAAAAATATGCAAATCACTTAAACCACCTTGAGATAGGACGTAGAATATTAATGTCTTAAAAGGGATTAGAAAAATTCTTCAAAAACAGTAAGCACATAAAATATAACATTATGAACACATTTACGATATACGGTAAAAATTATAACAAAATATTGAATACTCTTTGTTATTAAAATTTAAATAAAAATTAATTTATTATCTTATGAATTGAGGATGAAAATTGTTTCGTTTTGAGAAAAGTTGAAATCAAATGGACTACATAGATTATTTACGTTGAATTAAAAACGTGATTAACGAGTACTCTTTAATACTACCTATTGAAAAACTAGTAAGTTTATGCATTAAAAATTAAAATAATGAATTTATGCAATTCACCAGCAATAATAAATTAACTCGCAGTAGGGTAAGTGCGTTTCTCAGTTCATGTAGATAAAATTAATGTAGAAACAGTCAACTTTTGCATATGAATACATCCCTAAAATGGTCATCGTTGTTCTATTAAATGCAAATACCGAGCGTAGTAACTAATCATATTGGTTTTTTTTTTTTACCCAAGTTAAATATGTAAGAATCCGGACTGTTCTCCGGGTTTGCTGCCTGGAATGCCATATCGGCGTAGCTGACTGCGACAAGTTTGCCCTGATCAGGTGACCAAGATATGTGTTGCACCGGCCTTGTTGGATCACAAGGGTCTGACATTACTGCCACTGTCCGGAAAGATGGGACTATTGTTTGCATTTTCTGACAGCTTGGGTCGGTGAAGTACGGTTGATAAATATCTATGGCATTATTTTGATTTATAGAGTGTTCGGCGACCTGAAACATTGAAAATATCACATGATTTTTTCGAGTAAGGCATATGGTATAGTCAACTTTTTTGAGAAGTAAGAAATCAAAATAAGAAATTAGATACCCAGTCACTCTTGTAATAAATAACAATTTTCTAATTTTTCTCATACTGATATTGTATTAATTTATGTACTTTAGGGTTTATTTATTTTACAGTTGAACGTGAAAATAATCAGTTTCTTTTATTATTATTACTATTATTATTATTTTCAACGTGTATTTTTACTCTCGTTTAAGATGTATAAGGATTAAGGGGTGATCGGTAATTGGCCATGTTTTGCCTACCTGCCTCTTATACAATATTTGTTTACATTTTATAACCTTAGTATTGGCCACAAATGTATAACACAAAAATATACTTTAGAATTTTTTAATTTATTGTAATACCAATATATTTTTAACAATATAAAGTATAAAATAGGCAACCTATCTACTTACATACAATTAGTAAAATAATACGAGTAATTCATTTTATTTCAATTAATTAAAAATACAATTTTTTTTTTTTAAATAATGCGATACAACTTTTACAAATATAAATATTATTTTTACTCTTTTTCGTATTTTTTTAGCTTCATTGAACCTATAATTATTTTGAATTAAAATTAATTTCCTCACTTTTAATGTTCCTAGGCTTAGAAATTTGAATATAAAGTTCTGAAAATTCTGAAACTGAACTTCCAATATT
This sequence comes from Periphyllus acericola, assembly GCA_949715065.1. Classification (NCBI taxonomy): domain Eukaryota; kingdom Metazoa; phylum Arthropoda; class Insecta; order Hemiptera; family Aphididae; genus Periphyllus; species Periphyllus acericola. Next base: position 67,049,402 of record OX454264.1, read on the forward strand.
TATATAATAAATGAAATATTTTATATCATTATATTAAAATATAATTGCCCTGCAATTACCCGGTTCAACATTATAAAAAAATCGTTAAAAATAGTGACCCAATTATTACCGTATACCTTTTTGATGTAAGGTTCACTGTGGCCTCATTCCCGAGCGGCCTGTTTAGGTATGTATGGTATATATGAAGTATGTATACGAGTATGTATATAACCTCGTATAGTAAATATAAATAGAACTAAAATTAAATTTTTAGCGAATTTGAACTTATTTCTGGTCTCTGAATATGCATGCATACAGTCATGGAGAATAACCAATAAATAATATATGATGTTATGAAACACATATAATATAATAAATATATAATATATATAAATTTATAATACATATTAAATTATTCTATAGTTTTTTTTATCACCCTGTCCAGAGTAGTTTTTGAAAATGTAGGGTTGAATTGTATTAAACAAATGGCATTTGAAAATTTTGATTTTGAGTGGTCATCCCAGACTACTCCACCCCTTTTATATTTGTTATATCTCGATTTCGAGAATCATACAAATAGTGTGGTTAGTCATACAAATGCATAAAAATGTCATACTAAAGGTTACATACAAAAAACTTCCATATTGCAATACAGTAGTCGCCGCTTATTGGACTCACGGTTAATTGACTCATTCGCCTATTAGACTCAAAACGGCTGGTCCCGATTCGCACATATACTAACACACAGCAAAAAATTCGTCTATTTGACTCACACACCGGTTAATAGGGTCATTTGAAAATTAGATAAATAAATAAAATATATACATACATTGAACAAACGTGTTACAAATAAGTCGGTACCGGTAATTTTCTTTTATCGCGGAGATAAAATAAATTACGATAAACCAAGCAGTCGTCAAAGTATTCGAGCAAGATAAATCTTATGAAGAAATGATTATGAAGTTGGCCGAAGGGAGGAAAATCCAATCAACATTAGATGGATTTTGATCAAAAAATTAATTAATTTTATTAATTGCGTATAGCTAGATTTTTATTTTTATACATAAATACCTTGAATCTCAATACATATTTTTAAGTAAATACATTTTTAAAATTTTTTGAGTCATTCGCCTTATTGACTCATTCGGTTAATTGACTCAAATTGTCGGGTCCCAAAGTGAGTCCAATAAGCGGCGACTACTGTATATGGTGGGCTGCTATGATTTACTCTTTATTGTAAATTCGTTTTCTATGTTATAATATATTATAATGTTAAACACAATTTAAAGATCATTACATTAAATATCATAGAATTAAATTTAATCAAAAACTATCGAATATTATAGAAAAATGTTTCCAATCCTTATTAAGGCTGTTTATTGTTCAATTATGATTTAAATTGAGTGTTTTTACTAATGTTGATAACTTTTTTAGATTCTAAGTCAGCCGTGAAGTATTAATAATTTTCCAAATTTTTTTGGTGCTTTAACTTCAGGTCAGCTATTTTAGAATTAAGTTTAGTTTTTTCTGAAAGTGTTTTGAACGAGATTACGACGAATATCATACACATTTATTACGACGACTATACTTATTAGTTATTTCTTATACTTAATCAATTAATAACGAATAACTATTTTAGCTATATTTATAATATGCACATACTATATTACCTAAATATACGAGTAATTTTTGGAAACTCAAAATAGCAATAATACAGTAATTCACTTTTTTTATAGTGCTGTAAAACTAACATTCACGTCAAACGTTAATATTTTTTCTATATTAAACCCCGGAATATTGCTAATGCAATTTTACAAATAATATCTTCATTTTCTGACATGGAGCGTTCATATTTCCGGATGTATAAGTAATAATAGTATTTCGGTGTGCTTATCTATGTACCTTGTTATAATAGCTGACTATTATAAATTATAATAATCTGTACTCCCGTTCTGAACTTTCGACATATTCTACCAATATTATCTTTATTCTTTATTACCTACATTTCACCGTTATGTACACATTTTTTAAAAATGTTATAAAAGTGTTATTAAAGCTTTCAATACCTACGATTATTTAATTAGGGACGTACACATTTTATTAACTGTATATAGCGTTGGTTTCATGGCTCACGCAATTTGTATTATAATAATATATCACCTGCACTTCGTATGCAAATTGATCGTACGTTTATTAATATTAATTCGAATTGGGTTCACCTAGGAAAAGTGTAATACAGTACAGGCAACCATTATTAAAGTACCTACGTGCTGCAGCGCTATGATACAGCTATGATAATGGGCTATCATGTTATATGGACGGATACAGAACGCATAATACGTTTGATTCACTTTGATTCACCCGAACTTTGATTCACCCGAACACACGCTTAATTATGTTATTATGTTACAACACTTTGATAGATCTAAAAAAAAAATTTTCAAAAAGAGACCGAAATATTACTGTCAAACGCATTGGCTGTACAGATAAACTCTCGGTCTTGTGTATCTCCGAAATATGTTTCGGTTACTGGTCTAAGCTAGAAACGTATTGGTTCACAGTATTATTGATCTTGTTCTCTTTTATGTTGACATATTAGTTCTTCGGAATAGTGAAATTGCTCATTGATCTTGATATCTTTTGTGTATGAGAAACGGGGTACAGACGTTTTCATTATGTAATTTTTTCACGATCTCGGTTATTTTTTTTTTAGCGTTATTGAGAAATATACTTTAATACCAAAGGCAGTATTCGAGTGAAAATAAAAATGACCTTTTATTTAATTAAATAAATGGTTTGTTTCTATAATCATCTATTATTTTACAATCATATTTTATACGATATCATATTATCTTCACACACTAATGACTATAATAGTATACCTAAATCGCGGCAAACCGTGTACGGATCATAAGATATTATGTTACGTTAAAATATCAAATTGTTTCGATTTTTTCAAATTTAAAACCGTTAAGTGAAATATCACATTTCAATCTAGTGAAATTACAATTTAACCGTATGATTACTATTTTGAGTAAGCCGGAGAAAGTGTTATATACGTATATTCTATATGGTAATTTTTTTCCTAGACAACTACACTTACGCTCGACATTTGCATGACCGCTTGTAAATACGATTCATCTTTTTCCGCTTTCTTCCGGAACCTAACCACTTGTTCCGGATCGTCTGGGTTCACGTCCTTGGGCCAACCACCTTCCGTGTGACAAATCCCGCGATCGGCGAAATCCACGCGCACCGTATTCGCCTACACAACACACCACGTGCGAACAAACAAAGTACAACAAAGTATCAATTGTATTCACATAAAAAAAAAATAAAAATAATGTATGTGCGTGTATTTTAATTTATAGTCACTTCGTGCTCCGACCACTGTACACCTTTATTAGTGCTCTTGTTCACCGGATTCTTCTGTATCCACTGCTCGTCCAAACTTGGGTCGGGCATCACATTCACCAGCACGGTTGGTCCGTGATCGCTAAACCGACATTGTTTGCCGAACTCCCGTCTAGACTTAGTGTACGTGTAGTTAACTTCCATTTTCTACACGTCCGTACAGTTGTATACGTATTACGTACACATACGAAAACGCACACCTTTTTTGCAACAAGATAAAACGCAGCACAATGGAAATTGGACGTGACTTTCCGATGCAATAACATCATTTACAAGCCGTTGCCTATAGTTACCGCCATGTATACCGATTTAATTTTCTCTCCGATTTCCGAAAAATCGATGACAGTGTGTCCAACTCCAAAGTTCAACGAAAACGTCCATAAATGCCAGTTTAGTTTTGAATGGTAGTGGTGGGGGGGGAGGGAGGACAGAGAACATTTATGACAAATATCATTTCGAAATGTGTCGATAAAAGTAAAACAGCCGCTTAAACTTACCACGCCCCCTCGCAGATATCACATGTAATATAGCACTACGAGACCGGAGACGTACGTTTCCTCAGCTCACCCAGGACAAAATAATCTTTATCCATACCGATATTTAGTACACAACTCGTACGAATGAGTACATTTCTTCATTGTTCACCGATGAGCGAAAATTGACTTTACCAAAAAGATATTTTCCGGAAAATGTTTACGAATTATTTGTAACTATCAGTCTCCACGAATTCTCGTAGTAATTCTTACATTTGAGCTGCAGATATTCGCTTTATTTATTTATTTTTTACGTCATAAACAATACTAACCTTAATAAAATAAATTAATTTTTAATTTTTACTTTATATATTATTACAGTCCTTTACCCTTTTAGAACACTTTTCCAAGAACTTTTTATACTCAACATATTCTACAGCAGTAAATGGAGATGTATGAAGATATTTAAGCTAATCATTTATTTCAGTGAACAAGTTCTTCACCAAATTTTTCCCTACTCTATAAATTCGATTACGATATAAAATAATAATAATAATAATAATACTTATTCATCAATTCATTAAACGGTGTTGAAATAGTAACACATACTTAACAATTGTTTTTTCTACCGTTTCCAATAACTGGGCGCATATAAACTTAGCAGTTCTTTTTAATGAATTCAGTTTTAAATAGAATAAAGCTAACATTTGGGTAGGTACGATCATCGTCCATTTGCCGTTTGTATTTTTCCAACATAATTCGGAAATGTATTAAACCTTGGAAAAATAATATAGGCATAATACATATTATATGATGTATTATGACATATTATATGATTATATGATGTTGGTATCATTGGTTGTGTTAATTCATTAGGCTATTTGTATGGAAGTATGTTATGTGTACGACGTGTTTAATAATTACTAGTTTCATTCTCAATGGTCCCTCGGTGAAAGTCGACGTTTTCTCTGTAAATAATGTGAGTATACTCTAGACGTTTTGAGTATTTATACACTGCATCATAGTTTGTATTAAACCAATGCAATATTTTTTCCTTGGAACTCTTATACGCATCGTCGATATCGAACATGAACTGTAATAGCCTACCGTGGCCACACATTCGATCGTACTCTTTGCCACAGATCATGGGTCTAAACCGTTGTCATTTACCATAAGATATAAGAATTTGTTCGTGCGTTCAACATCGCTGCGTTTTAAACTTACCGAGTAAAACAATTTAAATGGTCATCACTCAGCAGTGGAACAATATGTGTGATCATTTGCGCTTTCCAATGTTCCAATAAAAATGACATGTATGTGTAAAAATCTCGCTTTGTGTAGTTGAGCTCGATGCCCGTTCTCGATAAGGAAACTTTTAGTATAAATAGTGGCGACTAATAGAAATAAAGTGAATATCAGATATTACATATTGCACGAAAAACATTTGATTATAATACTATAAATGTACACAATACTTTGGGATCGTCAGAAGACCTCTCGATTTCTAGCACGGTTTTCACGTCATCATCGTTCAGTAAATCATCGCTAGGCATGTATTTGAAATGACTACATACATCAGTCTGAAAACGCGCAACTTCATCTCGAACCATTACTTGGAAGTGTGATTGTAAAATCATGTCAATTAACGAAATAAATTGACAAATTCTCCGGCAACATTGGAGTTTGGCCTTTTGTTTTGTAAACGACATTGCGTACATGGTATCCCTGTAGCGTTGCATCTTCGCTTGTTCACTGATTTTAGAAATATGTAAATCTGAGTCATCTACAGTAAACCCAGAATCTTTGAGTTTCTGTAAACATTCGTTCAGCACTAAGGTTTCAATTGTTTGCCGTAAATCTTTTAATAGTTTGACAGCTAATTCAGTGCTTCTTTCCTAAATTATTGGTGCCATTCAACAAAAAAATATAAAATAAAAAATAAGACATTTGAGCGTTTGATGGAAAAATTGATTATAGTTTATCGAAGATCTACTTTGTCAATATATTCAAAATTGAAAAACATAAATCAATAGCATTTAAAAATTGGTTCTGAATAGAGAACGGTTAACTTTGTACGTGGTAGTAGGTAGTATCTACCGATTTATTGTTTTTTATCATAAAAACGATTCAGAATATTATAAAATTATTAGTTATTTTTATACTAAAGCGTGGTTTACACGGTGCTAGTTTACTAGCAACTAGTAAGCTAGTTCACTATCTGATAGTAAAAAAGCATTGTCTAGTCGAGTGTGCTAGTAAAATAGCAAACTATTTTGATGGTAAACTAGGTTGCAAGTACATAAAGTAGAAATATTTCAACTTTATTAGCAAACTAGCCACTAGTGCGCTATTTTATCCGATGCGAGTAAAAATAGTATCATGTAATTGGGCAATAGTTGTTTATTTTGAACTAGTAGCTTGTATTTCCCCGGCAGTGTGTGTGAAAACACTAAAAACGATACCGAATATTCATTATTCAGTTATTATTCAGATATTATAATAAGTTTTAATTATTTATTGTTTCTGTTAATTTCACATTCATTTGACATTCAGTCATGAGGCTGTACTGACTACTGGTACTAGTGGTACTTTAACTACTAGTAACTACTAGTATACAAACCTACCGTTTTCTGAGCGCATATCTGAGCCCGCTAAGCCTAATACATGTCTACATACATAATACTCTTTAAGACATTATCCGCATTCAACGGTATACTAACCAAGATCACCATCCCTAATGGATTTACGTGTAAGTCAATCCAAACATATCTCATAATTCGTCCTAATAGTTGTATCGGTTAAAGCAAAATATTAAAGCATTTGGAAGATACCGATACCAGTTTTCACACATTTCTGCTACGGGGATTATACGGCTAATTTCAAGGGATGTCGAGTCTACCAATATGCTCGTAAACACCTTAAAATCAATCCCGCAAATATCCACAATAACACCAATCACAACCTTCCTCCTCAGCCCAAAGCGTTCGCTTTTACTGCCTCTGTCGTAAGTGATATCAGTATTCCTCGTAACTTCAATTATACTTTAGATTCCTCTCTACCTAATTTTCTGTTCGAGCATTCTTCTGTAATTACCGCTCTCCTTTCTCTCCTTACAGCACTAACAAAGAAACTAAATTTACCATAGGGTATTCTGGTACTTACTGTACACACTATTGTAATATAATCATACAAATCCTCTCAGAGCGTTCTGTTCATTAAACATAAATACTTCTATTGTATACACTATACTTATTTAATCATCTTACTATAATATCAATGTCTCACTATCGAGTAATCTATTATAAATATATAAAGACCAAACATTTAAACCGTACAATTGTACGTATATTATATTTAACACAATTAATAATAAAAAGTAAAAACTGTATAAAGTAATAATTTCAATTTTTAACAATATCATAATAATAATAACACATCGATTAATATCAGCGACTGTACAAACAATAATGGATCTCTGACTGCAATTTTAGAAACATTAAAAAAACTTAAAGCTTCTGACAGTTTATTATTAATTGGCTATCCATTGTTAAGTCAAGTTAATGTTGGCATTTTCTATGTGCTTGTTAATATGTTCCTTAAGGTATTTATAATTTATATAACTGTAATTATTAAATTCTATTGCTAGTTTTGTTACGAATTGTCGTCATTTTTGTCGAGTCATGTCAAAATTAAATAATCAAATCCTCATCAATTTTTGTTTTAAAATTATCCTTAATTTTTTTCCGTTAACATTTAAGAGATATGAGGTATGAGGAACGTTGCATTAAATTATTAAGACGTTTTCTGAAACCAACATTATACGAACATTAATTTTCAAATATCTATATAAATAGCTCAAAGTCAATCCTTTAAAAGTTATATGATGTGGAGCAAACGGATGATACGAGCTTTCAGTGAATATTTCAATCCCCTACGATCGTTATATTTCAAGTGGCGACGAAAAAATAAAATATTTTTCGCCGAAATTCGGTGTGCCGTAAATTTTGCCGGGCTTTTTTTTCCTTCTCGTCAGTTTTTCGCAATATTGTTAAGAAAACTACTGGGAATTTCGCGAAATTACTTCGTATTTTACGAAATTAAAAAAATTAAATCTAACCTCTTTTTTTACTTTGATTTATGGTCTCGTTATCCGCGCAAGTTTGCTGGGATTTTTTACTGGGAACTTACTCAACCTCCGCGTATAACGAGAAATCACTGTATAGCTATAATCTATGTACAATACCTAGGAATTGTATGGGACTATATGTATCGCTCAAAATTATACTGGGATTAGAGTGCCCCCTGCTTTTTTTGCCACTTAAAGCCCTGCATAAATGTTTATTTGATTTTAATGAAAAAGTGCGTTCGAAATGTGCAGTGAAAAAATAAAAAACTTTGAGTAAATATGCATTTTAAGCAAAAAAAAAAAAAACAACGAACGCCTAAATCATGCAAAAATATGCATGGGCACGATATCCCGAGCTTTCATGGTAATATGTACGCGGATCATTTGTATTGTATTTCGTTTTAAAAAAACTCTAGGAAATCGACGGCATCCAACACGAATGGGCGCAAAGTGCATACGGCATACAGCTGCATGTGTACGCAATTGATTTTTGCAGTGTCTGTACGCGGAACTCGGTTTTCACAGAATCTGCGAACACTCGCATTTTTGTTTCAGACGACGCGACGATAGGCGCAGTAAGGGTCTATGAAAAATAAATATTTAAATAAATAACAGCATAACCAAGCAAGTGCAAGAATCGCTTCTCTCCTTGGCTAACTTGATGATGTAGAAACTTTCTACGAGAACAGTACTATTTATAAGAATAATAAGCAAACGAAACTAACTCGTTATTTCTTTTAAATCGTATAAGATTCATCCCTGGGCGTAAAATTGAAGAGAGCGTAATTTTTGTATTATACAATATATAAAATATATAAATATATAAAGTATAGTATAAGCCATGAATTAATTGTTTGTTATATTAAGATGAAGAAAGGTTACTAAACGATTGCATTTTTTATCAATTTAGATCAAAAGGATGATGAAAATATACATACTAACCTCTTTCCATTGAAAATCATTTATTGTAGCGTAAATATTTTCGAGCGTGCCTTCGATGCTTGTGCACGCGTGTATGCTTATTTATGAAAAAGTATTCAAATATTTTTTTGTGTAATGAATAATTTTTTAAACAATTTTTATATCAGGTATTTTGATAAAATAAAATAAAATAATACTTTTTGAATTTAATAACAATTAGTAATTTTTCATTAATATTCCATGCTAAAAATATTTACAGGTAGTTTGTTTTAATCAAATAATATCTTAGGTTTTAGATTCGATTTATTCTGGTCACATAGTTTTATTATAGTCTATTATTATATTTATTTTGAAAAAATTATGTTATTAAAGACATTTTATAAATTTAACAATTTTAAATTGTAAATTTTATTTTATGTGTGTATTTAAAAGTATTTGAGTATTGTCCGATTAGTATTCGATATGTTTTATAAATACTTTTTTATGAATCTGAGTAGTATTTTAAACACAATATTTAAGTATTCTTTACAACACTGCTTATAGTCAAACGCAGCCGAGCAATATGAAATATATTTGTTTTCGAATTTAATTTATAAATGTTTAATATTTTATTTAGTACTTGTCAGTTTGTAGTTAGTATAATTGGGTTCATTTTATGTAATAACAAACAACTATGAATTAATGAAATAAGTGATTGGTGATAAAGCATCCAAAATTACCTGCTACGCTACGGAAAAAATTGAGAAATAATTTTTATTGGTAATTTATTTAGGGTAATCAATTTACACTAGTTGGTACAAACATTGATAACGTTTTAATTCACAGCTAGCATTATTCAATGCAGAGATGTTATTAAAAATGTATATAATAAATTATTATAAATTATTATAAATATATATGTATTCGTATTTGTTAATTCAAAATGGTATTAGCAACTAGAACACATTAAAACGTTCTATGTAAATAGTAATTGGTATTATTGTTTTTCGTGAAACTTGTTACTTAATAAGGCTTTGATATAGGTAAGATAAATATGGATAATATTGACTAATTAATCTTATAAGGAGTATGTGAGTAAGTACTGGTTTCACATTCTTAACTTTCTTACTGATATTGTGTTTAAAACTCAATAAGTATGATTGTATACTAATTATTGGAACACAATTGTAGAGAAGGGTGTTTCATTCTAGGTCTATGATAGGGCGTAAATTTAACATTAAATTCAACCCCTGACGTAAAACTTCTTAGTTCCGCCTCCGATTATATATTTTACAAATAGCTCGTAATTAAAGTAAACTACGTTTGTAAAAAAAAACATTAAAAAAAAATTAAAAACAAAAGAAGGTGGTGGGAAAGAAAAAATATATTTTATACTTAAAATATTTTCAATAAATATTATGATTTAAAACTATTTTAATTGTTTATAACTGAATTTATAATTTTTTAAATACAGGTACATCGGAACACGAGTACAAATATACACGCAAAATGTTGGCTTAGAAAGCGTATATTTTTGTTTAGATTATTGACAAACAAATTGGTTTGAAAACACGTCTACATCAAACGAACGTTCGACAAACGTTTTTTAATTGTTTGCTAGGTGTGGACGCACGCACGGGTGCTTTCGCCGCACCTGACTGTATTTTATTTTGGATTTAACAGGGCTGATGGGTAAATCGTAGATATTCATTAATTTTGATATATTGTATGTAATCTCTGCTATTGGTTATAACTAGGGCTACGATTTATATGCATTTGCATGTTTTTTTCCTTTAGTCCAAATTGATTGGTTGTCAGATTTGTCCACGATTTGGCTTATTCTCGTTTAAATAGAATCGTTTTTTTTTGCATATTTTTTCATATTTTGAACATAATGCATATAATTGCATAATCATAGATTTTTGAGAATTTTATTTTTTTTAACTTAGATTTTTATAAGTTATTGTTAATTTTAAATGGTACTTCACGAAATCGATAGTTTTTGGTTTATCCGTTGAATTGTCGTAAATATATAGCATAAATACTACCTATCTTATCTTAGGTCGGATAATATCCGTTCATTACCTTATCCAAATCGCGTCATTTAAATATGCTCCAATAACCTCGTGTGATGTGGAAAGGAGTTTTAGTCAGTATAAATCTATTCTACGTTCAAATCGCAGTCGTTCGTATTTGAAAATTTGAAACAACATATCATAGTAGCATGTAATAATACAAATTAATATTTAATGTAATAATATGAACTAATAGTAATAACTAATAAGTAATAATAATAAATTATAATAAATAATACATTTTTTGTAATAAATAATAATAATAAATTATAATAAATAATACATTTTTTTGTAATAAATAATAATAATAAAAGTTTTTGCATATTTTTGCATATTTTGGTAAATAAAATGCATATTTTACAATTTGTTATTGCATATAAATCCCAGCCCTAGTTATAACTTAACTTAAACAATAAGAATGACACTCAACGTGTAAAACATTATACACAATATATTTTTCAATTTCAACATAAGACTTTTATGCGGTGAAGTTAATCTTTTAATACCTACTGAAGGCACACCAAGAGATACAAACTCAACTTCTGTACACAAATGGCTCGATCGGCTAAAACAGTATGGTAGTTTGGACAATTTTCAAAAAAAAAATTTACCGCCTTAAAATGTTTGTCGCAACGATTCCAGTCACCAGTTGTATCTGTGACCGTAGTTTTTCAAAACTCGGCATTATTACAAATAAATTAAGAAGTATTATGTCACGAGAAAGGTTGGACGCTCTTCTTTTTGTTATTCGTAAGAAAATTCGTTCCAAGAACTGTCAATTGGTATTGATTTTAATGATGTAATATTGTGATTGATTTTAATTGGCCCACTATTTTAAACGATTTTTTATTATTGAATCCGCCAATTAGTGGCCAGCTATATTATAATACATTTCAGATTTTAATTAAATAATATATAAATTATTATAAATATTGGAAGTTCAGGCAGAAGTTTGTACTAAAATTAGAAGCGTAGGAAACTATACAGAAACATTAAATGTCAAGAAACTAATTTTAATCATGCAGATGCCCCCCTACCTGCGAATTCTTGCTCTCCTATAAATTTAAAATATTGGCGGAGACCTCAGACTTATAGTAGTCCCTTGCATTAAGAGCAGAGTACGTATAGTGAAAACTAAGCTAAGAAGTACAATGGCCAATGTCGCCACAACGTTTTAACTATAACCTTTGGATAACCTTTTGACTATGATCATAGAACAAGAACTAGCTTACAATGTGTATCTTGACGAAGTAATATTTGTTTAGTTGAGTGGCGTATAATGGAACTTTGAAACAATGCGATAATATACATTAATAAATAATTAAGCAATATAAGTAATTATTTTATTATATTATAAAATATTATAAAAATTAAGAACTTGTGTTTTCAATCATTTCCATGTCAATAAATAACAAACAAACCAGTTTTGGAGTTTAAAAAAAGTTGCTTGTTTTGTTTATTGTCCCTCATGAGTGGGGATAGGGACCTCAAAGATTTTGCATGTTTTTCAAAAATTATTCAAAACATAACTAAGTCATATAGAAATTTGTTTCATAGCCATACAAGTTTGTACTTAAAATTAGTAGTTGCATATTTTGCATATTTGATCATTCTTGATAGAAATATGTATGTTTTATAAATAGTTTATAGAAAAAACGGTGTTTTAAATAGATTTCCTGGGCCTGAAATATTGGCTTGATGGTTTTATTTAAATGAAATAAAAATATATGATATAAGTGTTTGTTTTTTTTACCCGCTTATCACTCGCATTGTTTCTAATCTAATGATAATCTATAACCAACCTAATTACACTAAGGAGAAAAAAAATCCGTGAAGAAAAACAATTACTACGAGTTTTTTTGTACTATAAATTACAATTTTTAATAGTGTATATACTCGTATTATTTAGATATTAAAATAAAACGGTTGTATTAAACATTATACGTTTTAATCTATTTATAGTGCATATTTAGTGATTCTTGAGGGCACAAATGTATGCATATTTAAAGTTTTTTTATGGGCACGAAGTCCCTAGCCCTACTCATGAGTTATGATTTAATCTATTATTAGGGTAACCTGCGGGCTTTTAATTTGGCCCAAATAGTGTGCGCCTATAATTTACCAGTGGTGGAATCGAGATGACAAGGTATTCGTAACCTCCATGGGTTGAAATGGTTAAATTAGAATATTTGCTTCCCACCCACTCCCAGCCACGAAGGTTTCTTCTGTTTTTTTTTCTAATCGCGAATTTGATAAATTGATAAATTTTTTATTACTCAAATAAAGTGTGATACAGCCTTAACAAAACATTTATTTCTGTGAAAAATAATACGTATTCAGTTAAAAATAAATTATTGTAATCCTAATGAACATGGTTTATAATATAAATAAAAATCTTTGTACAGACTTGCGTTTAATTTTAAATTCAATAAATGTTTATCATCATCATCATTTTTTTTTTTGCCATCATTTATAATATTTTTTTTATGCGGATAAATCGATTTTATTGAGGTGGATAAGAAGTATATATTAAATTACTTTTCGTGGAGTGAGTATCATTTACATCACCGTTTCAGCTCGACTCTCGAGTTGTTGCGTTATGTTCTCGTTTGATTTCGAAAACTTTTTGAACAATTTCGGACGAAACGTTTGTCTCTGATTAATGATTTCCAAAACTTTAACGACTGATACTTGTCTGATGAAAATATTGTATGTACTTGGAGTTTTAACGGCGCAAATGTTTTGTGACCGGTGACTCAATGGCTTGCAGTGTTAACGGTTCGAATAAAATTGAACAACGCGTCATTAGGTGTGGTGCAATTAATGCTATATCACAAAAAATAAAATACAAAATCAGATAGGTGAAACTGACCGAAATTCGAAACTGATAAAAAGAAATGATTAGACGAAAAAAATACTACTCTTACAGGTGCATAATGCTGTTATACTATAGTGATCGGTTTAGACATGGGTGCGTCAAATAGAATATCATCATACAGAGTATTAAAATAGGTAGTTTTAACTTTGACCGAGCTATGCTTTTGTTATTAAAAACAAATAATTAAATTTTATTGATCTAAACACAATACGTTTTCATCGGTAAGCAGTGAACAGAATGGTTCATTAAGATAAGAATCAATCTTACTGTTTTCAGTTCATAATATTTTGTAATTAAAATAATACATTACACCCGTTATATTTTTTCTCTAAGAACTACATTTTTAATGAAAACTTCATAGCCCTTCTTTAGTTCACTAGTAGTACAACTCTTAGAAAGTTTCTATCCGAAGCACTTGAATTCATTAGCCTAGGTAAATTTAGACAGAAAGCTAATTGGTTAACAAGCAAGCGTTTAAGTTATTGTAATTAGATGGCTTACGCCTTTTAATAATTACCTAAATCATTCAGCATTTCTGTTTAGCTTATGTATTTTCTACATTGATGAACATTTATAATTTACTTTCATCTATTAATTTCACATTAGTTCATAGCAATAACAACAAGAATACCTTTTAAAATTGTTTAAAACACAAACTTATTTAACACTTCACAGTTGTACAGTACTCGCATCTGACTTTAATTATGTTAAAAGTATGTCTATAGTTTCTCAGCCTATAGGCTAAGATTAGGCCAAGAGTAGTGCAAACTTTGTTGCATCATTTTATACAATTCTTATTTTTATGTACAGATTTTTTATTTACATCATTGATTATAGGATATAATGTTATATATATGTTAATATTCGGCTACTACTTATTGGATGCAATATCTATGGAACACTAGTGTAGTTTTAATGCAAAGGTGGTGCGGTGGAGCCTCTATCATAGGTGAATGAAAATAGCGATGAGTCGGGATGTATGAAGATGATTCTATTATTTTATAATCAATGGTTACATTCGTTACAAAACACTGAATGATTTTTTTTAATTTCTTAAACTCCAATTTATTTGAGTATGGGAAAAATGAAGTGATTGTTTCTCATTCCGTATAATTTATCAAAATCATATTCTGGTTCAGAAATATTTCTTAATTTCGAGTACCGAGTACATGCAATAATGTGAGGTAATAGATAAGTCAAATTAACACGGCATCAGTGGCATCGTTTAAAAACACGTGAGAGGTGGCATCGGTCTTTTTGACTGAACAATACAAGATTATACATTTTGATCTATTATCCGTCTACTATTTATACCAGCAATATTTAGCAATGAACTTATAACTTATATATTTAACTAATGACTATTTCGTCTAAAAACATACGAATACGATCGTCGTCCCATGAACTCATTGCGTATAATAATATATATATATATATAATATATCTATGGGTTTAGCCACATTGCTTATACTCGTAAATAGACAAGTGATAACTGTGTAAACAATATGTTGACGTCGTTATTATCGTTGATAGTATTAAATATACTATAAATAATTGAAAATAATTATAAAACCAAGAAAACAATGTTGAAATCATATGAACGAAAATAGTGGCATCGGTCATTTTGACCGTAATTTTATCAATAAACGGTATAAGTTCATGTTAACGATATTAACTTACATTAAAACACAAAACAACTACTCTTTATGGGTTGAAGAAAAGGTACTGAGTAGAAAAAAGACGGATATGGTTCCAATAATTAATTATTTAAGAAATTAAAAAACTGTCGGTCAAAAAGACCGAAGCTACTCATGCCGGGTTAAATATTTATCCATAGAACTTAGAACTGCCACACTAACATTAAATCAATTATGGAACTTTAAAAATAGATATAAAAAAAAATGGTATTACAAATCATTTAATAACGTTAAAAAATAATGATATATAAAATAAAGTTTTGACAAACACAATAAATTATCCCAAGAATTAAAATATAAGATAATAATATATGAAGGTTAACTTACAAAAGTATTGAGATAATAATACATAACCAAATACAAAATCTAATAATTGAAAAATATTTTATACATTCCATTTTTAAAATAGAATATATATTTTGAGACTTATTTTTCTATGGATGCAATAACTTTTCTAGCAGCTTCATCAAGATTTGAAGCAAACTGAATGAGCAAGCCAGATTCTTCCAAGAGCTTCTTCCCAGCAGTCACATTTGTACCTGTGTAAAAAAAACAAATGAAAAATAATATATTCTATCCAAGTACAATATTTCTACAACTTTAATGATCTTAATATTTCATACATCTTTTATAATTTAAATAAAAATTTTAAAGACAAATTTAACCATAAAAACTGACCTTCTAGCCTTACGACTAAGGGTATTTTTAAATTCAACTTCTTCGTAGCACTTATTAAGCCTTTGGAAATTGTTGCGCAGTTTACAATTCCACCAAAAACATTTACTAAAATTGCTTTCACCGATGAATCTAAAATCCATTTTTAATTAAAATTATTATTTAATAAGAGTAAATAAATATTTTACCTAATGTTAAAAGTTTAAAGGCTTCATAAACTTGACTTTCATTTACATTTCCACCAACATCTAAGAAGTTGGCAGGTTCACCTCCACGTAATTTGATTATATCCATAGTAGCCATTGCAAGACCAGCACCATTTACTTTATTAACATGGTATAATATATGATAATTGATTTAAGATTTAACATTTTTTTTATATCGTTATCTTACCCAAGCATCCAATATTACCATCCATACCGATATAACTCAAGTTATGTTTATTGGCCAAAACTTCACGGGGATCTGATTCACTGATATCGTCCAATTCAAATACTTGTTGATGTCTGAACTGACTATTATCATCAAATTGAATTTTAGCATCAACACACACAACTTGATTATCAGTAGTTTCAACTAATGGATTAATTTCTATTTGAACTGCATCGACTGACAAAAAGAAATCCCACAATCTTTTTATTTCATTGGCAGCCTACCAATAGCAAGTAATAAAAAAAATGTTATATTTATATTATAAAATGTCAATATAACTGTGTGTGCAATACTTGCCTTATCAGCCAATGGGCCATTAAAATTTAAAAACTTGGCTACATCTAGGGCTACTTCATCAGAGATACCTTCATAAATGTCAATCGGAATCTTTTTTATTAATTCAGGTGAATTAACAGCAACATCTTCAATATCCATTCCTCCCGCTGGAGATGCTATGAGTACTGGACCATTTTGACTTCTGCATAAATAAAAATATATACTTAACATTATAAAATACATACAAAATATCACATATTTAAATAAAAAAATAATCTTATTTTATTATACAACAATAATTTCAATAATATAACTTACCTATCCATTAATATACAGAAATAAGTTTCTCTTTTAATATTGACAGACTCTGCAACCATAACCTTGTTCACTAATATTCCATCTTTGGGCGTTTGTTTAGTAATTAATTTAAAACCCAACATATTCTTCAGTATATCATGAATTTTTGTTCTCCTAAAATAATTTGATATTGGTAAAAATTAAATAACAAAATAGATGATACAATTTTAAAACCTAAATAGAAATGAATTTACTTATGCATCCATACACTATTTAATAGTTGTACTGATATTTTAGATAAGAGTGTTTAGGCCTAACCGGTCAACAAGGATATTTGTTTGGTTGTGAGTACAACACTTATACATTATTTTACAAAGTATCAAATGGTCATGAGAACCATACCCTCCTAGCATATGCGGATGATATAATAATTTTGGGTGATACGAAGCAAGATACCGTGAACAGTATGTTAGACCTAATGAAAGTATGCAAACATATAGGGTTGACTATAAACCAGGAGAAGACCAAATATATGTTCATGACTAGAGAAGCACGAGATAATGAAGATGATTCAGACTTGGAAGTCGATGGGGTATCATTTCAACAAATACATGACTTCAAATATCTCGGAGTCAACATAAATAACAGAAACTGTATGCACAATGAAATAAAACTCCGTTTAAAAGCTGGAAATGGATGTTATTTTGCTATGTCACATCTGTTTAGGTCAAAATTTTTATCTAGGAAAAATAAAGTGAAACTTTATACTACGTACCTCAGACCAGTTGTGACCTATGCATGCTGTACTTGGGCCACAACAGCAGGAGATGAGAACAAACTTAATATATTTGAAAGGAAGGTGTTAAGAAAAATCTATGGTCCCGTTTATAACCCTGATACCCAAGTGTGGGAAAGAAGGTCAAACGATCAAATACAACAATTATATGGAAAGGGAAATATAGTACAATTTATAAAAGGCACAAGACTGGAGTGGGCTGGTCACGTTTGGAGAGCGGATAACAGTATTGCCAAGAAGGTACTCTTAAACAACTTGAGCAGGAAAAAACCTCGTGGCAGACCGAAGCAGCGCTGGCTGGATGCAGTCAGAAGAGATATCCAAGAATTAAGACCAGATTGGCATGGAGACCTAATGCATGCATATAATAGAGAAGAGTGGAAGAATTTGATATTGGCAGTAAAGGACCTAAATGGTCTATAATACTAAAAAAAAAAAAATCAAATGGTCATAAGGTTATGCAACAAATCTTAAAGATTACTAAGTTGAAAGAGTTTATTAAAACTATACTAGCACTTAGAGAGGACCCAGTTATTGTGGAAGGTAACAATAATAATGGTGCCTGAAGTCTGGGAGTAGTGTAGAATATATTTAGCTTAAGCCAATGCCTGTATTTTTGTCAAAAGAATGGTATAAAAATATTGCTTGAAAAGTTTATTAATATGTAAAAATTTATTGAACTAAAGAACACATCAATATCTAACCAAATAGTAGTTTGAGCAGTGGTAAAATAATATATTTGAATAGAAAAATAATTAAAATATTGCGTCAATTTAAATTGAACAGGAAGAAAAATCTTTATGTAATTTGGCAACAAGCCAAGTTTATTACAAAGGCTTTTTTACTCTTTGACATTTCCTTACACGTCTATTCAAATAGTACAGCGAGGTATGTAGTATCTTGACTCTAAGAGAATTAATAATAACTTAATACTTTCCAGCAGAGATAAGGTTCATTTAAAAAGATATATCTTTAATTGTAAAGCTATTTAAAAATATAATATATTCCTTACTCTTTTGTGACATGAACACCTCCTTTGAAACCATTACTAAAATGACCTTTTCCTCGACCTCCAGCCAATACTTGAGCTTTTAATACATATTCATCAACATCTAAATCAAAGTAAAACATTCTTTAAAACCAATAACTGTTTTGTTATTATAAAAGTTGTAGTAAAATGTAAACATATATAAAATCTATGGATTCCAAGATAAAAATATATGTAAATACGTACCAAATGTTTTTAGTAAATCGTATGTTTCGTCAGCATTTTCAACAATTTTAAACTTTTGAACTGTTACTCCGTGTTGGCTCAATAAGTCTTTGCTATGACATTCTAACAAGTTTAAATGCCGAGCTTGAATATTCTACAAAAATAATATGATGTAAGTATCTAAAATCATAGGCATAAGATTGATATTATTTACCTTCAATGGAATAAATGTTTTAGAAAATTTGTTTTTAATAACATGTTTCATGAATTGAGCCATATTTTGAGTCTGTAAAAAGAAAATGTTAATTAAAAAATAATACGTTCATTTAAAAAGGCTATACTCGTGTTTGGAAGTTATTCAGTTCCGAAATAAAAGTCACAGGACAACTGGCATTTAAGCATTATGTATCTGCAAACATCTAATGAATTACATGGAAAGTAAAATACATAATTTAGATAAAAAAAAAAAGGCAACTATCGACATAGCAAAACGTACAGAATAGTATACAGATTGCAGAAATAACAACTGATGATGTAAGAGTCGGAACTGAAATGGATTTTAAAACGATACAAGCGTTTCCACTGGAGAGACGATGTTGGTGTTTACTCTCATAAACGTCGATAGACCGACGGAGGAAAACCACGAAGACACCACTAACAGTCACACGGCAACGTTCGTAGAAGCTCGCATGTACAGTACCTGGTCGCTCAACGAACGGGCGGAAACCCGATGTGACGGCGATGTTAACGTCGAAAAGCGAAACGCCGGGCAGACTGCTCGGTGCACACTCACCTTTGCGAATCAACTCGATCGGCCTCACGAAAGAAGTGGCTGGTGCTGGTGTCGTCCGTGCCGGCTAAGGTACTGCGCGAGCTGCACTAAGTAGACACTGTTCGTATCGAACGCGGAAGCCGGAAAACGAGCGTGCGGAGAGCAAAAAAAAAATAACAAACGTTAATAGTAATAGAAGAATGTTCGGTTTTTTCTCGTCCGTCCGTCTTATCAGCAGGTCGACGAACGTTGCCCAATCGCTGATAAGACGGTGCGCGGTCGGTACACACTACACGGCTATAAAAAAAATTATTATAACAATCGTTGCGCGGTTATCGTGTCCCGATCGGAGCTTTGTAACATTACTATTGTTTCGCAATTCATCCGAATAATATTATAATAACATGCGTGCACAACATTACAATTAGCGCTCGTGCTTATGATCCGCTTTCGAAAACACCACCCGGGCGTGATTGGATCAGGTAGACGTATACCAAAGCGTTGTTTCGAAAAAAAAAAAAGTAAAAAAATAGCGCAGTACGCCCTGAGCCCCTTTCGACCTACAGTTTTTGTACGGTGATTAATAACCGTTCATTTGAGGTGAAGAAATGTTGTTGAAATTTAATTTTTTCATTATTGAGAAATAAACGAAATTCGGTTTTTCGTCGTAACAAAATTCTGGGCTTAAAGTGGTGGTGGGAGGGGACGCTCTAGGTCCCTCTACCTCTCACAGCGCTTTTAAAGCGTCCCCTCTAAGATTTCTCCGAAAAGTTTACTGAAACGCTCAACTGTTTGTCAAAGCTGTATGAGTAACGCGTAAAACGCAAACGCATACGATCTATATAGGTAGTCACTGGAGAATAAAAAAAAACACTACCGTTTTGTTAACGGAAAAGCAAATAAACAAGACATTTATAAAATATTTGTCTAAAAAATTTTTCTCATAAAATAATAAGCGCTAATAACTCTAAAATAATCGACTGTATGCTCTTACACCCAAAACATGCAAATACATGCACTATTAAACTTTATGTGATCGTTACTACTGTTGTGAAACGGATTTGTAGCTCAGTAAGCACGTTTTCCTGCGTAGCAAAAAGATGCACGAACTTACGAGCACCGAATTAATAATCGGCCGACATGTTCGCGACGTTCGCGTTCCTCCGGCGGCCCCGTGGGACTGCGCACGTTTCGGACCTAGTGTCTCGGTGGGACAAGACGCGTTGCTCCGCGCGCCGTTTACGTGTTGATAGCACTATCTACGGCCGCGGTGTTGTCGACTATCGGCTATCAGCGTATTCAAAACTTTTACTGTTCCGATTCGTCCCGTTGTCCCGTCGTCCTGTTTTCGCGCCTCCCCGTCCGGCGGAGTCCTGCGGAAACCCGACCGGCAAGGTCCGCAAGCGAGCGCCCGTCACCGGTTTCGGTTTTACCGGTCGCGGGGCGAAAGAACGTCTCGACCGTCGTGGCGCGGCGCTGTGAACGAAAATGTCCGACGACCGCTCGTCAACGCTGGCGACGATCAACGAGGCGTTGGGCGACAGCTTCGACGACCTGGTCGACAGGTGCAGAGAATACCGGCTGGTGCTGCTTGACCGGGAGCATGACGTCACCGAGCAGGTGAGCCTTTTCTACCTTAACCCGTGCGCGCTCTAAACGTGTTTTTCTTCTCCCGTTCA
The DNA here is from genome assembly GCA_949715065.1 of Periphyllus acericola. Taxonomy (NCBI): domain Eukaryota; kingdom Metazoa; phylum Arthropoda; class Insecta; order Hemiptera; family Aphididae; genus Periphyllus; species Periphyllus acericola. The sequence continues at coordinate 67,071,084 of OX454264.1, forward strand.
GATCAAGTGCCGGGTGGTCGGCGGCAGCATGGCCCGTACCCTGGGCAAAGTGCGCGGCGACCGGCAGGCAGTGGTCTCGCTGAGAACCAAAGTGGAACAGTTGAGGTCGAAGTACGCCAAGTTCAGGGAAGAGACCGAGAACGTCAGCAGCGTGTTTCAAAAGCTAATCGAAGACTTGAAAATCAAATGCAACCGGACGATGTACTTCGCTTGTCTGCGGTGCGTCATGTCTAAAAGGTACTCGTGTTGTTTTCACTCGCTGCGCAATGTACAACGATTTTTGATGGTTTTAATGTGTATACGATTCTTAGTAATAAAATAAGGACGGATTTGATGAGTAAACGCGAAGATGAAGCGGTCGTGTCGTATCAGGGTCTTTGTGAATTAAGTCTTGTCATGAATACCACTCCGTGTAAACATTTAGTTTCCTACATAAACAAAGTGATCAATTATTGGCATTGTATACTTGAACGATATTTTTCAGAGTAAGAAATATATTTTTTAATTTGTTATTGTTATAAATTATGTTGCACTTAAGTACTACATTTTTTCTAGGGATTTTGAAATTCTACTAAAACAAATTAATTGGCCATTTACAATGACTGAATCAACCGATAAGGCCAAATTAGATAGCTCAAAACAAAGTTTCCAACGTTTAGCCGCTATGTTGATAAAGGTTCAACTTCCGTATCCTTTTGAAAATTTGAATATATATTTTTTAATATCGTATAAAATTAATACAGTATCAATTATTATATCGTTTAAATGTCCTTCACTCACTTTATCAGTAAACATTATTATATTGATTCTACTGAACAGTCACAAACATCACTATTGATGGAACATTTTACTCATATAAGCGTGCCGATCAATATGTTAATAGTACCTTTTAGAAAAAGATTTTTTTTTCATTTTACTGGCAAAAAGCAGACCAACAGACCAGATAAACCTGAATGGTTTCTGTCCAGAATATTAAGTTGGATCAGAGACTATAGAGAATTTATGGTGGATTGGTTAGGTCCGGTATATAAAGAAAATGGCAAGAAATTAACTGATTCTCAAGTACTTAATCTTTTATTGTTTTGCATTTCATTGTTTGTTATTGGTTATTATTTTCATTTCAATGTTTGATTTTACAGCATGAGTTTATAATAGGACTATTGCAGTCTGTTGTAATCAAACTTGATTCAGATTTGTCACATTTTCAACTGGAAGATGTGGTATTTTCTCATATCGTAGATGAAACGTTAACATTTGAACATGAATTAAGAAAAGTTTATAACTATCCTAATGAATATCCAAGTGTTACCGAAGTCTTAACTCAAGCACATCTATTCTTTAAATGGATTAATATGGAAAGAAAATGTAAGAAATATTTATCAATTAAATTATTATTAATGCATTTTTAATTTAAATTATTTGATTGTTTTAGATGCCAACATAAAAATGGATGACATCTTACAAAATAAAGATCAATGGAAAGTTTTAGTTGTTGATAGTCAATATTGTATGACAGCATGTGCAGATAGCTTTTTAACATTGTTAAATACCATGAGTGATCGATACAATATACTCCGTCAACCAAGACATAAGTAAGAACAATTATAAACTTATAGCTATAACCAATAAGGACAATGAAATGCTTGTCATTTTTATTCAGTATTAATTTAATATTCATTACTTATTTTTAAAGACTTCAATTTTTGAAACTGCAAACTGATCTCTTGGAAGAATTTAAACAAAAAATTGTCGGAGATGATATTCAATCCTATGATTATTTATCAGAAATGCTGTGTACACTTCATTACATTTCATACATCTTATATAATTGGGGAACTAATATGGTATGTAAACACATAATATATATGTATTTCAAATAATGTGTATTTTACTGTATAAAAGTCTATTTCCACTTTACCAGATCGATACTGTATCTCTTTGAGACTTGTCTGGGTTCACTTGGTTATTCCTACTAGTCAGGGTTTTTTCTGGGTATGCTTAGTAATTTGTCATCTGCCAATCAAAATGTATTAACACATAGGGTATATTTGATGTGGACCCATCATGGAAGCTAAGTACAACAAATTACGTTTAACATTAATAAAATTATACTTTTTTTTAACCAAGTAGTACTTAAAACGTTCAGACACAGCCTGCGATAGTTGAAATATACATTTAATTAGTAAAAAGAGTGATATTTATTTTTGAGGTTTTAATTGTTGTATAATATTAGTTTAAAAATAGTAAATTATTTTTCAATTTGTCTGTTTGTATTTTAGCACTTTTTGTCTTTATTGAACTATAAATGTGAACTAGAAATTGAAGTTAGATCAAGAAGTGAAAGTGAGCGAACAGATGTTTTGGAAACTGCAGAAACAGTATTTGATGATTCCATTAGATCGTACAATTTAGGCATAGATCATTTATTAAACTTTCTTTGCGAGGATGTCATGACTAAAGTTAAACGAAGTGCAAAACACTATAAACGAGATAAGTAAGCATAACTTTGAAGTATTATTAGTTACTACCTATACAGATTTGAAAATATAGTTCTAGATGAAACAATTAAAATTAGTAAGTATTGAAACCATGTACACTTAAATATAAAATGTTCATGAGTAAATTATTTTATAATACATTCCTTGCACCACTCGGAATCTAAAACAATTTAGTACTTGTATTACTTTTCAGTAATATTCTTATCTTACTATTCTTATTATCTTAAAAGTTACCTTCTAATTTAAAATAATATTTATTTACAAGTCTTGGTTAAAATTAATTTATAATTATTATTATGGAAAAACAATTATAATCTACAATATTTGGGTTTGAAATCTAATGCTAAAATTACATTTTATAATTCATAGCTTTGAACATACATACACTAATGTAGGAAAATTAGTATTTGAAATATATTAAATATTAATTTAAACGTATAAATGTATCGATAAATGTTATTTTAAATGTTTAGATGGCATATAATGAGCACCTTGGCTGATGAGAACAAGTACAGCATTACAGATAGCGGTTGGATTATGTATGAAACATTTACAGAAAGTTTGAATACATTAAATAAAAATCTTCCGATTTCTTTATTCAATAAATGTTGGCCAATATTAGCTTCCAAATTATCAACGGTTAGTAAGCTGATGGTCTTATATTTTTATGAACTAAACAATTTTCTAGATATTTCCAATAATATAATTTATTGTTTCAGTTTATTTTTAATGATATTCTGTTGGCTAATATGTTCAACAAGGGCGGGGCACAACATCTTCTATGTGATATAAGACATAAACTTCTTCCTATCTTTGCAAAATACACTGCCAAACCTAATATTTATGTTGAAAGGTAAGAAATATTTATTCCTGACTTATTAATATTTATAATATGTATTAGTTTTGCAAATTTAATGTTTTGCGACAAAGTCAATGTAAATTAAATTATAATTATCTGTAGGTTATTGGAAGCTTGCAGAGTTCTATGTTTTGAACCTAATTTCAAACCTGTTACATTAATTAGGAATGAAGTTTCAGAAATATTACTTCGTCGAATTGAACATGGGAATTCAATTGAAATAGGGTAAATTTATAATAAATTAATGTTCATTACGTTGATATATGAAAAAATTGAATGTATAGCATATAAATAATTTGTTTTGGTCTTAAAAATAAAAAGGTTTATTTTATGTTTAATTTTATTTTAAATGTAATTTGTTCAGTAATAATTTTATGGTCACAAGTTGGAATACTTTTTTATTTGTTTTCACAAGGTTAAGCGACACTAAATGCTTAAGATATATTATATTTACATACATTTGTGGTAAGAAAATACAATGTATGTAAATGTGCTGTTATTTTTATTAATAGCATTATTTCCCAGCTAATCAAGATTAATGTTAAGAATTACATTATATGATATTGTTACTATAACATCTTCCACGTAATATTATAGATGAGTCATTAGTGCGATTTGGCTTTTGGCTATAGGTACATTGTACGGTATATAGAAATTGATCAAATGTTATTTACATTGATTGCATAAGTTTCATCTCTAGGATAAGTAATGAGTACTAACCTGTTTTTTGAACCCAGATTAAAAAACTTACATTAGTAGGTAAATGATTGCAAAAAAGACAAAAGTAATAATTAATTGTTGATGTGTGTTTAAAAATGATTGTCTACTCAACAGTATTATTATCAATTCTTGAACAACTAAAAAAAAAAAAAACAATATCAGTTATTATGCATTGTTATTTAATGTTTATTTCGTCAATATCACTTGATTTACTGTATTTTTATTGAGATTAAAATTAACCATTAACCGTTTGTTTTTCCTTGGCCGAGATAATATATTCGAAAACAATTGCGCTGTTGACGGATAAAAATGTGCACTCATTTAAAAAGTCTGTAGGTAAAAACGAATAAAAAAAAAAAAATTGCCATAATTAAGTACATCATATTATCGGGAGCAGCGTTTTATCTTTAAGTAGATATCTTTGTAGGTACGTAGTACCTAATATCGGTGACTATACCGTGAACAATCCATTCCATCATCTAGCCGTACCGCGCACACGTCCGGGCGTAACGCCTCGCTCGAACGTTAAAGTGCTTTTTGATGTATTTTCCGAACGTTCCTTAGATTATTCTTTTCGTTTTTTTTTCTTTCTATTTGATCTCGGTGACAATAGGAATCCGGACCATCCGAGCGTCTGATTGTACCTACCTATATAAGAATCGTTTTGTTGTTTAGCATACGATATCCGCACGGAGTTCTTACGAGTTTTTAATCGGAATCGAATCCATTATTAATACATTACAGTATTATAATACGCTTAAGTGTACGTGTGTGTGTGTGTGAGGGAAAGAGTAAAAAAAAACAAAACAAATGCGACCGAAAAAAAAAATGTGTTTCCTCGCAGTCCGCAGAAGTGTACTTACGGGACGGGTCGCGGGGAGTCGTATTGTTTTCCCGATAATATTGTACACCGTCGAATGACGCGTGCAGCCTATGTAAATATTTATGACTTATGTTTTAACTATTATTAGTGCAACTCGGCGGTGTTCGGGCGCATAAAATTACTAGTAGGGAGCCGCGGTTCAAGACGTGACCTATATAATAATAATAATAATACCTATTATCAGTGGCGGCTCGTGGCTTGGACGATCGCACCCCCTACTATAATCAACTAAAAGAAGAAAATTAATTGTATATTCTTTTGCATACACGACATGCTAATAATACACTGTGATTATTTTTAGAATAAAATATTAAGCTTTATAATAATAATATGTGTAAGGTTTTTCATTTTATTATATTTAGTTTGGCTATTTTTTATACCTGTGACGAGCGGTAGTATATTTAAAGTCGCACCCAAGAGCCGCCACTGCCTAATATGAATATCGTAATGAACTATGAGCATCTCACCGAGCGCCAGTGGTGTAATTACGGTGGAGGGGAGGGTAGACTTCCCTCGTGAGCCGTATTTATATGTTGTTGTCTTATACAAATTAACGAATAACCAACTGTTTCGAAAAAAAAAGTTTTAAGCGTTTCATTTTATCAATATACGAGTATTAAGAGTTCATTAATAAGCTCTGTAAGCATAATATAAAAATGAAATAGTGGATAATTGAGTAATCTTCAATGGAGTGTACCTCATCCTGTGCTATTACAACGGTGAATTTACAATACTCGTCTATAGTAACCAATAAGTAGGGCGGAGAAGTTATTTGCATGTTTTATTCTAAACCTCTATTTTATAGCAAGCCAAGGTACAAATATAAGTCCTATAGTTAAGATATACATTTTTTTTTCTGTTTGACAATTTTCAATAAAAATCAATATTTCGTTATTTTGTGCATATTCTATGCATATTTCAAGAATAATTCCTCGTATTTAGAAATTTTTTAGAAAAAAATTACCAAATTTCTATATTAGTATTTATTATTTTATATTTTAAAATAGAAAAATGTTGGAAAAAATTACGCGTTCGGTGTTAAATTAAAAATTTTAAAAATGTTGGACGTAGAAAGTTCATCAATGGATGGTTTACTGTTTACATGAAGGTCAAACTGGAAATGATTTAATATTTTATAAATACGCGTCAATTATACATTTACAGACGTCGAAAGTAGTTTTTCTCGTTACAAACAAATACTAGCTCACAATCAGCGATCATGCTATGTAGAACATATTAAAAAACATAAGTTATGCAATGCAATAATGTACATTAAAAAAGTAAGATTAAAAATTGTATAATAAAAATAATTTTAATAATTAATTTGTTAAATAATTGTAATAACATACAAATTTTTTTCTATTTTTTTTTCTTTTTTTGTATATTTTCATTTTTTTTTTGGTGCATATTTTTCATATTTTATTTCCTACTACTTCTCCGGCCTACTAATAAGTAATAACTAATAAGTAATAAATGATAAGTAATAAGTAATAACTAATATCTGATATTGATAATGCGGGTATAATCGACAATACCATGGTATAATAAACAATACAATAAATTAAGGATAAAAATGTATCTTCGAAACAGTAAGTCAGAGGTAACTATACTATCATATTGTAATAAAATTTATTTTCATAAAACCTAACAACCAATAGTTTTTAATTTTATATATAGATTCTCGATATAGGTTGAAGTTTTTTTGCAATTTCTTCTCTGTTCTTCTCATTTATTCGGAAAACTTGTTAAATATCTCTTCAAAGTACCAGCTGAACGAAATTTTCTTTTAGAAAATTCGTAACCTTGTTTGTATACATCGGAGCAATCCATTTGGTCGAAACCGTGTACACACTACACACACGTTACATAATAATACAACATACGTCATGATAGAAATAATATATTCCTCGTTTCACTAAGAATCTAATAATATTCATGGGGGAAAGGGTTCCGACCCCCCCCCCATAGATACGCCACTGTCGTTAATTAAAAATGTATAGGTAATAATGTATGAATAGTAGGTACATAATCAAATTTAAGTACGTATCATCAGCGTCGTACAAACGTTCAAAACAAATAAAGGAGTTTCAGGATTCGTTATATTGTTATAGATTTTGATAATACATATGTATTAATTTTTTCAAATGCCCGACCGTATGTTATATATTATATTATACGCGCACGTACGACATTATATCGTGTATATATTATATACGGGGTTATTTTTTAGATGTGATCCCCCTTTTTTTGCCGTAAAAATTATTTGATTTGCAATTTTTTTTTTCATGTTCAAGTTACTATAAAAACCATGTTTCCACTGTGTTTTTTTCATACCACCTATACGTCCTGTATGTCCTGTGGCGATAAAAACTTTTGTTTTTCAAATGAGGACAACATATTTTTTACGCAAAATATTATTGAATTCATTTTTCTGGAATTTTTGATGTAACACAGCCAAGATTCGGTCAAATAATTTCGGAGTTATTCAAATTTAAAATTGCGTTTGAAAAGTGTGAAATTCGCATTATCTCGAATTAGTATTGTAATTACAATATAAAATAATGTACTATAATTTTCCTTAATACTTAAATTAGAACAATTCAAAAACTACTCGTTCGAATTTTGATGTCGGGAAATTCACTGAAAAATGACCCCGATGAAAGTACCGCAGTGAAAATGGGGTGTTCCCATTAGAAAAATAAAACATTGTATCGCTACAGAACACATCCACTTCAGGTGGTACGAAAAAAAAAAAATTGTAGAAAACATGGTTTTTTTGGTAACTCTTATAAAAAATTTCAAATGAAAGCATTTTTACGGGCAAAAAAATGGGTGAGCTTTTAACTAAAAAATCACCCTGTGTACTGTGCAGCGATAACATGAACATATTAAAACAATATTATAATATTGTAGTTTGTACGCAAAACACAACTAGAGAGATATATATATATATATTATAAGAGCGTAGAATTTTCAATTTCGCCCTGGACCGTTTTCTGACGCAGCAGTACGCATCGGTCATATAGACAGAGAGAAAAATTATTATTAATTTCTACATTTCAGTTCCGTTCGCGTACATATATATATATACATATATATATATATTGCCGGCGGCGGCGGCGGGAAGAATGCTGTGCGCGAGAATAATTTTTTTTTTTCCTCTACGTATATAATTTTTATCCGCGTCTCTCGTAAACGACCCGTCCACACGTATTACGTACGCATAGCGTGGGCGAAGAGACGACGACAGCACTGTATAATAATAATAATAATAATAATATATAGTACGACGGGATCGGGCGCGTGCGTGCGCCATCGTATACATACATATATAGTCCTGGAATAATTTCTGGAATGTCCGCATATAATCCGCCGTATATATAAAACGTACGCGCATAAAACCCGGGGCGGAATGCGAAAGATGAATATTTCATAACGTGGCGCGGCGGCCCCCACCCGGTGCTGCCGCCGTGCAGTTATAAAGCGCGTTGTGTATAGCGCGTGCGGCGGCGGCGGTGTGTTCAATTCTCCTTTGAAATGCCGAGAATCTAATAAACCGCGCGCGCGCGCGCCGCCGCCGCACGCCAAAAGTCATTAAACGCCCTTAAACATCATCGTCCGTACACGTCGTGTACAATACGTATATAGAATATAAATGCCGCGCGCTGCACCTCTACCGTACACATGTACATGTGTGTGTGTGTGTATTTTATGTGCTTTTGACGCGCGTCCATTTCCCCGTATTTATACGCGCGCACGTACTAAACATTATTGTATTTCCGTCGCGAGCCCTTCGATCATCATCTAAACTACCACGTGTGTATGATATGACGTACAGGGTGATTTGAGCGACGACGCTCAACCCCTTTTTCGGCCTGTTAGAATTTGGATGCTAAGTTACACCGTAAAAACTATGTTTTCCATCATTTCTTTTTCCGCATCCGGTGTCGATACGTACTTTTAATTTCACAATTGAAGTACCGTTTTTTTTTTACCGTGGGCGTTTCCCTGTGAATTTTTTGAAAAGACACAGCTCGTATAGCCACAGGACACCCTTAAGTTGGCAAGAAAAAAAAGTTACGGAAAACAGTGGTTCTATGGTGACTTGAACATTAAACAAAAAATCCAAATTTAAGCATTTTTACTGCTAAAAAAGGGGTCGGTCGAGCACGGTTCAAAAATCACCCTGTATGTACTTACCTATAATATCATAATGTGTTGTATACGCACGCCGCTGCTGAGATTCCTAAACCTTCACGGGGCCCAGGGGCGTAATTGTGGTGTGGCGGGAGGGGAGGGCACTTGCCGCTCCTAACATTTTACCGAGAGGGATGAGGGGTGAGAGCATAATTTTTTAAATCTTATTCAAAATAAAGAAAGTACCTATTATGTTATGATAAAAGGCAATACTCATATAACACAACAGTGCTAATATAAATATAATTTACATTTATTTGACCGTATACAAGTGTCGTGGTACCGTCAACATGAGTATACTTACCTCTTATATAACCAAAAATTGTACTCGACCCCCCCCCACTGGTTTTGGTGTTTTGTTGGTTTTATTTATTGATTTAAAATAAAATGTCAGTTGTAACTTGTAAATAGTTTTTAAATCGTATAGATTTTAAATGTCAATAACTAGTTGAATTATTATCCGGCTTCACACATTATACTTGTACTTTACTGTACACTATTGACCATACAGTACTTTCCGTTTTTAACGGAAAATTAAGCTATCGATATTTCATTATTTTATCACAGAGTATCTATGCTAACTTTCAAAAAAAAATCCGACAAGGAAATAATATTTTCCATTATATCACATTTTATCGCTTTTAACCCCCGGGTTAATCGACCTCGAGGGTTGAGTTTTCAAAAATCCTTTTCAACTTGATCCTATCAGTGGTCCTAGTTGTGCGATGATAAATCAGTCTGTGAGGACATTTTCTTTTAAATACATATATATATATATATATATAATAATTAAATTAAAAAAATATGTAGTTATTGTGACTTCTTAATAATAGTTATACAAAAATGATTATTGAATCCTAATTCAAAGTGTCAATTTCTAAAAAGGAGCATTTTCCTAGGTTTGCCAAGGGCGCTAACGAGTCTTCCTATGCCACTGCCGGTACATAACGGTAAATATTATTATGTTTTTGCCTGTATATACATTTATGATGTACTTTTGTACTTCATAAATTACATTGGATTTTTTTTATGGTATTTTCGATACGTTTACAATATGAAAAGCAATATCAACTACGTTTAAACTTTAAACCAAAATAAGATGAGAAAACCAATTATTTTACGTAAAACAGTAGTTGGGTCTGAAATGGTTACGGTGACCATATATATGTGTGGGTGAAATATACGGATATTATTGTATGAAACACGTAGGTTAACTCTCCATGGACCTATAAGATACGTATATAACCAGTGCCGGATCTAGGGGGGGGGCAAGTGGGTATCATTGCCCCGGGCGCCGTCGGTATAAGGGCGCTCTTGAATTTATGAAAAACCAAAAAGCCTCAGTATGGGTATATTAAAAATATACATATATTTCAATGTTTAAACTTGAAAATTAATATAATATTACATATTATTTAGGAATTTATATAACTATTTTTGTCTGATGTAGATATCTTTTAAAATTAATTCGTCAAACGTAGATATTATCTAAATTTTGCATTCAGAGAAAAATCGACTGATGGGATTTGGAAATAACTGTTAGTTGTAATAATAATAATCTACGATAATGATATATATAAGTTTTATAATATAACCATATATATATATAAAATCATACTTTCGATCTACTACAAAGCAAGCAAAACTTAATAACTTATCATAAAATTGCAAGAAAGATTAATTATGATGAAATTATAAAAGATTTCGCTGCAAAATAGGCTAGAAAAGTAAACTTTTAGATATTAAAATGTTATTTGTTAAATTAAAACAACCAAGTTATATATTAATTATGTTTGTTTTCTATGTTTTTATACGTGTAACATTTTAAAATATGATATTTTATATATGTACAATGTACATTATATGTATAAATATAGCAAAGTTTCCATATTTAAGTTTATAAAATGTTTATATTTTTTAATATGTAAAATTAATTATTATTATAATAATATAAAAATTATTAATATTATAGAAAAAAGGTTTATATTAAAATACCCCCTCTTTTCCTCACTGAGGGGCCCTCGTAGCTCCACACAAGGAGTGCACAGTTAAGGGCGCTGCATTTTTACTAGCCCCGGGCGTCAAATGTCCTAGATCCGGCACTGTATATAACTATAGATAATATAAAAAAACAACTATGACCAACGTATTAATAATATGCATTCGAAAATCATCTATATTCAATAAAAAATCGTAAAATATAGATATATGTGTAGTACACGACAAAAAATTGCAAAATATGTAAAACAAAACTTTGTATTTCTGGTCTATTGACCATAATCCAGCGGTTTTCAACCTTTTAATATCCGAGTACCACCTTCACATTTTGAACATTTTCACGTAGGTACCATTTAACTTAGTAAACTCTGCTTTTGCTCACAAAAACGTGTATACATTATCGGTTATGTCTGAAGCGATTTATTAGGAACTATATAACTATAAAAATATTAGCATTTAATGAACAAAAGTAAAATTAAATATGTATAATTATTATTAAAATACATTTGAAATCAATTAAATTAATAGATACTAGAAATACCAGAATTATTAATTACTTGTTTTACAATTTTTGAAAATATCCGAATTATACAATTCAATATAATAAATCTAATCAAGGGCAATAATATGAATTTGTAAATAATTTTAATTGTAACTAATATTCATTGTTGTCGATTTTATACAGATCAATAAAAAAAAAAAAAACAGATACCTACTAGGAGTCGTATTGTATGGTCTGTTTTATATGCGCGAGGTCGTCAGTATCTGGCTCCATGTTGGCAACTTTAAGTCTAAAATAATTGTCTACGTTCAATTCGTTTCTACACTTATCTTTTGTATATATTAAGTGAATTAATGTATTTCCACACGTATACGTGGACACGAAATGGATTAGAATTTTATTTTTCCCTTTGCGATTTTTCTCCACGTACCACCTTCGAGCTTTCTCGAGCGTACCATCGGTTGAGAAACGCTGCCATAATCCAAACGTATAGTTCATCTATCGACTTTTTGGATTGTTTGAAAGAAAACGTGCGAACCCAGGCCCTAGTTATAGGTAAAGTGTTTAACGTTTGTACGGTACAAGTTAACGACTTCGTGTAGAGATTTCATAGTATGTATAAATTTAATTCGTTTCACCAAACACGATTTTCCTTTTTCGAACGGTAATAAATTAAATGATAGCTGTGTCTCAACTCTCAAGTATCTCGAGTATCATACGTGTATAGTCTCTATCAGCTGTCCAATGCTGTACATTACATTTTGTGCGTGTGCCCTTACGCGTGCGTGCGTGCTTGTACCTACGTGTGATACGTGCGTGTGTGCGTATCATATTTCCTTACGTGTTCATCGATTACCGTCGAAACACTGCCCCCTCGACGTATTTTATATTACGAGTATAATATAATTTATACGTGTATAACACGGAATAGGTGTCGTATTGAGTCCTATTGGAATTATGTGCACAGGAACTGTGGTGCGAGAATTCCGACAACCCGTTGTGCGTGCAATATCATACATATAGACACGCGGCCGGGAGATCCGTTTTATTTAATAATATCTACAGCTCCGCCGCGCCGTACCTTAAGACTCTCGTCGTTTTCTCGGTCGATTCGTGTGCACGCGTATGTATACAGCACACGCGGAGGAGGAGCATTCGCGTAGAAGTTAACCGCACGTACGACTTGACCCCGTTATATATTACTGCACACGTACACAAAAGCATACTATTGTACGTGTATACCGCAGGGCTGACCGGCGATAAGGGAGTCGCGAGCCGTATCGCGTTATGAAAAATATATAAGGGCCAATAGTTGATTTCGAAGGCCGATTCAAATAAGCTTTAAGTCAGTTAAACCTACGTTTTTAGAAAATCTTTCCGTAGCTATAGTGTTGTTGAAAATGGGTGCCCCCAATATAGAAAAATATTTTAAGGCGTACACCGGCTTTAGAAATTTGACTGTTGGATTTATTGGGAGACGAAGGACCGAAGCGGTTCAAATGCAGTAGCCGTTCTTTCGGGAAACATTTTCCTGCTATAAATTATCGAAAAACTACACTTCGCGATCAAAAATGAATAGGCATATACATTTTTGTAGCAACTTATTTTTGCGAGTCTTAACACTAGACAAGAAAATGATAAATCCTAAATATCGCTAAAATTTAAAAGATGTTCATCCAACAGAATTGTTAAGGACTGCTCTAACAACACATAATACGCACTTCAAAAGATCACAATACAAAAATGAAACCGCACGTTAGGTCAAGTTAAGTATTAGTTTAATATTAAAAAAAAAAAATACTTTATGATTAGAAAAATAATATGTCGAACTAAATATGTCACTATGTCAAATTTGTCGTTATCTCGAACTAAATTAAAATCCCTCTGAAACCTACCATTATAGCCAATAGTGTTTTACTCTCGGTAACTCGATGGAAAATTATTCATTTTTAAGGACATACAATCGAGCAGTACACTGAGTGATTATGTGGAGTTCAGACCATACTGTGAAATGGAAAATAATGAGTGAAAATTAAATATCCTTACAATTTCATCCGGTTTTGAAGACAGTGATAATCATATTAACTGAATCGGATAAGTCAAATACTTCTGATGATAAATGGAACCGTGTTAGAGATCATCTTTATTTAGACGTGACATTATTTTCATAAACCAATAAAAAACAAACTTTAATGCAGGATTTTTAAAAAACAAAAATGTTTTTGTTGAGTACTGTAGTTCATATATATATGGTACCTATAATAATACATGCATTACTATTTTAAGTATTTAAACTGTGTATTTTAAATTATTCAATTTTTTTTGTTCAAATGTTTAATGAAACTCAATATAACGAATTTTCCGATACCTCGAACTTCTTTCTGTTCCCCTTTCGACATAACTGTAAGAGTTTACCGTATAATATTTTGACCGATTTTCGACGCGGTAAGTGATTTATAGTTTTTAATTTTCCATCGCACGTACGTACCTCTATAGATTTTCCCGGGTTCGTCCGTGTCACGCGGAGCGTTTCGTGATGATGCAGGGAAACGGTCGATACGTCAAAGTCGCGAGTGCCGAAGAACAAAGTTAATTATTTCGCAGGTACCCGTTTAAAGTTTAAATGAGCGGAGTAGCGATTTGCGGGCCGCGGGAGACCCGCACGGGATAATGTTATATTATCATATACCGTAGGTATGGTAAGCGGTATACACTGCAAACGCTTATAAAAGTCACGCGAGTAATTAATATGAACTGCTGACGCGTTCGACGTTCGAATTAATTATTACATCCATACCTTTATCGTTTTCAGAAAAATGTTACGCTTTGGGGTGGGCGAGAGATCGCCGAAAAACACACGCGTCCGTTTAGAGTTTTAGACTGCTTAGAGACGGGTTTTTTTAGGACCAAGGGTCCATGAATTTCCCAAAGAGGGCGATGGAAGTTAAAAACTTTATTGGGGGGGGGGCGTTGGATTAAAAAGAGGGGACAGCGACTGTTTTAATTTTTTAACAAAAACTAGAGATGATATTTTACGAGGCAACTTAATTAATTGTAGAAGTGACATTGCTTTTTTGACCGTTCTTTTTAAAAAAAATTTAATTAAACAAATTTGTAGCTTCAAGATGATGATTTGGTTTTAATCAAAACAAAACATATTATTTCTGCACTTGTAACAAAACTTCTTATGTACAAAAGAAATTTAGGACGAAAGGAATTCATACAGTTTCCAAATCTATCAATGGAACAAAATAATGATGAAGATTTAATTTCTTATTGTCAACACTTGGAAGCACTACATTCCAATTTCAGCAAATGATTAGCACAAACAGTCTGTAATTTGTACTTTTAACATGATGTACGGTTTCAAACAATCACGAAAAATAATTTTATTTTTAAATATTTTTTTTTTTTTTGAGTGGTGAGTGTGTCCGTGGCTTTACTTTACATCTTAGAGGGGTTCATGACTCGGAAAAAGGTAAAGTACCAATGGTACTCATAGGAAAGGATTTTTTTTCCAAAAAAAAGTAATCACAATTTAATGAACTGCGGGAAAATGTAAAAATCGTAGGTAGTTTTTTTTGCAAATAATAAACATCGACCGAGGTAACGCGAGTGAAGTCACGTTAAACGGATTCGATTTAAATACACGCACGTACGCGTTATTAATATTCATAAGCCTGCACGTCGCGATAAACGCTAACGTTTAACAGTAATGAAATATTCCGTACGCTTAAGTTCTGCAGCTCGTGCGTAATGTATAGAGACATTCATCCCGTGGCGTTGCAGGTACAGCTGTTAAGTGAAGGATGATCATTTATATATATATATATATATATAAAAAAAAACAGGTCTAACGATTTTTTGATTACTTATAGCATTAACTGCATGATTGTATCCGTCGAAAAGAATATATTCATCCCCACGTCCCGATCGGTTTGTTTTTTATTATTTCACGAAATAGAAATTAAACCGTTTTTAATAATTCAAAATATTTTTAATTCTTCAATGTACAACGAAAAACCACGTCATAAAACTGGTTTGTTTTTTCTATAAATTGTTTTTTTTGTGTTTATATTTGTTGTCTTAAATTTTAATTAAGAGTAGTGTTTTTACACTGAAAACTAAAAAGTTTTGCGTTTTTCTATTTTTTTATTTTTCTTCCGATTCTTTTGATACTTGACATGCAGATATTATGTTTTCCCATTCTATTATTTTTACATTGTCATAAACGACTTTTTATTGACTTTGTATGAAATTAAACCATATTTTAAAGCCAATACATTTCAATAATTCGGGAAACCGCTGGTTGTGATATATTATATAATATGGAAAATGACGGGATAAAAGCGAGGCCATCTTTTAAAAACGGGATAAAAAGAGTCCCATTCGAAGTTTCTCGGGAAAACAAGACATGATGATCGAAAAAGGAACGATCCAGTTTTAAACTTGACGTACGGTCGTTTAGTATACATATTTTCGTCCTCATGACAAAAACCGCGAGAGTTCAAAATAATCGTTCGGGAGGAAGA
This sequence comes from Periphyllus acericola, assembly GCA_949715065.1. Taxonomy (NCBI): domain Eukaryota; kingdom Metazoa; phylum Arthropoda; class Insecta; order Hemiptera; family Aphididae; genus Periphyllus; species Periphyllus acericola. The sequence continues at coordinate 67,087,273 of OX454264.1, forward strand.
AACCACTTTAGAGGGGACACGTGTTTTTGTTCTTTTTGAATGTTCTATTACCGCACAAGAAAAATAAAAGATTATTGATTCCAGAGACGTTTTAACACATGCGAAAAATCACGAAACACGAAATTCTCGGAGGAAAAAAAATCAAAACTTCGACCTATGCGGTTTCGGAGACGACGCGTTGGTTACGAGTTATGGCTATACTATGGTGGTTAGTGGGCATATAGCTATAGGTCACGCAATGGATATTTTAACTAACGCGGCAGCGCGTTTGTTGTCACCTAATAGATTTTTTTAAATATATATTACGGTTACTGTAGCCGACGAGCCAACAACGATTTTTTTGGCCAAAATTACGACAAGTATTCGTAATTATCTTGTAATTTTTACATCAAAGTAATTTATCACGTTTGACTTGGTTAGTCACTTGTTTATACCTAGTTTTGTTTCATTATTTAAATTTGGAAGTAGAATCATTTTATTAACACAACACAATGGTTAAAGAGATGAGGCCGTAGTATGTCTACTATGGAAAACAGCCTATCTAGTTATTCCAGGGAAGCGATTAATAGCTGTCTCCACATCGCTTTAAATAGCTTTGGTACAGCAACACACGTAGACAGTGTGAGTAACTAGATTTTTACAAAAAAAAAAAAAAACAACTTCAATACCATATGTCACACGAGAACGAGCATTTTATATTGTATAAAGACCATTACCGCAAAAAGAGAGTTCTCGAAAGAAGTTGGAGGAAATATTTAATTTTTAAATCCTGACAATATAGTCTTACGGTATTTTTTTTCCATAATGTACCTAGTACCTACTGAATACTTATATAATATCAAAATATACATCGAATCACGTGAACAGTTGATTTTATTATTATCGTTGAAAAGGATTAAGTATCTATTGGTTTTTATTGACATCGTTATGTACGTCGTGATTTTCGATGGTACTTTACAGAGTACGGATTTTAAAGTGATAAAAAACTAAAGAAAACCATTAAAAAAAAGAAATAAAGCTGTCTAAATCTTCCAAAAAAGCTTAAAAAATGGTTTTTTTTAAAAAAATTAATATTCGTCACAAAAAAAGGATTAAAGTTATTTATTAGTTCAATAAGTTATTTTTTAAAAAAAAACTAAACTATAGTTCTGAGTAGATAATTTCCAGAGCAAGAGCATATTTTTGTGTTTATTGTCGTTTCATGATAAATTAATCTACTATATGCCATACGGTACGTGACAAACTGAACACACGAGGAAAGGTTGTCAAGAAATAATTGAACATAGGTACTTTTGGAACATGCAATATCATTATCTAAATTACATCCTTAAATATCCATAAATCAAACATAACGAGATAAAACGTTTATTTAGAACTTATTTTGAAAAAATTTAACTTAACCCAAAGTTCCCCAAAAAACATTAATATACAAAAAATGTACAAAAAACGCAAAAAAAGCAAAATAAAATATCGTGCATTTTAATCGAAGTAGAAAAAATCGAATTTGTAGCTGTATTTGTAACTTAAAAATCCACACTTTATTTATATAATCAAGGTAGATTAATTGAGTTTATGAGGTTTATGAATTAAACACCGACAATTTACGTGTTTTTCTTTTTTTTTAAGGTTGTTAGCCATTACTCATCATTATGCCCGTTATTTATCATGTTGATTTTATTAATTTTTATTGCGCGCGTGGAAAATGTTTTTTAACGTCATCCAACGAAAATCCCAAAAAATATCCATCGGTATACAATATACATAGGTGAAAACGTATAGGTACCGTACGTGCACTGGACGAGGTGTAACAGGAGGTCGCCCGACGCTTTTGCACTGCGTCTGTTGTGGAATTTTATGGATATTTCTGTAGCACGGTGTATATACTGCGTTGTTAGCTCGACGATGTAGGCACGGTTGTGCTTGGATCACCGGCAAACGTATTCGACATGTAATAATAATATGCTAATATATGGCGTAGGTACATAACGGTATAACCTACGTGTACCTGTATGTAATGAGTTTATAGCGTGGTGTTGTAAAACGTGAGGGTTCCCGAAAACAGGTGGCGAAATGCCGAAATTACAGGTCGAAATGTGCGCACAGTGTACGCATAATATACACAGGGTGTTCCACCGTGATGTACGCAAAGCGATATCTCCCGTGTCAATAGAGATGAATCCCTTTTTCATCCCTGGTCAGAGACAATTTTTTTGACAACAGTTTGGTAAATATAAGTGTATTACTGAAGAAGTTGAAAAATTAACTTTTTATTTTATAACTCTTACACGTTTCGAAGTTGGCCACTTTATTTATTGGCTTATTCATTTCTGAAAATTTTAACGCTTCAACTTTCAATTTTCTAGTTTACAAGGAAATAGTGTACTATTTACACAGTCTTAGATAATAGCAAAATTATTAGCAAACCTAATCCAAAAAAAAGATGATGTGATAATAATTTACATTATTTCTTTCCAAGCTAAAAAAAAATATTAAAAATCATGAATCAAATGTAAGCTGAAAGTTGAACCATCGAACTTTTCAGAAAAAGAAGCCCTATAAAATGCCTATCTTCACAAAAGATATAAAATAAAAAAATAATTTTTCAACATCTTTAATTATAATACACTTTTATTTACCAGACTATTGTCAACAAAATTGCCTTTGCCCAGGAATGCTCATAAAATAAAAACAGAATTTAATTGCCTCTGTTAACACGGGAGATATCGCTTCGTTATTAATGCCGGTGGGTCACCCTGTATACTTGGTATTATAGGTGGAGCTGACGAGTTTCCCGTCGGTGCGCGGTAAACGGATTCGAGTTCATTTAAATAACGTTTTAATAATACGCACCAAACGTGTTTGTGCGCTTGATATATTCGTACGGCGCGGCCATAATAATTAATTATTATACGTTATATTTTTGTACGTCGATGAAGTACAACATACGACCTATTTTTTTTTCCTATTAATATATCCGAGATAAAAAATAAGAAAACCTTCAAGACGGGAGGAAAAAGAAAGATAGCAAAACGAAATGCGACCTCTAACAATACTACCAACTAACCTTATAGGACCCGGACTTTATGAGAAGTATTAATGGTCGGACGATTATGTAAGCAGCTGCAGATTTATCGCGCGTTATAAATTCTTTTAGCCTCAAGGAATGGCGAATTCACCGTCAGAGGTGTTTTGCTGTGAAACTTGAACCGTATTTTTCGGGAGAAACTCTCACGGGTTCCGAACCTAATCGGGCATACGATTAGTGTACTCCAATATTGTGTTATGTACCGTCCGACCCTTCGATAACGCAGAACGATTGTTGATTCGCGCGAATCAGACCGTGTATCGATCAACCCGTCGAAGGTGTCTCCGCACAAGCGATTCGTGCATACAGTTCTTTACAAGACACACGGAGGAGTAGCCAAACGTCTACGCAAATTGTTGAGCCCGTCTACATCACACGCGCTTATTTATACTCCTACAGAAACTTGTAGAATACGTCCGATCCAAATAGACCATAAATTATATTTTATTAAACAATTATTAATTATTAACTATTAATCCTGCCTAATTTACGCCCGAAAATAACCACTTCGTTTGGCTTATATATACATGGGTGGGCAGTGTTTCACACGAACGTATTTGTATTTTTCAAACGAAAAAATTTGTAATTTTTTATCCGCAACATGTTGTGCAGAATTTTGAGTACACTTTTTTTGAAAATACACAGAATACACTCGTACGTCGTTCGGTGCTAAAATGTAGGCGCTCAATATTGTGATCACTGAAGTAAGATTTAAAAATTATGTCACGTGATGTGTTTGTTATTATCTGTTCGTCTGTATAGTATGTCGAGTAAACGCCATGCTATAAAATCGTTTAAAGATACAGAAATCGAGCGCTTGGAATAGTCTATGAAAACTATACAGCTGTGGCTTTGGACCGTTTCCAAGCTGAAAATATAATTGTCTTTATGGCATTCTTTAATACCCACATCGAGTACTTTGCTAATGCACTGTCTGAAACACGGTTGTATATCGCGTATGTTTTACGTATCATCATTATTCATTGATTATTCTGTGATTTTTATCGAACGAGTCGGAAACCGCTTTCTTAGATTTTTCAGCGTTTAAATTCAATATGAGAATAAAATCCACGACTTTATTCACAAATCCGATTGGTACTTAATGTTCCAACTCTATCTGCTAGACGGAAACTAGCTTATGCGTTTATTTTATTTTTAAACGAATCAATGGTAACGTCGTGATGTTTCAGACCTATTGAGCCGTATCGTTTTTAACATTTTTTCTTGTAACAACTGTTCAACACCCATATTATGTTTTATAATCCGACACACAGCACGAGTTACTTAAAAAACTTCTCAATCCCTTTTTTTCATAATCATCGTAGGTTTTTAATGAAGTAGTGCACATCCAAAAAAAATATAAACAATATTATAAATATTATACTATAGATTGTATTAAATATTTGTTTACTCATTTTAGTTATATATCCAATTTTTTTTAATTAATAATTTTTATTTTTGTGGAAGTTAGCACTCCCCCTCCCCCTCAAAATTCCTGGTTACGCCACTGACAAGTGGCACTTATACAATCGTCTACGGTAGTAGTAAAACATAATATATTTTCTATTAGTATATTTGCCCGTATTATTCATTGAACAACGAACTATTATTATTATTGTTATTATAAATTATATTAACCGTTTTGGAAACGTGTGCAAGATGTACGGGATTTGAACTACGTTACGATGTTATCGCATGGTCAAATATTGAACTATATCACCTAACAAATGTTAGTGGCGTATTTTCAAATTTTTTGTGAGGGGGGGGGTTTAAAATTTTTCTAAAAACCAAGTGATCTTATAATATTATAAAAAAAAAAACATAAAATCCATGTATTAATAATTATATTATTTTATTAATTTTATGAGTACATATTAAGACTCTCATTTTCCTAAATTCAACATCTAAAGGGGATTAAAAGGTAATAGGGTTTTAAAATAAAAAACGCTATTACTTGGTGGGATTTTTATAAAACATAAAACAACACTCAAACAACTGATCAACTTAACAATTTGAACCACGGGTGAAGCCGGGTATTCATAATCTATATCTGTGTACTGGCACAAGGGAAGCTACTGCCAAAAGCTATAATAAATAAAACAAATAATGATAATAAACAGCTTCGTAACTAATTAATATACTTTTATGAAATAAAGACAACGTTATTTAAAATTGATTTAAATAGATTAAACAATATTTAATCTTGCCAAATAACAACAATGCTTCCCTTTTAAGCCCGACGATGACGTGTAATTCAGATAGTATATAACGTACGTAGGTAATATTTTTTTAAATATCGTCGGACGGCGACCAAAAAAACCCGAGTAATTAATTTTCATTCAAACGGTACAAACACGTAATATGAACAATTTTAAATATAAACAATTTTTTTTTTCCGGGGGCGGTCGAGACCCGGGAACCTCCCCGTGAATACGACACCGCGTCTAGGCTACGACAACGGTCTGAGCCGAACGCGCTTGTACCAGTCGCAGACAAGCACACTGTATGATTTGCGAAAGGTGCACGACGTACACATTACCTACACGCGCGTAACGTGTGCGAAGATACTATAATAGATCACTGCGGTACGTACAATGGGACGCGGAAATTGGACGTATTATGTGCGCGACAGCCGTTGACGCGAAGCTTTTTTTCTCTCTCTCTCGTTTCGCGCAACATAACAACAATATAATGTATCGATTGAACATTATTATTATTATTATTATTACACAGTACCCACTCCGAGGTGATTTCGAGCGCTCATTATAATAGCATGCGCTGCTTACGCTGCACGTGTGTAGTCTATTCGCACCCAAATCGCGACCAGAAGTATATTCACGTGCGTAATTTGCGCCGAAATCAAGCGATCGAATAACGTGTGCACGACATGGTTTGCACGCAGGGGCGTAGCCAGTAGGTAGGCCTGGTAGGCCCGGGCCTACCCAGATTTTCTCTAAAAAGGAAAAGAAGTATTTCAACAATGAGAAGAATGAAAACATACCTAAGGTCAACTATAACAATTCCTAGGCTAAACGATTTGACGTTAATTTCCATAGAAAGGGAAATAGGTGAGCAATTTATTGATAACCCATCGGATGTTGCTGATGAGTTTGCTATTATAAAGAAAAGAAGATAGAATTTTGACTTTGAAAATTAAAATTTAATAACATTTAATTGGACAATACGCATATGTTGTAAGTTACGAGTGCAGTAATTAATAATTATAAAAAAATTATCTTGTATTCTGATAAATAAAAATTGCAATCTTTGTTATAAAAATAATCATTGATAACTTTGAAATTATAGGAGGCCAATACCAAAAATGGGATTAGTCCCCACTTCCGTCTAACTGTGGAAGGCTTATGTGGGCCTACCCAAAAAAAATGTATAGCTACCCCCCTGTTGTACGGTCAATCGGGCAGCAAGAAAATACGAACTGTCGTTCGTACGAAAATTTAAATATACCGTTCTTCGTAGCCATACCGCGTATTACCTATAAATGTATACATACGTATTTACGTTATCGTTTTCACGTATTATATAGAGCAGCGATTCTCAACCCGTGGGACCAAATCTAGAAAAATTGAAAAACTTCAACAATTATTGTTTTTTCCAGTTCCTTGTGTTTTCTTGATATGAAAAAGGAAACGTATTGAAAACACATAAAATATTAGTCTTTTGTCCTTTTTACGTCCTAGGACTTAGGAGTGCCGCCAGTCATTTACGCATTTAAAGTACGTTTTCCAAGGCGCGACATGTCGTCAATATCTGTGTATACGAAAATAGTATCAACTGTTTTGCAAGACGCGACAGGTCGCGGCGACAGAACTTTGGGTCGCCGCGACCGACGACACTACTGCTCCGGAAGCAATACCTGCGCAACATGTCGTTCGACAGCATGGCGTCAAAATTAGTTTTAATACTTCGTAAAAACCTACAGTATCACGATACTTGAACATATTATCTGTTTTCTTTTTTTTTTACTTTAGATGGCAAAATATAAAATCTTCTTCACCATCTTCATCCAATAACAATGTCAGAATGTCATTATTATTAATGCATACTTCAATAAATTGATCCATAATAATTTAAACAAAACTGTATTAACTAACTAAACTTATTTGTATTAACTACACCTGAACACATCTGTACTTGGACAGGTTTGCAAGCGAACTGAGAATATAACTACCAAAATCGTAGCGACATGTCGCGCCTTAGAAAACGTACCTTTAGCGGTCGGGACTTACAAGTCCCGTCATGCATTTAGGTGAATTTTTGTTTTACACACAAGCAATATAATTTTTATTATGAAATTAAGGACGTATCTAAATTTAATTTCTAAAAAATATAAACAGATGAAAATGCCCTCTTCAAAATACTCGTACCTCGGCAGCATCCAATTACGTGCCATACACAACTCTTGAAATTTGCATATCGAACCATTTTTAAGATCGTCACGATTTTTTTCACAATCGCTTCCCTATGGAACGTCAATAGTGGTACAGTTCTTGACTTTGTGGTACATTATCGTAGCCGCTAGTTTTTTACATTCTTTTTTCGGCAGTCCCTCGACTGTTCGACAGGTACAAAAGAACGTTTCTGATGCGTTGAACACGATTAGAAATGTAAACTAAATCGTTTACCTCTGATCTTGCACGACATAACGGTACACTCTACCGAGTACGTAAAATTGTTACAGCCACCCTCTTTGAAAAATTCGTATTTCGGCATCATCCGATTACGTGAGTAACACAATATTTGCAATTGGTTTGCCGGGTTAGTTTTTAATCCTATCATATCGGTTAAAAGGAATATTACGTCATTATATCATGTATTTGACATGATAATACGTTATATTAAAATTTATCACGCGATGACAATGAGCGATTTTTGATACGGTAATACTGTCAAGCCAAGCGTAGGTACGCGTACAGTTAAAAATGATGTATTTGATTTGCCACGGCTCGAACGTGAACCAAGCTGACAACTTACCGTACACATATATATTATATTAAAATATCCTGCAGTGCTCGAATTGGTAAAATAAAAGCCGGGGGACGTTATTATATTACTTAAGCGGATTGAAAGCGGTGATTTTCTGTCTCCGCGTCTATATACCGCGCACATAGCAATTATTAGATGTATTTTCATTCCGGCGTACCGATCGATCGCTAGACGTGATACCTATGCAATAAGGAATTTAAAAACCGATGTGAACTCGTCGTCAAGTTTTATACTTAAGATCGGCTATTCCATTTTTTCTATTCCTTACTTAGAGTATAAACAACTATATCACTATCCGTACGATTTCTCTTATAACGTATTTGGTTTTTCTATAATTTAGTGTCATTAGGTTTTTATTAGATACTGCTATTTTTTTTTAAATCAAGATTTTTACTTTTCCTATTATTTTAAACGAACCGCTTACGATTGAGCTAAACTGTTTGTACAGAAAGTTCTTAGAACAAAAAAAAACCCGTCTACAGTAAAAAAATACACTATAAGGTAAACTAAAACGAAAAAAAAAAAATGGAAAACTCTATCTAGAGTAGACTTGACGAACTCGAAACTGTTTTTAGATTTTTCGTCACATCACTATAGTGAAAAATACCATATCGCACGTTGGACTGAAAATGCTATCACAAACATTGTTAACACATCACATTGTTTTTGCGCGCGTGCGTGGGTAAACGGACACTTTGTACGGTAACAATAATCTGGTGATTATTTACTTTTAGAACTTTTTAACTTAATAATAGCGATTGAAATTATTTCGCTCAACTCTTACTATTATTATTTTGACCAACCCATCGGTATGAATTTGGCAAAATTCGGGAGTACACGTGAACATTTTAAAAACAACAAATAGTGTAAACCATAACTAATTTAGAATGGTCAGGGATATACGATTTTAAGTTTTACAATAACCTACACTATGTTAACTAATCATATTCCTGACAAACTACCTCGCAGACTAAAAATAAATTGGAATCCTGAATTACTTTAATAAACTATTAAATAATAAAAAAAATATATAATATATTACACCTAGACCACCAATTCTAAGAACTATGTGAGGTATTACCAATATACAGTGGACCTGGTGGACGTCGCTTTTATGACTCACGGATGTAACGTTCAGTCGCTTATGAGTAAAGACCGGATTTAATTGATATTGCAACTTTTTTTGTTACATTATAGATGACAGTATTGGTCACTTTCCTGATATTTGGAAATGTCTTTTGTGACATCGATACATAAATCCGGTGACAAACATAATGTTACTAATTATAGACCTATTTCTAAGATGTTTGAAGCGACTGTTACAAGAAAATTATCTTTCATTATCTCTCCATATATTTGTTCAAATCAACACGGTTTTAGACATAAAATGTCAATTTCTACTAACCTCCTGCTTTATCAATCTAAAATATTAAATTCCTTCAATAATCATACTCAAATTGATTCCATCTACACAGACTTCCAAAAGCCTCCGATAAAGTCAATCACAAATTACTTTTAAAAAAATTTAATAGTTTTGGTTTTAGTGGGAACTTTTTAAATTGGATAGAATCTTATCTAATCTGCCGCACACAAGCAGTAAAGTTATCTCTTTTCACCTCCAATTATTTTAGTGTAGGTTCAGGTGTTCCGCAAGGTTCTCATCTGGGTCCTCTGCTATTTATATTATTTGTTAACGATTCACCCACTGTTCTTGTTTCTTCAGTAAACTTGTTATTGTTTGCCGATGATGCAAAACCATTTTCACCAATAGAATCTCTCTCTGACGCCGAATCAAATATGTCTTTCTCCTTACACATACATTTGGGAACAAATAAAGCTTTCAAAATGTTTGGTTTCATTTACAGAAATACTATTAATTTCAAAAACATTTATTCAATGAAAATATTATACTTCTCACTTGTTAGGTCTCACTTAAATCTTGGCTATTAATCAGGTAGAAAATGTTCAGTATACATTTCTAAGATTAATCTGTAATAAATTTAATTAACCAATTGACCGTCACACTTATCACTAAAGACCGGATTTAATTGATATTGCAACTTTTTTTGTGGTTAAGATAAATCAAATCTGATCAAATATGTACACGATTTGTATTAATTACTGTCTTTCTGTTTAATTTTATGTTGCAATTTATTGCAATTTTTTTCAATTTTGTATACTTCACGTAATCAAATGTACAAATCAATATTTCTTAACTAATTTTATAATATAAAAATAATAACATTATTGTGGATTTTTATTATTGGTTTGATTATATGATCTTAAAAGTATAAAGGAGTATTATCTATGTTATTTATCGCTCGTCTGGAATTTTCTAGCTCAAATTACTGCGACTAGCGATAAGCGTCGTGTGCGTTTACCTGTTGATACGTACTAGTACCTATTTCTTTGATCTGTTTGATCGCACAAACCGACCGTGAACGTATTCGTCGAAATGCCTAAAATAAAATCAAATTTAAAAAGTAAAATTTCGAATTGGATTGCTCCTTATAATGAAAATAAAGAAGTATTTTCATCAGATGGAAAGATTATATATTGTCTCGTATGTGAAAAGTCTGTGTCTACTGAAAAAAAATATCTATTAGATCATCATTCCAAAACAAGTAAGTTTTGTATTTTATACTCATACTACACATAATATTACACGTAACTCCATGTTATTTTATTTCAAAAATACATGTATATTTATTTTAGTTCAACACATAAATGCATTACAAAGGAATAAAGAAAGAAAACAGCAGATTTTCATTACTTCTCAAATCTCGAATAGTAGAAATGTATTTTTTGAAGATTTATGTAATGCATTTGTTGCTGCAAATATTCCTTTGCATAAGCTGGGCAATCATGTGTTTAAATCATTTTTAGAAAAGCATACTGGCAAATCATTTCCAGATGAAAGTACTTTAAGAAAAAATTACATACCAAATATTTATAAAAGCGTTATGGACCAAATAATTAGCGATATTGTAAATAATTACGTTTACATAATTGTTGACGAAACAGCCGATCCAAGAGGTTTGTATAAATAATTTTTTTTAATTTCTCATATAATAAAACATACTATTTTCGTTTAGGTTTGTCTATTGCAAATATATTAATTGGTAAATTAGATGGGACGCCTAGTAAATCATATTTAGTTGCATGTAAAGAACTAGAATCCACCAATTATGAAACTATTTGTCAGTTTATTAATTCCTCGTTAAAAATATTTCCTGGTATTGAACAAAAAGTATTACTTTTGATTAGCGATGCTGGTACTTATATGATCAAAGCAGCAAAAACATTAAAAATATTTTTTCCAAAATTAATTCATATCACATGTATGGCACACGCAGTTAATAGAGTTCTAGAGAAAATTCGAGAATTGTATCCTGACATAAATAAATTGATTAACAATGGTAATGTGTTAAGTACTTATTTAAAATTTAAATACATTTGTAACTTATTTTGTTTATTTTAGGAAAAAAAGCTTTCCTAAAAGCACCATTGAGAATAAATAAATACAGAAAAGAAATGCCGGGTATACCTTTACCACCCGAACCTATTATTACAAGATGGGGAACATGGTTAAACGCTGCACTTTTCTATGCAAATAATTTTGGAAAGTTTAAAAACGTGATTGAAAGTTTAACAGATGATGCTTTAAGTGTCGAAAAGCTGAAACTGCTTGAACAAGATAATGCAGTGAAATGTGGTTTAGCATTCATAAAATTACACTTATCTGAGTTATGCACGAATCTCAAAAATTTGGAAGAATCTAATAGTGAACTACTGAAAAGTATGGATATTTTTAGAAAAATTGAAGATATTTTAACAAATATTCCTGGTCCAAAAGGGGAAAAAATTAAGGAAAAATGTATGAATGTAATTGAAAAAAATGAGGGGTATAAAACTTTAAAGTGTTACTATGAAATCATGTCAGGTAAAGCAAATGTTAATTTAGATATAACGCCTACTTTATTAAATTGTTTTAAATATTTATATTGTTTTTAATATAACCTAACGAGTGTTGACGTAGAACGTAGTTTCTCGTTGTACAAACATATTTTAAGTAATAGAAGATTTAATTTTAATGAAAATAATTTAGAAATGTATTTAATCATCAATTTTAATTAAAAAATGTAATATTAATTAATAAATATATAAATACAACTTGCATTTTTATAGTGCAATTTATTTTGCAATTTTTATGGGATTTTTGGTGCAATTATACAATTTTATTATGCAATTTTTGAGTGTTTTTAATGCAATTAAATCCGGTCTTTACTTATAAGACAGGAATAGTCTTATTAGTCGTATGCGAAATGCGAATATACATTAAAAAAAGTCAGTTATAAGACTGACATTTCACTCGAGGACTATTATTCCAACTTTACAAACATTTTTGGTAAAATTTCGAAAATAGTTTCAAAAAAGTTATGAATTTTGTTACAGAGTTTGCACTGTATAGACCCCAGAAGTTATTTCAATTCACACCTTATGAGTACAACCGTCTATATCGCATTTCACTTTTATTGCGATTATCATTATTGTAATCTTTATTTTAATATTCGATCAGTATATATTTGCGAAATGGTCGAAAGTATAAAATAACAAAATGTTTGATTAATAATAAATATAATAACTAAAACCAGTGAAATTAAAATGGTGAGGTAAAACCACTAATTAGTTTAAAATATGTTTTTTTCCCTGTCTTCGCTTACGATAGGTTCATTCGGTTATAAGACTCAACTTTTGTTGGTCTCGAAGTGAGTCTCGAAAGCTCCGTCCGCCGTACGAGTATATTATTATATTATATTTACTACACTAGCTAAACAACGGTACACACCGTTCGCCCAATGCAATTCTCATATGCCAGCTACAATAATAGTAAAAACTGTCCAGGGTTTTGGTTTTTTCGAGTTGACCATACAAAGTGTCGTACCGTCAACCGTGTGCGCGCGCGCGACGGAAAATCACCGCTTCCGGTCTCCTTAATAAGCAGATCGTACTCGGTCACGTCTCATTATCAGGGGTACGCTACGGTTATTGTAAAAGGAGTCGGGGCACCCGGTCGTCCTGCCCCCCCCAACCCCAACAACAATCCGAGCACTGATCGTATCTGACCGGATATGCGCTGCACGGCAGTAGATCAGTAGACGAGACGGTTAGGTGCGCCATAACGTATCAGAAGACATGTTCGAAACCCGTGTTTTTGAACACTAATAAAATTTGCAGAGCAATTATAAATGCATTATAATCAGGGCTTGGAAGTTGTAGCACTGAAAATGTTACTTTTTAGCTCTAAAAAACTGCAGTTAAAAACTTCAAAATATGCGCTATAAATAGCACGAAAAATCAAAAACTATGCATTTAACTTGAACAAATTATAATTATAAATTTATTTTAAGAAATATGTAACTATGTAATGCAATTAATACTTACATTTAATCTAATTAGACAATTTTATAAAATGTTTAGGCTCGTCAACGGCTCAGGGACTGGCCGGACTGGTTGAATTATAACTGCCAATTTATTTCCAATATTTTAAATATTTTTAACAATGTATAACCAAGTAAGATCATTATTTTCAACAAAATGCGATTATATCCTAAATTGTGTGAAAATATAACCGAAAACAGCACTAAAAGCCGTAAATATGCAAAAAAAAAAAAAAACAGCTTAATAAAATTTCGTGTACGACATCGGATAAGCGTGAAACGTATTTTCATCTTACTTTGGATGTTCTACGACGGACCGAAAAAAACATTTGCACTCGCTAGAACTTCCCAGCCCTGGTCATAATACATCCGCGTCGAACTACACGCGCGCAAACCTTTTAGTATTTTTTTCGCACCCGCGCGAACTGCCTACACATATAGCACCTGCAAACCTATTATCGCACGGCATTATTTTACCTGCGTCACTGCCCGGGCGGAGACTATTTTTTTTTTTATTTCACGCGATTTAATCCCCACTCGTTCGTAAGTAATTGATTTCGTTCTCGATCGCAGTTTATTATTATCATTACTATTATTATTACTATCATTATTATTATTATTATTATTATTATTATTACTATTATTATCGTACTGCGAGTGCATTTACGTTGTTCAAAAGTTCAATCTAATTGCTTTCGTTTCTTCGGGCTGATTGAATGGCACGGTTTCGAGGACCATTGTTGTCCGCGTATTATATATAAATGCAGTACATTTATCATATTGCACATTGTTGTATCTGGTACCTACCGCTAATTTTTCTGCTAAATTAAATTAATATCCGCGCACCTCTCTTCGCTAAGTACACAAACGGTTTCGGTCTCTGCGGCGCGTGCGGTGTCCCGTCGAATTATCGTCGGTGAAAATGTCGCGGAAATAACGTCGCTGCAACAATATTGCCCATCAATAATATCGCGCGTCATTATCATCGCGATTTCTATTGTTTGCCGTATAACTACTTTTATGAGCGACAACATAACGATAATTTGTTTATTTCACAATAAAACTAAAAAAATCATGTGCGACGGCTATAAAAACAGATGGGTTTGGGAAAATTGTGAACTGATTAGAAAATTTAAACCGTGCAGTCATTTGAATAGCACCATAATATTATTATCATCTCCACGGATTTCGATTCAGATATCTATTCGAATATATATGTTTAAATGTTGACCCTGACCCTGTTGTTCTAAAAATTTTAAATAAACAATTGTTATTGAATATCTCCTCATCACCGCTGGCTCGCGCTACAGTTAGTGAAGCGGAACGTTGGTTACTGAAGTAGGTTTTAGAAAGTCACATGTTAGAATACTGAATTCTAGAATAACATAATTTTTAGAAAAGCTATGTTTTAGAAAAAAAAACTTATAGAACGCAGACATTAAAAAAATATTTATTTCGCTTTCTTCGTCTCACTCATATTTACTTTATTAAATATTTATTAGATATACACGTAATAAACCGTATATATATAGCAATTTATTCATTTACAAATAAAAAAATGTTCGACGTTTTTAAAGAAAAAATATATAATAATAATTTTTCAGTACTTTACGCTTATATTGCAGTAGCTCTCATAAATGTATCTAAATCATAATAGTAGAATTATCAACTATTATTTTACAGATTTGACACAAGTTATTATTTTGTGTTTCGTTGTACTTTTTTTTCTGAATACGATTCAATTTTATTTTGCATTTTCGCACCGTCAACAGTTTATAAAAGCTGCATGTAACACCACGCAGGTATGAGCGGCGTATGACGTACGTCACTGAACTTATGTGGATCACTTTTTGTTCACGCCGTCTTGGTCAGACATAAACTAATAATCACAGACGTGGATCTGTATCGTAACATTATTGTACGATAATATAGTCTGTAATAAAAATATATCAAATACTTGATTACTATTATATAATAACACGGTATTATTTATTTCAAAATTTGTATTTTGATATTTCCCGTTCTCCGGATCACAGACATGGAATCTTATCATAATTCTACTCGCCAATAGTCGATAATATTAATTTATATTCTACCACACAGTTTTTCTAAAAGTTTCACATTCTAAAACTTAGATTTTCTAAAACTTGGCACTCCAAAACTTGATTTTCTAAAATATGCCTTTTGAACACCTCGTGTGACCCATTCCGGTGTATGTCTGGTGGTACCAAATTGTTTTGATTTAGATTTATAACTATAATAATAACTAATGCACAGGTTGTTACGGCTGGTAGATTTCATTATGTGTCTATTACAATAATTACGTTACCGCGATTTAATCAGGTGCAACGGACTGCAACAGTCGCGGTAGTGCGTCTGCTTGAAATCAAATAGGTGTGCGTGTACATATTATACTATGTCTCTGGGTGAAAAAAAAAAAATAATAATAATTAATTGTATTATGACTTTAACAGGTTTTTTTCATTTTTCTCTATGTACAATCATTACTGACATGTTACGAAAAATACGTCACCTACACGGAACGTGTACATGTATATACGTACGCGAAGACGTGCCATTGGCTTGTTGCCGTACACTTTTCTCCGTCTGCAAAATAACAAGGGATCGTCCCTACGGTTTTCAAAACTCTGAAAATAATGATATTTTTATTTTCTGTCCCTCACCGTTCACGTATACGCGGCAGGTTATCGCTGACGTTAAGCTCTGAAATATACGATTTTTATACCGCTGCAGTGGACCAACGTGACTTGAAAATATATGGCCTACAATTTTTTAATCAATAGGATCGAGAGGGAATAAATATAAAACAAACGTCGTGCGCCTTTAAACCGTCCACGGTACGTACAGTTTATTTATATATATATATATATATATATATATAGGTACAGGCACTTATTGTAAAACGTATTGTTACTCGCGTGATTGAATAAGTTTTACTTTTACATTCTCGTGCAATATATTACGGGACAAATGAATTATTTCACTCTTCAGTCGGCACCGGATCTTTATTGTGTGCAGGGGAAAAGAGCAACTGTCATGTGCATAATGGGCAGTTCGGCGGAGGTCATTTGTTCGCGTTTTGAATAAAAAAAAGAAAAAACCATTTTTAGACGTCGAGAAACGAAAATAAAAAAACCAAATTCAATTTCCAGGGTCGTGACGATTGGCATTTAAAAATAATAGAATACGTTTTGGCTGAACCGCCTTCAGCGTACGGGCACGAAGTTAAATTTTAATTGATGACGACCGTGAAAACTGTTATCTACTGCCAATTATACGGATTGCACTAGAATATTTAGAATAATATGTTTACAAAATATACATGTAGCTGATTAAATTTAATAATGTTTATAGCTGTTGTTATGATCATTGATGCGGTTCCATAAAGCACAAAATATATAATACAAAGTGTCTATAATAGTATGCAACGTTATTTAGATAAATTTAGTGGCTTCTCCGTATTTCGATAATCACTAATAGATAATATGGGCACGCCGTCTGTTTGCGAGTCGTAAAATATAATATGACGTATTTATTTTATATGTAAAAGAAAGATGGGCGTTTAATATTAAGGAATATATTATACAGATTGGCCCTCATCTGTGTGGGAAAATAGGGGGGCATGTCCCTCCCCCCCCTGTAAAATATGAAACCCACCAACAATTGTTTTTCTTGAGCCTTGCCGCATGCTTTATAAAACAATTTAAAATAATTTATCAACAAGTAAGTAATAACAACGATAAGATATTCAATATATATAACGATATTCATTATACATGACATAACGTCATAATAATGTGTCAAAATACACCGATCAGAGTCGCATTGAAAAAATACTTTATATATTCATCCAAAATACTGTACAAAGAGTAAAAACTTGTATTTTAAATTAATATCCTTATTATAATACATGAAAAAAAGGTTGTTGTATCCTTTGAACCGTAGCGTTAATACTGGGTATGCAATGAGCAAATGCACTCAAGTTTGGCTAAAAAAGACTGGCTGTAGAGGGGTTTTTGATTTCGTCGGGACTAACATATTATACTCGTATAATTCAATGCCCAGCTACCTAACTAACATAAAACTACCTCTATTTAAAAAACCGTTTTGACACTTGCGAATACGATGGTGCTGGTGCGTGAGCAAGTTTTTATTATTATTATTATTATTACTATTGTATTTGTATTTAAATGTTTTTGTATTGTATTGTTTTTATATTGATTGTAAATGTGAAAACATCAAGATATGTTTTATATTTTGAAAATATTTAAGAAGTAGATAACACTGAGCCTCCACTCGAGTAATATCTCTGCAGTGAGGCCCAGTAGTCGATGAAAAGATTTTTAAATAAAATAAATATATGTATTACACATTTATGAACACGTTGTGTGGCTTCTCTTCCTACGCATGTATTATTCGGAGTGGTGGTTTTTGAAATGTTTATATACATATAAATTGTATAAATATATATCTATATTATATCATACATGTTAACTGCACTTTATTCATGTCCTCCCCTTCTCTCTCCTCTCTCACTCACTCTCTCTCTCTTTCCCCTCCGTCTCTCTCCATAATCCTCCATCCCTCATCCACTCCGTCTCCTTCTCTCTCACCCTCTCTCTCTCCATACGTCCACATCATTCTCTGCGCCCCCCGCGCGCGTACAATGTCGAGTTTCACGGTTTTTGATTGATGGGCACCCGAACTTTCCGATGATGACAATCGCCGCCGCCCGGGACCGCTGCTCCGCAGCAGCCCACGCGAGTGATTAATTGCGAAAATATACAAGAACTTTGTACTCTGTACCGCTCGCGCGCCCGGTACGTATAATATTATATATGAACCCCGTATGTACGTGACTTTGGCCGTTTCGACGAAAATGGCTCGCTCCGGGTTGGCGGCGACCGCGCGGGCGAGCGTGGCGCATTGTTTTTTAAGTAGACGAGCGGGGGCGGAAAAAAAAACAATGCCGAACGGGTCGCGCGACACAGGACCGACGGCTCGATGTCGGACGGGGTGCGGGGGCGGTCGTGATTTTCTCGATTTTCTGTTTTTGACGTATTATAATAAAATAATATGTACGAGATAATAATATGTATACGTATACAACAATTACCTGTATAATGTACCCTGTCGTTGTACATCGCGAATCGCCTCGGTCCCTTGCACCGAGGGGGGAGGGGGGGAAAAAAAAAACGTGAAACGAACTTTTATAATTGACATGCAAATTGACTTTTTTTTTCTCGAAAAGTCGTCGCAATAAAAATAACGAGGGCTAGAGCTAGCCGTGAGAGGGAAAAAATCGTAATGATCGCGTACAAACGTGTTGTGTGATTGAGAAAAAAAAAATAATAATAATAATAATAATAATAAGGCCAGGCATCTCGCGGTGCCATCGCACAATGCCACAATACGAGTATAATATTATATTTTGTTCGTTTAGGTATTATTGTGATTTGTACGCGTGCTCGGTAAAAGCGGAATGTTATTACGCACGAATATCGTTTGTATGCATAAACCCGCAATACATTATATAAATAAATATATACGTTATTGTTCATAATAATACGTACATCTCCTGCAGTAATAATATTATTGACAACAGCACCGCCCCGGCCGCCGAGCATATTATGTTATATTATATCTTATTATTCACTCCTTTGTTATACGAGTACCCGACGATATCGTACTCGTATATTATACGCAGTGTACACGGCGGCGCTACCAATGGGGGGGTCACACCCCGTTAGGGGTGTCTGAACACATCCCTTGAGGCTTAAGGCCTTGAATCGTATTTATGGAAATCTCTTTCAATGTAACCATTGGGAAAAGTGTCGTATTATATATTTTTACAACAATATTCACCGTGAAATGTTGCAGTTACTATACAGATGACGTTATAGTGCAGCAGTCAACTCTGAAAGACAAAGACGATTAGATTTGTAATCGGTAATGTTGAAATGTGTAATGAGTCATTACAATTAACAATATTTTCAAGAGATTTTCGACGGACTACCGACGGTACGAATAATAAATTATATAGCGCGATATGTTATAGACAGATAAAAATTATATCGTAACTACACCTTTCCACGCAAATTATCGTAAAAAAACAAGTTGAAATGTTAAAATGTATTTTTCAAATAATTATTTTTGAATGAATGTCAGTTCAACCAAATAACGTACACTGCTATAAAAAAATACGCTATTCTTTTCTAAATTTTAAAGTTTTTTCTAATTTTTAAGCTATAATAAATATATTTAAATGCATTTTTATAGTGAGTTTTTTAAGTCATTTTTGCATTTTTTGATATTCTTAGGGCATTAGTAATAACTTTTTAATATGCCTTAACATTTTTTCACATTCGACAATTGTCAACTAATAAATTAAACGTGATTTTTATCTGAATATATAATATTATGATGTTATGCGAATCATTCTATCGAAATCCAGGCACCAGTGGTGTATTCGGTATTACGGTGGGTGTGTTTGAATTATAAGATAATATAATAAACATGAAATATGTACTAGATATTGAAAATTCTATAATAACTGACTTTTTTTAAAATACTGTTTATTATGGTATGATATGATGTACCAGTGTACTACTCTCAGAAATAAATACTTTCAACGACCATTGTTCAATTTTTATTACAACTTAGCCGAATTATTCGTCCACGCCAGTGGTAAAGATACCATATTAGATAAGTACAGTAATTGCTAATTCGATGAAGAAAAAATGTAGGTTGTAAAACGCGCACAATCGTCGTTTATATTCTATGTCGAATAATATGAGCTCCATTTGGGTTGGACAATTTAAATAAATTGGATAAATAATGCTATAATTATAATACATATGGGTACAATGTTAGTAAACAAAATAAGATATGTCCTATAAGGCTATAACCAAAAAGTGAAAACATCAAGCCCAAAACTGTTTCAGTCCATGAAAATGTGATTTTCGAAAAATCCCCATACTAATTGCAAGTCTAGTGTTTATTTATTTATTTTATTCATTTATATAGTTCATACGGAGAGAAGGTTCAATTACGATACAATTAAGGTACATTATATTGTTATAATTCAATACTTAAAGTTAAATTAACGGTTCAATTAAATTTATTAATTGAGTAAACGCTTACGGAGATTCGAGTAAAACAAATGGAAATTACTTAATTGTTTTTTTTTTTTGTACCTTAAAATCTAAAATCAATTAAATTGTTGAGTGACTCGAGTAACAAAATATTAATCTCATTTTATTCCTTCTCATTCCTAATTTATTTAAATTTAAAACATTGAGTTATAGCTCATAGTAAGAGTGTGATTTTCCATACGTAAATTTTATAAGGAGAACCCATTATCTCAAATGTCTAGTATTCATACGTTTTATCGTTTCTGAGATGTAGCGAGTGAGTGAATGCTATTTAATTGTCACAGATATAGAATATTATATAGATAGTGTCAATTGTTTAAAAAAAAAAAACATTCAATTTTTTTGGGAATGATCGCAATAAATTTCGTAAAACGGAAATCGTTTACATTTGAAAATATCAATATTGAAATACGTATACCTTTGGGAAACAGTCCTTCAAATAATTTCAAATAATCTCGTCTGATGCCTTTTCATCATCTGGCGTGTAGGTACGTTCAACTGCTATACGCTATGCTCTTTCCAATCTTTTTTATTCTGTTATTAAAATAATAATAATAATATACATTTCTATCGGCTTGATGGATGTATTTTACTCGAGATTGCGTTCAACGTTCTTCTTAATAACGCTTAAATATTTATTTTCAACCATAAAAGTATATAATATGAAACCACATTACCCAGCTCAGAAAACAGCGACAAACGAGTATTGAACGCATAAAAAATATTCTTTAATAATAAACTGCAGTTAAAATATTATTGTGTTTCTAACATTACGTGAAAATGTCACGGAAAAGTGATAATCAGCCGATGTAGGTATTATTATTTGTTTGTTTTATACGATTACAACAGCCGATGAGTTTTTCTTAACTATATAATATTATAATACTTTATGTATTACAATATAATGTATTTACTTGTTTATTTCGTTTGGCTATTATACGAATCAATAAATATAAACATAAACGGTAATAAACGGTATAATGGCTGATAACAATTTAAAAATTTCTAAACTCAGAGAGAAAATGTTAATAAACCATTAAATAGTGACAAGTTGTAGCACCGGGGAGAATGGTGGCCCTACTCGTGGCCCTACTCGTGGCCCTCCCCGCATGCGCTTGTCTCCGATGACGATTAGCAATCAGAAGTAAGTTACTGGCACAACTAATATACCATCAACCCGGCAATACAAATCGAACACCGACATAAAAAAATATATAATATATAGGGCCCGGATTTAAATGCACTTACAACCAGACAGATATGCTCTAAAAAGTAGCCAAAAATGTTTTAAAAAATGCATTTTACCACAAAAATGACCTTAAAATGCCCTTAAAAAATACAATTTACGACAAAAATGACCTTAAAAATGCCATATATTTTTTTTATACAAATTATAATTTATAAATGAGATAAAAAAATTATTTTTACATATGTAGTTATTTTATTAAAAATAACTGAAAATTTGAAATATTGACTGAAATGATGTTGACACGCATATGTTTTGGCCGTTTTAGGGGAAATATAATTCATTCTAAACATACCAAAATATATATTAAAATTTATGTAAAATTAACATTCTAAGTAAGTCTTTTGTACTTATTTGTTATTTGACCGAATACGGGTGACGATCTACAGTCAGTAATAAATTAAGATAAGATAAAAACTAAATCGAAAAAAAAAATTGACAATGTGTATGGAAAATTTATCTTAAGATAATTTTTTGAATAGTCCAAGTTTTATATGTATATTGAACAAATATGCATTAAAAATCAACAAAATTATCCAAAAATGCTCTAAAAATGAAAAAACGTTGAAATATGCAAAAAAATGCAAAATAAAATGTATAGATTTCAAACCCTCGTTACATGAAACGAATTATGTACTTAGAAAGAATTGTGTATTATCAACCAAAAAAATATGCACTTTGCATTGAAATCCGGGCCCTAATAATATATAATACGATGTCGATGAACATTAAATAGGTACGTGGTATACACGTAGTGTACGCAAAAGGTGTATATGCATAATTCAGTAGACAGTAATAACTGAATGGTGTGTGCTAGGGAGTGCACAACACTCCAGACTTTTCCGTGCAATGCTCTAGACGAATCTATACGTTTATAAATAATATATGAATAAAACTACAAAGCAATTTCAGTATAATATTCTTTTTTTATATCATCTGCGGGCATCATAGCCATTCCTAAAAAATTAGTTCGGAACGAGTATGGAACAAAATCGGTTTTCCAATCTGTCTACGATAAGCATATTAAAAGACGCCAAATAAATAAAGTAAATACAGACACCATTTTTAACAAGTTTGCATTAATTAATCTGTAAAAACAAGTGTAAAATAAAAATGTTTATTAATATATTTTGTGTTAAAATAATTAAGTCGGTAATGTGGGGACAAAGTGAGTGAAAGCTCCCCACGGGAGTTGGCGCTAGATTTCGCGAGGCCCTAGTCATAATTTTCGAGAGTTTTTGACAACATTTTCTCGCAAACTGCTTAGTCTCTCCGTTGGTTATATTTCGTGTAATTTTTCGGACGAATACATGACGATTATTTAAGAATAAATGATACCGTTTAAAATTTAAATAATAACCATGGTCAATATTTTCATGTACAATAATTATGCGTGTAATGTTAACTAACAATGAATGTAAATGTAAATCTGCAGGTTAACACGCTTTTTAGCACGTAGAAATGTGAGGAATAAGTAAGTAAACACATAAACGATTTCACCGTTTACTGCGAAAAATTGAAAGGTACAATGTGCAGCACAGGTAGGTTTAATATTATGCAATATTTATACATGAAATATGTACTTCTACGATGGTAAACGTTCGACAATTTCAACTTTTGTCGGCCCACGGAGGGGAAATAAATAAAGTATTTTTCTCTAACGCCGGTTTTCTGCAAGTAATAGATAACGGCAGATCTATTTTTATGATGTGATTACGATGATTGTCATTCATTACGTTTACCGCTGTGCACAATAATTGTCATACGTTTTCCAACAATATATTCGAATACAAAAACAAAAAGGATTCCGACATCAACTGCAGTGTGTTTCTAAGTTTTTTGTCAAGCCTTGGTGAAGAATTTGGTGAGTGATTCAAAGACTTGGGCAGAGATTGCGAAAACCGTCGTTACTTGAACAATTACCCTGAAATCTACACTCTGCATTAATTGTTCTTCAACAGTTTAAAATTGCAAAAAACTGGCTCAGGACGAAGTATGCGATTTCTCCGTTTAAAAAAAATGTTTATATTTTTTTCACAAACCTTACAATTTATATTGCGTTGCATTATTAAACGATTTACCTAAAACGGTTGGCAATACTAAAATATAAAAACCTATTAGCTATTATTGAAGTTTTTCCTGTACCTCGAAAACGTCCGGAATTAGAAACTAATCGCCGACCCCTGACCGGGCCCCCACGGCTTACTTCGGTCAATAAGAATTTTACCACACCCCTCCCGCAAACCGCCCCGAAAACGTTACTCTAGTACGGGCAGTAGCGCTCATGACGTGCACTACTGTTAATCTATATGTATTAAGAGCGTCGGGCTGGGCTTGAAACTTGAACATAGTCACCGTTGAAACGGATAGGCTCGCGGCAATCGCCTTAGTAACCGAAAACAAATTGATTAAGCCGAACCGGGCCGGTGCTGTGGTACAAACCGATCGTACCTATAGTGTTGGAACGGAATCACGAGCGCGATGTTCGGCCGATCGCAGACCACGATCCAGCACGATTCACACGGGTAGGTACGTATACGATGATAATTTGTAGAATCTATAAACGGGTATTCTCGCGATGAATATTGTTTGCCGGATCGTGCGCGCGGAATGAACGCGAGATCGGCATTACGGCTGTTTCGTCGAAGTTCTATTCGCGAGCCACGTAGACGTTTGGACGTTTTAGACGTTTTAGACGTTCGCAAAAACAAAATAACATGTAATCGCACACGATTTCTGCGGATTGTAAATAGAGTACATCGTAATCGTTTATCGCATCGAGCAAAAGTAATACAATATCGTAAAATAAGAATCACGTACGTTTATTCATTACGAATCGAAAGTTCAACCGTGAAAAATGCTCGGAAACATAAGCCACGCGAAATGGCCGTCTCTGAATTTTATAAAGATTATAAGATAAATGGTTGAAATTAAAATTTTACTAATAAAATATTTCAATTTACAAACCTAATGCGGTCAAAACTATTTTAACCCCTCGGCGTCAGTGTACATAACAAAAAAAACCCAATTTGATTATCTCTGTCGGGATATATCGCTCCGTGTAAGACCCAGTGCGACACCCCGACCCCGCAGTACATGAGTATGATTTTAACATAAAAACGCAACTTTGTTCATAATAGCTAGTAATATTTAGTTGATCAACTCGATACGCGTTTCACGTGACATATAATACAGTTACAGCGTTCCAATCGTATGTTCACGCCGTATACTCGTATGTATATACAGGATGTGTAACCGAGGATTTACCCGTTGAGATATCTCCTGAGAAAATGACGATATTCAAATCCTGGTTTTTTTTTGCGTTATAAGACTCACGGGGGGCAAGTACCAAAAATAGAACGTGTTTTAATTGAATTTAACGTTTTGGTACAAAAGCTAAAACAAATATTTATTTTTCTCATAATTTTCGAGACATTTGAATATAAACATTTTATAGAGTTTATTTTTCTGGAACTTGTTGTCGTTTCATCAACCTCACGGTTTTCAATGATTTTATTTGGTTTCCGGACGATATGGAAAATTTTTGAAAATTATAAATTAAAAAAGTATTTCTTCACTCTTAGTATTCTCAACATTTTTATCAGAACATTAAATTAAATTGGAATACGAAACATTTGTAGTCCTCGTACCCAGATAAGGGGGCTAAAGCCCTCCCCATCGACCATATTTATTTAAGCCAACAGTCGTTATACTTGATCAGTGGTGGCTCGTGAATTTATTCAAAAAAAATATAACCAATACTATTATAGATTGTATTAAACAATTGTTTACTAATAACAGTTATTTACCTATTTTTTTTTCCTATTAACAATTTGTTTTTTTATAATTTTTTAATTTTGCGGGAATTGATCTCCCCCATACGAAATTCCTGGCTACGCCACTGCAGTCATCCCTGTGGGTCTCTGAAGGGGAAAAAAACAGAATCAGAATATCTTCATTGGCCCCCCCACCCCCCGCGGCAGATTACCTCTCGCAACGGGTAAGTCCTCGGCGGGACACACCCTGTACGCGGTTATACGTGTATACGACACGTGCGTTGTACACACATATACCTACCGAAGTTAGGCGCAGCCTGACATCCATCCATATGGATATTGTACTTATATACGGATCAATATAACGTACGGAATGAGCGCTATGCTGCCGGTGCGTACGGCGCTCTGCCGCCACCGAACAATATCCACTTTGTAACGGTCAGGCTATATATGATGGAGCGCTAATAAATATTGTATGGCGCGCCGTATATCGCCTTTTGACCGTTCTTTTTCGAATGGAAATATTTTTCATTTCATTAAAACCGCGCGCCGGTCGCCTTTAATTCAATTCACGCGCTCTCGTATTATGTACGATGTGCACTCGCATACGTTTACCTAAACCTATACCGTGAACGTACAGGCCATGATAAAATCGAGAGCCAATCATTGTGTAGTAGGAATTCTCAGGGTAAAAATGCACTCGTCTCCCCGTCAAACGAAGATTTGATAATAATAATAATAATAATAGTCAAATCCTTTTTTGCATGAACTTATATTTTTTATCGAGAAAAAAATTAATAGATTTGGCGTTAAGATGACATGGGAAAATAATTAAAAAATATTTCTGCCATTTTCGACCCTAAAAAAGCCCAAAATGTTTTGTTTGCCATTTATGGCATGACGCACACCAAAACTATGGGTGCGCCAAATTTGGACTTTATATCATAGTCAAAAGTATTATGTGCCATATATATATGGGACATTTGAGCTATAAAACAAAACTAATAAAATAATCACACAATATCATTTTTATTTAATTTTTCACTAACTTACGTATCACATTTTTCGGTTTTCATAACAGTCTTTGATTTTTAATAACATTATTTACATCCTAAACTAAATCAAGTACATTAAGTACCTTGGATCAAAATTGCTTAGTTTTTCGTGAACAATCCGGCCATTTGAGATGTGTTGGAATCGGATAATTTTTAAATTAAATATACAGTTTATATATGATATATTTGTGCCATTTTTCGTACAATATGCAGAAAGCGGTTAAATTCAACGAATAAAACGGTCAGAATCGAATCGTAGAAGGTACTGCAGATGTGTACTACAGTCTATATTTAAAATTTTAAAATTTTAACAATGCCCCAATTAACCCAGTTTTAACAATCGATGGTATCGGACGAACGGAGCTTTTCCAAATAAAAAAATAATTAAAAAGTATTTAAGATCTCTTGTGAATCGAGATAGATTCAGTGATCTTGCTGAGAAGTGATAAAAAATATCGAGTTCAAAAATGTATCGATCAATTTTGTATACACAAAAATAGGCTCGCAAAATAAATTTTATTTAATAAATTTTTGAAGTTACAGTTTTACAATTAATTATTAAACACTTATTGTTATTGTATGATACTGTGTAATGTATAATGTTGGTTATTGTATAATGAATTGTTCCATTTTCATGATATTTATTTAAATTTTTATTATTTTTATATTTTGTAAAAACAACTGCACGCGGTCGCTCAAAACCTTTCTTTTTTCATAATAAAAACAAGGGCTTATCTTTAAAAACCTAATGTCTTTATACCCCCTACTTGCTAAAATTAACTATTAATTTGGGATGGCGTAAATTAGATTTTCCTTGGGCGGCAAAAAACATAATGTTAAAAACTGCTTTTACGCCATAAAAATATGAATAATGAGATTAATATTTTTTTTTATATATAATTTAGGTTTACACTTTATTGAGATAAGATTAATCAAGTTGAGAAAAAATTGAATGAAAGAAATTTTTTTACAAAATTGCAGGACTCTTGTGGAACACTAGTTTTACTCTTACGCGAATAAGAGGTTTGACACGCCAAGTAAAGATACCAATAGTGATTCTAAATACACCACGTTCATTTTGCTGAAGATTCCGTCGTGCGCTTTTTAAGTTTTTACATTACTATTGTCCGATAATATAATCCGAGTAGGTAGGTATACCTAGTTTGTTATATTTACATAAAAATCACGTTTATGTGAAAGATCTTAAAAAAAATTTCAAATTTGAATTTTGAATCTGAGAACTCAAAAGGTCAAAACATTCCCCAAAAACTCTAAGTACAAATCTTTCCCTTTCGGCTAAAACATAAGATCATTTATGTGTCTAATGACTGGCCATAACACCATTGCTAGATACCTTCCATTCCGATCTTGAGTTTTATTTAAGATAATTGTAAGTACGAGTAATAATGGTTTATTGATAGGAAAAGTACGAAGTATAATTATGTGTTTGTAACTGTTCAACATGGAAATGTTCGTATGTGTATTTGGAAACACGTCGCTCCATTAGTTTTCACCTCGCAAAATAATACATTGCTAGGGGAAAAAAACGTGGCATTTTTCCGTTAAACTAATTTCTTTTTCTGACTATCAGACATAAGACATTTTCATGTCAAAGTGAAGAAAATGGCTTTAAAATAAAATATTATATTCTTTTATTGTTAAAAAATGATATTCCAATTTTCCATATTTCTTATACTATTATATGTAACTATTATACATTTTTAATTTAGTACAAATATAATTAGTGATGAAACATGTTCGTTTTCGATGTTTTAGGACGCAAATTCTCACTTTTTTGTAGTTAACTCCAATCAATCAGCATTATAGAAACAACGTAGTAGAAAACTTTACTTAAGTTCTTCCAAGCACGAGATTGCCATTTTAAAATATTGCATATATCCATCTTTTACAGGACGTCTGTTGTAAGGCAATTATGCTATATTACATAGGCATGTCTACGGGTTCCTCTGTTGCCACTGCATTTTTCGAAAGGCATAAACATGCAGTAATTATGCACTAAATACTGACGAAATATACGTTAAAATATTTCTTTATAATAGATTTTTTTAAAACTACAAGTTATAAATTCCTTTTCAAATTTGTTTGTGAATTAATTGAATGTTTACAATCTATACATCTTTTTGTACAATAGTGATACACACTGGTGGCGTAAGGGCTTGATCAGGAATGCGCACTACTGCGAAATCTGGGTTGACTATAAGTTTACATTACTGGGGTAGGTCCCCATTGACACGTTCAATTTGAGACGTCATGGAGGGTTGTCAGGTAAAGTTTTCAATACCAGCTGGACGAAGAGTGGACATTGGTTCGATTGTAATTCGTACTTAACTTATAACTTTTAATTTTGAAAAAAAAAATTCGGCCCTTTTAGTCGATAATTTAGTTAGGCTTCCGCTGCGGGTTGAGTCTATATAGCTTGTGCTGAATTACTTATAAATTATTATAAACAAGTTGAAAATTTTAATTTTCCTGCTAGAATTTTTGTTTTTTCTTTGTTGAAACGATAATGTGTTTCCGTTTCCGCGGTTAATGGAGGTTCCGCTCTAAACAGGTCATTTTACTAGGTATTTGAAACATGACTGTGGTTTTTTTCCGTTATAAGATTTCCGTCTTATAGGGAGTCCGTTATAAGGAGATTTTACTGTGTAAATATAATAAACAAATATAATAAACAATGGTGCGTGTATTAGCTACTAATTTAGGCAATAACGGCGCATACAACTATAAACGCATGTACGAGTGTACCGTATATAATATAGGTTTGTGCCTACTATTTATTTAATAATCGGATAAAAAATGTTAACATTTTACATTTTTATTGGTTTAAGTAACGCAGGTAGGTTGCGGAAAATGTCAAGCTTTTAAGGTGATCACGCAGCGTATTTTACCGATTGTTGAATTAAATGAAACCGTACATAAATATATTTATTTTTAGAGATTGTTTTCGTTCGTCTGAACAGGTACTTTTTTATTTAATGTTTCCATTGATTTTTTTTTCTTTCATTTATTCATCAAAATTGCCTATTGTGTAACATCACCACAGACTGTGAATATCATTTAATTAATAATAATAAAAAAAAGTGCTTTTGATTATGCGTTCTGCAAACTCTCGGCTACACCTTTTTTTTATTGAAATTAACATGGATGGTGTGAAAATATTTCGAGAGAGGTTCGACCCGAGTCTATTTTCAATCACCTTTAGTTTACAAAAAAACTCTTTCGCAGGTCACTGATAGGGTTAATATCATAACATATTTAAAAACAAAAAATTAAAGATTACGGTGAAAAGTCCAGATATTGTTTCGAAAGTTCTATTATATGAATACAATTCAATCGTTACACGTGTGCAGTCGTCCGCATTTCAACATACCTAGTAGTGATACGAAATATTCATATTTTGCCACTACAGTGAACGAGCGCCGCGAAAACTATAACACGACTAGCGCCGTGGCAGGAATTCCTGACAGGAACGCCTGGCCCAGCCGAGCCTGGCGTGTTGCGTCATCCGGATATGCCCAGTGGCGTAGGAAGACTCGTTAGCGCCCCTGGCAAACCAAGGAAAATGCGCCTTTTTAGCGATTAAAAAATTGACGAAAATATGGAATGATATTTTTTAAGTATCTAATTAGGAAGAACAAAACTATTTAACTATCAGTTTTTATTACAATGTAAATTTCAAACTTTAAAAATGTTCTTTTCTTGCTTTAAGGTTAGAGAATTGATCGATAAAAATAAGTATCAATATAAAAGCACAAATTTGCGCCCCTGGTGTAGGCACAGTTCGCCATACCCTTGCTACGCCACTGGCATGTGCCGCCCCTCAGTGGCGTACATACGGGGGGGGGTCGGGTTCAAACCCCCCCAGGATCAAAAAAAAAAATGTGATAATATTGATGAATTTTTTATTAATTATCATCCGTGTATACACGGACAAACAAACGTCATAATAATATGACTATTGAGTAAACACTATACTTTACCAACAACGAAAAAAGATTTCATAACGAAATTATGGTTGCCGTATATCAATCAAAATAGACACTTGATCGTACATAGTCAGTTAATTGCATATTAATATTGTCATTATCTAGACCGACTCGATCAGACAACGGAGGTAAAATCGATTACGTTATAATCGTTGAATTTCTCGTGAGCGACAATAATACAGTGAAATGGATTCTATTTTTATAGCACTATCGTAAATGATCATGTTAAAATATTTAATGCCGTTGGAAAAGTTTATGTCAACAACTATTCTTTGAACTCCATAAACCAGTATTTAGTTAAGATTAATTTGAATTTATAACATTAAAATTGTTTATTAACAAAACATTAAACGTTTAAAATATTAAAATGAATTATAAATACACAAGACTGATCGAGTTAATGATTTTTTTTTTAACTCAGTTAAGTTAATATGCATACGCATATAGTATATATTGTATTTTCAAGTACATAAGTTACCTATCTAATAAGTAATAAGTAATAAATAATAATAAATAAGTATTATATATTTTAGTTGTCTTTCAAACAGATATTATTTTTATTATAATCACAATTATTATTATCACATCATTATCATTATAATTCGATGTCGATATATTTTAGGTTTTGAAGTTAAAATAAATAGTAATCATGCCTGAAAAAAAACAATCGAAAATATAATCTTTTTTTCAAAACCACCTTCAATAATGAATTCATTGTGAAATTCACTGAATGCAACTCAAACAGTTATAAGTTCCTCTAGTTCCTCATTACCATCAACTGTATCTGTATCTGATACACCTATCACTCAGTTCACACCTTCGACTACAGCTGATATTAATCGTACATCTTCCAGTTATAATATTTTTGACATTGCACATTACACAAATAAATTGTTAAAGCAAAGTGAAACAGAAGAAATGTTGAGCATAATTTGGGTCCCTGATATTAATTACAATTTTCCTATCAAAATATGATAGGAATAATTGATACATAATTGATTGTTAGGAAAATAGGTAGTTTCAAGTGGTTTAAAAACTAAAGGTTTTAGTGTTGGTTATTGTTTTTAAACCCCCCCCCCCAGATCAAATTTGAATGTACGCCACTGCCGCCCCTCATCGGTCTCGAAGCGAACATATTATTTAGCGACCGTGGAGTTACAAGACAGCGATCGCTCCTGGTCCGGGGGAAAAAAAGGGGTGGGCATATAGCTGATTGAAGTGTAATACGCGAAATGCCGTGTCGACAAATATTGGTCTACAACCGCGGGTCCGCGTGTACGTAGGAGTGCTGCGCAAACAGCGGCAGTGGTAATAATTGCATTACGACTAATGTAATCAGTGGAAACAGTCTGTTGAAGTTGATCTGGTACGGTTTTACGAAAAGTTTGCCCTTTGAGCCGTACCGAAGCCGTGGCCTCTGCTGCGGGCGCAGCCTTTGCCGCGGCACCGAACACTGCGGCAGTCCGTGCACCACACGCTCTGCTAATAACGCGTATTGTGCAATCGAGTTACGCGCGTGCGAGTACGTGGAAATTGATAACATTATATCGCGCGTCGGTGAGCAAAAATAATAATAATAATAATAATAATAATAATAATTGACGGTAATACGGTTTCCGTGCGAGAGGAGGTATAAAAAAAAAAATCCGTTTCATCAACCTGCCGTACGTTATAATTACGCATCGTGCGCGTTATTGGTTTTTCCCTTTTCTTTCCCCGCGTACACATTATTTTCGTTACACGTGGCACACGCTTCGCGTAGGCGTTACCCGTCCGTTTCGGCAGGTCGTGCACCTCGTTGTCCGACCCTCGCGGCAGGGTTCGTTCGGAAGGGCTCCTCGATACCGCGTACCGGTCGCGTTTGTACAGCTCAAATCACTTGGAAAAAAAAAACACGAACACGCTGCTTATTGAAAACCGATGGTCGTACGTCGAATGTATCACCTGTACACGATAATATGACCAACTGCGATTTCTTTTACCAGTTGTCTCCGAGCGCCGGAAAGCTTAACCTGGTTGCGGTGAACAGCTGGTTCTTAAAAAAAAACCAATCCAACCTGCGCGTGATCATATTCTTGTTTTTCGTCAAGTTCATAGGATTTTAATGTGTAACTAAAAAAATGAAAGCCTTTAAACACGAACCAGTTTTTAACAATATTTTATGAGTACCTAAACCTACTTCGACGCACTGGAAATCATTCATTCCGCTTGGCATGGATCACAAAATTAATTTAAAATGTTTTTTTTTCATGGAAACTAAGTTTGAAATCGTAGAAAACCATTTTCTAGCGTAGGAATAAAAGTTTAGAGAAAAACATTTCGATATTACTCAAAAATTTATATTGATTGCAGATTTGTCATATGCATTCGGTGTATTCAAAAGAAATGCAAGTGTAAAATCATATTATAATTGTGCAATTCAACATGCCATAATAGTTTATCATGTAATAATAAATAAATAAAAAAAAAAAAAAACTACTCAAATTCTGATTTTTTCAAAATTGATGATTTTCCCGAAGTTAACTCAATTATTTTATAGAACCTATCTTTAAATTAAAATTTTTCTATTATTTATATCGTTAAACTATTTGCACGCGTAACGTTATCCATTCATATTTCATAACCATGTGCAGTTGGATGATCATAAATAATGGTGGATAATGTCATAAATTTAGATATATATTAGTCATAAGCGGTGATACTTAGCTTGCGATAAGCCGGCTAATCTTAATATTAGCCGCACCCTTGACACTAGTCGTGACATATTACATATGTTACCGGCAATGTGTTGATTATAGGCATTCCATAGAATCCTTTGTACTGTTTGGCAATGAGTTAAACTTTAATATTTTCTTTTAATTATGTCCACGCACTCGATTCCTAGGATCTCTATAGAATACCAACGCTAAGTTAGGTGAACTGTGAAGTTAAGAACAGTACCTACTTCCTCGAAAAACGTTTGTTGATTTAATATATTAATTGCCGCGTATACGGTTGATGCGTGACATTTTGAACTGCATAACACATCGTTTTTTCGTACACTAACGTCTGTTAGTTTGATATTTTCACTTGCATGTGCGTTTGACAAAACCTCGTCCAGTTTCCGTGGACGGCAGGGTTGCATACTGTCCTTAAAGCGAATGCATCGGCGTACATGTTTTTTTCGGTAAAATATGCACTTTTTGCTAAATGTGCACCGATGAAGTAAATAATTGGTATTCACACGTGAAATGGTATTTTTTTGGTCACGAGTGATCACCGAGAGTATCCGTCCAATCGTCGTCCGATCTGAAATAAACGATAGAGTTTACTATACGGATTATGTTTTATGCCCGATTTCAATTCTTCAAATGAATTGATAATTTATTTATAACACGTTCGATTTCACGTCGCAAGTTCTCGAGTGAGCTCAAAAAATTATTCATATATTCATGCACCTAATCAAAAATTGAACAATATACGGTACGCCAATAAGTATTTGAATTCATGAAGTTTCTATCAGTACCTGTCTTGACCGTGTTTTTCTAGCATGAAGTCATAGGCGGAAATTTGGCGTAATTTTAGAGGGTGCTGATATTTAAAAAATACTTTATCGCCTATCAAAGCAGCTCTCTACAGTTGAAAATATAATTCGTATTATCCTAAATACCATGAAAAACCAAAGAGTTATTTATTTTAGACATATTATACTATGCATATACTGATATACTCATATGATACTTGAATTTTAACTTTAAATATATAAGAAAGATGTACAGTGAAAACTCTTTATAACGAAACTAAAAAGTATTTATTTTAAAATAATATATTTATTTATTTTTGCAAATGAATCCAGTATAGCTTCTCTATCAACTTTTTTGAAAATATAATTTACTATAATAATGACACCCAAATAGTTCAATCTATTTTGCAACATAGACGACCACAGCTATGTTTTAATTCTTCTCATAGCAGAAAAATGCAGTTATAAGCTAAAAAATATTATCACCGTCAAGTAGAAAGTTTTATATTGTCTAAAATCAATATTTTACAAGGACAAGTAAAAACTAAAAATACCTACTTTTAGTAATGGACGAACAGTGCCTGTGTCCAAAGTTCCTAAATCACTAATTATAATCATCAATTTATTATGTTGTAAATGTTTATTTGATTGTCAGATATAATAATACATTAATACTTTAATGTTTATAACGCTGTGCCGCTGTGGTCTATGGAGTAGACTTTGGTAATGGGATCAGAAGATATATCGCATCCGATTTTTTTTCTAAAATTGTAAATAATTGCAGTAATCTGCAGTGATCAATTATTTGAAGGGGCTAATTTTTCTATTTGTACGTTTTGAGTGGGCTTAGCCCCTCAAGCCCCCCCCCACATCAATTTCTGCATATGCATCAAGTGAAAATGAAAATGTGTTCTATTCATTTATGTCTTAACAAAAAATTATTAATTAACTCAGGCGAAGCCGGGTGAATCAGCTAGTAATTTTAAATACATACTTCAGTATAGGACCCATATGTATTTTATTTAATTTTTAAAATTTATATTTAGTTTATAGATATTTTATGTTTTTAAAAATTTAAAAAGTATGTAAAATAAATAATCTTAATAATATGTTAATATTTTATGAGAATTTGTTTTCTATAAAGGGGGTTTTTCTTAATGAATCACACATTAACGCCTGACGCCGAAAATCAGGAAACTCCACTGGTATAGGTTGTAATCGATATTATAACGCATAATATTATTCAACGTATAATGTAGTTTTACGTGCTTAATTACAAATTTTCATGTTGATTAACGATTTAAAATATTGTTAAACCCGAGAGTATGCAATATTACACACCGCAATAATGTTCATAATTCAAAGACAAATTCACCAGAATGTTAAAACACCATGGTTAACGGTGGTATTCTATATTATTAAAGGTAAACAAGGACATTTTTTAGACGTGCTCACTCCCTATTTTGGCCGTAAAAAATTTTTTTTTTTTAATGTTTGAGTTACAATAAAAACCATGTTTTCCACAGTGTTTATTTCATACCACTTTAAGTATGTCCCGTGGCGATACAAACTTTAGTTTTTCAAATAGGAACGACATATTTTTTAAGCAAAATATTATTCATTTAATTTTTCTAATTGATTATAGTAGTAGACAAAATACGGAGCTATATTTTCGTTCGGAGTTATTCAAATTCAAAGTTGCTTTAGAAAAGTGTAAAATTCGCGTTATCTCCAATTAGTATGAATTAGCGATAACCAGTAATTACAAATTATATCATAATTGTAGGTATTACTATGCTATTTACCT
This sequence comes from Periphyllus acericola, assembly GCA_949715065.1. Lineage (NCBI taxonomy): Eukaryota > Metazoa > Arthropoda > Insecta > Hemiptera > Aphididae > Periphyllus > Periphyllus acericola. The sequence goes on from OX454264.1 coordinate 67,123,371, forward strand.
TAATACTTAAATTAAAATAATTCAAAAGCTCCTCACTCGAATTTTTATTTCGGTTCACAAAAATTCACAAAAAAATTACCTCAATAAAATACCGCAGTGAAAATTGGGCGCTCCTATTGGAAAAACAAAACTTTGAATAGTTTTTTAGGTAACTTGAATAATTAAGAAAAAATGTCTAAATAAACCATTTTTACGGCCAAAATGGGGTGAGAACGTCTAAAAACTCACCCTGTATACTTATCCCGCTTCGTTCGCTGTAAAAAAACTACCGAAAAGTTTGAAAATGATTGAAAAAAAATGTGAATCTCGTGCCGTGGTACTCGTATAATAACTTTGCTCTGAAAAATACGAAATGCACCTGAAAATACTGCAATAAATAATAATACAGTAGGTACGTAAATATGTGGAGCCCGCGATAGCTTATTTCCGTTCCGTTCTTAACGCATATGCTATAATATTTTGCAATAACACAATTTAAATTGTTCAACATTTTTTTTATATATTTTTAATCACACATCGTATGTGCGATATTATTGTGAAAATCGTGTACTCATGCCTTGGCGTGTACATTTACGCAATCGTGTGACGTGTGTGCATGCGGTGTTGTACTGTTTGAACGTCTGCGCGTTGAACTCTGCTCGAAATAAAATATCGAATGTGTAAAACGCGAATGCGTTATTTGTCCGGCGGCTAGCAATAAATCAATTCGTCGTACTGGCGATAATATATTATTATTTATATATATATGAATGTATTTCTCAGCCGTGTCGAAGCGACCGGGTTTCTTTAGCGAGGCGATTTCGATGTATTGCGCGCGAGTATACTCGTATATATATATATATATATATGTATACGGCGGCGCTCCCGCGCGCAGAGGGGAAAACGTAAAAAAACACTCGCCGAAATCTTTGTGTAAAAAATAGAAAGGAAGAAGTAGAAATTGAAAGGAAGTCGTAAAATTAGCCGTCGCGGCGAGCCAATTGCTTTTTTTCTCGCTCACCCCCTGCTGCCGCCCCTACGCTTGTGACGCGGGTGGTGATACAAAGTGCTTTCGATTCAGCTGCGCTGCGCCACGAAACCTACGCCGCAGTGACGGGGGTGCATTTTATAGGCGAGTGGCTTATATATAAAACGGTCTGACAGGCGAGGTTTGAGCTTGGTCGTCGCGGGGGGTAGGTGCGGGTACGTGGGCGAGGGACGGCGGGACGTAAGGTGCGGTCAGCCCTGCGGCTACGGTTCGGACGGAAACACTGCGCGGTCCTCCGTTCCGTTTGCAGACATTGCGGTGTTTTGTGGGCACTACGCGCGTGTGTGCGCGCTCGTGCTGCGTAGGCCGTGTGCGCGTGTACATTCGACGGCCCACTGGTTGGCTTTTGAACGGAAGTTTTTAATTAATTGTCTATTCAACAAGTTAGAGCGCCTGGCGCAGAGGCGGTGGCGGTCGGCCGGCGGGACTTGATGAAAATGGACTGCCTGCGGCGGGCGTATAACATTATAATGGCCGCGAACAGTCGTCGGTGTACGTGCGGTCGGGGGGTGTGGGGGTGTGGGGGTGGTGGTGGTGAGGGTTTGAAGCGAGGAGGGATAACAGGAAGGAAGTCCGCGGAGTGAGCGGGCGGCTGGTGCGAGCGATGAAGGGACGCTTTATCTCGGTTCTCGGCTGTAGGAGGCGGTCGGAGGTGGTGGTGAGACGACGGTGCTTTATCGTGCGCGTGCGAGGGACGAAGCGACGCGGGCCCGGGGCGGCGGCGGCGGACGGGACTTGACGGGACGGTATACTACACACGCGCGGTGGAGGAGGCGGTGGTGACGACTTGTACACACCCGCCGCTGCACGCTGATGGGCGGCGGCCACCGCGTTCGGCTTCCGCCGAGCGCCACGGTCGACGACGGGGATGGCGGCAAAGTGCTCAGCGCGTTAAGTCGGCTGCTGCTATAGTGCCCAGCGTATCGATGATCGTCGGGCTTATCGTTTTCAAGCACGTCACACGTACGTACGCGCACAGAGTCCCCGGGCTTTGCACCCGGCGGTTGGCTGTCCGATCTACCGCCGCCGCCGCCGCCGCCGCCGCCGCCGCTGTTCGCGCGCACGCCGCTGGCACCACAGGTGTAGCGCACGTACGCCGCGCACACAGCCGTGCGACTCCGTCAGAGACGCACGCCGCTGACACCACCACCACTTGCACCGCCGACGCCGCCGCCGCCACTTGCGCCACTTCGACCGCAGCTGCCGCCGTCACCGTAAACGGTATAGTTGGATTAATACGTATACATTTAAATACACTCGTATATGCATAGGGGTTTTTTTTTTTCTACACTCCTCTAAGTATTATCTGTTGCGCTTCTTCCCTCTCACTCTCCGCTACCCCCCCACGACACGCGTGCATAATATCGTGCGCGCACCCGACGACGTGCCGCAGTGCCGCGTTTAGCAATTCGCCGATCGTGTGAAAAATAATTATATATATTGTATTTGATAAAAAAAAAAAAAAAAACCGTTTTGCCTGAACTACCATGAAAAAATGTTGGTTCAAATATTAATCGTAGTATTAATACAAATAATACAAATTTATTACGTTCGGGCAAACGACTTAAGATTTATTAAAAAAAATCGTCCACGCGGAACAATAGCCCCCTGTATATTATAACGGTTTATGTAATAATACTGGAAAGCGATGTCATATATTTTATCGGCAAAACGTTAAACGAAATTAAAATTAAGTTCGTTTGACAGGAATATTATATATCTGTACGCACTATACGATATCTATTTTTCTTTTCGGTAAAAACTTGATTAACATCTATTCATTTTTCTACAATCGTGTTTCGAGTTGTATATTCAATCAAATCGACGTGAGAGACGGTTCGCGAATACATAAGACGATTTTTTTCCTTTCAAATCAGATATTTTATCAAGCGATTTCATCTTTCTATTTTTTTTTCATCCTTCAAATCGACCTTAAATATACTTAACCTGTACGCGTATTCTTGTTGGCTCGTATACGACTCGCTCTTGCGCGCACCGCATGACATTTTTTTAAGCGAAGGAAAAAAAACAAGCGGAGGTATAAAAGGGGCGAAAAAAAATTCTAATATCATCAGATTAGAACCGCCCTAGTATAATAAAATATATTATGTACGTGTACGTTTTTTTATCGTGAATGTTCCACTACATACTTGTTGCGTTTCTGTGGTAAAGAGCCGACAAGTATTTATATTACGCTACCTCCGTCACTCGTATAAGTACAGTAATAAAATAATTTTTTACATTTTTATTTCTCTATAACAATGGACTTGTGTACGCGATAAGTATGAGATTCTCTGAAAGATACAGTTGCGACACGAAAACGAAGATGAGAGTATCAAAGAGTGCCGTTTTTTCACTTTTTGGCTAAAATATAATTTATTTATCGCGATGATCAGATATGATCGGGTCGGCTTTTCGCCGGCAATCCGTTTGTATTTTGTATTATTTTTATATTCTTTACTCTATGACTTGTACCGATCCCAAAATACTTGGTTTTTAGAATAAGTCGAACTGCACGTCACATAATGTAGGCGTACATACGTGCACCTACGTGTAAAGTACAGATCTAGTGCATTGATAATATATTTTAAATAATAACTATTATAATAAGGTCAACGGGAATAAAACACTGCATTTTGTGCAGAATATGCGTTTGTAATTTACATCTGCACATATGCCGACGTCATTGCTAGGGCTTTCCTTTGATTTATATACAAGGTGTCCCGTCGGGATTTACACAGAATGATTTTTCCCATGTTATTAGAGACGATAAAATTCTGTTTTTTTTTCTACGAGAATTCCTGGGAAATGGCTATTTCATTGACAATAGTTTGGTAAATATAAGTGTGTTATTAATCAAGTTAAGAAATTAACTTATAATATTTTTGAAATTTGAAGAATATGGCTTATTTTTCTGAAAATTTATATTTTAACTAAAAATACATGTGGGACATCCTGTATACAAATAATGCGAAAGGTGCGCCGAACAAGTGCTAGAAGTTAAGCAGAAGTTAATCGCGCACCACCTTATGATGCTGCCGCAGGTTAACTGTTTTAGTAAAGTGCGATATATTTTCGGTCAAAGTGTACGTTAAAAGTTACGAGTATAGTTTAAAGTTGTTTTCTTATTCACTAATCTCCTCGACGTTTCAACACCGTAACGTGCGACTTAGTTAAGCCATTTTATAATATAGGTACACCTACAAAGAGCACGAACAACGACGAAATGTTGGTAACTTCTCAATGGATCGTTCGAATGAATTATTAGTCGCTTTATTAAAATATTACATTGTGCAAGTGATCGTTGGGATTTGTCCACCGAGTGAACAATTATATTTTTAAGACGATTTGCGACGTTTGACGTAACGTGGAATAAAAACTGTTGGTTTTGCATCACGATTCGTCAACGTCAGTTTTTTTTTTTTTTATGTTCTCCTCGTCCCGCGGTTATTGCTGTTTTGAATTGCATTGTTATATTATATTGTGTTATGAGCTTTAAACGCGCGTTCGAAACACCGCCGAGTAATAATTATACCACGGTGGTTACGCGTGATCAATTATCGTGAAAGACGGTTAATGGTATATATATATACCTACAGCATAGTATACCTACATAATGTTCTAAACAATAACGACATTGAACGAAATCACGTTATGCTTTCGGTGTAGTTTTTCGTGTTTTATTTTCTCTCACGGCCAAACCGTTACCTATAATGTTATTTTGTTTCCTAACATTGATTGTTTAACAATAAATTGGTACGGATGCGTTATCCTATACTCGTACTGTTCAAATTGGTAACGGTCATGTGGAAGCAGCCACTAGACGTCGCTGCAATCGTTTGAATTCCATAGGGGTGTAACCGCACCACCACACCGATGAAAACATGTTTAGGTCGGGGATCCTCAGATAAATCGTCCTCAGATTTTACAACATGTTTTACTAATTATTCCAGAGTACATATGTAGCAGATTACGCTATAATAAATTTGTTCTACGCACCAGGGACTTTACTATGTACGAAATTTTATGTTGCTTTTTTTTTACTGCACATTCGAAGTACTTTTTAGATTTTAGTACTTGTTTTCGAGTTTTGGTGCTATTTTTTATTAGTTTGCATAATTTAATGAATTATTATTTTGTATTTTTCATAAATCTCGATATATTAAATGCGAAACATGGTAGAAAATTGTTTTAATTTATGCAACTCCATAAGCTGAGTACCCACATTTTCGTTTCATGGCAATAACGGATGATTGCGACTCACATAATCATCCGTTGTTCGTTTTCATCGTAAAACTAACAATAAGCCAAAAGTAATGTACAACAAAACAATGAGTTCCGTCGCTATGTATATATAATCTTTTGTCTCGCGGAAACAGCGACAGCCTTAGACTTGGGAAATTTCTCTTTCATTCGTGACTATTCAAACGCCAGCACGTTATACATTTCCAGACATTTTTATTAACATAATCATTATGTATTCATTGCCATTTCATCATTCGACAGTGAAAATACATTATCGGTTGCATTATTGCAGTTTTACATTATTAATTTTACAAAAATTAATATTTTAACAACAACACTAATGTATTTCCAGTGTTATCGCGTGCGAGTCACGCAACAATCATTATTACGCGGTAAGTACAGAAGTAATAAAAAACGAATAAAAAAATATCAGTACACCGTCTTGAGAATCTCACCACCAAAACTGGTTTTTATTACGACCGCAGTTCGCGTTTACCATTCGTCTGTACACCTGTCGCGACAACAATCGAAACCAATCGTACAATTCATTGGTTGTCGAATTATATTATCGACGACGACGGACAGTGCGAGACTTTCTGCGGGAATTTTTTATCGCCGTCGTGCACGTTTCCAATGCAACGGCCGACCGGCGGCGGATCTGTAAATATTTTCGAACCGATGTCCGTACAGTAGGTAAACGAGTACAACAGTATCGCGGATCTGGGATATGTTTTCATGGTGGATGCAGTTTCGCCGATAATGCTCCTCGTAGACGCTTTTTTTTATTTATCCAATTTTAAAATGTTTCAGCATGTCGCACGCTATAACCAGTTTATGTATACGTGTTTAATTAATAAATAAATAACAACTTGCCAGTGGTAACTTTCTTCATTTTCACTGGCGTCTGTCAATAGAAGGTCTTGTGGTAGACGTGGTTTAAAACGCCGATTTTTCGTTTCCCCCCCCCCAGGTTGTAGAACCGCGCGCGCCATCAGATGCATTGAGGTTGGTGTGGAAGTTTTTAAATTGTGTTTTTATCCATTCTTGAAGGAGAGGGATTTCTGTTTCATTGTGGATTTCCCTATTCCTCATGAACCATGGGGCTTTTAGGCATATCTTCAAGAATCTGTTTTGTAGAATTTAGGTTTTGTTGATTTTAGTTGGTGGTGCTGTTGCCCTATTGGGCAACCATAAGTGATTAGAGGCCGGATTATTGAGGTGTACAGTAGGATAGATGATTTCATTCGAAGAGCTGATTTGTAGTCAATTAAGGGATGGAGTATATTCATTCTTGCATACCCTTGGGTGAGTTTTTTGATTATGTGGATTTTCCAAGTCAATCGTAGATACTTGTAAACTATAGCGTACAACTTCGGGACAAAAACAAACCACTGAATTTCAGGCTTGAATCGTCGTAGTAAAATTGATTGTACCACTGTGTACATAATTTATCTTATTTTGGTCACTCTCTACGGAGATATGTAAAATGTCCATGTTGATATTTTGAGCGAAGAAATAATTAATCCACCACCGATTTATAATGTCATTTGCAATCGTATCCGCTCGGGAATACATTTTCGCGCGTTAGCTCCGCACTTCTTGTTCTTCTCCTACGCGGATGGGCAAAAAATTAAATATCTAGACACGAGGTACCTGTGACCGCGCCCGTTCCGGGAATAATATAAAAGTGGTCGAGTTTTTACCAAGGTTTTCCGAGACCTATACAATCGACTAAAATTTTAACGTTTGTAAATTATATATATAAAAAGGGTTTTCATGCATCAGCCGGGAATCGAACCCGGGCCGCCCGCGTGGCAGGCGAGCATTCTACCACTGAACCACTGATGCTTATGTTTAACGGTGATATTTTTATTATTATTAAGCCTTTAATGACAACGAGTAATAGCCTAAAATATTAATTATAAATTAAAGTTTTTTCATCTAATTCAATTGATTTGAAAGGTTTAAAAACATTAGTAGGGTTTGGAGACAGTGAATGAATGTAGTATATATTCGCGATATATAAGGGCGAGTCTTGCACATGTTGAGTGATGGTTTAAGTTCCTTGGACATGAGTACCTCCTAATATGAGATTGGACTATTCCGGCTCTAGATACTTATAATCAGTGGCGTATCCAGGGGTGGTTAGGGGGTTATAACCCCCCCCCCCCCCACGAAAATTGTGAAGTTTAAAAAAAATTGCTAAATATTCAAATACTATAATAATATAATATCATATACCATGTAAAAATAAAACACAATAATTAAAAAAATTGTAATTAATAACAAGTGTTTATAGCTGAATATTATATTATAGTTATCTATATATATGAACAAAAATGGTATTGAAGTATACTTCGAAACAAGCCCAGACGTTTATCCAATAATATCCACACTTCTTAAAATTTTCATAACACTTCCAGTGTCTACTGCCACCGGAGAACAAACATTTTCGACACTCAGTCGTTTGAAAACATACTCAAGAAATTCTTTTTCATAACCACCCCCCCCCCCCCGAAAAAAAATTTCTGGATACGCCACTGCTTATAATAATTGTTCGCTCTCTCCTGGTACCTAGCCACGTTGTGTGTACGAGCCCATTAATTGTTTATAGTCTTTTCGACATTCCTCAGCCTGTTATAGACTGGAATCGAGTCCCTCGTAACACCATATTATAACTAGTGTACAGTCACACTTAACAAATAACAAGTCACTGTTTAGTACACTTATACAATCGAACTTTACCTTTCTGAGAACGTCATACGAATGCTCGCATGCTTTTTCTCCACGTCATACAAACGTAGGTACAACGTAGCAAATCTGCGTTCGGTAGGCCCGATTTGGTGATTTTGCGTTTTGAATAATTGTGATCTTCAATATTTGAGTAGGTAAGCCGTCCTGTTATGGAACTTACAGGGGAGAACATTATCTGTGCGACGAAATCTAGGTTTTTTATAGTTATGAGCATCTCCAGGTCGTAATATTTTACTTAGGTAGTCATAACTCGCTTAAAAATAAAAATATCTCAAAAACCTACATATGACCCGCACAGATAATGTTCTTCACTTTAATTCGAGTCAGCTTACTCTAATATCAAACGTAACAACACAAGATTGGTTCTACTGAACGCAGATTTGCTACATTTTGCTTCTGTAAGACGAGGCGTCCTCATAACTCCTCACGACCTTATACGGATTCCCATTTGCCTTTCAAAGAATCGTTTCGGTTTTAAAATTGAGTCCCCGAGAGCTACTCACGTCACAATAATATTATCATTATCGTCAAGAATACAATTACAATCACGATTATTAAAAAATATCGTCGGCTACACGTCTGCAGCGCTTAGGCTGAAAAATAAAAAAACAATTTTTCGATGGTAAGGAGATTGCGGTCGCTATAATATAATATTATGATGAGATTAGCACTGAATAAGGGCGGGTCACAGAGGCGCACATGAATTCGTCGGAGCCTGTACACGTTTATTCGTAATCGCGTTCGTAAAACAATTAATAGACGTCGACTTTGGTTTGATTTGATTTTTCGAAAGTTCGCAATGCTTGTATTACTTCTTAGAAAAATTATTTCAGGGATTGTTCAAGTTCACAAAACCGCTTAAGACTCCGAATAACTCGTACACTAAAATTTAAATTTTCAATTTATCTAAAAAATTCATAAGTTGTGGATTGTTTGAGCAAAATTAATCCGTTTTCAAGGAGATTTAACATATTATTAAGTCATATGGTTTCGTTATAAAAACATAAACTTGCAGTTTAATTCCGTGTCCCGAAACGGGAAAAACAAAATATTAAACACTTTTCAGTAAGAGTTTTTAAGCAAAAACCTCGAATACCGAAAACACTCGAATTGAATAAACGTATTTTTATTTCTGTAAAAAATAAACTTTTGATAATAATTAACATATATGTTCACATATATTTTGTTTTTTTTTTATTAAATTTAAACTTGCCATATACCCACACATTTACGGCTTATAACGTCGACCACATCGCTCTGTTTTATCGTATCGTATTCGTAGTGCAAAGTAATTTGTCGATAACATGGTAAGACAGCGTTTAGCACTGCCGTACCTGGAGAGGGGGTTTTAGGGGTTCAAACCCCTCCCCGAAATTTTTTGCGATATTTTATATCGTAGTAAAATAACTATTTCAGTCTAGAATAATCGATACACCATTGATATATTATATACGTGCATATACGAATGACAGCTATGGTCTACGTTATAAACTTTAATTACCTACACAATATTATAATACAATTAGAACACACATTTTTGGCTTAACCCCCCCTCCCCCCGGAAATAGTTTCCAGTTACGGCCTTGGCGTTTAGTATTACCGAGATCCTCCGAGAGTTCCGATATAGTTCGATACCTGTACAAACACAAATATTACAATACGACGTATTGGATATTACACTTTTTCCCCCGTTCGATTAAATACATTTAACCGATTTAACTTAATTTCGTACATTTTCAACTACATTCAAGCATAGGTTTGAGAGCTCAGCAGAAATAAATGTGTTAATTGGCCTTGACAGAATGAAATTGTGTCATTACTCTTTTTGTGCATAATTAAATCGTCTTAAACAGATGGCGTGTAATATTATATAAAGCATATTATATAGTATCATGAAATTCAATCAACGGAGCGCGCGCACCGTCTTACTTATTCGTTTTAAACTTCCGGTAATTAAATCGAATTCAATATCACGCGTTGAGAAATCTTCACGCGTCCACCCAATAATCCCCCCCCCGCGTCTGTCGTGTAGGATGAAATATTTATTAGTGTGTGATGATAATATATATTCGTGTTGATAAAGTGTGTACATAAAGTGCGTTTTATAACTTCGTGAGGGGTATTTCTCCGACATTTCGCGCGCCCTAGGTACGTGTAATATTATTATTATTGTTATTATTATTACATTAAATGCAATTTGTGCAGTATACGTTTGCATAATATGACACTGAACGCAGGGCTGGATTAATATAGGTGCAAAAGAAGCTTTTGCTCCAGGGCGGTAAATTTATAGGGGGTGACATATAAGTTGTGATGTTCAAATGATTAATATTTTGTAAATTTTTTCTCAATGTTTAGTCGAGTAGTAATGGGTTTAGTTAATGCATATGCCATACTTTCATTTTAAGGAACAAATACCCAGTCACTAGTCAGAGTTAGTAATATATGTGATTTCTTACTTTTAAAATATATAATAATTTTATAGCGTGGAATAAAATATACTTATATAGCGCATATTATATCGTCATGGTTGTAATGGTATTAATCACACTAAGCACATGGGTATTTTAAACTTGAAATCGATCCTCAGTGAAAGTGGTCTAGTGGATCAGTTTATGTTCTTAATGATGGTCTATAAAATAGTAGAAGCAAATTTCTTGAGGTAACAAAAATGTTTCGAAAATTATGAAATTTTTATTAAATGCTTTTATAGTTAAGTATGCTTTCAGTCACTACGATTAATATTTATAAAATAAAACCAAATAATGAAAATCTTATGAAAATTCTAGTATCCATGAAAAATAAAAAAGTGGATTTTGTGTGACGAAAATACTAGACGGTTTTGATTGGGTTTGATTCTCGATCTCGGTTGAAGATTTTTGCTCTCACATGCTTCAAAACTGTTGAGAAATTCAAAAAATTACTTTCTCCAAGTACAAACTAGACGAAATTTTCTTTCAGAAACGTACCAGATTTGTGTATACATCGGAACAACATTTCTGGTGGAAAAGTGTAAAAAAAAAACACATCATGATAAAAAGGCTGGAAAGGGTTTATAATTGTAATTTTTTTTATTTTTCTAGCTAAATTAAATTATTTTCATTAGATATATTTTAATTTGTGTTCCACGTACAAGTCATAATAATATATTTACAACGTAACATTCGGTTCAATTTTATTTAACGCGTACTTGATATCTGTTGACAGATGTGATTGTGTATTATTATGCGCTTTCGTATGGATTTAATAATCCGATTTATAAAGCGATTTGACCGATTATAAAGCTTATTGTTACGATTAAACACCGAATTCAACGTTTAAATGGTATTTATTTTGCGAACTCACCGTCATAAAAGAATCGTGTCGGGAACAAATATTTTTTTTCATCTTACCCTAATAATAAATATTTATTATGCTATGTTAACATTTCGAGACATTCAACTAATGTCGATTTTGAAGATATCAAAATATTATATTTTCCTCCCCGCAGTTTTATTCATTCAAAACAGCTATTCTACGTTTATTTTTTGTTTTTATTTTTTTCACCAACAGTTTTCATAATGTTTTGAAAGCTACGAATTTATATTTCATCGTTTTTCAAACTTATTATTTATGAGCCGCAAATATTCAATGCAAATAAACTTGTACATTTCTGTCGAGTACATTTATATTCAATTATTTTTCAGTTTACATACAGCTTTTAACCGATTCTATTAACTTAATGTTTATCACGAAAATCCTTTTCATCGCATTGTCCCGTAAGGCCGTATAAGCACAATTCCTTTTAACAATGTTCCATAATTGTTTGAAGATAATGTTTCATTGTTTTCATTCATCCGTACGATAATTATGACAACTCTCATTATTATAAACGATAGTGTTTAACAATGATTCTGTAATTACACAAAAAAAAAAAAAATAAAAAAACAGTTATTAGCTAAGCTTCAAAACGATCTCGTGAAATCGCCAACGCACCGTCGTCCATCATTGATTTTCACCCGCTAGGCACGCGTAATGTAGTTTATCTCGTTAACACCGGACATCGCGGTAAACTGTACCGCAGGTTACGCGCGCGAAAAACGTTTACGGCGCAAATATAATACCATCAAAGCAGTTTAATTCAATAACGTCGGTTTTCGCTTTCGATCAATATCGTTTATGTTTTCGATTCGAATATACCACTTGCTATACGTGCATCCCGCGTCACAGCCGAGAACAACGTGATATCATTGTAACGGACAGTAATTATAAACGTATGAAACATCGACACTAATTAACGTTTTCACCGGACTCGTACGCAAGACAACGTTAATCTGGTTACACGTGCGTCTTTACAGGGCGTTCGATCCGTGGTTCAACACGTGATGTGAACCGTATGAAGTAAGCGGTATATACCTACGCAATAATTACGGTCGCCCCGGGAAATGGGCCACAATTTTTTTTCTAAGGTGTCATATAATTGGGCGCCGCTATTTTAAACGATTTTTATAATTGAATCTCGGCGATCGCCTGTATGTTTTAATACATTTTACATTTTAACAAAATAATCTATAACGTATAAACAATCTATATCTGTATAGCGCTATTTAAAAAAAAAAAAACAATTGTAATTCAAGAAATAGAAAAAAAAAATTAATACTTATTTGATTAATTTTATTTAGATGCATAGTATTGTTTTTTGTTAAAAAAAAAAAAATTTTCAAAACAGATACTGTGATTAATAAACGTTATAAATCCGTATATTTTTGCGGATTTGGGCGCATGTCTTAGAACACCGAGTTTTAGTGTAACAAGTTTTAGAAAATCTGTGTCTTATAATATACATTTTTTAGAAAAACAGCGTTTTACAATATGAATTATTATTACCAACCATTGCTGTAGAATTACGAAGCAGTTCTGTATTATCAGTGATTACTGATTAGTGATTAGTATTCTGATTAGTGATTACTGATTAGTGATTAGTACACCTATGTCTGATCGAGAAGACGAGAATTATCCAAAAATGGTTCACATTAGTCCAGTTCCATACGTCATACGCTCATATTATCTAAGTAGTATAAAATGTCGAAAAAGCAAATTAAAATCGTATCATTAATTTAAAATAGAGTAGGTATTCAAAGAAAAAAAGGTTTAGGTGAATTTATGAGAGCTATCGATAATAATCTTAGGTACTAAAAATTGTATATTTATTTTTTATTTGTTGGTGATTTGATCTTAAAAAGAATAAACTGTAGTACAATTTAACATATAACGAGTGTGGAATAAAAAAAATATATATTTCTGGAAGTCACGGCATTCTAAAAGTTTTATTTTCTAAGACTTAACTTTTCTAAAACTTGGTACTCCCAAACTCGGCATTCTGACATATGACTTTCTAACACCCGCCCAATTTCCATTTTCGTGGCCCAATATTATACTCGGGTGATAAAATGTATAAACGTATTGTACGTACACGACGCTGCGGGTACGTAAACTGGTAGTGGCACAATTATTACTGACCACCACCTATAATTACTACGAAGCGTTTGTCGATTTTATTTTTTTCGTCCACTGATTATTGTTATTCGCTATTGTGTTCATCGCGTACAATAATATTATTCGTAGCCGCGCGCAATTTAACGTACATAAGTAACACGTTAAATCGGAATTTTAATTACTGCGTCACGTACCGCAATATCTACACGCGTGTACCGTACAAATTGCGCTTGATTGGAATAAAACCTGGTGACCTACGGCCGGCAGTTAATTCATAGACATTAAATTTTATTATAATTTATTACACGTACGCAGTCTTGTAAAAGATACTTTTTAAAAGTACTCAAATACAGATACAGATACTTGATTACAAAAGTATTTAAAACACATATTTGAATACTTGTTAAAAAAAGTATTCTAGTACAAATACAGATATTTCAAAAAAGTGTTCATAGATACTTTCAAATACTTAAAAAATTTAATCATGTTGTTTACCTTAAAATCATAAAAAAAATTTAAACGTGTTTTAAAAATATATTCATGTATGACATCAATTATATAGAAGAGGATGTGACAAAGAACCATCGAGATATACCTATTAACTTTACATATATGTCATATGAATATATCATACATGATATATAGTATAGTTGTATAATATATGCGTCCGAAAATAAAACAAATTTCAATTTTCTTATGAAGTTGTTAATCGATTTGAGTTATAATATTGTAAATCATAATAATGATGTAGAGTGTAGACTATTAATAGGGTTTTCAGGTTTTGTTATTTGGAATGGAATTATCTAGAATTGGTCTGCAGTCTGTACGGTGCGGCAAATTTTTATAATTTGTCACATATACTCGTAAATATAGATTTTATTTACACAACACGGATAAATGGTCGATCAACTCTATTAATATTAACTTACCAATTAATTGATTATTTTAATGTGATAGGATTCAAATGAGTATTTGAGAATAGTATTTGACTTTAAATACAGATACTCTGGTAAAGTATTTAATACACTAAGTCTAAGAATTTTTTCCAGAAGTATTTAAAATACGTGTTTGAGTGCTCAAAAAGTATTTGAATACTTTTATTCAAATACTTTTACTCAAGTACTTGACAAGACTGCACGTACGGCGTGTGACCAGGAAAATTGTGTATGATATACGCGTGCCCCCGTTAATAACTTAATTTACGTTGCGACACGATACGATCTAGGCGCCAATCGTAGACATTATTATAATATTATAACGCTCCGCGATTAACATAATACTACAGGAATGCTCGGTGTAGAGAATGTATACTATCGCGACATTTTCGTTTAATTAAAAAAAAATTATATAAATAAAACCGTCGTAGTAGTTTTTTCCCTCTCATCGACAGTCGTAAAAACTTTTAATTTATGTACGTACGTATAATTGAGCGGTTTCAACACCGTGGCGCGGGCGATTGATGAACGCATAACATAATATTATATTTGTACATTGATTCAGTTCAATTAAAATCTATATTTCAAACGCGTGATCCTGACTGAAAGCATCCCGTGTGGCGTACAATTAGTGTTGATTATTTTTTTGTCTACCAATAATAATAATAATACGTAATTATTATTATTGTTAAACGGGAAAACGATACTAACACGCCATACCGTGACGTCGGGACGTTACACGATTTTATTATATTGTGAGCGTAAAGCGTTTATAGTTCACGTACGTGCCCTGAACCGGTTCCAATTGAAATACTCGAGTACTGACGTACTGTAGATCCCTAAACGGGGTGGTTTTTTTAATCATTCTCGTCCCTTTTTTTTTTTGGCCGTAAAAATGCTTAAATATATAGATTTTTTCTAATGTTCAAGTTGCCGTAAAAACCATGGGTACCATAATTTTTTTTTTCACGCCTATTTAAGGGTGTCCGGTGGCTGTAGAAACTGTGTTTCGTTAAATGGGAATACGGTGTTATTTTATACGCGAAACATTATTTAGTTAATTTTTCGGGAATTTTTTACGTCTTGGAGTCAAAATTCGGACCTATACACTTTCGGAATCATTCAAATAAAAAATTACTCTTGAAAACTGTAAAATTTGCGTTATCTCGGATCAGTAGCAATCAGCGATTACGTGTAATTACAAATCAAATCATAATATTAGTTATTACGATGATATTTTCTTTAATATTTAAATTGGATTAAATGAAAAACTAATATTTTAATGTTGATTTCGATACACAAAAACTCACAAAATATTACTTCGATTAAATACCACAGTGAAAAAGGGTGTTTCCAGTTGACAAAAAAATTTTTATCGCCACAGGACATCCTTGAGTTAGCATGAAAAATAAAAGTTACGAGAACCATATCTTTTATGGTAACATGAACATCAATAAGAAAAATCTAAATCTAAATCTAAATAATTTTACGCCCAAAAAAGAGGGGGTGAGTGTGGTCAAAGAACTTCCACCCGTATACTGTCATTATAGTGTAGTAGTAATATATTATTCGTAATAATAATAGCCATTTCGGCGTGATCACTAATTTTTAATATTATTATTGTTGTTTATAGTCTAATGATTTTGGACAAAAGTACTTAAGCGTTTATAGTATGCAGGCTACAGAGTTCTCGTCTGAAAAAATATATTAGACCGGACAGAATTTTAGGTTTGTTTAACAATAGTCGTAAAAGGAGCACTCGAGTACACCTTATGTTATGAATATTCCACGAAAAGAAAATATCGTCCCTTGAGAAATATTATAATACATTTTCGATATTGTATTGATCGTGTATGTTATGAAAGTTTTTCCGAAATAAAAATAAAAATCTGTTGAGCCATCTCGGAGAGATTATATAAACTGTCAACTTGAAAAACAAACATTAAAAGTAAAAAAAATAAGAACCAAGACGATATTATTAAATTTTAGTTTGCTTGATGTGGCTGTATTGCATAATAATATTATACGTACCTACCTATATGTAGGTCTTTATAGTTTTTTTTTTTTTCCCAATTTTCTTGCATCTCGTAAAATATATGAAAACACGCGGCGGCCATATTATATTATGAGTTTACAAAGCATATATTTCCCGAGTAGGTACCCGAATATTTGTTTTTTTTATTTTTTCAATCATTCGTTTTGAAATGTACATGTATATTGCGTCAAGTCTCGCGAAATAATTAGATACTTGAATGTATATTTAATTCTGCACGTCACAAAGAACAATATAATTGAATGTTGAAGTCGTCCGATTTTAACCGGAAATGTACTCGAATCCTCCTATTATACTATATGCTTACCTTACATTTGATTAATTGCGTTTGCGATTATTGTTCAAAAATATTAACGCAAATCAATCGATATAGACATTTAGGTGCTTTATGGTCTTGGTGAGAGGAATGTTTGAAGAATGGCTCAAAAGATGTCGCGAATCTCGCCAGCTGGTCGTGGTGATCGTAGCCATTGCTTTACTCCTGGATAACATGCTCCTCACGACAGTGGGTAAGTAAAATAAATAATAAGACGCACGTAACGACTGCACCGTTATAATACATAATCAGGCACGTACAGCCTAGGGTTTTTTTTTTTCGTTTTTTTTTTTTTTCTGTTACCCAGTTATATTTTTATATGGAAACCCCTTGGGGCGTTTAACCTTTTCTCATAAATATGATCGCCTATAATGTAATACGCATGTACAATGTACATAATATATATGCACACATAAACGAGTACATTTAAACGCGCGTTGTAGAATTTGAATTTATTTTTACGAGTCACCCGACTTTCTAAACATTCCATGCGAGGAGAGGTTTCCATTGTTATTATTATTATTATTATTATTTTTCTTTCGGGTTATCACGGGGTCCATATTATTGTTATAGAATAAAGTACAAAATTTTTATTTTTAAGTGTGTTTAGTGCTTATATTTCATAGGTACGTGCCCGTGCTGCCGACGGAATAAGTATAATATAGCATAACGGACGAATTTCCATTAAACTGTTTTACGTGTATACAACGACTTGCTGCGATAGTTTACAGAATTTTCATTTGGAAATCTAAAATATAATGAACGGTTCAAATAACATTCTATAATCCATTATTGTACCTCTAAAAAATGATCACTCGTCAGCAGTTCGCTATACCTACTTAAGACGTGCAAGCGATTAAAACTGTACAATATTTAATACGTTTATTTTACAAATCGGACGTTGTATATTAATATTTTTCAATTTATTCGGTCAACATTGGGTATTATGTTTTAACCATAAAGAGGAGTAGTATAATACTGTAATGTACACTTTTAATTTGAATATAGTATTCCGTATTGAGTTCGACAGCAGTTCACTTTATGTTACGCGAATGATGTTTGTTTAAACTTTTTAATTCATCAAGATGTACTGTACGCAAAGTTACTGATAAACCAAATGGTGAATTTTAGTTCCAATAATACCGGAATTCCTGTACGATATCCAACACCCTGATCAACCGCTTACCGCAACCATGCCACCGAAGCCACTCAATGAACTGTCAGTACCACACGGAGACATGTCAAGTCCTTCAGGTATGTATACATTTTTCTAGACTAAACATAGTTCTCCGTAAAAATTAATAACTTATCATGAAGCGTTATTTGTCTGTTAACGAATAATATGTAAATATATCTGTAGAACAATTTGATAACTCTAATAGCCTTACCATACGTATATTATGAATGAGATTTGGCAAACCTTTTTCGGGTAAGTATCAAATTTTTCTGATCAAGGTTCTGAAAATTGTTCACGGGCCAAAAACAAAATAAAAATTATTTTTTCAGTAATGTAGCTTATAATTTTTAGTGATATAATATTTAAATAAATGTGCCATTTAAATTTGACCAACGTTCCACCTTTGGCACACGTACCATAAGTTCGCCAACCCTGCGTCGTACAGGATGAAATAAATTACAGTTTAATCTAATCCAAATTACGCCAAGAGAAAGTTCTCTTTAATCTCATATTACACGTTAAGTAAAATGAAATGAATTAATAAATTTAATTATTTTTTCGTATATAAAGTCGTTAAGAATTTTTATATTATAATACTAAGTGATTTCAAATCAAAAATATGTTAAAAGTTGATTGTCATAAGTACTTATAACTTCAAACGTCTGATAGACGTGTCGACTTTGGTCATATTATTTTAATTTACATATTGATCGTTCGGATTAAAGCATTTTAAAATTTATTAATATCACGCTGTGCTTCGGACAGGCGAACAAACCTTAAAACTTTGTTAGACAGATAATAATATAATATGATCCCGAATACAGGATAACACTATACCACCACTCGTCCCCCGAACGTGCGCTTTGTTATACGAATAAGCTCTGTACAGCAGCATAATATAGGACGTTTCGGAGGACATAGGACCCTCTGAACAAATATCAACACTCGCACACTATCTTGCGCGATGTCTATCTTTAGTTCGCGGTATTTTACAAAACGTCATCTGAAGTGGCCCGAAATGTAATTTTAAAATGCCGTAACGTGCACAAAAGTCATTTGTGTCCTAATCGCAATAATTAAAATTATTCCTACGAACAAGAACAGTATATTATTAATTATTATGTACACTGCGTTTACTATTAGGATCAAAACGTTTTTATCAAAAAGAGCAAATCTGTGTTCAGTAGAATCAATTATGTGCGGTTAGAGCTCTGGCATCGGAGTAAACCGATCTATTATCGAGCTCAAAGGGAAGAACATTATCCGCGTCTCCCGTCGATGTGACATTTTAATTTTAAAGCTGCAGGTTATGATTATGTAAGGCAGGCATGTCAAACTCAAAGTATCAGGTGGGCCAAATATATTGAAAAGTTTACTATTTGGGCGGCACATAAAAATTAAGCGAAAAAATAAATATTTTGTACACATTTTTTAATTTTATTCTTTATGTTTACGAATACCACAATTACAACTAAATTAAAAAATTAAAAAAACAAATGAACATTAACATTTAAATAAAATATAAATCATACTAATTATTTATGAAAATATATATAAGTGTTGTATAAATTACAAAAAAAAACATATTAATAATTATTTTTAGACGATATTTGACATCTCTTTTCTCCCACCAACTTTTCAATTTCGGGAGAAATATTATTTGACGAAGCCACTTTTAATACTGCATTTAGATGTGTGTCGGTTAATCTGGATCTAACGGATGATTTATTACTGTTCATTAATTAAAAAAGTTGCTCGCATTGATAAGTACTACTAAATATAGAGATAATTTTACTAGCAAATCTTCGAGTTTCCACATATCGTATTGGCACAAAATTGTAAAAATCAGGAACACCAACCTCATTGAACTTATTTTTTAAATTTGAATCATTTTGAATCTCGATAAGTTCCATTTGTATACGTGTTGGAACATTAACTGCGTCTATTGAAAAAAGAGACACAAACAAGGCAAAATCGTTTTCTAAATATTGGAAATCTTGAAACCTATTTTCGAATTCGGTCTTCAAACATATAATTTTTTCTGAATATTTTTTGTCATCAGAAGATAAGACAGTATAATAATGTATATCAAATAAACCATTCTTTAAGAATCTAAAATAGTCATTACACGACATTAATATTTTCTTTTTTGCACATTAATATTGATAGCCGCGGGCCAAAAAAAAATGAGCCGCGTGTTTGACATGCCTGATGTAAGGTATTACAAATTTAAAAAGCTTCTAACTGCGTGACGTCCTCCTAACTGCATTTACTGAATTTTGACAAAACTATGTAGTTGTGATTATCGATTTGCCGCAACAACTGGGCACTATCCACTGGCAGACTTGATATATAATAACCTACATGCTAATTTTTATACTACATTTTAAAATATTACCAATGTGATAACATTACGTGGGTAACGGCAAAGTGAAATGCAGTAATTGCGTTACTACAAAAGGGAAAACGGTAAAAAAAATGTATTAATCGCAAGATCAATATAGAGATATAATTCTTGAATTTCCAACGCAATAGTTTCCGCATATGTTTCAGTCAAAAGATACAATTAAAATCATAAATTAATCTTCAGAACATAATAAAACACAAAAGTTCATTTTCTCGAACGTTTTATTTTTGTAGTTATTCTGCCATTGCCGTTTACCGCGGACTTCTGAGAATGAATTTTTCGGAAAATGTTGACGTTTCAACATTTTATTTTCATCAACCGCACATTTTTAATAATTTTCTATTTCCCATAAGCTTATCAGATGTTGTGGGAAAACGAGACAAGATAATATCAAACCGCATTAAATTATGGACTATCATATTATGAGATATCAAAATGTACACAATTTTTCTGGAAACTAAACCATGAGGTTGATCAAAATAAAATGTCGAAACGTCGAAATTTTGGAAAACAACGAAATAAAAAATTGTTTTCTTAACTTTTTTACCAAAACATCAAATTGAAGTGTGAAAAGTGTGTAGTACTTGCCCTCGTGAAAAAAACACACAATTTGAATATCTTCGTTATCGCAAGTGATAACGCAATGGGGTAAGTGGTCTGCGGGAGGCAGGGCCGCAGCTAGGGGGGGAGGGGGAGTGTCTTTCGCCCCGGGCGGCAAATTTTTAGGGGCGGCAAAATATAAAAACATTTGACGTTGAAATGTCACGATAAATATACGCGCGTACCACCGACTTATTTATATCGCGATAACGACGGTCGACGTCGGGTATCCGATCGATTTTTGATATGGCAAAATAACATTACAATTAATATTTGTCACTGTAATTCACTGTTAATAGTTACCCAGATGATCTAAATAAAGAAGAGCTTGTTAGTGAAATAGAAAGTTTTCAATTCCATGCCTTTGAAATTGACAACAGTCTGAGAAATGCGACAGCGCAGTCTACTTTTAAAGTTATTTATGAGCAACATTTAGAAGAGATCTACCCAAATATTACGATAGCCCTACAAATATTTCTAACACTTCCAGTCTCTGTTGCTTCGGGGAAAGAAGCTTCAGTAAACTGAAATTAATAAAAAATTATTTAAGAAAAACTATGAAACAACAATGATTAAACAATTTAAGTATAAAAATCAAGAATAATCAAATTTTTATAAATCTTTAATATACACTTTTAGTTATTAAGAATAGTTATGTTATGTACATTTTGTATACTTTTAGCATAAATGTCTTAATTTTTCAAAAAACCTAACTTATCATTTAACAACAGTAAAATAGCATATTTGTCACTTAACATCCAAATAAATATTAAATATTTTAGAACTTTTCTCAAACCTATATATTGCAGTAACAACACTGAAATTTATTTGTAAATTATTGGGGCTGAGTGATGGAAAGGAGGGCGGCAAAATTAGGGCTTGCCCCTCCTAGAATGATGTGTGGCTGCGGTCCTGGCGGGAGGACACCCTGTGTACGTGCGATATCTAAAACTCGTCTGCGTACGGTGCGGGGTAGTAAACATCGACCGCGTTTTCACTCGCGTTATCGTACGTTTCCGAGAAAATGCGCGTACGTACCGTCCCGAACTTTGTCGCACGCAGCCACTGATTGTTTCGGACAACAGCGGCCTGATAGGCAAACTAACCGATCCGAAAGCGCGAAACAATGCTAACGCCGAGCGATATCAATTATTATTAATGTTATTATTATTATTATAATTACGAAACTCGGCACAAAGAGCCCCGTGCAAATTACATTATCCATGGCCGCATCGGCCGACTAATATCTCTAAACAACCGCCCGGCTGAGATGATTGAACGGGGCGTGAATGCCTCCGTCACCGTCGTTACAGTACGATACGTGCCGCTCCTTACTTGCCGAGAATTAACACCGTACACAATAGTTGAACGTCGTCTTCAAACGCGCTGTTGACGCATAAACGTTTAACTGTACGCGTTATCCTTGTACAACGGCAGCGGTGGCGCAATCAAGTGTTTCGGGTGACATATATATCGCACATTTACGGAATATTATTGATTTTTATTGATTTTTAACGAAATTTAAAATTTAAACGCTTATTACTAAAAATGTTGACTACTGACTTTTGAGATGTTTTGCACGCAAGTAAGAACGATGAGCAAAAAATATTGTTTTGTAACTTAAACATTTAAAAATCAACCAACATTTTTTAATTTACGTATTACGAAAAAAAACAATGAAAACTCTCAAATTTCAAATGGCTATAAAGAACCCAAAAAAATCCAAAACTTTTTGAAATGTACACCATCCCTAGAGAATAGCCATATAAATATTTGGTTTCAAGCCTCTACAGTTAATACTTTTTTAATCACAATGAAAATAAATCAAAACTGGAATTCCGTACATTTTGCCGTTCTTTTGTAGTTTCTCGTCAGTTTTCCTCAATTTTTGGGAAAACTGTTGAAAACTCAAAAAATAACCTTTTTAATACACCGATTGGACAATATTTCTGCCCGTACAATTTTTAGGAAAAATTGTGATGAAATACACAAAAAAAAACACACTTCATGATCGTTTCACTCAGAATCTAAAATACAAGACATATATTTAATTATTACGGATATTAAACATTATTTTACAGGTCAACAACAATTATTTGAAATAAATATATTATTTTACACTGAAAAAATGCTCAAAAACAATACTCACAACAAAACAAATAAACTTTAATTCGTAAGCTTTTTCTTGTGCAAAATTGCAATCAATAAATAATGAAATCAACTTGGTTCATCCGAAATTTGACGCTCCATAATTATATTGCCACCCTAGGCGGTTGCCTATTTCGTTAGAGCGTTAGGCCCTGTAATATAGCAGTGTTAAGTCGGTAAAATTGAACGTTTGTGTTGATGGTTGTAGGAGTATATAATTTTTTTCGACGATAAATTATTACGTAAAACGATAATACTTCAATAATGATTTTATCAGACCCTTGATTATAAAATATTAGAATACAGTATGAAAACCAGTCGGGTCAGAATTGTTGAACCTGATTTAGACTGCAAAGGTCTGCTAAAAGATCGTTGGACTGCGTATGATACGATACTGAAAACTTTAAATTTACAAAAATTTATAACAAACCAACGTGGCGGGACAAAAGTCCAAGCTTAACCCGAGAAATGTTAACTTCACCCGCTTCATAATTTGAATTTACTACTCGCACGGTCGTAACATTATATTATAAACGTTATGTCGTCGTCGTAGAAGAGCATTTAGAGTCCGTAATGCGTGCACGTGCACGTGTACAGTGTAATTATCGCCGTTATTTGTTTTTTGTAAAATTAATTAGGAAACGGGACTGTGACCTGGGAACAGCAAGACGCGATTCTCAAAAAGGAGAGACACGACGATCTGGTTCACGAAACGGTCGCGGTCGGCATGATGTTTGCGTCCAAAGCAGTCGTGCAGCTCATGGTCAACCCTATCGTCGGACCTCTTACCCACCGGATCGGCTACAGCATACCGATGTTTACTGGATTCTTCATCATGTTCATATCCACAATAAGTAAATACCGGCCGCGCGTTGGGTTGTATATATACATACGCGTTTAATAATAATTATGATGATGATGATGATGATGATTGCTTTCTTAACCCATAATAATCGTTAATGTTTTGATAATAAATTATACAGTTTTCGCATTCGGACGGAGTTACGGGGTGCTGTTCTTGGCCAGAGCTCTGCAAGGGATCGGATCGTCGTGTTCAACGGTTTCTGGTAAAGTGGTTGTTATACGTACTTACATATATGTACCTATGCGGGCGCGGAAAAGCGGGACAATCCCGTGCCCGTTTTCCCGTGTAACAGACTGTTGTATAACGTACAGGGCTCTAGGATGTTTGTGAAGTCGCATGTCTATTCGCATACTAATCCGAACCAATAAATCGTGCTCACCTTGATGCGAATCCGACTCGTGTGGTACGGCGAATCGAACTATACCTCATTATTACTGTTTTTAAACACTCATTAATATGCACATTTGAGCTTGATATACATTCTTGAGCTGTTACACACATGTGGTTCTCTGCAACGGATGTGCTGCCGAAAAAACAGTTTTTTAGAATCCGATTTGAACCGTTTCGTTATTCGAATATTGTCGATTACATATTAGTACATTTATACAGTGTGTATTAAAAAAATATGTACAAGCGGAATTATTATGACGTTATGACTCGGCAGTAAGAACCTAAAAATCCATCAACTGTTTTAAATGTGTCGCATTTTTTACGGATCTAAATATAATGGTATCATCGTAAAAAAAAAAGTTTGAGGACCGCTGGAAGTCTGGAACTTAAAAAAATGATGAAGCGCCAGTAAAATTAATTTCACCACGTTTAGTTTATCTACAATAAAATCATAAATTATAGAATAGTCCACTCTGTATGAATGATTCTATTCAAAGGACAATTTTTAAAAGTATATTCTTTCTTTCGTAAAATATGAGACAGAAGGAACTCATTTCTATCGTTATACCTTTAGTTTTATTTTATTTTCTTAATCCCGGTGCGAACAATTATAACGTATTGGATTGATTCAGTTTCGTCGGAGATGTAATTGTTTCTATAGCTAAAAGTAATATTAATTTTAATGTAATAATTGGTAAATATACAATATTTGCGAATGTTTCGGGGTTTTTTTTTTTTGTAGGCAAAGTGCGCATTTAAAAATGTTGAACATTTAGTAATCTTTTTTAGTGCAAATATGAATTATGCGTGCATATTTAAAAACGCATATAAACATCCGAGCCCTTGATATTCAAGTAAAATAGTATGTAGTATATATTGCGTGTTATGCGTGTTATTACTCGACCGCTGCGCCGCACCATTTCCGCGCGTACTTACAGTTGTGTATTTATTTTTATTTTTACTCTCGTACAGGAATGGGAATGTTAGCCGAACGGTACCCGGACGACAAGGAACGAGGAAATGCCATGGGCATAGCGTTGGGCGGCCTAGCACTGGGCGTGTTGATCGGTCCACCGTTCGGCGGAATCATGTACGAGTTCGTGGGGAAAACCGCACCGTTTTTGATACTCTCGGCCCTGGCACTGGGAGACGGATGTACGGACGCTAATTGAATACTGCTAAGTTTTTAGGAAAGGAGTAAAAAAAAAAATTAAAATTAAACTCATGTCTAAGGGCGATCTCATTCGCGGTGTACGATCTTAAACTGTATAAAGGTATAAATGTCCGAGTAAGTAATCCAGCCAAGCTACACACTTTGCATACGTTTGATCGTACATAATATAAAATCACAGTTGGATTGAGCGTTGTGCGAGACCGTTGGCGACAGTATACACACCGCAGCGGCAATATGTATATACATAGTACGTACCGTTACGACACAATAATTACAATACGTTTAGGGTTGCCGCCCGCGATAGAAAGCACCCAACCGAGTATTGAAAATAATTGTTTTTCCTATTCCTCCACCCCCACCGCCCCTCTTACCCACTAATCGTGTGAAGCAAGAAAGACACACGCGGCGTGCGATCGTGTTGTTTACGGACTACCGGCGCGGAATATTAAGAGTTTAAGATACGGTTTTCACCGCGTGTTCGTGGCGATCGATTCGCCCTGTTTAACAACAACCGTTTTATTAAAATCGCTATTTTCTCTGTACCATATTATGTACTTCGATCCGGGACAGGATAATTCACGAAACCCGCCGGTAGAGTCCCGGAACGTGCGGCAACCCTAAACTGCTGTACGTTATATAATGACCGGATATACTCGTAAAATGTATAGGTAATTCGCTCGGCGCTTACGTGAATAGATTCGACGTTTTTCCCGCGAAAATTTACAACGTTATTAAATTATTACGGCCGAGAGTGGTGTGAGTATGTGACCCACCCGCAACCAGGGGGAGCGATTGGGGGTGGGGAGCAGGATATGCACTCGCACCCCAATACAAATTGGCCTAGTATGTTAATCGATACATTGGACTTTTATCTTAGCCTTTAAGCTAAAATGTTCAATTTATGTTTTCCGTTGAAACCGTTCGCAACAACCGCATTATGATTTAACGATTTAAAATATCGTCAGATTTTTGAAAATCAAAATTCCATTTTCTACATCGGGTTTTTTTTTCGATTGTTTGACGACAGCCGGGGATTGGTGACAGGATAAGATGTCTGCACCCCCAAGACTAAAAACCTAAATGACGTCCCTGCCAGTAAGGTTTGTCCGCTAATGACAATAGGTGTCGCGCGAGGGAGCAATAATTTGGGAAAATACCTAAGTCGTCTCCGCTCGCGGCCATCTTAAGACTATTCCACCGATCGAACTTAAATAATTTCGTCGCCCACCGTCCCGTTTTTATTTTTTATATTTTCAAGCGGAACCGGAGACGCCGCACCGAGCCTTGCGTACCCACATATACATATAATATATATACGTATATGTATATATGTAATACAAACAACCACCTACCCGTCGTCTACGCGCCAAGAGCAGACCTTTGTTAATTGATTGCCACCATTTTAATTTTAATTGCGTTCAACGGTATATATATATATATATAGACATGGAAGTGAATAGACCCACTCTTGTTCTCTCGGCCCCAAACCGTACATAGCATATTTCATCACGGTAAATTTGTGTACACAATATAAAGTTTAAGCGCATGCGTGCGTATTGTGTACAAGTGCTCATCTTATATATTATACACTGCCGGGCGACAAAACCCCGGCGAAACGAGATGGTCACGTATTTTATAGACCCGTATTTTATTTTTTTTTTTTATATTTACTTTTTATTTTCCGAAACCGATAGGTCTATTGTTTGCGGTAGGTTGCAAACTGAACCACGGCCAGACTTAATTAAAATTATACATACACTGTGTATAGACATACCCATAGGTAAATATAATATATATTGCATATAATATGTACACACACACACACACACACACACACAAACGCGTTCGGGCCAATTATTTATCCATAAGCTACTTTTACGCCAAAGCTATTGAAAAGCATTATAATTATAATGGTACACTGACAAACGCGGGGCACAATATAGTCTTTTTATCGCTGATTAATAAAGTTAATTAATACACTCCCTATTTTTAGCATCAAAAAAATAAATAAATACAAAAATACGAATTTCCAGGGATCGCAAAATAAAATCTAATTTAAATGGATATGAAAAAAAACACGTCTCTTTTTTTCCACGAATCTAATTAACGAAGAAGAGTGATAATTTAAATACAATTACCGATATTGCAGGCCCGTGTTTGATAATATTATTAGTTTATCCTTCGTGAATACTTTTAATCAACATTCTCGACGGAATATTGCAAAATTAATGAGACGTAAAATAACATTTTAATTCGCATAATGTCTTAACGTTCAACTCGATATGAAATATATACGTTATAATATAATCAGCTGGTGTCGTTCACTTCCTTATGAGAAGTGTTCATTTTTTAATTACAAATAAAAAATAACATAGGTAGCTCACACAAACACTTCACGAACATAAACCGTACTTGTGACCGTTCAATAAAGTCACCCAAACTTTATCACATTAGAAATCTAAAATAATACTTCGGATGGGTGTAGTGTACATAAAATTCTCTAGTGGTCCCCGTACACGTTAAAATTGACTTCACAGTCTAATAAAAGCCAACGAGGTATGTATTTAAAATAACAAAATTAATTTGTACACTAATCTGCTTTCATGTTTTAGAATAGTTTATCATAAATCTATAGCTGCATGTGCGCCTACGTCGACGTAATTCAATTCCTACGCAAGCGCAGTATAAAATAATATTATCTAACACAAACGCAATTTTAGGTGATTGTTTGTGTCATGAACCACATGACCTTACATGCCTAGATGTGTTTCACGGTTTGTGTGTGCATAAAAATATAATTTGATACAGCACTTTTACAATAATAACTTGTTACTAATGATTACACGTTGTCCGTAGCATAAATACTTTACGCTGAAATCACTGTTCGCATATCGAACCGCGTATACTTTATGTTGATCTAGAAGTGAGTGGATGTTTCTAAGCAATGGATTTCACTCAATGTCAAAAAACCAAAACGGTTTAATATCATCAATATAGTACCTGTAATGTTTTTTCGATAAAAAAAATGATTTCCAACGTTAAACTCAGACATCCGCAGTACCTACTTATGCCAAGCTCTAAATAATAATTGTACAGCGTTTCGGCATCGTCTTTGACATTTTCCATATACGTTGATAAAACTATTGCTTCGAAGAACCATTTTTTTTTATTTTAATATTATTATTAGACTTAGAATTTTAGTTTACATTGTACACGCACACATTATTTTACCATATTATAATAACGGTAGAATGTATTTTAACACATCAGGAGGGGTATAATAACACAACATGATAATGGTATACTGTCTTCAACGGTCTTACGCAATACTGGTTTGTATTCAATATTTGCACAATATTTATTTAATTAATTTTTTTTCTAATTTCTTCTTTTTTACATTATTTCGTTTAGACATTGTATTTTTCTTGGAAAAGTTTCGAAACAATAGTATTGTACACCTAATCGTAACTCTCTAATCAGCATGGTTACCAAAACTTCAAAAGCTCATTGTAAAATAACGTGTTGTTTCGATAACTTTGATATTATATACCTAATACCATAAACCCGACAGTTGTCGAGTGTTTTGACGAATATTTTTAATTGAACGCGACAATGTTTGGTTTATTATCCTACGCAGTGCTGCAACTGTTGCTCTTACAACCCGGAGTAGTCACGACGGACGCGGATCCGCCCTCCTTGAAATCGTTGGTTATGGACCCGTACATCATAATAGCCGCCGGTAATAATACAATATCGATTCTAAACAGCTCGAGACGGGCAAAAACCAAAGCTGGGTATTAACTAGTAAGAAAGTTACTTTTTACGTAATCATCTCGTAACTCAACTAGTGACTTCCAATAAATAATATCTTTTCAACTTAATGAGTTGCATTGAATGTAACTCGCGAAAAACCAAAACAACTAGTTATTATTTTGTAGGTAGTTTTTTTTTCATTCTAAAAATAAAAGAAAAATGTTCCGTCATCGTGGCTATAGGATATATAGGTATTGATTATTTATGTATTTACATAGCCGTTAAAATTGAGTATTTTTTATTTTTCACATTTCTCGACATAATATTTCTTATCAAATTTTTATAGCAGTTATTATAATACTTATACAGTGTAACGCACGCACAGTGATGATTTTAATTATTTAAAGCTTATATTTTATACTATAAGAAAATAATAACTCCTAATTTGATTTAAATAACGGGCAGTTTACTTTAAAAAAGTTGTTTCTCTCAACAAAGTAACTTCCAACTTGGTCAGAAATTTGGAAAATTTTAGAAACTAACTTGTATTCTAACTTAGTTGGTGTAACATTAAACCGTAGGGTGACTAAAAATAAAATAAAAATACGGGACAAAAAACAAAATAAATGTGATGAATAATTTTTAAATACATAGTAGATACATGAAAAAAATTTATTTTGATATTAATGGTGAACTAGTTAAGAATAAAGATTATGCATGTATTATTTGTATTATACAAGCTACTTAACTAATTAATATAATAATATAAAAAAACAAATTTAAATTTAAATGTGTATTGTATCATGATTATATTATACAAATAAAATATGGTTAGTAAATATTCGTAGGTAAACAAAAACACAAAAATTATTTATTTTGATGTCGATGGTTGGTCTTCTTCTGCTATTTTTGTGTACTTTTGTGCTGAACTAATTGCATCAAGTAATTGATTTTCTTTTAATAAAATACTATAAAACTCATGAGTTACAAAATTAGTTTGAAAAATGTGTTTTTATGAAAAAAAAACGATATTAATACGGGACGGACTTGGAAAAACGGGACAAAATGCTTCCCGTATTACTTTTGTCGGGACAACGGGACATAAAGTTGAAATACGGGACAATCCCGTACAATACGGGACGTATGGTCACCCTACATCAAAGTAACTTAACTTGAACTAGTTGAAAAAAAATAACTTACTTGCTCAGCTTTGGGAGAAGCGCGTGTACGCACACGCCGTGATGACGATTACCCCATGCCATGACCTGTTTACTGTATGCACACTTAGGCGCGATAACTTTCGCCAACACCGGAATCGCAATGCTCGAGCCGTCGTTGCCCATTTGGATGATGGATACCATGGGCGCTGGAAGGTGGAAGCAGGGAGTGACATTTTTACCAGCAAGCATTTCGTACTTGATCGGGACAAACCTGTTCGGACCTCTGGGACATCGTATGGGAAGGTACATGCACAAATATTGTATTATTTCGCACATTGAACGTCGTACTGCAGTACTCCACCCCGTTAACGCGAACTCGGCGGGACCGCGTAGTGACCGGTTCGTGTTTTTCAAAAAAAAAAAACTTTTTGCCAATAAGGGTTCGTTCGTTTATCGAGCGAATCATACTGACGCGGACGAATTTGCGTTATCGGAGATGGTTGAGTACACCATCAAATCACACCAATGACCGATAAAATATACCACGGCCTGGATAATTTCAAGTCGTACACATTTTTATTATTTTGTATTATTACATTAATACTAGAGTAACTAAAAAAATGAATAAAGTTAAAAAAAAAAAAATCTTCTTACATAAATTCATTATAGTTATTGCTCAGCTGGCCAAAGTTAAAATCGTTTAAATTTAAAATTACTTTTCTCTTACGTTCGTGCGTTAACCAACGAAATGACAATATATGGTTCAAATCCAATGACGGTGTATAACACATTCGTATAATATGAATTAAATTAATTTAAAGTTTATTTCATTTTTATATTTCGTAGTCTTACGCCATGAAAATAATTTTTTTTTTCAAAATGTATATAATATGATTAGTTGATGGTTTTAAAATTGATTTTAGGGCCGCATTAAAATCCACCACTGGTTGGATACCCCTGCGTATAGGGCCATTTTTTGGTCCGGTAAAAAAGTTAGCGTTATCTAATAGTTCGTGTTAACACCGGGTTCGTGTTAACGAGGGAGTGCTGTATACGATTCGTGATATAGATCCAACCGATATATTCTACACCACAGTGCTTCTCAGAAATCGTTGTAATGGGTCCACTACCCCTCTTAATTTAACATGAAATTCTTATGGCCCCCTCAAGTCTAAGGTGTAGAAATGTTTACCGTCAAAAATCGTTTTAAAGATAATTGGGAATTTTTGTTCTTCGCTTTGAAATGAAATCGTTGTACACAACGTACTTCACCCTCCCCCCTCCCCGCCACTACTAGTGACTCGCGAACGGCCACCCAAGGGGCAACAGCATCTAGAAGCCCCGCGTTCTACCAGTATACGTAATACGACCGTGTCTGTGTGTAATTTACAGATGGTTGGCCGCAATGATTGGATTGATCGTGATCGGAATTTGTTTGATGATAGTAAGGACACTTATGTGAAACCGTGAAATACAGATTTCGCGGGTCCGTTACGTACACGGAGAGTAATAATGCGCGCGCGTTTTTTTTTTCTCTTCTCTTCACGCAGATACCCACCGCGAGAGACATCAACCACTTGATCGTGCCCAACGCCGGTTTAGGTTTCGCCATCGGCATGGTCGACTCGTCAATGATGCCCGAGCTCGGTTATCTGGTCGATATACGTCACACAGCTGTTTACGGAAGCGTCTACGCTATTGGTGACGTGGCTTTCTGTCTCGGCTACACGATCGGTACGTATACACCCGCTTTGAGTTGTTGTCATAACCGCCCGGTAGCCATAACTTACCGGATTAATTTAAACTAATCATTTGAACACTTGAAAATCGTCCTGGTTTTTCGTCGCGCCGAAAAAACGTTCAACCGTTTTAATTTACTTACCCGCGTGTACACGTTACAGTTTCCGTCTCACAAATTAAAGTTAGGTCGCAGCAGCACGGCTCCATAAGTTTATTCCAATTTCAGACTGTAACATCCCGGTCTATATTCTACTGCAAGTTAATGCAATCGTTCGCAGGACTAATTAACTATTCCTTTTGACTCATTACAAAATTATCATACCTATTAGTAATATATTTTATAAGTAGGTACTATAAAGTATCCGTTCCTTCTGAGAGCTTTTCTCAGAAGCTGTTCGATCGGAAGACTTTATGTTAATAATAACGTGACACAGGACATCACGTACATTTTTATAATTCTCTTAAATGCTTAAAGTGTAATTACAACGAACACTTATTGTAATTTACACATAATGAGTAACTCCTATGGTATACATTATAGTTTAATCATAGAGTATACCGTACAGCGTAAACGGTTTTGTTTTAAATCTATACATTTTAAATTCATAAAGTTTTTAATTTCAAATAAATTTCCTGATTTTGGATAGAATTTTTATTTCTGTTACACGTATAAAATTGCTGTAGATATATTTTATGATCCGTTTACGTAGGTGTTAACCATGCAATTTTTTTTACTCTATCAAAATTCGGAAAACATAATATTTAATCTTGAATTATCTCGATTTAATGTCTATTTCAAAGTCTATTGACACTTGTACTTACTCGTAAGCTCGAGAGTATATTAAAAATAGATAAACACTCAGTTAAATTTGAAACTCATATCAACGAATCCGATGTTCACCTAATTTCTAACGCTTCCTGTATAATAAACGTCTAAAATCTAATCATATAGTGTTCATTTGATAATTAATCATTAATTTTTTCTTAATCTTCGTGAGACATATTTTTCTCAACGGTGTTATTTGATAGTTTAGAAAACAATCGGATAAGTACAGGTCTCATTATTTTCTTTTTCATAATATATTCTATGACATATGTGTAAAATGTTGGACGTTTACCATTGGAATTTCTGTACATATATTACATTGACACGAAACGATCCCACTAAGTGCTTCCCATTAAAATACCGATGCAAACCTCATTTCATATTATATTGAATTTTAAATTGAATTTCTAGCTGCATTTTTCGTTACAAAAATAATAATTACGTGTTTCTATTCGAATTGATTTCGTTCTTCGTCCTCGCGCGCCGTTTAAATGAAATCGACCATTTATATATTTAAATCGTGTAATATCCACGTCTTTACAAAAAAAAAAATAATAATAATAATAAAAACGAACACGATTAGAGTGCATCATAACATTATTACGTTTGTTCGCAATTTACCAACGCGGAAACTTCACAGCAGGAAATTGAGTATTCAATCTGTTTTCACCAGGGCCGGCTTTAAGCGGAACATTAGTGAACACAATTGGATTTGAATGGATGTTATTCGGAACGGCTATGTTGAATTTCTTGTACGCACCGCTTCTATACCTACTACGCAGTCCGCCGACAAAAGAAGAGAAAAAAGTAAAATCTCCTGAATTTACAGTCGGTTAAGTATATACCATACGATTTTTTTTGTTGTTGTTGTAAACAAAGAGAAGAATACTATGTATAATACACGTGGACGGTCATCGGTTTCCGATCGATAGCAGCATTTACCTATATTATAATACATATCCTTCGTTATTATAAACATAATTTTAGTACAGTGTTTTTTATATTTTTAATAAAAAAATCCCGAGAGCGAGTTTTAGCTCTGTTGTTTTCTTCAAATTTGTATTTTACGCAGATTGCTTTCACAGTTAATGGACGAAAAGTATACGAGTCCCGCAACGATTGTACCTGTACATAATAAGTCTACTTGGCGCTTATAGATAATACACTCGTCGACAAAAGATAAAACCCATAACTGTTAGATAATTGCGTAAAAAATATAGTAAAATATGCTAAAAAAAACCCGGTTATCCTCAGTGAACGACGCTAATCGAGTTATTATATGAGTAGTTATCGAGCGAGACGTGCAAAACGTTAGTTGACTGTAGTCGATCAAATGACAAACTTCCAACTCTTGGAAAGAGAATTAAATACTCGTCATTTATTTAAATTCTAGCGATATTTATATTTGTAATGGAATTACTTTTATCAGAGTCTAAACATATTGCCACGACTCGTAGGTAATTATTTTGAATAACTAATTGGAAAAAAAAAACAATCAAATTGGTTGTTTTGTTGATTTATTTTTTTTAAAAACTCTTTTGTAAAGAACGTAAAAATACAGGACAATATGTTTACTTAATTTCGCTGGTTAGTGAGTAAGTAAGTAAAACTAAATTCTATTAAAGCTTTACTAACAAAAACTAATTTCACTGCCGCTAAATTAAACCATGCTGAACAATTTCGTGGGAGCATCGACAATAACAGACTAACAATATCATCAACAAATTATTGTTTGTTTTTTGGTTTCATTTTTCATTATAATATAATCTGAAACTAGAATAAAGTATTCGACTGCACAACCGGTCGTCGTAAAAGTCCCCGAGTACCTACACTTTTCACGCACTTTTCTATAAGGATTTATCGCACCCGGACTGTTGTAAAATATAATATATATATATATATATATAACCAATTAATGAATCTCAAACAAAATAATAATTATTCAATCCGTAAAACTGAACTGACACCGAGTTGAACGATTGTTTGTATTCAATACGTGAGGTTAAAATTTTATCAAAATATCA
Source organism: Periphyllus acericola (assembly GCA_949715065.1). Taxonomy (NCBI): domain Eukaryota; kingdom Metazoa; phylum Arthropoda; class Insecta; order Hemiptera; family Aphididae; genus Periphyllus; species Periphyllus acericola. The sequence continues at coordinate 67,158,440 of OX454264.1, forward strand.
TACCATCTCGGTACAGAAAAATTGCACACGTTATTTTATTGAATACGAACAATTAATAGCCCGGTGACGGAGAATCATTACTAATATAATTGTTGTGCAGATGAGTTGCTAACTCGGAATACAATTTTCAATTTATCGATCAGCAATCATCACCCTGTCGTTCCCGATACGACGATAACAATAACTACTATCATTAATGCTATCAACTGCAATAACTTTTTTAATCTTTCCAACGGTTTTCACAGTATTTTCTAATCCGAAAATAAACAAAGCTCAGCTTTATTAGATATTATCTCGTTCGCGGTCCGACCGTGTATGATTGATCGATTGGTTTTTTTTTTTTTTTGGATTTCCGAACAGTGCCGCAACAATAGGAGACGCAAGGTATGCATTGCATTCCCAGAGGCCTTCTTAGGGGGAATTAGAGGGCCCACAATTATCTGGGACTAGGATACTATTAAACTTTTAAATTTTAATTCATAAAAATAGGAAACGTGAATTTAGTTTCAGATTTCCTTTTGCTGAGAAACAAAAGATTACCATGAAAGTTTTATTTTTATACCAAATTTATCAATCGAGTATTATTATTTATCATTGATTTTATAATACCAATCGGTAATAATTCGTAAAATATTTACTACAATTATAGGCGGTGTATACGGCCTCTACGCTATACTGATTTATTTATTTATTTATTGATTGAAAAACGGGACGTGCCCAGTTACATAGAATATTAGCATATACTAGGAAAAAGTTACATAAATTACAAAACAAGAAATATAAAATATTAGATAAAGAGCGAACAGACATAATAAAATAACTAAGAAAAATGTTACATAAAAATACAAGTATATAATATTTAAATTTAGAGCGAACAGACAATAATTAGTGAAAAGCACTCAAGAATAGTGGGTCCTCATTGGCTAATTTCGTCATACGGACAATAGGACGATTTTTGAGATAGTTACAGCGGCTAAAAGGAATTTGGAAAGGGAAGGAGCATCTGGAGTAGAAACTTGGAACTTTGAAATTAAGTTTACTTAGGAGGACAGGGGAATCGACATCACCATTAATAAGTTTGGTTTATATAAGAAATATTAGCCTGTTCCCTCCTGTCACATAGGGTAGACAAATGGAGGCATTGTAACACAGGTTGGTTTTTATGATGAATTTATAATTTTATTAATATTTTATTCATTCATTTTTAATGGGGCCCATGGTTTTTTCTTGCATCAGGGCCCGCCAAAGCCTAGTTGCGGCACTGTATTCCCCGCACTAACCGTTCGTGTTCTACGCATAATAATAATATCGCGGTGACAAGTACGATCCGCGACTGCAGCGCTACCATGCGCATACATATTACATATATAATCGCATTCGTCGTACGATCGTGTCTAATGCCTGTTGTTGTACACGTTTTTCAGTCACTGGTCACCGGAGAAAAATCGTCGGTGCGCTACATAACCTATCAAAACGAAGCGGAAGAAGAATGATGAACACGTTGTCCGGACTTCGTGGTACAACACTATAACGCTTGATAAATTACGCTTCACTGTTTCCGTTTTTTCGCCCCCCCCCGAGACGACGATATTATAATAACGCAGCTATATTATACCCCCTAACCTTTTAAAAATAATATAACACGTAGGTACGCGACGGCCGACATCAGTTACCGGGCGTTATTACCGTTACGACCGCGACGGCACCGCGGTAATTAAAAAAAAAGCAAATAAAAAAATAGACATTATACAGTAACACGTAACTCAACGATAACGATGAAAACATTTAATGACAGTACGACAACACTTTTTGTCATAGCCGTTCCATTCAGGTGGCCGGACGTATTATTTTAATCGCATTGTACCTTCTCACACGTGGCAGTCGCTTCACACTAAACGTGATCTATCCTACTATTATTATTATTATTATTATTGTTATTATCTCGCATACGGTTGTTCCTTCTCGTACAAGAGCCGAACCGCAATCTTTTTACCGACAACTTTTCACTGGAAATACCGTATACACCGTGTCGTGCGCGCAAAATAATAACCATATATATAACCTTATACAATATCATTATTATTACTATTATTACTATTATTTATAAAATAGTACGTAAGACGCGCCCGTCGGAAAACAAATAAATGAATAAACAATAAACGATTAACGATACGAAAACCAATGATAATATTAACCGACGTAACACAACTGAATATCATATTGTACGACACGTGCGCACAGCGTCGAACCCGTTTCGATTCTTGTCGACGACGAAACGCGTGCAATAAAATATTATATTATATATACTGTCACATCATGCCCTATCGACTTTGCAACTTATACGCGACGTGGTTTTAAAAACATATTACTATATTACGATCAAAATATTTTCTTATAAATACATATTACTATATTACACTTGAATGATACCATAATATTAAAACGTATACCCACCATTATTATGTATACACGTATTTTACGGCTCATCACTGACACCATCGCGTTGAGCATCAGAACATTTTGTTGATTAAGACTGTTTTATAATTATACATTATATAATAATACTAATAATAATACTAATATTAAAAAATAATTTATGATAATATTAAACAAATATTATATTAATCGTGTTTTCTTTATATACATATTATATATATAATAAAGTGTCAGACCAAATTAAACGGCGTTGTTTATTTAATCCGTCACAATTACCTAACCGGTGTGGTGCACCTTTATTCGCTGTGATATGAGACGAGAAGAGAACCACCCCCACGGGCCGCCGTTCCCGGCAGACGGATCACGCGAATATTATAGTAATAATGCCGGCGTAGAAATCGTCGAAGTCGGAGGGTGTGCAGCGATTTCGCATTTTTCGATTTATTCGCCCGCCAGGTCCTGCGGGGTAGCTCCGGTAAGACGTTTTTTCGGGTGCCGACCGCGTGCCGAGTCGTCCTGCGAGTGACGTGCCGTGATGTATATCGTGCGCGATAAACGGCAGTCGGATAAAAGATCACCCCGCGGGCAAGAGACGTCGTCACGGTGTGGCGTGGGCGACGGCGAGAGGGTTGACGCCGTTGACGGGGCCCCTTTGAATCCGGGTATATTCCTGTACAATCTCGGCCGTTATTCCCGGGTAAACTACCCCTCATCGCGAAACGCGCACGTATAATATTACACCACATACGTACCCGTTATACGAGTGTATAAGAGACCACTGTGGGATCGCTCGAGGGTGGGCGTATACTGTCCGAAAACGTATTTTTACGCTACGTATATTTTTTTTTTCATCAACTGCATTATGATTTACCTACACAATAAGCATAGTGTTACTCGTAGACTCAGAATCGTTTGTGAAAGTGTTTGAAATGTCCAATCAGCCGATATGGGTTCAATTCGTTTTATTTCCGAATTTTTTTCCGCTACGAAATCGAATAAAACCCGACACGACGTGATCGACTGCGAGGCGGTGGAGTGGAGACGATTTCTTTCGACGCTAGTCGACGTATGCGTGTGAGGAGGGGTGGTGAGTAATGCGTGCAGATATAGTATATATATATATTTGTGTGTGTGTAGGTGCGCTCACGAAGACATAGCGGTATAAATTATACGTGTGCGCACGGATAATGCATGCCGGTCAGCATTTTTCAGCCCCTTTAAAAGAGAAAGAGATGGAAGAAAAGGGAGAAAAACTTCCCCTATTTACGGGTAAAATAAATTGTACGCAGTACATAATATACATATATGTATGAGCGTGTATATATATATATTACGTATTTTATCGCGCCCTTGCGAATAGCATTCGCTCAATGCGTATACATTATGTATGTGTGTATGTGTATGTGTACTATAAAATTCATTATTATTTCTTCTCCCCTTTATCGCTATAGAATACGTATTGCACATAAATATATATATATATATATATATATATGTGTACGAGTATACAGGGTAGCTGCGGCTACGTCAGATGCGCGCGTTCCGAATGGCGCAAGTACGGGTTTTATTGATCCCGCGGCGCGGACACGATGCGGCGGTGATGCTGTGAGTGAACAGGGTTGGTGCGCGGTATATACCTTTCGCGGCCACGTTGGAAAGCGTTTTCCGGCTCACGGACGCACACGCGCTAGTGCCACGCGGCCGAGTAAACGCCCGACGTTTCAGAGAGCGCGCGCGCGCGCCCGCACCTACACCGCGTTCGCAACAGTGTCCGCGACGTGTGTCGGGACGAAGGAGAAATACAATTCGACGGCCGGGCACGCGCCACCACGTCGCACGATTCGGATGCGCGGACTCGCGGGCTGCTCGAGGGCTGTGCACGCGGCCACTCGGATTCCGGACGTGAGGCTCGACACGTTTTTCAGCCGTGCGCATGGTTCAGGTAATTATTACAATACACTATAGTACGTCCGATGAATAGTAATAATAGTACGCGCACGTTCACGCGACCTTTCGACAACGCTCACGTGTCACTTACTTTTGCGCGATCAATCGCGGTCCGGCGTTTCTCCACTCGGGTACACGGGTCATCGGAAAATTCGAGGGGGTTGATTTAATATTTTCTATTATTTTCGATCAGCACGAAAAAAACGTTTGTAAAACGATCGAGTGGAGCGTTTTTCGTAAGCTATTCTACGCGATAGACGAGTACGGACAATCCGGCATCTAAAGTCTTTTACGCTATACGCGCAGTTTATACATGTTTGAATGTAACGCGTACACGTGTTGTGTATATTTTAATGAGCTTTGTCCGTTACCGTTCACCGCGGACACGATTAAATTTCGCAGGCTGTCGAAGAGAACATTTTTCCTCGACAAAGTGAACATCACTAGAGGCGGTCGTGCCGGGTTGAGAATAATGAAAACATTTAGGGTTTTTTTAATGGTGGTGGGAGGGAGGTAATCCCCATCGAGCACGTTGAATTTTAATTTTCGAAAATTTGGGTCACAAAGGTTGAGAACCGCTGGACTAGACATGTACAACATACACCCACTATGTATTCGATCGGGTCCGTCGACTAGCACAGATCGAAACGAAGACGAAGTAAAATATCTTATCGATCCGTCAAGACGTATGTGACGTTGATCTCGAAAGATATTCACACTGCAGCACACGTATATTTTATAAATATATATATATTTATTTCATAGTCACTCTAGGGTTGTCAGATTTTTAAATCCCCGCTTATAGAAATACTTAAATTAGATATAATAGTATATCCTTTTTTTATTTAAATATTAATTATTAACTAATACAATTGGTAACATCTTATTACTGTTATTTTTAACTTTGACATTTTTTTCAAATTTGTAATTTTTATATTTATCATACACCCTATCATACACCCACCGTGATGTAAATTCTCGTCGGCTTTTCGCGAAAAATAACGATCGGAAATCAACCCTGTATATTATACGTGCCAAAATATCCGATCATTCGAGGTACTTATCGATTGAGTAATCAACATTTGTACGACGATAGTGTTGCTTCGATTGTGCCCATGGTTTTATCGTTGCAATGGCATTTAAATCGATTTCGGTGAACGCATTATTTTTCCTTCGATTCGTTTTGTTATTTTTCAAATTAACGAAACACGTGTACACGATCTATACATTAACCTGCACTGTAACATATACATCTGCAGAGTGTATAAGTATTTAATTAACGTTTTTTACGTCGTTACGCATACGGCACGTTTTACTATAAAAAAAAAAAAAAAACTCAATAATAAAATTAACTGTATTTTTTTTAACCTTTCTAGTCCATTATTGCTTTAACATACATGCCCATAAAAAAGCCGATAAAAATGTCATCAAACTTTTTATTAAGCTTTCAGCTCTATAGATTGGTTTTATATTATTTACCAATAGCTTACGTTCTACGAGCACTTTCTAATCGGTACAAAACCTAATAACCTAATAACAACCGTTTGATATTTAAAATAAGATCGGATATTACTGCAGCAGCGCATTCGATTTTTGATTATTTAACGATTAATGTTTTGCTGTAAATAATTGTACAAGAAATCCGTTATTATGTCCAAATTAAAAAAAAAAAATCGCACAAAAAATAAAATTCAAGATTTAAAATTGAATATTCTCTATGAACTCATAAAGAGTGTTTTATAATTTTAAAATCTCACTCAAAACACACGATACTATCTCGTGCAGTATTGGTGTCCACAATAATATTATATCGACCAAAAGTTTTTAAAATGTAGTTTCCTTATAATATTTTTATTTATGCATGTACCGTTCGTACTGGTTATAATCTTGAAAATCGTTAATATAAAATTGTTTACGGTTAATGAATGTTACGTATACGAAATGTTTAGGTCGTAAAAACTTATTCAAAACAATAACAACAATCGTTTTACCAACTATATACGTGTTTGGAGATTATTACGTAGAAACATGGGCGCGCATTGGATGGGGGGGGGGGCACAATTCGGAGCACTTGTCGACCATTTGAGAAAATAATATAAACTTGTAATTTAATAAATATCATTATTAGTTTTATTATTAATGTTGTTAATATTATAGCGTGCGAAATAGAGAGATTTATAGTTCTCTCGCAGGTTCTATTTTATTTACTATTAAATTGTTTCCGTTCTTATTAAAGTTCACGAAGTAACATTAAATTTACATTTTGTGACATTTTTCGCCCCTTCAGCAGCATGTGGTTCGAGTCTTATTTACAAAAATCAAAATGTAATTGTTATAATCATGAATTATTTTTTGGAAAATATTTATAAAAAAAAAAAAGTTTTTACTGTATAATATGTAGAATACAGATAAATTAATAACAAAAATATAATAAATAAATATAATTAATAAAATATAAACGCAAAGCTAAATTTGTTTGCGTGGTATTTTTTTCGTAAGCTTCTTCAGATTTGTTTGCATTGCCGTAAGATGTAAGAGTAGTTCTGAGTAATTCTGTTAAATTTGCATTAGTCGGTCTTATATTGAACGATATTTTAACTTAATTATTTACATTGTCGAATAAAACGATTCTAATTTGTCGTTCCAAAAACTGATATTAATTTTGCTTTACAGCTTTTAATACTTGGATTTTGAATATTTTGAAACGGTAATACGCTTCCAAGATTTCGATTTTAAAGGAAAATCATTTTTGAATTGTTTAAGACTTTCATTTTCCAATAACTCTGAGAGTTCGATTTCGATTTCGTTTGTTACAATATGATGTGAATATAGGACATCCGTTTTTAAATGCCATCAACCAAAAATTGATTGTGTAAATGATATGACATGAATTTATAAACATTTCGGATCCGGATGTCATTGTATTTGTTCGTACGGCACGCGAACATATCTATGATGCCCCCCCCACTTATATGTTGGTTTATATACCTGCACCGGTCACGTCACGATACCGACATTTGAGGCCGTCTCACGAATCGGTAAACTGTACGTGGGACATTTGAACACTACCGTTTCGGACGTTTTAGACCATTGATTCCCAACGTGGATGCTACCACCTCCTTGTGGGCATTTTTAATTTTGAAGGGGACGTTTTTCTTAGGGGGGCGCTAAGGGGACGTTCATCTATCATTTACATTTTTCCGTCGTCATACCTGGTCATCAAAGCTTTAGTGTGTGGTTCAACAACTTCTCACCAAATCGAGAAACAAATTAGAGATATGTGAAAATGGAGACTTAAGACTAATGCTGACGTCTATTGAGCCGGATATCGTTTCTTTAGCAGGAAACCATAAGTATTTTTTGTGTTATTATCGTATACCGGCAAATTCAAAATCAAATCATGCACATACATTATATACTGTTATAGTACCTAGGCATTTAAATTGAAAATTAACCAAATCGTAGCGTTAAATTATATTTTTTCTTAAATAAAATAGCTTATTGAAAAATGAAACGTTGTATTTTTTCAAAAAAGTTCATCGGGAATGTGTGATTTTGAAAATCTAAAAGGGGCGTTGAGTAAAAAAAAAAAAAGGTGGGGAAACACTATAGCTAAACGATGGCGTTACGGTTATTACATGATTGTTTTTCCACTTGGATTTCCAGACAAGCCGCCCCGTGACATTTGAACACGATGCGTTCGATCGCGTTGACCGTGTGGTTCTCCCTGAACGTCGTGATGCTGGGCATGTGCGGGTACATTTGCCTGCTGTGGCTGCAGTACTGGCGCCACATAAGCGCCAAGAACCATCATCCCCACGAGGTGACGTACACGCAACAGCAGCCCTACGTCGAGTATTATGACGAAGGCGATTACACGACCGCCCGCCCGAACAGCGGCAACCCGCTGATGCGCATCAGCGAGACGCTCTTGGACAAGACCGAACAAATCAGGCAGGTAACACAAAATATTATGTCGTACACGCGGTCGTGCTCGCGCGGTGCGACCGCGTTACTTGGCACGGGTGAACATCGATTTTTTCCCACCCCGCCGTGATATCCGGACGATATTATTTTCAAAGTGATATTTTTTATTCACGCACGAGTACGGGATATACGAGAAGCAGCGGGATGACCCACCGTGGTAATGACTCAGTCGACGTCGAATGTGTTTGCTTTAGGACGGTAGAACGGGGTCACGTTAAGCACGTATCGCGAAATTTGTACTCTCATTCCTTTGACCGACTGGAAAAAATCGGTTTTTGAATTTACCGCATCTACAATATGTCGGTACACACAGTTATGAGGTGTGAATACGACCGACCGTACAAGTTTGTATGAAAATTCAAAATTTCGGTGTGCCGCACGGTCTAAACACTAAAATGTAATTGTTTGTTCCGTAAACAAAGCAAATGTAAATCTATATTGGAGTGGGTAAGCGCACCCGGAGTTAATACTCAACCCTTTCTGTTAGAATTGTACCCAAACAAAAGGATGTAAAACAAAATAAATATCTACTGGAATATTTCCATCAGACTTGCACTGTACGTATAGGTGAAATAATGTAATAGTGTTCTATCGATTTTTTTTTTTAATTTACATTTATATTTGGCGACAATCACAGCGATATATTTCATTGTTAAACTACATACGTTTCGGAAACGTAAACATTTCATTTGTAAATTAGAAACACCTTTGTCCTCCGAACAATAATCTCCACCTCGGTAGTAAAAAAAATTAAAAATTGACCCTTTTGAGTTGTAATAACTTTTGACTTAATCCAATTGAAATGCCTAGCTTCCACTTACGGGTTACGGCTGTGCTAAGACGTAAATCCTATAATATGTTGACCGATGACGTTATAAACGGTTTCTACGCGTTATGGCGGTAATAAGATTAAATCACAACTCAAATGTCTACGTCACTACATGTGCAAAAATAACACGAATTTAACAACATAATCCGGTCAGCTTTTGAGATCATTCATTCGAAATCGCGTCGGTCATCTAATTAATACGATCAATAATCTCGGAGTGGAAATTTATAATCTAAAATAGCATTTAAGATGTCATTAACGTTTTTAATTGAATAGAAGCTTTAAATTGGTTTTAATGTGAAACGATAGTTACGAGCACTCTTACGTAAGATTTGAAAGTTTATTGAATTATTATGTAAAACGCGAGCAGGGTATTTCGCCGTTTGGTACATTTTCAATTCTAAATTACACAGCGCACCTATTAACGTCGAACGTTCGAATTTCAGTATTTGATTAACATACGATTATCGACTATATTATAATATGTAATTAAATAATTTGAACACGCAGCAAGAGTTTCTAAATGTTCGAGATTTAGTCTTCACGTCCAGAAATAATTATAAATAATTATAAATTAGCACTTAATCGTACAAGACCTTTAACACTGAGATTTAATCATGCAGTAATTAGGCTATAACTGCTATTAATGTTGTACTTTTCTGTAACGCCTGACGAAGGTACCTACGGCATAAATGAACAGTTTACCGCAAATAATTACACGATGGTTATTTACGAACAACTCAACTTAATCTCGGTACGTAGTACAAGATAAATGATAGCAGAAAAAAACTCTAATAAAATATGCATTTTCCCTAAGTACCCACTACATATTATCGTATTCGTCGTCATCTACAGAAAATGGTCATAATCTGATTTCTGATTGATTTCTTGGGATATCGGATTACAAACCAATAAAGAGAAAATACCAGAGACATAGCGATACATTACACATAGATGATATAATATTTTACAGGTTGAAACGGAATAATTGTTTTAAGTACAAACATTGGTTTTGGAATGTACGCTATCCTCTTGTTAAAAAAGGTAGCGACTGCGTAGTGGAAGCAGCCACTAGACGTCGTAATCGCAGGCGTTCGGCCTAATAAAAACGGGTGTTCAACAATAGATATCAATGGTTGTATTGAACATCTAGTGTCTGCGTCCACGTAGGCGCGCGCGAGGCGCGACCAATTATTATAACAACGCGATGGCGCGTACGTATGTTATTCTTAAGCCAACTAATATAACGGTACTTTAGGTTTAAGCGACGAGCACATCGGGAGTATTTAAAACCGAAAACAAAAATCACCTTAAAAAACTGAACATGCACGTGCACACTATGGAACAGCTAACTTTTAAACAAAAATAATATGTAAATACTAAACAGCTGGTAGGTAGAATAAAAAATATTTGTCGTGACCAGGAATTAAATACCTCGTGGAAGCAATAAAAATGTAAAAAACAAAAATAATTTCGTCTAATCGATACACGTTCAGGGGGTTTAGCCCGTTGCTCCATGTCGTCCAAATAGCCAAGGAGTATCGAACGTACAATATTATGTATTATGTACCGTAGTTCGAAAAATTGAGAAAATATTTTTGAAAATTAATGTTAGGCTAATCATGTTCGCACTTTGAAACATTATACGGCTCTAGAAAATTAATATACCTATTTATGCATGCGCGAACATCACTATACCAACGTACCGTTTTTTTTTCTTTTAGTTTAATCTCATCGAGTGTATCTAAGATATCAAATGTCCCCCGCAAAGACAATGAAATATTATACATGGTCATAATATTACAATATAATAGCCGAACCGCTCTACGGTAGCGACAAGCCGACGCGACGCAACGTCTTCATAATAATATTATGATCGGGTGGAACGTTTTTATTTTACGCGGTGTCGTTGTAACCGATATTCTTTTAAATTATAATAATTCAAACCGCGTATTACGCCACGATCAATGCCGTACGGTGTTACGTTCCACGAGTGTTATTATACCGGCCGACGGAATATATTGAATTCCTGTTCGATAACAATGCGTACCGAATGCGTTATCGTTGTATTAATATTATTACACGCTGATTATTCAAACATCGCGTGCGTATACGACCATCTAGACGTTTTATATCTGAATATTATTATATTGTATCGTGGTGTACGCGTAATAAGTGCACGACGTGGTTTAGACGTATACCTGTGCTTTATTACGGCACCGTCGACGCATAAACGCGTGTGTTGCACGGTAGGTACGGACTGTTGATGAAATTCGGGGAGCCCAGCTAAGAATTCGGTTTACAGAGGTTTTCAATTGACCGAGGGTTCGCATCTCGAGGTACAAGAAATAATTCTAACCAAAGACGGTTGAACATTTTCAATACGCACATATTAATTGGTTTACTTTACAAGTGTTGATCGCAGGCACCTATATACAGCGTACAATATGTACATGATAATAATAAATATATTTAATTTAAAAAGAAAGGACGAGGCTCCTGGGTCGAGCGAGACCCCACGGTAGGGTGAGCGACAGGCATAGGTGCGTTATACTGCTGTATTGGCATTTCAAATTTGTAACGGCGACCGTATATCGCGCATTAGTTCGCCGACAGTAGGGGGAATAGTAAGTTCCTACACGAGAGTAGCAGGTAAACAATTACATTTGTTAGTTCCTACACGGCGGAAAAAGGTACATATAATGTATATACCCAATTAAATATGTAAGTACGAATTTTCAAAAATAAAAACATATGATGTAAAATAAATTAAGCAAAAAACAATGTAAAAACAATTCAAAAGTGAAAGTTTTCATTCAGATTTTAACTCAAATTTTTATCACCAACATCCACATATTTTTAAAATTATTGAAATTCTCAAACTTTTTCAATTAAATACGTATATTAAAATAAGAACCGCAATTAGTAACACGAAACCAAAAATCATTAAAAAATATGCCGAAAAAAAAGATTTTATAAATGAAAAAAATTCAGATTATACAACAAACAAAATTAATCAATACGATTTTGTTAAATTTTTAAGTTATAGAAATAAACCTCATAAAATATAAAATGACACAATATGTGATTTTTATTATATTTATTTTTGAAAATTTGATATGCAATTTTTATTATATTTTTTATCATATATTATTTTTGAAAATTTGTATATACATATTTAATTGGGTATATACTATATACTCGTAGTATATATATATAGGTATGTATATATAATATGTACCTTTTTCTATCGTGTAGGAACTAACGTATGATATTTTGAAGTTAAACTTCTTTACGCAGGGTAGTGAGGAAAAAAAAGCGAATGGGCGGCCGTACGAACGCGAACACGGACATGTCGTTGTGCGCAGCTACGGATTGTCGTAGCTGTATTTTGTAAACGGCTATGGGTTGTGACGGTTGTGTCATTAAGCAACAGTATTTTTGGTTGGGTTATTAAACAAAGAATACTCAACAACAATATTAATGAGATAAATATTTAGATAAAAACGGAATGATCGTCCGGGACGATTTCATACGGTCGTCGGGGTGGTGGTGCGAAGCGTATCAGTACGTCATGTACATTATAATATGACATAATAATAATATTACGTATTATAAATATTATAATGTTGGTCGGTGAATTGAAATGCAATTTTTACGCGATATATGGATAATGTTCAGTCGCAAATGTACGTTTCGTATTTCAGTCATCATATGCCAATCATAACTACTATACCGATTGAGCAAAATGATAATCAATCATTAGCATAAAAAAAATTAAAAGTAAATATAAAAAATATAATTTACATTGTTTCTTTTCTTTCTTTATTATCCTCATTACCCCAGTCTATCCATGCCTTTCTTTCTTTTTTTTTTTTTTTTCACTCGCTCACGTGTACCGTTCAAAAGAAGTTTAACTTCCCGCGCGCGTACTGGTAACACACACACTAATTTATTTTGTACCCGCTACTCTCGTGCAGGAACTTACATTCGCCCGACAGTGTAGTTGGGTCCTAAGACCGTGCCCTACCGTATCGTACGACGTGTACCTGCGCCCGCGCGATATTTTTCATTGTGACACGTTACTGACTGGCCGTTTTGCAGGTTATTTAACTTCAAGAACAAAATCATCGCACGCCTCAGGCAGGTGATCATGAAGGAGAGCAGTAACTACGGGTCGGTGAAGAACGAGAACCCGTACAACGTGCCGTACCGACCGCAGGCGTCGAATAACGCGAAGAGCGACTGGGTGTGCGATATGGCTTCGAGCATGGAGAGGTTCAGGACGTTGGAGAGCACGGACGTGCAGCACGCGCTCACCAAGAGCATACCGGAAGCGCCGCTGTTCGACGACAACGAGGTGTTCGGCACGTGCGCGATCATATCCAACGCGGCCACTCTTCGCAATTCCAATCTCGGATACTTCATAGGTGAAGCACGGCGGCGCGTCGACGTTTTTCGGTTGCGCCGCGCGCTAATGCACAGTAGGGCTGGATATTTGTTGTCCTGGAAAATCTCGAAAATGTTCCCTTGAAAAAAAATGCAAAAATCACTCGGAAAACCCGCGAAAATCCATTATAAAAATTACCCATTACTCGTTCGTGAAAGCTCGAAACATTTAAAAAATATACTACAAGTGTACTTTTCGTTTTTTTTAACGGTATTTTACGCATAAAGTATTAGCAAAAGTATTTTAATATGTTATAAACAATAGACATGTTTAGAAATTAAATTCACTCGGCGGTTACGACCACAAAACTCGTACTTAACGATTGTCTAGATTTTCACTTTTAAAGTATTGTCTGAATACGAATTACGAGTACCTATACCTACCTACCAACTTCACAGTTTGTTTTACCTATATTTGTATAAAAGTCACGTTGGTGGGTAAAAACCTTCAAATAAAATTTCAAATTCATATTTTGTATCTAGAACCTACAAAAACTCCAAAAAAGCTCTTAAAAATTAAGGCAATAACCTAAAAACTTAAATTTGTCAAAAAAATGTGAAATCAATTTTCTTATTTCAATTCAAAAGTACATGTGACGGATTTGTGACCGTACGAGCATTGCACAGCAACCTTAAGAAAAAAATGCAAAGCGCGTCTAAATGAAAAAAGTTTGAAAATGGACCTTGAGCAAAATTTGAGTTTTATTACCGAAATGTGACGAGTATTATAGTACATTTTTTTTTTTATTGTATTCGGATACGTCCGGACCGTTCCTGGAGATTTTGATCCTTATAAGCGACGTCCACTACATAATATGCTATTATGTTATTTACCGCGCTAAAAACACGCTCGTACTGTTACCGATAACAGCGGTTCACAAACTCGGCACACTACCTTATGGGGAGGCTCAAGCACTTAACGAGAGGGGGGACGGGCGGCGTAGACATTGCATTTATTTCTTGAACACTTTGCCGTACAAGTAAAAATATTCAAACATTTAAATGACAAAGAGTCAATCGTTGTGTTATCATGCGTCTCGTTGTATTAGTTCACACGATAGTATTTTCTATTGCAATAATGAAAACCTTTTGGGAACCTCTGACCTATTATGTAATATAATACGATACGTGGGTGCGTCCAGGAAACCGTTGGAGAAGGGGACTTTTAGGATACTAAATATCATAATTTTATAAACAGTGTAGACTGTATAGTGTAGACAAAAAAAGTCCCGATTTCACCCCCAGACATGCGCAAGACACATTGTTTTCGAAAACCGATCCCGACAAATGGTTGATTAATGAATGTTTTCGTAATTAAAACACAATCGATTATTTTTCCGGTTATTATCTTCCGGTCGAAAACATAACGCGATCGACGAGGCGAACTCGCGTGACTTTAAAGCTCTGATGATTTAATCGATGCATTCACCGAGGAAAATAGGGTCGAGAAAAAATGCATAATTTTTAATCTTATTCCAAGTTCGATCAATTTGTAAATCGCAAAACAGATACTTTGAGTACTTACTTCACTTATTATAATTAATGATGTACCTTTTTTTTTATATAAACATAACACGCGCAACAATAATCGTACACATACGTATCGTTTTATAAAAATAATTTTTGGAGGAATGGGTCGGAAAGGAGGTGGATCGGAAAGTGTCAATAGCCTAAGTACGCCTGTGTCCATTACCATTACGTGATACGTTGACCATTACTGGACGACAACCGTTCGAACGACCTTTGGCGAAAAATAATTGTTTAAAATATATTTTTCCCGCACGCGGAAGTGAACGAACAACAGGAGACAACAATCAATCGACGATATTGCCTGTTTCCGTTGTACCTACCTACGGCATACTGTACTGTATACGTTTTTATATTTTTCGAGAAAAGTAATTCGAAATTTTGGTCGACTGATTATATAGAATATAGATCTAGTACAAAAAAAAAAAAAAACGTTAATTATTTTTTATGGTACCGTACACGCGATCTAATGTTAATAATAATCGTATACCATAAACCTAAGCGTGGTTATTATTCTCAATACACTGAGAAAATAGACGTCATTAAACTGCAATATATAAGGTAGTGTTTGGTTGATTTAAAAATGTTTCGATCGTTAAAACCTTAAATCGCAACCGGAGCGCGGAAAAAATACCACAGACGGTTTTTTTTCGGTATTATTCTTACCGCGTTCATACTTTATATTTATTTTTTTAGTCTTTGATTTTGTTCTTCGCGGTTATTTAAATACACAAATAATATTTATATATATAAGATGAGTAGAGTATTTTTTTTTTTTGCGGAAAAGATTAGACCTCGCGGTATAACCAAAAAGTAAAAGCCGAACATTTTGTGCAACGGATCTAAAACGTAACTTTTCAATCACTTAGTGAAAGAACACCAGTGGTTATATATTGTTATGAACAGATGAATAATATATTAATTTTGATATTTTAGATCAGCACGACTTGGTGCTACGGTTCAACAACGCCCCAACAAAAGGATACGAAAAGGATGTTGGGTCTAAGACAACAATACGTATTTTGAACTCGCAAGTCGTTACCAAGCCACAGTTTCAGTTTTTGTCATCGCCATTGTACAAGCGGCTGAAACTTTTGATGTGGGATCCTTCGAACTATACGTCATCCGTCAACGAAGTAAATAAACTGCCGCACTGCAACTATAAATCATTTTAAAATCGTTTCTCCGTAAAACTGTAACTCATCATGGTGTTCCGCCGTTTGTCCGACAGTGGATCAAGAGCCCTGAACACAACTTCAAAAAGAGCTACATGTCGTTCAGAGAGGCCAACCCGAGGTCGAACTTTCACATCGTTCATCCGCAGTACCTGTGGCGCTTATGGGACTACATACAAGATCACACCACAGCTCACATCAGACGCAATCCTCCGTCGTCCGGGTTTTTAGGTGAAATATTAGAACATCCTGTGTTACCCCGTATACGTTATTACGTGTATAACGTTTCAAAGCGTATATTGTATTAAACGAGTGGTGTAAAAATCTTTCCTTTTTATTTTTCATTATTCATTAATTTTTTTTTTCTTCTCGTTTTCACGTTTTGTACTCCTTCGTGGTCCGCGAGTGGCGCGGTACATGATAAATTGGCAAATGATAATAAGTATACATTCTGTTTGTTAGTGTACCGTGTCACGCACAACCGTGTACGCTGGGAAATAGCCATGCTGCCGCCACTGCATTGTATATAGTATAATATTATAATAGGATGCTTGTGCAGGGGCGCCGTTTCAGTTTTTCAATGGGAGTGCCAGTTCGTTGGAACGAGCCAATTTCTTTACGTCTGGCAATTTTTTTTTTTATTCATCGTAGTGTATACATTTCATTCGATGGCACACATGCGTACGGGCGCAAAGACCCTTATACTTAATTGTTCGACGAATTAAAATTAATACGCGAGTACTGAACATGCAGGCGTTCAACTTAACTGTAACGTAAAGGCCGTATATAGTGATGGGTAAATACCCGATAAATAAATTTAGGGTAAATAACCAGGGTATTTAACCGGTATTTTGGGTATTTATTTTTATTGCGTTTTTCTATTTTATTTCAATGTTAAATAAATTGTAAAAGGATTTACCAATATAATGTAACTAAAAAAATGTTACTTGCAATTTGTAATTAAATATTAAGATAAATCAGGCTAAAAACGTATGTAGTGTTAAAGCTTTAATTATTTAAAATAAAATAAAAACAAATTATAATTTTTATAACATATTATTATCGTGGTATAAAAGAATAAAACATAACAAAATCAACAAAATTCTCTTAGTAAACTTAAAAAATGCAATCCTCTGATTAATATTAAAATAGATAGGTAAACCAACTTCAGCAGTGTGACGGCCGTCGGTGCGATAAAAAAAAATAAATACCCGATTTTGGAAAGGTGTTTATGTCATGGGTATTTACCCAGGTATTTACCCGAAATAAATTTCTTACCCATCGGGTATTTACCCAGTACCCATCACTAGCCGTATAGGTGCAGCAAACGTGCTTGTAAATTTAGTGACGAGCACATTAGACACGGGGGAAAAAATAGGGGTGCCAATGTACATCTCCCTCCCTCCCAAATAGCGCCCCTGTAGCTTACGATATATATATATTTCCTGCACGCATATTAGTACAATAAACGGCCGAGAGCGATAGAAATATTTCCAGCCATTGCTTGATCATAGCGCTCGTCGGCCCGTGAACTTGCGCGCTATAATAGCACTATAATAGTATAATCTATATCGTGTTGCAATAGGTATAGGTGTATTACTATTATTATTATTATTATTATTATTATTATTATTATTATTATTATTATTATTATTATTATTATTATTATTATTATTATTATTATTATTATTATTATTATTATTATTATTACACCCTTGTCTCGTTCGACGGCCTATTATGCGTTAGATCCATAGCCATTCGTAGGTACGTAAAATTATAGTTATTGCGCAGTTATTGTTGTTAACTACTGCGGTATCGTAGACGTAATGATAATTTAAGCGTACAACACTAGTATGACGTAGTATAGGTAGTGTGTATAGTACACTGTATACTGTACATTGGCACTGTTATCGTCACATCGATCAGTCTCGTACCTATCCATATACATATTGTAAATTTAGATTTTGTGTAAAATAAAAAAACCGCTTTTGTTGGTACTATGACGATCAGTATTGTTGTACACACGACTTTGCAGTAGTTTACATGTAACAATATTATTACACACTCGTAAATTAAATATACCGTATTTCATGCACACACAATCGAGTACACAATATTATGTAGTAAACACTCGTATAACGTAAACGTATACCATCAAATTATAAACTGTACACACAATAATAAACTTTAGTCAGTCCGATGTACAGCGCGTCCCGCCAGGAATCACACGGAGCGGTTACTAACAGAGTTATTCTGTTTTTTTTTTTTTTTAAATACCATACCTGGGCAAAAGCGATTTTGTTGACAATAGTTCGGTAAATATAAGTTCAAAAATGCACTTTTTATTTTATAACTTTTATAAATTTCAAAGACATCGCATAAGGCTTATATTTCTGAAAATGTGGACGGTTCAATCTTAATTGACTTTTAGATTTTTTATAGTTTTTATAGTTTACAATAAAATAAAGTACTGTTTACCGTTACCATAGTTTACCTTTAGGCTAGAAAAATGATTAAAGATCAAGAAGTCAACGAAAGATGAAATTTAAACCGCCAACATGTAAACCTATAAAATGGCTATCTCCAAAATGTATAAAAGTTATAAAATAAAAAGCTAATTTTTTAACTTCTTTAATGATACACTTATATTTACCAAGCTATTGTCAACAGAATTGCCTTTGCCCAGGGATGCTAGTAAAAAAATTAACTCGAAAGATATTGTTCTGAATAAATCCCGGTCGGACACCCTGTATAAATATATATTATATATATTTAACCATGCTCACCTCTTTTTTTTGGTCGTAAAAATGCTTAAAAAATGGATATTTATTTTTATGTTCATGCTACTATAAACCCTATGATTTCTATACCTTTATTTTTCATGTCAACTTAAAGGTGTCCTGTGGCTATACAAGCTCTGTTTTTTTTAAACGGGAACACTATGTATTTCACGCAAAGTATTATTCAGATATTTTTTTGTAGAATTTTTGATGTAATGGTGTCAAAATTCGGACCAATACCTTCGGAATCATTCAAATTTAAAATTGCGTTTGAAAATTGTGAAATTCGGGTAATCTCGAGTCAGTAGAGTCGGTTAGCGATTGCACATAATTGCAAATTATATCACAATATTAGGGGTTATAATCCTTTTTTCCTCAATACTCAAATTAGAATAATACAAAAACCATACTCGTTCAAGTTTTGATTTCGACACGCAAAAATCATCTCAATGAAAAAATGGTGGGCTAACCTTTGTGGCGGCGTGAAAAAAAAAGTTATGGGAAACAATAAAAGGTAACGTGAACATGAAAAAAAAAAAAGTGCTACTTACGCAAGTTCACGGCCGACAAAGGGGGTGCGCATAGTTAAGAGTCACCCTGTATGCACTGAACTATAGCGGATATGTTATTTTTTTTATTTTTTTTTTGATATAGGACTGGCAATGCTATTGCCGCGGTGTACGGTGGTTAATATGTTTGAATTTATACCGTCGGAAAGGATGACACACCGATGTCATTACTATCACGAAAAAGTCGACGTGACGTGCACGTTTGGAATTTGGCATCCGCTAGCAGCCGAAAAACTGCTAATGCTCGCGGCAAACACCATGACCGATCAGACGGTGTTCCACACAGGGTTTCTTTCCATCCCCGGTTATAAGTCTCCGCTATGCGCTTTATAGTACCGCCGTGACATTATTTTATACGATCATCACTATTATTATAATTATTATTATTATTATTGTTATTATTGTTATCATTAATCGACACGATATTTTACGATAGGGTACGATTAGGTGTTACGTTTTTTTTTTGTGTACAATAATTTGCAATCAACCAAAACGTTTTACGATCACGTGTGATAACTGTACGTATCCTCCGCACGCACTTAAAATGGTGTACGGCGTGTAACCACCACAGATTAGATAAGACCAGATGGTCCCGTTCAGGCCGTGTAGTTCTCAAAATATTGTAAGCAAACTTAGCAAACCAAATAGCGACCTCGGCGCGGTGTCACGGGAGTTATTGTAGTTCGCACCGGAATAAAGATATGTAATTTGCACCGTCGCGGGTAGTGGAAAATATTAATCGTAATATGCACCAAAAAAGAGGTACAGACCCGGGTGGTACATATTCCGAATAGTTTTTTATTTTTTGAAAGTATTTTACACAGTATTCAGTGCGTTCTTTGTATCCGACGACGATGATTTCGATTAAATCGAAACCGGTTAGCACTTTTTCTACGACAATCAAGGCAATATTTATACATCTTATTTTATTTATTATTGTATACATTTTTTTTATCGAGAATTCCATTGATTTTAATAAACCATTTATATATTCAATAACAATTTGTTATTATTTTGAATACTTTTTACGAGTATTCTGAGTACAGTATTCCGGAATACATTTTTAACGTTTAATCACCTTTTTTTTAAAAATAATCTAAATATTTCTCCGTCATATGAATTGCATTGTAATTTGTACTCATATAAAAGTAGATGCAATACAATATTATTATATTATTTTGTTTTCTACTACTTTTAGTGGTACAGTAATGTTACTTTGGTGTTTTGAATTGTGCTCTGGTCAACAAATTGTCATACATTACATCTGACCATAAGAGTATAAATCGAGAGCTTTGAGTACAAATTTACCTATCATAATGTGTATTCAATTAATTATATTCATGTTTTGTATAAGATAATATTATCAGAAATGTATTGTTGTAAATCATAAATTATCACAGTTATATAATGTACAAATACAATACAATAATATATTATACTTAGGCTACCATTTCAAATGTTCCCTATGGCGTCTACAATTTTTAAGAATGTAAAATTAAAAGTATTCGGAATACTTTTATAGTACTCTAAATAATTTATTCGGAATACAACTTAAATGAAGTTTTTGAACACATATTCGGAATACTATATTCTTCCTATTCAAGTATTTGTTCCAAATACTTTTAAAAAGTATTTTACCCAAGTCTGAAGAGATATGTACCTAATAAAAATTAGTATAAATTATCGAATATTCGATTGTTCCGACGACGATAATAACTCGGAATTTCTAAATTCTATAATTTCAAGACAAAACACAAATATGGCATAAAAATCATATAACATAATATGTGAAATTCAATCAATCTGGTAACCAAATAGGATTATTTTTTTAAATTTTATAGATATATAATTTTTTGTATGAGGCTTTTAAACATAAGTATTTTTTATAAGTACGATAAAGTAAATTAATTTTTCCCAAAAACAATATACTATATTATATATCTCAATATCGTATACCGAAAAAATAATCGATTTTAATTTTGGTGCAAATGACACGTATTCTTATTTTGATGCAAATTACTCATTTTGTTTATGACATGGGTCAATTTTGGGGCAAGTTGACTACAGCCAGTGTCACCATAAGCTGACCGCGGTCACGGATTAGATGAAATCTATAATCATGTCGATTTTTTTGGAATTTCATAATAATTTGCATTATATACAGTTAAAGGAGTCGTACAATAAGTACGCGGTCGATTCGCGTTCAGGTATTGTTTTGAGTTATCGGTCAACTCCGAAGTGCACCGTCCGGTCTTAAAGTACAATCTGTGGTGTAGGCTAACGACAGTATAACAAACTGCATTATAGACTCTAATATTGTAACGACGACGTGCGTTTAGATCGCGTTAACTAACTTTTTATCGAACAATTTTGTAGACCTTTATATTGTGTAGCGTTACGTTCATACGTAATGTTTTATTACCATTATTATTACTATTGCTTTTATTGTTATAAAGTCTGATTGATGCTACTTTTTTAATGTGTAAAATTATAGTTTCGTAATAGATTTATATTATATTAAATTATTGACCGTCGACGTGGAATAGAAAAAAAATAATAATAATAACGTCGACATTGTTTTGTACTTTTTTCGTTTTCACATAATCGACCGTGCGGCTACGCGCGGCTTAATGTATTTTAAAACGTACCCACTGCGCCTGTAATTAACCCGTTATACTCGTAACAGCTATGTACAACTCGGGGATTAGTCGGCAACAGTCCGCTGATTACGTCACTCGCAAATACCTCGTTGACGTACGGGAACACCGATAAGACAACGCGGGCGTCGGAGACTTTTCTCGTTCTGCTCCCATCGGGCCGAAACCGTGCGTTTTTTAGTAATACAATATGTTTTTGAACATAAAATCTATACGGCACGGGTACACAGTATTACGTTCATCGCGCATTACAATCGCTTGCACGTTATCCGTATCAAACCTATAGAGCAGGGGTCACCAACTAATTTTTTTGGTGGTCCGTTTTGAAACTTACCAAACTTTTCACGGTCCAAACAGTTTCAATGACTTTTACACATGTTAATAAATAGGTATAAATATTTTATAAATTTATAATTATAACCGTTTATTTATTCAAATTGTATTTTACACACGTTTATAAATAGGTATATACATTTTTCAAATGTATATTTATATTTATTTATTTATTTATTCAAATTTAATTTGCAAAAAAAAAAAGATTACACTAGAAATATTTAATTTTTAATGTGAAACATTACATTTTTTAGTTTTCACGAGCTCCCTAATATTTGATGTGAAGTTGGTGCAACTGATTTGCATTAACTCGTTAAGATGTTCATTTGTTAACCTAGATCTGAAATTGTTTTTAATAAAGTTCATCTTAGAAAAAGCGGCTTCACAAACATACGTTGATCCAAATATTGTACACAGTTTTGAAACCCGGCTTTTTAGTTCTGAATATTTACTTGAACAAACGTATTTCATCCACAATTGATCGTACTGTAAAGTGTAGGCGACTTGAATAAATATTTCCTTTAAACTCGATAAAATGTACTAGGTGAGCGAATCGCTCTACGCGCAAGTAACAGTGTTCAACTTGTACATGGGAGTCATGACATGGGTGTCATAAATTTTATATGACACATTTATAGTTTCTATGAAATACAAATTTAAAAACTACTACGTGGATAAGGGTCCTTAAAAAAAGTGTTCGCGGTCCACCAGTTGGTGATCCCTGCTATAGAGTAATGTTAAAAGCAGTGCCGCCACTAGGCTTTGGCGGGCCCTGATGCAAGAAAAAACTATGGGCCCCATTAAAAATGAATGAATATTAATAAAATTATAAATTCATCAGTATAGTGTAGAGACCGTATACAAGAGCCTATAATCGTAGTAAATATTTTACGAATTATTACCGATTGGTATTATAAAATCAATGATAATTAATAATACTCGATTGATAAATTTGGTATAAAAATAAAACTTTCATGGTAATCTTTTGTTTTTCAGCAAAAGAAAATCTGAAACTAAATTTACGTTTCCTGTTTTTATGAATTAAAATTTAAAAGTTTAATAGTATCCTAGTCCCAGATAATTGTGGGCCTTTAAGCCCCCCTAAGAAGGCCTCTGGGAATGCAATGCATACCTCGCGTCCCCTATTGTTGCGGCACTGGTTAAAAGTATATTTACCCCGTTCGCGATAATATTACTCCCCCGCGAGCCTACGATCAAATGTTTTTGTGCCCGCGGCGACTTCGTGTCATTGTGATTTTAACTTTTCATCAGCGCTAAGAATATAAGCCGCACGCGGAGATAAATCTGTGTAGGCAGTAGGCACAACTATATAATGATTACGTTATGAACTAATCGATTCTGTCGCGATTAACGAATCGTTGAAATGTGACCGAGAGAAGAAAAAAAAAGCTTCACCAACGAATTATCTGTATTGTATTATTTAGAGTTACAATAGATTTGAATAAAAAAGTTTTGTACTCTTGAATCTCTGAACGTTTTTAGAGTTTTTTTTTTTTTCTTCGAGAAACAGACATTTCATTGCGCTTTAAGAGTTTTATTAACTTCACTCTCGAATAAATAAAGTCACTGAGTAATATTATGTATATTGTTAAGCGGCAAATGCCGACAACTTCGCCCATATGACATAGTTTAGTCGCCGATCACGTGCAGCGCATCACATTGTACGCTGGAATTCAATAAATTATTTTAGCATGTTTTAATAAACTTAATTCGAAATCGTGCAGAATAGTTTGTGATACTATGATGTCATCCGTCTATATTTAGACAAATACTTAGCTACCGGTTTCGAACGTAAGTCCCGTTACCTGCGCAGTCGAGTACCGACTGAGACGTGTAAAAAACGAAATACCGGTTTCTTAAAATGAATATCGATCTGAACAATACGTGGCTAAGAAAGTATGAAAACACAAGATATGCACACAGAGGTTGGGCGTCGGACACG
This sequence comes from Periphyllus acericola, assembly GCA_949715065.1. Classification (NCBI taxonomy): domain Eukaryota; kingdom Metazoa; phylum Arthropoda; class Insecta; order Hemiptera; family Aphididae; genus Periphyllus; species Periphyllus acericola. The sequence goes on from OX454264.1 coordinate 67,183,092, forward strand.
TCTCGTCTCATTAGTCATTTTGTTCATCTCGTCGCGACGTAAGTCAGCTGCGGCGGTGGTGGCAGTGGTTTTTTTTTTTTAAAAAATATCTGAAAGCTATACGACGAATAAACTGCGTCAGGAAACCGATCCCGAACGAGCTCAGCTTACCGACAATTATAATGACAATAATATTATTATAATAGACAATAGTTGGTGCAGTAAGTGTACGAACTCGTGGGACGTTTTATTCATTTTAATTGCTCATTATAAACAATTTTAGGTTTAGAGTTTCGAATTGAGTTACGTGTTGAATGTGTAATAGTAGTACATGATATATTATGCATAGGTAATGGACTCGAAGTCAACGGGTCAGATCATCGGGGCTAAATCATTTCTATCTGTTCGCAGATGAAAAACAAATAATTTTCTACATTGATACTTTAATATTATCAGTAAACATATTATAATTATCATAACATAATCTATAAAACGTAATCCAAATGTTAATAGCTATATTTCGTATAAGAATTATAGTTTCAAACATATTTTATAGCAATAGAAAAAAATAAAATTATAAAACAAAATAAAATACCGTGATGCTCTAGATTTCGTGTATTTTTATGACGTTGAAAAACGTTGAAAACGTTTTCTAATTTCACTTTTTCAATCGTGCGAAATGTATAAGTGCGCCTATATGACTGTACACAATATTTCGTACGACGTGCGTGCCGTGTGCATCGGTTAATATTCTGAACATCCTGAATAATAAAATTGCATATCGAAATCCGGCCGCAGATGGACAAAGAACAATAAACACGTACCACCAGGTAAATTAATAATATCGTTGTTGGCAATCTTGTAAAGTACTTGAGTGAAAAAATTTGAATAAAAGTATTCAAATGCTTTTTAAGTACTCAAATACGTATTTTAAATACTTGACTTGGTATTTTAAATACTTTACCGGAATATCTGTATTTAAAATCAAATACTTTTTTTAACCCTATCACATTAATAATAAAAAGTTGGTAAATTTATATTATTAGAAATTAGAATTCATCAACCATTTTCGGGATGTGTAATATTAGTTTAGTGTTAGTAGCGTTACCCATGATCTTTGCATCAAGTTAAATAAACTATACATAGTATACAACCATACTATATATCATATATAGTTATATATTCTTTGTTCTTTGTCACATTCTCTACATAATTGATACAATACATGAATACCTATATTTTTAAAATGCGTTTAAATCTTTTTTTATGATTTTAAGGTAACTAAAATAATGACATTTTTTTAACTCTTTGAAAGTATCTATGAATACTTTTTTAAAGTATCTGTATTCGTACTCGAATACTTTTTTTTTGTCCAGTATTCAAGTACGTATCTTAAATACTTTTTTGAAATCAAGTATCTGTATCTGCATTCGAATACTTTTAAAAAGTATCTTTTACAAGACTGGTTTTTGGATATTCGTTTCAAACGACCGAACGTCGAGAAAGTCGAATACTGCGATATACGTCCCTGCCGTTCCCAGGTCTTGCGAGGCCCTGCAGGGCATCCTCAGAATTCGAGGCCCGGAACTCACAGTATTATATTGAGATCCATAGGTACACTAGAATAACGGTTCTCAATATTTTTATAGGTACCTACAGTCGAGTACCACCTGCCCATCACGAAAATTTCTAAGTACTCGACCTAATAAGCTTCTTTTGTTATCAACAAAATCTATACCTTATTCACATTTAAGAGGTTACAAAGTTCTAAATGTCTACGACATCTACGCACAGTCAATATTTATAAAACCACTAACCACCTAATATCAAATAACATTTAATGTTTATATAATAATCGAAAACCAAATAATTATTTTATTTAAACATGATGACTAAAGTTTGAACGTGACTAAAGTTAAGATGATAATATAATTCTTCATCATTAACTAAGTAACATTATTTCAATACATTTTTTAGATAAAATGAAATACATACCAACACTAAAATTAAACAAAAATAAAAACCAATATTTCCATATCGTTAGCTTCTTGATACAGTAGGTACCCGATCGTTTACAAATTATAAAAACGTTTTTTTTTTTTTACTTTTTTATCATCGATATTATCTGAAACGTTTTAAATTCTAAGTCCGTCGCTGAAATGTTTGGAAATATTTTAATTTACGCGATATGTATTATTGTATTTACGCAAGGCCTTCAGAGGGGTGAGGCTCTACTCTCGGGACGGTACTGGATGTACCGTGTCTGTGTGTACACTGTGGGCTCTGGAACACTGCACTCGCAAACGTGTACGGAAATGCGCTGCAGTTTCATTAAACCGACAACGTGAGTGCACGCGCGTCCTAAACGGTTTCGTGGGCGCATGACCCAGTGTCGTGACTGCAGTATACAGTTTCAAAGGCCCGGAGGGCCGAACGAATAATGCCCCACGCCTTCGTAAAGTTGTTCAAAGTCGTGAGACTTGAAAATATTAAATGGAACCATAACCCACGCGATCTTAACAGGTATATGATGTATGTTATAACACGGGTGTCCGGCAATAGGAAAGTCGTGAGTCGCACAATGTGACGAAAAGTACGTAAGAACCGACCGAGAGCAGATTTCGAAGGTCGATTTTAAAGACTTGAAATTACTTGAGCCCTCCACAGTTGCCGGTGCTGTTGCCAATAGTTGTTGTCCAGTATCAAAACATATTTCAAGGCAAGTGTGACCAACTTTTTGGAAGGACCGGGCCACGGCATGCGAGTAGAAATTGTCGTGGGCCGCATATATTTTTATAAAAATACATTTTACTTATAATTTCACCATAGCGAATAGCGAGTGGAAATATTTTTACAATATTACATTTATTTATAGTTAAAAAAAGAAAATAATTTTAAAATAACGTTTTTTAAATTAATGTGTTTTTCTCAAAACATATATAATTAATCGATGGTTTTGAAATTGAAGTAAGGGCCGCATTAAAAGCTACCGCGGACCGCATATCGTAGGGCCACGGGTTGGACACCAATGTTATGAGGGATACAGCTGCAGCTTTAGAAATCGAACTCCTAGAAATACTGGAAGACGAAGAACTGAAGCAGTTCAAACACAGTGGTCATCATTTTGTTGGAATTTGGGGAACATATGCCTGCCGTATAATATTCAAAAAATTACGAACAATTGAATTTACATTTTCGGAACAAGGCATGCTCTTTCAAGTCTTTACACTCGACAGTGAAAATAATAAAATCTAAACATCGCTCGAATTTAACGGATGATCGTCTAACAGAATTTCTGAGGACTGCTCTAATAACACATAACACATATTGCAAAATCTTACAAGAAAAAAAAACGAACCCGCGATAAATACGTTAGATTAAGTTGGATTAAGAATTAAAAAATACGTTAACATTTTAAAAATAATTACTTGTTTAAATTGGTTTTATATGAAAAGCATAATACAAAATCAAAAATACTAAACCTATTTTCTTAAAATGCTTTGCGTCTCACGATAAGACGCGAGCCGCATGTGCCAATGACATGAGCTGCAACTTGGCCACCCTTGTATATATATTAATATATTATATATACTTAATGGTGATAAAAGACTGCGGTGATTATTTGATATGGCTGAAGTCTTTCAAACGGTTTAAGACTATATTCGAGTTAAAATAAAGCTACAGCAGTACCAAATTTAGCGTTAAAATTATTATAATCTGCGAAAATGTAATAAAAATTGTTCCAAATTTTACTTTAATAATTGTCAATAACTCTATTATTGGAAAGGGAACACCTTTAACTAATTAAAATATAATCATGATAAATAGTAGCCAAAAACGTTAACGGACAAGTAATAGACAAAGTGCTGAAACATTTTGCTTGAGTAATGGATGGACGATTTGGAGGAAGTGGTTCCCAACTCAACATTAGGCACGGATCGCTTTTCTAAATTTTTCACCACCACGAACCACTACTTAATTCCACACTCCCCGTTTCATATTATAAAATACAATTTCTCTCGTTGTCTTTTTTTTATTCTTGAAATTTTAAACTAAAAAAATTGACAGACATAAAAAAAACCTTTGACCACCAGTCGAGAACCACTGATTTAAAGGGTTTAATGGCTTAGGATTATTTTAAATTCAACGGATTCTCGGCGATCCTCTGTATAATCAACAAAAGGTGTATACTAACGTAAGTACTGTTTATATACTATACATTACCTTTAAGTTTTTTAAAACTGTACACATTGGTTCGATCGCAGCACATTTATTTTCTCCGTATACAATATACTCGTACATGCATAAATGTATGCTACCGGTAAGTGTTGAATCTAGCATTCTATGGAATACCTAAGATAACTGCGATAAGCAGGAAAAGTATATAATTTATATTATAATTAATAGGGTTGATGATTTCTAAAACTTTTAAAAACCTCAAAATATGTGCGCACTTAGGCACTTAGAAAACAAAAGAATATGCACATACAAATGTATTAATAAAACTTTATTGCTTCGTTTTATTTATAATTTTCTTCAACATCTTAAAATAATAAGAATATATTTTGCGAAATCATTTTAGTTTATTAATAGGTATTATGCGTGACTAAATATTTTATTAAAATTACCTTTTCTATTGCATTGAACGACTGCAAGATATTTATATTTAGATTTTTAAATTGAAATTAGCATCTGTTGCATTAGTTTTTTCTTCATTTTCATATCAATTACATCTAACCTCAACATTTTCCAAATATGAACCCAAATATGCTCTTGATCTGTCTAAATAATATACTCGAATGTGCATAATAACGTCAAAATGTGCAAAAAAAAAAATGTTTTAAATACACCCTCTCTGAAACATATTTATAGATCCACTCGTATTGTTCTGCGACCTTTCTAGACAATTATATGAATAAACTTAAAGTCCTCAGCCCCAACAATGACTGTATGCCATCCATACGATTCCGAACCTCGCACGTAGGAAGTGTCTAGCATCGATATAAAATTACACATTAACACGTTACTGTACAGTGGTATATTAGTGAATTTCAATATTATAGTGAAAAGAGTGTTTACTAAATACACACCATTGGTGATCAATAGTCCTTATCTTGACAATTGTATTATCGCGTTTTGTCAAATGCACGTGCGAGTAAAAACGTCAAACCGAAAAATGTTTGTGTTCACGAAACAATATTTTACGCAGTTCAAAATTGTCACGCACCAAATGCGTATGCCGCGATAAATAAATTAAAACAATAAACATTTCTTGCAGACGATTGACTACTATTCCGAACTTCATACTTTGCCATAACTTACTCGACCTTAGCACTGGCGGGTCTACGTAAATCCCATAGATCGCCTATAAGCATAACTTACAATCGGTACGAGTACATTACATTAAAATGTTACACATTGCCGAATAATAGTCGAAGGGATAGAATGCCTATAACGTATTCAACACATTGCCGGCAACACGTATAACACGCCCACTGCAGTTTATCCTGTTCCGATTTTTGATGTTTGAATTTTTTTCATTTTTTTTTTCTCTACCGCTAAAGCTGTTAACTTGTGCGCACGAAAACCTATAAAACATATTCTACACGATCTAACGGGACTGCGGACGCACACTCGACGTTATAAAAAAAAAAAACAACTCGCTGGTACGGTGTTAATTTAATGCTTTTATCGCGATACGCAAACGGCATACCGAAAATATTATTTTTAACAATACGTTATGTACACATATGGAGTTCGGTACGCGGAACGCAACGCCCCGCGGCAGCCTTCGGACTCCGCGTTGTTGCTATCGCGTAATAATAATATTATGCGTTACACGAGATCGCGGCTTGAAGGGTTTTGCGCAACAATAATCGTCCGTCGTAAGTGTAACGTGTAGTATGATAATAACGCTCGTATACTCTTCTATAACAGGGGTGGCCAAATTGAGGCTCGCGAACCGTATGACGTAAAACATTTTAGTAGCAAGTTTTTTTTACAGAAATATAGTGTTTTGTAAGTATGTGCTATCGTTTCTATGTGACATAAAATTGTTGCACGTACAATGTATGTGTCTTTACAATAATTGTAATTGTAATAATTGTATTCTAAAATGCTATAGTTTTCGATGTAAATATACTTTAATGTTGCGTTGAAAAAAAAAAAGTGAATACTTTTAAGCGTCCTAAAGTGAAAATAATATTTGAAAGATGAATTAATGGAGATACTATTGCGCATACGTATAAATATGATAATTGATAATATTCAAAACTGCTGTGTCCGTTAAAATAGATTGGGCATCCATTTTCAACATCATCAATAACAAAAAGGATTTTTTAAAAATCCAAACGACTGTTTAAGTGATTCTAAGCCTTTAAATCTACCCGTTAAAATAAACTCTGGGTTCTTACGTATTTATCTTTATACCGTGTGCGGCTCACGACTTTCTTAACTCTGGCCACCCTTGGGATATAGCAATGTCAGCTTTGACGGGACGTATTTGATTTTTGAACAGGTCTATATGTTATGCCACAGCTCGTACACAATATAATACTGACGGTGATGATGATGATAATAATTATAATGGCAATAAAAAATAAAAATAAGCTATCTAAATAAACGATCGTGACGCGCAATAATTTTTTCCGCTACATCTGTATTACATATTTTAAACGTAACACTATTTACGTTATGATATCGCTCGCGTTTCGCTGCGGTTGTTTGTTGACCATACGAAACCGTCTCGTGTACAGTTATATTCACTATAAATAATAATATTATATTAATATGACGACGATATGCTCGCGAATCACATAGTAGGGCCACGTGGCACGTGCTCAAAGCCAAAACTAAAACCGATACGCGGAACGTGTATAGGGTTACCAAATTTACCACCGGTGCTCTTTTGAAATGCACGTGTACGCTTTCGAGCTCTATTAAGTACTGGACTCTAACTTTTTTTATTTTCGTTTGTTTCGGCAATAGTGCACTCTAATTTGTGTTTCTCATCCTTATCATCATCGCGGAGCTTCTTAACTAGATAATACACAATTTCTTATATTTATAGGTATATTCTTGATATAAGAATTGCTAAGTATTTATTTATTTTTTTGTTCAAAGGTCTAAAACCGCATTCGATGCGGTATTTATTCTTTTTAAAATTCAGAACATTCCGTATTTTATAATATATGTGTACGATTACATCTATAAAATCAATTAAATAATTTCTTAATAGTTTTCTCCGGAAGTTGGTCTCTCTCATTATTTTTACGTTTACTCTGCTCGATCTTTATGATCTGGTAACCCTGGGGGGCTGGGACCGTGCAGTAACACGCGTATAATTTGTCGGGTTATATGGTTTAACGCATAAATTCGTACAAGAACTGATTCATAGCGCTTCGCTCCCCTCGTTGTAAGCATCCGTTTGATAATATTATGATTATTATATTTGGCTGAACACGAATAATAATTTCGTCCCGACGATATTCTTCTGCTTAAGATTAAGGGCTTCTGACGACGACTTGTCACCATTGATAGGTTAAAAATATTGCCAGCTATTGTCGTTGTTACACTAAGATTGTGTTCAGCGTGTGTGCCTACCGATAAGCGTATTGTTATGAATTTAAAATATTTAATTTGAATGATACTTTTTTTTCATACAACCAAGACGCGATAGTTCCATATTCTCGACAAATTTTCTTTTTCGTACAACTCCCCTGTCTATTTTTATCACGTTGTTCAACATAATATTATGTTTCCGCGCATTTTTTAAAACACTTAGGTACTGGAAAATATTTGGGCGTGCCGAGTAGAAAACACACCGATAAGCTTGCTAGCGGGTGTGGAACCTTTCAAGTTCCATCAAATGTTTGAGTGATCGAACGTGAATACGCATTGCCCACGTATAGAAGGCGGAAAGTCACGTTCAGAGTTTATGCAAGTATACTAGTTGACATATAATCTGAAAAATGTTGTATAATTAAAAAAAAATCGATACAATGCCGTCGGTAAAACAATGACCGATTTAAAAAAAAAATGGGAGACCAAAAACGACTTGATCTTGAATCAGCACGTGTGTAATATATTTTAGGTGACGTACGGACGCGATTCGTGTGCCTGCTGCTTATCGGATCTTATTCGGTTCGGGACGTAACGTGCGCAGCGATTATCGTTCGTTTGATGTTTCTATCGTTGAAAACGTTTTTTCAACGTAAGTCGAGTGCGCGCAAACGGTTACGGCGACGTCTAGTGGCTGCGTCCAGGCGCTACCAATTTAAATTGTTTAAACGATACGGCACGGAGCATAATATCCGTTCTGAAATCAACGATTTCGGCCATATATCATGTACGGTATCATACGCGTGTTCGTCACCGCTCCGGCCGGATGTTAACGTTTACGTGTATCATTTTTAATGATTTCCCTTATTATAACGCGGCTCGACCGTACGAATGAATCCGTTCTCTACTGCGATGCACGGCTAAAAATGGACTACTACTAACCTACGCATTCCCGGAGTGTGGGGGGGGGGCTTCTCTTAGCCTCTCCTACGATATTGAATATAATCCAAATCCTACGGAGCGAACCGTTCAGGATACGCCTAAAGGGCCACGTGTATACGGTTCGCGAGGAACTCACGAATAGATAACGGCACTAATAGCCCAAGACAGGATGAGAAAATGATTAATAAAATGTTCTTTGACCTGGGCACTAAAAGTACGAAAAACCGCGACCACCACAGTTCCTACGGTCATCAGACGACGAAGAATATTTCACCGCAACCGTATAAATCTTTTTCTGTTAACCAATATTACAATCGCTCGGTGTACAAAATGTAAACACTGTTACCGTGATTACAATTATTGTGTACACTCCGACGCGGTACGCCGAAACGTTTTTAGTTAATATACGTAAAAAAAAAGACGAAAACGTCTTCGACCGCACACAATCGTACCGGAGGCTAACGTTTGCGTACGACGTTTATTGTAATATTGTTTCGGGTCCGGCGACGGAAACACACGCATTATATAAGCTGAAATCTATGAACCGCAGGACTTGCTTGCATCTCCTCGGCCGCGGCCGTACAACAGTGGTCGTTAAACAGTAATAAAAATAACAAGTGGCCAGTTGCCAAACGTGCTGATGTCATCGCGCATTATAATAATAATACGTCCGTCGCGCGCCGAACACTGCGGAGAAGTATCGCAGAAGAGGCGAACGCGGAACATTCGAGTTACGACTTTTGTACACGGTACACGTGTACATTTCACAATATTATTATAATATGCAGCGATCATATCTCCGATGCACACTCGACGTTTTCGTCGAAAACATTTTCCGCGTGCACTGTTGTTGCTATCATCGTATTATTATATTATGCGATTGACGTGCGCCGAGCGGTTGTTTGTATTATTATTTCGAACGGAAATGGAACATTTTTCTACTAGAAAAATGCCAACCAACCGTATGTAAACCGTGTATACCTGACACGACGTGTCACGCGTGTTTAGCAAATATTATAAATTTTTTCTTATCGCGGGCTGACTATAGTGTGACGTGTAGTCAACCGCTGTAGTTATAAGATGTATCATTTCCAAATGCTTTAAACATCGAAATCGACAAAAGTTATACTCACTAGGTACCTACTACTGTTTAATTGTAGTTGGTTATGCTCGTATTCAGGGCCCCCACACCAGATTCTGGGCCCCTGTACTAAATGTTTGTCCGGGCCCTTTATAATAATACAATTTACCGTAAATTATTAAAAAACAAGGTTCATAAGCATTTTGATAGTAATTATGTTTTTTTATTTTTTTATTACAATGCTATCTAAAAGAAATAAAAAGAAATATTTTTTAATTTACATTAAATATATATATTTTGTTTTATTAAAATTTCAGAGATTACAAATAAATTTAAACGGGCCCACGGGCCCCGGTACTTAAGGTCTAACCTAACCTTGTGGGGGTCCTGCTTGTATTACCTAGTAGTTTAGGTTAAATCAAATATTATTTCGTTCTAGTTTACGCGCACCGTCCAAAACGCGTAGGAAATAATATTATGCTGTTCTAAACGAAAACTTGATATTTTAAATTTCTGGTCAAATCAGGCATCCCGATGAACGATATGCGGTCTAACGTTTACAAAATAAAATATATTATAATACCTATACCACAGCTGGTAGTTGTTATGTAACGTATTTATGTACCCTTTTATTCCGTGGTATAAGTGTGCAAGAATAAAAAAACTTGTAGTTAACGCGTCAAATCAAACAACGCCGTTCGTAGGTACTTGAAAACAAATTAATATCTGTGAAGAGAGCGCGTAGTGACGTCAAGTGTTTACAGCGATTCGCAATAGTAATGTTACAGGAATCTCGAGTGGAATCTTGAGTGTCCGATAATACTGCAGATATGACCAAATGGAAACGATTGAAAAAAATTGAATGTTAGATTTTGGTGGCCTCTGAACATTAATATTAATTGTTATTTATACAATTAATAATTCTATAATTAATTATTATTTTTCTTTCAATTCTACTGCTATCATCTGTATGTTCGTATCATTAAACTCGTTAAATATGCACAGCAGAGAGGGAGAAAACGAATGAACAGTTTTTTGTAATAGTATTTTTTTACAATATTATGATAAAAATGCCTTCAACCGAATAAAGATGACCCGCGAGCTGCATAAAACGACTTATATATTTAGTGGGTCGTATATAGCCTACGGGTTGCCAATTGGCTTTCCCTGACGTACGCACACACACGCACACGCGCGCGCATACACACACACACACACACACATACGTCACACATAGATGTACGCACGCGTACTCAAACTGTGACAATAATATATACTATATATTTCTGGTTTACATCAGTAAAACGTACAAAGTACATTGTGCATTTCGGGAAATGTACGTAACGTATCGAAATACGAGAAAAAAATTCACGGATGAGGGGACACTCTCCCACGGTTCATTATCTGATGAAATCGCCCCTTATTTATTATTACTCCGGAAATAATGGAAACCCTGTCACCTGTCTATAAATGAAATATACACACCTATAATATAATAGTGGGAACAAGGGGAGTTCCATCGTATAACACTGTACACAGGTATAGCCGTACGGAAAAACAATTATGGAAATTGAAAAAATGTTGAATTATTGTACCGCTATGCGTAGTGCTATTGTTGTGATACGAATAATGAGTATATACAAATACCGAGTGATTGGAAACAATTGTATTTATTATAGCAATAATATCGTTGCAGATGTTGCAGTGAATATTAACACATATATATATATATATATATACAGCAGCGGTGGCGCATCAGAAATCGAGTACATAGCTATCCTTAATCCTTAACTTAATTGTTATAATAATGCGAACGTATTATTACTACAATATTAACATGCCACGTGAATATATAGGTCGTTGTTTAGCGGTGGCGTTACCATCAGCGGAGCAGCGAAGGGTAGAGAACATACCGGTTCGCCGAGTTTCGGGATTTTCACCAGCAGTCTGCAGTAAAAAGTTACCGCCTCCTTCTAGAATATAAAAAAAAAATAAATGACATACATCGATTCGTGTGCTGTACATTTTTCGCAAACAATATGGCCACATACCGGTATTATACGTACCGATAGTATTTTACTGCTGAATTCATAATCGCTGAGAGTTTTGTACAGAATACATTTCGATTTTCCATAAAATATTCCTATCCGTTTGAAAACGACCCGAACAGGTGATCCGTATCGGCACTTACCGACAACAAGTGTTATTAGATTACACAACATGCCCGTGTAATGCGTATCGTATACGACATGTAGATTTTCTCTCGATGTTCGTTCCGAATACACGAACAAGACGTATTGAACTCTCATAACAGCCGCATTGAAACTACCATGCGGTTTCAACTTGAAACGTAGACTCTTATAATTTTCATGGCAGTCCACGTATAGTTTTTTTCGATATAGCTGCGCGGGCTTTTATCTCGCTGACAGGTGTCGTTCAAATGCTGTATTCCGCAAGCTCTGGCAGTGCCGCGTTTTGGAAACCAAAAAAAAAAAAAAATGGCAAACTATTTCAGCGAGTCAGAATCAAATATGCTACCTTCAATGTGCCTCCCCCCCCCTCCTCAAAAAAAACTAGATGCTCACGCACTTTGGAGTTTAAGAGTCAAGAGCACACCCCACCGTCTTTCAAACTTAGTAAGACATTATAGCAAATCTGCGTTCAGTAGAATCCATTTTGTGCATATTGTGATTTATTTGAGTCTTAATATTAGAGTAAACTGACCTACTATCAAACCTATAAGGCAATAGCGTAATCTGCTTTTATGTAGGTAGGTTTTTTTACGATATTATAGTTTATAAACGAGTTTTTTATGTTTTACACAGCTATATACTCGCTTGAAAAATAAAATATCGTAAGAAACCGACAAACAAACACAGATAATGTTATTTCCTTTAGGTTTGATGATAGCCGGTCTTAGATAATAGGATAGGGTTTACTCTAATATATAATAAGAGTCTTCAGCTCTCAATACAAAACAGGCTCTACTGAACGCAGATTTTGCTGCAATATATGTTGTAGGTTTGTAAGATATCCTCTTAAGATTATTATATATTGTTAATATCTAACAAGTGACAACTTCTATTCAATGAGCTGTGACTTGTGACCCACTGAGCCTGGGAAAGTGGGAACCTATACCTATGAATTATGATTTACATCGCATGCGTGCAGCCAATATCTATAAAAAAAATATATTATAATCATTAAAGTTTATTCACTATAGCACACGTGTTTTCATTGATAATGCTATTAATTATGGTATAAACGTTAAATAAAGTTTATTCTATAATCAGCGATAGTGACGCATAATACGTCATATTATATATTAAAAAACATTTATTGCATCAATAAGTAGGCATATCATATTACGTGTGGACTGTAGACGGAATTTTCATTCGCCTGGTTACAAAATATGGAAAACACTTCTTTTGAATATGTTTCAATAGCAATAATAACAATAATGTCTGTCAGATAATATTATGTTCAATATTGCATTGTGACTACGAAAATGGAGATCGTCCGATGACAACCAGACGACTCGTGTATTATTATGTAGGTATACTTACATCATACCAATTGATAAAGAATTTAAATATTCTTGTACAAGCAGCGAATCGACATACTTAATGATAGTAATGACGATTAATTTACTATATATTATAAACGGTGCGCTCTGTTATTATTGATGTTCAATGAATATCAATATCGCATGTCGTAGAAAGAGATCTTTGGGCGAATGCTAAAAACGTTCAAACGTGTTTATTTGTCATTTCGAGGATAAAACTATACAGGATTGATTTTTTAACCAGGTTCACCCCCTTGTTGGGGCTGTAAAAATGCTTAAATATGGATTTTTTTTTTTTAATGTTTAAGTTACCGTTAATGATAAAGCCTATGTTTTCTACGACTTTTTTGTTCAAATGGGACACCATATTTTTACGCAAAATTTTAATAATTTCATTTTTTCGGAATTTTTTATGAAACACAGTCGAAATTCGGACCAATACTTTCGGAATTATTCAAATTTAAGAATGCTTACAAAAAGTGAAAAATTTACTTTATCTCGAGTTAGTAGCGATTAGCGATTACATATCAATATTACAAATCATATCATAATATTAGGTATAATACTATTTTCCTCAATACTCAAATTAGATTAATTCAAAAACTACTCGTTCGAATGAAAAAAGACAGTGAAAAAAGGGTGTGAACATTAGAAAAACATAGTTAGTGTCACCACAGGACACCCTTATTGTGACATGAACAAAAAAAGTTAAGGAAAACATAGCTCTTATGATAACTTGAACATTCAAAAAAAAAAATTATAATTTAAGCAATTTTGAGGCCAAAAAAGGGAGTGACTATGATTAAAAGATCACCCTGTATATATTAGGTATATACGTGTATCCTATATAATAATATCATTTACACTATACAGTATAAACTATAGGTGTAGACTGTAGACGTATAGTCGCTGCAGACGCGCGGCGTTTGGTTAATTTATACTAATATAAATAATATAAAAACAGGGCCAAGGATAATTAATATTAATTAGTATAGTTTTGAACGGCGGAGTGAGCCCCTGCCCCCTCTACGAACCTGTTTTATACTTATAACAGAATAATATGCATCGCAGGACTGATGTCCACAGAGCACTGTGTATAATATATTAATATAATAACATATCAGCCGTTAACATTAGTTTTATAGTAGACGCACCTTATAAAAGTTTCAGTCGCTTATAAGAAACAAAATCCCAAGGAAAGCACTTCGGTAATAATATTCAATTTTTGCTTAAGGACCGCTCCAATTGCGTAAAAAATAATTCTAGAAAATTTAGACATTTTTGATAAAATGTATCGAAATAAATAAATTTTAAAAAAGTTATTTGTGTGGTAGATCGCAGTCTGCATCTAGATCTTAAGTACAGCAATCTTAAATGCATTTCACATAGACCTTGATTATCTTCATTGTATCTTCATCAATTTTAATATTATGAAATATAAGTACGAGCAGTATATTGACGAAAAGGTCGAAAATAATAAAAAAAAACAAATTGTAAAATAACCAATAAATACTATCTGAAATCGGTAAAATTTGTAAAATTAAAATAGCAATATAGAATAATTTTAAATGTTTTTTTCGTATTTTCCACACTTCGCCTATACAAGAGTCATTCGGTCATCGGTAGGGCCCGGATTTCAATGCAAAGTGTATCTTTCTTTAAATGATCTTACACAATGTTTTCCAAGTAGGTACATAATTCGTATCGTGTGACAGATACTTCAAGTTTTCAAAGGTGTATTGTTTTGAGTTTCTTTGCATTTTTTGACGTTTTATTATTTTTCTCGCATTTTTTCTTATATTTATTGATAATTTTGTTAGTATTAAATTTTAATGCATATTTATACACTATATGACCTAATAATAGATAGTATTACAGTGAACACTATCTCGCCGCATCAGGTTAAAATTTTCAAACTTTCAGTTTTTTTTCGTAATAAATGTTTTGTTTTTTTTTTCTAAATTATAAATTAGGTGCCTAATAAAACAATACATATAAAAATTATATAGGTAGTTCTTTAACGATCATATTAAACGTTATTTTACAGTCAACATATGCAATTTTTAAAGACATTTTTGGCAATTTTTAAAGCATTTTTCGGTGGTTTTTAAAGAATTTTAATCCGGACACTACGGTTATAGATAGTGCCCGGATTTATATGTAAATGTATAATTTTCTAGAATTCACCTAGAATAATTTTGATAATAATTGTTGACGTTTCGTAATGTGTAGATTCTATGTTTAATTTTTTTTTGCATATTTTAATGAAAATTCATTTGAATTGCATATTCCTAGATTGTTGCATGAAAGTTGCATATTCTAAAATTTTCAAACAATTTTTCAATTGTTTAATGAATCTATGAACATTTTATGGCCCGAAAAATATCATAAAATGAGTTCGAAGAAGGAGGATCAGGTATATATTTTGTCAGATCTAAACTTTGCAGATGTTTTGTCTGAACAAAAATCGATAGTGTAACCAATGGTAACGGTAAGACGGCGAACGGACAGTTAAAGATTTATCTACTTTTAAATATAAACCAATTGTATCTTGTGACGTGGAAAGAAGTTTTTCCAAACACAAAAGTATGCTTCGAGATAACCGTAGAAGTTTTCATTTCGAAAACATTGAAATCGATTTTACTACCTCATGGCGGTACTCGGCACATATTAATAATAGTTTAATATAAACAGCATAATACTTTTAAACACGATTTCATAGAAATAATGTTAAACCGAATTTTATAATAATAATTGTATGTAAATATATTTAGAGCGTGTAATATTTATACTCAATTTCGCATGGCTTATTAATTTGTAAGAAAGAAAAAAAATCACATATTTACGATATAAATCTGCATGTTTTATAGATTTTTATTGCAAATAGAACCTGGCCTCGGTTTATAAAACTCGCTTCTCGCTGGTGCCAAAGTGATTCTTATATAAGTGGTACTTTGTGACGTCCACTGTACGTCTGCACACGTATACCTTACAAATGTACGCGCACGTACGAAAGTATATACACACGTACGCGATGATAATAATAATAATAATAATAATAATAATAATAATAATAAGAGGAATATAAGTACAACACAATAACGATAGGTACCATATTCTGCAGTATCGGTGTTTGTATATATAGGTATATACTGCAGGTTTTGCATCGACCGGATGGTCAGTCATTGAATATTGAGTAGGTGCCCGAATCGGACCGACGGCTGCCATTATTCCGAGAAGCCGTTCCACTCGAGAAAAACGTCTCGGAAACGGAAACAAAAATCGCATGTCGTGTATAATAAACGGCCGAGGCCCGCCGCCGCGAGGCGAGGGCTCGGCCGCGCCGCTGATAATAATGTACACTCGTATTATACGTGCCACGCCACAGCAGCGGTCGTAAATATAGTACGGGTACTCGCGTGTAGTAATAATAATAATAAAAGAAATAATAAATAAATGCGTTTATAGTTAAATTACGTGTAACAGGCGATAAAATGGTGTACAAAAAGAAAGAAAAAAAGAAAATCGAAAAAGACTCGAAAATAATGTATCGAGGTGAACCGTAAATCGTAAACGTCGCTTTCCCATCGTATTCGAATACAATTGGATCGTCGCGTTTTCGGTTTCTCGGCCGTAGGTATGCGAGAAAATGTATAATAATAATAATATGTATAATAGCGTACGTAATAGTACCGGCGACGGCGTGGTAACCTAGTCGGAGGCGAGGGGATAATATTTCGTACGGATTTCGAAACAATTGATCGAACGTCGTCGGTCGTGGTTGCATTTTATTACTGGTCGTTAGCGCGTTTTCGCCTCGCGCGCACTATAGGTGCATCCCCCGATCTATTGCAATTTTTCGGCTTTCCATCGATTCCGACCCATGATGCATCATCAGTTCGGCTACGTACGAGCGATCTTCTGGCGCTGCGGGACAGGTCAACCAATTTCGGTTGCGGTCGACTATTTGGAGCTACGTATTATTACTATTATTATTATGTTCTGCACTGTTTCTTTTTCGCAACATTTTGAACAGTTGAGATATTACATCGAATAAACAATACCTGTATGTACACTCTGAGTCTCTGACCATAGTGTTGATTCGTTCTTGGTCGCGAGACAACGCAGCATTGTAATAAAAATTAAAATGAAAACGCCCGAAGCATTTCGTTTCGATTTTTATTTATTAACACTTAGTGAAAGTGTAAGAAGGGGTAAGTTTTGGTGTCTCTTTATATGAGATCCGCTCGGACAAGTGAAGCTACCACGTTGGTAATAGGTATACTACCTACCTAGCTACCGCGCGTGTAAAAACAAAGCAGTCAAACAACAAAAAACGCCTCGCGTATCACACGTGAAAATCGAAAGATCAATGTCGTTATCGTCGTCCGATTATCAACGCACGGAATATCATGATTACTATTACAATACAGGTGCGGTACGGTTACACGTACTCTCTGTACATGCACATTCTATATACGTTGTATTATTATGTTATAAACATTATTACACGAAATTGGGTCATGTATTTTTTTTCATTTTTTTTTTGTACTCGTATATAATATTCCTCGTCGCGTTTCCTTTCGAATGTCGAACGAAAACCGCTCGCAGCCGCGGGAAAACACGAGTGTTATAAAAAACATACTTCACATAATAATACTTATAATAATGCCTATACATGTTACCGAGCACTGCGGCAACGCGTAGAATAATATCGTACGGGTAGAAATGCGATCACGTAGTCATAACGTTTATAATAATAGTAATGATTACAAAATGTGAATAATTACAGTACATTATGTATAAAATAATTAATAATGTAGTACGTCACTATCGTCACTTGTCGTTATACCTCCACTTATCGGACGAATCGGCTGCCATACTTGTTTAAGTACGGAAAACGTAAGCTGTACAGCGTTCACTTTTCCACCGTTAACCGTAATTTTTAGACGACCAAGCTGATTATTGCATAACCGAAGTCGGTTTTTGTTGTTCAAGCAGTAATTGATCGGACAATTGTTGGACAAATAATAAAAAAATACGAAAAGATAATTCGTGAAAAAGTCCTCGAGATAATATTGCATAAAGTTGAAGAGCCTCCGCAGTGAACCATATTATATCGATGGTCCACTGGAGACCGAAATTCCCCATGAAAATAAAAAATAATCATAAAAAACAAACGGTCATACGTCGCATAAAAATTATACGATGGTCGCGCAAAGGCGGAACTTAAGAGTGAGGGGACCGATTCGGCGATCGAGAGGCGATGGGGAGGGGAGGGCCACGTCTGTCGCGTCCAACAGGACCCTAGCCTACGCGACACATTGTTACACGACGTGCCTACTATTATACTATGGTTTACTACGGTTGAACGCGAAACGGGGCGTGATGAACTATTACCGCGGTAGATCTACAGAGTGCGACGCGAGGGCACTTGCTTTCACGTAGCGCTTTCGTCACGGGACCCGACGCACGTTTGCGTTACACCCTGTACGTGCCGTTATTATATCCACAGCGTTCCGTCCGCGAGCGTACAGTGTTGCCACACGCGCGGCCGCGGACGGCCAACGGACGAAAAGAGCGTTCTGCCGCGGCCCCGAGCACCGGGCGCAAGCGCGCGCACGCACGGGCGTGTGTCTCCGGTCGAACGCGGCGGCGGCGGATTCCGTTTGTTTTTGCGGTTCGTGTTTTGGAGTCATTAACTCGGTCGGCGCGCCCGCCGCTCGTGCGCGTGCGTCGGTCGCCGTGACTCGCGCACGCGCACGCGCGCGCCGACCGTGTACTTTACCGATCCTTCTCCGCCCGCGCGCGCGTGCGTGTGCCCGTCGCTTCGTGAGTGCGTACGGCCCAGTCGCTTCCGACGTTAGCGCGTTGCCTGCCGCCTCCACCGCCGGAACGAGTCGCTGTCATTTTACTATTATTGCTATTATTGCTATTATTGCTTGCCGTACGTTTTCCGTTTCGCGCATTTTTCCCGCCCCGACTTCATTTTTTTCCCCATCGACCCTGCAGCTCCTCTGTGTGCGTTCGGCAATGTCGTCCTGAGACCACTCGGTACACACGTCCACGGGGTCTCCTGTGCTTACGCGCGAACGGTCGACGACGAGCTTTGACCGCGGAACGAGGAGTCCGGGAATCGCAACCGCGTAGCGGAAGTTTTGCCAGTCGAAAAGTCGCCGACGATTGATCCGTCGTCCGCAGTCGTCACCGATCGGTAAGTAGTGTCACTGCACTCTCGCCGGCCGGTAGGAGCAGGGTGGGCGAGCGAGTGAGCGAGTTTAACCTGCGCGCGCGTCGGATCGCGAATTTCCTCGCCGCCTCCGCCGCCGCCACCGACTACACTCGCTCGGTGTTTCTCTCTCACCCCCCCCCCCCTCTCGCCGCCCGCCGGCGCCGCGCTCTAGCGTCCGTGTGCGTGCGTGTCTGTCCTTGTGTGCGTTAGTTGCGCGTCATCCGTGTGTGTGTGTGTGTGTGTGTGTGAGTCTTGTGTTCGTGTGTGTGTGTCCGCTGCGAAAAATTCCGCCGGCATCGCGTCCGTCGTGTCTGTCGCGTACGAGTCGTACGACTTTTCTCTTCGCCGCCGTTTGTCGCGTCGTTTCGTCCGTACGTCGTCGCCTTCCGCAGTCGTTGCATTTTTTCTTTTTCTATTTCATTTCCACTTCTCGTCGCCGAATCTCCTCGCCGGCCCCGACCGTCTCGCGTTACCGTGCGGTGATATTCGACAAAAAAATTTTTTCGTCGTTCCCGTTCGCGCCCGTCGTCCGCTGCGTCCTCCACCACGCGGGGTGTGTCCGACCGGCTTCATCGCTACAGCATACACGTAGGTAGGTGCACCTGTGCTACGGGTTTCGAGCGGTTCGCCGCGATTATATTTTTACCGCCATGACGAGTCGGCGAACGCGATCGTCGCCAACGGACGGGACGTGACCGACGATTATTAACCGTCGGGTGGGTGGGCGGTTGGCCTTTTACGCCCGGGTGTCAGCGGCGATCACTGTGCAGACGCCGAAATATAACTGATACCGAGGCTCAGGCGTCGCCTTGTGATCGGTCGTTCTTGTGTGCCGCACGGTGTTGGCGAGCGTATCGTCCTCCTGGTGGCGTCTGTCTTCTAGGTGTTTGTCGTTTTAACCGTCACCGTGTCTTTGCACGTTATCCAAACTCATTTACTTACTATACTTAAGTGCAATTTAATGGTCTACGGCCATTAAAATTATGCATACACATATTATGATGTAATTACTCATTTAACAGCTATTAGTTTGAAAAACAGGATCAACGGTCTTATGTTTTAGTTGTTTACTAATCTAGCTGATCTAGTGATTTCCGTTAAGATTTTTCAAACACATTGATGTAATGATGTCTGTACGCATATTTCATGTTATAATTTCTCTTCATAAATATTCATACAAGTACCCTCCCGTGAGAAAATTAATATTCTTCTTTTCGTTATAATCGGTTGTTAAACAATGCATTTTGTTGTTGCAATTACCTACATAATATGTAGACATATTCCATAATCAAATTTATGTTTATGTTAACATTCATGACATTTCAGCGTGTTTTAATTAATATGATGATAATAGTAAGACATGTGTTATAAATAGTTAAATATTTTTTTTGATTAAAGTATAATCAGTGACTAAATAATTTGTAAAAAAATAATAATCACGTTAACGTACATATTGATATTCATTTTAATTATAAACATTTCTGATTTAGAATGATGTATTGATTTTATTTTGATTATGAATGAATGATTATGATGGCTATTAAATAACCATAATTATCTATTTGGTCATTAATGAATATTTCTATAGATTGTAAGAGGTCAAACATTATAAACAACACCATAGTACAAGTGTAATGATAAATAATTAAAATAAATTACTACATGCGTATTACTAGTTTTTTTTTATAGGCACATTTACTTGAATTAGGTAGAATTTAGGTTTTATATTTCAAAATACTTTATGGAGTTTTTACTTAGTTTATTTTTATTTTGATATTATATTGTTATAAGACCATATTTACACATAAATTCCGTATAAATAAAATACCTATATAATATGCTTATGTTAAAAATTAGCCATTTTTTATTTTTAAATATTTTAAGCATTTAATCTACTCATTGTATTTGTTCATCTGTATCAACTTATATTACTATGGTGACTAGAAATGTAATTACTCAATCTATACCTACTAACTTCATTTTTCTTGAATTAAAATAGAAGACTTAACTATTTGAGCAAATTTAATCATAAAATTTAGGCATTTGATGTTAACTATTACCAAATAAAATCAATAATTTTCCTTTTTAATTATTTTTATTAGTTTGTCTTAAAATGTACCTACCTATTACATGAGTTTGCCTTTTAACATATCTTAATGAATTACTAATTGTCAATCATAGTCCTATTAATAATTTTTGAAATAAAAAGGTACCTATTTTATTTTATATTTTAAATATTTTTATTTTATTTAAAAATAAAACAACAAAAACAGATGAATTATTGATCAATTTTCTATAGTTATTTTTTTTATTAAGTAGGTATAATTAGATATTATTTGTAATAATAAATAAATAATAGTCGGACAATTATTTTTTTAGAAGTACTCTTATCTGTTGGATATTTAAATTTATCATAACAATGTTATATAAGTGACTTAAAAAGTTAAATACAAATTCCTTCTTATCTAATGTTGATTTTAAGTAATAAACTCACATAAATAAAACAACAAAATTTAAATATTCTAAAAAAAAAAAGACATTAATAATTGTAGATATACTATCATTATTTTAAACGTATTTATTTATTAGCTGCTATTATAGTTATATGTTTTGGTTATAATCATTTTTATCTCAATTTTAATTATAACATAAAAAAAGAATTGTGTTAGATTTGGTAATATGTCAATTTTTATTGTTTTTCTTTGTTTAAACTCATAAATCATGTATAATAAATAATTTTAATTTTGTTTTAAAAATTTAATTTATACATGAATATTATTTTTATTTAATTAAGTATTTTATGAGTTATTTTATTTACCTAGTAACAAGCGATTTCCTCTTTAAAACTCCAACCTACTTTATTTATATGGTATACTACAATAATAGGTATACATTTTATGATTACCTATAATTAAGGTCAAAGAGTAATAATGGTACAAGTGTTAGCTTGTCCTAATGATAATTTGTTCCAATGAACACCATTGTAGTATTATATTATAAAACATACACAATGGATGAATTTCTAATTTAAACTTTTTTTAAGAATAATAGTTAGGTAGAATAATTAAATTACGGTTCTAAGAAACTAATCAATATAATTTAGTTATTAGTGATTCATAGTACCTACTTCAGTTAGTTAACACATTATATTTTATATTATGCATGGTTAAAGATTATATTATTGGTACATATTATAATTCTACATTTATAAGACAATTAAGAAATAATTTAATTATGACTTTAGTCATACTGTTAAACCAGCTAACTCTATTTTCCTAATAATAGATAAGAAACAAAAAACCCTGTTTATAGGCATAACAGGTTTTTTTTTTTTTGTTGAATTGTTTATGCTAATGATATTAAATAAATATAGATTTCTACTACAAATAATATTGGATTTAACCGTTGTACAAATTAAAAATACCACAATCAATCACCAACTTCATCAAATAATTTGTTGCCACCAAACTCCATACAAAAATTTAAAAAAACTTTTATGTAAAGAAATATATGTTCTTTCCTTTATCGATTTATATTGATATATATTTATTTAAATGTAAACTAAAATGCATACCCAATGGCCCATGTTGCTGAGTGTCTTAATTAATTTTTGAACTTAGCTCTTTAATCTTTTTACATATATTTTAACCTATTTGTATATGGTTTCTTAATGTTTTTTAACTTTGTTAGAAATCTTTAAAAAATGTTTGTTTTATGTACATAAAATTTTAAATCTATTTTAAATTAATATAAATATAAGTGTAATGTTGACCAATATGAATGAATTCTCAATTTAAGATGATAGTACATAGTCACAAATCTTTTAATCAGTTAAAAAAATATATTCCGGTTCACATTTTTAGTACCACCTATTAATATAATACGTTTAGGAAAACTTTATTTTATATAATTGTTTACTTATTTATGTACATATATATATAGCATTTTGCATTGTATTTAAGGTTACAATAATCTAGAATTTTTAAACTTATTAAATAGTTGTAAAAGTGTTGGTCAGTTAACAATTAAAAACATATAAAATCATATTATTAAAACTGTTAGTTTATGTGAAACTAATTATTTAGTGATTGCTTATAACTTAAAGTCTAGTTTGAAATATATTGTATAAATATCCGTTTATATTTTTCTATCTTAGTTACTTAAAGGTGATTCATTAAAATATAATGTTAATTTAAGTATTTCCAACTAAAATTATATGAATTTCATTTAAAAATCTGTATGCTATAAAATCTACATTAATATTTTAAAACTATTAGCTATGTTTATATGATCAAAAGATGTAATTTTATACTTAAAAAATAACATTACTTACCTTTATATTTTAATAACCTTTGAAGAATTGTTGTACTGTAATTAAAACTTGGTGAATTAGAATACAAAATAATTAAAATAATATATATTATCATTGTTAAAAGTTTTCAAATTGGTAATGGTTAAACATTATTTGTTCATAGATGATAAATAAAACTACCTACATATTTTATAATAGCTATAAATTATCAGAGATAAACATAATAATTTATTGGTTTTGGAACATCTAGCTTTTGCATATCTATTACTTGTTATCTTACACAAATATTAACTCCATATTTCAAACTTCCATAAAGCAAATAAAAAATATTTTTTTTTTTTTATATTTACAACTCGTACTATTTTGTGGATTATTTTTTTTTTTTATGGAGATTTAATCAAATATTGGAAAAGAACATACTAAGCTTAGTTTTCCATTATTTCAACTTGCATATTCCAGATAGATAGAGTGTAACCTGAGGAATTATCCTACTCAGTTACATGTCAAATAATAGAATCAGTGTATTACCTTGGAAAATTCTGAAGTTACTTAAAAAATACAAATTTGTATTTAAATAAGTTAATGTTAGTTAATTGTTGTAACTCTAGTTTTTTTTGTTGTGATTTAGTATTTTCTATTAGTGCTTTCCTCATTATACATTTTAAGATATACAAAATATTCTAAAGATATATTAAAGTATTAACTTAAGTAGGTACATGTTCTAGTATAATAACTTCTAAGCCCCAGTATTAAATGCTTTCGAAAGTTGGTTACGTATGTTCTTATCTTATTCTTATTTTATACCTAATGGTTTTTAATTAAGACATGAAGTTACATTTTCTATAGAAAAAAGTTTCTGTTTCAATAAATTTAGGGATAGTAAAAGTTATATTTATGACAATTTGAGTACTGTCATAAATTTATATTTATTTTATTTTTTTCACAGTTAATTCAATAACATTTCAAATATGGCTGACATAGAAGCTGAACCACCACAAAGTAATGGCTATGCTAATGCCAATGATGAGGATGAAGATGAACGTGGAAAAATGAGACCAGCAGATATTGATGCTGTAAGTACTAAGTTACCAAAAAATCTTAGATAATATGCAACACTCAGACTGCTATTAATAATAATGTCTTAATTTGAATGTGTATACATATTTACTATTGGAATGATTTTTTTCTTATGTAGGATGTCAGAGAGATGGAACGGCGGAAAAGAGTAGAGATGATAATGAATTCTCGATTGTTTCGTGAAGAACTGGAAAGAATAATTGAAATACAAATTAAAGATGGTGTCTCTGTACCTGCTGGTTTTCTACAACAAATTTCAGAGATGATGGGAGGGCGTCAATCAGGAGGAGGAGGAAACTCTAAATGTTAGCATATTTTCCAAAAATGTTTTATCATATGGTGTTTTTTCATTGAGAAATAATACTATTACTTTTTATGTTTATTCTAAGTTAAAAAATGTTAACTTTATCTTGATTACAGCTTCAAATTGTGTGGTTCCAATTAATGATATTCGTGGTGTAGAAAGCATGGGATATGCTAAAGGTGAAAAAATTATCAGATGTAAATTAGCTGCCGTTTTCAGATTAATGGATTTATATGGCTGGACCCAAGGAATTTACAATCAAGTTTCTGTAATTATTACTTTGATTATTCTATTTAGTTAAATAATTAGATATTTTTACTGCCATCCATATAATTAGAAACAACTTAATTAAATATTTTTCTATTTATTTAAAAATGAGTATTTAAAACATCAAATAAATACTTAACTATTAATTTTACTCTTAATATGATGCATATTGAAGTTATTTTTTTAATGATATTTAATGTTTTATTTCCGTAAATTTAACTCATTATTTTAAACTATGAAGTTGAACACTGTGAAAATATAAATGTTCTTGTATATAATAATTAATAAGCTTTGTTTTAATTTTAGGCTCGACTAAACCATGAAGAAGAACATTTTTTAGTTAGCCCATATGGTTTATTATGTAATGAAGTGACTGCTTCTAGTTTAATTAAAGTTGACATGCAAGGAAGTATTATGGAAGCTGGAACTACTAATTATGGAGTGAACATAACAACATTTCAACTTCATGCTGCTATATATGCTGCAAGACCAGATTTAAAAGCAATTATCGATGTACAAGTGTATGTTAACTTATTAAAATGTTAAATTTTTGAAACTAATAACTTTTCATTAATTTACAGAGGACCTGTTTTGGCTGTATCATCTTTACGCTGTGGTTTATTGCACATAAGTAAAGAAAGTGCATTAATTGGTGAGGTCTCACATTATGCATACCCCGGGTCTACTGTAGATCCAGATGAAAAAGATAAAATTGCTAGAAGCTTGGGACCCATTAATAAGGTATTTAAATTTTTCATACCATGTTAATTTTTATTTTATTCTTACATATTTTGATTTTATATTTAAATGCTATTCTATAGGTTATATTTTTCACAAATCATGGCGCAGTTTGTTGTGGTGAATCAATTGAAGAAGCATTTTATAATGCTTATAATATTGTTACTGCTTGTGAAACACAAGTAAGTTGAATAAAGTGTTCATAAATTGTAATGTTATTAAATGATTTTATGGTAATTTTTCAGCTCAAAGTGTTACCTGTGGGATTAGACAACATTGTGACCATGACCGAAGAACAACGCAAATTCATTTATGATGCTGCTAGGTCTCCTCCCGAAGGTACATTACCACCACCATTACCAGCAGGAGGAAATGTTACAGATAAACGCTGGCGAGTTGGTGGGCTTCAGTTTGAAGCTCTGATGAGAATGCTGGACAATGCAGTATGTTAAGAAATTAATAATTTTATGACTTGTTAACTCTTGACCTATAATACTGACCTAACCTAAGTGCAATAATTTCTATTTTGGTTCATAAATGTAAAAAATCCTGGGTTTTCTCTATTTAAATAATTCTTGGAATAGTATATTTTATTATTGTAAAACCACCAAAATAGTTCATTTCAAAAAGATATTTAAAAAATTAACTGGTTTTGAGTGTCTATACATTTATATTTTTATTAAAGTATCAGTGATACTTAAGGTGTAAGAAAAAATATTTACTGCTTGGTGATAACAATCTAAAATGTTTGATGGCTTGCCTACTATGTTAAGGTGAGGTCTAAAAATTAAGTATTATGATATCCTAATTGTTAGTATGTTGTCTGTGTACCCCTACTATTTTTTTTTTTCAATTGAAACACTGATAGTTACACATTTATTATAGGTTTATTATATTGCTCAAATCATAATTAATTATTTTCACAGGGCTTCCGAACTGGTTATATATATCGACAACCATTAATCAAAGGTGAGCCCCCACGTCCTCGTAATGATGTAGAGGTACCACCAGCAGTTTCTTCCCTAGGATATTTATTAGAAGAAGAGGAATTATACAAAAATGGGTAAATACATTTTCGTTTTAAATTTATATATTATCTGTTAGAATAAATTATTAAATAATTACATTTTTTTTTTTTTTATAAGACAATGGAAAAAATACTATGATGGCCGCAAATCCACTGACAGAACCAAGTGGTTAAATTCACCAAATGTATATCAAAAAGTAGAAGTGCTTGAAACTGGAACAACAGATCCTAAAAAAATCACTAAGGTAGACAATAATAATTAATATTTATTTATTATGTATTCATTTAACCACAATTTTAACAAAAAAGTTTTAATTTAGTTTTGTTTTTATTAACCAGAAGTAATATATATAATTATTATTTATATTATTTTTATGTCTATTGTTTAACACTTCTAACAATTCTATATTGTTCATTAGACTAAGATAATATTTTTAATTAAAATTGATTTTATAATAATATTATTTGCACCATTACTTTGGGCTTTTATACTCTTAAGTCTCAATCGAACCTTAATAATTTTTAAGACTAACGCTTTGAACAACTTCTGTATTCATTTTTGCTTAACTAGAAATCTTTATACACTATTTGTAATTTAATTGTAGAAGTATATTTTATATAATTTAGACTATGTATAATCAAATTATTATTTATTTATACTATTAAATAAATGCAACATAAATTTTTATTTCAAGATTAACTGGTTCAAGTCTTTCAAAAGGGTGTATATGGTACTCTCAATTAATAATGATGCATAAAAATAACACATTATATTATCTTATTAACATTGTGTATATTAGAAATATATTATTTGGTGTTTTTAGTCAATTTGAGTTCTTTAACAAGTCAACTTACTCATATATTATAAGCATGACTGTGTTTGTGTGTGTGTGTGTAGGCTACCATTCTTAATTTATCTAACACTGGAAAATATATAGAGCTTAAAGAAAATGTTTTGGTGTTGTAAAATATACATGAAAATGGATATATATATATATATACTTATATATAAATTAAGATAATAGTTGAGTGTTACAATTTCAACTAAATACTTTTTATACTTTGTTTTTGTGTATATGAAATTTTCTGTGTGTAAATATGAATACAATAAGTATTCATCAAAACTTTTTTATGACTTGTTTGATATAATGGTGTCTTCTTATGTTAATTTAAAATCATGGCTTAAAATAAAAAAACTTTTATAATTCTCTTATTTTGTGTTGGTTTATAATACTTAAATTTTAAAAAGTAGTAATAATTTTTTAGTGGGTTTCTGAAGCTTCTCCAAATTCAAGTACGCCTTTTAAAATAGAAGGACCTCTACAATTTGTTCCAAAAAATACTAATCCAAAAGAGTTCAAAAAGCTACAGCAACAAGTAAGTATTGTTGATGTTAAATGAAACACAATCCATTATATCTTAAATGACCGATATTTATTAAGTAAACATTTTTTTAAATATTAAGATAAAAGAAAACCGAAGAGCTGATAAGATAACTTCGGGACCTCAATCTCAAATATTAGATGGTGTTTCATGGGAAGAAGCAAAAAAATTACAAGTATAAATTATAAACACACACACACACATATATATTATTTAAAAATATTTTCTTAAATGTTATTACTTTTATTATTCATTTTTAACTCAGGATGCTAACTTAAATACAAACAGTGATCAAGTTATATTGGTTGGGGCGGCATCAAAAGGAATTATACAGCGTAATTTCCAACACAATGCTACTGTATACAAGACTCCATACGCTAAAAATCCATTTGATGCTGTTACTGATGAAGAAATTGAATACTACAAAAATTCTGTTGAAAGGAGTACAGTAGGTTAGTCATAATCAAATAAATTATTATTATTAATCAATATTATTCCCACTAG
The DNA here is from genome assembly GCA_949715065.1 of Periphyllus acericola. Taxonomy (NCBI): domain Eukaryota; kingdom Metazoa; phylum Arthropoda; class Insecta; order Hemiptera; family Aphididae; genus Periphyllus; species Periphyllus acericola. The sequence goes on from OX454264.1 coordinate 67,212,063, forward strand.
TTAACATATTTTTTAAAACAAATTTTCTTTGCATTCTATTTCTTTTAGATAAGGATGAAGTAGATGTTAAAGAACATCTGGATAATGCAAACTTTTCACCAGCTAGACAAACTGAAGCATTTATTTTAAGTGAAACTGAGGATGAAAGTAGAGCAGGTTTGTAGTAATTTATTTGTTATTTTTTTCTTCAGTGAACTGATTTTAAATTGATTTTTTTTCACAGAAGCAAGAGTGTTGCAAGTAGAAAGAAAATCGGTGCTGAAACCTGACCAAGCTGAATTTGTCCTTAGTGAAGGTATATTGATCATATTAAATATCTTACACCTACTTATTGCTTTTTAAAATGTCAACTGTTGGTGGTTAAGTTATTATATTTGGAACCAAATTTATTTAAATGTATATGTTGACGTTATTTAACTAGAATAATTTATTTTTCGACGAGATTATTTTTTTACTAAGAAATGTTCAAACATATTAACTTAAGAACAACTGATTAATCAAATATCATTGTTTATTCATTATTTTTTTTGTCTATTCAATAATAATTTAGCACAAGACAAGTATGAGATAAGTAATAATTCAGAAACTACTACTGTTAAACCTATGTGGATAACATTACCATCTACGGCTAATGTAATAAATGTTCCAATTCGTAGAAAAAAAAAAGAACATGTTACAAGTAAATTTTATGACTCGACACATAATGTAACGCCCTATTGAATACCTGTTTGGTTTTCTCCAGAATCTCCTTCCATAATCAATATTTTTGATTTATTTCAGAATTATGAACAATTGTAAATTTTTTCTAAATTTAAAGTGTGATTTTCTTTTTAAAAACTTAACATGCATTTTTGATTAGTACTTTGATTTTAATTTGTAAATTTATTGTAACATTTTAAAAAAACTTGTTGTCACTAAGCATTGAGCATTTTATAGTTATCAAATTTATAATTATTTGAAAATTAAATTTTCTATTCAATTGATTATGTGTTCATTAATGTACTAATTATAGTATTTTACTGTATCATTTAACTAAACATTTTTTCAAAAGCAATATTTAATGTATCAATAATAATTAATGAATGCTTCATACATATTGTATTAATTAACATTTAATAAATCATATTATTTACTATCATTAAATACAGGTTTTGAGTATAGATTTATTTTCACAGTTCATGTTAATTAATAATTCAGTTAAAATACTTATATGTAACCTCTCAGATGTTTTACGTTCTCTTAAGTAACACAGGACCATTATAGCCAATCATAATCCAGTTCGTCCTTAAGATATTCCACTTTATTAATCAACTCTCTTGTTCAATATGTGTTTTTTGGTGTTTAACTGTTCCCGTTAATAACCCTAATAATTACTGAACATTGCTTCTAAATTGTGAATATGATTATTGAATCACTATTATTATGTTATTTTAATTCTTATTGTATCAAAAACAAGGAAATAATTGTGATTCATTTAAGATAAAGTGATCTGTAAGTGATGTAAATATGAAACAAAAGAAAATTGCTTTTGCATGTTGAATGTTAATGGTTGATCGGTATTCTACCAATACCACTAAAATAAGAACATTTTGATCTGCTCAATTTTGCAGTATTATTGAATAAACCAATTTGTAAAGTGCAGAGTTTAACTGTTTGAAAATAAGTACCTTTGTTTTACGTAATAGTATGATTTTTTTATCTTGTTATTAAATTTTTAGGAGAAAATACGTACAATGGAGACCAATCAGATGCACATCAAAGCACATTTTCAAGTAGTAAAGAGGTAATTATTATAGTATTGGTACTGTAGTTAGATGCTTATAATTTATTATTGAAAATTGTATGCTGAAAGTTATAACTTAGCATAATATTGAACTTCTTATTAAACGATAAAATAATATTTTAGGGATCTCCAACTAAAGAAGTCTCCACTGAAGATTCTTCACACAAAGATAAGAAGAAGAAGAAGAAGGGAATTAGGACACCGTCTTTCCTTAAAAAGAAGAAGGAAAAAAAGAAGGTTATTCCAGCTTAATCTGATACCTTATAGGCATGTGGTGTTTTTAATACAGTAATATTTCCTATAGTAGTTTTGATTTTACTTGATCATTTCCACAGTTTGTTTATCTTATTAAATAGTTTACTGTGCAATTACATTCAATTAAAAAATAAAAATATTGTTCAGTGATTTATAAATAATAAATTCATAAAGTAACGCTTTCACTGTATTGGTATAATATACAATAAATTATTCATTTAACCTATTCCTTCAAATTTGGATTATTTTTTATGCTTACATTAATTGTTAACAGTAAAATGTTTATGACACAATCTCAACTAATATGGATTTAAAAATTAACCTTTGTTAGATTATAAGACTTTGTGTTTAAAATTTTTGTTAAATATTTTATTCAATTTTTAATTTACAGAATACATAATCAATTTCAATGCAGACAAACGCTTTGGCGAACACAGCTTTGGTCAACCAGCACTAAGTAGTCTGTAGCTCATATTTAGTCATTCTATCATCTTTTTAAAATCATTTTGGACTCGTCAGACTAAAAAAAAAAACCATTACAATTTTGACACAATCATGTCGATTAATTTTTGTTAAGTTAATAGATATTTATTTAATCAAGTACATAATACTTACACAATTAGTGACTAGTAATTAAGTTATCCTATTTATTTTTAATTTCATATGTAGATGGCTGGCCCTACTCAACAATTTAAACTATTATTATAATTTTTTTCTTTTGAAATTATTATTGTTACCACATTTGAAACAATTATTTATTTATTAATTTTTACACTTAATTCAACAATCTATAAAAATTATGTTGATAATCTGTTGGTAATATGAAAATGTCAAAAAAATTAAAAAACTAGTTGACATCTAATTCATGTTTTCAGTTTTTTTTTTATTATTGACAGGTACATTAACTTAAGTTAATTAACTCCAGTAACTTAAAATTATATTTTATTAAATTTTCATACAAAAATATTATGTTTCTTTAAACAAGTCAATTTTATTTAACTATCTACGTTTTTGTTCTGCGAACGCTTTAATTCTTCAACTATATTTAACGTCCAATTTATGAATGACTGTACGGGAACAGATTACTAATATTCTTTTCGATAATTCGTTAAATTGTTTTTCAATTTTAACCAGTTAGTTTTTTTAAATTAAAATTACGATTCTAATTAACAGATGTTAAAGTTTACTATTATTTTTCAAGGTTGTATTTGATTTAATTAAGTCCATACATTTGAATAATATATTATTTAGGTATATTCTATGCATTTTATTAAAAGCAAATTATCTTAATTGCATTGCGTTGCGTAATGTTCTTTTTGTACAGTTAAATGGCAAAAATAATTTCTAATGATTCTCAAAGAAATTTGTATACAATAAAAAAAAATTAGATCAATATAATTTATTATTATTGTTTCAAATATTTATCGATTTCTTTTGCTTTTTAAATTGTAAAATGTATAGTTTTTTTTTTCAACTTTAAATTGTTTCAAAAAAGTTAACTAAGCATTTAAATTTATTTTTATAATGTATACTAAGCTGCTAACAAGGCAACTAAACACTCGTATTTATTATAAACGATTATATATTTGTGATAAAAATAATATAATGAAAACTGTAAAAACTACCAGACACGTGGTAATGAAATTTTACATTGTGCATATTACTATGGAAGATGCTGGTGCATGTAAGTTAGAGAGACAATATGCACTTTATTTTTAGTTATTATTAATTTATCTGTTTGCCATTCACCCATGTTTTGTTTTTATCTAAATCATACTGTAAAAGGTGAATACATATGCAGACGGTCTATTTATTTTATTGTAATAAAACATCACATAGATTATAATTTGATGACAATTGGCATTGGATGCCTTTTTTTTTTTTGTATGTTTGTAGTCATATGTATTTGCTATTATTTTAAATAACAGCCAAATTGTAAAAACTGCCCTAATTAACAAATTATAATCGTGAAGAATTAATTATACTTTTTTATACCTATTTATTTGTTTATAATGATTTTTAAGTACTATTTTTATTTACAAAATATATTATAATCGCAGTAGTTTGTATGTAAAATTGTATTAATTATAGTTGTAACAACAAATTTTAGTTTACAAATTCTATTTCATTATCTGTATTTTAAAATTGAATCGTAACATTTATTTCCTTTTCTCTTTTTAATCATTTTTGCACAAAAATTTAAAACCAGATCATTTGTCTGTAACAATATTGTTTTGCAAAGCTTAGATAATTTTGTGATTGTATTGTTTATAATATATACATATTATATCTATATAAAGAGTGTATTACGATTGTTTTTAAACATTTGGTGCGAAACCAATTGTGAAATAAGCTTAAACCTTCTATGTTGTGAAAATTTATAGGTATATAAAATTTTATATGTATTATGCCTGCCACGAATGTGTGATGTGTATCTATCGCAATAACACCATTACCTCTAGCCAAGTTTGTTTTGTATTTTTAATTTTATTTTCTTTGCGTAATGATAACGCAAAAAAAACCATTCTTAAATCCCCCATTACATTTAATTTGTAATTGTCGCTTTATTATCAATATTTATAACAATTGTAACACAAATTCATCATATTAATATTAAGCTTTAAAAAAAAATATATATATTTAATTTAAAATTTTATATTATTATTATATACATTTTATTTATTTTGTTTTCGTGTTCCTTTTTGGTTTTTATTTTGATTTCAAATTTTTAAAATATTTTCGAACCCTAAGCTGTATCATCAATATATTGCTTTGTATCAGTAACAATATTGTTGTTTTGTTAATAACCCTAGACTACTTGTGGGCAATACCATCAATTATTATCCTATCCTTTGCAATAGGTTGTAGAACCGTGGTTTACGTAAGTGTCCGCCAGATCGACAAAGTTATGTTTTCTCGCTTTAAGCTTTTATTTATAAAATATATTTTCCAGGAATTATCAGTGACAAAAAGTTAAATGTTACGACTTACAAACTGTTGAAGTACCACACGGACACAAGACTATGGAATGTTTGACGAAATGGCTAATATTCTTTTGATTAATATAATTTGAAAATGTTCAGTTTTCTTTGAATCGGCTCCAGTTGTAATTAAATATTGCATAAATCACAAAACCTCGCATGAAATCATTAAGTCAAACGGTCTCTTGGTGTACATGTCATATTCATATACATGAGTTTTTGTTATTGTTTAATCAGTCATACAGCCTAGTTATATAACCTTAAAAACAAAAGGGCTCGTTGAGGCCAAGCATAAATTATCTGTGTGGCTAGGTAATTGTTTCATAATTATGGTATTGTAAATAATTGACTATCTACCATATGTGGAATGAAATAATATGATAAACATCAATTGGACGTTAAAGAAATACGTTCATTGCCTAATCAAATGACTTTTAATTAAGATAAAAAATTATTTCTTTGTATAAATGTCTCAACTATAACCGGGAGGGCCACGGAGACGTACCTCAAACACTTTCGTCCGTTGAACATAATTGATAAGAAAAAAAATGATTGTTATTTCAATACAATTATCAGCAATAACTGATACGCTTTGAGCCAAGATGGGACGGGGGTCGGACGTTTTGCACTAAGGCCGGATATTGTGCACAACGGCCGTCCATGTCGGTTAAAGTGTCGTCATGTACGACCGGTCATTCTGTTACAATGTCCGGTCAACGTGTATTGCCCGATGTGCCTACTCGCGGGCAATGTATATTCCACACATTACTCGAACAATATTTCAACATAAATGTTATTTCAGATCAACCTGTACCAGTCTTGTAAAAGATACTTTTTAAAAGTATTCAATTGCAGACACTTGATTTAAAAGTATTTAAAATACGTATTTGAATACTTGATAAAAAAAAGTATTCATAGGTACTTTCAAAAACTTAATAAAATTTCATTATTTTGTTTACCTTAAAATGGTATAAAAAAAATTTTAACTATAAAATGTATTCATATATTACATAAATTATGCAGAGGACAAAGACCATCTAGATATTAACTATAGATATATGATACATAGTACAGTTGTATACTATGCATAGTTTATTTATCTTGATGCAAAGATCATAGGTAACGCTACAAATACTTAAAACTAATATAACACATCCTGAAAATGGTTTATGAATTCTATTAATATAAATTTACCAACTAAAAAAAGTATTTGAAAATGGCATTTGATTTTAAATACAGACACTCTGGTAAAGTATTTAGAATACCTACTAAGTCTAAGTATTTTTTCCAAAATTAAATAAAATACGCATTTGAGCACTTAAAAAGTATTTGAATACTTTTATTAAAATACTTTCACTCAAGACTGACCTGTACCTATATGGCCATATGATATGTTGCTGGCCCCTACTCGTATACTAACGTTAGTAAAATTTATATGCAGTATGGAGGGATAATCATGGCTTAGAGATAAAAAATTGATCGTACAAAAATGGTTTCCTGAAAACTGAAAACGATAGCTCGTTACATGAAAATACTCTTACGATGATTTACACGTTGTATAAAGATGACATTTCAAGTATCGACCAACTTATGCTTCTCCGCTGAGACATGTCTCGTGACGTGTTAAAAGGTTAATTGTTTCATCGTTTGCGGATATTTTAAGCATTTCTAAAAGTAAACCACCCTCGGTCATTCACCAAACAAAGCTAAGGAAACGTGTTTAGTAATTATTGACATTTTACAGGACCGGACGGCGGACACCGGGACACAACACGCACTGCTGAAAGATTCTTTCCCGTGTTGGGAAGAATAAAAATTACATGACAAGCACTGTGACCCGAAAACGGTTGAATATGATTTGGTAGCAAGTTGTTGACTGTCACAAAACATAAACGTAGAACCTTTGGACTTGTGCGAAACGGAAATACATTTGTCAAGAAGTGCTCAACAAGAAAAAAATACTTTTGCGTTGTAGTAAATATGATAAAATAAAATGCATGACATAATATAAAACCTAAAACCTAGTTCTTAGTAGGTACTTGCAAAAGCGAACAAAGAGAATAGAAATAATGTACACGTCGAAAGTTAAAATATAATTTTTAATAATTTTAATAATTGTTTTGACGTCCAATCTGTTATTGTGTGCGCATACGGAAGAGTACCGAAGCCCGTATGCGTATTGATCACACTAATTGCTGATAAGATTATTATTTATCATAGCAATAATTTTTAATTTATTTCATGTTGCGTCGTTGCGATAGTGCATTTTAACACGTATTTCATTTAACTATGTGTACGATATCTTCTTTATAGAGGAATTATCATCGACTTTAATAATGGCATACCCAGTCTTGTAAACGATACTTTTTAAATGCATTCGAATACAGGTACAGATATTTGATTTCAAAAGTATTTAAAATACCTACGTATTTGAATACTTGATAAAAAAGAGTATTCGAGTACGAATACAGATATTTCAAAAAAGTATTCATAGATTCTTTCAAATACTTAAAAAAATGTCATTCATTTTCTTACCTTAAAATCATAAAAAAAAATTTAAACGCATTTTAAAAATGTATTCATGTATCACATCAATTATGTACAGGAGGTGACAAAGAACCGTCGAGATATATAACTATATATACTCGTATATGATATTTATTTATTTATTTTTTGTATACGGGCTGAGCCCTTTTGACAGTTAAAAAAAACAATAAGAATAACAGGTTTACTTTAGAATTAATTATCAGCATAAAAAAAAAATAACTAAGAATTAATAAGAAATAATTATATACATAATAAGATAATGGAATAAAAAGTATTACAACAATCGACGGTTTCGATGCAGATATGACAATACTGATTTTGGTGTAAATGGTTAAGTAAAAAAGGTGGGGTCCGTATTGGTAATATACATCATACGACGTAAAGGCTCGTATGATATATAGTATAGTTTATTTATCTTGATGCAAAGATCATAGCTGGTAACACTTAAAACTACTCGTAATATTACACATCCTGAAAATGGTTGATGCATTCTATTAATATAAATTTGCCAATTAATTTATTATTTTAATGTGATAGGATTAAAAAAAGTAATTGAAAATAATGTTTGAATTAAAATACAGATACTTTGGTAAAGTGTTTAAAATACTAAGTGTAAGTATTTTTCTCCAGAAGTATTTAAAATACGTATTTGAATACTCCAAATATAATTTGAAAAATTAGGGAAATTCGAGAATTTTTCACATTCCACAAACGAAAAAAAGTTTTATCACAGAAATAAGAATATAAAGAAAAGAGGAGTGGCTTTTATTTCGTAAAATATATATGTACTTTTAAACTATATAAATTTAAAATGACATCAATATAATTTATAAATAAAAAGGCAGTCAACACATTTTTTAATAAAATTATAATTAATGCATCCGAAGAATATGTTGAAAATCCACCACTGTCACATGCACTGTATTTTACTTTTACCCCTAGATAAAATATAATATAAGTCAGCGCTTACGGCTTCTACACATAGGTACCCATCCATCTACATTTTTCGTACGATTTGATAATTTATAACTCTGATAATACTATATTCGATACCTACTTGTACCTATTCCCCCGAAATGTCGATTTTACCTATGCAACAGTATTGGTTTTAAATTTTTAATACACCCACATAGTGCATGATACAGTGTGTCCAGGCTGTTCGAAGTGGTCGTTCGTAATATTTTATTCGGTTTTTTCGAAACCACCACGACCCGTGCTCAATTAAACGAACATAACTTCTATATACTTTTATAGCAGTTACTTTTTAATGTTATAATTTAAAAAAAAAAAAACAACTACAATTCAAAACATGTAGTTACTACCATTTATTACATACTACTAGTGATTGGTTACAACCACTACCTATAAGTCGATATTAAACTAAAAAAAACCTATGCGTTTATCATTTGTTATTCATTAGTACAATAGATTAAATGTATAGTTTTTTTTTATTTGGTGGGCATTTTACATTGCCATACGAACGTCCGGCCACCGTACAGTATTTATTTATTTTTTAATACAAATATCATTTTATTGAAATAATTGACATAATTAGTTACATATTTGATTACCTATATCCTGTAAGCTATACAGCTTGTGTTTGAGATAGGGAGTTTTGAATATTGCTAAATATAAATTCTTGAAAACACGGAATAAATAAATATAAGTGATTGTTAAAAAAATAATTAAAATAAATGTTACAAAATCGAAAAAGAGAGAAAAAAGGAGAAAAAAAACAGTGTACACGATTCTCGGGCAAAGCGCTTTATTATTTTCACTTTTATTGTTGAAAATCTGGCATGTTGTAATGCCCGAGCAAAGTGTACTACGCCCGCCGACTGTATAGGTGGTCACACTTTGTTCGTAATATTAAACCGACGTGTTATTTTTCGAAAGATTGATTGTCATATCATTATTTATTTTCTCACAAACCAACACCGTAATTTTGAACCGAAGAATTTATTTATTCATTTTTTTTTTTTTATATTCCACTCGAAAAGTATAGGTGGGTTTGTTTTTGTGCGTCAGTGTATACCCACACAGTTTTGACCAGAAATATTGCACGACCGTGGAAGGTTTTTGATAGGAAACGGTGTTGTATTCGGTCGGTAGTTGGGTACATTTTTTTAATTCCTCAACCGTTCAATACCGAGAAAAACGGAGAAAAAATTGCAAAAATCTTTTAACCCACATCTAGATTCGAACCCTGACCATACTGAGTATATAATATTGTTATATCAAAATTGTACAGACATTTCGTAATGTTTCAAAGATTTAACAACATATTTGTGCTGTTTATTTTGGCAATTTTCAAATTCAAAGTCAAAGCCTTCATGGCTTTATCTCATTAAGAAATTCGTTTCTACTACTATGTCGACCATATTTAGAAATACAAACTGATCCATCCGATATCTCTTTCACTCGGAATCGTGTTTTTCGGCGGTACATTGGTCACAAGTTTAAAATAAGGACCATTACAGAAATATCATTCACCCGCACCTCACCCCGCCGTGGAGTCGAACCCGACCTAGGAGTTTCCTCAGGTTTTTTTTTTTGTGTATCATACTTGACCGACCGTTTATGATAAACTCGACATTGAAGATTGAACAGTCGATCATGACGTCAACCCTGAATATGATACGTGAATGGCCCACGTACAACCGAATATGACAGTGACGTATACGTCTGTTCTATATACTTCCATCTATAAATTGGTATCGAATTACTGCAGCTAACTGTTTGCAGGACGATCGTTAAGATATACATTTTACGTGCATAAAGTTGAAATAATGAGCAAATATATTATGCGTTTGAGATTGAAAATATTATGTAAAATAAAATGTTCTTAGGCATGTGACGTGGTTCGCGGACGTTACCAACAAATAAGCAGTGACAGGAAGTACATATTATGTTTGTAATATAGCTCGTATAATACCTACAATGACGCCGCCAATTATTTTTTCAACTCAACAGTTCGCAATTGGATGCAAATCATTTATGGTTATTGTAATACAATTGCCATCAAGTGCCTCATAATATTATACTGGTTTTTCGAATCAAACAACATATTATTATATGCACATTTTTTTTTTTAAAAAGAGACTTACAGCAATAAGATCTCCATATTTCGCCCGACCGTTAAGTTTCATGATTTAGGAGTATCACCCTTATACATATATTTATGATTATGAGGTTAGCATAACAGCTGCTCGATTAGAATCTATAATTCTTATTATAAATCTCCAATAAATTAACTTTATTTTAATAATTATGAAAATTAGAGTACATAAATTAAATTTAAGAGCAAAATTAATGAAAATACAATACCATACTACGTACATAAATTTTATAAATTTTCCTAGTTCTAAATAGGTATGTACTTATAAAACGATACTTACAAAACTTAAATGTTATTCAGATATTTGGTTCAACTTCCTATCTTTAAAAATTGAAACTGATGCACCCGACCTCTTTAACTCAAAATTTTTTTTTTCGAGAGCAAGGGTACATCGGTTTCAAGTTTAAATGAAAAATATAGCAATCAACCCATCACTTTATCTCGTCCAACCGTGGAGTCTCACCCGACTTAAGGATTTTGTCCTTTTTATAATGTAAAGTCAAGTTTTATTGTTTTTCTTTGGAAAATCTATCAGTTATATATTTAAATTTTTGATGTTATATTCATAGTCAATATTTAAATACTCGTACATAAGACCATAAGAGCCAACTCTGTTAATCTTTCTTCTCCCATTCTTGTCCTTCACCAAGTTTTGAATAACCAAAAAATTGAAAACTTCTCTCTGATTGGAGGGGGAGTACTCCTTCCCCCTACCCACTTGTAGATCCGCGCCTGAAAACTATCTGTCTTCCGGTCGGTCTCGGAAGCGTGTACAACGAGCTGTCAGAGACCACATCGGACGTCAACAGCCTTGACAGCTCGCGAACGAGGTAAAGAGCGAGAGAGAAACCCGTGCGGGTGAGGGGGAGAGGGGAAGGAGAAACGGACAGGGTCATCAATAGACAATCGAATCGGACCAGCGCGCGTCGTGTTCGTTCCACCGTGACGGGAGGCAAAGACTTTGGGGAGGGGCATAATGAAGTCGAATACCAAAATGTCCATTGAAAAAAAAGTTCATATCACTTATCATTATGAATGTCTGCATTAGTGCAGGTACACATTGTTACCGTATTTTGTTTTCTTCCTTCGTCAACATGAATCTGTAAGACTACGCTAATCAAGTCGAAACATCAAGGTGAAATATTTCTAAATAAAGTAAAAATGTTCAAAATTGCACACCGTACTCGGAAGTCCGAGGGGGACAAAATCCCCGTCTCGCTACCCCTCCCCTCGACGGGCGTCCACGGGCAGAGTGAAATAAATGTGACTAGGTGATCGAACGCTCGCGCGATACCTATATACTTATACCGCGTACGGCCGTCGACGAGGGGCGAGTGTGGGGAATGGGGGACCGGTCGGACGAGCCGTGAACAAATTATGTTCTAACGTGATAAATACTATAGTGATTTATGCAGGTAGGTACCGACGTGAACATTTATTTTTTCTCCATACTACCATCACCGAATCCCATGGTCACGTCAATATCGTACGAGACTTACGAACGTTTTCCAATGTTGTGAATTTTTCGCACACGCACGCCGTGCCTACCCAAATAAAAACGTCTCGTTTTCGACATTTTCCGCGTTCAACACTCGTACTTTTTCCGATACGTTTTTTTTTTTTCGGCGACAACGTCGCGGGCGCGTTCTCGATTGGTCGCAATTATTATTCGCTGTGTCCTACGTAAACGCGACGAACGCGAAATTCGCGTCGCGGCGACTGAAATAATAATCAAATATATCGAAATAGATGGAAATGTCCAACGTACGCGATAAACGCGGGCGACGCGAGCGAATTGATTCGTTCGCATTCGTCGCACGGCTTGAAAATCAAATCGTTTTGTTTTTGGTCGCGCGTTTAAGCGAATAGACGTCAAAATAACGTTCTCTTTATTTTTCATTTATATATTCATATATTATGTTTCATTATATTATTCATTTTATTCATTTATACGATACGAGTAGATAAACAGGTAATATAAATTATTAAATTATAATATATAATAGTTAAACCATAATATTATGATATATTTATATATAAAACAAGTCTATCCTTATAAATAATTGAATTTAAATCTGATCTTTTTTTTTAAATATTTTTTATATAGCAATTATTTTACTTCAGCACTATCCAATATTAACAATTTTTTTTGTAAACTAAAAAACATTTTTATTTGACTTTGTTTTTAAAAGAGTAGAACATTAAAAAACAACGTGTAAAATATACCGCACAACCTTTGCGCAACTCACATTCGACATACACTACATGTAAAAAAAATAAAAAATGATCTGAATATGGTCAGCCGCATATTCGCGTTCGATTTTTGTTGAAAAGTCAACATTTTTATAAACAGTAATTTTAGAAAAAAATAACCAAACGACTGCCTGCGATTGAGGACGAATACAATGTAGCTGTGTATTGGAATAAACATAACATATTATATGTTCCTGTAAATTCGCGTTCATCGGGTTTACATTGGACACTAAAACAAGTCTATCCTTATAAATAATTGAATTTAAATCTGATCTTTTTTTAAATACTTTTTATATAGTAAATATTTTACTTCAGCACTATCCAATATTAACAATTTTTTTTGTAAACTTTAATGACGGAATGCAGATAGCGCGGATGATAATATTCACCAAATACCAATCGATCATTGTATATTACATTTGAAGCTGTTATTTTGTTTTTTTTATATTTTGTATACAATACATATTTAATTGCAGAACTTTCAGTAAGAAACAATTTTTGTTCAAAAGTCAACATTTTTATAAACATTAATTAATAAACATTAATTAAGAACAGTAATTTTAGAAAAAAATAACCAAACGACTGCCTGCGATTGAGGACGAATACAAAGTAGCGTTTACATTGGACACAGCGTGAAGCCGCCGCCGCCGCTGTTATCAATACGCTGTAACGATCGTTATCGGTGCGCTCCGACGACACGGCGATGAGATAATGGTAACAACAACAACAACAACAACAACAACAACAACAACAACAATAACGTAATCTCGGTAACACAAAGCTCGTCGGTGCGCGTGCGCCGCCAACGCCGATAAGAGGGACTCGTTCCGAAACTCGCGTCTGTTCCCGATTCGTCCCCGTCACCGTTCCCCGTCCGCGTTTAGGCAGACGATCGACGAGCACAATCAATTAAAACGCTCGCCCGCGCGTACACGCACCGCGTTGCCCGCCAATCGTCGTCGTGCGCCGTCACGTCCGCCGCACGATCGCCGTCTGCCCGTCCTCGGTTTCCTGCGCCCCACGGTCCCTGCCCGCAGTCCATGTCCATGTCGCCGCGACAGAAACTCCACCACCGCCGGACCGCCGCGGTCGCCTGAAGTGAACCGCGCTACGAGTGGGTCGCCTCCGGAGCGGGTGAGCGTGTTTCTCGTTTACGGTTTCGTAACCCGCAGGGACGCGCATGAGTACGCCGACATGGCCGACTGCGCTGACGGAAACCCGGACACCTCCGCCGCCGCCGTTGACAAGCGACGTGAAACGCTGTCCGATTGGATACGGTGCGTGTGCGTGGTCACTTTCGACTTGGAATTCGGCCAGGCCATGGAGGTAAGTTGCGTTTTCCCATCTGCCGTCGTCATGTTGTTACATCGCTGACCGTTACAGTTGGTCTACCCGAACAACGTCAAGCTGTCCGAAGAGGACAAGACGAACCTGTGCTACCTCGCATTCCCCGACTCCAACTCCGGCTGCATGGGCGACACGCAGTACCACGTCAAGATAAAGTGTTCGCAAACGTCGATTCTCAGTCAGCGCCATATCAACTACAACGCTAAATGCCCGGTGTTCTTACAAGCCGACCACCGTTGTTTGTACGGCTTTGTGTTCTTTCGCCAAATCAAAGATCTGTCTCTTCCGCGGGGTTACTTTCAAAAAGTATGTTTAATAGTTTTCTTCTATGCGATTCACCGACGACTCTTTAAATAATAAAATATGAGTATTATAGTTCTAACACTGGCATAAGTATTTAGTGTTGATGTGTAGTACAATTGGCAATTTAAATATTACCCGTGTAGGAATGGCTTTTCGCAGGCAAACCAAATATTAGTCTACCAATTATGAATATCTTTAGTAATGTTTTCTGTATTCTATTTCCATTTTAAAACATGTTTTCCTCTAAAATATATTATTTAATATTATTATGTTTGAAATCCATTAACAATTTATGTTATCAATAATTATATAATTGGACTAGATTATACATACTAATAATTAGGTACTTATCGTGGTAGCTAATGACTATCATTAAAAATAGGAAAATCTTAAATGATATTCACAAATTAATATATACATAGATTAAAATAATAATTTCTGACTTCCATTATAAATACACAATATAAAGAAAAGCATTTCCAAAAAATATGCTTGTTTTCAGCGATTGTAAAATGTACATTTTTGGTCAAAATAAAATTATAAGATAGGGATCTATCGTAACTTTGGTTTCTAAATATTTTACAAAACCATCCTTATACACTTGAAATATATATTGTACACTTGTATTTTGCTATTGATTATTGAAATAAACTTGATAAAAAAATAACTTAACCAAGGTTAAACCATTTGCTCTCAGTTTTGGCTATATTGGTTCAACAATGATTATCTTCAGTTTTTTATACAATCATGCTACTCGTATTAGACGTGTAGAACAAAGTTCTTAGTATTAATTTTTTTTTATATATATTACATAAGATGTATACATAATACTGTTAAAAATTATTATTTTTCTGATAGTTCTTCTAAAATTGTTATCTTTTTGTATAAAAACAGTAGTCTTATAATTATAAGAAGTTAAATACTATGTTGCAGCTGTATAACTCAGAAGTGGATAACAGTATATTATTTAATGCTGTGTAATTTTGTTTTTCGACTAATTCGATAATATCTGAATCTATTAATTTTGGATTAATGTTTTGCCTAGAAAACAACTGAAACAGCAATATTATTTTTTCATCAATTTCTCATTAAATATATATAGTTATTATATTCTGTAGGAAATCTGCTGAATCGGTAATATTTACTTATGAGTTATGACTTTAGAAATATCAATTAGATTTATGTCTCCTATTTCTGTAGATTATTGAAAAATATTTATTATTTCAAAACAGATATTATCTTATCAATTAAAAAAAATATATTTTACTAAGAAATGTAATGATTGCTTGTCAAAAATGCACTCGTATTTTTAAAATATAAACATAAAAATAATTTCTATGTAAGTTTGTCTAATTAAAATAGTTAATTAATTAATTTAATGATAACTTTGAAAGTAAAGATCAATACATTTTATTCCTCGACTAAAATTGTTGTATATGCATATGTTTTGTCGACATTTTTAATCTCAGTTTCTATTAATTTAAATCATATATTTTATGAAAAAAAAATTTCAATATAACCAAAACACTGCTTTTATTGAAAACTAAAATGTTAGGTACGGGTGAATCTTGGTAAAATTTAAAAACAATTTTTGTATTTATAAAAATGATTCACATAATTATTAATTATCTATACATGGAGAGTTATATTTTAAAACATTTCTACTAGTGACGTTATTAGTTTTTAATATTATTTACTTTTTGTCTACGATGTAATGCAATCAAAATCACTAACAGTTTTCTTTTATCACGGATCTGTTTTATTTTCTATTTGTGTATCTTAAAATTATTTTAACAGGTTATACTTATATTTTTTACCAATAACGTATGTATTGTACCCATTTTGTATGACTGTACTATTTGTCCTGTAAATGGAGAAAAAAATAACTTAAATATTTTAGTATTTAATTACATTCAATTAATACTATTATTTTTATGTTGTTTAGAGTGTTATTATACTATCTCAGTTGCCATTCATAAGTTTGTTTTCTGAAGTTTGTGGGACAATAGCGCCTGAGTATTTCAAACATGGAATCACTGGAATTGAAGTTGCATGGCATGATATTCAGCAGTGGCCAGATTTATATGCAGGAGAAACAGTTAGTTTGCCATTACTGGGAATTGTTCTTCAAGTATGTACTCCAGTTCATGTTGTTACTAACTCATGATATAGTTTTAATATCAGCATCATGTTTTTATAGGCACAATTGGTATGTGATAATAACAAAATATGCAGCTCATCAAACTCAATGGTACCTGATTATCAGTTACCAGTTGTTGTATCGTCATTATATGAACTAAATACATTTGGGTGTTTTTCGTCGATTGTATCTCAAATGCATCTTCTTTGGGAATTAGTTTTAACGACAGAGCCTATTGTTGTAATGGCATCATCACCAACCTACTGTTCACAGGTGGTCCAGGCATTAGTGAGGTAAAATTGGTTTTTTTTATTTTATTCATTTTTTTTATTTGTTATCATGTTATCATATGTTTTTATTAAATTAGTTTGATAGTACCTTTGGCATATTATGGAGATTATCGGCCATATTTTACAATACATGATAATGAGTTCAAGGAGTATATGAGCAAGACTCTTAATCCGCCACCTATAATTCTTGGTGTAACGAATCCATATTTTTCAAAAACATTACAGCATTGGCCTCATATTGTTAGAGTTACTGACACTCTTAAAAAAGGTAAATATATATATTTTTATTAAAAAATAATTGTTTTTTTATTTGAAAATTTCAAATGTGTATTGTTTATTATTTTTTTTATTATTATTTTTCCCTATTAGTTGTTTTTTTCGGGGCGTTCTATTTTAAAATATAAATAATTTTTTATTTTTATTAAAGTAAAAAATTAACTAAATTGGTTGTATGTATTATTTTTTTACATAGACACCCCGAATAAAAGTAAACTAAGGAAAGGATCAAATCTAAAAATTTTAGATGCTAAACCTGGAGTTTATACTGAGTATAAACCTTATTTGCATAAAGACAAATCTATTGTAAAGAAACTACTCAGGGGAATGCAAAATAAACGGCCAGAAGAGGTGCAATCGGCATTATTGCGACGTCACTTTTTAGAACTTACTCAGAGTTTCATGATACCACTTGAGCGGTATATGTCATCGTTAATGCCCTTACAAAGAAATATTTCTCCTTTTAAGGTATAATTTTTTCTTAAGTGTACATAATATTAAGTTGATGATGTATACTCAAAACAATTATATTTTTTTCTAGGCTGCTCCTAAACCCTGGCCTTTTAATCCAGACAACTTTTTAGCTAGTTTAGAATATGCTGGACCTCAATTGACGTGTGGTATAAAAGGAGACTGGAAAGGACTTTATAAGCAATTTTTTAGATCTCCGAATTTCAATGGTTGGTACAATGTCCGTTACAAAGGAATGATGATGAAATTACAAGTGTTGCAAATCGAAGCTCTCTCCAGTGTGGTAAATATTTGATGTTATGAATACTGGTGGTCGATACTATATTTTTAATTTATTTAATTTTAAGGATATTAACAATTGGCTCGAAGGAAAACAAGAAGTGGAAATTGTTGATATGATCCTAAAAATTCGTCAGAAATTGGATGAATGTGAAAGCAAAGGGTATCCATTAAATAAAAGAATCAAAGATCAATTAAAAGTGAAAATGGATGATATTATTTCTTCATTGCCAGATGATTTAAAAAATGTCTTGTCAAATGAAAACTCATCTAGCAGATGATATACTTCCACGCAACAAAAAAGGTGGCAAGTCATATGTAATCATTTAGGAAATATCAACACCACTTCTATATTTATTGTGTTTGTGTTTATTGTGATGTACATCAGTCATCAGTTAAAAAATTTATATCATCCATAGATATTCGTGTATATTTTTTTTAAATGTTAAGAGTTTCATACATTTTTATAATTATTTAAGAGTTAAACATTTATTGACTTATCACTTTCGAATTCCTAATTTTTTGTTGCGAAATCAAATACATATATTGTTAGGTATGAATAATACTTGTACTACCATTTTTATAATAAAAACTTTAGACTATACAGTTCTTCCAAGAAAAACTGATAAATGTATTTATATAAATATATATATTATAATTGTTAATGTCATTAAGTGTCATTGAATATCTGTGAGATTAAACCATGAGGTCATGTAAACAAGATCATATTGTAAAAGACTTAGATTAATAATTAAGTAATTAACTTTAAGCAAGTATATATACTGTAAATGTCTTATAATTGTGTTAAACATTGTGTTATTTTATACATGGGGATGATTTATATAACTTGCCCAATGCTGGAAAAAATTATTTTTATGATATAATATGTCTTTTGTAATTCAGGCATATAGTACTAATTGTAATTGTACCATGTTTACAATGTAACTAAATACATCAAAACATTAGTGGCCATTAATTGTTAGTTTTTTTTTTTTTTTTGTATTACCAATTACTGCAAAATAAATATGTATTGCAAATTAATATAGTGTAGAGAATTAAGAAATAAGTCCATGTGTTCAGTGTACTCAATATAAGATTAAAAACAACATTGAAAGAAGTGCAATACATACAATAAATATATCTAAAATATAGTTATATAAATAGTTAAAATGAAGAGTTATCTAATAACTATTGAAAATTAACATAAACGAAACAAAGTCAATGACACCTTTTCTTTCGATTGTGACTAAAATAAATATACAGTTATCGAATACTAAACTATTGCCACCCTCTTGTTGGTTAATGCGTATTATTATAGTAGCATATACTTACGATAAACTCATCCTGGACCTGAAATACAAGAAATTCAACTTTATTGTTCGGTTAAGTTAGGTGATCACATTTAAACAATTAATATCTTAGTTAAAACACATTTTAAAAGTGTCGTGATCGTTAAGATTGAAAAGTCGTCGCTGTCCCGGAATCTATAGCTTGTAGCCTATCTCTCAAAGGTACTATCACTGTGTAACGTGATCGGGGATGACCAATTAATTATAAGATATTTAGGGTAGAAGTTAGATCTTTAGAATTGCATCGAACCGTAGGCTTTGGAGCGTAAATTGATTTGTACCATCTTAATATAACAAATAAATGTGAAATGGGTACGTATAAATGATAATTATGACTTACTGATAAAGTTAACAGCAGTAGTTATACGGCTGTCTCGTAACTGTACAGATTCTTGGTGCGCTTGATGGAACGATGATCTAATGATCGTTAAACTAGACATCTGAGATTTCCTACCTATAAAAACCAAATGTCATTCTCCTCTCTCTGTGAATCTATTTGCTCACTGTATATTTTATTTCGTACATACTGTAAATGTTATGTTTTTTAAAAAAAATTAAGAGGTAATCAGTGGCGGTTCATCTCAAAGATGGACTTGTGTACAAAATAATAAAAATGCTCCCTTTTGAACAACAGGTTACTATGATATTAATCATGATGGAATGATAAATATTTCTACCGTAGACCATAGTTATTGTCAGGGGCATAGCTATAAATTTCTTTTTGGGTAGGCACACATAAACTTTCCACTGTTAGACAGAAGTGGGGACTAATCCCAATTTTGGTATTGGCCTCCTATAATTTCAAAGTTATCAATGATTATTTTTATTAATCATTAATAACTTAAGGCAAAGTTTGCAATTTTTATTTATCAGAATAATTTTTTTATAATTATTAATTACTATACTCGTAACTTACAACATATACGTATTGTCCATTTATAACATATTTTCAAAGTCAAAATATTATCTTCTTTTCTTTATGATAGCCATAGGCGCAATTTCAATAAAAAAACTGAGGGTGCTTAAGCTCCGTATTTACTGGGTATATAATTTATATTAAAACTATAAGGATTTAATAGCTTTAATTAGCAAACATTTGAATAAAAATGAATACAATAAGTATTAAAATATAAAAGTACAAAAGTTCAAGTTTATATACGATTTATTCGCCTATCTTTTTCTGCAAATGAATCTATAACTTTATTAACATTTATTAATTTTGTCAAATCTTTTTCTATATATAATATTGACAAATCTGTTAATCTGTCCTGCCCCATTGAAACTCTAAGCCATGTGCCCATGTCTTTATCTTACGTAAAGCAGAAAATAATCGTTCACATGTGGCAGTACTAATTGGTAGTGTAAGTGCCACCTGAAATTGATTTACTCTTCATTACTATTTTATAATTAATATTAGAAATATCAAATAAGGTAGGTAGCAAAAATGGGTTAATAAATTACTTGTAACAGTTTGTATATATTTGGATATACATTTTTTTCTATTATAGTTTTTAATTGCATTAAATCAAAATCTTTGTTTATCTGTTTTAAACAATTTTTTGCAACCATCATTTCTGCCTTGAGTGATGCAACTTCAATATTAAATAAACCCTAAAATTGTATACTTTGTAATGTAATGCTATAAAAATACAATATTGTTAGGTAGAAAGTTATTTTTACTTTAAAATGGTTAATAAACGGTTGACTTTCATCAAAGTCCATCAGGAAAAAGTTGTCAATAGCGGAAGCCAATAACAAACTTTCATCAGAAAAACGTTTCTTTATAAAACCGCGATGACCGGGTTTAGTAGAAAATAATAATTAATAGTGTTAAATAGATTTGAATTTGACAAAATGTGAATTGTCGTCTGTCGAGTAACATTGTTTTCATTTATATTTCATTACAGTTTTTTACTCTAATAATCAAATGTCTGATACAAGAGATTTTTTTTTTTGTAAAAATAAGTTTTTGATACATAAACACGAACATTATTTGAGGGTGCTAATTGTAAAATTGGGGGTGCTAATACTCCCTAAGCCTCCCCCCCTATTTGCGCCTATGATGATAGCAAACTCATCAACAGCAGCCGAGAGCCGACGGACTATCAATAAATTGCTCATTTATATTTATATTTTTATATTTATTATAATTAACGCCAGACGGCTTTTACAAAATTACAACAAGAAGTACAATTGATAACAGTTAAATAAAAAAAAAAAAACATATACAATATATATAAGACGCGTAACTTATCAACTTAATGTTAGAGAGAGGAAAAAGAATTAGTAGGTAAGTAATACAAAAAAAAAAAAAACAACGTGGTGTAAGTTATGCGAAGAAAAAAAAAATGTGAATATTTTATTTCCCTTTCTATGGAATACGTCAAATCGTTTAGCAGAGGAATTTTTACAGTTGACCCGAGGTACGTTTTCATTCTTCTCATTGTTGAAATACTACTTTTTCTTTTCAGAGAAAATCTGGGTAGGCCCGGGCCTACCAGGCCTACCTACTGGCTACGCCCATGGTTATTGTGCCAACTACAGAAGTACAGTATCTACTGGTTACGGCGGTCGTCGATTCGGTTGTTCACAATAATTGTGGTTTGTAGGTACTCTTGTCGTTATATTTATTACGTTAAACTTTTTTTTTATAGATACTATATTTTTAAATATGTATGACAATAATAAAAGGAAACGCAAACGCACTAAACTGGAATGTTTATCATGTGGATGTTCGTTTGACCACGGCCATTGTCGTAAACATGAAATAAAAATGCATGGTGGTAATCATGTTAAAGTAAAAGACTAATGGTCTTGGAATAGCAAATAACCCTTTTATTGCGGCCCAACGGAAAACTCAAGTAAGTAAACATATCAATAAAGTATTTATAAAATTAAAAAACATAATCAAAAATGTTACTATAATAGGTTAGTACCTTTATTATTAATTTATTTTTTGGAGGCATAATAATTGTATACAATTTATTAATTATGGAATAAAAAAGCTTAGATTCACTAAATAAAAAACATAATCGAGTAACGCAATAAATAATTTAAATTGGTGAGTAAAAACCAATTTTATTTAGTAAAAAAAACCATGTTCTGTCGGTTAATAAAGTAAAATTTATAATAATGATCAAATATGTAGATCTATAAACTTATAGATTATTAATAAAACTAGAAACAATAGAATACTGATAAATGAACTTATAGCCAGTGCCAAATTGTTTTATCTAAAACTAGATATTGATTTTGATAGAGATTTTAATCATTATCATAGAAATTGATTAAAACCAAAAAAATTGATTCAAATCCATTTTGATTGAAGTTTTTTTTAAGATCAAATATCAATTACAACACTCTCTCTCGCATCATTAATGTATTTTTCATATTTGGACAAATGATTTGTCATGTAATGTCTTTTTAAATTATATTCTTTTAAAACCGCAATAACGCTTAAACAAACTAAACATTGAGGTTTTTTTTGCGGGGTACGGGGGGGATCGGTATCGCGATCCGCGGACTGCCGGCTGACAAGATTAGCCACGCGGTCGGCGGTGTACGTTCTAGGGAACTGCCGCCGCCGGGTCCGCGTCAAGTCTATGGGGGGAGCGGGATGACGATACTAAATTCTTAAATTACAATTATAACAAATTTTTATTCATGAATCTGCCCTGTGCATTTCTTCGGTTCACATTTAAAATTTTATAAAAATAGAATACCAAATAAGTGCATAATTCTATTAACTTTTCTGTTTTAAGTGGGGGCTGAGCAACAGCTTAACTTTTTAAAAATAAACTGTCCAATTTTTTCATTGTTCAACTATATATTTATCTTTTTTATTTATTTCCATTGCCTTTTTACAGTTTTCATTGTAGCTTAATCAAATTATTACATCACACTTCTTAAACAGTTAATAGGATAGGATGATGGGACGCCGCAGCAAATCGATAAGACAAAACCACAAAAATCGTTTATTTGACATGTTAATGACGTTCTCACGTTTCCACGTTCTCTAGCTTTACTATTATTGCAATATTTTACATAATTCTACGTATGCTGTGATCAGTGTGATTTATACCATTACAACCACGACGATATAATATGCGCTATAGAGTCCATATAAGTACGTACTATATTTTATTCCGTGCTATAAAGTTATTATATATTTTAAAAATAAGAAATCACACATTAAATTTTATTAACTCAGACTAGTGACTTGGTATTTGTTAATATTATGTCATTGTGTAATGTCCATTAACTATACCCATAACTACTCGAACTCAACATCTAATAAATATTAACCATTTGAACATCACAACTTATGTGCGGCCCCTATAAATTTACCGCCCTGCAGCAAAAGCTTGCACCTAATGTTGCAAGCCCTGGTCCTGCTACACCTCACAATAACGCCTGCCGGGTGAACCGACCGGCAGCCCCGAAAAACGGAACGACGAGACGACGTGGCCAGTGCCGGGTTAAGGGGGGGGGGCAAAGAGGGCAGTTGCCCCGGGCGGCAATTTTTTAGGGGCGGCAAATTATTAACGGTGAAAACGAAAGTTTTGAATTTTTGTATGTATATAATAATGTATTTTAATTTTTAGAAAGAATTATTATTCATTGAAAAATGTGTAAAACAAAATATAAAAACAGTAATATTATATTAGATATTTATATCGAATCGCCTACCACAGAATTATTACGTGAATTAGCGTTCAGCGTATTATTAGTAAAAAGAAAGACCATATTATTATTATAGCGTAGTATAGTTAAAATTGAAAACAACAAAACACGTTATCGGTGCCAGACAAAACTGATTCACAGAACCGATTAAAAACCGTCAAGAGAACACCGCAACTTGCTACGGTCGACGGTCGACCAAAAGCGTAAACACACATTTATGTTTGTCCGATCATAGTATCATACTGACCAAATTTTATATTTTTTTTATTGATTTTTATTTTTCACTACACACGATTTTATACAAGCAGGTACTAGGAATCTTTTTAAAAATTATCTAGTGTACATAAATGTTAAATGCCGCCTCTAAAAAATGCCGCCCTAGGCGTGGGCCTGGGTACAGGTTTATAAAGGGCGTCATTTTAAAATCTGCCCCCAGGCGGCGTATTCGTTAACCCGGCACTGGACGCGGCCGTGTGCATCCCCGTACCCCCCGCGCCCCGCGCACCCCGCGCACCAGCCCGGCGCCACCCCGAAACGCGTTCGCGTCAAGATAAACGCGACGGGACCGTCTCGTGTCGCGAGCCCACCCGCAGCACCGCGCGACCGCGGGGCAGTGACGTGGTGTTACGCGATAGGGCGCGCGTGCAACGTCACGTGAACGATGATAATGTTGCACTCGGACGTTTTGCCGCCCACTCGTGCACCCCGGCCTGTTATCTCCCCGATCCGGCCGCGAAAAGGTCCTTCACTAGCGCGCGCACACGCTGCCGCCCGGCCGATTATCGCGCATCGTGTGCGCGCGAACTTTTGGACGTTTTCGGACCGTCGTCAGTGCGTCGGGCCGGCGCGCGCGTCTCGCGGTCTTTCACCGCAGGTAGCCCGGCCCGGGGTGGTGCGTAGATCACTGGTAGATGGTATTCTGCGCCAATTTTATTGCACACGAAAAACCAATGGGTAAATTTGTGTGCGCACGTAATTCGCGCCAAAACATAAAAGTATAATATGTATTTTGCTCTGCATCTGAAAATTAATTTCGGTGATTTCGGTGATTTCGGCGACAGAAAAACGAAACGTTATGTGCGCCACATTTTTGGTAAGCAAGGCATTGTGAGTATCATTGATATTGTCAAAAACCGTATTTGTTTTAGGCGTATAAAACATGAATGCTTATCATGTGAATAACAATTAATTGGACGATATAATATAATGTATGTATTACACCGATAACATTTGTACTTGGGTATTTAATATACATAAAGTATACGTACTGTACCGATATACTTTTATTATTATTTTATACTTTTTATTTTAAAGTGGCGCAAATTACAATTTTTTAAGGTATAAAATGGCGCAGATTACACATTGCCCTTTTGTTCAGTTTTATGTGGCGTAAATTTCCACAGTTGATTTCTAGCAATGGCACAAATTAAGTACATTTATTTTTTGTGGCCGTAATTATGAATACGCCTGCAGAACTTGCATCCGTCAAAATGATCGCTAGGGAAAGCGCTGTGTGAAGCACTGTTCGCTGTGTGAACGCGACAAAAACTCCGAGAACGATATTACTGTCGTTCCGCTCCACGGCCGGGCCAACCGTTCAATTTCTAGGATCCTAAAAACGTGGGGGGAGGGGCGGAGGGGTGGGAATCGAAAACGGTAGTCACTGTAAGGTTCAAAATAGTGTCTCCACGTATTCGTAGAGTGGCTATAATATTCACACACGCGATGTCGGTACAAACGAACGATTTCGACCACCATCGAACAAAGTCCGTCTTTCCCCGCCCCCGTACGTTCACGATCAAGACGTTTCCGGGTACGTACAGTATGGTAATTAGTGACCTAACATACTCCTCTTTCTCCGTGCTCGTGGCTGTGCAGTCAGTTTCGTCGACCGAAACCGCGAGCGTTGGTCATAATAACGTGTCAACTTTACGGGGGTACCGGCAATGTATCATAAAAAATCCGTTTGAACAATGTTCACCAAATTTAAACGTTTGTCTGTTTCCATCCACCGTAGCAGCAAAACCATGGGCGGCTGAACGTCACAGTTTCTCGATGTGTTCCAAGGACGACGCCCTGAAAACGCGGGTAACATTATTTTTTTTTTTATTTATTGTTATTATTATACTTTGGTCGGTATCCCTATGAGGTGCATTATTTTATGTTATTATAAATATGTTTCCGGTGACCGTCTGGAGGAGCCGATGGGATACGTATTTTTATTATATTTTTTACTATTACATAATAATATGTTCCCGGTAACCGCCTGGATCATATTTTTGAGTCAAATGACACTTGTACAACGACAAGGTAGTCATCGTTTATATGAGATGTCACTTTTCTGAGTTTACTGAGAACGTTATAAAGTTCCATCAGTGGTCGGCATTTAATTTTCTACCAGAGCTCCGGAATAGTTAAAATATACGAGGTCGAGGGGAAAAAAAACAAACGAACGCACAAAGGATAAAATAGTATATTCTTGACTCATTCTTAAGAGTCATTTGTCGAGTATATACATTTATAAACTTAAACTTTGGTGTTGAAGTTAGGACTGTGTTGTAGATCGATCAAGAACAAAATGAACTACAGTCTAGCGTACTGACTGCTGTTAACGTTTTTTATGGATTCATTAATTTTTATCTTTAAAAAAAATGGTCATCGGGTTTATCAAGGGCGCTACGGAAAATAGCCTCAGTTATTATAATATAATAGCCCCGTTTATTGTTATTTTACACGTGTGCTTTTAACTGTTATAAATAAACGATATAATATATGACGTTATGCAGAATATTTTCAATTACAATAATCAACAATTAACTAAATATTATTTACACCTAAGGGAAAAACATTTAAATTATCCAAGCCTTTCTTTAGACTCTTATCAAATGTAATAAATTTAATTATTATAGTAAATTTTAATTTTGACCGGTGTGGAAAAAAGTTGTTATTAATCGTTAATGTTTCCCCTCAAGCAGTAAAGTCACGGGGTCCCACCAAGCTCTGGCATTTGTCCGGAATTCCCCCCCCTTCCCCCATAGAACCGTAACTGGTGTGTGTGTGTGTGTGTGTGTGATGGTTGCAAGTTAAAATATCTCTCGTTAAAATATCTGCAATTAAAATTATTTTTGATATAAAACATCTCCGGTACAAAATATCTCTGCTACAAAGTGTCTCCGGTAAAAATTTCTCTAATGGAAATATCTCTCATGAAAATATTTTAATAATTGTTTTATACTGATATTAATATTAATATAAATTTAAGATATAGGTTAAAATTTAAGACTGTGGGCAATTATATTTTAATCGTGAAAAATATTTTAGATACCATAGAAATTGCACGTTGTAATTTTGTGATTAGTTAATTATGGCCGGATAGTAAAATATAAATACGTATAAATTATTATTATTTCTCTAATAAAAAAAGTGCGGAAATACAGACAATTCTCCACTCCTACTCCCTAATTTAAGGACCAGAGACGCCCCTATTAACCCACAACGAGTATTTGATAAATTTGATCAAACTTGAAGCGCGATTTTAATTAAATAAAATAGCGTACCTGCGGTTAACTTTTAAATTATATCCGACGATTTCTTTAGTAGAAGATGGTTATTTTTAGATTTGAGTTAAAATCTTTCGTTTTATATCAGTCAACATAAAATTTAAGTTATTTTAATAAGTATCTGCTTGTTTAAATTATTTTTAATATATTATTTCATTGTAGGTAGTTTTATTTATTATTATTTATTCTTATAATTTATTTTAATGGTTTCTTGTCCAAATGTGTTGGAAAATAATCAAACATGTATTACTCTATGTATTACTTGAAAATAATCAAACATGTATTACTGGATACTATCTACTCTATCACAAGCTTGCTTATAAGAGATAGATATTCATAAAAATGTTATAAATAATGTATTATGTAAATTGTATTGATGATTACAAAATCAAAAAAATAAAAAGAAAAAATATAAGTATAATTTATTTGTTGCGACCCATTTTCAAAGCTTAAGCGACCCAAAACTGGGTCGTGACCCACCGGTTGAAGATCACTGATTTAGACCTTGTAAATACGCCAACGATACTGGTAACTTCATAATAATAATAACAATTAAACATTATACCATTATCGTTCCCGACGGAATTCGAAGCCGCATTGTTGTTGTCGTTGATTTCGTCGCTTCTGTAACATTGTGCGGTCTACCGTCTACGTCAAAATCGCAGACGAATACGAAATATGCTGTGCGCGCGGACTGTTTGATATGCGAATGAAATACATATGCGCCTAAAACGGTAAAAAAAAAACAACTGTAACGCGAAATCGACAAATTGAAAAATTGAAAAACAATTTCACCGCTTTAACAATAACACGTAACAACAATACCTAATACTTGAACGATCGACGAGTAGGCAGTTTTTGGATAGCGTGCGTGAGGATCGTGTGTATTTTTAAATTAATATAGTATATCGTTGCTTTCGAGGCGGAAAATATTTACAAGTTTGGCGCTGCAGTATTCGAATTTCAAAAAATTCAACTGAAGAAAAAAAAACTCCAATATGCGATTCGTCAAAGCGGCGTCTTCAAATCAAAATTTTAATTTTAATTTTTTATTCACTCGTGATCATTCGCCGTTAGTGATCATCGCATTATAATTTATTGAAAAAGAAAGGTATAGAAAAATAAAAAAAACTTTCTTGAAGATAATTTGAACCACCTCCTCGTGTTGTGTTCTGGATAGTTCTAAATGGTTAGTAAATCGTATCGAACTTAAAACAGTTTTATTAAAAAATAATTTAATACAATTTCGGAGGTAACATTTATTCTGTTATAAGAAAAACACACCGATAGAATTTATATAAAAAAAGGTTTTAATCGGTGAAATTTACATGCTCCATACAATTATCGACATAAAATTTTTTTTTCAAATTTTGGTCTTCTACGTTTTACGGTGCGTCATTTCTCGCTTTTTCTCATTTTCTCATTTTTCGATTTTAAACAGTTTTTCAATTTTAACATGTTATGGCGACAAGTTAAAATATGAAATCGTCACGAAAATTATGTCGGCAAAACAGTCGCAGTTTATAAGAATTAAAAAATAATAGAAAATCACGACGTACAACAACGAAGTATACTTATCAACAGTATTCTAATCAGGTTCGTGTTTTTATTTTTTTAAATATACAAGTGCTGCGGCGTATAAAAACTGTTTTCGTTTTCAGGGAAGAGCCAAATGAGGTGCTGTCCAGGGGCACCCAAATTTTCATTAATTTTCCATCGGAAAATCTTCTCTTTTTACCCTTTCGGAGTTTTCGCCGTCATCACGCGCTTGTCGCAATCAGTATATATCCCCGCCTTGAATCACACGCACTGATTCTCTGTTTTTCTTGCACTTCCACCCTTATGCATAGGTCAACGTTTTCTTAGTTCTTTCCACGAGAGTGGTTTGAACTGTAGCAGTATGACCCTATCCTTGAATTAAAGTGTAATTAAAAAAAAGGGATCTTTATAAAAAAATAAAAAAAATACCACCCTAAACGATGGAAAACGTTAAAAGATTTGTTTTTTTAAATCTCTAACCGACGACATTAATTTCGCAATCGAAAAGCATTTTGTCTAGAATCATAAACGTGGTGGGTATTTTGTAAATTTTTATCAGAGCCCTTGCGTTTTTTTTAAACAATATCGTAGACGACATCAACACGCGCGTGCTGCTTGTAATAATATGTAATCGCAACACCATGGAAGACATTATCATAATTATATAATAATATTAACGAGTGTCGACCAACACTACGGTATTCGTGTAACCCGACGTGTTCACGTTTCCGGTCTTAAGAGAAAAATAATAAAAATAAAAAAATGATTAAAAACGCTTTTCCCGCGCACCAGGACATGAATCAAAATTCGTTTTCCGTTGCATATTATTGTTCCGGTTCGGTCGAAACACGAAACTATACTTGTTCTACAAATAGTTATTATTATTATTATTATTATTATCGTACCTGGAAATGACGTTATAGCACCCGAACACGGTTTTCACCTTTAAACCGTAGTCGTATAATACACTGCATCCTCACTTTTGTTTGTAAATTTTTTACACGTCCTTGTTATTCTACTAGTTGACGCTGCTCAGTGTTAAATCATTGTTGTTCGATCACAATTATGCGTGCCCACACGGTACACTGCAGTCAATATGATTGCATGCGTAATTACCCCGTAAGTAACAAATTAAATAAACAAATTTTGCGACGCGAACGAAAAATATCAGTGCGCCCAGAACATGTAATATAATATTTTTGCTCTGTTGTGAACTCCTGATATTATAATAAATGTTTGATTAATGTTTTGTAAAATATGAACCGCCTTCGGTTTAGAGGAATATTCTGAAGCTCCTTCGCCGGACGGTTAGGTTGGTTAGTTTTAATTACATTTTTTCGATACATCAAAATGTACATAAAAATTATCTCAATGAAGTACTGCGGTGTAAAAGGGTGTTTCTATTTGAAAAAACAAAGCTTGTAAAGCCACCGGACACCCTTAGGGTAGAATGAAAAACAATTTATGGAAAATATACCTTTAAGGTAACTTGAAGATTAAAACATAAAAAATCCAAATAAGACGTCCGAAAAAGACAGTGAGCAGGGTTAATCACCCTGTATACAAGGTAAACATATACTATACCTATATACATACGTACTAATTGTACCTACTGTGAGAACACAGAAAATATCAATTTCAGATTGTCCAATTTCAAAAAAAAAATATACTTTATTTGTTTCCTGTGATTTGCTTATTCTTATGGTAAAACCGCTTGTTAAAACGTGCAATTCTGATCACTCTGTATATTATAATATATACGTATAGGTGATTGGTACACTTATGTTCTATATTATGGAAAATTAAAATTGTTTACAAGAAATTAGAAGTACATAAATTTAACGGCAAACTGCATTTGTGTACATATTGTGTGTATAATAAGTGTGTTTAATTGGTAAAAAGCTCTCCTGTTAATAATCAGTTTGACGATGTAATGGGAATTTTCCCCCTACCCGTACCTATAAAGGTCATAGCATTAAGGATATTGTATAGTTCGTAATGGTATATAATATATATTATATACGACAGTAATAGTGTACTACACCCTAGTGCTGTAATAATATTTGCTAATTTATTCCATTACGTTATGCAATCAATGGACTGGAAAATATGTGTGAATAACAAATACGACGTGGGTCTGTCCAAAAGCACAGAGTTCTCATTATATTTCGAAGAAATCGTCAACGATAACTCTCTTTTCATTTCATACGTATATACAGGGTGCCCTGCCGACGATTTGCCCATTGCGATACATCCTGGGATACTGAAGATATTCAAATTCTGTTTTTTCTTTAATACTCACAGGGAGAAGGACTACAAATGTTTCAAATTTAAATGCGTTTTATGTTTTTGTGAAAAGGTTTAAAACAGTATATTTTTTTTATTATTTTCAAAAAATTTGAAAGTGGCTGTTTTATAGAGTTTATTTTTCCAAAAATATTGACATCTCAACGTATTATTTTCATTAACCTCATGATTTTTAGTATTATTTTTAGTTTCAAGAAAAATTGTGTATTATTTAATAAAAAAGAAGAAAAAACAATTTTTAAGTTTTTTAAACCTTTTTACCTGGATTAGGACTAAAGACATTTCATACTTCAATTGGATTTAATGTTTTGGTAAAAAAGTTAAACAATTATTTTTAACTACTATGGTATTAAAAAATTCACAATTCTTGAAACGAAAATAAAATAATGAGGTTTAATGAAAATAAAATATTGATATGTCAGCATTTTTAGAAAAATAAACTCAATAAATGGCTCTTTTTCCTAATTTTTCGAAAATAATAAAATAAAAAACTGTTTTTTACTTTTAAACAAAACATTAAATTCATTTAAAATTTGAAATATTTGTAGTCCTTGCCTCTGTTGAGACTTACATTTAAAACATAACATGAATATCTATATTAACTCAGGAGATATCGCAATGGGTAAATCTTTAGTGTGTTATCCCGTACCTACATATATGTAAATATATACCGAGTGATTTTTTAACCTCTTTTTTTGCCGTGAAAAAATCTTAAATTTAAATTTATTTTTATTAAATTTTCAAGTTACCATAAAACCTTTGTTTTCCATAATTTTTTCTTTTCATGTCATCTTAAGGGTGTTCAGTGGTGATACAATTTAAAAATGTTTATCTTTCATCTGGAAACATCTTTTTTTAACTGTTGTTATTTTATTGAGGACATTTATCTGTGAATTTTAAAACATCGAAATCAAAATTCGAACGGGTAATTTTTGAAATATTCTAATTTTGTATTAAGGAAAATATTATTATGATACCTAGTATTAGGATTTAATTTGTAATTACATGTTATGACTGATTGATACTAATTCGAGAAAAAAGCATTGGTCCGAATTTTGATTTTGAACGTTGTATCGAAAATTCCAGAAAATAATATCATTAACTAAATCATATTAGGCGTAAAAAGTAAGGTGTTCCTGTTAGAAAAAAACAATGTTTGTACTGTTTGTAGAGCCACAGGACACACCTCTAAGTTGGCATGAAAAAAAAAAGTTACTGGTAACATTGGTATTATTATTATAACTTGAGCGTTAAAAAAAGAAATTCAAATACACATAAGAATTTTAACGGCCGAAAAAGTCGGCGAGCGCGGTTTAAAATCACCCTGTATACACCATATATAATATTATGTGCTCGTAATTCGTATATTGTTCGTACATGCCACGTTTGTATGTCTGTCGACTTTCGTTCGTCCGTATACGTTATATATTAAATGCAAACAAAATAATATGTATTTTCAAACCGCCTAGTCTCGGCAATAAAAAAGTTTATAAGAAGTAATTTTGACATCACGTGAAACGCGTGTGACCTACCGCAAATGTTTTATGGCCCCTGCAACGTCGTATACGAGTTGAACGTGCGTTCTGTGCACCACCACGTTTATGTATTTAGGTATACCCCCTGTTCTCCGCCGCGTGGCAGTATATTATAAAATATATTATTTTCACTCCACGTCCGCGATAATACTCTGCAATATAACACCGCACAATCTTAACAGGTTTGGATTATGGAGAGGAAATAAATGAAAGAAAAAAAAAATTGTGTATTCAAACCTTTTACTCGGCTACTAAAAAATGTCTGCCGAAAGTAAAAAAAAAAAAAAAACCCATTACACGGTATCGAGTCGTATGCAATCGTATAATATATAACTATAACCGCATAGGCTTGCTCGCGGTTTTCGCGTGACGACGGAAAAAGACGCCGTTCGGCAATTCACTGCAAACCAGTGGTTCTCAACGCGGCCGTATCCAGGGACTTTTCGTGGAGTACGCGTCAACAAGTTTAAACCTATTTTCTAGTGGGCAGCCGTGCTTTACCCACCTGTGCATCGGACATTTATTTCTATTGTAAAAACGTGACACAATAATATGTTGAAACATACGATTTCAATAACAAATCGATTGAGAAAAAAAACGTTTTTAACCAAAAAATTATTAATTTATAAACATTCCCTTTTGATTCAAAACTCAAAATATTTTCAACTGTTTTATTTGGTCATGTACAATTTGAGTATGAATGAATAAATTCGTAAAAAAAATCTATGATAAAATACATTGTATGGCCGAATTGCTCGAGTTAAAATAATTATTAGTGTATTACCTTATAATTATACAATACTAAATAAATTTTCCTTTTTTTCTTAGACCAGTTCATCCAGAAATTTTTCTCGAATAGTTTAAATTTCTCTATGAATACTTAACTGAACTAAACCACTTAAACCGTGCTCTACCATGATGTTTCCGAGATAGGTTTTTAATCGCCACATATTTTCGTACTGAACTGGATGTCTAAGTCGTAAATCTAATAATATAAAAATGTTTAAGAAAAAACTGT
This sequence comes from Periphyllus acericola, assembly GCA_949715065.1. Classification (NCBI taxonomy): domain Eukaryota; kingdom Metazoa; phylum Arthropoda; class Insecta; order Hemiptera; family Aphididae; genus Periphyllus; species Periphyllus acericola. The sequence continues at coordinate 67,246,097 of OX454264.1, forward strand.
GTTTCATGTAAAAGTTAATTTACTGTTCTGGCACCTCGAAACCTTCCCCGTGGGCATGCCACTTGTCTACTGAGAAATGCTCAACGTGGGCCATCCATGGGCGCTGAGGTGTGGTATTGGGTGTTAGTGAGCGTATATTACATTTACATTTAAACCTAAAAACTGAAATACAGATACTATAATATGACTTGTCGGTAATTTTTGTTTATGGGACATAAATCTCTTCGTAAAAATCAACACAGCATATTTATAGACTTAAAAAGAATTGATCAAACATTGTATAAGTACGTTTATTTTGTATATATTATTATTCAAATAAATACACTTTTAAAGTATAACATATTTATTTCAAAGGAGGCGTTTAAAAAGTATAAGAACCACAGCTCTATTCTATTAAAATATATATGTATTTTTTTTTAATTTTTATTTTGAGTATTTTACAATCTATACATAATGTGTGGCACAATAAGTACAAGTGATAATTTTTTTTTTAAAACAATATCTTTGTTGTTGTCATGGTTGTTTTGAAGAAGATACCGTCCAGTGATGGCACTTCGACGTAGGTTTGGGATTTGGCGGTGTTAACTACTTTATATTAGATTAGATCCCGATGCCGTTATCGTTTATAAGTCTTCTGGCACGGTTCCTGGGGATAGAGATAGTTAAAAGATTTTGAACATGGGAGTTTCTGTGATTTTGAAGCGGATTATTATAATTGGAATCATGAGTTTTGGCTGTTTTCGTCACTTAGGGGTTGTGGACGTATGGTGTATGATGTGAAAGTATGATTTGAGACGTACGGAGAGGTGTTGGTTGTTGATCGCAGTATTTTATTTTGGAAAACTTGAATTTTTTGTGTATAACATTTTATTAGCTGAGCCACCTTATATCAAAATGTATGCGCTCTTTTTGTTGGCTGTGCGCGTGATTATTATATAAAAAAGCACGTTTGAGTTCAAAGTGTTTTCAAACATTCCGAGTTTATCGTTACACGTGTAGCTAATCGGTCCGCAACACCGCCATTGAGATAATTTACTCCGTGGCATCACATTTTTTGATGTTTCGATTGCACTTTACAAGTAAATAAACGAATCGTTATATTATATAGTAGCGGACACCTATAACAAGTATATATTATTGAAAAATATGAGTCGACTCGAATTAATAATGTGTGAAACGTGCCCGGCGGCGATCGATGGTGATTTTTATGATTTATCGCACTTTTATTATAGTGTAATCATATTATAGTATGTTATCCACCGTCAATGTCGGCCATCGACCATTATATCTTGTTATTCACCAGTCATTACCGACGATGGCCGTTCTGGTTAGGCAATGTTAACATTATCTATACATAACTGATAATGTAATAAAATATATTGTCAGAGTCGGCAATATTTTATCTATTAATATTTATATTTTGTTTATATTTATTACCACATGATAAGCTGTTATGACGCTTTGAATTGCATAGGTGTTTTTGCTGCTCGACAAGCACATAAATTGTTTACACAGTTCGTTTTGCAACGAAACCTCTGATATCCTTGGCTCCAAGGCCGGCCCGCGGCCCTAAAATAATCTAGTTTTTGTGCCCCGTTCGACAGTCATGTGGTTTTGGGAGGGGGGTAGGCACAGAAAAATAAACACTAATATAAATACAAGACATATTATGTCTTATAACCGAAATTACACACTGGAATACATTAAAACAATTATATGAAATAAATACATTTTACATTGAATACGTAAAACACCTGCAAGACATTACATTTATATACTGACAATACGTCGAATAAAATGTACTTAGGCGATATTTTTCTCGTGCAAAATCGGTCGGTTAAAAATTGAATCACTTTGGTTCGTTCGAAGTTTGCTGCCCCTAGAATTTCGGGAGGGATAAATCACTATGACTAAACACGTATCATTCAATATCGGAAGTACCTATACACCGATTGCTCGCGATAGAAGCAGGTGTGCACCGTCATTACTGACATCGCCTACAGTGTTTTACCTACAAATATTTTGTTGTTTATAAATCAAAATATCGTATAAAACCTACCCGAAGACGCACAGACGAGTCATAACTTTTACAATAGGACAGTTTGTTCCGATATAAGTTCTAATAATGTACGTTCTACGTATTATCAAGCTTGACCGCGCAAAATCGGTGGATGTAGTGAACGTAGATTTGCTCTGTGCTGCGCTGCACGTTCGCATAATAAGACGACGATTGCACACGCGGCCGCAAGTAAGGAAGTTACAAGTCGACACCGTTCAACTGCCGGAGGGTGCTCGATGACTGCGGCGCAGTAAGTTCACCCCACACGTCGAGTGTCCGTCACGCACACAATGTATACCAACGTATGAAGGCGTGATGGTTTGCGTTCACGTTCGTGCGTTTGAGCTATACTCGTATTGCACAGGGTGTACCGTATACGCGGTGCAATAAATCGCACCTTATAAATCACCGTGAACGATAATTGTTCGGTCAGTGTGTACACAGGTCTAGGTATACATTCCCGCGTACATTGTGTGGCGTAATCGATCCGACGACGCTCTTAATAATTTATAAGATCGGCTCATTACCTGCAGTTATACGTTACAATATACGTGTGCCTACACGAACGCACCTGCAGTCGGCCGTTTGCATAAATTAAAAAATCGTTCCGATCGCCGTGGCAGAGCGAGCGCGGCGGAGATGCTTAATAGTTTAATTTTACCGCGCGTACGGGCCGACAAAAATCGTTCGTGTTTCGTAATTTCGTATAATAATCATTTACGTTCGATAAAATATAATAACGTGTAAACCATACACGTTATGTTCGTACCTTATATACTTGACAGCGCTTATTAACTTAACGCGAGTGCTGCGCTGTATGTTTACCGTATATTATAATAATGCCAAAGGTAGTTGTTGTTGCGGTCGTCGGTATACCTACCTATGAAACGTTTACCGTATGAAATTTAATTAGTAATTCATGCACGCGCGCATATAAAACCAGTTTAAAATTATACCTGTACTATAATAGTATTGTACCTACCTACCTACCTACCTACCTACTGACTATATACCCATCGATATTTGTTGCAGTCAAGCGGGGCAGTCGGAATTTTTTGGAGGGTCGTCATACAATTATTATGAATCTGACATTTTAAGTCTAACATCGTGATGATAACTTCAATTGTTGGTACAACCATAACTTTCTACGAGTTTTTTTTTAAATCTTTTTACAGTGTACAGGTACATTATTAAGAAAAAACAGGTACTTGGTGGTGATAATAAGAGGTATTATAAAAGACAATAACGTTCAATACGGTTGTAATTTCCTGATTTAGTTCAAATCGAAATCCTCCTTTAACTATTTTGTGTGTTTTCAGTGAAAATTTCATCGAATAATGTACAGAAGAACCCGAACTATAAGGGTAGATAGAGCAATGATCGGGGCTAGGGGTGGGTGTGAATACACCCGTTTTCCACTCCCCTTTGACTACGGTCATGTACAGCTATATTATGCGGCAAAATAATAACTCGAATATTAGTCTATTAGCGTAATTTATTGTATTATTATACTTGGCCAGCGTTTCTCAACTTGCAGGCGAATGTACTTATTCCTAGGAGCACGTAAGCGAGACGTTCTCAGGGGGTGCGCGAAAGAAAAAAGGGTAATCCGGCAATGGTGGATATTTCGGTAAAAAGCATGAAAAAGAGACGAGCTAGACTCCACGGGCAGAACCGGGTTTTCGCTGTGTAGATATTGGTCTTTTAAACTTGAAACTATAATGTATACTATTGCTCTTGAAAAATAAGGATTCTGCATGAAAAAGGTCGGCTGGATCAGTTTGTGTTTTTAAAGATGGTTGATAAGTATATCTATTATACCATGATTCTTTGAACATGCTTCGCCTCCTATTTTTGGCCGTAAAAATGTATAAATTTGGAGTTGGCATGTTAAAAACCATGTTTTCTATAACTTTTTTTTTCATGCTATTTTAAAAGTGTCCTATGACTATACAAACTTTGTTTTTTAAAATGGAAGCACTATGTTTTATGCAAAATATTATTCCGTTAAATTTTTTGGAATTTTTAATGTAACGTGATCAAAATTCAGACCAAATATTTTCGGAATTGTTCAAAAGTAAAATTGCGTATTAAAAGTATGAAATTTGCGTTATCTTGAATCAATAGAAATTATAGCGACTTCATGTAATTACAAATGATATAATTATATTCGGTATTATAATACCATTTTTCACAATACTTAAATTAGAATACATAGATTATATTTGTTAGTTAAGAAAATAATTTACGAAATGTTTCATTAATTATTTTTAAAAATATTTTTTACATATAGTTTATCGCGAAGTTGAGAAACGCTGGTCGTTGGTGTTTACTACGAGTATATACAATTAGTTTATAATGTATAACGGCGATCAAACTTTGACATGGATTCATTTAATATTAGTCTAGTGCTCGGAAGTTTTAAGAATCGCATATTGTTCCATATGTTCTCGATTTATAGCAGACCAAACTGGAAATCCGAGCTATACAATGGTGATTTTAAAAATGGAAAATTTAAAATGCATATTTTGTCATTTTTAGCTAAAAAAATGCACATGTCATTTATTTCATATGCATTTTATACATGCTTAATATTTTTCTGGTAGAAATTGATTTTTCTTCGTTCAAATAATCTTCGGCAGTTTTAAATTGAAAATCTTTAGAAAATATTGTCAAAATGCCAATCAGTTTTTCATCATATTTTTATATTATTTATCTGTAATTTTTTTTTCACATATTTTTTATTTTTTTTTTTCCGTAAATAGTTATTTTCAACATGACTTTTTTTTAGAATATAAATAATTTTTTTTTGCATATTTTAAAATTTTTGTGCATGTTTTAGGTACTACTTTTTTGTGCATATTTTGTCATTTTTAGCTCCTATGAGTCCGAGCCCTAGTTATAAAAACAGATAGAATAGTGGTTATATATTATAAATGAGAGAAAGAGAGAGAGAGAGAGAGAGAGAGAGAAAAAAAACGATAATATTATTACGGTCCGAAATAATAAAACCCAAAACAATACCTGTAGCATATATAATATGCATGTATAACCAAACGCGTGGCGTGTTGTAGCTGTTATAGCTGCATGCAGTCACGTGCGTTTGTATGCAGTTAAATGCAATTATTCTACTTCGTGGATTTATTCCTGCAGTACTGCATAGCCAAAAGTGTACATCGTTGTAATGCGCTACGGTATGTTGACTTGCGGGTCTGCGCTTGCACTCTGGCCGTTTGCCGCGATAACTGCAGTTATCGCAATAGGAAACGACATTATAATTTGCACTGAAAAATACTCTCATTGTATGCACCAGGTGTCTGAGTGAGACGTTAAAAAAGTAAAAAAAAAAATATTTTATTCGTCGTCGAATTCATATTTATCAATGTTATAACCTTATTGGCTATTGCACAAGATAATCAGAACGAAAATATTGGCTATTAATAAGGATGAGCACTGTTAAATAAAAAATGTGTATGCGTGAAGTTTGCAAACGAAAAAAAAAATTAAAACGCAATAAACATGCAACCAGCTTATTCTAATAAATGTGTGTATTTCCATATATGTATCCGTTCTTGAGTTTGGTCATGATAATGTAGGATAAAAATAAATTAGAGTGAAGCGACTTTTGTTTGTTAAAAAAAAAGAATAAAACTAAATTTTCAAAAATGAAAGAAATAAAAACGCGAGAACAGTACTACTACGTGTATTGTGGCATTGTTATAACACCACGGCGGCCATTGGAAAACGCTACCGTCGCCGAGGGTATGTTATAATATTTTATACGTGTTCACACGTATTAATTTGCATAGCGTTTGGCTGAACATCTACATACACGACATACACGCAACGATAGGAATAATTAGGTAGGTACTATCCTTTTCTTTTTTCTTTTTCGCACATCGCGGTCTGCAGGCGCCGTGCAGGTGTGCCGAACATTTCCTGCAGTTCTATAACACTACGAGCAGGAGGAAGTCGGCAGGATTGTTCGCTCGGGTCTCTAACTGTATACGCCTAACACACCTACGTACTTATATGTATATCAGCTATTATGCACCCAAACACGCATATGGTGTCGACCAGACGTGCTTATATTTTTTTCACAAGAACAGTGCTTTTTTTCTTTAGATAACATGTGTCCATATCGGTGAACGTCAGTCTAGTAAAAGATACTTTTTAAAAGTATTAAAATACAGATACAGATACTTGATTTCAAAAGTATTTAAAATACATATTTGAATACTTGATAAAAAAAAGTATTCGAGTACGAATACAGATACTTCAAAAAAGTATTCATTGATACTTTAAAATACTTAAAAAAATGTCATTATTTTGTTTACCTTAAAATCATAAAAAAAATTCAAACAAATTTTTAAAATATATTCATTACATCAGTTATAATAATAATATAATAATAATAATAATAATAATAATAATAATATTTATTTTAAATAAATAAATATTTTAACACCCCAAAGGGTAAGAGTACAGTTATTGTATACTAAAAATATCGCTAAATTAACAAATGAGAAAAACATTAAATACAATCAAATTATGTAGAGTTTGTGACAATGAACCATCGAGATATATAACATAGATTTATATGACCATACATTTATGATACATAGTATAGTTGTATACTATGTATAGTTTATTATCTTGATGCAACGCTACTGCCACTTTAATTAATTAAAACTTATTGATTAACAATTACAATGTTACACACAATTATAATGGTTTATAAAGATTGTTACACTTATTAGAACAGTTACAATAATACTAATTCGGCGTTAATTTTTTATTTAAAATCGTTTCGATGTAGATGGACGTTACCAGCTCTCTGTTTCTTTTATTATTTTATTCACGTCCACGGGTGATTTTGACGTCGACAACCGCGGTAAACCGTCCAAATGTGCATCGCTCAAGCGAATACCGTAGCTGTTTTTGATAAACGTTAATCAATTAAAAGTAGCTTCACACGAACATGTTGACCCGAGTAATGTCAGAACTGCTCTTAAACTCGGTACAAAAGAAGGGACACCGAAGTTCTTCGGCCGAGACCAAAACGTACGTATTTCGTTTTGCTTACTTTATTTAATTTTGAATTTTAGAACGTACCAAAAATAATATTCAGCTTTAGAACGGGCCGCACAAGATTATTCGGTGCGTAATATTAGACAATACACAACACTCCAGACCAACTGCGGCGCGCAGACCGTATTATTATTATTATTACCTTTCGAACGAATCTCGAGCGTAGTTACTCGTATATAATACATATTATAATATACATTACAATGCGCGGCAACGACGAATTTATTGCGACTTTTACAGCCGCGTTTATATAGGGCTGAACATTTTTATTATCGTGCCGTCCGCATATCGTATAAAATAACTGGTTCCCACAAAATGTACAATGCCGCTACGTATACGTGTATTCATAAATCTTCCTATATGATATGGACACGTCGTCAACGGCACCACGCTATATGTTAGTGTATTAGAATTATGTATATTGTTCTGTTAACCGTAATGGGCGGTGCCTCGCCTGAGCGCACACCAGAAAAGGGAAAAAGACGACAAAAAACCCCCGTCGAGGGTGTCGAACGGATACACATAAACGTGTATAATCCCGTTTATTCTTCGTACCGGATTCGTATACCGTCTCGTTTAATACACTGTATTTACTGTTTTATGTATGTACACGTCGTACTGTTACATCGCTATTGTCGTCGTAGGCTGTAAAGTAGCGGTGTAGAATAGGGAAAATTAGGTATTTAAGGTGACGTGTAGAAAAAAAAGCATCCCCAGCATTTTTTTCACCCTCTAAAAGAAAAACCACGGGGCCATGTCCCATCGTTTATAAAGGGTGCGCGACGATTTTCGAAAAAACAGTTGGGAAACTGTGTTTCCGGGCTCATTTTTATCGGGATGCTACTGGTTACGTCTTGTAAAGTACTTGAGTAAAAGTATTTGAATAAACTTTTATTCAAATATGTAATTTAAAAACTTCTGGAAAAAATATTTGGACTTAGTATTTTAAATACTTTACCAGAAAACCTGAATTTAAAATCAAATACCTACCATTTTCAAATACTTGTTTTAACTCCATCACGTTAAAATAATAAATTAATTGGTATATTTATATAAATAGAGGACGTGTAATATTGGTTAATAAGTGTTATTACAATTTTATATTCTATAATATATAAGAAATATTAATAATGTCAATAATAATAATAATATCTAAATTAACAACACTGTTAATATTAAACAGATTAATATTTAAATGATACAAGCTTAATTAATAAATTCTACTAATTTTAATATTCTTGTACTTCGTCATTTGTACTTTTAATATATCCTCGAGGTCTTCTTAGACGATGCATTTTTAGCAGGAAATTTGTTTCAAAAGCATATAATATGTGAATTTAAATAACTAATTTTTGTTTTGCATTTGCTCTAAAGGTTATTTTCCGACATTTCAATTATTTTTACTCATTTTTCACTATTTTAAAGAAAAATACGTTAAAACAACAAATTTTTAAAATTCTAAATGGTAAAGAAGCTTCAAATAAGTATTTTCCTAATGACTTCAGAGATGAAAATATTGCTCATTTCAAATTTGCTCCAATCACTTCAGTGAACGTGGAGACTAGATTTTCTAAATATAAATATTTAATATTCGGTAATCGTGGTTCATTTGATTTTGACAACATCTAACATTATGTTCTAACAGTAAAATGCAATAATTATGAGTCATTTTTAAGTTTTTATAAATTATATTTTATAAGATAATATTAAATTTTTATTAATTTTAAACCATAATTACTTGTTATTTACTTATATTTTAAGGTCATTTTTAATCATTTTCAGGTCATATTTGAATTTTTTATATCGACCATCTTTAGAAATACAAACTGATTCAACCTACCTCTTTCACTCAGGATAGTTTTTTCGAGAGCGATGGCACATTGGTAGCTTAAAAAACCCGTCCCTAGAAGTTTTTATCGTTGAACATGATTGCGTTTTCTCCGATTATAACCTATTATTGTTTGTCTAAGACTCTGCACCGCACTAACGTGTTTCGGCAGGATAGTTTTCAATTTTCGCCGACTTAATAACGCAAAATGTCCTCAGCATATTGTTCTGCAGAGGAGTGGAGCCAGTACACGAATTATATTCTAAATAGATGTCGCAAACTATATCGCGATAAATGCAGCGGTGATCACTACCTATATAATTGATGGCAATTCGCTGAGCAAAAGAGCGACTTATTTGATTAGAAATTCAAGTGCCTCATTGCCGGTTATTTTTCCTTCGACTGTAGTGTACAGGTTAGTATGTATAGAGACTATGTAGGAAAACAGCGTCTTACGTGGGAGAGCGGAACAAGCGGAACAAGCGTCTTAAGCGAGTCGTACAGTTGTTTACTGCAGTGTTAGTCTTTCCACCCCACGCAGGACCGGGGTACATTCTAGTAAAATCTCCTTATAACGGGGAAAAAAACACAGTCCCGTTTCTAGTACGTAATATAATCACCTATCTGAAGCGGAAACTCCACCAACTGACGGAAAATGGAAACGTATAATTATATCGTTTGAAATGACACTGCGAAAACACTTTGTGCGCAGAGAAATAAGAACCGTCGATTAGAGAACGTTATACGATTCAATAATGTGGTAGGTACAGTAACATTTCCTTGCAACGGATCCCCTGCACAAGAGGCGGAAATGCAATATTTACAGATTTAGCTGCACGTTCTGTCGTACGATTGATTGTGCCGCAGCGGACGCCAGCGGTTACCGGAGTACGGTGATTGTCGTGAACCACCCATGGCGGTATTAAACTAACAATCAAGAGAATCGCATATCATTATAAGGACACTTGGCGTTCGATTATTTATTTTTACATTTCTATTTCACAGCGAACCAAGATCCAAATATTTAGGTCACGCGAACATCGCGAATTGGGGGTGAGAATTTTTCCCACGAATTTCCATGGTATTATATCGTGAAAAACGTGTGTTCCGGATTATTTTTCACATATTTCTAGCGCGTAGTCCACACATTTTCTTAATAAAGTGAATTTACTGTCGAGTGCACCAACGAGCACGCACCGTTATTGCGTTCGCTAGTCCGCCGCACTGACACCATAACACTGGCGCGTGTACACTTCCGGCTGTTATTGAACTCCGCATACGAAAAGTTTATTCGCCCGTAACGATAAACTTATCACGAAAATATTTTAGTAATTTTAATACAATTGAATGAGGAATAGTGAATCTAATGAGCAAAGAGGGGAAAAACACCTGCGAAGCCTGTGGAGTGCCACAGTCAAACACCTACTAGTAGAATGTAGACGAACTGAATCAGCCCGAAATAAGTATAACATCACTGAGTTTCTCTACCAAACCCTGGGCCAAGACGAGACAGCCATCAGAAACACACTAAAATTCATAAAAGATGGAAATGACGAAAACATCTTGTAAAATTGTATAAAATGTAAAATGTATCGATGTAATATCTAAGAAAGATTATTGTCAATACCTATAAATGTAAAAAAAACCAAATGTCCGCCAATGGCCAAGTTGCCGAAGCTTAGTTATATAATAATAAAAAAAAAAAGTGAAAGAAAATAATTTTTATTACACTATTTATCAAGAGCTCGGGATAATAATAGTCGATGAATCGCCGGTAAAAATATTTCACGCAAGGTGTTTATTATTAATATTTACGCGGCACACCTATGTGTATGGGTCAAACGGCTGATTCAAAGCTACCGTAGCTAAAAGTCCGCGAGCAACATACATTGTCCTTTGGTACTCGTTATGCTCTCGGTGATTTTAAAATGAAAACCGTTTATGTAAATTCACTCGGCTGAAAATCCACGAGCTTTTAAAAGTGACCTCGAAAGACAACATTATTGTTGTATCAGAAAATCAGAAAAACTTTTACGGCTCAATAATTGAATGTAAATACGTACAAGTTATTTACCAGTGACTTACAGATCAAATAAAGGAGCGTGGGTAACTGCAGCGCGGTTTACTCTTATACGCATAACATATTATGCGCTATTTATTTATCCCTCTATGATAAAGTGTTTCACTTGACGTTTTTCGATTTTTTATTCTAACCATATTGTTAAACGATATGATTTATACCGAATATACGTCTTAAAAAGTACGTACCTTACTCAATACTCTTAAGCACTCCGAACTGTTGACTGTCGAAAAATATTCGTATTTCGGTGTAACGTAACTCAAGGGCGTACGCAGGGGGAACTAAGGGGCTGAGCCCCCTCCCCCTGGCCCATAATATTGTTTTTTATGTATTAAATCAACAAAATTAATGAAAAAGAAGAATTTTCGGAATTTGTAGTAATACAACAATTTTCAAATATCTCTCCCAAACGAATGCAATTAATAGATTGGACAAAATACAATTTGTATCTATCGTCTATTGCCTATTATTTTTATAATTGAATGTGATCGGTTTTTTTTTCATATATATTTTTAACAGTTTAGCATCATTATGTCAGTAAGAAAGTGTCTACTTCATTTTCTCAAACCGAATGTCAGAACCGAGTAAATATTTAATTTTCAAGCTCCCCCCAATTGAAAAATCGTGCGCACGCCACTGACGTAACTGTTGTGCCACACGACCGCGCATTATACGTTTCAGTGTAGCCGAGGATTTGCTCGTTCTATATGTGTCGAGGGCTTTGCCCGTTTGCGAAAGTACAAAAATACATCTGAGAAGCCACGGCCCGCGCGCGCAAGACGGTAACGTAAAACTTTTGCGCGTCGGTTCGTATAATAACAGTAAATTTATATAATACACGATCACGCGATTAGAATATTATTATCATAATCTTTCCGTGACGTCATGTTCCCGCTGGTATTTCTATCATAACGTATAACGCGATACAAACTTATACATACACACACACACACACACACACATTTAATGTCCGCGGAAGCGCTTTCGTTTTTTTTTTTCTTACGATATAATACTACCCTCGTACGTATTATATTATTATTTTAATTGTTTTCAAGAGTTCCGCGCGTGTTACGGGTTCATTTATTTCGCACTGCAATACCGATATTATAGCGTACCGCGTACGGCTGCGTAATTATTATCATACATATTAAAATATACCGTGTACGTACATGTAATATATTTTTATTATCGTTTACGGCAGCAACGACGAAGGTTATTCGCTTATTAGAAAAAAAAATTTACATTTTGTTTACAATTTTACGTTACACAAGTGTTCGTACATTTATATTTGTTTATTTATTTTGAAGTGGGAACCTACGTTTTTGGAGTTCGGGAAATGGTCCAATCGCTTCACACTGCAGATTGTCCGGGACGCTGAACTTCTTTCTGGTCTCGGTGACCCATGCACAGTGGATAATAACGTGCTTGGTGGAGTTATTTGGGGCGCGTACCAGCTGTCCTAAAAGTACCTTTTTTTATACCGATTCCGCTCAAACTACCTAGAGAAACATGCATCAGTTGCCCTCACATATTATACACACGATTACAACACCAACCTGTAAAATAGGGGAGGTAAACCATCTATTGCGAAGACAGAGTTTCGTCGGAATGCGTAATTTTAGACGCGTCTAAGCTGCTTGCCGGTATATAGGTCGACAAGTGCATGTGAATCATTTCATTTTCCAGGAACTTTAGTAGTGCACATCCGAATATTTTTATTTTTATAAACATTCTTATAGAAGTTCAAACAAGTATATACATTGCTATAAGAAAAAAAAGCAGAAATTGAAGTGTTCATAAATAAATATAAGAATAAAAATATTAGCAGATTAGATTTTGTAAAATCTACTTGTCAAACATAATATGTACCTACATTAGTATTATAATTGCACTTGCTTATAATTGTAAATAGTATATTTATTCTTTTATTGTGTTATATGCATTAATTATTTACATGTTTACATCCGAACATTAGATTACAAGTATCAAAATAATTATTTGTTATTATATTCATATTATTTCATAAGTAATTACTAAAACATAATTATTATTATTTATTACATATATATTATTTATCATTTACATATTTACCTCCCCTATTTTTTAATTTGTGTATAATATGTGAGGGAAACAATTACATTGGGTTGAGGGAAACTGGTAAACTTGTAAAATGCCGAAAACAGCCGCCGAGGGCAACACCCGTTATTTGTATTAAATGTAGGGGTACAGGTTCAATTTTTTCCATAAGACGTCCGCGTGAAAGTCAGAAAGAGGGGCAACTCTTCTTTGCGACTTATTTCTCTGTAAATGGGCCAGGGATCGACGGAGTGTCTTATTTCGCGTAGCTTGTACTGCTTGCTGTTGTGCCATGCTGTTCCATGTACCCACGCGGTATTTATTTACGTTTCTTTCGACATCTACAAGTGTTTGAAAAGAAAGTAATTCGCTGTTCGGGCTGTTAATTGCAATTTTTGGCAGCCATCCCTGCGTCTTCGCTTCCCTGTATGACGCAATATCCTAGAGTACACCGTACACGTATATCGTATACCTTTGTGAGATTTAGAAAGGGTTGATAATTTTTAAAGCCAACGGCTCTACATTAGTATTTTTGATTCCGAATCGGACAGCGCACTGAGCGTGAATCAGAGCGTATGTCTATTTTCGTTTGGAATAATTTATTAAATAATGCTTATTATTATATAATGTAGTAAACGGCGATTCGCGATTATATTTTTACTTTTCTTGTCGCATGCGAAACAAAAATATGTAATCGAGCCATGTCGTTCACAGTTCGATAAAACAATGTATAAACTGATATTTAATATGGTCAATACGATGATAATTTATAATAATAAAATCCATAGGTACTGTAATATCGACTAGCAGACGTAGCGAACTATAAAAACTGATTATTGGCACTTTGCCCGTTGGCAATCTATCGAAATATCACTCGAAAAACTGGAATGTTAAATAGGTAGGTTTAGTGCACCTAGTTATTCCCGTGACTCCTGTTGTTCGCGCGAAAGTCAATCTTACCTACCACTCGCTGTACACTTTCACGAATAACGAATTATTATTACACGCTTGTTAATACTATCTACGTATAATACTTTGCGGTTTTCACTATAATTATTTTAGTATACGTGGATGAAAAATTAATCAATTCGTTGAACGATTCGACTTGTAGTATTTGTTTATTGATCGAGGGTGGAAGTCGTTCGAGAAATCGCATATCGTTTCTACAATACATATGAACTAGAAATTAGAAAACTTTATGTGTTTTCGAGCGGATTATAGTATTTTTATCAATAAAAAAAAAATTGAACACATTATTTTATGGAAATCAACATATTCACACTTCGATCTGTTGACTAGTGGTCTATCTACACGCAGTGACTAGATCGAGATAATCATACCTATTGTAAACATCCGTGTACTGCAAATAAGTTCAATGTGTAATATCAAGCAGAACAATGTTAGATAATTATAGTATGTATACGAGCTCACCGAACGGGTAAAATAATCCGCTGCAACACGATTGCACTCGTTTAACTTTTTTACATAAAATGATTGCGCTCCATGAATTATGGGTGTTGTCCTTTTAACCGTTTTTCTTTTCCAGTCTTACTGGCTTAGGACTGATAACAAAATTGAATCGTCAACATTTGTTACATTTTCTTATACAATTGTAATTTATAAACATTATATCAATTCCGTGGCATGTATTAATATTTTGAAAAAATAGTGTGTTGCGCATTGTATTATTGTGATAACATGAATCAAATATTTAATCGAGTCAACAATTTAATTTTGGTGTCTGCCTTAAGCCTGTAAAATTGGGAAGGTTATTTGCTAAAAAAGGAAAACACCTTTTATATCACGGAGCGCGATCGCGTTGCGTTTTATGTTGGTTAAAAGGTAAAACCGGCGCATTCGTGTGGCAGCCATTATAATCAGTGTTACTGATCGGTCGCCAAGTAGATAATTAAAATAGAAAATAAAAATCTTACCGCTGCAGCTGACGTGTTCCATATATTATGTGCACCTGCGCGGGCGGCACGCACTGCAAGTGTACTCGTCGTCTCCGTTCGGAAACGCATACGCTACGGCGCTACACGTGTAATAATATTATAATACAATATATATTTATATCAATGTACAAAGCGTATTATGAAAACGTTAAGCTCTGAAAGTTGTCCTATAGTAAGTTTGTCGCACACTTTACTTATATTTTGTACGCTCAACTTTAGAATATGGTGTGAGCATTTGGCACCCCTATTTGACGTAAGACCAGTTAATGCTTGAAAGGGTACGGAATAGGTTTTTTGAGATGTTTCTCTTTTACTCGAAATGTACCATCCCCAGCATTGACCGTGCTCGGTACGTTAAATATCCTCACACTCTCTTCCCGTCCATGTCGATTCTTGTCTTATTCGAGGTTTCCTCGACGGATCTATAGATGTCCCAGACCTCCTTTCCTCTACTGATTTCCGCGTAACGATCTACTGCTCAGGGCGTCGTACACTTTTTTGTACCCCTATATACTCACTTCGCTTCTTAAGGTCGCGCACAATCACCCGTTACAACGTGTATGCTTCGTAACGCCATCGACGCCGTCTAGTGCGTTCAACTTTTAATCTTACCCCTAACTTGTTGTCATCAATTTATGTGTAAATATATTTTACTGCGGTTTTTCTTGAGAATATTCTCAAAATTCGTCAAAATTGTTTGGACCAATATGTTCTTCTGTGCGCTGTTTCGATCAGTTCGCGTTTGATGTATGACGTGTGCTTCGCAATTCGTTTCGCCCGGTGAATTTCCGCACGCGGTGTGAATAAACACGTATACAAATGAACCGGAATAAAATAAAAAATTTAGTTGTTATAGCCGTGGCCGGCACAGACGATGAGCCACTCGTGCGGTGTCGACTTTGTACAACCCTTTCGTCGTCGCGTGTCGGTTCGTCGATGCGTAAACCGCCGATGCTTGTACAGTGTACCCGGTGAAGTCCAAAATACTTAACTCGCGGCCAGCTACTCGCGTACCCCCGCAAAACCTTATCGCACAAATCACACTCGCACTCGAGCCGAGTGGTGTTTGCGGTCCGCTCCCCGTCCAGTCACTATATAGCGGCTGTGGACCGGCATTACACGTAATGTATACTATAATGTATTGCAACCGCATCGGCTTTCAAGTATCGACCTTTGCGGGGATAAGTCGCATATTATGTGTACCGCGCGTACTACGTTATCGAGTGTTCTACGCACATAATGTATTAAGATTATTTATTTATTTTTTATTGCAGCAAAATCAATATCATTATTTCAATACAATAATCAAATTACAATAGTTACATTATTACAGTAATAGTGATAAGAGCTGATACGTATACCAACTGAGCAAGCTCGTTTCTGGTATACGGAGTTCCTATACATATTACTTATATAATATAATAAAATAAAATGTCATGTGTCTTATACAATTGAGAATGATATATTTTACTTCTCTAAATAACATTATCTTATAATTACAACTAAACGATACTAATAGATAATCATTTCTATTTACACATAGATACTTTTTAATAATTTATTTTTACACACATTCTCATCTAGGTCATTTACTATTTTAGTAATTATATTTTTTATATGATTTTTGTTAATTATATTTTTTACATTGGTTTTATTAGACTGATTTTCAAATTCATACTTTATTAGACACTTTACATAATTTCCTAAATTGTTGAATATAGTTGATTATGGATGGTACGTACGTACAAGTCCGTTGGCGGGAGAGGGCTTTTAGACCACCATATACGTCTCAACCCCCCCCCCCCTATATCATGTTCTTACTTTAAATATACTTTATATACTTTATATATTTATTTATTTTTATTATATGAAGTCCAAAAAAATCTCGTTAGCCTGATTCATTTCGGCACATTTTGTTTGCCTCGCTTATTCCAACTCGCAGGCAATGCGCGATGATTATCCTCCTTCAGAACCACGTTTTTTTTGCAGGTATATAGACCATATTTTATTTATTTATTTATCAAGATAAATGTATTGCCACAGTCGTATCTAGTATCACTGGTATATCTGCACGCACGGTTTGGCTGTTTGATATTTTAATCGCAAGTACTTGTATGTATATTGAAAATAAATCAATTGCATCCCACCCGGCAGTCTGTCTTGGACTTACAGGTTGCATATCAATATATCATGCGTGCAACTTTGAACATTTTAATATATTTTCACCGCATAACTAGTTCGGTGGGTTTTGACATTAAAAGAGGGGCGTGCTCTGGAGTCATACCTGAAGGTATGTGGAAAGGAATGCATTCTAATGATGAGAGACAAGTTATTGAGCAATTTATTATTTTTGAGAGAAAGGAAATGTGTGTACCATTTTACCGTTGGCTTCGGCTACCCTGGCTCCGGCGGGGAAGGTTTAATTCTTACGCATTTTCTCGTCGTGGTTTAATGGTACACATAAAGTGTACCCGCGCGTACAAGTGCGGGATTGTCGGGCCATGATGTTCGTTAATCTTTTGTTACAACGAACACTGCGGAACATTAACCGGTAACATTCTTCATATTTTTCAAAATATTATATGTACCTCATCGCGTTCGCACAACTTTCAGGACCCAATGAAATGCACCACAGTACAGTTATTATTTGTCGTTGTGACTTACGTCGTGACATTACTGCTACCGTATTGCTGGTAATCGTTATCAAAATACACGTGTATACTCGTTCGGAATGACGTTGGATCGCATATGCTGAGCAGGAAAAGTTACCGACAAGAAGAAAAAGACGTGTCGAAATTATGAACACGGTTTTTCCAGTGTTTTCATTTTGTTTTTTGTGATCCGCAATCTGTTGCATACCACAAGAACAACGAGCCGTGCACGTGATGATTTAATTGACGATGACGATATTTATTAAATACTATTATGTACTATCTGAATTACCCGTCGTTGCCGAGTCCAAGTATAAAAAATGTATGCATTGTTGTTTAATCTATTTAAATACAATTTAAATAAGATTGTTTAAAAAATATTTCATATAATTCCCCATATTAATTAGTCATTAAGCTGATTATTATCATTATTTGTTTTATTTATTAGAGCTTTTGACAGAAGCTTCGCTTGTGCTAGTATACAGATATAGATTAGGAATAGCCGGTTTCACCCGTGGTCTAATTTAATGTAAGATATTATGTTGATGGTCCAGTTGCCCGTCTTCTGCTGTCCGGATTAGGACCGCGTTCAGCTAGTCGCCGACTTTTGTACAATGTAAACTGATTAAACAACTGAATTATAGTGGACTATGTATGTTATAAAAATTACAACGTTGTGCATCACAAAAACTAGGGCTCATATAGGCGTCTCTACGGCGGCAGCGCTGTTTTCGAAAGGCACCGTTGTTTTGAAGCAGGATCGATTATTACCAAGTCTGCGAATGCACGAAAGGATGCACGTGATTTATATGCACTAAATACTGGCCAAAAATGACATTAAAAATAGAAATTTTTATTTTTATAAGATTACGAGTCGTAACTCATAACATTTAATTTTGAAAGAATGTCGGTTTATTACGGTCGTGCCGATCATTTAGCTAGGCTGCCACTGAGAATCAAGTCTAGTCACGCCTATGCAGTCGGGCTATTTGGTGCGCAGAAACCAACCGCCTTTTCAACCTTTTCCTAGTGTTTTCCCAATGCTTAGTTTTTACATTTATTTTCAAACCGGTTACTGCAAACCGATTCGTCACTCGATTAATGGGGTGAGTAAATAGGTGAATAAAGTCGTTACCTCAACATACCATTCAGAGTGTATTTAAATATATAATATATTATATAATGTGTACCTACTTTCCAACAGATTTCATCTCGTTATTTTCAACAGTGGCTCAACGGGCTTAGGATGAAAACCACTAACAATATTGTATTTAATACATTTTGTTATATTTAAGAACAAATATAACAACAACTATTTAGCACATAATCTTTAGATGATGCGATAATAATATACATGCAAATACAATATAATATGCCATAGGTCGTGTATTGTATAATAATAATAATAATAATATGTTGGTAATTAATGTTTTATTATATATTTTTCATTTTAAAGAATACACACTTACGTCTACTTTAATTGTTAAACAATGTTTTGAATTAAAAATCTATAGTGATTATTAATATAATAGGTAGATAAAATTTAAAATTTTTTTTTTCAACCAAATGACTTGTTGGCTTAAATATTGACAAAAAAAAGCTTAGTTATATTAATTGATTATAATTAATAAGTATTTAAGTACTAATAATATATATATATATATATATATATATATATATATATATATATATATTATGTATGTATAAATTATATATATATATATAATAATAATGCAAAATTGAATAATAAGTAACTCCAAGTATCTAAACTAGTTTAATAATTAATAATAGTTATTGTTATGATAATAATGATATTGTAGCTTTGACAACCACAAGTCGATTGAAATCGAATCGGACACGAATTTATTGTAACTTGTCCGTATCGCAGTATTTTTGAAAAAGATTTAATAATAATATGACGTACAACTGTAATCATTATTGCGTCCAGTGTACACCGAGATATTTATTTATTTATTTATTTTTTTGTTGGCCAAAGATAATGTCGAGATTTGTTTAATGTTTATATTCAACCGCATTGTACAGGTGACGAATTATTATTACCCAGGGTATATCCTTAGAATTAGATTAACAGTAGTGGTAACAGCGATTATACCGATATGAAGATATAGGTTTAAAATTTAAAATAGTTAAAAACTTGGTCGTTTTAAGATAATGTTAAAAATGCTACAAAGACGTGTTACTCGTACTTACGATATTAAGAGCTAATAACACAACAAACCGTATAATTGAACGCGCACAAAAGCGTAAGTAGTTTTTTTTCTATACAAATGTTCGATAAAAAAAATTATAATAATAGTAATAATAATAATAATAATAATAATAATTATCATGAATATTAAAAATATAATAACATCGTATAATAATCGTTTTTAAACTTAAAATAATAAGTAGGTATAACAAAATAAGAATAATAATAAAAAAAAACACATGACACGTGGCAATATTTACATCGCTTTTACTCCACTCGAATAATTTAAAACACTCAAAACGCGCTGGTAGTATAATTTTTACAAAACTTATTGTAATAATCATAATAATTATAGTAATAATAATAATTATAATAATAATAATAATAATAATAATAGTAATAATAATAATAATAATAATAGTTTACTGCGAGTAATCTAGAATTCGTAGAATCGCGCGACAGTTGGGTACATCGACGACACGGTTAGGGTAGGTATAGGTTTAAAAAAAAACCTGTAAGACCTGGGAAAATCCGCCAACCACTAGAATTGGTGTTATAATACTATGTGTTGTACCAGTGTGGTTTGTTCGTATTTGAAAAAAATAATCGAATTACATAAGTCGGAAAATACGAAAGTCGAACTAATTTTCATCCCCCTTGCAATTCTAGTTATCGACACTACTCGACTGTTATGTTGAAAGCTCTAAACGCCACTAATCACCAGGAGCAGCTGCCCGGACGAAAAAGACGTTCGACGCGATGCATAGTTATTTATCATTAATTATTATCGTTAGCATCACAGTGGTTTGGCGACGGTTACGGTGCACTTTGAAGCAACTCTGTATTGGTATATTATTATAATGGTCCGCGTTTATTTATACGTTTATTTACTTTACTATATATTCATATTATGTACAATATTTACGTATGAACAATGCGTTTTTATTTTCATATGTACAAAATGTAGTTTACATGTTATTATTATTATACCGACGTGCGGACGAGCTTAAAATCCTTTAAGGGTTCAGGACGAGGGTAGGTTTATTTAGTGTATTATGTACAACCCCGCAGCATCGCAACAAGCATTACACTCGTAGACGCTTACTCGACGATCGGCTTGACGACGATAAACGAAAATATACGTAATCAGTTGTTTTATATTTTATTACTAGGGAACGGATTTTCGTACGCAAATGCGCATAACAGAATGTGGTACTTGAAAATGTGCATGGCCCAAATCGTTCTTAATACAATAGCACCAATTTCACGTGTCTCGCATATTTTCAACTTTTCACACTTTTCTCGCATTTCAATTTTTATTATTATCACATTTGTTTAAATTTCTTATCGTCCGGTACAACAATAAAGTGTACATTTTGTACTCGCTGTTTTGGATTCATTTTCGTAGATCAACTGGGATTGATAATATCATCGGTAAGAATTATTGGCGAAATAGCGATGGATTAAAGACATTTTAGTTTTTCCCACATTAGTGTCTAATAGAATCAATATTTTTCTCTTCAAACGTATCACAATTTCAGTGCGCACATTTTGTAGCATAAAATTTCAAGGGTTTTCCGCGCACGCAAATCCGTTCACTAGTTACCAGTACTATTAATGACCGTTGTACACGCATCGTAGTGCAACACACTATAGGCATGTTAAGATGATCGTGCTGGAACATTTTTTGTCAGCTAATAACAATAAGAATAACGAAAATCGCGGTAACAATGCATTGTCCGACAGGCGTTGTAATATTATAGGTTCCTGTACACGCGTAACGCGAATCAGCTCACAACAGCATTATGGTCTAGGTATTTTCGTATTAATAATGTATGCGCGGAATTCGTTGGAGAACGCGAAGCGAATAACCGCCGCCGCCGTCGTCTGTACGCAATAACGCAATACGAGGATAATTATACCCGGTGGTATTGGCACCCGGTGCGTTACAATAGCGTTTTTAATATTATCATCATCATCGTCATCATTGTTATTAGTTATTACCATAATAATCATGTTAAACATATTATTATTATTATTATTAATGTTATATTATTGTGTTCTATATAATAGTTCAACATAATACTGCACCACGGCGGGAGGGGCAGGGGGGGGGGGTACCGGGGAGTGCGTGCGCGCAGACTTTCGTAGAAAATCCGCACGTTCGGCCGTTTACGTGAAAAATATTATTATTTTTGACCTTAACGCGCGTTGGACATTGTTGGCGACGAACGAAACCCCGCGAATACGAAACAATACGACGGGGGAGGGGTACGGGACGGGTAGGGGTAGATGTTCATCTCGTTGCCGACACGCGAAATGGCGATTTCGACACGAGTGAAATTTAATTTCGGAAACCAGTTCCGCGCATCGGAATCGCTGTCGTATTGTATTACGCGGACGTCGTCGCAAAACGAACGTGATGATAATACGCGCTTAATAATAGACATTAAGATCGACGTGGAAGTGCGCGTTTCGGCGTCTCTCGTGTCGAAACTGCGTCTCGGTCATTTCTCTAAATCCTATCATTAACCCTATCACGAGCAGGTGCGCGCCCGGGCGGTTCGGTCCGGCGGCGGGCACACCTCCTGTCGCGCGCTCCCGTGCGCACAAGCCCGGTGGCGCCGGAGTATCGAAGCCGCGGCGATTCCGAGCCCGGGGCCCGAACGTCTGTAGGTCTTTGAACGGGTCTGTTCTTCTGGAAAAGCGGTATACCTCGACCTCGGTACACGGACTCACGCGCCCCAAGCCAGTGCACCGAGCGAAGCCGCGGTATCGACGGTATAAAGTTTTAGGTCAGGTTTACGACGGGCGGCGGGTGCTGAGCCGTGGATTCGCCAACTTTCTCGGACCCCGGCGCCACTGAGCGTTATAATACACGGGTGCGCAGTGGCGCGTTCAGCTGCGGTCGCGGTCGCCTAGTCGGCACGAACCGACCGATGACATTTTCCCCGGTGCACCGCCGTAGAACTTTAAAGAGCTCGGGGTGGGTTCCGAAAACGTGTGTTCGTCCGCCCCTCGCAATATTAGTCATGTCGCCGCCGTCGTCCTCATTATTATTACTGTACACAATGCATTATATTACACTACTGCTATACTTTATAAATACATGTCTATTGAATTGTCGCCGTGTCCGAAACGTCAACGCGCACCGTACGGCCGGTTGAACATCACGGACAGCAGTAGACCGGTCAGCTAAGCGTGGTGTCTGCTCTGCTCCCGGTCGTCCTGCTGCAGGTTCACGGGCTGCGGCCGGTTGTGCGCGGCCGCGCGCTCCTGCAGCCTATCCGCGATCACCAACGGCCTGCTCGGCTCCGGCCGACGGTGATGGCTGCTGGTGTGCTGCTGCAAGTTCACCGGTTCCGGTTGCAGCTCCGGGTTGAAGATCGGGAACCGACAGTGTCTGGACCACTCGCTCTGAAACGCGACGAAAGGCTCGATCAAAAAATATTGCACATCATTACAATAAATAATAATTTGTTGTTTTTTTTTATCACGATATTCATCGTAAAAACGATTGTACAGCGTGTCCTGCCGGGATTCACACAGGGCTGCATCTACCGCGTCAATAGAGATACTCGAATTTTTCTTTTTCTTACGAGCGTACCCGGGGCAAATGCAATTTTTTGACTACAGTTACAGGTACACGTACGTTTATTATCAAAGAAGTTGAACAATTAACTTTTTTTTTTTCAATTTTCGAAGATAGCCATGCTACATATAGTATAGGACTTATTTTAAATGTCGACGGTTCAACTTTCAATTTTCATCAACACCTTTATTTTTAATAATTTTTTTAGCTTACAAGAAAATATTTACACAAATATGAATAATAATAATATCATTATTATCAAATCTTATCGGAAAAATGACGAGGTGATAAAATCATTTACATTAAATCTTTGTGAACTGAAAAAGTCATTAAAAACTGAAAGTTGAACCGTCGACATTTTCAGAAAAATAAGCCCTATAAATTGTGTATTATCGAATTTCACAAAAATTATAAAATAATAAGTTAATTTTTTAACATATCATAAAGACATACTATTTATAAACAGATAAATTAAACAACAGTGAATCACATCGGTGGGTAATTGTTTATCAGTCGTGGTTTAAAATTGGCATTCCTGGATTTTAGGACTCCATTGTCGTTTCTTTAGCATTTCAAGGGCTGTTCGAAAATAAAAACTTTGAGAACCGCTGATGTATAATATTGTATGCACAAACATATTCGCAAAAAGAGCGAAATATCGCGTGATGGTCAATTGTTATAGAATAACTATATATAAATTTAATTATAGGATATACAATATACATAGTTGTATATATTCACGTTAAATACACGACGATGCGTTATACGAAACCATATACATAATATATAATTAATAACAAATTATTATTGAATATATAAATAATTTACTAAGACCAATCAAATGTTCAATAAAATAAATACATATACATATATGTATATACATAACAATAAATAAAGCATAAATATTGCCTTGAGTATTACATTATAATGAAGTGCTAATTAATACGACCGGTTTCTATGTGAAAAAATCATCGTCAGGTATAAAAAGGGCACTCGCGTATTTTTTTTTTTTTCAATTTTATTATGTTTTTAATTTTATATTTTATGTACACTTATAATATTGTCGTCGACGCGATCGTCGTTTGTTGGTTTTAATAAATATATTTTTTTTTTTTTTACCGTGGCGGCGTGTGTGCAGGTTTTATACGACGTAGTGCCGCATATCACCATTTTTACCTCCCCCCTTCCCCGTGCGTGCATGTAAGTGTATATAACACGTGTACACGCGGATAATACATTATTCAAAAATACACAAACCGTACGTAAACGTATACACGATCAGGTTAGGGTCGAACGAAGTTCACTGACGCTCTAACGAAGTCAAACACGGTTCCGCGCGGCAGTACTACATTATACCTATCCCGAAGGTGACGGTGCGCACGATTTTTCACACACACGCGCATAATGTACATTGTACGTTTTTTTTACACATAGGTTTCTCGCTGTTCTGTCGGTGAAAAACAATGTTCAATAAAAATAGTAATTTCCCAATTGAAATGTCGCAACGATCGATTCATTCAAACGGCATTCAAGTTTAATATAAATTTTCAATAGCAACGCCCGTGATGGTAAATAGAGAGAGAGAGAGAGAGAGAGAGAGTTGTGATTGTACAGTAGGTAAAACATAATGAGAACATGTAGTAGTATGTACAAAAATGATTCTACGATAAATGTTTAGCGGTCGTTTTAACTTGAAACTAAATATAATAATAGATGAACGAAGAAAAAATCTAGAAAAAATTTAAACGACGAAGGATCGAAATTACGTTCAACGTAATCGATTCGTAGTAATATTATGCGGTTCGTTAGCTGAGAAATATTTTATTACAGTGGCAAGGGGGACGTAAAAGGGGCGAAGGAACTAGCTGCGCGCCGCGGGTAACTCGAAGCATGACAAAGAGTGTAAACGATTTTACCGTATCCTTCAGCAACCCTGTTTTAGAGTGTAATAATACGTTAAGAAACCATGAATATTGTATTATTGTTTTTCTTTTTAGACCATTGTCGTATTATGTATACTATTACGTATAGACGACGGCAAAACGTGAAATACGACCATTTTCGTTGCGGATGTCGGTGTGTGTACGCATTAAGTCTACACAGCGTTTATTATTATAATATAACATTAACTGTGCGTTAACGACCCGCCGCCGCCGCCGCACAAATAGTCCCAAACGCATTTTGTCGCGATCGTTTTCGCAGACACGCCAATTGATTACGGGTGTGTTATTTTCAGCACGTGCATCAGAGATTTCGCCGACGCCTAGCTGGCGAACCCAATGTATTTTAGTGGCGGCTTCACATCGTCAACGCTGCTCTAGACGCGTTGCAATCCGCCGCGAAATAGTTATACAATCAGTTATTGAACGACGGCACACTCGTAATGAGCGCAGTGTACAATAATAATAATAATAATATTAATTGTAATACCATATTGCGCAATACCGTAATAGGCCCGCTCGAACTTTGACTTTTACAAAACGTGTAGGGCCCTGAACGGTTCTGAACGGTATTTTTTTTTTTTTATATATTTTTTAGACGATAATTTATATTCATACTTTACGTAATCGCGCAATGTTATACGATTAGTGTAATATAAATGTGGAAACATATACTGTTCCTGTGAGCTGAAGCTTGGGACGGTGCAGAGCAGGGTTTCTCAACCGGTGCACGTCCATCGATGGTCCGTAAATGGTAACTCGCGGGGGTCCGTGGAACGGTTATGGATTTTTTATTCAAATTATAAAAGAGAAAAACAAATGTATTCCAAATGATTATGTAGCCACAATCAATCTGTAATTTACACTTGAAACATATTTACATAGTCGTACTGTTTTCAGTTTACGTAAACGTATTAAATAATAATCAAAATCAAAAGCTGATTTTTTTTTAAGGGAAGGGAACACTAGGTCTTTAGACTAGATGTACTATTACATCTTAAAAGGGTCTATGACTCAGAAAAGGTTAAGAACCACTGGAGCAGAGGGTTGTATGTTATTTTTATATAATATGAAACTTATGACAGACATTTAAATGTGGGCTTTTAAGTGTTTCTTCTCGACGATGTTCCGTTAAACTAAAACTGTTTCCGTTTCACAGAAAAGCACATCGAATCATGGATGGATTCCGATTACAACGTCTACTCAGCAACTTTAACCATGTTTTATTTACCGCATCGGCTGCTCTGCGGTAACGCGAAATCGGTCAGAAAAAAATATCGGTTGGACCCGCAGCAAAAACATGTTGAAAATATAAGACGAAGAATGAGTTAGGTAGGTACAATGAACCGATTTAAGCGTTTAAGCGCTATTAGGATAATCGTAGGACGTAGGTATATCGTAATAGTATTCCAATCGTCCGCGTCGAAAAAATGTAATATTTTATAAAATGTACAACCAAATATCATGAGGTGTGCATAAAATCCATATATACCGCGTTTGCGGTATTCGTGACTTATACTGTAGAGCTTGCAGCGTATATCGAGGTATTGTAGTGCACCGTTCGCAATATCTACGGCATGAGAAAAGCACTACAGTGAAAACGGGGCATATTCGACGATCAACGTCTGCAGTCCAAGTCGGTTGTATTCACTACTCGATTCCGAAATCGGCTTCGCACTCTGCGGGCGTAAGAAACGATTTACTACAAAGCGCGAGCGTTATGATATACGTATAAGAATCGCGGACAATCATTGTTTTCGGTCAACTCATCGTGTCGCGCGTAGACGATCGTCGGAATTCGGACTGCGGGGGCAATAAAAATATTTACGGGTAAGGTGGACGTTGCGCAGGACGTGGCTGGAAGATATATAAAAATAAAATCATGACGTGCCCCGTATTGTCGTCTTTGCGAATCGCTATGCGAGGGCGACGACTCACCCGACGGGGCAGCACGGGAATTTCGCTTTTATTACGTCAATAATGCCGGATAGAGGGTACGGAACAATTGCATTACGGCGATGTACCGCGTGTATAATGTGTACACTGTACACATACAAAAATACATCGTAATAGTCTACCGTCTAGCATTTTGTACGTTAAGGGTTGCGCTCGATTTTTTTTTTTTACTTTTTTCCACATTTATTTTTAACTATAAACATTCTAACACTCGAAATGAAACCGCACGCCTCTTGAAACGTGCCACTCGTACACGCACACAAATATCTGGGCACCATAGGTAAATAGTATCTACAATGTTTGTGTTTTAAAGTCCACACCATTTGTCTGTGGGTATCAAATCATTTTAATTGTCTTCAAATGCGCACCGCCGCCTGAATAGTATTTTTTATCCGAATCGTATCACACCTCTGTCTCTCCGGCAGGCCGTTCTCTTTTTTTTTAACAGTTCCAAAACGTAATTATAGTGGTAGTACATTCGGCTCGGTTTCAAACTGGTAACCGTCGCTCAATATTACAACTCAATTATGTGCAACGACAACGATAATAGTAATAATAACGATCCGTGACGGCTTGTGGTTCGATTTCAAGAATACAATACAACCTATTGCTGTTTACGGGCGCATACGGACGAGGATAAATTACGTGAAATTCGTGAACTCAACGTTAGTTGGTCATCGTGGTACTTGAACGTCATTAGTGCCTATTGTTTTTAGACCTTTTTTTTCTCGCGACGCAACTCACGCACTACTCTAAATTGCGGTCACTGCGAGCGGGTCGTCAAATGAGCATGGGTACTTAATAAAAGTTCTCGCCTAAACATTTGTCGGGCGAAATTTACACCTGTTCAAAAATGTGCACTTATTAGGGATCGCTCTATATTCAACAGTTTTTTTTTAAAAAGAGCTTTTATTGTATATTTAGCTAGACAATTACATATTGTACACTCTTAATCTAATATATATTCAACAGTTAAAATGTATAATTGCGTAACATTTTGAACATAATATAAAAATCGACAAAATAATTCAAAACTATACCATTACATGAAATACCGAATTATTAAAAAATTATTTTTGTAACTATCCCCTTGGTCAGTAATATTATAAATAGGTCAAATAATATAGTATTACAAAAATATGTACTTTCTAGGTTGAGTAGTATGTATTATAAAAAAGAGAAGGGATTCCTGGCCACTCCAACATCAACGGTAAAAAACGTAATGATCAAGCAGCAAAAAACTAATTTTCGTCCACAGAATCACCCCTTCTACAAACAGTCTCCCTCATCGATATTATATAAGCCTTAGTTAAAAACAAATGCACACCCACATGGCAACAACAATGGTCATCTCGGACCACCAAACTTCACGGAATCAAACAAAATATAAATCACACTGGACTTTCCCCCTTGGATTATCCAGAAAGTTTGAAGTCACCTACATCACTAGACTCAGTATTGGCCACACAAAAAACACTCATAGCTTCATATTGTCCATAGGTTAGATGACGCACCGATATGCACCGCATGTAGGGTCCATATCAATATAATACATATTTTTACCGAATGCCGCTTATACGATACGAACAGAAAAAAAATTCTAAGCTTCCGGAATCTTTGGGTGCAGCACTGGACCCGGGGATCCCAACCCCCTGTGCACCACGATCAATTTCATCATCTCAGCCGGCTTACTAAACAATTTAATAAAATGTACTCCGACTCCATGAATTTCTAGCACCTAAGTAATCAATTTTAATATTTGTGTACCACTGTAAGTTTATTAATGTAATTTCTTCTATTGCAATTTATAATTGAGAACAACACTCAATGACCATTTCTGCCGAGGGTCTATGGAGAGTAAAAAAAAAAAAAAAGAGAGAAGATTCAAAATTAAAATCTTTCGTCGCCGAATGCTGTGTTTAAATTATAATTATACTTTTCATTAGTTTGTCGGGTCTTCTGTGGTAATGGCGTGACAGTTTTATTTAAATTTTTCGTGTAACTACACGTTGTAGTAGTCGAATACGTGTAGAGGTGCACCCGGGATTCTTTTTAGATGCCGATTAAAATTATTTTAAAATATTAATAGTGTTTTTATTTTTTAAATATGTACAGAAATCCGTGCATGATCTTTTACCGACTATTATTATATTTATATTTTTACAACTAGTCTTGTTTTATAATTTTTATATCGTAGTTTAAAGTGAATACCTATTAAAATCACCAACGTTTTAGGTGCCAACCTTTTTTTTTGGGGGGAGGGGAGCTAAGCCCGTTAGCCCCCCCCCCCCTTGGGTGCGCCACTGACTGTACGTGTATACGACGAATATAATCGTTTGAATCGATTTCGACGCTTCGCGGACCCGAAAACGCGTCGAGCGTTTATCGTGTATTATAATATAGTACACGACACGAACGGATTCGAAACAATATAATCGCGTACACCGTGATGTTATGATTGTTAATACGCATTTTCGTTTTACAAATCGTTTCACCGCGCAGAATAAAATCTATAACACCCAATAACAACAGTAATAAATAATGATAGCAATAATAATAATAACGAATTAACGATAAATGATAATAATATAATGTAGCCCGGAATGATTGTACGTAATTAAATAATAGTTTAACCGGTGATTGACGAGATTATAAACAGATTAAAGGTAAACGCCGGGATTATTTTGTGCGGCGCACACGCGTCAGTCTAATTAGTAATTATGTAACCACGCGTACGGCCATACATTTATATGGTTAAAACTACACGAGAGCGTATGAAAAAAAAAATAAATAAATAAAAAAGGGAAAAAAAGAGAGCGTACATGTGTATTGTGTTTTCGAGGCGTCCCGGAATATGTACATAAAGTATGTTTTTTTTGTATCGTAAATAAATAATAATAGTTTGTCTAGAACGTGGGCAATTAATACGCGTTGTTGCAATTTTTTTTTTAATTTTCAAAAATTTCAATTTGAACACACGATGATTTTAAATAATTAATTCGATTGTAATTTATTTTACCGCGAAGCCTAACAGCGGACGAATTGAAAAAAAAAAATAAAAAAATAAACAAAAACGCCCGCGGTTCTCGCTGCGGAGTGATTACCGATTCTGGGTTGAAAATGTTGTTGTTTGAAATCTGTTAAATATTATTATAATACGCGGGGGCGAGGGGGGGGGGGGGGGCGAATTAAAACGAAAAACGTAAACCATTAACACACACGCGTACAGTACACTTTATGTGTTGGTACCTACACGTTCCGAGGAACTCGCGTCGAGCGTAGTTGTTGTTTTCTGTTTTTTTTTTTTTGCGTTTTCCCAACTTGTAATCGTTTATTTATGTATGATAATAATATTATTATCGTGCGATTCGCGCGGTACGGATGTACGTGTACGTAATGCGAACACGCCTACGCAAATGATACAACCGCAGTTTCGCGCGCCGCGAGAGAATAATATTATAATTCGATTCTCGTCGCCGTCGGGTGAAAAATAAAATGAACGAACGGTGAGGTGCCCGATACGCACTCGGAGGACGCGCATCGTAATGATGATGATGGTAACGATAATGTATGCGTGACGAACACGATCATTTTGTAAAATACAACTCAACAATTCCGAAGACCGCGCGAGCGCACGTACGACCGTATAATAATGCTTCGAATCGTACAAAGTCTGCGTGGAACTTAAATCGTCCGTCGTCGTTATTATCCGCAAGCCGCCGCCCGAGATTATGTTAATCGCAAAAACCTACGCACGATTACTGTGTACGGCGCGAAGAGTCATAATATTATGATATTACGTCAGAGGTGGTCAGCGATAGGCGAGTCTCGGATACAATGAAAACTAACAGTTATGGCCGAGAGCTGATTTTTAGGGACACTGGCGTCGCTACTCCTGTGTAGGTCAGGGGTAGAAATAATTTGAGAGCTCCCCCTCCCCCCCCCCCACATAACAATAAATTATAAAAAACTGGAATTAAATCGGGCAAGAAATGAAAAACAATTTATTAGCTACGAAAGGGTCAAGTCATTAGAAGAGCAAGCTTTTTCGCGTAAAATCGTTTTTAATATTTTTATCTTTCTGTTCCTCTAACGCTGTCTCCAAAGGTCTTGTATTATTAATGCTTCTAAAGCAGAAGAGATTATTAATTGAGAAATGCTATTAGAAATCCTTTCTAATATTTTTATTATTGGTTTTATGTTTTATTTACATAATTTATACTGTGTTTGTTTTTTCTTTATCATCAATAGTCGTCAAGAAACTAATGCGTTTTACACAACATTCAACAGATTAAGCTTATTGTTAGAGCTTGAACACGCCACGTCAAAATATTATAATACTATTTCACTATTTTGTATGGACTACCAGCATTGTTTTTACGTTCTTACAACATTAATTGGGGCTTTTGAACCAAAAACAATAATTCGTAGCCCTTTTGGAGGTCCTCCACGAGTGAGAGGTCCGGGGTCGATCGTTCCCTCCCCTAGCGACACCAGTGCTTAGGGAAGATTCAACGACTTCGTTAGGGTTTTGGTAGATGTTGTTGAAAATGGCTGCTCAGTATTTCAACGGATACGGCCGCTTTAGATAATATCTAACACTTGGAACTGTCGTACACGCCGGTCACTTACTCTCCGACGTAGTATGTACAACGCAAGCACACAAAACATAAAGTATAACAGTTGTTAATGGAGCACAGACCGCCAGAGAAGACCTTCTGTTTATTGTCTCTTTTCCATTTTTATATATTATCTCCCTACTCAATATTAACATTTTTTTCTATTCAAAATGACTTACTAAACAAAAATATTATCTCTGTTTCTTATGACCTAGTTTCAGATGTTAAAATATTGTTCAATTGTTACGAAATGTATTTGTTGTGCATAAGCATAAATTTGTTATCGTTTGTGGGAAATTACCTACTTATAGCTAATACGGTAATTATTGCCCAATACTACAGAACTATTGGAAAATGAAGAAATGAAGCAGTTAAAATATAGCTGTCGTTCTTAGTTCGAATCGTTGAAACACATTGCGCCAGCTATAAAACATCAACCATTTGCGCTAAAAAATGAGTGTACATTTTTCGGATCAACATATTCTTACGAGTGCTCGACATCGAATAACATATTATATTATTACATTTTATCGATCCAGTGCTTCGGAAAACCGAACTAAATATCCATTAAAGTATATGGATGGTCAACCTTTATCTATACTGTGCCAAATGAAATAAAAAGATCGAGACGTGCCATACAAATGAACACTTACCTGTGTAGTTTAATATTTCCAATAATAATTAATATCTATTTCTTAACGTACATTTAAGATATAATGCTCGCATGCAAGCTTAATTTTTAAGTAGTATTCAACGATTGAATTTAAGATATATTCTATTTTTATAAACATTTAATTGCAGTGTTTGTTTTTTTTTTTTTAATGGAAATGGTGAATTCGTGTGTCAAATATTATCTCTTCACAGTTTGAACTTTAGTTACATGATATCTGATAGGCGATAGCTAATCAATTTATCAAACCAACAAATAGTTCAATGCTTGAATCGGAATGCTTCATCTCCCGAGCACCCCTTTTCATCACCCTCCCATAAGTGTGCCACTGAACAGTATCGATAGAAATACGTAACGTACATAGGCGTGCGCATACCTATATTTCAGGGGGGAACATTCCTTAATTTGTGCCCTCTCCTGACAAAACATAAACATTTAATAAATTATTCTGTAAAAATAAACATAACTTACATTTTTTTATTCAATATTGTGGTGTGTTAGTCGCAAGGGACATTCTAACTTGAATCGCATATATTTTTCTTAGATACTTTCAATTTTTATTTACGATTTGGACTTCTGTGGTCAAAAACATCTAGCTGTTACATCATAATAAGTTTTTGAACGGAAATTTAAAACATTTCGTCTTATTTTTCTATGGCTAAACATGTTTTACTTTTCATCAATTATTTTAGAATAAATTAATAGGTATTTAATTTGATTAACATCAGTTAAAATGCGGGCCCCTTACTCTTAGACTTAAATTCTTGGGCACCGTTTACAACATTTCGGGGGTGGTTGCGCACGCCTATGGTTACGTAGGTATTTGTGCGCTGCCTTCGTCGGATAGATAGAGAGAAGAGCAGGACTACAATGTACGACGCGTGCGGATTGCGAGCGAAGAAATAGGTCGGTTATTGTGCAACAGGTCGTGCGATTCGCTATGTAACCACGGCCGGTGATTCCAATCGTTTAGTGTCTTTTGAGACAAACGCGTGCTGACACGGCATATTCGAAAACGAAAAACGTTTAACATCGCCCGGGGTCGTATTTAAGGGATGGCTCGGGGGAACAACAGACCACCTTGCAAGCATTGTCGTCGCACATTGCAGATTCATCACGAAAATAATAGTTCATTATTGTATAATATATACGATTATTTTAATGTTTCTATAAAAGTGTACTACAACTATTACATGATGGCGTATACCGTATACGTTTATTGATGACAAAGGCTGGGAATGTAATGCTTTATATTCTATAAAACCCTAAAAAGTGTCCCATAAAAAAATGCTTTTATGCCCTAGAAACTCTAATAAAAATGTAGTTAACATTTTTTTTTCGGAATTTTAAAAAACAATTAAGAAGTAATTGAAAATAAATACACACGTGTTACAACTTGCGACAAAAACTTGTAGTGAATGATATCGTCAGAGGTCAGTATCGATTTTATTGCTCTAACACAGCGGTTCTCAAACTGTGGTACGCGAAAGACTACATGGTGGTACGCGGAAGGCCGAATGTTGGTAAAACGGAAAATTAAAAAAATCATTAGATTCTTAGCGTAAATTCATATCTTAATTTTAAAACACTAATACATTTTTATAAATAAATAAATAATAATAATATTGTAATATTTTATTGCATTTTTATTTAAAATATTCGATGATGTATAAAACTATGTAAAGTTTGTATTGTTCTATTTTTAATCATCAGTGGTACGCGACTGATTGATAATATACTTAAGTGGTACGTAAAAAAAAAAGTTTGAGAACCGCTGCTCTAACAGATTATTAAACTGATTTATATATAGTGACTCTAAATATCCTGGCCGCCTCTTGGTATCTAAGTTTTGATATTATAATGTGAGTATGTGACTGTCCGATAATATAATGATAGTTTCATAGTTTGTTATACAAAAAAAAAATATACATATTTCAATAAAACTCATGTTTACGTGTAAAATCTTAAAACAAAGTTTAAAATTTGAAATTTGAAATTTGAAATTGAACCAAAAACTCCAAAAATGTCCCAAAAACCCTACATGCCCAATGTCCTAAAAAACGAAGAAAAAAACTTTAAAATGAAAACATTTTAAACAATGCAAAATTAAATGTTTTCTTCACATTCAGACGTACATGTAACAAATTTATAACTTTACGAGCATCGCATGAGAAGCTTTGAAATCCCAGTCTTAATGATGACAAAATAAAGTTATTCATTATTCATGTACCTATAATGTCAAGTGTACCCACTGAAATGGGAGAAAGTTAATCGCGACCGGAACCAGTGGATATTTAATTTTAAATTCTGAGTGAGACGAATTGTATTTTTTTTTTGTGTATGTCATCACGATTTTTCCCAGAAAACGTTATCCTATAATCAATAGTAGCTTAGGTTTCCGATTCCATTTGGTGTCTAATTGGTGCATTAGAGAGGTCATTTTTTGAATTCTTCATCATTTTCCCAATAATGGCGGAAAATTTACGAAAAATTACAAAAAACAGCAACAACGGATGTCAATTTTGATTTTTTTTCTTCATTATAACACAAAAAGTATTGATCGTAGGAACATGAAATTATCACCAAATATGTATGCGGCTATTTTTTAGAGATAGTGTAAATTTAAAACGGGTTCGGATTTTTTAATGCCATTTAAAATTTGAGAGTTTTCTTAGTTTTTTTTCGTAAAATTTCAATCGAAAAATATTGGTTGAATTCTACATTTTGAAATTTTAATACAATATTTCTCTTACATTGTTCTCACTCGTATGAAAAGTCTCAAAAAATAAGTGATAAT
Organism: Periphyllus acericola; assembly: GCA_949715065.1. Taxonomy (NCBI): domain Eukaryota; kingdom Metazoa; phylum Arthropoda; class Insecta; order Hemiptera; family Aphididae; genus Periphyllus; species Periphyllus acericola. The sequence goes on from OX454264.1 coordinate 67,281,620, forward strand.
TCTTATCAATAAGCGTTTCAATTCGAAATGTTGATAAAAATCAATAATAATCACGATATCTGCTTAATTTTTCGTAGCTTTAAGCTTACAAACATTTCAATATCATCAATAGTATATAATATATCGTACCAAGGTTAGTTTTATCACATAAGCGATTGCGGTCGTGTATAAAATTGGTCGCATTCCATAGTAATTACTTTATTTTGTTTTATACATATCATTAGTACTACCAAATTAAAATTATATTTTTAACACATACCTACATAGTGTACGCTAACTTCTGTTGTATGCCAAAATGCAGAGTTAAATATATACGTTTATAAGTTCATATAGCATAAATATTAAAAGTATTGAACCTCCTCGACATTTTTTTTTAGTTCGAACGGAGGGTTGATGGGGAGGAGGGGGGTGAAATGCAATATTGATTCGCCGCCAAAGCATAATATTATCGTATATTCATATGTATGATATTTGTATATATGTACACCTGCACGTGAGTAATGTAACCGAATTTACACCCACATACACGCTGAATTTGCCTACTAGGTTTGAGCGCTTTGCGTACTCGTGTGCAGAAATCAATTATCCGACAATCGATTATCATCTCAACCATTACGCAAGTGTTGAATAAAATGTTATAACGCGTGTTCCTTGTGAACAGTGTAGGTACGCGAGCATTTTAAATCAATAACAATTATAATTTAACAATAACAAACCGTATACGAGCATTCGTGTTCATTAGCTGGTGTATTATTATTACATGTATGATAATTGATGGCAAACAAAAAGTTGATTAATAATTCTGCCGTTTACGTGGAGTGCAGCATACTCGTATACCATATACCTACACACTTTTATAACGATTTAAAAAAAAAAAAAAACTTGACTAAAAACTTTATATAAAAACAAATACCGCGTAGATTCAATTATGTATTATTATTATCTACATATACATACATACACTGTCGAACCACGATAATATTCGTCTCTCTCTCTCTCTCTCACACACACCGTGGAACATAGGTAATAATTAAATAATCTTTTATTTTACCTCGACCTCATGCACCAACGTTCTTTCCTCCGATGATAGAATCTAAATCAAAGCAATTCCTAATTGTTTTTTTTTTCTTCAGATCGGTTTGAGAACCGTATTTTTGCGCGGCCGAGCGCGGTTAATTTACTCGATTGAATTGTTTTTGCTGCAATACCTTCGTTTTCATTTTCTCGTGAGTTCATAACAAATTGTAAACGACGGAGTAGTCATTTTTATCGCGTGCATTATAATTGATACTTGTGTACAGTTGTTGTGACACAAGGTTTCCCGGAGATTATCTCGAGTACTATATCTTACTATATTTTGTACTTTACATTTTTACGGTATTAGAAAAAAAATATATTCAAAACAACAAAAGTGATCCCTTTTAATTTTTACATTATACCATCACTGATAACTGCTTATGTCTATTACACTCAGAAATGTAATAACTCTTATCTAATACATTTGTATTATATGATACTTTCTCTTTTCATAAACTTCATTTTACATTTGCACCTATTCAATATTTAATATTTTTAATTATTTAAACACTTATAAACAGTTATATATTTGCAGAAGATAATCTTCGTATATCTGTATTGAACACATAATTAACGTTACTGTTTCCCTCTGGGCGTTGTAAAAAAAAAAAAAAATAAATAAATAAATAATATTACATTGAGTTGTAAAAATATATGCATTCTCGGATAAAACGTTCGAAGAATCTTTGCAAAATAAAAAATTTGATTTTAAAAAACGAACTTATGAAACTCGTATTTTCACTAACATCAACGGTCATGCACACATAATAGTGAAAGCTTTTCGACTCGCAGGAATAATAATAATAATAATAATATGTAAGCTTAACCTTTGCGGTGACCGGTGCTGAGCGTGAAAATAAATGCTCGTCTTCTCGTCCAACGATTTCGATGCCATGTAGCGTTAAAGTGGAACGTGTATTATACAGGTAGTTATTGCACCATACAAATGCGCAGTGAGCACGTGCAAAATAGTTCATAGTACACGCCTTGATTACCAATTAGCAATTATGGTATTCCACAAATACCCACGCGCTCATAGCGCATACCAGTGTATAACAATTTAACGCAACGAACTTTCAATAAAATATTACGCTGCATAGTATCATTGGAAAATGTTCTTTAGGTCCCAACACAACTCTGAAAGTAACTTTTCACAGAACTGACCGTACACGTTTGTCGATGAACAAATAATTCGTGAAAAGTGGCTGTTACGTGTTATGTGATCAGTTTTCGACAGACGATTTGTTCTGTATATCTATGTACTCGAGCATTTTTTTCCCGGCTCCGATTAAACCACCTGCACACGGAGAGGTCCATAATAGGAAAGGTATTATTGTCAAGCATTTGTTGCAGTTAGATCGGGTTTATTTGAATTTACTACTTTTTGGGTTTCCTCTTCAACGGGTTGGTATGAATGACAAAGAGTGAGAAATATTGGTATCGTGGAATAACATTGTCAATGAAAACCGTGATATTTCGAGGGATGCACTCCAGTGGCGCAACCAAGGCCAAGAGTTTGGGGGGGGGGAGCCCTAAAGTCTCGATTAGTAATCTGTAAAAAGTGGCCCTCGGGGGGGGGGGGCTTTGCACCCTAATCTAATGTACATCTATGTGCGTGCGCACGGCTGTTTAAACGAATTCGGTAAATTATCAATATCGTTATTAATCGTGTTCGGCTTAATTGTATATACTTAAATAAATTACAGAGTTAAACGGTGTTGTTTTTCCGGCGTCGTATCCCGACCACTGGACGATTCTAGCATACCTACAGCACAAACACGTGGTACAGTGCGGTGGCGAAGTGGTGACTGGTGCAGGTAAGGTAGTGGCCAGCGGCCTCGTGCGAAAAATTGGGTTCGACGGAAACAACGATGAAAACATCGCGCTCGCGCGCCGGCACAAAGACGTAGTTATTATTGTTGTACTCGTTTCGCATTATAATATTTTATTATTACGTAACACGACCGCCGCGGTGTATTATTAAAAATACGAAATGGAAAATAATAATAATAATAATAATAATAATACGATTTCGCATTTATCTCGTCGGCAAATGTTTTCCGCACAAACGGCGTCCGTAACGCTGCCGGTAGTCGGGGCTGAATACATTACCGTCGCCACGCACGCGGACGACGAGCGTGGGTATACGGCAAACAATAATTACCACCGTGCCGCGGCCGAGCGTAGATTTTTAGCCGCTGTTGAATTTTTTATCGTTTTTTTCCCGTTTTTTTTTTTTTTTTTTTCATTATTATTTTTTTCTGTTTTCTGTTTTCGCCCAGCCAAAACGATCGGCCGGCCGGCGGTTCCGTTTGCGACCCTTCGCAGCGCGTACGTGCGTATTATACGCGTTGAATTATGCGAGCGGCTCGCACAACAATGCCGCGGCGATATGTTATATTATAATAACAGTGTCGCACCGGGCAACAGGTCCTCCCCAGCAACTCCTCGTGTACGATTATGCGATTATTATTATTATTATTATTATTATTATTATTTACTTCGTCTCGCACGCACAGCCCGCGACGACGACGACAATATTAACGTTAACCGCGTCCACCGCCGCCGCCTTTCGTGTGCCTAATCGTGCTGTACGCGCGTGTTCGTCTAGACCAGCGGTTCTCAACCTGGTGTACGGGACATGATCTCACGAGGTACGTGAAAAAAAAAATGTATCAATGGCGGGGAAAAAGTGAAATTGAATGTGACTAGTTTGCGCTATTGATGAAATATTTAATAATTTAATAGTTGTGTGTACTTATTACAGAATAAAGTCTGCGATTTAATAAGATTACCGCAGTTTTATCATTCCGAGAAAGAGAAAAACTATTAGAACCAAAAATGGTTTCTTCACTTGAGGTAGCATTTGAAAAGAGATCTATTATCGCCTTTTGGGCTGATGTGAAAGAAGAATATGCTGAATTATCGCGCAAAGCATTCAATGTTCTGCTACCATGATTCTTACTCGAATATTTTTTTCATCAAGTATTCAAATATGTATTTTAAATACTTTTGAAATCAAGTATCTGTATCTGTATTAGAATAATTTTAAAAAGTATCTTATACAAGACTGGATATCGATAGTTTAGACGTGTGTCGCTCGAAGTCTCGCGTCGACCGGCCGGTGAAGGAAATTAGTATTGAAGATACATACATTTATATATGCGTATAATATAATATGTTTTAAGCAATCAAGGGCGCGATTCAGTCCGATAATATTCGAAAAACGGTATTCTGGTAACCTGCACTACGAATAATCCTTATTCTCATATCCTTATAAACAGATATAAAAAAACAAGTGGTTTTACGTTCTAATTTTCTGACGACACTATTAAACCTTTTTCATACTTCCACAAAATTGTTGCTAATAACTTTCCGGGGTTATCGACTACATTGAATAACTATGTATATAAAACGGATAGTCAAATTCAAATGCAATCAATTAAATTTATTACGAAAGTGTTGTTGTTGATACTAAGGTTAAATTTGTACGTTGCTTGTAAAAATGATAGAATAATTATAATATCGAATAATAAAAAAATATAGTTTTTTTTAAATCGGTCGTATTGTCATATTATACATATTATATTTTTAAGTGGCGCATCTGAAGATTATTCAAAGGAGGGGAGTGATCAAAATATGATAATATTTTAGTCCGTATATAATATACAGTGGAACCTCGATTATCCGGGGTAATGATGGGGAGGGGGTCACACGGATAAATGAAAATCACGGTTAATCGAGACTTTCTATAATAGTGAAATTTTTTATTTAATTTTAATTAGAAATACATAGGTACAATTTTATAATAATGAAATTTTAAAAAATTCATTTTTTTGTTTGATTAAGTCACGAACTGTCTGTTGACCCACGCCGAATTCATTTGCAAGTTTTTGAACACTTTCACCATGATCTACACAGGCCCGGCTCAAGGGGTGGGCGGTACAGGACCACGCATAGGGCGGCATTTTTCAGAGGCGGCATTTACATTTATGTATACTAGATAATTTTTAAAAAGATTCCTAGTACCTACTTATATTAAATCGTGTGTAGTGAAAAATAAAAATCAATAAAAAAATATATAATTTGGTCAGTATGATACTATGATCGGACAAACATAAATGTGTGTTTACGCTTTTGGTCGACCGTCGACCGTAGCAAGTTGCGGTGTTCTCTTGACGGTTTTTAATCGGTTCTGTGAATCAGTTTTGTCTGGCACCGATAACGTGTTTTGTTGTTTTCAATTTTAACTCTTTCACAAAACGCACTGTTGACGAATATTATTGACTAAAAATAGGCACCAAATACCGACTGACGTTTACAGATAAGTTAATTTTATTTTCATTTGCCTGCCGACTTTCATCAGAATTCAGAAGAACATTTGCCATTATTCAATCGAGAAAGAATTAGCCTATAATAATATAATATGGACATGGAAGAAGTTGTATCATAAGCAAAAGAAAGAAAAGTCAAGTTCTAATCTAATACGATGTTAATATTTATATTGTATTTTTACCTACTTTTATATTATAAAACAACTATTTTTAAATTGTTTTGTTTTATTTAAATTAGTTGGGATTTACTTGTCTATTAATATATCAATTTAACCAATTGTTAACTTTATACAAATAAGTATAATAAACTCAGAATTAAATATATTTTAGTACTTTATGTGAAAAAATATTTGATACACTATTTACATGTATAAGGGGCGGCAAAACTTAAGTTTGCCTAGGTGTGTAAAATTACTTGAGCCGCGCCTGGATCTACAGCCCGGTTAATAATCAACACTTTTTTCTCTAGAGAAAAACGACACGTTTTCGTTTAGCACTCATTATTAGATTAATACGTTATACACTTATACCACACGTTACGTTCGGCGATACCGAAGGAAAAAAGCAAACCGAAGGTGATTCGATAAATATAATAATCGATGTACAATATTGCTTATCTTCATATTATTATCGTCAAAAATGTCATTAATATAATTGTCGATATCGTGTATTATGTAATATAAAATGTTCGATTATAACTACATATATATCTACAGTCCATACTTATTTTTAAATTTTTGGAAGAGTGAGCACGGTTAATCGCAAACACGGATAATCGAGGTTCTACTGTATATATATTTTTTTATTTTTTAGTTATTTATTACTTTTTTAAGAAATCATTAGACATTATGGTCTTGCAAAATATCACGATACCACTCCGTTTTTAATCAATTTAGAATTATTAAAATAGGAACGGTTCTACGTGTGTCATAACATGAAAAAAAAACACTGTAAAAATCTTAGCAATATTTAAGGAACTATTGGTAACTGGAACTATATGTTCACTACATGCGTATTTCACTGAGTATTATACAATGAACGTCTGTTTATAAATATACATTATACAAACTCCAATGGGATCCGTACAAAGGCACACGCATTATCCTATAGAAATAATAGACAATATACCAGGAAAATACGTTAAACCGCCGTATAAATTATTAACTAGTACAAGAAGTCCCCGACGCGACAGCTCCGTGGGAAAAACAATGTTCAATGATTTTAATAATAATAAAAATATTAGTCTAATAAAAAGGTTATGTGAATGTCAATCCGAATTTACCTATGGTCTTAATTAATAAAAATCATATAAAAAAAGGCAATCAATAGAAAAGTTAATAAGCCTGATGAGATTGTGTGTACCTATTAATACAATTATAAAAAGTTAATACGTGTAAGTGTAAATATTTTATGTAACGTTCATATACATTCCGGTACTATAATGTTTAACTTGTTATGACTTAAGTGCTATTTTTAATCGAATATGAGCATTTTACTACAAAGCCAATTATATTATCTGTTTGAACTCCGTGTACCGGACTCGTGCTTAGCTCAGTTGGTATACGTATATTGTACGTGCAATTTAATTTTATGAAGTTAACATGCGATCGATTTATGCTGAAATAAGTAAGTAAATAAATATACAGTCATTAACCAAAACGAAAAAAAGTCCGTTCCGAACAAAAGTGTTGATAATAATATATTGTGTGTGGTACTGTTGTGTACTTATGCCGGCGTACCGCGGACAGTGACGGGTATATTATGACGTAATACGTGAACGACCTAGAGTGCAATACCGATTTAAAAAACTATGTTGTTTTCCCGACCCGAAGGGGTTATACATATTGTTGTCAAGCGTGGATTCGGATGCCTGGTGCGCACAAGGATGTGAAGTGATATTAGATAAGTAATATAGTTATCGTTGTACGCCTGCGCACGCGCGTATACAATGCAATGTAACGGGTAATAGTTATGTAAATAAAAATAACTATACAGGGTGCGTGCAGGGGCGAATGCAAGGAGGAGGGCTACGGGGGTTGAAGCCTCTCCCGTAGGCACGCTGTACTAGGTAGCAGTGTTGGGAAATCGACAATCGCGTGACAGATAATCACGACTGCACAGTGTTAACATTACCGCGGGCATTATACGCACGATTGTCTTGTACTTTTGCTCAGTTCAATGTATCAATTTGTGTACTTGCTAACAGTGCATTTTGAAGTTCATCATTACCATTATATTATCACGTAAATGATAAAAACGCAAAATTTCACTATCCTAATGAACTTCAACAGTTAACCGGTATTGCACGCACGTTTCAAAGGAAAACTCTCTAATCTGGTCCCCTGCCCCGAACCGCTAAATAATCCCTGTAGATCCGCTCCTGCGGGGTGCGCGCCCTCGCTCGTACGCGGAAAGACGTGTTGCAACTCCCCGTGCGCCCTGCACAGCTCATGTATATTATATTATTTCCTCGTAATAACAATATAATAATAATAATACGTTGTGATCTTCTTCGCCTTCGGTCGTACAGGACATCGCGGTCTCGCGGGGTGTGCGCGCCGTTGTACTCGCGTGCGTGTCTGTTTTAATGGAGTCCTGTCGGCTTCGATATGTAAGTGCGTACGCGCGCGCGCGTGTGTGTGCGTATTACACACACATACGCGCCGCGTGCACATAATTAGGGTAATTTATTCCGAGCGAAGGCGACGGCGGCGGCGACGACGATCGGACGATTGCGAGATGGCACCATGGGAAATCTGCACGACCCATCTCCGCCGAGTAATAATTTCATATTTTCACACGTCGTGTACTATTATTATTATTATTATTATTATAACACGAATCGCGACGAAAAGCATTATTTATAATGTACACGCATACCGTATTATAGTACACGTGCATAAACATGTATTATTATTATTATTATTGTATAATATTATAATATGCTTTTGCCGTTTGATTGGAACCGTTTCTTCTATTCGTCTCGCCGGTCGGTGCGAGTAGGTAACGCGCACGCGCGAGTGTATCAGTATTAGTATGCACACACACACACATACATGCTTATTTCACACATGTGCGCGTCGGTGGTGTTATGGCTGCAGTTTGTGATCGTACCAGTGACTGCGCGTGTATATTAAAATACAAGCGTTACGTAGAGACATCACTAGATTCCCTTAAAATCCTTAAAATATGATGTTTTTATGTCTCTTAAAATAGACAATATATTCTCTTAATATTCTTTTTAAATACCAGATATATGATGTTTTATGTCTTTAAATATGCAAAATATTCTTTAAATATAAAAAAAAAAAAAAAATTCAGTTTTAATTTATTATTTGTTAATTTGGGTTACAATAATTTGGTTTTACATTTATATAATTTAATTCATTTTCCAAACTTTTGATAGTTGTAACAATATGAAGAAAATTAGTTTTAATAAATATTAAATCATTTATTACAGACTGTAGGTGTAATATGTTTTTGTATTTTTAAATACTGACTGACGACTTTTTTTCACTTAATTTGTGTATAACATTTTTCAAACCCTCAAAATTATCGTAATTAAAAACAGCGGCTTTCAGCCAAGTTCCTCACCAAGTTAATACAGGTTCTGAGGAGTAATGGCACTTTGGGCAATATTTCTTTATACACCTGGACATGATATGGCGCTTTTAAAAATACATTTTTTTAATATTACCGATTAATTTGTTCACATTTGGAAACATTTCTGAACCCAGAAATAAATCGTTTAGTGAATATTGTACTTCTCAGAATGCCGATATTTGTGAAATATGTTCATTATGCCGATATTACAAAAATATTCTCAAATATTCTCTAACCCCTAAAATATGCTTTTTTATGCAAAATAAATTTTATTCCTATGAATTCTGTGTTTAATGAACCGTAAAGATATCCTACTGCCATTTAACTGCATACACTAGAAAAGAAAAATGTAAAATCATACACATCCGACCTCTAGACATCACAAACCATCAGCGGTGGCCACCGGGTCGTACGCACACCACCCAACGAGTGTACCTACCCCACTGCGTGCCGGCAACGGGCGTGCGTGTGCGCAGATACATGCATACGTTTATACTCCCGAGCTGCAACGTGTCATAACAATACGTGTAACACGCGTGTACGCGTGAGTCTTGAGCAGCACAATGCGCGTCTGTCCATTTATTATTACCATTAGCGTCGTTATTATTATTATTATTATTATTATTACTACGTGTTCGCATTGTATCCGCAGCAGTTTTTCTCCCTTTCCGTTTAAACATTTTTTTTCATCGTTCATATTTTTTATTCAATCCGTTGGCGTTCACGCACGCACACGCTATATTGTGCTCGAATGCAAATCGCTTCTGTTTCTAACACGTTTCCACGCGATATCGTACGCGCGCACGGCCACCATTGACGCCGCGGCAATCCCGACTCGGTAATACCTACCTGTATTATAATATTATGGTCCACTCGAATATTGCTCTTTTCGGTAATCGACATCACACTATACCTATCGCCTAATAATATGCATACACACCCATCGCCGTCATGGCCCCGCAATTACAATGCTATGTAACAACAAAAACAGCGCGGTTGCGCCTCCGGGACGTCCGACGTCCGACACCGCGTACAGTGAAGTACCGTTCATGTACAAAATTATTCGATAGCGCGTATGCCCCGATCTAAGGGTTTCTACCCTTGGTAGTGCGCCCACGTGTTATTATACTATAACACGGGGCGGGGTGTCTCACGGTGGCTTACACGGACCGATGTCTCCCGTGTTAATAGACATAATCAAATTCTGTTTTTTTTTTCACGAGCATCCGTGGCCGAGGGTAATTTTGTTCACAATGGTTTCGTAAATATTTGTGTACCCTTAAAGCATTTAAAAAATTGACTTTTCATTATATCATTTTTGTCAACTTCGAAAATGGCCATTGTTAGACTTATTTTTCTGAATATTTTGTCGGTTCAACTTTCATTCAAGTTCTTGACACAATTGAAATAATAATATTAACATGTATATATAATGCAATGATAATATGAGAATTTCAAAAAAAAATACAAAATAAAAAGTTAATTTTGCAATTTTTTTAACTATACACTTATACTTACTATTGTCAAAAAAATTGCCTTTGCCCAGGGATGTTCATGAAAAAAATCAGAATTTCACTATATCTATTAGCACGGGAGATATCGTTCTGTGTAAATCCCGGTGGGACACCTAGGTGTGTACTATGTGTACTACAGCTGTGTACTATGTTCCTCGATTAGAAAAAAATTCTTCCGTGCACGGTAAACGATATGTGAAAAGAATAAAATTAAAAGAACCATATACTTTGAACGATTAAATACTGTAACATACTATAGGTTTTATCTTTATTTAAAATTTAGCAGTTAAATATTCGTACCTCGCGATAATGATTTTAATGTCCTAATCAACATCCGATATATTGTATTATTTTAGTGTCGATGGACAACCGATATAATGGTCAAATGTACAAACAATGGCATGCAAATATGTTGAAAACAATTGTTTACGGTAAAACCTCCTTATAACGGACTGTAACCACTATACTGAAATACATACGAAAATGACCTCTATAAAGCGATTATAAAACGTTAATATACGTCTTGTAATACGGTAAAACCTGCTTATGACGGACACCCTATATGACGGAAACGTGATAGATTTTCAATTGGCAATCTCGTGTTCGGAAGATCTTCGAAAGTTTTTAGCCGCTGTTAATCAAGTGCTGAAATATTGGAATGAACAACGGACACTCGGTAGAGACCCTTCTGACCATCGAAAACAAATAAAAATATCGCAAAATATTTTTCTAAATTATTATACGTTATACTGTGGATAAAAATTATTTTTTTTAAGTCCCTAGTTTTCATTCGCACTCACTCTATCCTTTCTACGTTCCTATTTGCACTACCAACTATTATCGTAATCAACCCATGTTAAGGATGATGCGCATTGCTAATGAGAACCCTATCTCTTTTGATTATTAGTTGTAATTTAATCATACCCTATGTTATCTTATCTTACACATCTTCATATAAGTATATTTGTATATAAATATTAATATGTTATATTCATGTATATAATATTGTATCTTTAATTTTCTGTACCTGAGCCACGGCCCGTTCTGTGTAATAAAATAAAATAAATAAAATATTTACTTTGAAATTGTACGTTAAATTTCGAGTTTCCTCAAAACACTTTGATCGGTCTCCTTTGTAGCGCTAACCTGGCCCCGAGCGATTCGTCGTTTTTGCCGCAGCGTTCAGCAAGTTCGCCTAAACGTTTTGTAGTTATCGTTTAGCAGCGCTTTATATATTTTATCGTGCGGTTTTTTACCGGCGACGCGCTAACTTTATTACTTTTCAGGCAAAGTCGACAACGGTCAGTTCGACGTGATTAAAAATAGAGTGCAAACAGCAAAAGTACACGTATACATTTATCGACTCGTCCGTTCATCGTTTATTCGATAACAATAATATCACGTCCGCGGTGTTCCCCGCACCAGTACACGCGGGGTGACGTAATAATGCGGGTTAAAAAGTGGTGCGTAGGAGTAGGAGGACTTCATTGTTTAAATATTCACACAAGCGCGCACACACGCACACATTCAACAAACACAACACACACACACACCCACACACTCCGAACCCCGCTGGCCACTACGTACTATATAGCTACTACCACTGGACACGTCATTGTAGTGGCCGGCCTTAGTCCGCAGTCGGGTACAGTTGTCAGCAACATCAATTTTATCCGCCGCAATAACGATGACAGGATACCCGCCGCCACCGCCACCGCAGGATTTATTGACCATGTATACGTAATATTATTTGACGCGTCAGTAGATCATTATTCGACGATTGCTGTGTCGCCATGAAATTATTTAAAATTTATGTCCTACAACCACGATCGCAATGATCATACGAGTATGTTCAGAAAATTGTAAGATTTACATTCTAATACATTCAGATGGCCGGTCATTATTGATCTTGTTCGCGGTCCACTGTCGCGTCACAATTTGTCTCACGCGGGGCGTCGGCTCGTACACTAGTCTTGGAAAATGTGGGGGGTGAAATTTCCAAAATTCCATGTTGAAAATGCTGTTTAGGAGCGTTTGGGGTAAGTTACAACGGATAATTTACAGAATGGTTAATTACAGAGTATATGACGTAATTCTGTAAATTTTTTTTTTCTAAATCTCAACACGCTCGTGCTCGGGTGACGTACCTTACGGCGAGTAACTAATAATATTCCAGGGTGGTTATCCCGTGTAGTTAAATATAATAAAAACTTACGCTCAATAATTTTGTATAGCATCGTCATAAATATATTGTATTACATACCAGCGCAATATGCTCAAATGTTTTTAGATCAATCTCATCGAATGTTATCGTGATTTTTTCGCAAGATAATTGAGGTTAGTAACAATTAAAAATTTGTTTTTATTAACATCGAGGAGCCGCGCATAACGTGAAACGCGTCGACCGGTTTGTCGTAAATGTTTTAATATATTTAATTTTTCTACACCGAGTGCTACAATAATTTCATCCCAATTGTCAACAATGTTATCACGATATTCGATTTCTCTAGTGCTGGCCATTCACATATAGTACGTACGACGGTGCCAGGAATTTTCTTTTTCGGAGATGCAATTATATTCACCTACTCCGATTACACTTGCACCGTGCGTACCGACCGCTTTCGCATTTTAACAGTTTAGACCGCACGAGGTACAAAGTCACCGTTTACATGATACGTTTTATGGCCACGTGTAACTGCAAAAATTAAGTCTCGTCGATCGCTGGACTGTGGTCGGTAAACGTGAACAACTGTTATTATTCAATTATTCGTTACTAATACAAGTTATTATGACGAGTTATTGCTATTATTATCATATGTAGTAGTAGTAGTAGTAATAGTAACTGGTATAGTAGTAGTGTTTTGCTCGGATCGAAAATTAAAGTCGAGATGGACAAAGAAAGAAAACGGTTATTGACAACAGAAGAAAAAAAAAAGAAACGATCTCGACGTATACACTATTATACTTAAGCAATATAGTACGTATTCTAGTTACTGACAACTGTCTTATGAACAGTAACAAACAACAGTATAACAGCAGATATAAAATATATATACACGACAAACACTTATACGTCCGTACACTCGCTGCAAAGTGTATAATGTATATGTACGTTTGGAGTTTATGTTTATTTCCTGTACAGATAGCGAGCTTGTGGCGGCACCGAAGAATTGAAATGAATCAAATCCGAACAATTATGATTGTACATGTTGTTCCGCGCAAAGACGACTTCCTTCTTATTACACAAACTTAATTAAAATATAGCATTCAATACAGACGGCGCGGCGTGGTAGGAAAAATATATTGAAATGGTTTAGCCAACGGTCGGGATATTTTTTTCCGCTGTTTGCTTATGATTTTAATTCTCTCGCAGTCACGTTCGTCGTTCATGTTTCCGAAGACGCGTACAATGGCTCGTCGCGGTTTACACGAACACACCCGTTGCACAATGATTATACGTTAGTTAATAAAGTCACCGTGCAGTCGAATGTTCCGTAATGTTGTCGTATTAAAATCCAGAAATACATCAGACGAAAAGAGCGAACAGTGTTTTTTAATATAATTTATGATTGAAAGTACTATTTACTATCTACATTGTGTATTATAAAGACGACAATATGAGGACGTAAATCGAAGTAAATACATTATTTTGTATTATGTATAAAGCAAGCAGTCGGCATTGTGTTTTATAATGTTGCTCGTGTATACCTACGTACCTATATAGTATATATTGTACAAAATTTTAAAACATAACGATACATACATATTATATATTTATATATACATTATACGAGTATATATATATATATGGTGGATATAACTTTATGTGCGCTTTATGCGAGTACCGGGTTATTAAAATGTTTACGTCACAGAAGTACCAGAGATTATATTGGGTTCAGAGGAATTTTCCCCGTGATTTTTATGACGTAAAATTTGAATGACCCTACACATATATACATACAATTTTATTTCATTTATATTACCTACCGTAGGGAAGCCTTTGTAGTTCGTAACAGTAAAATGGTGTGCGCAGTTTCCAGAAAATACTTAAGTGCGTGCGTACAGTTTAATAGCTCGTTTTATTTTAAACTAACTTATCGAAGTAAATTTGCAGAAAAAAAAAGTTAGCCCCATAACTTCACGCGGCCGCAGTACAAAACGACAGCCGATAATAATGAGAAATAATACTCAATGTTATAAATGTTTGTTACTTGAACTAAATGTGCATAGAGAAAATAAGTAAATCCCGTAAGTAAATAAACTTCATGCGGCGGTATACTGTCGATACTCCATTGTATAATCTGATACGTTAGAAATTTGATGCCATATTTTATTAAGTAGGTTTCTAATCTAAAAACTACAAAAAAAAAAAAATGAAATTCGAGAAATTTTACTTGATGATAAATAATCTAAACAATTAAAAACAAAGAAAACAAATTAATAAATTATCTTCAGATAAAATACTTAACTATCTGAATTTATTTTAAAAAGTGGTATCATGTACAAACATGCATAAAAATGTAAAAATGAAATATTCACATTTGAAATTGTATGAACCGAATTATGTCCTTGGAGAGCACTGCCTATAAGATCACTCGAAAAAAGACGCACATTGCATTGAAATCCGGTCACTTATCATGTAAATGAATTTATCTTTTGAATTGAATTCATAAGCGATTTTTTGTAATATAGGAATACTATTTTATAAATATCACTAGGCTAATTAAAAAAAAAAAAAAACAGATGCAATTCCTAGGTCGGATGAGACCACGTGGTCGGGTAAGATACTGGGCCGGGTGGTGAAGGGGTCGTGTGGATCAGACTATATCTCTAAAGATGGTTGAAATAGTAGTTGAACCAACAAAATAAGTTTTCGTTTGAATACCCGATTTCGTCAACATTTTATTTTCCAATAAATGTAAAATTTGTTTGCGACTTTCCGGGAAACAATTTTTTTGTTAGTTACAAAAAAAAAAAAATGTAAAATCTTATATCTATGAAACAAAAGCAAGTCGATTTTCGATATCGGCTTAGGTTTTTTTACAATTTTTTTTCTTATAATTCGGAAAACTATTGAGTAATTTGAAAAAATTACCACTACAATGTATAAACTAGACGAAATTTTCTATCAGAAAAGTACTCAAAGGAGGTAGAAATCTTCTAGTAGAAATTGTGTGCGAAGACAAAAAAAAAACAAAAGAACCCAAGCACAAATCATGATAAAACCAATAAATACGTACTTATACTCAGAACCTTAGTTAAAAGTGGAAACGAAGGTTATTCATTTTCATGAAAAATACAAATTTAAAATAAATTAATTTGTTCAGAAAATCTCTAAAAAACATTTCTTTTTTTATTGAGTACCTTACCTAGTACTCGTATAACCTATTTATCATTATAAGTTCCTTATTTGGTAAATATAACACAAATCGTGCATTTATTTTACCATAATTCATTTTGAAAATTGTTTTTTATGTTTAACAATAATATATCATGTACCTAAATAATAATGATACGTACCGCTGTCCATGTAATCATTTACCGTGCGCAATATGTACAACTACAACTATGTATACAGGATGTCCTTTTATCTCTTACACAGAGCGGTATCACCCGTGTTAATAGAGATATTGAAATAATGATTTTTTTCATGAGTATCCCCAGGAACAGGTAATTTGTTGACAATTGTTTGGTAAATATAAGTGTGCAATTTAAGAAGTTTAATGATTAATTTTTTATTTCAAAACTTTTGTAAAATTCGAAGATATACATTTTTTAACGCTTCTTTACGTGAAAACGTCGACGGTTCAACTTTCAGTTTTCATTGGATTCATGATTTCTAGTATTTGTTTTATATTTACAAAGAAATAATGTAAGTTATTATCTCCTCGCCGTTTTTCCGATATGGTTCTATGATAATGTTATTGCGACATTTAAAATTGTGTAAAATAGTAGGCACGCCATTCCCTCGTAAAGTTTTTATGAACATTGAAAGTTGAACCTCAACATTTTCAGCAAAAAAAGCCCTATTAAACGGCTATGTTCGAACTTTAAAAAAAGTTATAAAATAAAAAGTAGATATTTTAACTTTTTTATAAAACGATTACATTTACTAGACTATTGTCAACAAAATTGTCTTTGCACATGGACGCTCGAACAATACAACGGAATTTGATCAACTCCAATAACGCGGCGGATATCGCTCTGTGTAAATACCGGTGGGACACCCTGTACGCACGTATATGTGTGTGTAGCATATACCTTGGGCTACGAAATATATATATATATATATATATATATAAAATTATACATATGTACATGTACCATTTATAAACGGTATAAATGTTTAATAATGATGTATTGATACGTACGTAAATAAAACACAACATAAAAGCCGGCGGCCATGTCAACGACTCGCCCCTGACAATGTCCGCGGCGCGCAAGACCAAACCGGTTACCGGGTATCCGTGGCGCGCGCTCACGCTAAGTAGCCGCGGCCGATCCGAGTACACGTCGTACGGCGGCCTTTCGCAAACAGCAGTCAGGTTAATAATACCTGGGTATAAAATAAAACAGTGTTTTGCCCCCGAACGGCCGTCGGAAGATAGCGATCGGCCGTCGTCGTCGCCGTCTGCATTACGACCGGCGGACTTTCGTCCAACGACATGTATTGCGGGTATATTATACAAATATATTATTATATACTAATTAATTGCGCGCCCGCCGAGGTGGGTACGTATGCAGGCTGGTAGGCTCGAGGAGGATGACACCCAGGAGACGGACATTCTCGGACGAGGGATTTTGCATTGGCGCCAGCAGACTCGAGAAACGATAAATCGGAAATCTCCTATCCGTAGTGTTTCAAAAATCTTGTACGAGATTTATTCAATTACAAATTATTCAAAAATAATTATGTGTATACACACGAGCGGGGGTTATTTTTTACGGTAACGATTAATCAGAACACGAGCAATAAAACTTTCAGGTTGGGCAAAAAAAGTCTAAAGTTTTGTGCAGTAGTTTTTGGTTTTGGTTTTTTTTTAGGGGGGGGGGGGTTATGGTCGTGTGATATACGTTGTATGGGCAAGCGCTGGCTGTTTCTTCTCTTCGAGCGGTCGTTCAGTCCAGAAAACGAAGCCGTCGGTGACCGGGTTCGAACCGGTGGGCGGCGACTGTGCACTTAGACACAGCCGCCTTATCCCGGTCGGCAATTAATGTCTGTACATAGGAATTTGAATAATGTGCTTATCTATTATCGTACAAGTTGTGCACATTTTATGATGTAAAAGATTAGATTGAAATCGTAAAGTGTTTAACGAAAAAAAGTTCGCTAATAAGTTACCGATTTCTCTGCGTATCGAACTACCAACTTTTTTTTTTAACTATACCCTCGGCAACGAAGGCCATTGGGAATTACAAAGATATTTAAAATATTATATTATGTACAATAGATGAGGCTAAGGAGAAACATTTTGTTTGAATTCACGGAGTTTGAACTACTATCTTGTTCCACATTATGTCGTATTATTCGTACGACAGAGATAACGCCACGGTTTTATTTTATTATTACAATTCGCGGGAACCGTTTATAAAGACTTCGGTCAACACGACGACAATCAATCGCAGAACATCCCAACCCCGGCACGCGGACAGAAACCGATTTAATTACTATTTTGTTGCGAAAAAAAAGTACACGAAGTGAACTACACGTTTTGATTGGTCCCTTCAATGTCTTCGTAAACGAGTTCCATTATTGTACGATCCCCGATTTCACCGGCAGCATGAGAGAAACAAGCAGTTGTTGACGGCCCACAAACAATATTATGATGACCCGCACCGCCCGAGCGACGTTTGTATAATAATATAATGTCCTATACGCTTATTGCGCTTTGACTACTTAAAAGAAGAAGAAAAAAGACCGTTAAACGGCTGCAGTCGAGTATCACGAGATAAAGTTTACGACATAATGCGCTTTTATGTTACGAAAGTGGTTTTGTGAAATGCATAGATTTTGAAAACCTTTTATTTCAATTATCTTAATCCGTTTTAATATTTTTTGCTAATAAAAAACAGTATACAAGCGAGACATTTTTTTAAAGTATCTCTATTTTCATTGGCCAAACGTCAACACGGAATATCGTTTACTCTCGTCAAAACCGACGCGGACCCCCGAAGAAGAAAACGTCATCTCATAATATTGCTCGGAGAAATAGTTTAGCGTCTCGCGGTGTTTCCGTGCGCACCACGAAGAGACCACGCGATATCGGAAAAACTCTTCAATGTTTCGAAAAATATGCAATCAGGAGAAGAAGACCACAAAACGTTCTCAGTAAACAATTTGTCTAGCATCCGGACCAATCGATTTCTTGACGCCAGGTTACGAGTGTGTCTCGGCCGCGTGCTAACAATAGCTGTACGACGCACTTCTTGCATCCAATAGAGTACATTTTGTGGCGCACCTACGTCTTGAAATATGAAGTATCCCCATATAGCTCTTCTGTCGTTTGCTCAAAAGTAGCATGTGGATCGTGTCAAATTTTTAAAACAACGTGTTCCTACAAACATCTGTTTCGGTTTCCGCTTACTTTTTAGCACTTATCAACCGTGGACACTCTAGCCGAGAATAAAAACAATTAGAAAGTGCATAGCGTTCACATAAACCGGCTAAAGTAACCATAGTCGCCGTGAAATTGCTAATGTGAAATAATCATGATTAATTCACGGATTATTTACTTAAATAAAAATTAATAAAAATTTAAATTAATTAAATTTATTTTCAGCTGTATTAATTGGTTGAAAGAAAAAGAAAGATAATCTTTGTACGTTTTGTCATTCCATAATATGAATATCCTAAGATATATTAATCAGTTCTCTTCATGGTCACATTTATTTTTTCAGAATTATGCAAACGTATAGTAATAAATTATAATTTTATCGATTGATTTTATTTTGTGCTCGAATGTAAGTGGTACCTACTCGTAATAGGCTAGTCACTACATTTCCAGATGCATTTAGAACCGTTGAGGCTAGAGACCCTACAGGTTAAAATGCCGGGTTAATGTACGAGACCGTGATTTTAAACGTCGAGTACATACATCATCCAAGTAGTTTAGCTAATGTACACAATTAGCCAAAGGAAGCACCCAAGCCGCCACATGTGACAGAGCGAGCTACGGACATACATTTTTGTCACACTGTTGTAAGTTTAATTCAACAGTAAAACGAAACCGAAACTGACGACGCATCAAACCCATATGTATTATTAAACACAACGGATTTGACATTCTACCGAATTCTAAACCGTGTGAACCGGCATCAACCGTCCGACGGATCAACTCGACGGGGACTTGGCCGGATCAACCGGTAAGTCATAACTTCATAATAATACGAGCGTAACGGTAATTCACTGTTTCGAGAAAATTTCAGCGGGCGACCGCGGCGTGAGTTTACGTGTAGTGCAAATAAAATTTAGTTGTAGGCAAAACGTTTAAAGTTCGAAGCAACGTTTTGTTGCGGAGTAAACCGCGATAAAACTTTTTGCGCGTGCATAAGTGGCACCAAGTCTATAAATATATAAACAAAATGTGTTACGAGGGTGACATAAATAGACTTTTACGTGCCCATAAACGTCCGGAGATTCAAATTGTAATCAAAAAATTGTTTCAAGCCGGCCGGGCGGTCTATAAAACATTTTAACGCCGCGTTATAATAACCGCGTGCCCGATGCATCATCAAAAATATAATCGTGGAAAAAAATGACTGCGCCTACACTACGGTAGCTCATCAATATTATTTGCCGGACAAGGGATGAAAATCAAACCGTTCCAGGTTTTCCGTTTTAAAAATTATTCGTTCGGTGCACGACCATATTCGATACTAAAATCGCGATATAAACTTCAGTTGGTTATTTCGAGTTTGTTACTTTATTGCTCGCATATATATATTCGGAAAACGATTGATATCCTATAAAATTGCGCAAGACGTATTTAAAAAACGGGAAAAAGTACGATATTAACGATTTAAAAATGGTAGTGTTATTGGAGAATACCAAGCGTACACATTGGTTATAAATTTAGGGCTAGGGACTTCATGCTCTAAAAAACCCTAAGATATGTATGTATTTATCCTCTTAAAAATTATGATTGCTCTAAAAATATGCAAAAATGGAAAAATATGCTCTTAAAAATATTTTGTTTTTCATAAAAAAAAACCAAAAATTAAAAATGTTTTTATAATTATATATTATTAGAGTTATTATTTTTTTTATTTCTTAAGTTTGCCTTTAAACAAAACAAAATAAATTTATTCTGTTTATGAAAATATGCTCACTCCTCTAAGTGCCTAGTCGGTGTAACACACTCGCGCATCCCAAGGGAAACAGCAGGTAGGTTTAACAAGTCATATTCCGAAGAGTCTTTTTTTTTCACATCGTCTTTTACAACAAATTAATCTATAGCTATTGAGGCACAAAATGGGTCTAAGATACTTTTTGCGCTGTCCAAACTGATATAACGGTATTCCATAACCATTGTTGTTATAAGAAAAAAGCATCCGTGGCGCGGAAACTGGAACGATATCGGTAAAGTGGCAGTCACGACGGACAATTAGTATATTGTTTATGATTGATCACAGATAAACGGTTCATTTCGCCACCGAGGATATAACCTCGTACCACGGAGACCAAAGGTTAGCGAAAAACTTGATTCCCGTTTATCCGAGACGCGATGAACCGCGATAGGTTTGATTTTATAAATTCACAAACGTAAATTGATACGTGGACAGTTTTTAAAGATTAAGGAATAGATCGTTGTGACGCGCACAATCGTCACGTCTCCGTGGTCGTTTTCTAGAGCGGATGCGTTCAGGTCGTCTTCCCAACACCGACTGTTCAAAATATGAACGCTACGAGTTGAACAATTCGTCCGCGTACCATGGAAACAACACGATTCGAATTTGACGCGAGCGGTGAAATTATTTCCCTTTTTCCGAGCAGCTCACACACCCGCGCGTGCGGCCCACTGCCCGGCAACCGCACGACTCGTTCGATGCGCCGAGCGCTTAACCCCGGTTACCGTTTCTCCGTTGCTCTCCTAATTTGGCACCGTGATCGCGGGCCATATCAATATTATTGTTTTCCACGTTACTGCAATAAGCAATAATAATGATTCCACCTGTTACGATCGGACGCCACGGGAGCGCACGGCCAACACGCAGTTATTGCTCATTCGAGTAGGCGCGTCTACGTTAATTATAATATATTACGACGCGTGTACATTTTATGTGTCATATTATTGTATATACGTATGTTTATTATTATTATTATTATTATGCAAAAGTCGTTCCGAATGATAATATTCTCTCAGTCTCTCTCTCTCTCTCTCTCTCTCTCTCTCTGTCTCTCTCTCTGTCTGTCCGTTCGCGTTTCAGCTTTCCTTCAACAATAAAAGTTTTAATTTATGTTTTTATAGTATTTATACGGGTCCCGTTTTACGATGGTCGTCACGAGGCTGCAGCCGATATACGCCGTGGGGCCGACTCGCAATATAATATTATTATTATTATTATTATTATTATTATTATTAGGTACCGTTGTTATCATTCGATACTTTTCTATTTTTTTTTTTTATCGATTGTCCGCGCGATTACAATATAACGTTGTAATGTTTACGAGTGCGCGTTGGAAACGGATCGCGCGCGTACCACAGCACACACTATATTATAATAGTACGTACATCAACTTTATACGCTGTGACTAAAACATACGACAGCCTGAAGTGTAACCGATCTGTGATTAAAAACGTAGAAGTCAAGCATCATTATATGAGCAGCTCATTGCCGGTTAACTTTTCATTCGAGCGCTGCATCAGGTATCAAAAGCTCTTATCGGACAAATATATTTATATTTTTACTATTTAAAATTTAAAATAGTGTTTTAAAATAAATACTATTTTAAATAGTGTAAAAACACACATCGTTACGCGCAATCATAAAATATGTAATTCGCTCACATAATATTATATTCTTTCGAATAAAAAATATCGCAACTGTTATTTTTATAAACGTTGTATTAATATTAATGGCGAGTTGCATACATTTTAAATCTTGGTTAACGAGAAGTACGAAATCGTTACTGGTTTCGAAATCGACTTCAAATGTTTGTTAGACACGACCGATCTACATTTTGGCTTGACGAATTTCATTTTAGAATAACATTTTTCGCACATTTAAGTTGTACCGCATATCCATGTGGGGGACATTTATAATAATCTATAATAAGTCTACTCGCGATATTTGATTTTCAGTGGACCAATACATTGCAAATGAATCGTTTTCATTCGATAGGCAGGAGGTAACGTAATAACCAAATTACCAAATTTGAAAAATATTTTTTCTTCAGATTTTACGTGAAAAAGTGTGGTCGGAATAAGATTTTAATTTCAGAAATTTTTTTTTGGGCAAATTCGTTTGAAGCGTCTGTTGGAGGCCCAAGGGCCAGATAAAATTTATTAGTATTCGTAATTTAGATACCCCTGTCTTAAAGGCTATGTACTGTTGAATACCGAGGTTAATATTCCAGGCCACTAATTGAAAGTTATTATTTTAACCACACCCGTGAGGGGGTTGAGCGGCACGAGTATCCATATAACACGTATCCTTTAGTGATGTACTATCATGTTTAATAATGTCTGTCGTTCGTGGTCAGAACCGCTATCCGTGATACTCCCATAAACTTACGGTCATTGTATGTCCTTAACAGCGAAAAGTAAATCATTTTTATTCCGTCGATCACAATCATTATTTTCATGATACACATTTAAAACTGCACTGTTGTTGATACGTGTTGCTATTTTTATTTTTATTTTTATACTACAATTTAACGAGAATTTCAACGCAAAAAAGTGGGATGAGTCATTTTGATTAGATAAACGATGGCGATAAACTCGCAGCAGTGTAACTAAGCCCGATAGGTGACATTAAGAGACCTTTGAGTTTGTTCAAATAAAAAAAAAACGTCTCAGAGGGTACGGGTCATCATGTCTCTATCTAGAATCGTGACCGTCACAACAACAAAAGATAATCCGCGCGCTCCAATAAGTCCTTTTTTACCTAGATAAACGAAACGTATCAAAATAGAATGTGACGTTAATCTGTTTTAGAATAGTAGTTGACATTTAAGAAGTTTTGCCGAATTTCAGTGTACAAATTAATATCAGTAGGAAAATAATATAATTAATTTATATTATAAATCAACTTGATCTTAATATTATTATGAAAATTAGTCTACTCGTATATATAATTGAATTACAGGACAAAATATAATTTTCGATGCACTTAACTAAAATAACCAATCATTTCATTGCTGTTGGGTTAAAGTCAGGGCCGGATCTTAACTTTTTAAGACCCGGGGAAAATGAAAAATTCCATGGGGATGACCAGAATTAGTATTTTTTTTTACGAAAAACCCACACAGTAGTGCGAGTACCAACCATTTATAAAGTCGTTCGCAATATAATGGACCGATAAATTATTTATCACAAATAATTTAAACGATTTTAACTTGAGAATCAATAATTTAAAAATTTAAAACCTTAAAAATACGCCTGGGGATAAATCCCCGACTACCTATATATGAAATTAATTTGCACGTTTGACGTACCAACCGAACATTTCGGCGGGGGAGGGGGGTTTGAACCCCAAAAACCGTCCCCTATACGCACGGTTAGTATTTTGTTCATGACCACCGGACCACTGGTAAAATAATACTTGCAGCATACCGTATTGCGTTTTTGGAACGTTTACCACAACAACACTGCGGTATTTTATACACGATCGATGTGGTGTTTAAGACCCCACCGCAACCACCCCCACCAAATGAAGGTACAAAAATTGTTTTAATCTACTGCTGAAGAGTTCACCTGTAATACAATATTGTTTACGGTGCTCAGTTTATTATTATACTTTTTTTTCGAACAAAAAAAAAAAATCTCTGCGCACTTGGACGCAATAAAAACGAGCGCGATTCGAAAAATGTATCCCGCCAATACACTTAGTATTACGAGCACAACGTCATGTCGTTAAAACGAGAAGAATTGAGAGAGAGTGAGAGAGAGGGAAATATCACATCAACACCGTATTTTTTTTTTTTTTTTAATAATCAGCCGATACGTATACGTCCGTGTGTTTAATACCTTTCATTAAAATGACAAAAGTTCCAGGCAATGGACTGGATCGTAAAGCTGCGTTTTATTGCCGTCTGCATACCTAGGAAATTTAATAACTTTATCAGAGTCGGCCGGGCTGTAGCTCATTGCGGGGCCACCGCCTCTCCTCATCCCCCACACAGCCCCCTCCTACCTCCCCGACGACGACGTCCGTCCCGCCGGCAAACGCACACCGTATATATATATAAACGTGTTGTATATTATTATTATATGTACCTACCTCCGTCATGCATGTTAACTGTCAACTATTTTACGCAACAACATTTACGACGGGGAAAATATAACTATACAGAAATTTAATTTCCAATGAGCCTATTTATTTATTTTTTTTATTTTTTTTTTATTTTAAGCTTCGGCAACCATGGCCGTTAGCTGTAGTCGTGCGTTTGGGGGATACTTGTGTTAAACTCGGGTTTTTGGAACAGTAGGTTGACGGCGAGGGGTGGTGGTGGTGGTGGTGGTGTCGCCGCCCGGAAAGCGAACCCGCCGGCGGCCGGCTTCGAATCGGCGACCGCATGCGATTAAGCAAATCCGCCAGATCCGCTCGGCCAAGTCACCCCAACCCTATAAATATTGTGCACATCGTACAAACTAGTGGCGGAGGGGAGGAGAACAAGTGGTAAGAATATAACGCAGGTTTTTATATACAACGGGTGCCGAAACAAATGCAATCTTCCGTTAACCAGTGAGAAGACAACATGGAAGAGAACTGACGAACGAGTGAGGTAAGAAATGTCTTTGATGGTAACTTCAGTTGTAAGGATGGGAAAATCGAAGTTCCCGGTAAGAGTATTGGAGGGATGAGAGTGATTGTATGCACGCCTGTGGTCGGAGAAACTAGCGAGATTGAAGAGGTCTCGGACTGGAGAATAGTCATGGGAAGGATGTGGGATGTACTGCGTCTTACGCTAATCGCACGTAAAGTTTAATCATATTATTATACAGGAATGCCTATTTTATTTGATTATCGCGTTCCCGTTCGCTCGACTAAACGTGGGCATGATATTGGCTTTTTCAGGGACGTAGTTTTCACAACACCACGCGGGCGAATCATAATAGTATTGCTATCGACATATTATTATAGTGTAGGAATGCACAAAGGACACTCGGACATACATTCGATTTTATATGTAGGTACATATTTTATATCGCATATTATACTATCACTCGTGATGTACGCTTAACTTCTTATAAAGATATTCATATATTGTAATATTGCAATACACGGTTCGACGACAATTAATAAAACGCATTTAAAGTATTCATATATTTATAAATATAATTTAGAAAAATTAGGTGAATCCATCTCCTACTTCGGCTGATCGAAAAAATTAGTAATTAATGAGCTCTTCAGAAACAATCTCTTTTATATTGCTTTATCCGATTGCTTAAGATACACGTAGCCAACGTATTTTAACACCAATAGAAGTATATTAATTTGTGTAATTTCTAATATATAAGTAGAGTGAATCTTTAAGACTGACTTTGTGACCAGCACAAATACAGTCTTATTACCTAATGAACCTTATAGGTGGAGGGAGGAAAAATACGAAAATAATAATTTGAAATTAATTACCTACCGATTTTATTTTGTTATTTATGATTCACAAATTTTACCGATTTTAGATATTGCCGTATTTCATATTTGTTAAAAAGTGTGTTTTTTCCGTTTGTTTCTAGTTACTCGCTCCTCGGTGCTCGAACTTAAATTGCATACTTAATTAACGATTATAGTAACGATAATCATTGCGTGCAATGTGAGATCCTGTAAAGATTGTTACACAGTCAGTTTCGCTTAATGTGATCATTGGTTTATAGAATCAACCGTTTATTGGAATTGAAAAGATCCAAATCAAATCTTAAGTTGTTTATGTTAAACTGACCTTTTATTAGAACCACATTGTACCGGATGATTGAATCATTTTTGTGAATATCTTCATTGTTTTTATGGTAATTCAAACACAAAAAATGTAATAAGACCGACTTTATTATTTTAAAAATACGGCGATAACATGCATTTTAATTTCAGGCTAGCATGAAAATTAATTTTGAAGATTCACAAGTCCAATCAAAAGTGGAAAGTTTCTTTACTTTATTATTTAAATGTAATTTTCTATTAATTAAATTTTTTATTTAATCTTAATTTTATTTTAAGTATACGAGTATGTAGTCTTAAAAAAACAAAACAAATGTTTTATGGAATCAACCGGTTAATAGAATCAAAAGGGTCTGAACCAACGTGATTATCACATCGAGCGGAATTCACTGTACTTGTATGCTATAAAGTATAAGGCAAGACTTGAAACCGCTACTGCGGTCTACAACAACTAATAACTATTTCAAATTGGAAGGGTCCTTGAGAAAAATGTGGAGTCTTATCACCTAAGCCTTACTTATAGCCAAATTTTCATTGTTGTATACGTCCGAACTGTTCCGGCTGATTTTCCGGGTCTTATCGTAGGAGATTGAACGTGACTACCCGTGAGTGTTTCATAAGCGGCGCCCACTGAGTTACACTAAGTGTACATTGATGCAATATCCTACTCGTGTGGGAAGGGGTGTTAATTTTTCTCAGGGGGGATTATGCCAGCTGGACCATCGCCCTGTGAAATGATCACCGACTCGTGTCGACCGTTCGGGGTTTATACCGGTACATAACACACGCGTAGGCCCGTAGACTGTAGCTGATTGAAATGTTCGCGTGCGGAGCCCAATATTGCACTTGCTATGCGTGTAGGTACCATCTAGTGAAAGGGGTCGGACCGAGAGGCTTTTCGTCGCACGCGGGAATTATTGCGAATCACACTTCACGTTATTCGCACGTACGTTATTACACGTACGGTTGCCACCTCTGCGGCAAGTTTTACCCGGATAATCCGGTTTTACATAAAAATCTACGGACTACGGGTCCAGTCGATTGTCCCCCGGATCGTTGTATAATTAGTATACTATTTATACATACCATGTCTTCTATATGGTATAGGTCGATAAGCAACAATATTTTGCATTTTTCAACAATAAAATACGCGATCATATTGATATTTTATTTGTATTTCATATTTTCATTGCCCATACCTATTCACCTCATAAACTAAACAGTATACATAGGCGTATCGGCTCTTAGATATCTTTTGCTTTCTTTTTCCATTCGCTCATCGGCCCGTCTCCAGGTCTGACATCTTTCAGAGGTGGCGACCCTAAGTGCACGCCGAAATTGTATACGGTGTATTGCGGTTTCGGATAACCTAGGTTTTAACGATAATAATATTTTATACCATACGTAGGTATACCTACCCGCCCGCCGAGGGCTATCGACAACACGAACGTTTCCTCGGCAAGTCCTATACGCGTGCACGTTTTAAATATACAATGTTGACACATCAAGTGTGACGTGTGATAAACGATTAACTGTATCTGCGTACGGCGCGCGAATTGAAAAAACCTATTTATGGTTTACGTGCATCGTGTTTACATCCTTCAAATTACGAGTATACGCGCGCGCGCATTGGCGATAACCAATTCACGTTTAATCCTTGTTTTGTGTGCACTGAAAACGATTTCGAGCCAATACGAGTTCATCGTGATTCATTATTATTTTTATAGTTATTATTTTCTCCTACGGACGAACCGCTGTAACACACACGAGTCGTGTGACTACTGTGACGTACAAAATGTGTTTTGATAATCTTTAAGAGATTTTACATAATCGTACAAGCGTTCATTGGATTACATTATTATTATTATTATTATTATTATTTCAATGGAAATTGTCGATCACCCACCATACTGCTATTGATGAAATTACAATAATATACGTGTTTATAAACTTAAATTGCACGGTAAACGCCGTGTTTAAATGCGCGTGCTGTGTTCTTTCGCCTGCCTGTGCGCTCGACTTCGGCCGGAAGTAGTGCTCCGATCGTCGTGATCATGTGAAGTTATCGACAGAAAACGGCGTCTAGTTGGTCACTTCAACGTGGTCGTTTCTGGAACTATCAACGGTTTTCCGAAAACCAACGAAAAATTGCAAGACACTTCAGCGCCGGGCACGATTACCGAAATCTGCACCGCCCAGTGTTTTGTTAAATTCCACGTGACTGCGCCGTTGGTCATTTGGTTGTTGGTTTGGTCGTCGTAACGACTCGACACGATTAACGGTTACCGTTGTATACTACATATAATATGGACATGTCACGGTTTTTGAAACGTTTAAATGGAACGTACGCGCTGTTTGCGGGCAGTCGAAATGTTCTCGGGTAAAAGTTAACACCTACCTGATCCTTAGATTGTTGTAAACCGATCCACCTACTGATATCGACGACATAAAAATTTCGTCGGAAAATCCTACACGTCTTACGATATTGACGCGTCGAGCGTGTACACACGTGCAACGAATAATTGATCACTTCCGTGTAATAGCGTAAAATAATATAACGTATATATTTAAATACTCTTATGCCGATCGATAACGAATTCGTTCGTTTAATTCTCGTTTCGCATGCTAAAAAACATATTTCCAGTCGTAACTCATTAACGGTGTCCATCGTTTTTTTCTTTTCTTTTCCTCCGCAGGACGTGTTGTGTAACTTGCAAAATGTGTTATAACAATAATCGTTTGAATATTTTACATAAATGTAATGTACAAGCGTTCATTGGATTTCACATTATTGTTATCTTATTATTATTAATATTTTATTAAAAGTTGTCGTCGATTGCCCACCGTCACACTACACCATCGATGAAATTACAATAATATACGTATTTATAAACTAAACTACGCGGTACACGTCGCGGTATGCGCGTGCGCGTTTGTTTATTTTTCGTCCGCCTCGCGTAGGTCGTTTGAAATGTACATAATTTAGCAGCGTGCCCCGCGTCCCTCGGTTTCTCGGTAAAATTGCACAACCGTACGAATATCTCGTTTCATCGTCGGCCAAACAAACAAACCAGGCACCGAACGTCGCGAAAGGAGCAGTTATTATTATTATTATTATTATTATTACAGCTATCCCGGTTCCCGAGTAAACGTTATTAACGGATAGTACTGGCTATTAATGCGAAATGGAATTAATATACAGAATATACCAAGCTAAAGTTGCGTTTAATAAGAAAAAAAGTCTTTTTACTTCAAAAAACATTGACTTTAATATCAGAAAGAATCTGCTAAACACGTACATCTGGAGCATCATGTTATATTGATACAAAACATGGACTTTTGCAAGAGAAGAGTTGAGAAGAATAGAGGCATTCGAAATGTGTGGTGCTACAAGATGATGGAAAAGATTAGTTGGACTAATAGAATTACTAATGAAGAAGTTTTAGAAAGGGTATCTGATAAGAAATCTGAGAGGTTAATCTTGTAAAATCAGGACTAAATGCGTCATGTTTAATTCAATTGAAAAAACAGGACATCAAGATGAAAAACAAGAAAATCATGTTTTTCATCTTAAACTATAAATATGAAAATATCAAGATGACAATGGCTAAAATTCTCATTCAAACGGGCGTAAAATGATTCAGACGTTCGCAATCGCTTGTCTTTTTTTCAACTCGAAAGAAGTTTCAGTCCAGTTTTTAGTTTAGGAAAAATTTTGCGTTCGTCATGACATATGCATTTTTATAATAGTCATAACATTTGTCCAGGTGGTCGTCATTTGGTTTAGCGTTGTTTAAGCCAGTGCGGAAGCAGTTTTCAACGTATTTCACTAGTATTTTTTTTTTTGCCATTGTCCGAAACATTACAGTAATTTCACTAGTATTGAAATATCAAATCAAAGGGTTTTTCATACGTGTGATTCAGTGGCAAAATATTTTAGAGGAATTTACAATATTTCAGGTGAGTTGACGAGCGCTTGTTTATACACACTCGGCACAAGAATTTCTGTTGATGTATATATCGCTACCTACCTACACAGACGTTTGCCTGCGGTGTGGACAGGATTGGACTGTTGGAGTTTGTAGTTTGAACCGAAATAAAGATATGGAATTTGCATTACCGCAGGAAGTTGGAAATATGAATTGTAATTTACACCAAAGAAAGAGATATAATGTTATAAAAATAAGTATCGATTATTTAATACTCGACGATAGTAAATCAGGATTTCTATATTCTATAAAGAAAAAACACAAATAAAACATAAAAAACGTCATGTAGAATTCAATCAATCAGGCAACCAAAAATTGGTTTAGTATTTTAAACTTTTACATTTTTTTTATTTACTAGCTTTGTTTACACGAGTCTTTAAAATATAAGTATTTTTTATAAGAATGGTAGAATAAATACACTGTTATCGAAAATAATGATATCTTACATACTCAATATCTTAAATCTAAAAAGTGATAATTACAAACGCATTTGAAAAATGCTGGTGAAAATTACACGTCATGTCGTTTATATTTTAGGTTAATACCTATTGGTGTGAAATGACTACAGCCCACTGCATTCTACTTGCGATATTATATTATTAACCCTATTGTGTGTGTTTTTATTTTATCTAAAACATCAAATGTACAGTGAATTTATTATATTCATCAATCGTTTTTATTGCTTTATTTCTATTCTTCACGTTTCCAGTTAAAATTATTATATAAAAAAGCTTTTCGTATTTAAATTATTTTGAACAATACTCGTAGTACTCTTAAAGTTTCATTCGTTTCTCCTCCATATAAACCGATTTACTCTTTAAGTGGGTTCATAAAATTTTCGAAAAATGTTTTATTGTTTTGAGGTTCTCATTTTTATTTATTATTTTATTACAAACCATACTTTATTATGTTTTAGCAAGCTATTTACAGTTTTGTAGTATTGAGACTGGACATTTCATCGCGACCGCATTATCATATCTTCGACCGTAATATATTTGTTGTGTGTTTTAAAACAAAATCTATTTTTGTTCGTGCTCCGATCGGTGTCGAGTATATATTTAGTTATATTGGTCACCAGCGGTTAACTAAAATCATATAAATATGGTAATTATGCTTCTCGTGAGTGAGATGACTCGCGGATACGACTTTCTCTGTTTTATATATATTTTCAAAAATTATGTTTAATTCTTTCGAGTGCTTAAAGAACAGTTTTAAATACACTGTTACCCCCTCCTTGCCGAATCATCGTCTTTCCAGTATACAAGGATAATGCGGGTGCAAGTTCGACAGTATAAGACGCTTATAAGCGTATAAGCATACTTTCGTCCACTCCATTGTCTTCAGGACTGTTTTTAGGGTGGCCGAGAAACAGGGGGCTGTTGCCCCGAGCGGCAGACTTTTATGAGAGGGTGGATAAATATTTACATTTCTTTCCCTAACATTTTATATTTTGTTTACTTATTAGTTGAATTTGGCTACATTTTATATTAAAATTGAAATTGTCATGGTAACTTGTCAACACTTTTTTGAAATTACAGTATTTCTATTTTGTAATTTGACGTATTTTTTTATTGAACCCTTGGCAGTAAATTCCTTCATTCAGTCCTTACTGTATTTTAGTTGCTCGTCCAAGACGCGAAAACATGTTTAGGTCTTTTATTTATCGATTACATAATGTTTTTTTTCAACTTATATAATTTGCGTATCGATAATATCATCCCAGTAAAGCAATCGAAGACAATTTTGTATAGGCGCCTACACCATATATGAGATTATTTTCGTTGTTAACGAACCAGTGCGGTTGAGTTAACCATCTTCGTGTTTTTTGTACATATTTAAATTATCGTAGAACATTACGCCGTATTATGACCACAGAGTATACCTATAGGTATGTGAATGACTTCCACGTACCTATTATTATTTTTTTTCGCAATCGGTTTTTGACCATTTTTCCCATCCTAATACGTGTTTCGACATGATATTATGAATTTAAGTTTTGATAGATTTATACATTCTTTTTTTTTTCTTTCACGATATCGTCTTTGATTTTTCGAGCGCATTCGAGCCAAAGCTCGGTTTTAAATGGTGTGCATACAATTTCCAATAATTGATCGATAAAGCCGATCGTTCGTCGTACCGCTTTTCACTATAACCGGGAGAACGTTTCACGAAACAAAAACAGAACCAAACCCGGTTGAGCTCACTATTTTCACGATCCAGTTGCAGAGCGCTGGATGCGATCAAACGGTATACGCTCATTAATATATTTGTATTACGTGTCAAACTTCGAAATCGATTCTCATGAATGGAGAGGAAATGTATGAAAAATAACCAAATCTCATGTTTTAATCTAATTTTACTTAAGTATTTTTTTGTCCTATTGTATTTAAATGAAAACCAAAATAATTTGTATGTAGTTATAATATTTGAGCTTTGTCCTGGCTGGAAAGTGGGTAGTACGTTTTAATGAATATTTCGGTAAATCGTCGGAATTGTTGTTTTTTTAAATATTCCCGGTAAGCCATTAAGGTTGCACTCAATTGTTGTCTTTCGAATAATAAACTCATACATTCATAACAGTTAGTTTCTATATCAATCATCGTTTCAGCCTGGGCTGCATGCAATACCATAATTACGCGTGATTTTCAGAATCGTGAATATTTTGGGTTCTAAGAACATTTCAACAGCATATTTTGTTATTTTTAACAAAAAAAAAATTTATCCAAACTGACTACATTTCATGCCAACAGCTTTTCTGTGCTCGACCGGGTACCACCACGAAAACAAACAATAAGTAGGGTCCAGTTTTCCATGCATTTGCATGTTTTTTATTAAACGGTCTAAAAAGTAGCTGGACGAGCTACGTGCTTAAATTATAGTCAGTGGATGTGAAGTAAAAAGTTTTGTTTTGCATATTTTGACATGTATAGCATGTTTTTGTATTTTACGATTTTCCATTGCACATACAATATACGTTAACGGCTTTTAAATGCATATTGTTTCGGTCATGCTTATAATTATATAGTATTTAGAGTTGTATTTACAGTCAATGGAGTACCTACGTATCTCGTGTCCATTTGTTTTACGCGTGCACATATTATACATACCTACGATAAGCCTGTTCTTTCTAATCTTATTTCATGACAATATTATTGTATATCATGCAATTGTTATGGCATTTCAGATTGAAAAAACACGTAGGGAATAATAAAAAGAAAAGAAAATGTTTCTTATAAAATAATTATAATTTATTCTTTATTCATTACTTATAAATTAATCGTGCCCAATAAGAGTCAACGCAAATCTCCGAGGTTTATTGCACGTTTATTGCATATAGATGCTTTGATTAATAAGTATACACGAGTCGTTTTCAAACCAACAACTTCCGAAAACTTCCGCGTTGCTCCGCTCGGAATCGAATAACTCGCGTGCACACTTCTCGCGCAATTTCAACGGTACCCATTCAAGTTTAGATTAGTTATATGGATCGTCTAATCGCATCTCCACGTCTAGTTGCCGTACAAAGTGGATGTGAACCGAACGAATGCGCAATGAACTGTGTTTTCGATAGAACTCGTGTCATCTTATTACCATGTGATGACATAGCGGGTGAGGAATAATAAATGCTCGCTCAGGCGTATACACAAAAAAATATTTTGGGGGGGGGGTGTTTGGACGTTTGGTTGTATATTTTCGTACACGATATATTGATATATACATTTTCGTATATAATCTAACCTAACAAGAAGTTTACACCATTTAAATTATAGTACTATTTATTTCTCATAAAAACGTCATTATTAAAAAAATTCGGGGGGGGGGGGTTGAACCCCTAGAACCCCCCCTTGTATACGTGCCTGTGCTCGCCTAACATAATGGTATGAGCTTATATATATTGTACGCAGTAAAGCCGACGGAAACGTTATTTGCAAAACATTATTCGAAGGTTTTAAACGCCATGGTAAAATAAAGTAAAAAAAAGACGTAATCCGATTACCTGATTAACACGAATTCGTCCGAACGTTTTACACGGGGGTTAGGAAACATCGCACCACCACCGCCGTGCGCGTGAACACAAAATTTTTTAAGTAGAACACTAGTCACGTGGAACGTCTCGTAGTATCTGAGGATAAAATGATTCATTATAGATATCGTTTGTACGCACATTTCGATGCGAAACTCTTGCTGCTGCGTACGGTATACGGTTATAACTGGCGGTCGACTCCGGCGTTAAAGGGGAATGAACCGCATTAAGCTTCAGTCGCTGTAGCCAATACGTAAGTACGTTCACAGGAGGCGTAAACATTTTTTCGCTTCCAAACGTTGTACGGTTAGGCTATGGGTCGTCTAATGCGGCAGTTCTCAAACTATTTTTTTTTTTGCTAACGAACCTCTAGAGATGCTAAAAAACCGCGTCCATCACAGAGCCCCCTCCCCCCGGTGGAGCCAATATTGAACTCGCAAAAAACGATCTAGTGATGATTTGCTGCTATATAATGTATTCGCCCGCGCCTGCGGCATGTGTTATTATTACATATATTATTGTCCCTATACGCGAAGTATTAACCCTGGGTTATTTTCAGACGGTCCAAATGATGTTAAACAGGAGATGTAAAATCTATAACAATAATTATATAAACAGCTCAACTTGTACAACATCTGAATTTGATTTAAATCAGGCGTGTCGATTATACTCTCGATGATACGAACAATAACTCGGTATTATAGTGTACGCCTACAATACACACGTGCAAGTGCTCGTCTTTGAATTAAGATCGGATATACCTTCAGGTAATCCGGTTTTTGCACAAAATGCCAACATGGGTACGCACCAACCGATAAAAATCATCTAAAGTTTGGTACAGACCGAGTAAGCGGTTACAGAAGATTCTTACCGCTGTCCGCACTATTATTTATGTAGAGTATTTATAACAGTAATCAACCAGTCGGTACAGAAGTTATCCGTGGTAATATTTTTGAAAGTAAAAAAAAAATTAAATTTTGACGTCTGTGAAAATGTAATTTTGTGAAAATTCTCGATACACCCATAATCGATGGATAGAATAAAATATGATTCATAAATATTTCACGCGGTAAATGAACAAATTGTGTTCCTCATGGTCGAAATGTATATGTAAACGGTCGAAGTACCAAACAAAAGTATTTATATGAAAAAATAGTCATAAGTACTGCATTTAACATTACATTTCCGCGAATGTTGGTTAACATGTCACATGCATAATATGTATAATTATAAAGCAGCCCGTGGAAACGAATGCAGTTCTAATAATGCAGTTTTCCACCTGCAGATTTATTTTCAAAGCACTTGTCACACCCCGCACGTCTCGTGTACCATTCGCAGTGAACTCCAGTTGACGATAACTCGTAAAGATTTAGATAAATTATAGCCTATGTGGATAATACGTGAACACCCCAATGCCATTAGATTTTATGCGGTACCTGTAAAAGAAAAAAAGTTCTATCGCGTAAACTACTGTAGTTGTTGGTGATAAATGGTTCAATCCGTTCGAGAACTTTAAACGGGAAATGTAATATTTTCGCGCTTGAAATTGTAATCGAAAGCATCGATATTAGCGCTATAAACAGCACTGAAAACTGGGAAATACGGAAAATGAAACGGTTATCACGTTTTTTTTTTTTCATTTTCAGTAAATCATTTTTAGATTTGTTTTTTATCTTTCAAATTTGAAACGTTTTTCGTACATTATGGTAGTAGATATTGAGACATACTATAGTAACCATTTGGTCAGGTTAAAAAAGGCTCTGTAGATTAATAAGTTTCGTGTTCACACGAGTAATAAATAATAATGTGTAAAACAATTTAATTATTATTGACGAGCACGCCCGCGTCTGCCCGAACGTCTGCGAAAACAACCGAATGCGACCATCATTTTTAGATGCGATAAATTTCCGATTAAATTCCGATGCTAAAATTCTCGGTGGGCGAGTATATAAAAAAAAACCGTTTAATAAAAATACGTGTTTGATTCCGTTTGCGAGGGTGAGAAAATTACCTAAGAGCAACGATAAAAATTTGAAAATAGCAAAGTAGCTCTAAAAAAGTAATAACCATAAGTATGCCGGAACGAGCGAAATAAAATCGTCTATAACACAGGGGCGTAATTACGGGAGGGAGACGATTATGGGGATAGATCCCCTCCCATAATCCGTATTTATATATTGTTGTCTTATACAAATTAACAAATACTACATAAAAAAAAAAGTTATAAACGTTTAATTGTATCAGTATATTAAGAGTTAATTTATACTCTGTAACCATTATATAAAAATTAATTAGCTGATTTTTTAATTTTGAGTTTTTTCGTAATCTTCAATCGAGTGCACCACATTTTGTGCTATTACAACGGTTAATTTACAATACTCATCTATAGAAGCTAATAAGGAATAAGTAATAACTAATGTCTACAGTGATAATGAAGGTATAACCGAAAACACCATGATAAAATAAACGATATAATAAGTTAAGGATAAAAACTTATCTTCGAAACAGTATGTCAGAGGTAGCTATGATAACATGTTGTATTAAAATTAATTTTCATAAAACCTAATAACCAGTAGTTTTTAATTTCGTTTATAGGAACGGCTTAATGGCTTAGCAAATTTAACAATTCATAACGAAGTTACGTTTTCAAATGAACAGGTCATACAAGAAATTGTTAAAGAGCCTATAATTTTAGATATCTTACTTTAAAAAAAGAAAACAATTTGTTTTAAACGTCTTTGGTAAATTAAATTTGTAATATAGAAGGTGTGTGTCGCTATTTGACGATTTTTTAAATGTTTACAAGTATCGGTTTTTTTTTTGGGGGGGGGGAGGGAGGCGAAGCCCCTTCGCAAGTGCTATGAAATGTTCTTTTGAAATCGCCCTCCCGTGAAATCGGTAAGAACGTCACCCCGTTCGGACCGTACGATAAAACTTTTTCGGCGCTCGTACGTCGGACACACATACCGTTATTGTACGTGCGATGCGCCTATGTGTTCAGCGACCGGTCGCGTGAAGTAATCTCGTCCGACAGAGGCCTGCGAAACGTCAAAAGCGAAACGTGGCGTACAAAACTTCTCGTAACTTTCCCGTAACATGTGCGTTCGATGGACGGTCGCGATATCGGGTCGACTGCAGCGTACGCAGCTGACTGCGTGACGAAACGATAAAGATCGGCGGGTCTGAGGGTGAGACGGACAGAAGTCGACAAAAACGATGTCCGTCAATTGCGCCGAATTTGTGACACTACCTGTACAGTATACCATCTATGGCGCCGGCATAAAAAAGTTATATCGAAAAGGTATACCGTATATTGCGCTGGTAAAAAAAAAAAAGGTATATTATACATCTACTGGTATATATTTATTATATTATATACATGTATATTGCATTATATTAAGATATGGTTAATACTGCAATTTGGATTTTAGTGTCAATATTTGCTTTTTTAAAAAGATCAAACTAAAATCAGAAAATGTAGACATAAAAATAGATTTTTATTTAATTGCCTTATTAAAATGTTGTGTAGTGGTAGCTTATCCGTTGTACAAATTCACACATATCTAAATTTCCGTTTAAATATTTAGACACATTTTATTCAACTATGGTTTTTTGTTTTTTATATTTGAGGTAACCAAGATTCGGTCAAAGCTCGGCGGTTCCATGAGCGATTTGAGTGAAAGTAGGACAATAAACGAAAGAAAGAAAATGCCAAATAATAACACGTAATATAAATTTACAACCCGTTTATTATACAAATGAACTAAACGAACGCGACCGGGACACTGACTCGTCATCGTCACAACGTCGTCGTCGGCCGCGTCCGCAGATAAGATAATAATATTAATAATAATAGTAGGTATGTAATTCATATGGAATTACAGTCGACTCTCGATAGTTCGAAATTGACGGGACTATTGAAAAACTTCGAATTACCGAGAGTTCGAATTGTTGAGTAGTTGTAAATAACGAGACGGCAAAAAATATTCGAATTACAGAGAGTTAAGAAAAAAATTTTGTTTTTTTATTATTGTACATACATACATATTAATTATTTCTGTAAATTAGGTGATACATACATATTAGAGTTATTTATTGTTAATTTTATTATTATTTTTTGAAGAAATCTGTAATGGTTTTCTGCTTCATTGAATTTAGTTTCATTTTTACAATAGTATTTTCTATAGTATTCTATAGTTATCGACAGTAATAATCTAAATTCCTACACGATTGTATAGTAAATTATTAATAAAAAGATTATAAGAATACAGATAAAATACATTTGGTGAATATATGTACTTCGAATTTTCGAGCATTGAACGAATGATACTTCGAATTGTCAAGTGTTACTTGTTAGTGGCCAGTTTTCCCAAAATTTAATTTCGAATTACCGAGTGTATTTAAATGCATTGTTTTTGTTCGAATTACCGCGTGATTTTCAAGGAACCGAGTATTTACTTCGAATTACCGAGGTTTTCGAATTATTGAAGGTTTGAATTATCGAGAGTCGACTGTACCACATATTTATGATTTTTAATCTTATTTTCTATCTCAACGCTATTTATTTTAAATTTGTTGACGTACACAATTTATAGTTTATAAACAAATTATGCCGAATACTACGCAGCTCGAACTTCCGTCCATTCCCCTCGGGTATCGGCACGGCAAGAGTTTATACCATATGTCATTGATTCCTATCGTGGGTATTTTTTATTTTGAAGGAGGCGTTTTTCCGAGGGGGGGGGGCTAAGGAGCGTTTATCTAGAATTTATATTTTCTCGTCACCATACCTGGTCATAAAGGCTATAGTGCGGTTCAACAACTTCTCACAAAATCAAGAAACCAATTAGAAATATGTGAAAAAGGAGACTTAGACTAATGCTGACATCTGTTGAACCAGACATAATTTCGTTATCAGGAAACCATCATCCTCAGGACAGTCATTAAACGCATAAGTATTTTTTGTGTTATTATTTTACACTAGCAAATTCGAAATCAAAATATATAAATATCATTAGTATGTATTTCAATTTATAATCAACTAAATCGTAACGTTAAATTAATTATTTTTTTTTAAGTTAAATAGCTTATAAAAAATAAAATGTTATTTTTTTAAAAAAAAAATCATCGGGGGGGGGGAGATTTTTAAAATCTAAAAGGGGCGTTGAGTAAAAAGAGGTTGGGAAACACCGCCGTACGGTATCGATATTTTTTTTTACCAAACTGCCGTAGGTACAATAGTCGTGTCACTATTGCCGAGCCGTCGTCGGTCGCTATGTGCATTGTTATCGCGCGTGGGCGTTTCGAGTAGGCACAACGTGTTCTCGTACGCCTCGCCGCCACGGCGTTTCGAAAACGTTACGTCATGAAGTGATCAATGATCGTTATCGCGTTTCGTTCCTCATTTCCCCGACGAGCAACACGTGGCGGTGGTGGACCGGCGCCGGGTCGCGACGATTCCGTCTTGATCTCGCGCGTTCTCATTCGGTTGCGGCGTAGGGCGTTGCGCGAACCGTTCCCGACCAACCCCCGCTTCGTACCTACGCCCGATCTGAGGCCGGTGCGTCCTCGGCCTCACGTGTACACGTATGCATATTATATGTTACGATAGACTGTTCCGAGTTTACCGAGTAAAATCATCAAGATCTGATACACGGTTTTAACGGCCGTAAAACTTTTCGAACATATTTTGTTCTACCTGTGCCGAAAACACTTGCGCTATTTATAGGTGTCCGTTAAGGGAGGTTTTATCGCGTAGTAATGACGGTTTCGATCTAATTCCGTTCACTCCGATGGCGATCGATAGTAGATTTTGTATCGAACAAAATCGCAACACACTACTCTTTAGAGGAGTCTTCGACCAAAGGCTTCGGTAGATGACCACTTAGGGGGAGGGGGATAACATAAATGTTTAATGTTATTACCTTATCTCAGCATGATATAAAACATGTAAGATTTTGCCAAGTATTAATAATAGCAATATTTGTATTGATTTAAAACTGAATGCATTTTAACAAGTACAACTACAAGGCATACTACTTTAAGGTAACATCACGGTGAAAGTCTAACGTTATTTCAACATGGTATAAAGTCTATAAAATTATTCTATTATAAATTGTTGTTCAATATTTTATTTGTTCATCAACAGGCAGACATAGTGTATATAAATAATACAAAATCTAACAACGGCAAACGAGAGTTATAATAAGATATTAATATTACAATTTGCGTAGCAGTTCTTTTCAACGCAAACCCAAAAGTCAAAAGTTACGCTGTTGCGTTCCCTAAGCATACGACTTAATAAAAGTGCAGTAAGTTTGAAATATGTACAAAGAGTACAGTCGAAGAACGAGCCTGAGCATTAACAATAGGTGCTATATCCGTGTACTGTAATGCAACCATAAATGCATTTTACCAAGCGTAAGTGAAAGGCCCACTATTTATTAGGTAGCACCATCGAAATACGCTAATATAGGTTACTAATAAACTCAAAGTGTATATTATTTTTCCAGGTATCACCCCCTAGCACCTGCGACGATCGTACGCCGTCCGCAAGCGTACCCTATGACAAAGCAACGTGTGGCCGGCAAACATATAGTACCTATACAACAGGGGTGGCCAGACGGTCGGTCGCGTACGACTTGCGAGTCAATCTTTGGCAGGGGACGTATTTTTATATCGTCGGTGTTGATTTGGGATCGCTGACGATTGTCACCGTCGAAACTCTAAGTTGACGTTCCATGCTCACGAGTCGACCGTCTAGAGCAGTGTTTCTCAACCTTTCTTAAGTTACCGCCCCTTTGAGCAGCAATACATTTTTTAACGCCCCCCCCTATGTGAGAATTCTAAAATTTAAGATAATACGGTGTAATAAAATATAATGTGCACGCATAATCGCCAAAATAATAAAGATCAGCAAAAAAATCAAAGATAAGTTATTGTGCATTGCTCAACATAGTACCTATTATTTTTTATAGTGATAGATAGCTATTATATGGATTATCAAGTATGTATTATTTTTAGATCGCACCATGTACAACGTTTTTGCGTGAACACACTCGCCACCCCCTACCACCCAAACCTAGTTCACCGACCCTCGGTAACCCTTCACCGCCGACTGGGGGGGGGGGCGATATCGCCCCCGTTGAGAACCACTGGTCTAGAGGGAGATTAAGTCTTCGTGGTCGATCTCTACTCGTAATAGTTATCGGCCGTCCCTGTGCTATACGTATGGTAATAAAAAAATTATGTGCCAAGAGCATAGAATAAAAGCCGTCGACCGACGAGGGGGTGGTTGACGGCGGTGGACTTACCTCGAAGAAAGGACTGAAGGTCATGTTGGACGCGTGGAACGGCGGCTGCGGGTGGTGCCACAGGGCCGTCGCGTGGTTGGTCAGCGGCAACGGGAACTGCGGGTACATGGCGCGCGGCTGCAGCACGGACGTGTGCCGGCTGTGGGGCAGGCCGCTGATGATGGCCGTGCCGTTGACCTGGGACGACCGGCGTCCCGGAACCGCGCGGCCGCCCGGCACGATCGCGGGTTCCAGCGCGACGGCGGGCGCGGTCACCGGGTCGCCGCGGTAGTCGATCACCAGGCCGCCCACGATGCCGCCCGTCCGGACGCCGCCGCCGCCTCCGCCGTGGTGCAGCTGCGGCCCGAGCTCCTGCGGCTGCGGCGGCTGCGGCTGCGGCTGCTGGTGATGGTGGTGATGGTGGTGATGGTGGTGGCCGGCGAGTGCCGAGGACGGTGGCCGGCCGGCGGCGCGCGCCTGGTGCGCCGGGAACGCCGCGGGCTTGTCGTCCGCGGCCGACGCGTGCACACCCGCCGCTTCCGGTTTCTCCGCCATCAGGTCCATGAACTTCAACTCTTCGTGCGCTGCAACACACGGTACACAAGACGACGGTGAAACGCGCACGGTACACACAAGAGTGCCGTGACGGGTGGAAAATCCGAACGGCGCGTTCGAAAAATCCGAATTCCGGTCCGAACACGCAGTTCGGATTCCCGAAACGTTTCTATCCTTTAAATCTTTTGATTTAATCCTTT
The DNA here is from genome assembly GCA_949715065.1 of Periphyllus acericola. Taxonomy (NCBI): domain Eukaryota; kingdom Metazoa; phylum Arthropoda; class Insecta; order Hemiptera; family Aphididae; genus Periphyllus; species Periphyllus acericola. The sequence goes on from OX454264.1 coordinate 67,324,306, forward strand.
TACGCTCGACACACGGTTTATAATAAGGTCACGCACAATTATTATTTATTGCTGTCCAATTATTATCGAATTATCGCGTTAACTGCTACCTACATTTAACGCTAGTACGGGTACGATTTAAATACTAGCCGCGGCTATATAGAATCGACTGATGCGATCAGCAAAACATCGGACCCGTAATCGCGCGCTCGACAATATAAACTTGATTATAAGTCCGAAAATCCGTAGTTTGGATTGTAAAAATTGAAAACCCAGATTTTGGATTTATGTCACATATTTTTAGGCAACTATGTATACGGTGATTGTAAGCGTCACGGACTATACCACGGTGAACAGAACAGTGTTTAGAGTTGGTTCGTTGCATTTAGAAGAGCTAAAAGAAAAAAATGTATGCGTAGTTACTACTCATCACATCACTGCCATGCTATAAAATTTAACGATTAAGATAACTCGCGGTATCGGGTGATGGTATCGAAGATTATTTTTGTACACAAGTGGTTTTATTATCATCAATAGACCAATGAGATGGATAAATAATCGGTATTTTATACGAACTTTATTTATACAAATTATTTGAGAAATTATTGTTGCTACACATTTTTAGCCATCATCAAAATCATCGAATGTTAAATGTTCATGAAATTAAAATAACACAAGAATAACTTAGGTTTCGTAAAAATGTAAAAAATGCCGTTAAAATTATAGAAAAAGATCTCAGTCCTAAAAAATTACTAAAAAACCCAAAAAGTCTCGTAACGTTAGAATCCTATGTGTGGTTCTGTTGTTTATAGCAATTATATTTTATATAGATATTAATTTTGCTGTAAAATAAATTCCTCCGTGGCTGCGCGATTAGAATGTATAAAGTTCGAGCTCGGAACTCTAAGTTCTATATTCTTATATTACACAGAGTTTGCAGATCACACATAATGGATACGTGGTAACATTTGGTTACAAGTGAACTAAATTGGGAAATATTACTACGAAATCGTATTTTCTTCGAGCAATAAAAGTTCTGGAAAAAAGTTGTAAAAATAAAAAATAAAAAATAGTAATAAAACCGTATGGGTATCAAACGAATATTAATTCACGATTTTTTTTTCCGAATAATGAATACATTCAAAAGAGTGGAGTATAATTGTACATAACTTTTACTTTTTATAGCATGAGTGCATGACCCATATATATTATTATAGCCGGACGTCTCGCTGTGGTCTGTCCGCGCCAATAACTTTTTACCAAAATTATATTTTCGAAATCTGACTTTTTCCCACCCGATTAAGTTTCTACACTTGGGCCGCGTAATTTAAGTTTTCAGCGGTTTTTAGTGTACCTACTTGCATTTAGTTGCTGGCGGTCACTCAAAATTCTAATAATGTATAGCTGCCCCTGGGACGCCTAGTTTTTCCGGGGGCGTCAAAATGTAGACGTGACGTAAATAATTATATATTATACAGTAAAACCTCGTTACAAACGAAAAATAACCACAGTCCTGTTTCAGGAAGGTCCTGCTTTATCAATTCATAGGATAGTCGGACATCAGTACAAAAAATATTCTGTGAAAATAATCAAATAAAAATCCTTAATATGAATATGAATACAAACACAATATGAATACAATGTTTATCAACCCTTTTTTGATCCCGTTTTTGTTAGTCGCCCATAATCTTGTTTCTCCGGAACTATGATGAATACGTATAGAACTCATTTTGTTTGTCCGTTGTGGATAAGATTTGCATTGCATGTCCCATTTTTAAATATGGCTCTGGTTTTTGTACACACTAAAATGACCTCTCTAAAGCTAAGCCTCCACCAACCGGAAACGGAAACATTATTGTTTTTACGAAAAAAAAAAAAACTCTGTATAAGCCGGAAAATAAAAATTGTCGATAAAAAAAACATCCCTATGTAATACCTATATAAAAAGGTAATCATAAACATATTACGTGTTGACTTGTTGTGTTAGTTTTTTTGGTTTTTAATTATCTTCAATGTCTAACAGCAAAGACCGCAAAATAGGGACGATAACGTCGTCGGAGGCCGGAGCACATGTTGGTCCTCGGTATGACTTTACTTTTCTTGCTCTTTATTGGTGTATGGCACGCATTTTTTTACTGTGATTGAAGTCGAACAAAGCAAAATTGACTCGAACCGCTTGAAGCAGTTTTGCTCTTTCGGTGATTACGAAACGAAAAACTATAGCGTATGAAAACTTCTCGAGCGCGTGTTCAAAAACACAAGTCTATGTAGAAACAGGAGCACTGAAAACATCGGTTCCGTAATTTGAAACTTCAGATTCGTGTTGCTTATGTGGAAAAGGACTTATCGCTGACTGTCGCATTAAAAACCGAATCAAGAAATTGTTTATTTATAACGATCACGAGAAAATGCTTTGCTCGTTTGTGTGTCATGAATATCAAACGACGAGAAAACGAACTATAGGACGTAAGACGACCGCAAAACAAACACCATCAACATTATTATTAACCCTTTACGCTTCTTCGTATCATTTTTTTTTTCAAATCGTATATTACATTTCTTACAATTTTAATTTAAAAAAAAAAAAAAACGTAAATAATAATGGTTTTTTTACGGTCCATACGGATTTAATTAAATGTAACCGATGCGGTCCCTTATCAAAGGGATTGCAACCCCCGCCGGTGGTCGCGACCTCCCCGGTCGAGACGCCGCGCCGTTTCGGTATATCGACGTGAACGTCCACCCGGTACAAAACACCCGTAGGTTAAAGTTTTATCGATATTACGTATTGTCCGGTGAGAGAAGAAAAAAAAAACGAAAATATCCCGCGCTCCCGGCGGCGGCGCCCGCGGCAGGTTTTCATCAAAATCGGTCGACCGGATTAACTTCTGAAGACGGTACGAGTAGAAGAATGTGTAGGTCACTGCGCTGCGCTCCGAACGACAAACCACACCGCCGCCGCGCACTTATTTAATATATTAATGTACAATATATATGCGGTGTGCACTGCAATGGGGCGCGCGTGGATTACACTGTGAAGTTCGTTCGTCGTACAGTATGGAACTGATATATTATAGAGGGTAGGTACGCAGTTTCCACGTGAACACAACGTCATCTGTTCGGGGGTGGATTTCAATGCGAATAGCATTTTATTCGGAGTGTCCTAAATTAATGCTGCACAAAGTTCCCTTAATATATCGAAAATTTAAAAAGTGATTTTTTTTTTTTTTTAAAACTGCTTTTTGACATTTTTCCTGTTTCGAAGGCGTTTTTTCTTGTATTCTACACACTTGAAAATGTTTTCGGAAAATTTGGTAACATTTTTTTCCGAGTTTCTCTTACAGGCGAAGCAATCATATTCGATTGGATCAGTCAAATTCGATTTTCGGGGTGAAAAGAACATACGATCAGAAGAAGAATAACAATTAATCACTTATAAATTGAACAATAAAATTTTTTTTAATTTTTTTAACCTTTTTTCAGAAGTGCATTAAATCGTATTTTTCAAGCTGTTTTTCTGGTTTTTTAGAGCATTTCAATCCGCAGTCCGCACCCTAGCCCATTATATTATACTGCAGCGACGCAACCGGGATTCATTTTACAAGGGGTGGAGGGTGTGTTTAAAAAAAAAAGTCCCACGTTTCGGGGTTGCTAACAACCCGAACCCATAAAGTGCCACTGCATAGCTTTATGTAATGTATCGCAAAGCATATTGTTATTATTTATTTAAGATTAGTGGGCACAGCGTACAGAATAAATGTTACAATAACACATGGTTGAATAATACAAAATACAGAAATGCATGTAATAAAAAATTAAAATGATACAATATCTCGTAGTTGTAGCACTTGCTCAGCACTCCTTAGCGCCATTTCACCACGTACCAGGGGTGAATATCACGATAGCCAAATTAAACGAAACGGCTGTTAAAATGGCATTATTGAATACTAATGATTTACGTGTTTTTTTTTTTTTTAGATTTTAATCGGAATCACTTTAGGTGTGATAACGACGATATTATACCGTTATGATCAGTACGTGTTCGTTGCACATTGTTAACTGCCTGCGTACTATCGCAGTGATTCGAATTCGTGTAAACCAGCTGTAATGTTCACAGACGGAATAACCTAAACGGTAATAGTTTTCAGAGCTAACATTTGCGACGGCGTATTTCCAATGACAATTATTCACGTTTGAAAATTACACTTTGATCGTGTTCGGCACGCGCATTAATCAACTACAATAACGATACTGTGACAACAACAAAGAAAACCGTGACCAGCGGAACGTCATTTAGCTCGGTCAGTCGAAACTCACAGACGAGTCGATTTAGTCGTTAAACAAAAATATTCCATTCGTTTATTTTTTCGTCAAAAGGAACATTATCTTACAGATACGTTTGGACTCGGCCCGAGTCTACGCAGAATAGAAATCGAAACATTAAGAACGTTCAATTCAGATCAAAACATTTTTACTTTTGTACACCACGGATTTAAGTTTCGTCTTCGGATATTAATCCGAGTCATCTGCCAGTAAGTTGATTAGTCACAAACTGAGCGTGCCTAAGCCGCGAACGGTTTTGTTCTATTAATACATTTATTTTAAACAACAATTACCGTCAAACATTTGCATAATCATCAAGTCCCATATCGAATTCTTCGGACCTTTCGCAATCATATCACCCTGCGGGGTCGCGTTTGTTTGACCGAATCATTCGATTGACTTGGTCGGACTACAAGCGACAAGATCTACGATAACCGCTACAAGCAGTCCAATGGAAGACAGTGTAATTGCAATATTATACTTCATCTCCAGACGCATCGTTTCTATGACCTGATATTGTCAAAGTTGATTTAAACTCGATTTGATAAATCGATTTGATCTCGACTCGATCCAATCTAATGCAATTATTAATAAATGATATTTTCCTCGTAGCGCAATCGTTTTACTCTTGTCTATGCGCCAGTCCACTCGTTTCGGTGTCCGTTTAGCACGAACCGATATGAACTGTGAAATGCATAACGAACAGACATTTCATTCTCAATATAATGTGCTCGGTCAGTGCCCTTAAAAACGTTTTCGGTATTTGGTGTTAAAAAACACGGGACACATTTGCCCGTAGAAATATTTACGGAATAAACTGACTTTTTTAACGACCGAGAAAAAAAAAACACCAAACGCTCTTGATGTACACGATGTTTTTTAACCATGTTTACTGTTGTATTATTATGCGACTATTCCACATCCGTGCTTATTAGTTATTAAGGACTGCTATCTGGTGTACAGTCAACGGTTAAAACGTATAATTTCTTAGTACTTAAAATCCAATCGTCCAAAACTACGTTGAATATAACAATACTATTAATAATAAATGATACTCGTAACCATCCCCTATTAGTAATTACTAGTAGGTCGAATGGTAAAATTTTACAATCGTATGTCTTATGACGACTTTGCAAACGTGTACTAGCTAGATCGAGTTGTGTTATTAAAGAGAGAAAACCTAATATTGTAATGAGCCCTTCGTTGGTGGACGCGAAAACGTTCATCGTCGATTTAGATAGAGTGCTTATATGGTTTTCTGCTGGGTCTGCTGTAGTTATCGCGTGAAGATTTGCGTAATTTCAAGTTTTACCTTTATTCACCTTTTGCGTGTAACGCCCGTACACGTTATGGCGTTGAAGTGATGCCGCGGCGTGTACGACAGTACTTAAACATTTGGCTGTTTCATTGAAACGTACACTCTACGGTAGCGACGGTCAACATTAGGTTAAAATATTTTTTTTAGGTCATTAAAACCCTAGCCATAATCATCACACGCATCGAGCCCGCTGCAGCGGCATAATCCACGCGTGCACTCCCGGAGTTTGAAAGCGAAAACAAATGAACGACAAGAAAAAAAAAAAAAACGTTTCGCGGTGAGACTGCTTTTGGACGAATACTCGATGGATACGACGGCGGAATCGTAACGTAATTATTATTAAAACACGCGACGGTACGGATATTATAGAGAACATGTTTTACGCTCCGGGACCGTCTGAGCTTTTACGCGGTCGTACGCGTTAAGGGGGCCACACACGTTCAGTTAAAACTGTGCGATTTGACTGTACAATCGGTATAAATCGTTATTAGCAGTCGAGCAACCATGGCGACGACAGATGATGCTGTTGCAATTCTCGGGCTAATGTGTATTTAAAAAAATAAAAAACGTAAAAAAACGTAACTTATGGTGTAAAGAATGGTTACTAAAAAGAAGTAGATATTCACATACAAATTTGTTAAATTAATTGAGAATTACTCCAAAAGATTATAATAATTATTTGCGAATGAATGAAAATACCTATTTGCACATTCTTTAGTAACACCACTAATCCAAAAACAGAAAGTTTGAACTACTAGTGAAGTTGAGTCTACTTTCACGTGGCTGTAGCGAAACTAAACACTGTGCAGTTGTCATTTTGTCTACACTAGGGTGACCATATTAAGAAAATAAAAAAACGGGACATCTGAAACGTCTACCCCCTCCCCCAAAAGAAAAATTCTTCCATATACATTAATAACACATATGCACACAACTGTAGAGAACATAGTGTCTGTTATTTATAAATTTGGTTTCTAATTTTAAACATACGAGTATATACGAGTAAAACTGTTTTATATTAATTGTTTCATACACCGATATTTTTTTCACAAACATAATATAATAATATTGAAATAACGGGATTAAAACAGGACCATCTTCTAAAAACGGGATAAAAAGCGTCCCGTTCGAAGTTTGTCGGGACAACGGGACATGATGACCAAAAACGGGACAATCCCGTTTTAAACGGGACGTCTGGTCACCCTAGTCTACACACACATTGTCTTATCTGCACAGTTTAATTGCCACAGTTTTATCAATTGGTATTTTCAATTTATTTCCGATCAACTGCACAGTTCTAAAAATTACGTCGCATTAACCTACACACGTACGATTTATCTGTACAGATAAAGCTGTTCAGTCGGATCGCACAGTTTTAACTGAACGTGTGTGGCCCCCTATAATACGTTTGTTTTGGATTTTCAGCGTTTTTAGCGCACGCCTTAAACTTGCACACGGTTCACAACTCGTGCGTGAAACTATAACCGCATGGCTCTAATGGACCAACAACGAGCTGCGTGCGGCTCCGACGGTACGTGATCAATGGACCACGTGAACCGGCTCATAGTGTGCAACTCATTTCGTGAAAATAATATTGCATACTTTAATGTCTATCTGAATAATGTTATAAATAACCTATGCTATGTCTACGAACCGTCATAATTACCAACTATTAGTGTTATTGTTATCGTGTAATTTATTGTTCGATTTTTGTATACTTGGATTTCAAAACGACCATTGTAATTATATTATTCTTGGGCATCGCCCGTATGAGTGTACTAAACAAAAATAAAACAGTTTTTTAGCGAGTCGCGGAAGACGTATCCAACTGTACCATTTAATAGACTATACGTTTTTGTCAATGCTTGACGTTTTTCTCATTTTACTCCCTATTTATTTATTTTTATTTGTTTGAAAACTAAACGGGCTGGACCCAACTACATATACTATATACATATATATCTAATAATAATAACATTCTTGAGCATGTTAAACATAATTAGAAGATATAAGCAAAGAAAAATGTAAAATAGAATTAATATGAAAAAATAAACTAACAGAGACATGGTTTTTAAAACGCATAAAAGTAGTTGATACATTATTCTAGATACTGGAGTACTGGTAGTAAAATTTGTTGTTAGAATTTTTAAATAAAAAATGTTATTTGATCCTTTGTTCGTGTAAAGGAGCTTGGAATGTTAGTTAATGCGGAACCTTGGTACAATCGATTTGGCCATTCAATAGCTTATAAATTAAATATAAATCAAGTTGACTCCTCTGCGTTGTTCTAGGGATTCGAGATTTTTTTTTTTTTTTTTTTTTTTTTTTATTTTGCCATTATCAGAGACATTACAGCAATACAATTATTATATACAATAAATTTACAAAATATTAACAATTATTAAATCAAATTAAGAAGCCAGCGGAAATTATGAAGGAAATGATGGAGTTGATGATAAGAGTGGAGCGAGAATTAAGGATAAGATTTGAATCGGGAGTGGGATAACCAAGGGTGGATAGGAATGAAAAAAGAAGTTGTCTGCTAGGAGAGAGAGAGGGGCAATGAAAAATGATGTGGTCGAAGTCGCAGACAGACTCATCGAGGTGACGGGTACATAGAGGAGAGGAGTTGAGAGAGAGTTTGAAGGAATGATGAGGGAGTAAATTGTGGCCGATTCGAAGGCGAGAGAATGAAACTATTAAATGTCTGGGAATCTTTAAATTTTTAAACCAGGGAGATTTAGGGATGGTGGGGGCGATATATCTGTGCCAAGCGGCATAATTTGACGGTAAGGAGGTCCATTTATTTTGCCAAGCGTTGTCTAGAATTTTTCGATGAATAGGGAGAAGGTCGGAAGCAGGAATTTTAAAGGTAGATATATTATCATGAAATTTAGTAGAGAAAGCAAGATCATCAGCTCGTTCGTTTCCCGCGATACCCACATGACTGGGGACCCATAAGAAATTTATTAATTTATTTTCGAGGCTGAGATGGTATACCAAGGATTTGATGATGAGGATAAGAGGGGATAGACATGAATTAAACGAATCTGAGGAAATAGCCTGTAGACATGATTGTGAATCAGAAACGATCAGAAAATTGTTGAAGTTAAGACAGAAAATAAATTGAAGGGAATTAATTATGGCGTAACATTCAGTAGTAAAAGACGAAGCAAGAGAGTTTAGTTTATTAGAAAATGAAATATTGAGCGTAGGAATAAAAAAGGAAAACCCAGCTGAATTTGCAGACACTGATCCATCAGTGAAAACAAGAAGAGAGGATTCGAGATTAAGACGAATAAGTAAAAGAGTGTATGATGAACGAGGAGTTCTAGATCCATTACATTTATATGCTAGAAACCGTAAGAACTTATTTTGAACTTACTCCAGTATAGTTTTTAAGCCAATTTTACGTGGAGGTCGAATAACAGAACGTAATCTACAATTGAGCGCACTAAGGAGCAATAAAATAAAATTAAAGTATTTTTATCCTCAAAGTCAACACAAGTATACGCTGAATGAATCTTAGTACAGTCTAGAATCCACTCGTGTGTTTTATACACCACCTGGTGGCAGGGTCGTATATATGGGGGGGGATGGAGCCCGGGCCCCCCCCCCCCCGAAATGAAAAATCGCTTATGCGATAAGATAATAAAAATTGTATAGCCTGTAGTCTGTGTAGTCGGTAGATAGGAATTATCGGTATTTGTAATTTTAGCTTATAACTTAGATAGTACCTATATATTCTATTAATATTTGATTTGTCCCACTCTGCACCCGGGCCATTCCATCACTGCTATACCATAACATTAATATATTCTGTGATCGTAACATTTTGTTATTTATTATCGTTGATCAGACATCAGTTGTGTGCGGTATCTCCGAGACTCAAGTTCGAGGCTTTCGTGCTTTAGACACGTGTATTTTCGTGTTTCCGAGTATTTATATCGTATCACAGTTTGTCGTTTAGCCATATGCTTTAAAGTATTGTGGGTACGACAGCTTCATCATAATGAAGAGACAAATGTCGATTCAAAACCTCGTATTTAAAATGTATAATATTCGTTTATTCTTGTAAGAAAATATGTAATTAATTTTGAGTGACTGTAGTAAAAAAATTGTTTACTGCAATGAAGAGTTTTTAATTTTTATACATTTTTTACATAACATTTCATAAAAAATAAAAAAATGAGTTTATTTTTTCTCTGCTGAAGTAATGATGATAATCTAAATAGTCCAAAGGTATTTTAGCGTTTAAGCAATATTTGTCATTGTGCCTCCTCCGTCATTTCTCCCTAAACTCTAAATACAAAATCGGTCCCCTCCGAAATTAAATCTTATATACGCCACTGCCTGGTGGTACTGTTCTCTCATTATTTATGGGCCTAAGTTCACACCGGGGCCATTGGTTTTTCTCAATAAACCGTTTTTAAGACATTTAAACTTATCGCGTTTTATAATCGTTATTTTTTGTTTTTCGCGCACAAACTGTGTAACGAGGTAAACGATTATTTTTGTCACATCGTTCCGAAATGTTTTTTTCACAACGATGAACGCGATTCATTCCGTGTCCATTCGCACTCGCGAATCCCGTCGATACGCGAGCACGTATTACAACGTGTAGCGTTACCGATTATGACGTTATACATTGCGTAGTACAACCCCGGACAGCGTACCGACGAAAAAAGTAATAATTTCACAACCGCTTTTTTTTTTCGCGTGGACGATCGTTTCGTGCAATATACCGTTTCACGCGCACACTTGTTGACTTTTCGTTCTCAGACCTTTTGGGCGATCGCACAGTGCCCGCGGTATCGAAAAAAAATCACGCACCGCAGCAATACCGGTGGAGCTCGCACCAACAGGGGTGAACTCGATTACTTACGACTTACGTACTATGTACGCTTGCTGCGAGACTTTTTTTTCTACAAGCGCACCCCGGCCGTGTAAATATAGTTTCCGGTTCACATCACAGCTATTACTGGCGCTACGGAATGAAAATGCTCGGTAAATACGGCCACGAGTAAAATACAAACTTGAAAATGTCCGTCTTTGTAGCGGCACTACACGTTCAATGTAAAACTACGGCGGCGCGAGTCGTGCACCTGATACTCGCGTTTTACCCTTCTCTATACGCTCATCCTTATCTGACCAGAGCTTTCTTGTACTTACGCAGTTACGCACACCAACACCCACGCACTTATTTATATGTCTGGGCATTGGTTGAATATACGATATTAAATAATACAGGAACAATGAGAACAATCTTCCTTTAGTCAACCAAAAATCAACAATCCTAATTTTACACCTCAATAGTTCGACCGCTAATAACATATGCCTGCTAAATATGGGTCTCAGCCTCTCCTACAAGAATAAACAAACTAAGTTCTTGAGAATATACCTCAAGGCCCAAAGTTCTTTATATTCGTTAATATAAAATACGGGTGTTCAGATGGTGATTGATAGTAACTGATAAAAAATACCGATTTCCGATTTTTCCCACGTGGGGAGAAAATAATTTTCTCACACCACCCGTGCTCATATTCCCTGCAAATACGCTGTATCGAGGGACTTCTACACAACATAATTAATATCGGTCCTGCAACAGGGTGAACGCGACATGGCCACCCAAGTGGGGCCCGGGCCTCGTTTGTGACACGTCTGCATTTTAAGTATTATTTATACGAGTGCCGATTTACACAGAATATAATATAGCAGCATATTTCATCATTTATTTCGCATGCACGGGCATATATTTAAAAGATTTCATCAACGTTGTTTTGATGTACCGTTATTATATTATAAGTTATATAATCGAATTACACGCTATCCAACGTTCTATTCCAGAACCGGCCGACTCGTTCCGTGTCATCTATATTATACACTCGTCAAAGAGCGATTAATCCTCAAAAGGCCACTCAAATCCGTCGATTTACTTGCAAACAGATAGGTTGTATACTATATGCTCGCACTCATGCATACATTTATATTCATTTTCACCGTGCAAGTGTTAATATCAATATTGAAATCGAGTATATTTCCATACGACTTTTGAAATGATTATTGATGATCCGTACGGTATTGGAAACGGGTCGTTTTTCGAAACCGCTTTTACATTGGGCGTGTCCATTAATAATTCGTTGTGTTGATTATGCTTTAACTCAAGTCCGAAACCCGACAGCAGTGAAACGTTCGTATAATTATGAAAAATTATGATAACTGCACATTGACGTGTTCGACCCAAGTTTTTATACAAACACGAAATTTCAGGTTTTACACGAGGCGAAAAAACGTGGTGTGCAATTCAAAAATCCGAATTCAATTTTTAATCGGAGAATTTCTCTTCTTTTTTTTCGCCAATCGTAAGAAATCATAAATTTCTTTTGATCAAAATATCGTACTTTATAGCCGTGATTTAATTCAATATAGGTGCGGCAACTAACTCCGATCAAATCGAGTGTTTTTTTTCAGATATAACTAAGGTGCTATCAAGTTATTTATGTTATTCGTTATTGTTTATGTCTAGTCGACTAACAACAGTTTTGAGGACAGAGAGTAATTGTACGTTTTACACAACATATATTGAATTCTACGGGATTTCAAATTGTTCAGTTCAAGAACGGCAATCGCGGAATTTAAAGTACGCAAGCGCTCTACCGATTCGAAAAAATTCTCAACCACGTTTAAGTTACATAGCTTACACGTCTTTTTTCTAACCTTTTGCACTCTCTCGGAAACCGTTGGTAACCACATGGTTTCAGTAATATCCGAATTGGCCGCACTAGATTCAGTGTAATTTAAGATTCTAAGTGAAACGAGAATTGTATTGGTTTTACCACGATGTGTTGTGTGTGTGCTTTTATGTTCGTGTAATAGATTTCGACCAAAAGGACTACTACTCCAATGTAGGGGCGTAATTACGGGTGGGGTTAGGGAAACGGGAATGGGGATGGATCCCCCCTATGAGTCGTATTTATATAATGTTGTCTTAATCAACTACTTCGAAATTAAAGTTTTAACCGTTTACTTGCATCAGTCTATTAAGAGTTAATTTATACTCTGTAAGCAATATATAAAAATGGAATATTGCATTTTATTTTTGAGTTTCTTCGTAATCTTCAATCGAGTGCACCACATTCTGCGCTATTACAACGGTCAATTTATAATATTCATCCATAGTAACTAATAAGTAGTTGAGAGTATAATCGAAAACACTATGATATAATAAACGATATAATAAGTCGGATAAGTGGTGATCAGTAATTTTAGTCAAAATATACTATTCTTTGTCAACTTTAAAAATCAAGCTAGTTATGCGTTTAGATTTTAAAAAACTAATTTTAATTCGTAATTATGCCTTCTTGAGATCGATCCGTCCACTTTTCCCAATTTTGCTATCTAACCAATTTAAAAATGATTTGAATATTTTAGAATTTAAGATATTTCAAACATTGATTATTCATATTTTAAATTTGCAATCCTAAAATGTGAACTAATAGAACTCAAGTAGATATTATAACGAATCTAGATCAGGTTTCAGAAATTGTGTTGCAAAATTAGTTTTAACGGTACATTTGACTTAAAACACATACTTTTGGCCAAAGAAAACACACGTCCTGTATCGTTTATGCAAAAACTTATCTTCGAAACAGTAAATAATAAAATTAATTTTCACAATACCTAACAGTTGATAGTTTTCAATAAAGTAAATAAAAGTAAAATAAAATATAAATATTGCCTTGAGAATCATATAGTAAGGTGCTAACGAATACGAACTGTTTCAATTAAAAAAAAAATCATCGTCCGGTATAAAAAGCGCAATCGATCTATTGTCGACGGATATAAGTGAACTTTTAAAAATATAACGTACTATTTCTGTAGGACTATTTAATATTCTTCAAATACTGTCCAAAATGCAGAACAATGTTACACAGTAATCAATTGACAATTACACAGTATATTATTATATTATTTCGTTCGATTCTCGTTTCGAAGAAAATATCGGGTTTGAAGTTAATTTTTAAACGTTTAGTATCCGTGTGATGGCTGTGAATTTAGAATGTACCCATACGTTATAATGTATTAGATTCGAAATCGAAAATTGACGTTTATGAAAATACAAATTGAGTACGACAAAACGAATGAAAATGTAATCATGTAAATCGTTCACATATCACAACATGTTATTATAATGAGGATGTGTTTACATTATTCCACTTGTTACGCTTTCGTTTTATTAAAAACGCATTGGAAAAATATATTATCCGAGTATGTGCCGCGACCAGTCCCTCGCCACATAACGTACAGTTAATCGTTCTGGACTGACAGAAACGTGCCCCGAAGGCTAACTTGATAGGACTATGATATTATAATATATTCGATCATAATAATATGATGATAACTTTTAATTTTTAATTTTTAATTCCTACATTGTGGCGCTGCGGGCTTCCGGCACGGAAATAAACAAAGTAAATTTAGTTTTTAATTAATATTTGATATTTGATTTTGACATTACGTATTGACGGTGAAAAAAAATTAAATATTTATAATAATATTATGTACCCATACCGTATCGCATACCAAACGCGACGGGCAACGGTAATTAGATTTTGAATATGTTATTATTTTAATGTACAGTCGTGTGGAATCAACGTGCTCTGTAATAATACTAATACTAGATTGCCGATTTCTAAGTCAACGCACAAGTATATTATTCAAATATCCACGAACCGTAGTAGATAAATTATTTATTTATTTAACGCCATGTTCGGCTGCAATCACAGAGATGGAATAGATTAAGTACAGCGAATAATTATGATATTTACAATGTTTATAACTCGATGATTTTTATAAAATATGACGGTAGGTATATGATAACAGTGATTGAGTGATTACTTACTATTGAGTGTCTACAAGGTGTCGGAAAGATATAAGAAAGTGTAAGGAAGGTGTTGGTTAAATTGGATTAGATAAGACGAAACATTCTATGGACAGGATGATTACGATTGTAATTAATGCGATGAGAAGGAACGTGAAATAAGGAGTGTGAGCGAGTTTAATATAGGGGGAGGGAGCACGCGAATCTAATAGTTTTGAGAAGATTGTGATATATTATTTATAAATTATAATATTTCGATTCTATTTAGTTGTATTCCGTAACGTAGTTAAATAATACACTCGTACATGTTCAGCCGATTTTCGTATAATAATGTGTTTAAGAGCCTCGAGCGTAGTTACCTTATACAGGATGTTCCACCAGGATATTGTACAGAGCAACATCTCCCGTGTGTTTATAGTAAAATAATGTAGATAGTAAAATTCTTTTTTTTTTTTATGAGCGTCCCTGGACGAAGGAAATTTTGTTGTCAATAGCTTGGTAAATATAAATGTATTATTAAAGAAGTTTTTATTCTATAACTATTATACATTTCGAAGATAACCATTTTATAGGGCTTCTTTTTCTGAACATTTCAGCGGCTCAACTTTCAAGTGTCATTAACATCTTGATTTTAATTATTTTTCTATTTTTTTAAATTGTGTAAATAGTACACTTTTTTTCTTATAAACTAGAAAAATTATTAAAAATCAAGAAGTTAAAGAAAATTGAACGTTGAACCGTCAACATTATTAGAAAAATAATTCCTATAAAATGGCTATCATCGAAATTTATAAAAGTTATAAAATAAAAAGTTAATTTCCCAACTTATTTGGTAATGCACATATATTTAGGGCTTTAAGTGGGACGGCCCAAGTGCACTCGGTCTCCCTACCTCGTACAGCGCTTTTGAAGTGTCCCATTTAACATTTCTCCGAAAAGTTTACTGAAACGCTCAACTGTTTGTTAATAATAATCATCGATATTGAAATTATTTAAAAGTTATAATAAAATTTCGAGAAAAAAATGTTCAATTATTTTTATAATTATTACCGTCGTTTCGTCGGCGGTCGCCTTCAGATAATGCCAAATAGTTCTGAGAATTTTACGTATACATTATAAATTATAATATTGAAATATTCTGACTTTATTGTTTTATTTTCATTATAATAATTTTGTTGACAATTCTGAAGAAAATATAATTTATGTTACTGTTGATAATATTGATTTCATTATGTTACTTTTTTTAATACCTATGTCAAATGTAATTTCTTTTACTTAATTTAATTTACATACATTTAAAAAATATTGTTTATTCTTTATGATTTATAAAGAACATAATTTTAATAACATTTTTGAAGCAAGTAATATTTAGTCAATTTATGTAAGGAATAGAATCGCTCTTGGCTTGTTTTGTCACTTTAAGCCCTGCAGTTGTATTTACCAAAATATTGGCAACGAAATTGCCTTTTCCCAGGGACGCTAATTAAGAAAACAGCATTTGATTATCTGTATTAACACAGGAGATATATCTCTGTATAAATCCCGCGGTGGGACACCCTGTATAGAATGTTTTTATCCATAGCGCATATAATGTTATAAAAAATACATTATGCCGTTTGTTAAAAAAAAAAAACACGTAACAAATATTAGGTACGCACTAACTCCGTGTTTGGCTGATAACAATACTTGTAAAACTAAAAATGTCCGAATCAAAAGACTTGATTAGGGACGTTAATGATTTTAAAATTTGCGTAACACGATAAAACAATTGTTTACGATGTAATTAGTTATGATTTTTTTTTTTTTAATTGTATATTTTTACAACTATATAACACGCTTAACGTCGCTATTCGTAATCCTATGTGTTTTATATGTCACGTACAATAACAGACCTAACAAACTTATGTTCTTTTTATTGCACCTAGCGGCGTTGTTTTTCTTCTTTTTTTCTTTCATTTTTTTACTACTTTTTAAACATACATATTATTATTATTTTTTCCTCGCCGCGCCGCCACGGGCATTTTACTACAGTCGGCACACGTGGTTTGTTTCGGTATTGGAAAGTCGGTTTCAACGATATCGGACACACGACCGAACGTACGCGCGTAGGGTTGTCCGCAATTCCGTTTTTTATTTATTTACATTTTTTTTTTTTTTTTATACGATTATTGGCCAAACGAAACAAACGAGTAACACGTGCTCTAAGACCCATTAGTTCTAAGTTCCCTGCCTATTTTAATCCGCGCAATAACATTACGTTACCGCGGGAGTTCGCGTTTTAAACTTCCAACAGCATACCGTACACGGGTATAAAGATATCGAATCGGTGGCGCTGAAGTGGTTAAAACATTATAGTACAGGGGTGGCCACAACGAGGCTCTCAATTTAGTTTCGTGCGGCTCTTGAACTAAATTTAAACTAAAACGAATTAAAAAAGAGTGTGCTATGAGACTTGTTTCAATCTTTGGCACTACTTATGTGTGTGAATCATTGTACACAACACTTAAATTCATTAAATCTAAATATCGGTCTGAATTAACTGATGAACATTTAAGTGAAC
Organism: Periphyllus acericola; assembly: GCA_949715065.1. Taxonomy (NCBI): domain Eukaryota; kingdom Metazoa; phylum Arthropoda; class Insecta; order Hemiptera; family Aphididae; genus Periphyllus; species Periphyllus acericola. The sequence goes on from OX454264.1 coordinate 67,341,364, forward strand.
TTGTGCGAAATGCGCTAACAAATTATCAGCCAGATTTCAAAAAGCTTACAGAAAAAATGAATGCTCGAAAAAGCATTTCTCATAAATAAATCAACAATAATGTTAATAATTAAGTCAATGGTAATAATGTTTTGCAAATGTAAAAAATAAATGTTCCTTTGTTTGATTTAAAATAAAGAATGTGTCTTCTTTTCATAAAACATCGCTTTACATAATGTGGCTCGCCTCAAATTAGCTTTATACATTTTCGGCTCCCAAAGTTAAAGTTAGTGGCCACCCCTGTTATAGTATATAACGTCGTAGTTCAAGCGCCGTCCGCCGATTTTTTTTTCCAATTTTACGGTTGGATGCAAATTAAACCACCCATACGCAGTGGAATATGTATATTGTATATAGTCCGTTTGTTCGAATTTTTAGCTGAATAAATATTCAAACGCGTTTCCAGCAATGATCCGCTTGTAAACATAGGCATATTAGTATTATATATCAGCTGTGTCTAGTCCGATTTTTGTCGAGTACCAGTGATTATTATTTAAATGTTCATAATACGGAATAGTAATACATGCAATAATTAACAATAAAAAGACTACGCGGATAACAATACTGACAATCCTCATATTATGTGGGCCTTCACAGCGGCGTAGCCAGGAATTTCGTACGAGGGTGGTTGAGAGGTAATTCTCGCGAAAATAAAAAAGTATAAAAAACAAATTATTAATTAAAAAAAAAAAAAATGGTAAACAATTATTTAATACAATCTATTATATATTTATAATATTGCTTAAAGTTTTGGACATATCGTATTCTGTCATCGATAAACAAAATGATTCGCCGAACGATGACGTACGCGTACGTATACGTTACGATTTTAAAATGATGCAAACACTTTCTATACGCAGCTCGTAACGCTCATTTTTTGCTTATAACAAAACAACGGTTATGAAAACAATTCAAATACATATTAATGTGTACACTGCATACATAGACGACGTTCGTGATGTTCAAATAAATATCGTTTCCAATTTCAATCGGAGAGCGCGATACATCCGAAAAAATGTATATATTTTATGCTGCGTTGCCATTTTGAATTTGAGCCAACACAATAATCCATACCGTTTTTTTTATGAAATTGCTATATTACAACCGAAACGGTTAAACTCATTTTGTACCCACTATATTGTATTATTTCGACGACACATCGGCATACCACATTCGTATTGTCACAGCGTCATCTCGCTTGGAATATATGTTCAAAATAAATAATTGGCCAGCGTTTAAAGTTATAGAACCGTCTTCCGAGCTAAAACTGTAATAAAACCACAAAACGCATTGATAATTGTTCGTACGAAAGCGGTGTGTCGTAAACACCAACGACATTTTTTCCTTAATCTTTGAGCACACCGGACAGTTGAATACTGTTCAAGAAATTGGTCTAAAATAACTCTTTAATGAGCTGTGCGTGCACGCACGGCATTGAGTTGCTCGATAAAAGAAGAAAATTAATACACGATGCGAGTCTTGGCTGTACAATTTACCGCATTTTTTTTTTTTTAATCATACGTCCTATATTATGCTTCGCTTTTGAACGTCCTTCAGAGTTCAGGACGTTCCGAACGTTTTATACACCTACATACCGTCACAATTGCGGTCTATTAGCACCGGCTAACTCTGAATTCTAAACAACTTGAAATCAAAAAAGTTAAACTTTTTATTTTTTCACGATTACTGTTAATCAGGTTATAAAAACGGAATTGATTCAATTGTGGACGATACCTATCGATAGACGAGTAAAAATAACTGTATCGAACCCATATTTGTGGACGTATGCTTATTAATAATTCAAAAATTCACGAACGTTTTATAACGTGTCACGTCATAATTGCTGTCGTATTCATACGTTATAACTTTCTGTACCACAATTTATAAATAAATAATCGATAAATTCGGCTTTACCGATCTTTGTGCGATTTCATTTGGTTTTCGTTGGTCGGTGAGGTTTTTTCTATTATTAATTTGCAACTAGTCTAACTATTATCGGACGCGATTGGCACACCTGGTGCAGTCGTCGCGGTCGTTTACCTTTTATTGCAAAACGATATAATACGAACATTGCACAACGTTTCAATAACACATACGGGGAAGATAAATGGATAGCGTACGCATAGAGTTCCTGTCCGCGGGTGATGTCAAATTCTGAAAAATCGGAACGCGCAGATACCGTATTCAGATACTAGCAATAATAACACCTCGGAACGAACGGGTAGTGACTTCAGGGATAATAAAGACCGACTGCTCGCTTGCGCGCTTGCATAATCAGTGTGCACAATAACGGGACCTGCAGTAGGAATTATTGAAACGCGCTTTTGACGAAATGACTTATCCTTATCCGGTCGAATTCGTATTTTGTTCGCAGGTTCATAGGAATTATGGATGAGAAATTACGGGAATTTCATATTTTTGTCTATGTGTTCTATTTATAGCCACGTGAGCTAAAAATCTATTCCATAACCTAGCGAGTTCATATTTGTGGTTTTGCATATCTCGGTAAATTTTTTAATTTTTTAATTGATGATTTTTGTTTGCCTATATATGCGTTTTAAGTACATTTTTACTGATTTTCAATACAATTTATCCTATAAAACAATATTGTTGAACACCAAGCCTGTAGTTTCAATATTGTGGCGTTCAAACCTAAAATGTAAAACGTGCATAAACTTATCGTATTATTCGTTTAATATAAAGTAATATTTCAGTTGAAATGTAAAATACCTAATGAAATAAGTAAAAAAAATGGTGATTTTTATTTTCAATAAAGCAAATTAAAATGTATTTACAATACATTTGTTTTTATAAGCAGTGCAGCAATTTAATAATATAATCAGTTGTGGCAGTAGTATAATTATGTAAGGGTACAATAATAATTAATTATCTATCAGGACGAACATGTTTTTCGGCATATTTTCGGCTTTTGTTGTATATATTCGCATGCTTATTTGCCCAATTTTACTTCTTATAACTTCACCATCCCTAAAGTATTAAATATTTTCACGCATACGCGCCGAAAGTAGTTATCCCGAACCGAAATTCGCTCGAGTGACATACGGATCACATGGGAAACCATGTACGATATTACAAAAGGTGCGCCTATGCTCGGTTCGGGTGAATGGCGCAATTACCTAAACGCGTTTTCTTCACGAGCCAGCGTACGCGTTTAAGGGGCTGGCTACAGAGACGAGGAAACGTTTACACACAATATATGATATGTACACGCTAGTAGAGTCTTCTCCGACGAGTATTAACATCTGTGTGTATGCGTGCGTGTGCGCGTGAGTGTCTGTGTTTGAGCGTGCGTGTGTTTGTGTATGCGTGCGTGTGCATAGGTGTGTGTGTGTGTGTGTGTGTGTGTGTGTGTGTGTGTGTGTGTGTGTGTGTGTGCGTTGGCGTGCGTGTTTGAGCGTGCGTGTGTACATATCGGGCATCATAAAAATACTCGTTTTACGATTCACGCCGCGACGGGCCGACACATAAATGAATATGCACGTATATATTATATACCCATCTTCCCTGGTAGAAGAAAAAATAGCGGCGCAGCTTTCGCCGCGCAAATTAAATCAATAAATTAAAATCCACCCCCTCCTCCCCTCTACCCGCAATCTCGCCGTCGCGCCTGTTAACCTGTCATCTTATCAACGACGGTTTCCGCTGCGTTTTATGAGCCGCTATAGATAGGCAAGTACCACTATGCGCATTATAGGAAACTTCTAAATTATAAATTATAATATCATCACAAGTATGTCGGGCATCTATGTGTAGTATATTATTGCGGTGCCCCCGGGACTTATCCAACACATTTTTATGTGCAAACAATAGCGGCGACGCGTTGCAGCCGACCCGCGTGTCGTAATAAAAGTTCGTACAGCGTTCGAGAGAAACGTGCCGAGGATAAGAGAAGTATGACGATACAATATATAATATAATAACATTATTGTTATTATTATTATGCTATACGGTCGTGTGCTGTATTCCTGATAACGCGCGACGATAGCGAGTTATCAAAGTTTAAGACTTAGGCATACGTAGGTACTCGCGCGTACATCTGTCGCACGATTATTATCGCAACACGTCGGACGGGTAAGTTTGGGGCTTGAAGTGGTGAAAAAAATGCCAGGTCCTATTTGACTTCTGTACGATTTTGAGCGTTTCATGTGCAACGACTACCCACTAATTATTCAGACGTGTGTAATGTAACAACTCGTGAAAAGGTATAGAAATAAATAGTTGCTGGTAAAAAGTATGGGTTGCCGTTCAAGAGAAAAAATCAGTTGTATTGCGCATGTGCTTATCTAAATTACTTGAACAGGATAACAACAGTCCACCGGAAAAAAAAAATCAATCCATATGACACTGCGCAAGGATATTGAGTGTTTTCAACTGGCTCTTACACGCCGGGGTGAGAATGAAAAAAATTTAAATATTGACCGGTTACCACGTACTTGCAACACTTAGATCAAAAATATTTTTACACTAGGGGCCATAAATATCTTTGTAAAAATGGAAGCACCAGATTTACAGATTCAAGAAGAACACTGATCAAACTTTTAATTAATGCGATGTTTTAACTGTCTAAAACCAGGTTTAAGGATGGTGAACTCCATATTGAACTAAACATATATTCCGCATTTATGACTCAATGATACACTTTTTAAGTATATAATTTTTATTTTCATTTTTACGGGAGCGAAAGGAAAAAACTGTGCTTCTCAGAGGGATGGCACCTTTAAAAAGCCTTAGAAACACGACTGTTAACGATACAATTTATTATAAATTAGTAAACGGTGATTTATGAATACGAACGCGTATTGTTGATAAACGCAGAATTTATCGTATTAAATTTGTGCTCTTTAGGTGAATAAAGATAAACAGTTTGTACGAAATTATAACGCTTTTAAATTGGCAGTTATGGAATATCTTCGTCTCGTGAAAAGTATGAACAATATAGAATATGTTTCACGTATTTGAAAAAAAAAAGAAAAAAAACGATAAACATTTTCGAGTGATCACATTGATCGGGAAGGGAAGTGAAAAGGATTCTGGCGTCCACAAGATTTTATTCGAAAAAGAGGGGTGTGATATGACATGCATAAGTCTGTTTCGTGTGGGGGAAATACAACATTGGGTTACTTTTACATAATATTATTACGTCTGCTTCGAAAACGTATCGTCGCCGCCCGTCTCTAAAGCAGGTGTGTACCAAGTAAGAACTTTTTTTTTTACAAATCGAAACACCGTATTTCATTGAGGTAATATTTCTCGGTATATTGAATTTCTAATCCAAGTTTCAAGGAAAATAGTCTCATTATAATAAATGGCTTTATGGTATAATTTGCAATTAGATGTTATCGCTCATTGCTATGAAATCGAGATGATGCGAATTATACAATTTTCATACGCGATTTTAAATTTAAATTAATCCGAAAGTATATTATAAATTTAAGCATTTTTTACGACCAAAAAAGGGGGTGAGCATGAGTAAAAAATCACTTTGAATACAAGTGCAGCTCTTAGAGCTCAAGTGCTCTATTATATAGAAACGCATTGATCGGGCGCTTTAAACCGACGTCACTTGATGATGTATGCTCAAATAATATACTGCAGTGGACGCCGCTTATAAGTCCCATTTTGGTACCATCAAAAAGAGAATCTTTACCTAATCAATCTTGCATAGGCGAAATACGAACTAAAACGGAATTAATTATTGATTTTATTTTGCTATTTTTATTATAAACATTTTATCGATTTTAGACAGTATTTATTAAAAAATGAGTTATAATGATTAATGCTTGTACTTGTATAGTTGTATCGTATGATAAAAAAAAAAAAAAAAACGATTACACTAACCATAATTGCGGTAAATGTGAAATGCGATAAACATAGATGTATTTGTATGATAATATATATACGCATTGAAACCACTCCACTGCGGTCCGCAACACGAATAACAATTAATAACGTATTTCAAAATGTTATCAAAGATGTCCATACTTTTCCTACGATGATTTTTTTGCGTGAAATTGTAAGGCTCCTTGAGGAAAATGTCAGTCTTGAATCCGAAGTAGGAAGTGGCCATTGTCTTATAAGCGAATGAGCCTATTTTTGTCCATGAGTATTATATATGAGCTACGACCGCTGCATAACGGTGTAGTAAACCCATACGTGACTACGTAATACGTACACCGAAGCGTAAACATTTTAGTGTTACGGACAGGCGTGGATCCAGCAAGCGAATACGGGGAGGGAGGATATTGCACACTAAAATTAAAATATCTGAGAATGTGTGTTCGTAAAATAACTTATACGAAACAGTCATATTAAATAAAACTTTGTAATCAATTGATAAATACCAAATAGTAAACTTAAAACTAATTTACTGATTATAAATATTAAAAAGTTAAAAAAACATAGATAATCATTAAATTTAAATAAAAAAATGTAGTCTTCTATTAGATTTTGTAAATACACCAATCCATCGATCTTCATCCATTTTTTTTTATCCACCTCGGAGATGAAAAATTGTGTTCCGTTAATACGGTAATGTTACAAGTACATTTAATAGACTATTGATTCCAGGAGAAAGCAGTCGTGGTCACAAAGTTTCAAAGCATCAATACGAGTCATAGATAGTTGCTTTTCGTTGAATTAAGTTAAATTAACAACGTTGATAAAAAAGGAGAACTTTCGGAATTTGAAGTAATACAAAAATGTTCAAATATCTCACCCAAACGAATGTAATCAATAGATTTACGTAAATTAAATTTGTATTTATTGTCTGTTGCCTATTATTTTCATGATTGAATGTATAGCTTTTTTTTTCATAATATATAATTTTTAACAGTCTAGTATCATTACAACAGCAAGAAAGTATCTACTTTATTTTTTCAAACCAAACGTCAGAACTGGGTAAATATTTATTTCCAAGCCCCCCCCCCCACTCCCATCACCATTGAAAAACTGAGTCTGTAAAAGTGAAGCACACGACTTTTCGTTCCGTTCGATTAGGAAAAGCGCGTTTTCTCCGTTCCAGCGTCGCGCAAACAATAAACGTGTTGTGCCGTCGTTAAACACAATCGTGATCGACCGGAATCTGTAAGTGCGCACACGCGTCGGGTCAATACGCGACGGTGATATAATAATAATCGTTCGAGTACTAAACGCGCTTGTTTAAACTCTATCGCGAGACACAACGGTGTGCACGATGATATTACGTCAACGACCGACGACCTTGCTAATAATATAATATTGTACGGGGGGCTTCGTGGAATATTGCAATCGTTATGATTACAATTTGAACTATTGTCGTCGTGTACTGCATGTTATCGTATACATCAAAAATCGTCTTCTTTGAGTTGTTCGCAACTAATAATAGTGTTTTAGTTTCTTGGTCTACTGTCACTTGTCATAACTACAAATAACACATTAAATTGGGTACATACTCAAAATAAAAATTTTGCATCGACGACACATTACCGAATAACTCGTAACTAAAATCAATCTTTGCACCAATATAGTGTTATAAGTTAGAAAACTTTTTTTTTATTTATAAAGAATATTTACAATCTGTGTCAGAATAGCACGATAAGCAAATATGAAAAATTATAATATACTTTTACATACAGTGAAAAATATGAAGAGGGAGGCCAACCAGTGTTGGAACCCAACGTGATGCTATTTTAGGTTAATAGATCCCTACAATATTTTCTTTTGAGCCGATGGATGGGATTTATGAGTTGAGTTTTGGAGATTTCCGATACTAATGGGTTTGAGTGGGAATTTAGTTTGGAATAAAAAGTCCTATAATATTTGGTGGCTAATTGGTCCACAGAAAACTTTAATCAACCCCTAATTTCATGACGGTTATATTGTTGTAGGTGAGAATTGAAAGCATGAACGTTATGGTATGTTATAACACTCTAATCCCATTAAAATAAGTTTCTAAAGCAACGAGAACATTAAACATGATTTATCATCATCTTATTGTAAATTAAATTTTCAAATTCGTTTTGAGTTATGTCGTTGTTGTAGCGAACAAGCGAATTATGTTGGTAACAGCAGGGACGTATGGACGCTTTTTATTATTTATAATATATTATTGTACGTCGTACGACGAGAGTCCGAGTGCGCTGTTTATTATTATTAGCATTATTAGCAATTTTCGCGACGGCACGACGTATTACGATGACGTGTATAATAATGTACGCGCGTGGTTAGCGGAAAGACAAAAGCGTAAAATAATCGTACAGAGAAGTTGATGCTCACGGCTCATCGTCGGACACGACCGTCTCGTTTCATTCGTTTCGCGTTACACGTACCGATCAAAAGTACAGAAATATGCGCTGCTCTGTACACGATGTATGGTGTGAAAATAGCTCAATAAACACGAAAAACAGCGAAGGAACGCTTTATTCGACAACATTTTTTTAAAAAGTTCTCGTCCGTTTAACGATTTGAAAAATGTATTAGATCAGGAATTATTAATGAATTTATGAAAGAAATCAACGGGAATAATGAGCATTTTTTTATATTCTAGTCATAACGTTGTTTCCGACGGTTTTTGTTTACTAGATTTATCAAAAACACGAAAATCCGTTAACACGTGCAATGCTAATGAGCAAAATAAAAAATACCGCCAGAACAGGAGATAAAACTAAAATATCCGAAAATATACATGCATTTTGAAATTATAGATTTGAAATCCTCGTTTGTCGTTGCACCGGACAAATGCAGGTATAGCTAATTCCGTTTTATGTTTCTAATCAGTATTCTATAATGATTAGTGATTGCTACTGAACCCGGTATATTTCCAAATGTTTACAAATCCAGATTTACATCGACTGTAGTTATTATTATTATGTAAAGTCGGCTAGATATAATTAATTCGTGATACACGCCTGTACCGTTTAAGTACTTACATTCAAAACATTTTATTTCCAATTCACGCCAGAACATGAGAATTGTTCGCATCACGATAACGTGGAAATATTATAATACTGTCTAATGCAAAACAATATTTTTCCATTTATGTGACAGAAAAAAAAGAGATGAATCTATTTTCAGTTCTAAACGTATAAATAGCCCGCTATTATATGTTACATATTGGAATGGTATGTAATATTATAACAGGATATGATGATCAACTTTTATAAAACGTACCTAGGTAGTATGGTATTCCGGAAACGATTTAATAAAGGTGATATGTTATTGTATTATGACGTATTTATACTCGGCCAACTATTTTCGTACATGAGGTTTTTTATTAAATAATTATCGGCGGCAGAATACGAATTTCGAATATTAATATATACATTTTATTTATACGCGTCGATGTGTCGAGTACACTATTTTGCTCATCTCTTATTTAAATGTTCAGGTTACCATAAAACCTATGTTTTTAGCAACTTTTTTCTTCATGCTAACTCAAAGGTGTCCCGTTGCTAATTGCTACTCAAACTTTATTTTTTTTTCAGATGGGAACACCATATTTTGTACGTAAAATATTATTTAAATACATTTTCTGAAATTTTTGATGTTACTTATAGTCAAAATTCAGACCAATACTTTCGGAATTATTCAAATTTATAGCCGCGTATGTAAAATTTCCATTAACTCAAATTACTAGTAATTAGTGATAACATGTGATTACTAATTACGAGTATATCGTAAGATCCGGTATTACAATACTATATTCCTTTTTAGAGTAATTGAAAAACTACTCGTTCGAGTTTTTTGATTTCGGTCCATCAAAATTCACAGAAAACTGCGTGGAATAAAATATCACAAAAAAAAGGATGTTTCCATTTGTAAAATAAAAGTTTGTATCGCCTCAGGACCCAACCTTAAAGCAAGGGAAAATAATGGAAAACATGGGTATTATGGAAACTTGAACTCTAAAAAAGTCCAAATTTAAGCATTTTCACGGCCAAAAAGAGGAAGAGAATGGTTAAAAAAATCACCCTGTATATAAGGTGTATTATACTGAGTACTCGTGTGTGTTGACAAATAATCATACAATATGTAAGTACGTTTTAAGCTACGGGAGTAACTAATGAAATTATAATGAACCAATAAATATACATTTTGATCAGGCGTACATATTTTAATGCGAAACCCGAATCATCGTTTGATACGCAATAATAATGCAAACAATATGATGACATCAAGAACGTCATCGTAGGAAGCTGCGGATCCTTGATGGTTGTCTAGGAGCCGTTTAATGGGTGTAAAACTTGGTGCGCAGCGAGATGTGACAGTATACGGAGGGCTATTAACTCTGGAGTGGAAAAAGCCACGAAAGATATTACGACGGCGAATATGGCATAACTTTGAAAACGAGAATGTTGTTCACGTAACGGCGTCTTAATGTAGTTTCGCAGCGTTATTAAACCAGGGTTTTTATCTTCGACACCGACCAAGGACCAACGACCAAGGAACAGTTTCACGCCGTGTTCTCCTATAATTCAGTGGTTCCCAACCGGGGGGGAATTCCCCCCTAGGGGGGAATTTATGTGTTGCTTGGGGGGAATTTAGTGATGATAAAATAACAAGAAATATTTTATTTATAAAATTGAAAACAATAAATTAGTTTTCGGACGGTAGCCTATTGATAACAATTTTACGAGTATTTTATAATGATTGACCTATGCAGGAAATGTAATATTAAAAGGTATATACAATATTACAAATTGGATTAATGCACGTAGAGCTTTTTCTGTCACTTTTGGATAAGAGTTGATCATTAATGGCCAAAATTCCATTAAAAATTTAAGCAACGCTGCCGTAGAGTAATATTAGAGTAAATTACTCTATGGGCTATTCTTATTATGGATTATGGACTTGGTGAGGAAAAAACAATCTCAAAATTCTCATTAAATTTTTTCTAGCTTTCTCCAAAATTGTAATCAAAAATTTAAAAATAATATTATTAAGACATTAAGATTAAGTTTATTTATATTTTATTTTTAGAATGATGAAAAAATATATGTCATTATTTAATAAAAAATAATTATTTCGTATCATTAAAATAAAATATTATTAAGATTAAGTTGATTTATATTTTATTTTTAGAACGATGAAAAAATATATATCATTAGTTAATAAAAAATAATTATTTCGTATCATTAAAACAAAAAAAAGGTCTTTTTAATTCTAATTTAAAGGGGGGGGCATGGGATTTTTGAAAATTTACAAGGGGTGCGTAGAATTAAAAAGGTTGGGGACCTACGGGGATGATACGGCCGACGACGTGTCCGCGGCACCGGGCCGATTCGAACGTGACTGTTGTTTCCGTGCTGACGCGGTTTAACAATTATTATATAAAGTACGCCGCGCCGCCGACAAGAACACGACGTAAAAGTACACAGTTTTTAACATTGTACTCCAAGTATTTTGAACTTTGCGATTTCGCGTCGCAACGGGGCGCGGGCATGTAGCGCTCTCTCCCGGCAAGCTTTTGTTTTTATAAAATCCAAAACTTTCCGAAAAAGCGCTCCGTCCATCATCGTTGCATGGGCGCAGTGAATGTTTTCGGAAATAAATTGAGTTCATCGGATTTACCGAAGCATTATTGTCAATAACGTGTATAACCAATATAGTCTTGTCACGCCGCGGTGTAATATAATCGTATGACGAACAGAAAACTCGCCGTTGAACATTATTAGCGCTTCGTAAACTTTATAATTCAAAATAAATTGATCCCCGTCCACGGCGTGTATAAGAAACTTCGCAAACAATCCCGTCCGGTATCATTGGTCTCGGGGCCGTTTCACGACACGATCGGATTTAATTTTGAAGTGCCTGCTCGTTTTCAATATCGATGCGAAAAATGCACCTGCCACGAACAAATGATAAAAGCAAGGCCGACGGTTCGCGAAGCGAAATCGACTTACTATGTACAGCCGACCCGGAGAACGTTTTATACATTTTATAAATCATAATTCATAACATTATTTATCGAACGAAAAAAATGAATCGTTTAACGTGTTAATACTAAAATCTATGTAGGCAATTAATTATATTTTCTAATGCACATTTCAAGATTATAAATTAACGATATTTAGAGCGTATTTTAGCACTCATTATCGTGCATAATATGTTAAGCTCCGAGCTGTGCATATTATTATTATTATTTTACTTGTTATACGTTTACGTAAAAAGGCTCGTCGATAAGGATACCTATTGACGATGAAATAAAAATATAAACGTGTGTAGTTTTATGATAAAATTAAAACGCACAATAATTAATAATTACAATTATGGGTGGTAAAAATATTAATGTGATTCCACGATAAGTACATATTATGATTAAAAATAAAAATCATGGGCAACTCCTGGTAAAAAGTTTAATATAAATGTATCACTTTCGTGGTAGTTTTATACAATATGTTGTATTCGGTCGTCTAATTATTATTGTTAAATTTTTTTTCTTGCACACGCTATTCTCCTACATTGATTTTCTCTACTTCAACGCCCACCAAGCTTTGTTCAATTATAAGAAAATTAATAAACTTCCGTACTGTAAATATTTATTAATCAATAAAAGATTATTGCCTTTCTGGCATTTTGAAAATGCGAGTAGCAATTTTGAACACGAAAAATGATTTAAATATATATAAAAAATTCTACTATTTAATGTTCGGACAAGTGTTATGTGTAGGTACAACACAAACTAATAACACGAACCAGGAGACTAATAAAATATGTCTGCCATTATATTGGACACGTGATATTTTTGAATCCGGTTACTCTGTCGCCGGGTTATTATTTACTGGACCTTGTTTACCGGATCAAATGACTTGGCGCGGTACACAGATTGTCTTAACTAATGAATAGAGAAAATAATAATATTTTACACGCGTACAGTACAGATATCATTTGCAGTTGTCATCAAATGTATTAATAAAACATATCCCACTTGTATAATATATAACTACTAATTTGTGTTTGAAACGTGTTATTAAATATATGAATACGAACCAACGCTCCACGTCAGTTGATTTCGTTTAAAAGTAAAAGCGCACTACGTATAATAATTACTTTTATCGTTAAAATAAATCGAAAAACGTAACTAACGAATAAAACATGCGTTAAACGCGTCGTCAAGCTTTTTGCGTATCGGTTTTACATTTTCTTTCGAAATGAATCGTTCATTCGATCGGTGTGCGTGTGTTTAACGTGTGAAATGTAATTAAAACGAAATTGGAAAAATCCAAAAAACAAACCCCGTGACATACACGTGTTTCGGTTAAACACGTTCGAGTACATAACATGTCTGATTGCGTATAAGTGCACGGGGGATCGGGAAAATTAAATATTATCTGTAGCTTGTCTTAGCCGGCCATCGACTGCTAGTGGCACGTGCTTAATCGGTTTACGCATACTTATTAACGCACACGCGCATACACAGTAATCGCGGCGGTGATTCGCATGTATTTGACAATCGGATTCTAGCCTTCGGCCGGATGTCCGAAGGGCTGACCGATGTACACGTTCTCTCGTTTTCACTTGCCCACTCGGTGCTTGCTCACTCTCTCTCGCTCTCTCTCTCTCTCTCTCTCTCTCTCGCTATGGCTTATCCACGTATAAGTACACACTTGTCAACGACAACAATGCGTAAAAAAACCTCGTGTGCGTAATGTGTCATCATTGGCGCCCGTAGAAATTGTATTAGGGGGCGAAAAAAATTCTCAAAACAGAACCAACTAAATAAAAATGTAATGTTATCTCATGCATTTTAATGAGGACAGAAAAAACGTAATACCTGATAAAATATGATCAAAATAACTGTAGAACTATTTGTTTCGTATTCTGTATTAATATTTATTATTAGTAATAAAAATAATATTTATCTAATTAAAATTTCATATTATTTCCCAGAGAGGAGTCCTGTTTCAAACCCTCCCCCTCTCTAAGGCCACCCTTAAGTGTCATCATTGTACAATGTGCGTTAGTGTCACGGCTGAACAATCCAAGAAAACGCGTTTTTTTCAAGCTGTCTGCGTTTATATCACACAAATCCTAAAAAAACGTCGATCCTTATTTCTCTTTCACAATCATTTGCCGAATCAAAACGAAAGAAATTTTACGAGAACTATGTACAAAACTACGGTGGTTTTGAGTGTTATATTAATGCGGTACAACACAATTCAATGACAATGGATATTACATATTGTTATGATCACTAACAAGAATCTAGATCAGGGGCGTCCATCCTTATTTATAAACGGGCCAACATTGTTAAGCGAGGGACAGAGTGGTAACGACATTGAACGTGGACAAGAATTATTCTTTTACCATTTAACAATTTTTTACCCTACGTTATAATTGGTTATTGAGAAAGACATTTCAAGAAACGCACACCCCGTATTGTACTATAAATACCTTGATCGTTCATTTTTGAAATTGACATTAATACATTGAAAACTAATATATTTTCAAAACATCGTTAGCTTGGAGGGCCGGTTTGAAAAACTTGAACGGGCCGTAGTTTGTTGACCCCGGGTCTAGATTACGACGTGAGAGAAACGTTATGCGTTCGTGAGACAATATTGAAACCGTTAATTTCCAGCCGAAAAGGCGCAATATTCAAGTTAAGTTGCTTTACATTATATTTGATCGACACTACATTAAATACAGAACTATATTTTCGTATATATTGTCTAGGTTAATAAGTTCGTTGTTACATTATTTTGTTAATTATTTATTTTAAATATTTTAGATTCTGCGTGAAACCAGGGATTTATTGGTTTTATCGTAGTGTGGTGTTTCGTGTCCATGGTCACGACTTCGACCAGTTGCGTTGCTCCGATTATTACGAACCTGGTGATTTTCTGAAAGGAAATTTTGTCTAGTTAGTACTTTGGGGAGGTCATTTTTCGAACATCTCAGCAGTTTCCCGAATAATTGAGATCATAACAGAGAAAAAATGGCAACAATTTCAACCAAGATCGAGAATCGCCACCGTCTAGAATTTTTCTATTCTTATTACTTTTCGTGGATACAAGATTTTTCATAAGGTTTTCTTTATTTAGCAACTTTAAACATACATATATATTATCGATATTAACATATTTTTATAGAAAACTCATTATTTTCTCATAACTTTTTATTTTTTTTTCACAAAAGTAAAAACAATAAAATTTCAATATACCTTATCAAAAAATTTGATTTTATTGTTATATAGACCATCTTTAGAAATCATAAACTGCTCCAATATAGACCTCTGTTACTCACAATCGTTTTCGAGAGAGCAATTCGGTACATTGGTTTCAAGTTCAAAACACCCATCTCTTTCTATATCTCACTCATCCTAGGAGTTTCGTCCTTTTTTAAACGTATATTATATTTGTATGCGCTAAATACGTTCTGTTTGAATAGAAAAAAAAATAAAACGAAAACTCAAAGTCAATTAATTACAATGGTCGAGGAAGGGAAAAAAACAATCACGATTTGATTACGGTGCGACTCGAAAGCGATTATAATATTGTAATACATTATGTTACAGGAAATAGTGTGTGTTTATAACATTAAATCGCACACAGACTGTTATATTTTAACTTCATCGAACAAAGCTAATCTGTAAAATAATGCTTATCCAACGGCCATAGTCACCGATGATGCCCGTTTATAAAATAGATAAAACTAATTATATTTTTATACTATAAAAAACAGGAATTTAATTTGATTTGACATATTTGAATGTACCTATAGCGTGTAGGTACCATAATATACGTATAGAACACTTATAAAAAATTAATCAATCAGTATATTATGTTACAGTTACGACCCGAAATCGGCCAAGAATTGTTTTCACAAATCTATTTTGTCGAAACTGATGTTGACTAGTTAAAACTAGAATTCACCAAGGCTTCAACAGGCAATGTTGATGCTAGTTTTAAAATACTATTTCCTAACAAAAGTCAATTTGAAATATCAAATAAACATTAGTGATTATTAGTTTTATTTGTTTTGGCAGGGCAAACTATCACGGCATTTAGATTTACCGTAGATATTTATTTTTTTATTTTGTATACACAAGCAACGATTTGTTGATTTTTTCGCAAATGCACCACACGTAGCCTGATCCCGCTGAGGCTTTAGTTGAGGCTGGGTGGACGGAATGATTATTGATTGGCAGTGATGAGCACCTCTGTTCACATCAAATAAATTCAGATTGTACAATTTTCTAGTAATTGATTCAAAAAAAAAAAATTCTAAGTAATAAATTCTAGTTTTAGAGAAAGGTATTTGTGAAAACTACTTAGGACGGATTTCGAGTCTTAACACACTCATCTTATTCGGTGCGCACGCTGTCTTGCCGCAGCCGCGGTTCTGTGTATTTACACAGTAATAATATATTGCACGCATTAAAGGCTATGAATGTCTGGGGCAGATATTATATCATACGAGTGCACCACTATGCACTGTGACGGAGGGATGGGAGTCACGTATTATAACATACGAACAGACGTGAGCACAGTGTTACATTAATATTATATTCAGGGGTGCCGTTTCCTTTTTGTAATAAGGGTGCTTACATTCAAACTGGTCAAGGTTTTTTGTCTGGCAGTTTTTTGTTCATCGGAGCATTTTGTTTAGCGTCACGTGAGGTGCGGGTTCAACGATTCAATAGTTTAACGAATTAAAATTACTTTATATCATTGTAATGTGTGTATACTAGCTGTTATCATACAAAGTGAAGAAAAAAACCTATTTACATTGGTATTCTTGACTGCAACGTAGAGGCCGTCGGTATATGTTGTTTTTGTACGGCAAACACGTAAGATACGGAAAGAATAATTAGGGGTGCCAATGTACACCCTGCCACCCCCAAATTGTTTCTTACTGGGGATTTGTGGAAAAGTGAATTGTTCAACTGTTCATTAAACGTAGCTTTCTTAACACAAAAATGCCGAGTCTTGTAAAAATTTTACAACTTTTCCTTTGCGTTTTTACGTTTGTATGAGCATTTTTTTTTTGGCATTTTAAGTGCATTTTATGTTTATATTTTAGGGCTTTGAAATGCATTTATTAAAAGTGTATTGAAATCACAGCCCCAGTTATAACGTTTCGGTCGTTTTCATCGCTGCTACAGGCTAAATGTGAGATCGTCGTGTCAATAACTCGCACCCGGTTATCTGATTTACCTATATACATGTACTCGTATTATAGAATACAACTACTGTTACTATAGAATTAAGCGCGGTACAGCAGTACAGCGGCTATCGATCGTCGTTGATTTGTCCATGAGCGTAATACAATATATTAATATATATATATATATATACAGTATTACGCGATTACACGCGGGTACACATTGTAGCATATCGTGAGGTTACAAAGACCGCGACGAACCGTACACATATGCCTATACGACTAAGGGTGGGAATAAAATGCCCAAGAAACAAAAACCGCGAAAAAATACTTTTGTGCTTTAAAAATTCTAAACAATGCACTGAAAAAACAATTATTCCCGTTCATTTTTAAACTGTTTTAACCCCAATTATCAATGATCCTAATGAAAGCAGGAGCAAGAATTTCCATGACACATTAAAATAACTCATCTAGATCCCGACACTGTACCACTAAAATATGAAAAAATTACTTTAAAATTAGAAAATATCAAAAAATGCAAAATGTTGTTTTCATTCGGAAGTACTTACATGTAACGGATCGCACAGAGCAGTCTTTAGAAAAAAAAATGCAAAATGCGTCGAAATCCCAGTCTTACCTACAATTCACGTAACGTACATTATTATTATGTAATGTGGTAGTTACCTACCACATTACTGTCATAATATTACATTTTAGGATGAAGATAACTCGTGGTCTTAGGTGATAATATCGAAAATTATTTTTGTATTTAAGTTGTTTTATTATCATTAATAGACCAATGAGATAGATAAATAATCGGTATTTTATACGAACTTTATTTATACAAATTATAATTGAGAATTTATTTTTGCTACAAATGTTAAGCCATCATCAAAATCATCGAATGTTAAATGCTAATGAAATTAAAATAACAAAAATATTTCTTAGATATTTCATAAAAGTGTAAAAAATTCCCTTATAAACTAAAAAAATGACCTAAAACCAAAGAAGTCCAAAAAATTCAATAAAACGCAAAATTAAATATTTGTACTCGTTGATGACCGAATCATATTTTGTGCTCGAAAAGCTATTTCTTGTAAATCATGAAAAAAAAGGCGGAATCCTATATTATCCTAGCCTTAGTTATTAGTATGCATCGGGACAACCGTTGGGGCTTGACTAGGGGGACCGTCGGTGTCTAGTGTGACGCACCGCCGGGGTTAAAGTGTGCCCCCTACGTGCACGGGGTGTTTTTTGTATAATGTGCAGTGCGAAGAAACGAGAATGTGCAGAGGTGCAACGGTGTGAGCCCACGGGCCTTTGAACTACTCGTCATGCGAATTTGTTCACCCCCAAAAATTCCGCAGGTTTAGTCGCACATAATATGCGAACCATGTTTTTACAGATTTACAGGCACGTCACGTGATGCTGTGATATACGTACGTACGGTTGCACGTAATCTGTTTGCCCGACGTACAAATGCGTATAAATATAATAATATACATACGCGTATGTAATATAGACGGCGCACACTGAGCATTCTTGCGGTGAACGACTACGGTCGGTATAAACGCGAAATAATGTGTTTTTAAATGATGCCGACGCGTCCCTGTGCGCCGTACACGCACCGAACCACAATGTGTGCGACAACGATTTCGTGTCACGAGAATTTAAAATACGTTTGCGCGCGGTATAACAATACGGCACTACTGTAATCGTGGACGTGCCGAAGGGCTGGTTTTCGCGTTCAACCCTCATCCCCCGCGAACAGTGAGGAGTGACTGTTTTTCTATACCGTCTATGAAATGTTGATAATAATAAAGGTACAGAATGTATAGCCTCCCGAATGCGGTACGTCACGTCCGAGTTCCTAGCCAGTAGCGTAGGTTTCAGGATACTTTTCACCCCCATCCACCACCCCATAGGCAATCGACGAACGCGCTCCCGTTATCCAAAATGACGCGTACGATTACCATCACATTCTGATGTACGTTTTCGTCATAATTATTGACAATATTAAACACTTCCGTACGCAGGCGCACACACATTTACTTATTGCACCGCATGTTGTTGCACTGTTCCAATTCTGCCTTTTAAGTTACATAATCACCCGACTTTCAACTAACATAAATAGCGATCCATACAAGTTATGTACTTTTGTAAAAAAACCGGTCTGCGTAAGTCCTATTAAATAATTTAAAAAAACAAAAAAAACCGTACCTAGGCACGTCCGTAGTCGTAATAATATGTACTTAACTATTCATGACATTCCTCTGTGTTATAAAGATAATCAAATTTTTTCTTTTCTTATGAGCATCACTGAGCAAAGGAATTTTTGTTGATAATGGTTAGGTATAATGGTAATGTTTTGTTAAAAACATTAAAAAAATTTACTTTTTATTTAATAACTTTTGTGGAGTTCGAAGAAAGCTATTATTATTCTTCTAAAAATGTTGACGATTCAAATTTCAATTTTCATTAACTTCTTGATTTTTAATCATTTTTCTAATTTACAAGAAAATAGTGTAATATTTGCACAATTTTAAATAATACTTACATCATCTGCAAACCTTATCGAAAAAATTACAAGGTGATAATGATTTAGATTATTTCTTTGTAAACTAATGAAATAATTTAAAATCATGAATCCAATAAAAACTAAAACAGTCGAATTTTTTTAAAAAAACCATAAAATAAATGTTAAGTTTTTAAATTCTTTAATAATACACTTATATTTACCAAACTACCGCCAACAAAATTGCCTTTGCCCAGCGATGCTCAATGAGAAAAAAAGGGAATATGATTATCTCTATTTACAAGGGAAATATCGCTGTGTGTAAATCCCGGTGGGACACCTTGTAGGTATGTACGTAGACGTTGTACTCGTATGTACGTTATGTATGCATTGTCGTTTGTTCGTTGCAACGCGTCAATAATATTATCATGATATGATATGACCGATGTTTGTGCGCAAGAAAATAAAAAGGACGGACCCGTGATGCACTACTGCAGAGATAGGCGTGAATCGGCCGCCATTTTATTCATAGTAACAGGCTGCACGCGTTATAATACGAAACAATTTCTATATATATAATGTACAGTCGTCGTCGTATCTGCACAACTGTTATACGTATTATAATAATGGTTTACGGTTGTCGCGGCATAATTACAATAGGTATCTATGCAAATTGGCGTCCATTAGTTTTAAGGTGAGGGAAGGGAGAGGGGGAGGATAATCTGAAACCAAGTTTTCGAACACGCATTTAAAAGAGGATGTATGATAACTTGTTAAATTAAAATAAGTCAAACCGTACAGGTACAAGACCTTATAAGAACGTTATGGAAGTATGATAGATCCGTTAAGCGAGACGATGAATCAAGAAGTGTCCACATTATTTACATATTAATTTACTACAGAATTAGAATAAGATTTTAAATTATATTTCAATGATATTGGTCTAAATATAAAAATATTAAATTTCGCTTTTTTCAATGCAAACGTGTTACACACTGTTTCAAAACATTTAAATTCTAATAAAATATTATTTCACGCGTTTAAGGTAGGTGTTTTATTTTCCCGAGGGGGGAGGGGGGCATGTCCTTCCTCTCGCACCCCTATGGGCGCCCATGTGACTGTGCGTATCCATACGTACCTCATGTATGCGCGTTGCTACGTCTAGAGTTTACTATCAATATATCAATTTACATAAAAACGGCACGGTGAAACCAACACGGAACGACGTATCACTACGGAGAACATAGAAAAAAATGATGACTTATGACAAAGATCGGCGGCCGAGTTTCTCGAAGATGTTTCATTGTACGTACAGACAATTTGGTTACGTAGGTTTTATACTCGTACATAGTAGAAGTTCGTTTAGTCCGAAGGCTGTAAATATAATAACTAATTATTAAAACGGATACCCGCGGCCGATCGATTTGAATAAAAGATAAACGAGGAGAACGAAAAACGGACCAATCGAGATTTTATAGCACTATGAGAAAACAATTTATGTACGTATAGTGATCGTAATTTCACGTTGCAAAATGCGTATTGTGAAAAATACAGAAAATAATAATTTTTGAGTAAGCGTTCCGTACGAATAAATCTCGTCTTACGATATTTCCGGGGCTTGCGCTTATTTTTATTTATAACGCAAGCAACCGCAACGTGAAATTCTTATCGCCGTGTACGATGTAATTTATTATAATATTATCCTTTGTTAATGTTAATGAAATGTTATATTTGTATGCCCGTATCTTTTATCGGTAGATTGTTTTATTTATTTTTTTTTTTGAAAAGAGAAAAATTTGTCAGCAAATCACCTATACAAGTTAATGACCAATTCGTCGAACCGTTATTATTGTCTCGAACGGCCACGGCGCACAGTGGGCCAGAATTCTACAAAAGTTGGTCAAAACCTAAAATAAATCTTATCGCTATTAATTGATTTCTCTATATTATTCGATTATCTATAAGCTTATAGACTATAAAATAAGAACCCATTACGCGGCGGTGCTAACGGTTTTGGTTTTTTATACACTTCGAAGTGAAACATATTTTTGAAAACTTCGAACACCGAACCAGTATCGTGGAGAGTGCGATTGAAGCCTAGAAGAGTCAGATAAGTGATTGGCATAGTTCTTCGTTGTAGCTACGTAGAAAATGTAAAAACCCAAGAAACCCGGTATCCGAATGTTACCGAATGGAGGGCAAACTTAAAGTTTTTCATGCGCATGAATAAATCAACCGACGAAACAAGTGCGTGAAGAACAAATTCACTCTGCTGTACACGCACGTGCACTACACGGCACACCATTAAGGATGAATTACATTGTTTATACATCATATAGAATGAAGACATATTACGTTATTGCAGTGGCGTGCAGTTAAAGACTGGTGAAACGATCATCGTGCAACATGTCTGAAATTGGTGCAGGTGACCGGGTGGGTAAAAATATTCAACGTCATGAGTTATCATTGTATTCGTATCGGATACATATATTCGTATCGGATACGCATAACCGAACTAAGGAGGTCTTCCCATTTAACTTTGTACATGGTGCGGACGGTGTGGTATACCAAACAAGACTACATAGGTATAAAGTATTGTGCGATACTGCGGTTAATACCGCGGTACCCGCTTCGGTTTTCGCAACGGTGTACGTGTTACACACGCGAGTGCACTTATTCCGTCATACTTCACGCGGGAATAAAATATGTATTTTCGATGCACTATCTCTGGTGTATGCATATTCTATCCTAAATGGTTTAAAATAAAGATTTGACTCTACATTGATGAAGCTGCAAAAGATTTTTTTTTATAGAACTATACGCCAGTAGTTGACTCATAATAACATGTTATATGGATTCTGGTATAAAATATGAAAACGATATTGATAAAGATAAATACATTTTAGAGTATTACTCTACGTGTAATGCAATTGGAAAATAAACCAACAGATGCTCGTTCCCACGACATTTTGTATCTTATTCTTAAAACGGTGTTCAAGATGCTTATGCCAATCAAACATATCTTACTTTACCCATGGGATCGGTACCTTGTGAATGCGATTTCTGTAAACTGAAACTAATTAAATCGTATTTACGATCGACTACAAAACAAGGAAGATGGTAAACGTACGGTCAATCGTATTATCCATTGAGCACGAAATTGCTAAATCCATAAATCATGACGACATTGTTTAAAAGAAAAAAACAAGACAAATAGTTTAGTTTATTTGTAGCAAATGTGTTATTGAATTCAGACGTAAGTTTCAGATCAAACCTACGGTCGGCTGAAAGTTTTTCGTAGAAAATAAACTTTTCTATAACGTGTACACACGTGTAGTACGTCTTGGCATAGTGTGAACGGTGAATTTAACCTATTTTACATTGCATTTCGCGTACGACGGTCTATACTCAGGGGCGGAGATAGTAGGTAGACATGGTAGGCCAGGGGCTACCCAGATTTACTCTGAAAAGAGAAAGAAGCGGAAAGAAGCTTTTCAACAATGAGAAAAATGAAAACATACCTCGGGTCAACTATGAAAAGTCCTAGGATTAACAGTTTGACGTTAATTTCCATAGAAAGGGAGATAAGTGGACGATTTATCGATAGTCCATCGGCTGTTATTAACAAGTTTGGTATCACGAAGAAAAGAAAATGGAATTTTGACTACGTTATAAATTAACAATACGTATTTTTTCAATCAAAACACTCTTGTATGCGGGTAAATAACAGTTGAAGGTTTATGTGGAGGACCCATACTTGAACTCGTTTCCGGGGGATTTCTTGTCGGTCACTTTTATGGACGCTAATAATGTTACGTTGTACCCCGGGTAACGTAACTCGTAGACCCGGAACTGAAATATATGCAAATACGGTCCACCGGTGTCGGCGAAAAGAGTACTTTTACGCGGCGGCGCGCGCGTGCACCGTGCACGATGCAATATCGTTGCACGCGCACCAGTGCACTGCGCACGTACAATATTTGTACGCAACATTGACACGCACGTGTGTCGTACGCGCACGAATCGCCGTACACCGTGAGCTGGTTACAGTACAACAATGCAACAATAACGTTAATAACACGCGCTGCACGGGTGAGCGGGTACGACTGCAGCACGTCACGTCTAACGTACAGTGTGGTCTCTGCGTACCTACACGCGATGTGTACACCTACGGTGCGCGCGCACATTGTGGTAATAACCGTGTACGTTTTGCTCGTTTGTTATAAACGGCGCGCACACGGCACGGTGTACTACGATGATAATATCGTCATTGTTGTTCGGACGACGGGCCGTAATATTACTATTATTATTATGATGATGTTCGGCGAGCGTTGAGAAACAATAATGGTGGCCGGATTTTACGAGTCGTGTGTCGCTCCGGAGTCGACTTCACCTCCCCTCCCTCCCGTCACCAGATGTTTGTGTGTGTGTGTGTGTGTGTGTGTGTGTATGTGTATGTATGTGTGTGTGTGCGTGTGTGTGCGGTTATACGCGTTATTATGCGCGCACTGGTCACGCCTATATACCGTGCGCTCACCGCGGGCATTCCGAAGAAATGGGTGTGCACCATGTGCGCAGGTAGGTATACCTAGCCTACACGCGGCCCGGCCTACGACGAAGGCGGTAGCGGCGGCGGCGGCGGCGGCGGTGGGAAAAGTCTTTTTCCGCATCCGGTTCGTTTCCGGCCCCCTCCTCTAACCCCACGGGCCTCGACGACTACCGGAAACGAACCTATGTCAAGTCCGCGGGGCGAATAGTGCGCGGAACTCACGCTGCGAACGGGCGGGGGCGGGCCGTAGGCTTTTACCAAGTCCTATTTTTATTTTTTTTATCGAAATTCCGACGCACAGTGCGAAGACCAAAATCAGGAATGGCGGAGTGCGCGCAGTACGGCGTATGGAATTTTCCATTAATATTTAACGTCATGCGCTTGTTCGTAGATATTTGAAATGCAGTTAAATGAGATTATCAACAGACTAAAAAGAATAAATCGATACATTCACATCATATTTTGGCGAAGATTTGGTTCGGTGATAAATGCTATAGTTTTGCAGTTTTCTGTTGCGTGGTACCGCGGTACGGCGGCGTAAGGGTTATTTTTATTCATTCATACGGTTTCCGCGTAAAAATACACAAACGCAAGGTCGGGGATTTGATAATTTTCACTTTTCTTTATCGAAGATTTTATTGTAACAATCATTTTTGGCAATATTTTTCATTTTCAAAGATTCGGACGGAAGTAGCATACGGTGTATGTGGTCGGATTATTTTCATAAAATGTTTATTATTTTGTCTCTTACCTCGTTTGATCAACTTGGTCGCTTTGTCCACGTCGTACGTGTAGTGTTGCAATACGAGCAGACGGAATGCATTTAAGTTTTGAAAATCTTTGGTACGGCCAATCAGTTCCTTCAGTATCGTCTTGACGTGCTCCATGTTCTGCTCGCTCATGATCCCGGGTCTGGAGTCTGAAAAAACGTACAATTCATCATCATCACGTCAGTGGCGTTACATGCGTGGCGGCACAATATGAATCTTCCCCCAAGTGCTTTTTTTTTTTTTTTGATAAGTACAACGCCAAATTTCACGATATTAGAAATAATATTATTAGCGTGCGACTGACGGGCTGCCCGGGTTCGCCCGGTGTTGAAGAGACAATAGCAATAGAGAAATACACCAGAACACTAATTTTAAATTATTGTTTGTGCATCGAATGCAGTATTGCACTATGAACAACGCCACGGAGCGAATGTTTTCGAGCTTGAAGCGAGTGAATACGTACGTATGCGTCACTCTACGAGTGAATTAACTAAAAATATGTATGACAACAAGATTAATTGATATAGTTTTCTGTTTTTATAACAAAGTCTGGGTGGGTGGATTTAACGGCTAATGGCGCCACCCATAGACACATCAAAGTAGACGTCGCGTATACCTGTAGAAGAAGTCATTAAATAAAATTGACCTCATAACGACAAATAAATAAAATAATTATACTATAATATTATAGCACACACTCTTTACCAATCACAATGTTGTCTACGAGACGGTATCTATATGAAAATTAGAATATAGTTACAATAATTGGTGAGTCTAAAGGTTTATTGATGACAAGTAGAGTGAAACGGAACCGTCGGTATTACGTGTTATGTATCGTACCTAGTTGTATTAAGTGATTCATTTTTACGACAATTTTTATCCGTCCCAAATATAAATCCGTGAATACGCCACGTGTAGGATGCATAATGTTATATTACGCGTTCCTTGTACAGTTATCGTGATATTTGCACACGGCGCACTTGGGCAATATTCAGTAGACAATCTACGTATTTCGTGTACGGACGGCGTGTTTATAGGGAAGCAGTGTTCTTGGGGTCGAACGACCCTAACCTCACCGCAATGTGTACTAAAATTGTTTTATGTTTCTCGTTGATTGCATTAGGTATACATAACACAATATTATTGATTACACGTGTAATGATTTGTTGCAACATTACGTTTACGCGTTCGAACTATATGCTTACGTTGGTAATAGTGTTTCACATGCTTTTAATCTGTATCGTTACAATGTCAATGATTACGTTGTGATTAAAAATCGATGTTATATTATGGTTTTGCAATTTCCTTGGGAAGGGTAAAGACCTAAACAAAAAATACCATCGGGACACCACCCTTTAAAATATTTATACCATAACATCAACCTCAAGGTAGCTAATAGTTTACCATTACATTATGCTATTCTCAATGTCAGAATATATAACTCGTCGATGTTGTTTGCTCGCTTGTCACAATTATACACACTTTGGTTTTGCAATTGTTTTTCGTTCCCAAGTTATAACATCATTATAATCGAACATGTAACGAATGTCGATTTGCAGCAATTCGATTCATTACGCGTACCTATACGTATATGGACTTGGCGGAAAGATAAATTACCACTCTTCACCGCGTACGACGTACGGTGTGTTCACGCTCAGAGGTACCACCAGATATTTCAGCCGCATGACCTAGAATTAAAATCGGGTCTTCGCGGGAGATGACAGCGTACAACCAAAACAGACATAATTTTGGTAAAATTTCAAATATAAATCCCTTCCGATTGGCATGCGCAATACAGCTTACTTTTTTGGCAATCCAAATTGTTCTTTCTGCGCATTCGAATAGATTATTTTTTTTTCTAAACAACTCTTGCGAGTACATATTTTTTTTCTATTACAAAATTGACCAAGTCACAGTAAGTTGAAATTCGAATTAACTCGTAAATTACCAATTGTAATAAACGTGTAATAATTAAACTATCACACAACTGTATTTCGGACATTTCTCGGCCAAATCATTTCACGTATTTACGGGTACTTACAGGTACTGACTATATAGTATATACAGACCTAAGCCCCGGAAAAAATGATTTACAACATTTTTAACATCATAAAAGTCTAAATTGCCATATCTATATGTTTCAATTTTGCCGTCAACAGTTATCATTTCGTTCAATGGTCGTACACTAAGAACTTTTTTAAAATAAAAGTTGTTATAACACAGACACCTAATGCGGTATTGTCACTTTGGTTACGTTATAAAAGTGTTAAAATAAGTCAGTCGAAAAATGTGACTAACACACCTGTACTTGATAAGCACCGTGGTATAATATGTGCATTATAAATTATAATATTGAGCGACTTGCACGGTATATACATTAAAAATGTTTTTTTCAATAAAATTACTTGTAAATCGAACGATTTACTCACCATAAAATCCAGCAAGAGATTAAGATTTTATGTTAAATACAAAATCGAATAGATTAGCATGTAATTTATACGCATATTTTAAGTCGAAAAACAGACATTTAGACTCGACGAATATAATATACACACATTATTACACACATCATGCACGGAAACCTGCAGTGAGACCAACGAGCTTAAGACAAAATCAATTAGAAAAACTTGTTTTTTTTTTTTCATATAATAATATTTAAATAATATTTTATCGTGTTATATTTAAAACATGAAAGACGTTGCGCAAAACCGTTAGCGGGACGTGTTATTACGACGTAGGTATACTTTGTTACATTGCAAGTAGGATATTATTACGTAAAAGTAAGCGCATAATGTTGTATTATATATTATTATATTATATTATATTATATTATAATTTATAATTTATTATATTATATTACTATCTGCGGATGACCCGGCTTTGCACGGAACAGTCTAGGCTGGGGAAAACCTTTTTTCAAAATGTATTAGAGGAACCACTATATAAAATTTAAAGTTCATACGTACGAAGGGATTTTAGATGAGAGCAATAACTGTTTCGGCTAGTATTACAATGATATTTACCCGGCGTTTTGCTATAAACATTTTTTAATTTTTAGAAACTTTTTCGGAAACAACATACCAATCCTGTACAAACTCGTTTGCCCCAGTGTCTAGTATTTTATATATTTTATTTGCTATTTTTATAAAATGTACTTAAAATTGTTATGCTAAAATTTAGCTGCATAGGTTTAAAAAATGTCAACCTAACTCTGTTTTTTGAAAAATCTTTTCTTAGTGGGTTTCGGTGTGACCAAATTGCATACTATTAGCTTTTCAGCGGTGCCGGAGAGATATGTTACTATTTTAGATTGGTGCAATTATCTATGTTTCGGTGTAAACAATTTTAGGTCGAAAATAGCGCAGAATCGTCGTATGACCTAAAGATATTTATTTACGTTTAGCTATACTATATTAAATTACATTGCACCTCAATCGGTAATCGCACATCACAAGCCACAGGACGGAGCGGGTGGAAATTTGGCACACAGATAGATATTGTGACGTGGGCATCACCTAAGAAAGGTTTTTCAGATAAGTCACTTGGACTTAATCTAGGACAAATTGTATATTACAACTATAAGAGTCATAAATATAAAACGTTTCCCGGCAAACCAAACGGTGGAAAATGGTGGTATTTGTCCCCGGTCCAAAACAGTTTGGACTCTTAAAAATGCTGTTTTCGAAAAATCCTCTCTCGGCACATGCCCGCGTCGCAATAGCTCTATCTACGTGCGCCGAATTTCAGCCCGACCAGTCCGCAATCGACACAAGTGGTTTTATACGTCACACGTGTACATTTATAGGCACATTTCGTTTGAATATCACGTAGCGTCGCTGCGCAGATTGTGCACGCGGCTTATTGCGGCGAAAGGAGAGAAAGAGAGAGAGAGGGAGAGAAAAAAAAAAGATGGACGTTTAATGGTGGATCGTACCGTATTATGTTATGAAGTGAGCGGGACGTTTTTCAATTTTTAATCGCGCGAGACAGTTATACGGATAAAACGACGACGTATACACATTTTGCGTTGCACCGGCGCGCGTATTATGCACGCACACGATAATAATAATATGCCGGCCGTACGCGCGTGCATCCAAAAGGAATTATTAATGTGCCGTGTGTGTGCCCCGCGAGGGTGGGCTGCGGTACTAAAAATAACTGGATTTGGTCGGTCGTAAGCGCGCTGTTTACGATATGACACATCGACTGCATATAGTGTACGCACTACTCGTGTCCGCGATTTCCCGTCGTCCGGCGCTGCTGCAGTTGTATTACATAGACTGAGCGTACTACGTAATATTATCATAATATTATATTTATGCGGCAGGCAGTTGCGTATAGTGCAGTTTTAGTAGTAGCGGTGTTGCAGTATAAGTACATTATTATTGCGAATTAACATGGACAAGGGCGATGGGGCCGGTAGGGGCTTTTGGGGGGGGGGTGGTCAGGATGGGTCGGGCGAATGAAAGTGTAGTCATAGATGTGCATCATAATATTATTATGTTCATGCGTAAGCACGATACACCGTGTACGGTAAAATATACATACGACCGTATAATAACACATAACTTACTGCAGTCCTGGCTTCGGTTCCCGGTGAGGTGCGTGCGCATGTTAGTACACTTGTAGCATTACTATACATGTATATTACATGTGTGTGTGTAAGTTCTTTCGCAATTAGTGCGCAGGGTTTTGTTTTTTTATATACGTCCGTCACGGCCATAACAGAAATTAAACAATAAAAAAAAATGTATTTATTTAGCGCAAGAAACATTTTCTTTTATATTTTAATTATAAGTCTATTACATGCAATATACAGTAATATAATGCGTGCGTGTGTGTTTCGTACAATTATTATTCGACTGCCGCCGTGTATCCGCAGACACGTTCATATTGTATACGTAATATTATGTTTTAATAGGTTAATATAATAATATATTGTACGTTTTAAATACGATCATTTCGTACGCGGCCACGGTGCACCTTTATTCTTGTACATTTTAATATTGTATATATGTGTGTGTGTGTTTATTCGTTCAAACATTCGTATTCTCTGTAAATGTATTTGTTTTTAAAAATACATTCGTTACACATGTATAATAATATCAAGTTTTCGACCTCGATGTGATATAAGCGAGGTGTTCTAATATTATAACTAATTTACTACAAAACGTATATAATCTTTTCAATATCAAACACAACACACAGCTCATACCCTAACAGCTATAGGGCTCTCTCTCCTGTTGTACGAACGAGGAACGCGAACGGTCTAAAAAATCATAAAGATGAGTTCTTGATTACAATCCGAGAAAAAACAATTGATACGACCTTCTAACTGTCAACCGTATATTAAAATATATTTAATACATTTATTTTTATACTCCCCCGCCCTCTCTTGAGTAACTATAATTACTTAACTCGTGTAAAAGATCAACAGTCTTCATTCGGTTAGTCATATCTTAATTTTTTTTTCTTTATTATCGAATTCACATGCAGTTCAACTATTTTGTACCAGATTGTTAAAATAAAAAATCTAAATTCATGAGTAATAAAAAAAAACTATATAATATTGTTTTTTTTTTTTTTTATTGATATTCCCGGTTATCACGACCTTCAACAATAAAATGCGACCCGCATAGATTAAAAGTGCAGTGAACAAAGTATATTATTTAATCAATGACCGTTATATTAATATTTGAACTATGGTATCCGCGCGAAGCTAGTTATATATTCTTATATAAAAAATATTCAAATAACACTCACTCATCGCTACGTCTTAAAAACGACAAAATTTTAAAACTAACACAATTTGACACAGTGGTTCTTCTAATGTTCAAGATGTGCGACGAAAAGCGATTTCATCTTATGTTGGCCGCGACCAAGACCGCAGTTCAGTGCGATGAGTTTGAAATGTTAAGGAAATGTACTTGCTACTAGATATGTATGAATCGTATAGGCGCACTACGAGAAGATTTTTCGAAAATAGCATTTATAACGGTCGAAACAGTTTTGGACTCATGGCTGGAAGTATTAATTTTTTCCCTTTTTGTAGGAAAAATTGTAATTTGTTTATTAAGTCTATTCTTATAATTAGGCTTGTGCGTCAATTAATATCGTATAAGTGAATAAAAATAAATACCATTCGATTATACGACGAACGTGCGCTTTTTACGACCAACATTTTTTTTTTTTTTTTACATCGATATGGCATAATTTATTGCTCTAATCTGAAATAGTGAAATTTCTCACGGGCGAGGCCGGGTTATGCACAATATATTATATTATATTCTACATCAACACGGTGTTTTATTACGTATGAAATATAATGTGGGATCAGCTAAATGGTAAGACATAAATCATAGGGGAACAGCTCGTTCGCATGCCGATAGCTATACTTGGCTGAATTCTCTGCCGTTTATGTGGCGTCAAGCTCTTGAAATGGACGAACCTTTCGTCGAAATACTTCACCACATGAAGTACTCACAGCGTGTTCCACCTAGTGTGAATAAAAGATAACATAGCCGCGATAGATCATGTTTCTCAAACGACATTGCTTGGAGGGGGGGGGGTGAGCAGTGGCCATGGACAAAAAATTGTGTTTATTCAAAAATGTTTATAAACGGGGGGGGGGTTACCACGTAATTACCGGTTACCACGTATTTAGTTAAAATATTTAAATAAAAAATCTGTCAATACTTTTTGTTAATATTAATAAAAATTATGAAAAGAGCAGTACAAATTATTATTAACGAAAAAAAGAAGAGTTTAGCATTACGTATATTATTAAAAAAAAAAAAAGCTTACTCAATTCTTCAATTACGAAGGGGGGCGTGAGATTTCTGAAAATCCACAAGGTAAAAATGAGTATTGGACCGAGCATAGAATAAAAATGGTCTGGAACCTCTGCGATAACCGCGAACCGATAAGTCCGGTTTTTATTGTTTTGTTTTTGTTACCAATGCAAACTGGTGCAAACGATTACAATGCACACATTATTTCCCTAAAAGAAAATCGTCCTGTAAAATTGTTTTCCGAATAATTCTACAAAACGTCGTAATATGCATTCAACCGATCATGTTACATAACGCAACCGCGCACGAGCACGCACAACGTGAACAACTAGCAACAGCAGACATGAATAGGTACGTGTGCAATAGATATCGATACCTATACACTCCAGAGACGTAGTCAAGTGGGGAGGGGTGTGCTAAGGGGGTTCAACCCCTCCCCTATTGACCATATTTATTTAAGCCAACGTGGTGGCTCGTGGGTTTTTAATGAAGTAGTGCACACCCAAAAAAAATATAACCAATATTATAAATATATTGTAGTTCGTATTGAATAATTATGCACTAATTTTAGTTATTTACCTATTTTTTTTTTATCAATAGTTTGTTTTATTATAATTTTTTATTTCTGCGGCAATTATTAGCCCCCCCCCCCCTTCCATATAAAATTCCCCGCTACACCACTGGTACGATCCAAGCCCGTTGGGGACACAAACGTGATGTTTTATTCACTCCTTATCCCTAGACGGAAATCGCAATCGATAACGTGTACAATGTATACATGACGACAATCAACGACGATTGCGTCAATGCAGTTACGCCAAAACGTGATGCACATGTGCAATACAGTCATGATTAAGTGTTACAACCGATCGATTGCGTACGAGATCAAACGCCTGATTGATTCTCGCGAGTTAATCGTGGCGCGAAAAAAAAACATACATTGTCTGCAATAAGCCCGTACGCTCATCGTCGTGACGAATGAACGTTGTCGTACTACTGTGTTCAGTGGCGTGGTGAAGGGATTTTCGAGAGGGCTCTCAATTTTTATCAATGGGCGGGTGGGTGGTTTGGTTGGCACATGCGGATCCGTAACACAAACTTCATTGAACCTATTATCTGCTATAATATAATGCATGCAACATGTACCATAAATATACAACGTGTAATAAAATAAACTATTATACTATATTTTGTTATGTCAATTTCACATTTTTAACATACCACGTGATTATAATTTTTTTTGTCTTAAACTTTTTTTTTAAATAATTTACACAAGTACTGTAACATAAATTATTGCCCTATAAAATCTCTGTACTTTTATGCATAACATCAATTCTGGCAATAATCTTGTTGCGGTAGTGGTCGAGCTAGGAATATTTTAACTTTATATTCTATATTTTAACATACCAATTTCAGCATTGTCAAATAACTTAACTATTACAAATTTTTTTTTGGTTTTTCATACACTTAGAGTGGAGTTATAGGCCTATTAAGTTCTGTAAAAAATCCGTATTTTTTGTTTTATCGGTGATGGGTATCTCAAATTTTGTTGGCCTCATGGGTATAAGAAGTTCACCACACCACCGACTGTGTTGTATTATTATCAAACTAATCGTTGATGGCTACACGGCCTTATAAGAATCCAGGAGCGGACGTATAACGGTCGTAATAATAATTGAATAACTTAAAATTGGAAAAAAAAAAAAAACACTTTAGCCGCGGTTATGCATAGCTGAGTACGTTTTTTCTTCGTTGTACTTGGTCGGACTTGGTCAACTCGACGTTGAACGGACCAACGAAAAAGTTCGAGTTATCCGAGAATTCGAGCAATGCGAAAACAACCGAAGATAACATTTCGCAATATATATTTCGTTGGTCGAGTTGTCCAAGTTCGACTGAAATACATCAATAGGCGCGTGTTCAACGCAAAACAATCGGCAGTCCCAGTGTCCCAAGTGGAGTCGAAAAAGGCAAAATTCCAAGAGAGGAAAATCGTCTATAAGCCGTGTGTACCGAAAAACGAAAAAATTTAGTAGTCACGTATTCTACTTCGAAGGGGACGTCGATGAAGTACGCGCACATGCCACGAAACTCGAGGAATCTCGTCAGAGTATACGTATATATGCGCGACGCTCGCAGAAACACATATTATTATGTTCAGGCGAACGTGTAACGCGTGGTTATTTCGGATTATAATGATTTTCGAACACGCGCACACGTCGAGTATTCCCTGTACGGGGCAAACGACGACGGCCGGGCGGGTCGCACCGAATTCGTTAAAACGAGCGAAAACATTTCAACGACGTCTACGTTATGTTATTATATTGTTGTATACACCATGTACGTATATTATTACGTTCGGGGAACTCGTTAATTCGAATCTCGGCCGCGTATCGTCCCGACATAAAACGGCGGCGAAGAGGTCTACAGCGGCACTGCAATAATAATACAATATCGTACGTTGACTTAAAAATCGGCCGCAACCCTTTCTTCTCCCACGAGGGAAATGCACCGCAACCGACATCCTGCAGTCATCCGCTTTCCCTGCGGCGCGCAGCCTTCGCGGAGAAAGGGCGAGCGAGCCACCCGGAGTCCGATCAAATCATCAGGTGGGGCTGCGAACCGAGTACTATGTAATGGGACTTTGGGAAAAAAATAACAGCGTTATGTGAAAATACATAACACGTGAATAACCGTATACTAGGAAGGGATCGGTAGTGGCGGTGGCGGTGGTGGGAAAGGTGGTAGGGTGGTACGTATCCATCCCCTATCTCGGTGGCCGGGTGGTTGAGGGTCCGCGGTGAAAGGGAGACCGCGTACGGCGCGTGAGTGTGCGCGGTAAAGACGGCAGGAGAGAATTAGTGTCGGCGTGCGGAACTTTTCTCGCGTGACAATGCAACTGCACCGGCGGCACATAACTAATATACGGCCGCCGCGGTGTATCATTATAGTGCACGCGTGCAGATGCGCTTCGGCCGGATCGTAGTCCTAAATGCGACGTCGTTGTGAACGTGCGTGTGGCGCTTGGTCACTGCAGGGGGATGGGGGCGCTGCATTCGTCGTGGAGGAGTTCCGCTTTTATGGCCCGGCGCAAAAGGGTGGGCGTATAACTATAGACTGTTGGTACCTTTCTTGCGCGTACACTTCAGAGTATCGCGTACTACGTATACACGTATTATGCGTCCGTATGTATGTGTATGGGCATAGGAAGACGAGCAGCATCGGCCGTGGAGGTCTCTCTCTCTCTCTCTCTCTCATTATTTCCCTCTCTCTCTCTCATTATTTCCCTCTCTCTCTCTCATTATTTCCCTCTCTCTCTATTTATTGCGATATATATATATATATATATGCATACTTATAGGTTACCAAGCCGACCGGTTTAAATTCTGCACGATAAAATCGCGGACGTCTTCGACAATATAAATTTTATTACGTAAGTTCCCTGCCGTCGTCGCCGCCGCCGACCACCACCGTAGCGCATATATATATATGTGTGTGTGTGTGTGTGTGTGTGTGTGTACGCATGTACACGTAAACCCATAGCGCAGTCAGTGTGCAACGGTGCAAAATGTGCATCGTGCCGGGCGGCGGCGTCAGCGGGTAGGAGACGCTTTTGCCGGTGCGCCGATATTATATACGAGGCTCGCCCTTTTTTTACGACCGAAGCATTAAAAACGTACTCTCCGACCACCCCCAACCCCCGTCGCCGGGGCGGTAGTCCGTAGACGTCTCACGTCTCTCGTCTCTTGTCGCCGCCGCCGCCGCCGCCGTCGCGTTCACCGTAGTATATAGTCCGATAGTCGTCACCCAAGCTTTTACTGCCCGGCGGCCTGGCTATATGTATACATAACACACGGCTATGACGTTTATACCATGTACCGTATACCGTATAATAATGATAATAATAATAATAATAATAATAATAATAGTATTATGTTATCCGCGCGGACGCCTTTAACGTCTTGTCCGTGCACCTACAGCAGGTACCTAGTCCCTTATATTGTGTGAGCGAAAAGGCTTTGAAAGTGAGACGAACTCACCAAGAGACGCGAGCAAAATACGAATTATTAATTCGGTTACAGATAGATCTTTAGATTAGGGTGACCATACGTCCCGTATTTCAACTTTGTATCCCATTGTCCCGACAAAAGTAATACGGGACGCATTTTGTCCCGTTTTTCCAAGTCTGTCCCGTATTAATCCCGTTTTTTTCCATACCGTTAATTTATAATTTTTGAAATTTATTTTACTATAAAATCGTTTTGTTTACGATATTTTTGTACAACATTATTCAATATAGAATATTGAAATCTATTATTTTTCAGTGGTAAGTATTTTTAGATTCTTATTTTGATTATAATTGTTGCGTCACATTGTTGTCGGTGATATAAGACGTATATTATAATGTCATAATACCATAATAGTGTTAAATGTTCGTATATTTTGATATCATTAGATTAACACGTTCAACGCCGTTGCCGTATTAATCTTAGTTTGTAATAGCCACACGGAAATTCCGCCACGATAAGGCAATTAAAATAAAGAACAATCAAACTGGTCGCGGCCAGTTGGTTATCCACAAATGCTGCAGTAGAAAGGATTTTTTAAAAAACTAATGTCTTATGGACGGACGAAAAAAATCGTTTTTTAGTGGAAACTATAAAATAAATTATCATAGTGAAAACACATTTTTCAAACTATTCTTGCAATAATTTTTATAATATTTTATTAAAAGAAATTAATAAATTATTTGATGCAATTATTTCAGCACAAAAGTATACAAAATTAGCAGAAGACCAACCATCGTCATCAAAATAAATATTTTTATATACTTTTGTGTTGAATTAATTGCATCAAGTAACTTATTTATATATCAAAAACATGATACAGTACACATTAAATTTAAATTTGTTTTTTTACATTATTATATTTAGTTAAGCACCTTATATAATACATGTATAATAATAATTCTTAACTAATTCACCATTAATATAAAAATAAAATTGTTTTCATGTATCTACTGTGTATTAAAAAAATTATTCATCAGATTATTTTGTTTTTTGAAATGTCCCGTATTTTTATTTTATTTTTATGGTCACCCTACTTTAGATTACTATTTATAATACACTATTTGATTTGGAAATGTTAGGAACTGTATTGCGATCAACTTATGTGTTTAATTTCGTCGTACCGAAAAAAACTAAAATCAAAATGAAAACTGTATAGTTTAAATAAGGTAGTTCGATAATAGTAATTGGCAAATGAGATTTTTAACTTTAACCCCCTCAGTCGGTAACTATTTGGCACATCGAATAATGTAATTGTACAAATATGTATAGTAAACATTTTGAAAGTGTGTTCGAATTAGGTTAAGTTGTGAATTATAAAA
Organism: Periphyllus acericola; assembly: GCA_949715065.1. Taxonomy (NCBI): domain Eukaryota; kingdom Metazoa; phylum Arthropoda; class Insecta; order Hemiptera; family Aphididae; genus Periphyllus; species Periphyllus acericola. The sequence goes on from OX454264.1 coordinate 67,378,520, forward strand.
GGGAGCTTTTACGTCTACACAATTACGAGTATATCATAATAATATATTGTTATACGTATCGCCGTCGCCTTTGACGGCGTATCCCTTAAAAGATATTTCTCTAAGTGACTGCACCGGTACGTGTAAGTAATAATTGATAATAATTGATAGTAATTTGATTTAAGGCAGAAGCTAAAAGAATATCCTATTTCAATAGTTGTGACGGTAAAAGACTTTAAAAGCGTAAACAGTGACGGCGGGTAATAATAATTACACCGATCACAACGTCCAGTAAAAATTCAATTTATAAGTGTTCTATCGGTCTAAAACGAATTTATGTTGGCAATAAACTTAATTTATACGATGTAGAGTAAAATAATCGAAATTGAATTATTATTTTTTTCTTTTACTTTTAAAAGTGCTCTTTTCGACAGTTTTCACTAGTTTTGTTATTAACTATTCGTATTTATTTGAACATTTGAAATATTAATTTTCATAACACTGCGTTCCACGGTCTCACGGAGGTTTGCAGGGCTACGAAATCCTAACTGAACAGTCGCAACCAGCGGGTGAGAAGATTTTACCATAAATTTGTGTCCAACGTTTGCCGATATGCTCTGTACGTTTTTCAACGTCACGGTGAAAACGATTGAAAACAAACGACAATATCATCTCACGACACATTCGTGTATAAATACGGTTTTCACGCGCGTAAAAGATACTTCCGCGTTCGGAAGTACCCGGTGAGCCCGGCGAGGGTGTACATTTAGAGTGCGGGGGTGAAATATACGTGAAAGCGACACCTGTATATTTTGCACATTTACGCGGCGGACGGGAGACGCGCGGTTTCGCGGGATAATTGGCCGGAACGTTTATGAGTGCTAACGTCTTTTGAACGTTTCAATTATTCAAATTCGCGTGTTGCCCACGAACCGGGTGGGTAGCAGCCCTGTGCACGTGCGGTGTAACGTTGCGAGCGGTAGGCACGCGGTTTCTCCGGGTAACCGAATATACCGTTCGTCGGCTTTTCCGTTATTGTGATACAGCGAAGTTACGCGATGACGTGTGTCATTAATGTTAGTCGCACGCCTCGTGCCACGTTATTTATATGTAAATAGCCTCGGAGCAAAACTTTCCTCGATCGTTCCGCAGGCATTTTGCTTTGTACGCGCCGTACGCGGTCGCGTCGACTGCCCGAGCGGAGTGTTCATTGTTATCACAATTGTTATTACTAGAGACCGGATTTATATGTGCTTGAAACCTTAAAAATTAGATGTTTTTACCATCTACAATTGCATCGATATAATATTTTATATGCATAAAATATATTCTTTTTCATAAATACGTATTGAATATACTGAATAAAAAAAACAAATAAATGTAACGGTTTAGAAAAATTAAACCAAAACTGTAGAGGTGATTTTTGTCATTTTAATTTAATACTGCATTACTGACTCATTGAACTATTGAGCTCGCATTGACTTGAAAACACAAAAAACTAGTAACCTAAACAATGTGGCTAGTACACTAGTACACCTATAGGCTATAGACCTGATAATAAATGGACTGCGCTTAGAGAGTGAAGCACGGGGACGATTTTCTATTGTTAGAAAGAGAAAAGAGACTGAAATTACAGTTATTACACCTGATGATGACTGATTTATTATACATTCTTGATATCAGTGTCTCATAGTGCTATCTCAGTACGGACGTTACGATTTTAGTGAGTTATCGATATTTTTCTTTGGATGTCCAATCTTTAATCACAGATAATATGGCGTGCAAAACGCCATAATAACATGGAATAATTAATTTTCTTATCGATGTTTTCAATATTCTTATCAATATTGCTTTGGGTCTTTTCTTCTTGATAAGTGTAAAAGCTGACAGAGATCCAATATACTTTTGCATTTATTTAAAAATATTCAAATTAAACCCCGGTGTATCAATGTATTCCTTTTATTCCTAAAACATATCATTTTTCATAAAATATTCTTTTATTTTGAAATATGTTTTTATATACGCTAAAAACTTTTGTACATCAGTTCATTGAAAAATTAATCGTCGAGAAAGCTTATCGAATTGGAGCTGCTCTCGGTAAAAACACGTAAAAACATAATAATCCGGTCTCTAATTGTTAATATTATTATTATTGTTATAGTTATTGCGTAATTTTGATATACTACCGAATTCGCCGCGGACACAAAAATACCGATTGAACGTTACAACAGCTTATGTAGTCGAACTTAGTTAACTTGAAGTTGAAGGGACCGGAACAAAGTTCGAGTTATTCATATAATATTTCAAAATATGTATTTTTTTTAAAACAGCGAAATATATTTATATTCTTATGTATTTACTATAATAATTAATAAAAAATAATTACTATTTAAATGTTATGTATAATTACAAAAAGGTATGTGTAAATATAAGCAAAAATTAGATTAGTAAATTATTTAAAAAAGGTATTTATTTTTGTTTGAGTTTTGATCGGAGTATTTGCGGTGAATCGTTTTATTTCATTTAAAGCTTCGAAAAGTTCATCACTGACCTCTGGTTTGTTTTCGATCGCCTCAGTTCAATATAACGCATTTGTGCTTTGTTCCTGTTCTTCATCCGATGATTGAATACATCCAAGCTTCGAGTTATTGACGAAAATATTCGAGTAAAACAAGATTTATTTGCACTGTTTAAATAGGAAATTCTAGGGACCGAGGAAAAAGTTCGAGGTATCGACGATTTCGTGTTAAAGAAGTTTGAGTTAACCAAGTTCGACTGTAATAATATATTATTGTTGTCGTCGTTTCGAAACGAAATCCGTTTAAACCGTCCGTGGTACAACACACAGTTGACCGCGTAAAAATACACTAGTTTATCAAATACTTTTCAACACGCACGTGCACCACGCATGCGCGTGCCCAGGATCGCGGAGTTCTGCCCAACTGCAGATTGTCGCGGGAGCAGTATTATTGCCCTACCGGAAGACCGAATACACAATGTATGACAATATTGCAGGTTTTAGGAAAGTCACGTTTCGTTAGAACGCCGAGTCATAGAAGAATATCAAGTTTTGAAAAACGTATGTTTAAGAAGTATTTATTTTGTTTGCTGCGAACTCGCTGTACTAGACGAGGCTATCACGTACTGTCACTTCCGGGTAGAGGAGGGATTGAAAATGATGCATTTTAACACAACACGTTTTTCATCGCCCCACCACCAGCGTATTTTGTAGAGCTAATTCATCACGTTATATCACTAAGGCCCGGAATTTAAAGGCGCTAAAAAAGGCAAAATATAAAACGAATAAATCCATTAAATACCGTAAACTATGTTACGCTCGAAAACAAAATAGCATGTAAGTCGTCGGATAACAAACGTATAATATTCAAAAACATCAAATGTCGATTTGAGCGTCAGTGCGCGCGCTGCGGGCGAACGGAGATCATGTTACACTGACCGTCGGGAGTCATTAAAAAATATTTCATTAAATGTACCGCAAGTCGAAACGCTGGACACTTTCGCACTCTCTCCATACCGTCAAGGGAAAAATGTCGAGTCTAAATATTTTCGTTTAATGGTTGTCCGTTGAAAACGGTTTTGGTTTTTTTTTTTTGTTGTTTCTCGCAGATCATAATAATAATGCATCTCATTAAAACGTCGTTATATCTTATAATTTATCGTACCTTGTAGTACAGGTACACGCACGTTGTATGCAGCAGGTATCGCGTTCAATATTATTATGTTCTTGCTCCCCCGCGGGCGTAAAAATCATTAAACAAATATATTCGCATTTCGAGCAAACATAAGAGTATGTACGCTACACGGATCGTATACATAATATACACGGTGTCCGTGTTCAAGTCGCGGTACGGGTACGTTCGAGTTGATTGATAGCGCAACGTACGCACGGACACGAGGCGTGGAGGTGAGCGCATATGGAAATAATATCATAATTTATAACGTGCCTGCCTATGGACATTTATGGATTTCAGACGCGCGCGTATTACAGTGACGGCGTAAGTATGCGAAAATCGTTTTCACGTAACAGTATGGCATCGGTACTCGAAACATTTTCTTTGTTCAAAACAAATAAAGGAGAAACTGCTATACACGTATAGGTTTTAATTTTTCGGCAAAATCGAGAGCACTAAGAAAACGATAGGTGTATGTATAGTTGTTATTATGTATACAGTAGCGGTTTTACGGGGGAGGGGGGGGGATGCACGACACCACCGGAAAAATTCCATAAAACCGCCACTGTATGTGTTCTCGTATATTACGCCTGAAGCCGATATCAGACAGGATTTTAAAATGGATCTTATTCATGTAGAATTCGGGGTGTCTACTCACATGAAGCGATTCAGAAAATTTGGCCAGTAAGAACATTGATGAATAGTGACGGTTTCGTTAAGGACAATCGTGGTGGCGAAATATGCAAGACCTAGGCATAGCTAAGGAATATGGGACAAATGGAGAAGTTGTCATATTTTGTTTATCGTATATTATTAGATTATCGTCCTTAAGTCCAAATGAAATAGGTGATTTTTTTTCATTCGAGTTATCTGAAATACAATCTGTTGATACTAATGTTGCAGATTTCGCTGATTATTTTAAGAATATTAAACTGCTACATAACTTACGAATAAAATAAGCTTTATATAAATTGAAATAATCAAATAGTATAATTTGAATGTGTTTGGTGACTGTAATTGTATTATTAAAGGAGTTAGAAAATGTTTGGGTAATTCGAAGATAGCCATTTTATTGGACTTTTTTTAAAAAAAAAAATAAGTCTAATCGCTTTTTTTGTCCCGGGCCCCGTGGCGTTTAGTTTTCACAGTCGGAGATGAGTCAGTGGCGCCGAACAAGTAATTATTGTCCAGTCGGTTCACAACAATTAAACCGGGGAAATTGACGGGTGAACCGCGGGTGCGGATGATGTAAGTGGTCTTGTGTACAAACCGTTCACTGCGGTTCACTTCGTTTCCAAATCGATAGTCCTAGTGTGTTTCGAACTTTTTCACTACCGCAAAAATCGTTTTCCGAAAACGAACCGCGAAATCCCCACGGAGATGAAAATGTGATTTGTTATACTCGTCGATAATATTTGAAAATGCGATTTTTTTTTTTTTTATATAAATTCACACGCAATTATAATAACGTTTATCTCCGTGGAGCGTTTAAAATTTCCATTATCGTGTCATAGACATAGTTCGTGTCCTACATCCTGAGTGAAACGTGGTTTTACCGCGTGATGATGTGGTTTTTTAATTTTTTTCTTTTATTCAGTGCTGGTGTACACGGTTTCGACCAGAAGGACCGCTCCGATAATCGCATTCACGGGAGGTATTTTATAGGAAATTGTGTCTAGTTGGTACCTCGGGGTGGTAATTTTTTGAATTTCTCAACAGTTTTCCGAATGATTGAGAAAAACGGGAAAAAAATTGCAAATATTTATATATATATATATATATCGGGTGATTTTGATATTTGCGCCGTCTAGTATTTTATCACGCGGTATTCCATATTAGACTGCAATATTTACATAAGATTTTTTTCGTAGCCGATAAAAATAGTTTTTACTAAAAATCAGTTAATCATACGGTACGACGATAACGTAAGTCCCGGGCTGAGTTCCGGGTGTCGTCGGGTGCAGTACAACATTCGACGCGCAGACATACCGTACGCATGCGCACTTGCAAAGTTGGTGAATTGAATTGCGTTCAGAATATTTCATCAGGTCGTAAACTCGTACCGAGTTACGGAATACCTACTGCGCGGTATCATGACGTGTCAACAAACGGCGATAAGTGTACGTAAACACTCTTCGGTCGTACGCCTCGAGTCAGTGGTCACCGTGGACACGGGTAAAACGATCACATTATGAACGAGTTCAGATCCTGGCTCGCCGACGGACACCTTGAGATTATGATGAATATAGCGTGCACGAATCATGCGCCAAATCCTGAGCAGTCGCTAATTGCGACCTAGTTTTACATTTATACTGAAGTTGTTATTGATTCTTTCAGTTTATTGTTTTTTATCTTCAGTTGCTTTAGCATTCAAATAAAACATGTTAAAAACATTTGCTCGGCCATATCAATCGGTCACCCCTGCCTTAAGTCGTTCCCGTACCTGCACATACTTTACGGCGTGTTGGAACATTCTAGTCCGTCGCGAAACGTACGCATATACAGTACCCGCAAGTTATACGCGTTCTCTCACCGAGTATCCCAGTGGTTTCTACACTGCAATGTATACGGGTTTTGTACTTTTTTTTTTTTTTACTTAATTTTATTTATAAAATATTGCGCAGGTCTTACGCGCACGCAAAGTGCCCCTATCCACGTACTACCTGCCTACGTGTATTGTGTTACGTTGAACGTCCGCGAACGTGAAATATTAATGACCGAAAACTCCCGCGAGGGTTGTTTAGCACTATCGGTTATTGTGTTCGAGCGCACCTGCCCGCGCAACGGTATTATAATCGAATTAGAAACGTCAGTTTTTCTGTTTCCGTCAGTTTAGCTTCAAGATAACTTTTATCCGGCTGGTGGAAAAAAAAACCCAACACACGGCTCCCTTTGTTCTTGATAACTCGATTATTTCACAGCCGTTTTAAGCGTGTTCGTTACACCCGCGGCTAGGGGTTAATTAGAAACATCCCTTGCAGGTACGGAAATGATCAAACAAATTTAAAATAATTCTCGAGACCAACGAACAAAACGGTACACGATATTATAAGTTGTGCCAGCGTGGTTTACTCACCTATATAGTGTAAGCGTAGCGAACGTCTTTTAAACGGTCGGAACTATCTATTTGTTTATAAAGTTATCGGTATTTACATAATTAAAACTGTGTGCGGATGACAACGCATCATCGTTTAGGATCGAGTAGGAGTAGCAATTGGTACGACCACAGTGCACGCGCGTTGTGTTGTACAGGTCAAGTCAAGACGACAAGAAATTGTTATTATTATTATTACTATTTTTGTTTACGAACAAAATGTGCTGTACTGCAGAAGAAGCCACTTGAAATCGAACTATATATATATATATATATATATAGTAGTAGTAGTATACAAGTCATAATATTTAAATTGAACGTTTGTTATCCGCGCAAGCAAATTTCATCATAATCGAATACGCCGCGAGCGTTTGCAGTAAACGGATAATCAAACGTTTCCCCGGAATCTACGTACCACGCGTTTTTCGCGTCCCAGAGGAAGTGAAAATGCAGAAAAAATCGTTAAAGTTACATTTCATAACGCTCAAGTATATTCACAGGCGAAACTACGGGTCAGGCCATAGACGTCATAGACCACAGTACCACCATATTGACTTGGTAGTTAGTAGAATTTAAAATTAAAATTACCAACTGAAATCCGTCTACTGTTATCCAGGGACACAGATTGTGTGACACAGCTTGTTTAACAAGATTTGTGTGATGTGGCTGGATTGGTTCAGAACAAATGAAATAGAAGATATAAATATAGTAATTTCATGAATATTATCAGAGATTTTTGTGTGTTTCCAGTAACCAGTGTGAACGTTTTCTAAACTCACTCATGTGAAAAGTAAACTTAGATAACTAACTCCATCATTAATTTTACGATTTCCGCTGGCTTCTTAACTTGATGTATATAAATGTATATATTAATAATTTGTAAATTTCTTTCACATTATTGTATTGCTGTAATGTCCCCGAAAATAACAAAAAAAAAAAAAAACAATTATTGCCGGACACATTTTAAGAACACTACCTACGTTAACAGTGTTTAAAAAAAACACTATCGTGGAGCTACGTAGATACGCTATTCGTGAAATGTGTACAACGTTTACATCCGTTTCCCGAAATGCTTTTTTTATTTGCACTTCGCGTGATTCCGCTGTCTGGATAACGTTTCGCGAAACGGATGTCTAAACCACACGCACAACGGAACTGTTGCCGTCATCTGGACAAACACTTGGCCCAACAATATTTATAATAATGTGTAGGTACATTAAGAGTATATATTATGAACAGAGGTGTAGCGGAGGGCTTGCGCGGGTATGCGCCGTATAAGCTTACTTCCTGTACTTTTGGCAAGATCGCATATAGAATATAGGAAATTAAGACCGCGAGTATGCGCTGATAAACGAGGGTATACCTAGTATAGTGATCACAACGATTTTCAAATGAAAAAAAAGTAACAGAAAATTAATCTATGAAACGTCTATAAGGTTCTTTGTATGCAGCTGTACTTGGTATTTTAGTTAAATTATATTATAAGTTATTTACTTTTAAATTACATATTCTTTGTTAATATTCTAAGACTAGCTTCAGTATTCAAATATAGATATATAGATACTTGATTTCAAAAGTTTTTTAAAATACATATTTGAATAATTGATAAAAAAAAGTATTCATAGATACTTTCAAATACTAAAAAAAATTTCATTAATTTGTTTGTCTTAAAATCATGAAAAAAATGTAAACGCATTTTAAAAATATATTCATGTATTACATCAATTATGTAGAGTATGTGACAAAGAACCATCGAGATATATAAACCATACCTATTTATGATGGATAGTTTAGTTGTTTACTATGTATAGTTTATTTATCTTGATGCAAAGAACATAAGTAACGCTAATAACACTTTAAATTAATATTACACATCCTGAAAATGGTTGATAAATTATATTAATATGAACTTACCAATTAATTTATTATTTTAATGTGATAGGATTAAAAAAAGGATTTGAAAATAGTGTTTGATTTTAAATAAATATACTCTGGTGAAGTATTTAAAATACTAAATATAAGTATTTTTTCCAGGTGTATTTAAATTACGTATTTGATTAATCAAAAAGTATTTGAATACTTTTATTCAAATACTTTTTACTCAAGTATTTTCAAGACTGCTTAGTTTATAAAATGTTGTGTAAATATACTCGTAAAAAATGCTTGTATTCAGAAGGTACAGGGAGGAGGGGAGGGGTGTCACCTAGATTTTTTAGTATACCTACAAATTATTTTCCGACTACATCACTGAACTGTGTTCTGTAGTGTGAAATGAATTAGCTCATACAAGATACTTAAATCAGAATGACTTTTACTATATATTACGGTACTCTAGATTCTATAGATTATAGTAATACCTACCATAGTGATCTCATAATGTTTCACATTAAGATTCGGATATTTGTATTTAAATAATTGTTACTTAACTGTTAAGGTCAATTTAAAATGCAACTCTCGATGTCATAACAATTATATTCTACGTTTAAACAAATTATAAATATAAATAATTTACAATTCATAATTTTCACATTTCATTAAATTTATAGCTAATAATTTTCATTACTCATTATGTTAATTCATTAGTTTTTCATAGTTCATAATTTTCATGATCAGTAAATAATGTTATGCACATAGCGGAGTAGCACGAAGTATATTTAATGATAACGCAAAAAATCGTATTCAATAGTAAATTACATTTTTTTTTTTTGGAATTCAAATGTTTTCACCGAATATTTTGAGGGTTGAAAGGGTGATGGAATTTTAGCAAGGGGCCTTTACATCAAATGTACTGTTTACGTCCATCCATTTAATGCAGAACCTGAATCTATAAGCGTATTTACGCGACAAGCCGATAACGATGATTATATGCAGCTAATACTGATGGGTACCCTAATGGTCGAATGCAACACTGCATATAATTACGTATTATGCTTACCTATACAATATCACGGAAAATAAATCCGCGTTACGCATACGATCTATGTATAGATTTTCTTTTCACCCCAACACACCTACATGTCTTATAAAAAGAACCGAGTTCCGTGGTGAACCTTATTATTCTAAACACTGCAGCCTTGAGATACGATTTTAAGTGACTTATGATATCTGTGCATTAAAAAACGATAAAATACAAAATTGAAAGATAAAACCAATATAATATTGTTATGAAACAATAATTACCGCCGCCGTTAAACTACGTCAACACTCTCTTATTGGCGTTTCGATTATGATAATAACGGTTTTAAATCTTTAACATTATTAATATATATATTATAATAGGATTGTAGTTATCGCGATAGTAAAGTCGTGGTATTTTTAGTAGGTAATGTAAAAGTTTACCGGATTATAATGTTTAAAGCCGTAAATATTTGTTTTGAAAACTACTTATGGATTGTTTTTTTTTTTAATTAATATAAAATAGGCGTCCATCGTTGAACGTTTATAATATTAGCATTTTCACTAACGAACCCTTTAGGGGCGTGTACGTAGTTGTAAGAAGCGATTTTAAATTCTCCCGATTTTAATGACCTGTAAACTATGCAGATGGTAAACTCTCCCGCGTATTTTTCCGTACCATCCGAAGGTTATATGTAAACTCTCTCTCACTCTCTCTCTCTCTCTCTTTCTATCTCGTGTCTGTACTGCTTTCGTCTGCATTTTATAATTGTCGAGCCACAACGGTCTACAAGTACTAAAAAAAAAAAAATCAATAGTTAAATTTAAAATACACTACAGTTTAATGTTTATAATATTATGAACATAAAATACATTTTTTAAAATAGTTGAGTACATAAATTATAGTAAATAAAAAGAAATAATAATAATACATATGAATCAATAAAATATAATAAAATAAAATTTAACAATAAACAGTGAATATTCTCATACGGCGTTTAAATTTAATCGTTTTAACAATGCGGACGTACGTTTTTCGAAAAACTTGTTGAGTCTATTTTTTAGTCTTAATAATAATCGCTTGATAATAAATATTTATAATAATAATCCCAGTCTCGGTGCGCAGTCCAATCGAGTTGTATCGATAACACGTATTATGCTTATTTCGATTGTATGATGACCATTTTTTGGAAGTTTACATGTTTCCTTCGGGTAAGTTGACCAGGAAGAGTTCGCTAGTCTTAAGATTCGGGATGGTTTACCGTAAAACGATAACGTTGACCCGGGAGAGTTGACCGTGGGGAGAGTTTACTGGTCAACAGCTGGTTCTACAATAATGGTTTTTGACTCTTTATCTCTCTCTCTCTCTCTCTCTCTCTCTCTCTATCTCGCTCTTTCAGGAATAAAATTATTTTTCAAAACAGGAATAATCACGATACACGTGATCAGTGCGCACGTAATGTCGTAATACATCACGAACATATCTCGTACCAACCTAAACCGACAATGAAAACGCACCGTCCGTGTGGTTCAACACTACATTTGTCGCGCGGTGTACCCGTTCGTATTGGATAATTCACACCGGTCGCTGAATTTTGGCATTGATAGATACGGGCAGTTAGGCTATACTTTACTATGATGTATGTTGCGTAGAAAATTACCATACCCGTGCCGCGAGAAAAAAAAAATAAATAAAAAAATTACCATTGTACATTGTATTATTTTACATTTTGAACGTACGCGCCGCCGGAACCGGTTGACGCGTCGCGGCAGGAAACACGATTATATACACGCGAAAAAAAAACATGAACGTCGTGTAAAATATTCTAATCTAATAACTCGGAGTTGATTGATTCGCAACGCCGAAGGGGTTTTCAAAACAAATATTATAAACAAGATATTTTACCGAACAGGAATATATGTGGAATGGAGGGTTTTTTTTTCTACGCAGACTCCGAACGAAACGATCTGTATGGGAACTATTATTTTTTTTTGTCCCGTTTTTTCATGCGTTTCGTTGTTTTTTTTGTGTCTGTCGTCTTTGTACTCGATTTCGACCAGAAGAAGTGCTCCGATATCATCACGATCGCAGAAGGTTATCGGTAGGACATCGTGTCTATTATAGTAGTTGTTGATAGTTGGGGATGGTCGTTTTTTGAATTTCACCCCGATAGTTCTGTGAAAAATTTAAAAAAGTCGAGAGAAAATTGCAAAAAACTTCAACCGTGATCGACTTGATCTTCTCTGTATAATAGTAGTTTCCGTATATCGCCAGAGTAAATTGCCTGGAATCCATAGAGTCCATTCCGGGAATCGAGACCACAATTAATATGACAATTTCTAACAAACATAAATCCTGAAATACTTGTGTTTTTTTTTTACCAGTTCCCTTGCTCCTTCCTTTATCATCCCATGCAACCTGTTGGCTGTTGGTAACTTTATTAATTTACAACGTGATTGAATCGATGAAATCAAATTAGTAAAAAATAGTGTTCGAAAATAGTATACATATTTGATTTTTTAAATCAACAGATTAAATCAACAGTTACTCCGAGAAAGTATTTAAAATACTACGTCCAAGCACTTTTTTTTCCAAATGTACTTACAATACGCCGTATTGAGTACTCGAAAAGTATTCTAACACTTGTACTCCGGTATAAGACCGCTGTAAACGATTCGTGACAAATCGGTTTGGTCATTTCGAGATTTAATCGGAAAAAAATAACTCCAATCGGTGCACGACACTACGAACGTTTTTGAACGTGCGTATGTATTCTAAAACTTGCATCGTACATTACGTAAAACCAGTCGGTGCACATTGCCGTTTACCGATGGTTCGCGACAACCTCAATGCAAATTAACCACGTACTAGGAGTTAAACGTGACGGTACAACTCATATCCACTACGACCATTGCGTGAAATCATATTCAAAACATGTTGCGTATAATATACCTACATGCTGTATTTTTCAATGTTTACACGATCGTGTCATTTGTTTCGACGCAAATCAGTGGAACTCCCAAAAATCGAATAATTAGATTAGATCGATAATCTATGGTTGTCCGATCGACAAAAACATTTTTCTCCCATTCGTGACGACAACGCCCTGAGGTCGTTTTTCGGTTTGTTTACATTTTTGAGAATGACACGGCTCGAATAAGAAGTACACGGCCATTTGGTTTATGTTTTCAACGTTAATATTCTTAATCAGTGATATTGTGGTGTACTTGACAGTCGATCAAGCGTCCAAAGCGTAGTCGATTGTAATATTTGACACGAAACGAAAAGCGGTTTAGTGACGAAATCGGATTTGTACTTTACCTTATGTGCCGCATGTATAGGTTTATCATAATAACTCATTCGACGTTACTTGATCAATTATTGTAAATAATTGATTGATCACCATTACATACCTGCGAAAACAAAACAAACAAATTGTTAACAAAGTTTTTAATTTTTTACACTTAATAGACTACTTCGGTTTGATATTCAGTGCAACACGCAACAACCTCAACGCAATCTTACCACACGGACGAGGAACTAAATTAATCAATTCATTAAGAGTACAACTCATTTTACGATGATTATTATGTCGAAAGATTTTTAACACGTGATGTGTATTAAATTCATGACGTACATGAACATCATTTGTGTCGATGCAAATTAGTTGAGTTCCAAAAATTGAACGATTCGATTTTGTCTAATCTGTGACTGAATGCTCAATAAAGACTTTTCCCCCTTATCAGTGCGGTGACGCGAACCTGAGGTCATGTTTTAGGTTTTTTACATTTTATATAACCACGGGACTTCAATAGTTATCAAATCTGTGTCCGCAGAGTTTCTATTACAGTGGTCGGCGACCTTTCTTACCTCGCAGGCCATATTTTTTTTACAGATTTTCGTCGAGGGCCATATTAAAAATTAAATTAGACATTTTAAAGAAAACAATACATGCGATACTTATAAATTTGTTTTTAATGAAATCGCAACGAACTGCAGTAAACACCACACATAGGCAACAACGAATATTTTAAATGTCGACGGTTGGAAACACATTAGTCGCACAATATCACCGTATTATATTACTAAGTATAATACATTAGAACTTTGACATAAAAGTGTAGAGATAAGCTCGTACTTAAAATCGTAAACATGTAGTATATACATACAAAACGAAAACATGAACGCTTCACGAATTGAGAAAGAAAAAATTAAAACGTTTAAACACCACGAAGGACGCAAAAAAGGTTCACAGGCCGTCGGTGCCCGGTCTATTATATCGATGGTCTCATTAAATGCTAATTAGTTAGAATCAATACGCTGATCAGACGATTAAGATATTATTAGAATACACTTTATACGATTTGTTTTCATAACGTCTACCTTTATTCGTACGGACTCGAACACCATGAGTAAATGGTGGATTACTGTTCAGCAGATATACCATAACTCTGTATACTCAAACAATGAATTTATAAATAATAATAATATATTGTTCCGCGAAAAAGTCGTACGATGTACGTGATAGTAAAATATAGACGAAAGGGGAATAAATAATCGTGATTATTTCAAAAAAGCTGCACAATATAAGGAAAGGTTTTGAATTAAATAAAAACAAAATAAAATTTACCCAGACCGTTCCAGGAAAACAAAATGCAACGGTAAAAATCTAATATCATTTTTCACGTGAAATTCTGAACTCGGTCCCCGAGGCGGGAAACGCATGTTTGTGTATTCCGATCGGAAAAGCGAACGCGTATAAATAAGGTACACAATATGTGTACACACGATTACAGAGTGATCATTTAACCATATTCTTATATCCTTTTTGGCAGAAAAATTGCTTAGATTTGAATTTTTCTCCTTTTGCGACTTTGATGTAACCATAAAAGCTACGTGTTCCCCGCAACTTATTTTTTCTCCATAACACCCGGGCGGAACTGTGGCGGTGTAATTTTTTAAACACAATTTTCACTACGGTATTTCATCGAGGTCGTTTGTCTGTGAATTACGGTGTATTGAAATCAAAACTTAAACGAGTAGTTTTCGAATCATTCTAATTTAAGTATTTGAGAAAAAAGTATTATCAATTATAATATACCTAATTATTGTGATATAATTTGTGATTGCACGTAATCGCATTTCGATACAGATTCGAGATAACGCTAGTCTTACACTTTGCATACCCAATTTGAATAATTCGGAAAGTGTTGGTTTTAATTTTAAATTTTACGTAATTACATCAAAAATTCCAGAAAAATTAAATGAGTAATATTTTGCTTTAACAAATTATATTTATTTATTTATTTATTTATTTATTTATTTATTTATATGTTACTTGAAAAACAAAGTTCGTGTAGCCGCAGGGAGCAAAAAAAGTTATAGAAACATAGGTAGGTTTTATGGTAACTTGAACATAAAAAAAAAAAATCCAAAATTAAGCATTTTTACCGCCGAAAAGGGGATTGAGCATTGTTAAAAAAAATCACTTTGGATATATTGTATATAACGCACTGTGCACAAGTTCTAACAAGGGTGGATACAAGGGGAGGGAGGTAATCAGGGTAATTGCCCCCTCCGTTCTCAAAAAAGTGATTTAAAAGTTGATCGAAATGTTTTTTTTTTTTTTATATGGTTTAGTAGGTATTGATTTCAATTTTAATTAAGTTTTACAATCGAAATTAAAAGTTGATGCATTCTAAGACAATAAGACCCATCAACAGTATTTCCGTCGACTGTATGAAAGATTTCTGTACACAACTATTTTTTATGTCGATTAATAATAAGACAACATCTATGCTTATTCCTATTGATTTATTTTATTCATTTATATTTATTGCCTCCCCTCCTGTTCACCAGTTCGACCACTGTATGCACCCTTGAGTTTTAAATATATATTATTATATATTTTCGGGTGGAACATTGTTTTCGTTTCGAAAATTATTTCTCATATTATTATTTTCATCGTCCTCGTTCGCGTTAAAACTCGCTCGATTCTTGGTATTCCTATACGAGAACTTTGAGCCGTATACTGCAGTAGTAAGGACTTCACGAAGGCATAAATTGATAGAAATATAGTTTTCAAGGAGATCGCAGTACGAACCGGAGAAACGAGGTAAAAATTTGCTAGTACTCAAAAGTATTTAAAACGACTATTTTTATTGTTTACTGCTCGTCAAAGCTTGCTTCATTTTCTGGAAGGTTTCTTTAATCCGTCGATGATATCATAAAATCTATCTTCACTTGTATACGAGTACACTTATTGTTCAAACATGCAACAGGTTGTGCAATTTAAATTAAGAAAATTAATAATTATCCTAAAATCGAATTTATCATTATTTATATTACGTAGGCATAGCGCAAATTGTTATTCGTTTATGACATACCTAGTCATTGTACCTGTGTAATATATAAAATACTTTACCTATACAACCGTATTTATAAAACCGATAATAATATTTTGATAATATAACGTTACAATTTAGCGTTTTTGTCCAGTTTTTTCAAGTCTGTTTCATCTTTCGTATTCTCCCCGTTTTTTCTTTACTGTTCATGTACAACTTATTATCCAATAAAATTTCTACTTAACAATGGTATTTTTGGGTTATTTTTTTGACAATTTATAGCGAGTAGGTATATTATTATTATAATATTTTAAAACTGTTTTTGTATATAAATATTGTATTTGTATTTAAAAAACCTTTAAAAATGTCATACATTTATTTTGTTGTTGAAGTTAACAAAATAAAAGGACACTGTAAACATTTTTCTTTAGTCATTAAGTATCAGTATAATTTGTAAATTAATTTTTATCTTTTTTTCCTCCACTGTAAACTTTTGCTAGGCTAATGACCTAAGATGTTGATGCCTTATTTCTAATAATATAAAAAAAAAAGATCACTGAAAATAGTGCGTCCTTTATTTTTTCTAAAAAATGGCCCTCCTACCCCCTGAATCTATGTTCACGCCACTGTTGCCGGCGTATTATAAAACTGCGTTAACTTACGTAATGTGCAGCGTATATCGGATGGCAGGCGCTTCGTCACATCCGTATCACATCATCCGATTGTTTTCATCAGGTCTTTGGGCGTCAGGTTAGATCGCGGAGGGCAAGGCAGAAATTAGACCCAGGATCACTATACACTCGGATCCCCTGAGAAGGGCTCTTGCTCCGCCCAAAAATATTATTGTTTAAATAAGTACACGAAACGAAGAAGTATACAGTTTTTCTTTGTCGAACAATAATTTGATAAGATTAAATTACATTTTTCTGTTTTTAATAAATGTCATGAAATAACCTTCAACCGTTGTCCGATTGACACTTTGATAATTTTTCACCCCCATCCCCACTCCTCTAAAACGTGAATATCTTTTACATTTCGTAACGACTCATTTGCTGTTGTTGGTAAGAAACGATACTATAAATTCTCAATATTCAACATGCATAGATTTTATTCTCACAGTTGTTCGTATTGTATCCAACCGATTTTTCGATTTAGCTTTAATCGGTATTCACTGTGAGAAATCGTGTTTCGCACATTTTTTCGCAATTGCTTATCAATGTTAAGGAATATTTTCCCAGATTTTTATTACACATAAATCGCATGTTTTTATCGACCATCGAAAAAATAAATATCGCTTACTACAGCTATAACAATGATCTGATTGAAACGAGAAATGTAGTATTTTTTTATTTTTTGTTACACGTATTGGCGACCAAAGAAAATTGTTGGCTATCGCTCCGGTTCGGTTGAGGATCACTTGAGGATCACTCGCCTAAACCAGCAGTTATCAATCTTTTTTAGGCCGCAACCCCCGTATAATGTAACCAAGATTTTTAACGACCCTTTTATTATGATACTATTAAAAAGTAGTGAACAATATTTTTCGAATAATATTTTATTAAAATTAAAATTTCATATAATAAATCGTACGTTTTTATCGGCTCTCGTAAACGTTTATCAATTGTAATTCTCAACAGTGGTTATCATGATGGTATTTACAAAAGCACCAGTTATTTTATGTAAGGGTGACTCTAAAGTGGTCGCGACCCCTCAGTTTGAGAATCGCTGGTCTAAACGATATAGTTCAATGCATATATTCGAGTGATCTTTATACGTTTCTATTCCGTCGACGTTGGAATCGTAATTTTTATTTATACTAAACAATCCCTCACTATAAAAACCGAATTTGAACGAACAATAAATTACACCTACATTTATTCAATAAGAAATACACAATTGAACAAAACCGGGACGACGCACTGTCGTGTACAGAGTGAAAAAGAGAAGAACAATTTTACACACTATATAATATTATCTGATACCAACATAGTGTACTGTACAGTACGGTAACTCATCAATATGATTAAGCAAAACAATCAACATATAGCTGCTATACATAGGAGTTGGCAAATATTTTCTAACGTTACGTGCCAAAAATTATCTGATTTTATCTCGATTTTTTTTTCCCGCGTGTTATTATAAATATTATTAATTATGAATAATTATGAGAAATATATTATGTACATCATACATGTACGAAAAAATTGTATTTGTTCGGTAAACAAACGAAAAAGCGATCATACATCGTGGTCGCATTGTATAAAGTACATCACAATAGGTATTTTAAGTTTTCACGTGCAACACCAGGCGCGAGTTCCACGGATTTGCCGTCCTCGTCCTAAATATCAGTACAGTTCATAGGAAAAATCACATAAATTAATTATGTATAACCATAGTGTTGGTTCAACGTGCAACTAGAATTAAAAACGTCAAATGAAGCCGAGCAGAACAATTCGTGGTGCAATAGTCTCAGCGATCTTTGGACCATCTACCCCCTTGCATACGCTTCTGTTATTTAATGTTCGCAAGACCCTCTTGTACACGAAACGTTTCGGACTAAACGTAAGGATTTGGAAAAATTGTTCAAAAATACCCGGAAACGTCCACTCCACTCGTGAACCGACGTGAATGGGGCAGGCGATCAGGACAGGATTGTCTACTATGAGGATTTTAAAATGTATACCAACAATTCTTTAATACTACAGGCACGTGTAAAAAGTTTATGTTCCACGTGAATATTTCAACCCATTTTTGTCCGTCCGTACCTCACCCCCATATTGAAACGCTAGATCCGCGGCACCTCGTACGAGGACGATGATCGCATTATTTTCAAAATCTTTATTCCCGACCACTCGCTACGCACTAGAGATCTGCGATTTCGTAACGTTCGAACGCTGCACCGCGCAAACACCACGCGGCTCGTTCGCGTATGTAGGTACTTATACGCGTACTGCACGCGCGTGCTCTTAAAATGCATTCGCTACCCGCACGGATCATTGCACTTTACACCCGGCCACCCGGGTGCACTTTCGCATATTATTGCACATTGTTGCGTTGTGCATCGACACTCGTGGTGAACGTGCGTGTGGTGCATTTTACACCGGGACTGCAGCGGCGTCAGTAGCACTGCACGGCGTGCGATCGATATAATATTACGGGTAAGTTCTCGACGTTTTCGTTATTGACACGACGTAATAGGGTTTCCGTTTAGCGAGCGTACGTGTGTGCACGTCGCGCGCCACTTGGTATACAGCAGGGGTCTTCAACCCGCGGCCCGCGTTCACATTTTAAATTTAGCATGTACATTTTCTAGTTCAATAAAATTATAACGCTATCGGAAATATGCGATAAGATAAATTAAATTACCTACCTACATTTATAATTTATATTGGCTGTTGTCTGTTAGTTCGTAATCAATTGTGGAACGAGCACAATATACTCGTTTACTCGTATGTGTAAAAGTTTCAGTTTCATACTTTTTCTTCGTAATATTTGTACAATATGTCGGCGAGTAAAAAACGTAAAATCTCGGATGAAAGTCGCGTTTTTCAAGAAAAATGGTCCAATAGCTATTTTTTTATTCGAGTTAAAGAAAAGGCAATATGTTTGATTTGTCAAGAATCGATTTCAAAAATTTGAACAACTTAATGATTCAGCCTATCTCACGGATATTACATTGCACTTGATGAACTGAATTTACGCTTGCAACGTCAAAACCATACATAATTTATTCGACCATATTAAATCTTTTGAAAATAAACTTCTGCTGTGGGAAATCCAGCTAAGAAAAAATAACACTACTTACTTCCCATGTTTGTCAAAATACAATGTTACTTCAACGGAAAAATACGCAGAAGCAATTTCTGATTTAAAACTCCAGTTCGATTCGAGGTTCTTAGATTTCAAACCCAATGAAAATGTTTTTAATTCGTTTTCAATTTCATTCTCATTATCAGTTGAAGATGTCCCAGAAAATATGCAAATGGAGATCATTGATTTACAGAACAATAAAATTTTTAAAAGAAAAGTACAATAATGTTGAACTTTCAATTTTTTATTCGAAATATATTGACACGGAGACATATCCTAATCTTCGAAACAACGCATTAAGAATGATGTCTCTTTTTGGCATTACTTACACTTGTGAACACATTTTTTCACGAATGAAAATTGTCAAATCTAAAACTAGAGCTCGGTTAACTGACATTCACTTGGAAAATTCACTCAGAATTACATCGTCTCAGATCCAACCAAATATCGAAAAATTAGTTAGTGAAAAGCATTGTCAGTTTTCACATTAAAAATAAAATAAAAAATTTGTAATTTAAAAAGAATGTTTATCAATACATGTTTTAATAATAATAATAATTTGTAATTTTAAATGTACATCAAATAAATTGTAATATTAAAACTGAATTTACACTGTATACTATACAGGGTGATTTTTTAAGCGTGCTCTCGACGCTTTCTTCGCGCTTGAATGTTACGCGCGTTCGTTCTAGTTCCGCGACTTTTATGGAAAAGGCATTTTGTGTGTACTGTAAGGCTACGTTTTCCGATACATACGTTTTTCGTGCTCCTTGAGCAGTAGGTATCCTGATTCCCGGGGCAACGTTGGCGTTTGATTTTTAAACGGAAACAACTTTTCTGGAATTCTTGAAGTAACGTGCGGTCAACATTTGGACCGTAATGCTCTTGGAATTATTCAAATTTATAATCGCGCATGAACAGCGTAGGTAAAATGTAATTATAATTATTCCTCTTTAGGCGGTTACGTATTACGTTTAACCGATAGTAAATATATTAATTTTATATGTGACTTGGGGCGTGCGTACATGCAATATAGGTAGTATTACGTGCAAATAAATAGGTATCGATAAACGCCCGCGGCCATAGGTATGTTTTATCGTTTTCTCGTTGCTTACGCGAAATAAGATCATGATCATTATTCAAATTTCGTCAGCATTTTCGTGCGCGCAGTTTGGAATCCGAATAATTTCGAAAGTATGGATGCAAATTTCGGCAATTTGGTTACGTCGGGAATTCCAGAGAAATTAACTGAACAGTATATTATGTATACGTATTTGCCAAGCGATAAAATTGGCGTTACCGTTTGAAAAACATAAATTTATATCACCAGAGTATAGTTAGGAGGAGGTGAAAAAAATTTTCAAAAACTGGAAACTCTAGCCACATAGTACACGTTTCCCGTAGATTAGGATTTGAAAAAATGTACAGTCCAAGCAATGTCGTACGCAGGGGGGGGGGAAGCAAAGGGGCTGAATTCCCGTAGTATTGTTTTTTTTATGTATTAAATTAACAACATTAATGAAAAAGAAGAAGGTATTTTTTCTAATTTTTACATACTTCAAGATGTTATCAGAAAATTTATTTGATAACATTTGTTTTTATTTCTCCCCGAAAGAAAAATAATAAAATTTTTATGATTTTACCAATTATTGTATCGGATTAATACAACGCGTGCTGTGATAAAGAAAATGATAAATAATTATCGTCCGAGAAGCTCCGTTCATCGTCGATAAACTATTTATTGATGTTGTAACGTAGTCATAACGTACTATGCACTATTGTTTTTAGTATTGCGTATAGTCTCGGCAGTAACTGATTCCCGCGAGTGGTAGAAATATAATGAATGTATCTATTAAAATTGTACGTTAATTTTGTGGAAATTATTTTCCGGTTAGACAGAAGATAAGAGAAGAAGAAAAATATTCATTAATTATTAAAAATGTATGAAATAAAAAAATTTTTTTCGAAATTGAATTTTGATTTTTAGGGCATATTTTTAATGCATTTTTTAGCCTTTTGTGGTAATACAAGTGCATTAAGCTGCATTTTTCTTATTTGTCACATCATTTAAATCCGCACTCTAGTTATGAGTAATGAATTGAAGCAATCCAATGGAATACGCTTAGAGTGACAATTTCGAAAAAATGTAATTATTTTTAACATCTGGTTAGTACCACATTAAACGTTCACGCTATAAATTAATATCGTAATACCTACACTGGTGCTTAATTCGCAGAATATTGAATATTACGCTTTTAATTTATCGTTACCATAATTTACACCGATCATACATTATTCCGCATCAAGCGGCAGACAAAATGTACCGGTGTTCTCGAAACATGATCTCAAATTATTTTTTTAAACAAATCGTATGAAAAAAACGCGATTTATTTCGCGTGTAAGGCATCGGTCTTCTCTAGCGATTTTCGTGTTTTTTTTTTTCATTGATGGGCCGACTAAGTTCACTAGCTGTTGAACATTTGTGCGATTGAACTCTATAGAACGATTTTAAATCCGTCCGGATATTGATTTAATTATGAAATTCATTTGGTTCGTGGGATACACCTAATATCGTCTTTTTTTTTATTTTCATGTTCTGTTTTAACCACCACGTGACGATTACATCATCTTCGGACGACATTTTTAGGCCTGACACCAAATTAGTTGTTTAAACAGGCGAAAAAATTATTTATGAAATCGATTCGTTCCGCGTGGGTGTGTTGACCAGGAAATATGTTTCGCGTAGTCAACTGTAATATTAAGCAAATCGTACGAAACAAATATCCCCAGCGCGTCACTCGCTTAAAACCGTGGTAAATATGGTGCGATCGTTTGGTTTAAGATCGCCGAAATAATATCCATCTATTGCACCGATAACGAAATTTTCAAAATATTATGCGCTTACGCGTTGGTTGACGATCGATAGACCGTAATCGCCGCAGCATACTATAACGTAATCATCGCGTTCAGATACACCGCAGCGAGATTTCGTCAAACGATACGATATTGTTAGTCAAAACGAAAATTGTTTACACGTCATGATTTGCATTTTTAATGATGCAAACGACGGCCGTGCACGCTTCGAGAAAAACAATATATGTATATTATCGCATTCCTACGCCAACTATCGCGTGCGTGAATTTAAGTCGATTTGGTTTATTTTTCATTTTTCATTTTCTCCCCAAGACCACAATGTAACCGGCTATAATGTTACGTAACTATACATCGCATATAATATAGTACCCTGTGTTATGTTATCCTTGAACGGTCTTCGCGTACGGGTACAAAATGTGCACGTAAAACGACTATATTTATTCCGTTTCGAATCTTCATCGTGATAACATCACCGTCCGCGGATTAAACAGATCACGGAGTAGGTATATATCAAGTTTCGCGCTCGAAGGGCTTATCGCTGCTGGTCCCGACCGAAAAATCCGTTCCGCTAGTAAAAATCGGTCGAGTATGTGGTTAAGACACTAAAACCCGTTGTCAGCGGATTGACGTCCGGACGCTGAGCTGTTGGAGTTGACAAACAAGATCTCGGTAAAGTGCCGCCCCTCATCATCGAGAACAAAAATCACTAATGATTATTCTAAATCATAAAACATATTGTAATTGCTAATAAAATACAAATTTAATTGGCAACACGTATGTGCCGAAAAATGATTATTGGCTTTCGAAGTTATACGTCGTTCAACTCTTGGTTTTTTCAAATCAATTTTTTTTTTATCAGCACCCATATAACGGAAACTCCTTTACGTGGGGGGGGGGGGAAATTGGCCGGGCGATTCCGCTGCGTTGATATTATGTTTGATCGGAATGTGCAATGCGTAATCATAATGTTATTGTGTAAAAGGTAAACGAAAGAATATATATGTGATTATTAGCGAACTCCGTGTAACATTATGCTAATTTTCGGCAAACCATTATGTGCACAATAAAGGAAATCCGCCGACGTTCGCCGCGATGATTGCCGGTACAATGATGCTGATGCGATAACGAATAAATTGCGAACATAATACATAGGTAAATTTTTGTGATTAGATAAACACAATAATTAGGTGCTCTTGTTGCTCTCGTTACTCTCGTGCACTGAAGTATCGCGGGCAATCACGATGGACTAATTGACCTCCAAGTAACCTGCAGCGGACAACTGCCTACACTGTTGTAGCTAACCGCTTCGATCGTGTTTCTTTTATACGTTTCGTATTTTCTCTATTGTTATTGCGATTCTTGTACATCGACATTTTTACCGCGCCACTCAGGGGGGTTGAAGAAGAAACGTTTAATGTAACGTGGGTACATTGTATGGCGTAAAAATGTTATCTAACATAAGACTTGGGCCCGACGAATAACAATGTTTAAAAGTACACGTTACGTATAAGCTTGTAAAATAGTTTTGACCTACGCGTTATCGTCTCTCGATAAGACGTTGACTTTGAATAAATATGGTTAAAAAAAAAAAAACTTGAGCTGTTTAAAATGAAGGAATAAACAATTAATTACTTCGGTTTCGACCGTATTGGTGATATCACTGCCGCCGCCTATACATTCACTTATAAGCTATTGGTCATAAATATTGTGTAAATCGCCGTACAAATCAACTATGTTTCACGGGACGAACAGCGTTTTTTTTAATCTTTCTTATCACGTATTTTCGGTGTAAAACAATATAGTCTGCCTGGATATTTAAATATTTGAATTTAAAATTTATAAACCGAATAATTATTCAACACAAGTCTCGACGGTGGTCCATAATTATTTGTTGGAAATAAACTGCAATAACTCCCTTCGTATCGGTTTTCGGAATGATTCGTATAATCGCTTCCGCGGACGTTAAAATATGCAAACCGTCACTTCATCCGAACCGCGGGTTGATGAGGCTACAGTGTCGAGATGATTTCATATAATCGAGATAGTGAGTTCAGACAGATCAATACTGAAGTGAACTAAAAACGTAATGAAATACGGTCTAGGTCCGAAGTGCAAAACATGTCTGCGAAATAATAATAATTCTGATTAACGAGAAGTACAACGTACCATATTAGACGGCGTAGAAACAGGTTAACAATGCGTTCTTGTCCTAATTAAAACGATTATGCGGAATATTTAAAATCATTTTTTGTATTTTTTTTTAATTTATCGATTCGGATTTGTAGCCTTTTCGTAAGAAATTGCTCGCGTGATTATTTCGAGAATCAAAAAATGAATTATCATCGTTGCACGAATTTTAATAACACGATGATGCAACAGTACGATAAACTCGTAAACTCGCAAAGGCGGACCTGTTCTCTCGAGTCATATAAATTGTACCTACGGGAGGAAAATTTAACTATTTAACGATGTTTTACATTTTTTTATTTTTTTTTCGATAAACTTTACGTAATACATTTTTTTAAAAAATGTTAATAAATCTATCTATTTTATGTTTGCTTGTGATAGACATAGAGAGAAATGCTCGTACGATTAATTTACAACACATGAATAAGAAAAACTATACGGATACATTCAAATACATTTTAAGAATAAATAATAATAATTAAAACTACAATGAAGTGATGTATTAAAAATAATTAAAACAAGCAGCTGATACTTATTAGTTATTGAAATAACTCAAACGATATGATGACCCATTGCCCACATAAAATATAGATCATGCGGTAATGTTAATAAGAAATTCTAGTTTTCCTTTGTGATATTTTTTTTCCAAATTATATTACTAGTCAGTAGTCACGTATCATCACGATACTTCTTTGACAAAATATTGTGTATTTTTTGCATCGTGACTTGAACGAGGAAACACCAAATGCATTATATTGTATTCGTTGTATACTAACCGGTGTATACTGCATATAATACTGTATTATACACTAAATCGTATACACTATACAATGTTGTACTTACGTTCAGAGTTACAAAAGTGAGAAAAAAAACGTTTTGGCTTACGTTTATCCAACTCGTTATTAATTACTTATATATAAATATTAATAAAATATTAATTAATACTTATTAACGTTAGCCCATTGGTTATTCTTATTGGTTATTTTCGTTTTCAATTTTTTTTTTATTTCCCCAATTTCTACGAATAAGATTATATTTTCATACCATAAATGGTCGAGTAATCAAGTTTAAGGATTGCATTTAATTTAAAATTCACATATCTTTTATAGTTAAGGATTTTTATTTGTATACCGTTAATCATACTCGTTAAAAATACTTATTGACCGATTACCTACTCACATCGTTATAGACTAGTTTGTTTGTACGTATACCATGTTCATAGAAAATTGTTAATTAATGTACAGTTACATAACTTAAAATTATACGCACATGACATGTAGCAGACATAAATTGTACTTATATACGTAGTAATATTTTCTGATCGTATTTTTATCTTATCTTATAAAAAATTGAGGATTAATCCGATGTAATAAAAACCTGGCATTTTTCTGAAAGGAAATTCCGTCTAATTGGTACTTTGGGGAGGTAATTTTTGAAATTTTCAACTGTTCTCCGACTATTTGAGAAAACAGAGAGGAAATTGCAAATAAAAAAAAACTTCAACCGAGATCACGGATCGAACCCTGGACTGTCTAGTTATTTCGTCACGCACCAATATCTCGTTTATTTTGAATATTTACAAGATTTAATTTATTTAGTTGTTATTGATCGCAGTGACTCGGAACATACGAGTACACATTACACTATCGGTAGCGCTTAATAGAGATCTCATAATAAACTTTCGAAACGTTTTTTAATGCAAAATTTAAAATAGGTACCCGTTAAAAGTTCAACCTACCGTATTAAAAATGTTGGTACCACTACATTTTCTTCGTCTTCTGTTTCGTTGTTGCGTTTCAACCACATGACCGTTAAGACTTCACGTGATCGGATAGTACCGGGAGCACTCGAACAACCGCTTCGTATACCGCGTTCATGTCCGTGGTTATAATATTACGAAGCGAATGAGCGATAAGTGTTTTAGTGTCGCAGGTAATGAAACTTTCCGAGTGATTAATACACGTATGAGTGCTCTATGGTGCAGTTTAATTAAGAACATAATTTGCGCCGGATTACTAGAACGTAATATTCTACAGCGGTACGGTATTCACGCTAACAAAGCACCTGTGGAAGTTAACCGTTTTCAGAAATCTTTCCACTCGGTAAAATCGATTTAGATACCTCATTTGAATTTAAAAATATCACCGGAGCGACTGCGCAACTTTCGCACTGCAGTTCCCTTCTAGTAATTGGCCAACCTACGGTTTATTTGGTAAATCATATCGCCGGAGGCCGACGGTTGGCAAGCCATTCAGTAAAACGTACCATACCAGTGCTTCTCAGACTCTGGGCCGAGGCCCCTTAAGGGTTCATTAGTGTATCCGAGGATGAGAAGAGGGGCGTGAAATATTTTTGTACGACCATATTGAGTTTTCACGTGTACGAGCACATAGTCAAGCAAAAAAAAATGTTCTATTATTTTAACAATTTCGATGGTGAATAAATTCTTAGCACTCAGAGGGCCACCACACATTTACACTAATTTAAGGAGGGGGGGGGCACGATCGCAACAAGTTTGAAAAGCGTTGACGGACACCACTTTAACGGTGTACTTTGGATATTTTAAAAACGGAAAATGTTTACTATGTTTAGTAATCTTCATTTCGAGTTGATTTCTCCGAGCGGTCTCTGTGTCACCACCGGTGTAAATTAATAAAAGCGTTTTCGTTTCATCTCGGCGCATGAACATGACATATTAGACTCTATATTATACGGTTTGAACTAGGAAACCGTGATCAATATTATCAATATCAACCAGATTTGATTCGCAACTGCATGCTCAATACAGCGCTCATGGCTATAATACTATTTCTGTTCTGTTAGGTGGTTAAAACCCAACCCTTACTGATGACTATTATACTATAATGTACTTTTATTGTGTAGTATGCCTAACGATGTGACGAAGATCATGGAAGCAAAAGCGATGTGTCTGCGACAGCTCTAGGCGAAATATCATAATGCATTGTCAGTCCGGGCTTCTTAAAATTACTATCGATTGTTTTCGGAAGAATCCGGCTTGGAAATTTTTTTTATAATAAAGGCGCAGATAAAAGGACGCATACGTGTTCTGTAACTAAACTTGGAGATTTATCTCTGCAGAAGTGCCGTGGTAGATCATAATGGACAAGCGCGTGATACGCAGCTTCG
The DNA here is from genome assembly GCA_949715065.1 of Periphyllus acericola. Classification (NCBI taxonomy): domain Eukaryota; kingdom Metazoa; phylum Arthropoda; class Insecta; order Hemiptera; family Aphididae; genus Periphyllus; species Periphyllus acericola. The sequence continues at coordinate 67,406,543 of OX454264.1, forward strand.
AGTGCAGTCGGTGCAGCGTCAACCATAACACACGAAAAGACGATCGAATGTGTGTCCTGTAAACGGGATTTGAGGTCAAACAGGCGATACAGTATTATAATGGCACGAGAACTCAACAATGAACTTGCGCAAGTATCCTCAGGACAAAAAAAAACAACAACACAGCTGTACGAATAAGAGGAATGCCAATCGGAAGGGTTCGCATGTAACACATTTCGTACAATATTTGTCCTTTTTGTATTGTATATGCGTTTCACTACATAATCTTTGTTATCATAAGCTACGTTTGACCAAACCGTTAAATAAGTCGAAATATTCACGTGTGCGATGCAAAGAACTTTTCAAATTAAATTCATTGGTTTTATATTATGATTAATACAAAATCATGCGCTGTAAACATTAATATTATTATGTGGTAATTCGTACCGCTTGCCGAGAGCTGTTCAACCGCGGTATGCCTAAGTCGAGTTCGCGTAAAATCTATTGTTGAAATTACCGTAGACTCCACAATCATGAGGTTGGGTATCGATCAACTTACCGACGCGTCCTCGTTTAGCTTTTCTCTCACTCTCACTCGAATAAGAAATAAGTAGTTATATAGTTCCACATAGCCACCTGCAGACGTTTTCCTAGGAGGGAGCAAGCTTCATTATTTATACCAAAATACTATACGGCTGAAAATCAAATGTCCCCCTACCCTCCTCCTACTGAAATCGTTGTATAACAATATTGTTTCATTACGGTAATGTTTTATTTCGTTTCATGTTCAATCTGCGCAGGAAAAATGTGCAAGACATAATATTTTATTATAATTAGGTACACTCATATAATATTGTATTCGAGATTATATCTATTAGTTTTTTTTATTTCACTCAATTTTGTTTTTGATGGTCTCAAAACTCGAAAAAGACGATCTGAAAAATAATGTGGTAATAATGTTTGAGTAAAATTTTTATTATTCTACATGGGTGTTATTATGTCTACGGATGGGACGAATATATAACAACAATAATAATAAGAATATGATTTCATATTATATATATGACGTGAAACCCATAATAACGTTTTACGACTAAGAATATAATAATAATTAAAATCCGCGTCATAAAAAGGATACCAATTGAATAAAAATGAATTTATAATTATATATAATAAATGTTCGTATAATAATATATAGGTAAGTTCATATTTCTCTCAACCTTTGATGGCATCAAAAATAAAGTTGTAGAAAACATAGGTAGCTTGTATGGTAACTTTTACTTTAACTTGATACAATTTTACGGCCAAAGCAAGGGGCGAGTATGGATAAATAATAACCCTATACATGTTTCATCGAGATACTGATTATATTGGAGGGGTGGCTAAACTGCGAATAACACTACATTTTTTCCAAAAAAAACTGTTTTAATAATAATATAGTATTTTTGATTTTATATTATGTTTTTAATATTAAGTTTAAATTCGAAATTGTTTTTCTAATTTTAAACGTACTTTTCAATCCTTAATTGTAACTATATAATCCATCGTGCTTGTTTTTCCCGTAAGCTTTTGAAGTACACGGACTATGTGTTGTTAGAGCAGCAACTTGAAAAATAGTTCCATTTAATGATCTTCCGTTGATTAGCGTGATCGAAGTTTAGATTTTATTATTTTCGCTGTCGAGCGCGAAGACTCGCAAGAAGAAAACGTTGTTCTGAAAATCGATATTACTCTTTGAACGTCTTACAGCATGCACTAGTTTCCAAGATTCCAACAAAGAACGACAACGTCGACAACTGTATTTGAAATCCGTCGAAAACCGTGGTTGAAGTCATTCTTCAGGACCTTCAAAATTAGCTCTAGGCCTTTAAAACGCGTTTTTCGTTATATTTTGCGGCTCACGAGCCTGCAGTCTAATCGATGGCCACGGCCGTCGAAATACGATCATCGGTTGAACTATATGTGCGTCTAAAATGTAAGACGGGCACACGAAATCGACCGGCACACGCGTTGCAGGGTCCGGGAAAGCGGGTGCGAAAAAAAACCGTCGTAAGACGGTAACGTCGAAAAATAAACGCGAAACTCAAGCGGGCGGTTGTTGTAGGTTATGTTACGCGTGCACGGTTAAGGACCCCCTCATTAGCGCCGCCGTCGTAAGCCCGCGTATGGTACACGTATACGCTCGGCCGGCATCTATACGTATACACACGTATACATAGTAACGTAGGCGAACAAATAATAATAATAATAATAATAATATGTAGTGATAATAAACTTGCCGACAAACTCGAAATCGCCCAAGAGTTTTATTACTATTATTATTATTATTACTACTACTACTATAGGTATATGCACATGCATTACACGCGGAAAAGGCATCGCGTTCTGATGGGCGTGTGTTTCGGTTTTTAACAGTCGAAGAACACGTTTTCGCGAATTTTATTACCACCACCGGCGCATGACACGTAGGGTCGTCGTGATGGCTCGTCGCAGTCATCCCCGTCGTCGCCCCCGTCGGCCTTCGCGCACACGTGTGTTACACATAACGCGCAGCACACGAAGGTCGTGTTGTATATGCCAACTAGGCCAAAATCTAATTATTATAAAATTAGTAGAATTGGCCAGTGAAGCAAATGAGCTGAGGTAGCATATTGTAAATTACTATTTAAGACAGCCGGTCGGACGAGACCGGGGCAGAGTGTGTGTTTTTTGATGCACGTATGTGTAGAGACTACAACGCCACGCTTAATTTTTGTTTTCAATTAAAATTGGCCTTTTGGTGTGAATTATTGTTTTATTTTGAAAACCCATCAACTCTTAATAATTAAACTAATGTCTATTAGCTTTGATTACTAAAGAGAGGATAGAGCGATACCCACGAAAGTGCGGTATACGAAAGTGGCGTCCAACGTGGGGCTCGCACCCACGACCCCGAGATTAAGAGTCTCGTGCTCTTATACTCTTATACGTGGCATATACAACAGTCGGTTGGGGAAAAGTAAGTCTCCGCGGTAAACGTGGTAACCGGTAATGGCGTGCGCGAGAAACGCTGCAAGAGTAGTCCGTTTTCCTCCGCGAGACGCGCGCACTAGTGTACGACACACAAGCAGGGCCGTGTACAATGGGTGAGAGTGATAGAGGAGATCGACCCCCCCCCCCTGGACATTTGTGTCGTGTATACTTATTACTGGGTTCCGGAACTTGATGATCTAAAAGTATATAAAAAATGTACGTAAAAGATGCATAAAATGACGTAAAAATGCTAAGAAATGACACGAAAAAACGATATTAAAAATGTGTATTTTACTTTAAGAATTGAAAAATATTGTTTTGATAAAAAAACTGTTAAAATAAATAAAATTATTTTTATTTAACTTAAATACTTATTTTATTATTTTTAATAATAAAAAAATGGTTATCAAAAATCATATTATAAATCGATAAATCATCGAAATAAAAAAAAATCGAAAAAGAAACAAGCTGTTGATACCAAATTAACCAACTAATAACCAATATCATAGGACATTAACAGCTAATAAGAATATAGTTGCTACTGTAGAGATTAGAGCAGCGGCCCTTACTAGGATTTTATAAAGGGCCAAATAATAACTTTGAAAATTACTTGCGGGCCACATACATTTTGAATGGTAATGATTGAAAAATGTATATATTATGCATTAATTATTTATAACTTAACAGTTTATAGTTGAACAATAAGGACGAACTACTGCGTGGCGGAAATAAATAATCAATGCGGGAATAATCATTCAACAAGAGTAGAAACAATATAATAAATAAGAATAATAAGATAGGATGAATAAAAGTTATAAAATATAACGTCAAACCCAAAAAAATACTTCAATATTTTCATCGTTTAGCCATTAGAGCTGCTATAATAATAATTATAATGTCGATATTATTGTATTGGACATAATATTTTGCACTGAGCACTCTGCGACCGTGTCATTAGCTTATTCGGTTTTCGGGGAGATCGGGAATGATAGTTATAACGCCGCAGGGGTTGTTGATATAGTACAAATAAAAAATATCATAACAAAAATCGTTCGGCTTGTAGGGTAGTATAGTGGTTCTTCGGTGTACGGTATTGCAGCAGCTTACGGTTATCACTACGTCAATCACGCGAAATAATGGCTTCGACGAAGAGGAAACAGCCTTAGACATGTATACTCTTACTAGTACGGTTCGAGTTAAAATTTCGCCTCCCCCCCTGCCCACCCGGAAGACGAGCCGGATACGCCCCTGCGCACGGGGCGGGGGGGGGACGTAGCCGACCGTACGCACGCCGTGTGATAATTGCGCGGCGTGACGGTACGCATCGAACACGTGAAACGTGAAATAAAAATAAAATGTTCAAATAAAAATGGGAAAAAAAAGTTGTAAAAACCGAATATTCCGCCGCGGCCGACTGTGTGATTTATCGTCCGGACCGGTCGTTATTCCTTTTCGTGCACGAGCGGCGGCGGCGGCGGCACAATGCGTATGAATTGTATATTGTACACGTATACTTGTTATTATATTTGTTCGGTCGGGGAGGACAATTCGCGCGTTTTTATGGGATCCCGCCGAACAAGGTGTAGGTACCGCGGGCGCGCATCCCGATTAGTTTCCCGTTTGGTAGTTTAACGGCTCCGAGTGTAAATCATTACCGCGGTCCGCGGTCGCACAAGCTCGCGCACCCAAGTGTCAACTAAACTTTATAGACATCATCCGAGTAGTCGTAAAACTACCGATTTCTTTTGTCCGTGGGCCACGCGGTGCTCGCCGCGGCGGCCGCTTTACGATGTTAATGTTGAAAATAATGGAAATTTTCGGCGACTAACGCGCAACGGATACGTACGGGGGTGGGGGGAAATCATAATAATAATAATAATAATAATAATAAATACACGTTTATTACCTTTACGCGGCCTGCGGGTTGTAAACGACGTATTCTCCGATCCGAAAACGTTTACGACGTGAAACGCGCGCGATTGTACTCGAGTGTGTACACCTCCTATACACCAATGATTCGGCGTTGCAGTGTGTTTCAGTCAGGGCCGGATTACCGTAGGGGCAAAAGGAGCTTTTGCCCTAGGGCGGTAAATTGGGGGCGGCATATTAGTTGTGACGTTCAAATGGTTCATGTTCGGTGGACTTTTCTCTCAATTTCGAGTGGTAATGGGTGTAGTTAATGAAAATTACATACTATTATTTTAAGGAACAAATACCTGGTCACCGGTCTCAGTTAATTATATATGTGATTTCTTGTTTTTAAAATATATAATAACATTATAGCACGGAATAAAATATAATACGTATGGACTATATAGCGCATATTTTATCGTCATGTTTGTAATGGTATAAATCACACTGATCACAGTATACTACTTGTACGTAGAATTATGTAAAATATTGCTATAGATAAAGCTAGAGAACATGAAAACGTGAGAACGTCATTAACATGTCAAATAAACGATTTTTGTGGTTTTGTCAAGTAGATTTGCTGCGGCGTCCTATCGTCCTATCCTATTAATTGTTTACAAAGTATGACGAAATAATTTAATTAAGCTACAATGAATAATGTGAAAAGGCAATAGAAATAAATAAAAAAGATAAATTAAAATGGAACAACGTCACAAATTGGACAGTTTTTTTCAAAAGATTCCCAGCCCCAATTTAAAACTGAAAAGTTAAAGAAATTATGTACATATTTGGTATACTATTTTTATAAAATTGTTTCACATATTCATACAGCATTAGATGAAAATATATGAAATATATGTACTTTTCATGGCTGCTCGATTAGAAGTACCAAGTATTCGTTGCTCGAGGGCGACTTCAATCTTTGATCCGGCTCTCTGCGTCATCGTTTTGTCAGTATAGGTGTAAACAGTGTTTGAGATTTGAGGTAGGAGTGGGCTGAAGAAAATGGTTTGTAATTAGGGCTGGGATTTTGATGTAAAGTCACCTTTTTTTTCGGTACAATTCCAAAACGGTGGTCCGTAGGTAGAAAACGCGTGTTTTGGCCTGTTGGTTGATACTGTTAGTTAATGTCATCTTTATTTTCAATTTTTTGACAAATTTGACCTAAAATAACATTTTCAGTGCTTTTTTCAATGATTTTACGGAATTTTCTTAGTAATGTTATCATAAAAGAGCTTTTCATATATTGCCAAAAGAGCAAGTTTGCTCTTGTTTGCTAAGTTCAAACGTATTTTTCAAATTATTATTTTAGAATGAATGTGAAAACTCAGTAGACCATTCAAACAACGAATAATATTATTAAAAAAAATATATATTTTTATAATATATTACTTTTGTAATATGTTTTTCAATAATTTTGTCATAAAATGTTTTTAATCGTTAATGGATATCAAAAATAAATTTAAATGCATTTTTAGAATTTTTTTAAGTCGTTTTCGAATTTTACTATTATTAGGTGCCGAGTAAATAATATTATATCGATTCGTTTACATTCGCAATATTTTTCCGCAACGTTTACCACGGCGGCAGCGCTGCTTCGTCGTTGTTTACGGTCACTAACAATGGTAAACAATCGGTAAGGTAAGGTGGTCATAGCGGGATGGAGTTGACTCCGCGCCGACGGAAAACCTACAAAAGTGATCCGTGCACCTTCCGTTTATTTGGGAACCACTGCAGTGGCAATATTACCGCAATATTACCACGCAATATTATCTTCGTGCGCGCGTAATCCGATACGATAATGTGCTACAATGTACGGCACGCGGTGTCCGGCCGGTCGGGGATTACTCGTTTTTCGGTTCAGTCGTTCGCACACGCGTGCCTACACCCGTCGCGGTGGACCAGAAGAGACCGTTGCACTTAACTGTACGAGACACGCGATGCAACTCGATTGCGCGGCGTCACAAGTCCAAGTGACGATCGTAAGACATCGCGGGTCACCCGAGTGGGTAATCTAGCTGCCTCTCTGTCTCTCTCGCTCCCACGAAAAAATGGCTCCGGCGGTCTCCACCGGCATGATGGCCGGGCCGAGGATCGCGCTTTGGTCGGGTGTTGTTTTCGTCCTGCGGTCGTACATGATATAAGTACGTATAATGTGTACACATGAATGCAACGCAACTCGACCGAGACGTAACTCGCACTGGCTATGGACGATACGGGAACCAGTTTCGGATTGAAATTCGGTCCCGTCCCGTCGTTTATTGACCCGATTTTTTTAATTATTTAATTATTATTATTATTATTACTACACTGAAAATTGTGTTTATCTGATGCAGCCGGTAAAACACAATAGAATGACGAATATTGTTTTCACAATTAATGAAAAATCTGTGTGAAATATATGAAAAAAATGGCTGAACTCCTAGATCGGGAGAGACTCCGCGGTACAATGAGTTACTGGAATTATACTAACGTATTGGTCATTTAAATTTGTAACCAATGTACCATTGCTTTCGAAAACACACGATTCTGTGTGAAAGAGGTCCGAAGGAAAAGTTTAGTTAAAAGATAACTTTTTCGACATGAATCCCTGTAAAAAAAGGCGATAGTCTTGATTGTCATTTTCTGTAAATTTCAAATACCTATAAATAGCATTAAGATTGCTGAAATATTTTTGAATTTGTACCATCTATATAAAATGGTAATACAAGTGTTTTGTAAGAACGCCAAGTCTCTCCGATCATTATATTTTAAGTGGCGACGAAATAACTAACATCGTTTAATCGATATCGTGGAAACGCCCAGACTACAGATTCTCGAGATTTTTTCACAAGAATACGTGAAAAATGTACGACAGACATTATATAAAAAATTCAAAATTTCAATAACTGTTTTGTTAATATTTGCACTCCCTCGTCCGACCATCGCTGTATTAAATAAAGTTCGTCGGTGTAGCTTATGAAATAATAATACTACAGTTTACTCGCAACAAAATGCATGGGAACATCACGAGGATACACCTCACCTACTTCGTGCGAACGACTGGTGAGCGCAATAGCTATAACAACTATTCCGGTTAATATTATATTTATACTATAATAAAAGCTGAATTTCCCGAAAACCGTACCCCGTGCGTCTTGTCGTTGTCGAATACAACAATACATTATACTCCCTCGACCGAAAACAAGCGCGTTCCTGCGAAAAACATAATCGATATATCAGTTGTACAAAGTGGGGTGCGACTCGCTTTCTAAATGTACACCCCACCGGAGGGTGGTCGAGTCCCGGGGTCCAGCTTTGCGATTGTCATATTCTGTTCCTGCTCAAAATGCATTTCTCCGACAGTATGCGATAAAGTCCGGAGCTCGCGGGGGTTGTTGCATTCGAAACCTTTTTCAATTGTCCGGATTCGGTGCTGATTAGTTTTTCAATTCGTTTCACGCGAGTAGGTACGAATGAAAGTCTGAAAATTGTCAGTGCTACTTATTTGCAATTTGTTTGGCATTTTTTTTTTTTAATTTAATCGCAATAGGGGTTGTCAAATGCTCTCAAAATCATATACTAAAATTTTATTAAAAATACAATTTCAAATATTTTAGAATTAAACTTATTTTCAACAAATAATTATAACTAGCTGCAAATATGAGAAAAACCGTTGCCATAAAATGCCTGATATGTATTCCTGAAAGACGAACAGCAATTGGTGTTCCCAATAAATTTACACGTGTAATATCTAATTACTTTTTTAATTTCATATTTTTAATATTGTGCTTGACCTGTCGCATTTACTGATAAGAAAAAAATAATGCAAAGCATCATCTCTATAAAACGACCTAATGTTTCTTAAAATAATGTAATAAAAAATGATTCACGCATATAAGTGTGTTCACTTAATAAAAAAAACTTGTAAGACTTGCATTATAATTTTCAATGATTTAAGTGAAACAAAAAAAAAAAAAATGATCGTGATTTTCAGTGTAAATTGTTGAACATTTTACGGTCGTAACGCAATCCAAATCATTTTAGTGCAACGACATCGGCTATCTAAATCTGTTAATGATAACGGTTCCCACGACAATCGATGACGTTCGCGGTTTGCAGAAAAAATTGTTCGGTTTCTTACACGCACTTCCCCTCCACTACCACCGGTCTAAACTGGGCATTCGTTTTTTCGCGATAACTATAGCGCATTATTATTATTATTATTCGTTCGGTCGACGCGACTTGCGCGTTTGCACGGGCACACACAAGGATTTCGCTTATTTGTTATCGCACCCCGATGACGGTGCGAGTGTACGTAGAACTATTATAATATTCCGCTGACTCGCGGACAAATACAATATTGTATATTATGTAGGTACCGGTCGCGGTCGACAAAACACGGTAACACGGTAACACTCGATTCGCTTTATTAGCGCGTGATAATAATTATTGTTGCACGCCTCAAGGCTCGAGAACTATAGTAACGAAAAAAATAAATAAAACACGCGCACACTCTCGGTACATTTAGGCACGTACACGTGGGATTTCGCGACAATGGCCGTATCAGTGTCAGTGCGCCGTATCGCATTTTATAACGTAACACATGCGTGCACGAACACTGTATCGGGCCAAAGAAATATCCCCGAGGGCTGTTCAGTCCTAGCCGATTTGTTCGGAGCGCGAAAAAGTACCGTCCACAATACCGCCCAGTGTTTTCCAGCCGGTGTCCTGCGGTAAATTCGGGGAAAAACGAATGGTTAAGGAAACCCTTATCGACTTAGAATAAAACTTTGAAAACCGTCCTTGCTGCTGGTGTTTTTTATTTATTTATTTTTTCAATTCCACGACACTCAGTCTTGTGCCGGAAGTGCAGTCGGACTGCCCACACTCATCAGAGCGTACAAAAGCCTAACATGTCTACGTTGACACGAACGCCCTACTGATAACTGGTCCCGCAAAAGGTTCCTGCAAAGTTTCCGCGAGCACAAGAGATTGGGAAGCACTGATCTGTGCAATACAGTGGGACCTCGATAAGTCGAAATTCAAGGGAAATGTAATTTTTTCGACTTATCGAGGTTTTCGACTTACTAAGGTTTTCGAGTTACCAAGGTTTTAGAAAAAAAATCGACTTAAAGAGATTTTAAAATGTATGTATTAAAGTTTTTAATTATTATATATAGGTATGTACAATGAAAAAAATGTGAATAAAATGGTTATTTAATTAAAAAAAACTTCATAAGATAATATACTAAATAATCGGGATTGGATAACAACTATCGGAACGCACAAGCCGATTAGACAAATGTTTATAACAATTATCCGTCATTATTCGTATATATTCGGAGCACAGAATGTTAGAGTTATCTATAGTTTTTCTTTCGAGTAATCGAGGTTTTCGCAAGGGAACGGAATTTTTTTCGACTTATCGAGGGTCCACTGTATATACATACGCAGCGCACTGATCGACCCGTGTAAATGTCAAGTCCATTGGTTCACTGTATACCGTTTAGGCTACGCAGTGGTCGACCAGTTTTCCGTAAGAATACACACAGATCTTAACCTACGAGTCGGCCGTTGTTCGCGGGCTATTTTCCTATTGTACTCGGCTCCGCATGCATTCTATGTTCACTACTTATGCGGCGCTTGCGGATTTACATAATGCGACGACTGCAATGATAAACAATAACAGTGTTTTTATCCACATCCGAACGGTACCACCGGAATAATTTAAAAACACATGTTTAGCACATTTTATTTTTTCCATTCCAACTCTAGCCTGCGCATGAGCCACTGGGGCGATTGGTGCGTCTTCTTCCAGTGCGGATCCCTCATTTCTTTATTCCGTTTTTGAACGATAATAACCGTTATTTTACACCTTATCTGTATCTATATTTATTCATCGTCATCGATATATCTAGCTTTAAGTTCATTTCCATTGTATATATTTATTTTTATTCGTTGGATGTTATCTACATGTATACTTGTGTGTTCAATGCCGCTTGTCCTGTATATTATGTTAAATAAATAAATAAATATATACAGTACACGTTTTGTGATGAATCATATTGATTATAATTATTTTATTGATATTTTATTGTTTATAATTATTGATACCGACTATTGTCACAATCAGAGCCGTGCCGTGGGGGGGGGGGGGGCTAGGGGGCATATGCCCCGGGCGCATGGCTTAAAGGGGCGCCAAAATTTTTTTTAATAATAAATAAAATATATGAGAAAGATTATTGTTTTACAATTATTTTGGACCATTACAAATTTTTTCTAAACAAATTTCTGACTATGTTCGAGTAATAACAATAAGTCAACCGTAACGTTTTAGTTTTATTCTTGTATTAAGGATTTGGCTTTATAATAAATTATCGTATTCTTTATGTCAAAATCGACTGCGCGTTAAATACAACGAAGATATTGACCAGGAAATAATTAGCGAAATCGAATTTTTTAAATATCAAATAAAAGCAATTTTACCAGACTTAAACGCAACTGCTTTAAATATTTTAAACGCAATTAAAAAATATGAACTTGATTCAACTTGTCCAAACTTAATGACTGCATATAGATTGTTTCTTACCATGCCTGTTACCGTCGCTTCCGGGGAACGCTCTTTTAGTAAACTGAAATTAACTAAGACGTATTTACGGTCAACTATGTCGCAAGACAGATTAACCAATTCAGCAATATTATCAATTGAGCATGAAATAACGAAAAACATTGATTTTGAAGACGTCATTGAAGATTTTGCTTCAATAAAGTCCAGGAAAATTAAGTTTTAAACTTGTAAATATAATATGTATATATAATATAATTTGTGATATGTATCATTTTTAATTAATTATTACGGTATAAATTAATAAATTATACCTAACTATTTTGTTTAATAATTACTATTACAATTAGCTTTAGTTTTTTGTCAAATCAATGTTCAAAATACGTTGTAAAAAAAAAAATTTAATTTAATAGGAATGAAATGCAATATGATTAATGATAAATAAAATAGGGGGCGAATATTTTTAATTTTGCCCTGGGCGCCAAATCTTAACGGCACGGCTCTGGTCACAATTTCATATTCTAACTCTCATTATTGTTTTTTTTTTAAATATTGTCCTGTTGTTCAGCGTTCCTGTTTATATTATATTACTACTTTTTTTTTATTTGAGTAAATTTTTACTGTAATTTATAACTTACAAATGTTTCTTTGATTTACAAGAGAATAAAATTATTTTTGACAGTCGGACTCTATACAACGTAACTCTCTACATAACGAATTATGTTTTACTGAACCGCACATAATATCAGTGGCGCCGATCCCTGTACCCAAGTATGGCGACTGTTGGAGTGGGGGGACCTTTGTGAGGGGGGGACTTGAAAATAAATATCTATGCAAATTATTGGCTTAAAATAATAACACGGTGGCTGTATTTTAGATCCCCCTCCCCTGCGTACTCCAATTCGTTGGTAGGTAGGTGATATTAAAATTTGATATTCGCCATCGTCCTTTTTTGCCGTTCGGCGCCACTGCATAATATAATGACCGGATCAAGCTGACGTGGTTTCTATTTCAACAAGACAAAAATATTTCTATTTGACGAATAAATTTTATACTATTTACATCGATTATATTCTATGACAATATTCGTATTTCTTAGTTTCATAATAATTAAGTGAGAAACGACAAGCCGCTTCCGACACCATTCGTCGTGGATCTCAGCACACGCAGGTAAAACCATGTTCTCAAGTGGAAAAAAAAAATCACGGAGTATATTTTCTATTCAACAACTTTTTTGTTTTGCTCATTTTTCTCTGACGGCCATCGAGTTCGCCGAATGGAAATGTGTGAAATGACTGTGCTTATTGTACTGCCTATGCACGTGCTACGGATAGTGCTAAGTGCGCTAAAAATTGTATATCGATTACATTGTGTGTTGGAGGTCAAGGTTTATAATGGGATACATGCCCGCCATCGTCTTTACCCAGGCTACGAGTCAATCGCGGTTAATGTTATGTGTTTGCAGTATAACACCACGTGAGATTCGAATAACGGATCATACGCTGCGCCCAAATTACCTTTTTTTCCCCACACGTAAACTGCGACCCGATTATAAACTCTTACCAAAAAAAGACGTTCAAGCTGCGCCCGACTTCTTGTCGTTATCGTGATAATAACATCAAAGAAATACTAAATGTTGTGCAAGTATTTACTGGCGAAAAGAAGCTATTCACCTGAATTATGTGGGCTCAAGCTAATAAGCACGGCCAACTGTACAACTATGCCAAATGCGTGCAAGTAATTTACATGCTCGTTTCGATTCTATGGCTTTTATATAACTGATCGAAATATTCGTAGTTTCATGTTTACGTAAAAGTTAAAAGAAATTCAAATAGAAACGTACGAGTATCTGCATTCGATTAAAAAGTATTATAATAAATGCACCTTAAAAACTGAATAAAAAAAAATAAAAAACTTGAAAATTAGAAAGCGTAATCCATTAATAATTTATGTTTTGAAACAACGGTTGAACAATACACCATTTGTATTGAAAAATGGAAAAATGAAAAATGTAATTTTTGTATTCATATTACGTGCAGCTGTAACATGACTTGTAATTTTGTTCATTAGCTATTACTTTTAAGCAGCCCAGCCAAGCGTGACTTTTGCACGGGTGATCATACTTCTAAGTGCATAAGGGATGTCCAACATACAGATCACTTCTCCAGCGTCGTAAAACAACACGGCAAAATCACGAAAATCCTAAAAATCATGACCCGAACACAGTAATTACGTCTCTTCTCTCATCACCACCTTTTCAAAACTTCTTATGCCCCCGTCACCGATTCTAATGATAATATACTATTACCTAATAGCTCCACGTTTACGATAAGACGTTTTCCAAATCTTTCCCAGAACTTTCCGCATTAACCATTGCCCTCATTTCCCTCCAAACCACTGTACTACACAAACAATTCATTCCATAGTTCAACATTATCCGTTATTATTATTATTATTAATCAATAGTATAAGGTATACATCGACTAGGAAAAAAATGAATATCGCTCGTCTACCGCGATAAGGACTGAATCAACAACGCCCTATTTTTTATTAGCTGTAAATATAATGTAAAATTTATGAAATGTATTTACTTTCAAATTACTATAGCTTTTCATATCGGCTATTGGGTTCTCGTAAAAAAAATTCAAAGGTCACGTTGTACCCAGATCCGGATTAAGGGGGGGGGGGCTAAGTGGGCTAAAGCCCAGGGCCCCCCAAAAAAATAATATAGACTTGCAGCTTTTCTGCAGTTATTAAAAATATGATTTTAACTATATTTATTTAAAAATATATTAATCATATTAATCATTCGAATCGCTTTTTAATGTAGTCAATCATTTTTTAATTGAACATAATTTAACTTTAAAAAATTGCCTTGGATAGTCATTTGATAACGCCGCAAATATGTTCGGAAAATATGAAGGGTTACAAGCTCATGTTAAACAAAAAAATGCATTCGCTCAATTTGTTCCTTGTGCAGGTCACTCGCTAAATTTAATTGGTGTCGGTGCAACTGAATCATGTCAAGAAGCAATAAATTTTTTTTCAAAAACTATATAATTTTTTTTCATCTTCACCTCGAAGGTGGACCGTTTTAACAACGAATTTGAGTCCAAATGACAATCAAAAACTATTTCGTCTTAAAAGTTTGAGTCAAACTAGGTGGTGTTGTCATTTTGAATCTGTGAGAGCATTATTTATTAATTATGATAATATTCTTAATTGTTTAGAAAACAATAGATTTTTCAGTTTTACCATAATGATCGCGATGATAACTTGAAAACAGAAATATCACATTTTTATCATCATATCAAAACATTTTCTTCAGATATTGACAATTGTGGTGCTATAATAAAACTTCTATATGAACGACAACTTATTGATGTTTTTCCAAATGTATATATTGCACTGAGATTATACCTGACAATACCGTTGACAAATTGTGAAGCAGAACGTTCATTCTTTGTATTTTTGTGTTATTACCATATATTTTATATTTTAACATTTAACTAAATTGTATTTTTTAATAAATAAACTATGTAATGTAAATTTGCCGTCTGAGAAAAAATATTTTTCTTATTTAACTAATAAATATCAATTGGCATATTATTATAAAAATACTTTTTTTGTAAAATTAGGGCCCCCAAAAATAAATTAGCCCAGGGCCACTAATTTCATTAATCCGGCTCTGGTTGTACCTAATCCTAATTGTGTATGGATCGCAGTTACTTTACTTTATGTTATAATTAAACAACACGGATCGAATGTATTTGTTAAAATCGAATTTGACATCGGACATTTCGTAAATCTATCACGAACACACCCCGCCTTACCCGACGCCTGGTAATCGTAATGTTTGATTTGTTCTACACGGTACCGCTATAACGATATGATTTTACGCCGTAAACAACTGTAAAGCAATGAAATCCGTACTTGACTTTGATCACACAGTTCTGCACTCCACCGCCTTTTCTAACAACAATAATAATAAACTAATAAAACGCTCGGTCTATGCGCGAACGATTGAACGTTTCTGTCCGATACGCGATAGTGCAACATTAGGCGTACAACCTAATTATATATCTTTAATGAGACTCTCGTAATCTCGTCCGCTTGATTAGTGGACAGTCCCGTTTGCGACACACTACGTCCCAGTACGCTCGCCTCGGAATACTTAATTATTAATATTGTACTTGTGTATTATTATTATACTTATTAAACATTATTCGCACCAGTAAAAATCGGCGTGTATAAATTATGTCATTTTTTTTATATAAAGCAACAGTTTCGACGTGATCACCGTGGTCCGTACGTATCGGGTTCGCGGGCGTTTTTCCGAGATCGTGTGCGCCGCGCTACATTGTGAACGCGCGTGAAAAATACCACCGCTACATGGTTGATCGTCTCGCGAACCACCACGGTGTATGGTAAATATCCATTGTGAATAAATAAAAAATATAAAAAAATACCTGCCGTCAAAAGAGATAATATTATAATATAATAATGTGCAGCGTGCGTGTGTAGGCACCCGTTTTTGCATAATTTATACAGAGCGGCACACCGCGTCTTCCGGTTTTTCCCATTAAGCGCTTACGCGGGATAACGGTGAAAACAGACCCGCGACCCGCCCGGTGCATATATAGCGTGTTACTATGCAAACGACTGCGTACGTATTCGCACGTCTGGGTCAGTACCGTTCGGGCGAGTTGGACGAGCAAGAGCACTCGTCGGGAAAGATGTGTGTCGGGCGAAATTTCACTTTTAGAATATTCAATAAAAAATGCGCGCGCTTAGGATATCGGAGAAAAAAAAACAGTTTTATTCAGTAAACGAACGAACACATTTTTTACGCCAAAATGTTTGACGTACAACGAGTAACGACTGTACGATAGATTCAACGATACTTTTACTAGATTCGTGGTTTTTAATCGTTGGGTGTAATATTAACTCATTATTTCGACAGAAATGTGTAGGTGAAACGCGGTCGAAATTAATAAAATAATCAATAACGCAGTATACTTAAAATAGGTTGCCCAAAAGTTCTACAATGTTCTTGGGCCAAACGCATCGCAATGTTTCAGAGCTTCTGAAATCAGAAGTCGCCCGAACGCGAACCACCCTTTAGTGCGACGCCCGGCATGACGTTTCGGACGACATTTCAGCAAGACCTCTAGCGATTACAGACGTACAGTTCGTGATATTTGTTCGAGTAAATTCCGCGGTATTTGATATCTATAAATACAGATGGAGCTGTACAATGCTCGAAATGGACCGGCGCTCCAGTTCGTAATATTAGCTTTAGCGTCCGTTCCGGTTGGTTAAACTTGCTATGATATAGTTCCGGATCGTAAAAATATTTGGTAAATATTAAAAAATTAAAAAATTTGCAACTTGTTAAGACGTTTCCAATACTCGACCGTATCACAAATCACAATCAAAGGGATTACAATTAAGTTCCACAAGTAAGTGCGAACGAAATTTCAGTTCAATTAATGAAATTATAACACCTTTCAGATCATTATTAAATATTAATTTTATTTATTAATTGTGTTGGCCCTCCACTAGCTGAATTTCGTCCTGAAAAATATGTACGCCCGTGGTTAGTTAAAGGTAGGCATTCTGCCAATGATACGGCAAGTCGCAAACGCGAAAAAAAACGGACAAAACTTACGAAGCCCTGTGGAAATTATTATAAAATATATAAACTCTTAATTGTATGATTCCCTTTTTTGATAATAATTTGTAAAATATGTATTCATGTTTTATTGTAATAAATAAAAATTAACTATATTATTGGCATATCCGTATTCGCTTATTCATTTTATAAGCGTTCCGGTTCGTACAATTTTCCACTTCGAGCACTGGTCAGCTGTACTAAACGGGGGTATGACAATAGTTGCTGTTGGTGATCGCTTATACGCCAGGGGTCTTCAACCCGCGGCTCGACTTGCCATTATTTGCGGCCCGCGATCACATTTTATGTAAAGCATAAGATAACCTTTATCAGTATGGCTATAAGCCATATTTTAAGTGTGAAGATATCGCTGTCGTAAATTTTCGAAAATTGTACAAAGTACATGTTTTTTCTAGGAATGCAGGCCGCGAGATTTTTCGAGAATAACATGTAGCCCGCTGCACAAAAAGGTTGGAGATCCCTGGCTTACGCCCACCGCAGAGCACATTGAACGATCACGTAGCGCCACTATCCCGCTGATCGTCAAATAACAATAACAGCAACGCGTTTAGCGCACGCCCGCGATTGGAACGCAACGAATCCGGGCGAAGGTCTTCGGAGGTGCCCCCAATGGCCGTATACGAATATCACACGGTGATGTAATGTTAAATTAATAATATTAAAAGCGAAAACCGTCTGCGCACACCAGCTCACCAACCCTTTATTCCGAGTTAAGACCGACCGCAAAGTCGGCACCGGGGGTGTCCAACCCCTGCGGTAAATAATTATAGTGCGACCCCCACGTCGATTTCATACTTTCGGGAAACGTCAACGATTCCGTTTTGTTGTTTATAATAACTTCGACGGAAAATCTATGGGTAGGTATAACAGCAATTAGCGTTATATAATTTTCAAATCTCACGCGATTACCCACGTTACTCGCTTTACGTGGGCGCCCGGGTGTGCTGGATTTTAGGCACGCGTCTGCATTATCGTCTCGACGACGAAACGGTATTTATATCATTAACAGGCCGTCCAGAGAGTATCTCGTTTCCTTTGCAGACGAACAATTATAATATAAATGCATATTACTATGAGCATTATTATTGTACCCGCGAACCGTGGAAGTAACGTCGTTTCGAGTATACGCACTGTTGTCATATTATTATTATTATTATTATTATAATTGTTCTGTACGAACGTTTCGGTAAGTGCAGCGCTCGTCGGCACGTCTTGTCTTTCCGAAAGAATTTACGTTGAAACACTTGCTCTAGACGGGGTAATTTTTAACAACGCTTTTTGGACCGTATAATTGGATATTTTGAACTTGAAGTTCAAGTTACCATGGAAGCTATGATTCAGTTAAATATTTTTCCCGATATGCCTTTTCACTTCAGTATTTCGTTGAGTTTATTTTTATGTACATTTTGACGTAGGGAAATCAAAATTTAAACGAAAATGTTTTGAATTATTCCGATTTGAGAAATAACGAAAATAGTATTTTATTACTTAATATTGTGGCATGATTTGTAATTAAACGTTAAGGCTAAATGCTATTGACACGGGATAAGTCTACTCTTTTCATACGCAAATAGGAATTTGAATGATTCCGAAACTATTGGTCCAAATTTGACTATGGCACATCAAAAATTCCAAAATAATAACTGAATAATATTTTGAGTAAAAAATATGATTCTCCATTTAAAAAAACAAAGTTCGTTTAGCCACTGGACACCAGCAAGACTTTAGGATGTGGAAATTATAGACGTTTTACGTTAACTAGGACATTAAAGAAAAAAAATTGTAATTAAATCATTTTTCCGGCCGAAAAGGGGGTGAGCTGTGTTAAAGAATCATCCTGTATACCACGTTTTACGCGTACTCGAGCAGTTAGGGACGGCAGTGTCAGTAAGACGCGGAATGGCGATGGGGACCTTTGCACTACAGCGTTTAAGTGCACGCAGGTAAATAAAACGATATTATAGGCGACGAATTGTTGAGGTAGCCGCTCCGTTTATTCGTTTCGCGGTGCGCGTTATATCCCTTTTTTAGATCCTGGACGAACTGAGGAGGACTACTACGGTGAGTGCATATGAATAATTGGTTTAAAAGGTTTTTTGTCCTTTTTTTTCTTTTTTCTCTAAAGATCAAATTAACTTCCTGGTGGTGGTAAATATTTAGTAAGGGGGAAAAAAAAAAGTTTTAATACAAGACACTCGCGATACGGTACAGGCTGTTTTATTCGCTCAACTCCAAGACAGCATTTTATCAATGCGATAAAAGAACATTGCAGGTGAAAAAAACTAGTATCTTCTAGAAAGCATTTTGTTACTTTACGCCTTGTATAAGCCAAGCCGGTATACGTTCCCGTTTTTAAAGGTACTTGAAGTTCAATTCTTTGAATGGGAAATTACTCGTTGCATGGGATATTTTTAAAAACAGAATATAAATTATTATACGCGTCAATCAACGAACTACTAAGAAAAACTTTATGTAACATCGTGCTTCTTTTTCCACTATTGATCATGCGATTCGTCGAATAAACAAAACAGTTATAGTAGTCCGATATCGTGATAAATGTAGCGATTTTTTTATTTTATTTAGAAACGCTTCAATATCTATGGCCAACATGCAATTAAAATAGTCGTATACAATTTTGACTAACGAACTAGAAAAATATTTTTACAATGTTACAAAATCAGCTATTGTTAGGAAGTTTAAGAATTCTGTGCTAGTCGAGAGCTGTTCTACGGACTGTAGCATATAATAATGGTTGTTTCGTGTAATTCGATATTATGATAAACTAAGTGACGTTACACTATCCACGTGCACGACAATACCACCGATTCCGAGTACATTTGAGTACCCGTCGAAGGTAGGTATTTCAGAAACGTTCGGTAGCATTTCAAACGCGAGATTTTCTACTTTCGTTTTATACTCCCACGTCCACGTATCAATAGCATTAATTGCAAAGCACATAAATTACTGGAATGCACAAGAAGCATTATTAAGTGAACTCAAATTAGCCAGTTCACTTGGATAATAATTGTACTGCGCCCTCGTCGGATCGGTTCCACGGTACGGTTCAGTGGCCTGGGAACCCACTGTGCTGATGATACGTCTTGTCGTCAGCTCGAAAGCGATCGAGGGAAGTTACTCAGTTATGCCAGTTAAACTCTAAACATACCCTGCCAACTGTCACGACTATTCTCATGTCCTTACCAAACTCAATATATTTACTTCAGCTGAACATCGTTATTCGTATAACATTTCATTCCTTAAAAAATCACGTTTCTACGTGATCTATAAGATTCCTTTTCACGTACCTCTGTACGCAACTAAATATACGGAAAATTAACCAATCGTTTGGCTTCCTGATAAGACCGGCAAGTGAGGAATCCTCTTTTTGCATTTTTTTTTTTACCGGAAGTTTTTAATTTTTTCACGACACAAAGTCCCTTAATACTGAATAAATCCTTGTTTTTATCACGTGATAGAACGCAAAAAACGAACGTCAGAAGACATCTCGACCGGTCGCCACCGCCGCCGCCGCTGTAGCTGAGCGAAAACCGTAGCTGATAATAATGTAATTTATTCTCGCACGTTACGTTATACCATTATAATAACTATACACACTATTACTGCGCCGAGTAGCAGCCAATAATATGTAGCCACCACGTGTAAATATTTCGGGTGCGCACCGGCGCGGTGGTCTTCTTAAAACATTTTTATGACAGCCGACGACCAGCGTATGGTGCTCCGGTCGTAAAATGTAGTGTAACGACGAATATTAATATATTATATTATTTGCGCGAAGGGGAAAACGTTCGAGGGGAAAAAAATGAGAAAAAACACACGCGCGCGCATAAATTTAATGTTATACACTCGCGCGCGCACACACACACACACACACGTGTATAATAAAAACATTAATTATACCGTTTACGACGGAGTTGACATTGAACGGACCTAGTCAAACGTTGCCCAACAATGTGTACTACAGTCCTCGTGTAGAATCCGACGAGCAACAATATAATATTGTCAGGGCCGTCCTTAGGATTTGCGAGGCCCAGGGCGAAAATACCTTAAACACCTTTTAGGTATTAAATCATCTATCTATAAACATATTATTATGACATTAATAATTCTTATCACACAAAAAATTTGGTAGGTACCTCAGACACCACGACGAAAATAAAAGCAATTTTACTACTTTTTTCAAACGCGAAGCTCAGGGCCTGGGCCCTGCTCCCCCCCCCCCCTAAGGACGGCCCTGAATATTGCGTACAATTGCACCTATATACATGTATACTGCACTAGTGCGGCCTCACCGGGCGGCTTGACATTAGATTCTTCAGTTGTTTCGGTTCAAGTAACACCGACCACCAATCACAACCGTATTACGTATCGAAAAACCAATATTTTCGTCGTAACGCAAAGTTGACGTGCAGGTAATCATTGCGGCGTATCCTGCGCACTCCACGTCTCCACTGCAGTACGTAATGTAATCATTTTTACAGTGCTCTACGTCTTACTCGGTCACCGAGTAATTACGATCGTGTTCGTACGAGACGGCCCCCTACTTTGTCTATTACCCTACTTTGTCATTATGGTTGTTGTCGGTGATCAAGACGATTTCTACACCGCTCGGCGTAGATTTCCAGCTTATGTCTTGCAACAGCGTCGGAGGAGCGTACAATTATTATTATTATGATTGAAATTTAATTTTCCATACACTGTCTCCAAGACTGTTATCAATATATATTATGTAATTTAATACACCAAATATATGCGACACTTTGAGCGAAGTCTAACGTCAGCGGCGACGTGTCCAGTGACCCTGGCTAAGGGAAACGCACCCCCCCCCCCTTGAGATCACGGAAAATCTTAAATTATATTCAAAACACTTGTATACGTTTACCACACGCTATTTCCATGCCCGAACTCGCTTACAAAACGCGATTTGTTGTTTTTAATACAGTTTTTTTAACTTATATATTTTACAGTATTTTGAAATTTAAATTATCTAAGACCACACAGGCGTGACTAGACCTGCAGCTGAAAACATAGCTAAATGACCAGCGCGACCCCGATGAGCTGAATTTTTTTTTCAAAATCAAATGTCATAATTAGTACTTGTAAAAAAATCACAAGACTAACACGCGCCATAGGCAGTACTAGAATACTCCCGATTTCATTGGACTAGCGCTTATAGGCGTTGATACTACAGTCAAATATTTTCTTTTCTTGAACAACGTTTCGGCTTAGGTTTCGGCTGGGTATGCCCACATATTGTTAAGGGCTGGTGAGTCTGTGGCCAGTATAATATTATCGATTCGGACGTAACGTACAGCTACGTTTTGAAAAGACATTTTCGGCCGCGGTGACTTTTACTCGTAGTTTTTTTTCGTTTTCCCGTTGTATTGTTCGGACGGTCCATTTCAAAGAGAAATAAACGGCGGAAGAATACTAAATCTATCGTCCGGTCTATCACAATTTTCCGAGTAGACACACGTGACCGCAGGTAGAAAATGGCGGGAAAGGTTTTCGACGTTTTCCCAGAACGAAATCGTACTGCGCCTAAGTGCGTTCACATACGAATTAAGCGCAATTAGTGCATTAAATCGCGGCGGTCCAACTACCCGCTGCGTTTGTTATAACGTTTTAATATATGCGCAAGTCAAATATTGACTTGTATGTAACCGACGCGTATCGATTTAGACTTGGTGATTGTAAATTATAAATTGTTGTCTGTACCCTGTATAATGTATTGTTGTAGAAGCCGCTTTATCACGGGAACACTCTTGGACAACGGTGAAATAATAGTCAACCGATCGTTTCTAATAGGCCTTAATACCGGGTTACCGCGGTATTACCTGTCACACAGTCATTATACTCGCGTGGTATTTTCTATATTTCACGCGCATAAATATTTATTAGTTTATTATTATTAATTTTTTAATTAATTTAATTTAAATAATTTAATTTAATAAAATTTAATTTATTAATTATTATTTATTAGTTAAAAAAATATTTTTTATTTTTTTTTATATTTTATGTAGGAATAACAAGATATTCCTGACTTGCGACAGCCACATCCTGGAGTGGTGATAGAGAAATGCAAGTCTTGTTTCGCCATGTGCGATGGACAACATTAATATTAATTATATTTACGTATTATACGTTTGCAAATTGAATATTGAAAAAATAGGTACCTACATGCAGCGGACGCGTTGTTCATGTAGTACTCGATTTGGAACCAGCCCAAAGCGAGTCCTGTAACCGAATGAACCTCGTGGGCGAAGCGAGGAAAAAACAACGAAAAAAACGTGTCAAATGTATTTACATTGATTTAATTTCTCTATTTCAGTTTTACATATTTTTAATGATTCGAGATATCATAATATTATTTATTAAAAACATTGTTATATTTGTAAGTTTTCTTTCGGCTATTTCATCAAAACACTACTCGTGCTCGTACCGCGTACTATAGAGTAATATTTACAATAACGATAACTATTGTGGTAAGTGCAGTGATATTCGATTTAGATTGTTATACCAACAATAATATGTAACGGTTTACTAACGATTTTATAAATTATTTAATTCGACATTTTCTACGGTTTTTTTTTTCGCAAAATGTGGATCATTTAGCCAACTTTTTATTAATGAACTTAGATACACATCCGGACCGTTCCGGCCGATATTGAGTCTTACATGTGGTGTCCGCGGTAAATACTTGTTTTACAATAACATACTATACTGTAGCTAAAAACGTGGTGTTAAGGCCATCGTTGAGATAAAAGTGAAAAATTTTTTAACATAAATACCTACGGTTCCGACAGGGATTTCGCTTGAACAAGGCGATCGCGTCGAACAGTCAGTGGTGTTCCCTTAGTATTGGATGATCATAAAAAAAAAATTTATTGATTGTCAAAACATGAAACTTTTACAAATAATATATATGTATATATTATAATAATAAAAAGGGTGTATGCACTGTGCATTTGTACATAAATTTACATTTTGTTTATTCTATTCTGATGTTGATTGGAGTTCCTTCTTATTTTCAAAATCATATTTTTTTTATGCATTTTTTAAATCTAATAATTAGATTTGTTTCAGGAGAAAATTATAAAATTCATTACAAGAATAATTTTTCAAATGATTTTTAACAATAATTATAGCTTTTATACCGTGCCTTTTAATGGTTGTCGACAGAGTATAAAGAAGATTACTATTGTTAACATTTTTATCAATATTAATCGCTAAAATCACATTTTGGTGAAAAAATAGTCAAAAACAGGATATAAACAGGACAGTCCTGTGAAAAAGGGCCATCAAGCTGAAAAACAGGACGTATGGTCATCCTACCTTAGTATGCGCGACCGCTACCAAGTAATTTAACGGTACACACCCACATCGATGCTCACACAAATGTCGACGCAGTAAAAGTTCAAGCTCAATAGCACCGTAATGATATATATATACTTCGTGTTTGCGTTTGTGTAGCCTTATAGTGACCGGTAATCGCTTTTGTCATCACCTTGACCCGCTCATTTTACAGGTTTGTAAGACGAGGGTGAAAAAAAAATGAGCACCCGAATGTGAAATTTAATGTAATCGGCTCAAAGGGCCGGAGGTATTTGCCCCCTTACATCTCCCCCACCACCACCCTCGGATCCGCCGCTTACTTGGTCCCGTCACGAATCACGTCATTAATTTATCGCTACACACAACATATATATATATCCGGCGGAAACCGACGCGTCTAGAACGGAGTGTACATCTGTCGAAACGTCCCGTATACGTCGTTGAGATGTGCGCCGCGCGGCCGGCTTCGTAAGTTCGGGGATAAAAAAAGTGTGGAAAACGACGAGCGCGATTGCGTTGTACGCACTACAGCCGACGCTTTGGACTCGTCGCAATTAGCTAACCCCGGGGCACACGTGCCGCCGCGTCATCCGCATGTACGTTATAATAATATCATTACAATAATAATTTGTCACGTTGGTATGTGTGTACATCAAGCCGGCAACGTGTACGTACGCTATTATTATTATTATTATTATTATTATTATTATTATTATTACTATTATTATTACGAGTTGTCCGATGCTGCCAATATGCGCAGCGTCAACCGTAAAACGTGCGCGGGTAGGAGGCGGCGGTGGCCCGCAAGCTGAGGAGTGACCGGGGGGTAGGGAATAATGTTTATATTTACGGAACGCGGCGAAATATTCATGAAGCGCCAATTAAGGTTTGTTTTTGAAAAATGTAAATGGACGCATGACAAATTTACCCGTAAAAACGGTTTGCGATTGTACATAATACGACGTTACGTGTACCGGCTATGTATGTACAGGGTGCCCCGCCGAGGACTTGCGCGTTGCGAAATCTCCCGATATGACGAATTTCTGTTCCCTCGACAAGGACTACAAATATTTCCTCATTTAGTCCTTGTGCTTCATCCACCTGATGTACATCACTAAACATTTATATCCGCATAATATTTGTAAATTTAATCATACTATACTAATGTACATTTTGTAAGTCTTTTTTCTCATCACGTTTTATTGAATGTTGTAATTTTGTCACACATGCGCGTTCATCCGATAAATAAATAAATACATAATTTACACATCTTGTTCATATTGATTTAACGTTTTGGTAAACTAGTTAAAAAGTAAAAGTCATAACGGATTTTACAGAGTTACTTTTTCTGAAAATGGTGACCTTTCAACATTGTATTTTCATGGCTCTCGTGACTTTTAATAACTTTTTTAGTTTCCAGAAACTTATCAGTGGTTATCAGAAAACGAGACGAGATAATATCAAATAATTAAACTACAAATCATTGTGTTGAAGAATGCACAATATTTCTGGAAACTAAAAATATTATTTAAAACCACGAGGTTAATGTAAATAATATGTTGAAACGTCAAAATTCAAAGGAAAATAAACTCTATAAAATGGTAATCTTTAAACTTTTCGAAAATTATCAAATAAAATATTAATTTCTTAACTTTTTTAACGAAACGTTAAATTCAATCGAAATATTAAATGTTTGTAGTCCTTGTCCCTGTGAGTCTTATTCAAAATATAAAATAGAATTTGAATATGTTATCGGTGGGACATAGATTCATGTTTTTTAATTTACAAAGAAACAATGTAAATTATTATAACCTCGTCATTTTTCCGGTAACGTTTACTGATAATATCATTATTATTTAAATGTATGTGCACTGTTTTCACGTTAACAAAAGAAATTATTAAATTCTGTTAAATATTAATTATTAATATTCAATACAAAAATGTATTGAAAATTTAATGTTGAAACGTCAACATTTCCATAAAGATAAGTCGTCCGATAAAATCTTCAACATTTATAAAAGTTATAAAATAAAAAGTTAATTGTTAAACTTCTTCAATGATGCACTTATATTTACCAAACTATTGACAACGAAATTTGTCTTCGCACAGGGATTCTCTCATAGAAAAATAAAAACAGGATTTGATCGTCTCTGTTAGCGCGGGACACATCGGTCTGTGTAAATTCCGGTTGGACACCCTGTGTGTGTGTAATATTATTATGTACGTGCGTATTGTATACACGCACACGTGCGCAAACATTACACTCACACCCACCGTACCGGTGTCACCGTCAGGAGAGAGGAGAGAAAAAAAACCATTTAAATATTATAATAATATTACGTATGCGGTTGCGGAGTGTTATTAAACGGTCGGAAACACACACAAAGTTTTACGAGCCACTCGTGCAAAAATGATGTTTAATAATATATGTATACGCGCGCGAACGCAACGCTATATTGTTATTGCTCATTATGTTATTGAATTTTTTAAATTTTATTTTTTTCATCATATCCGGCGCCAGTTTATTTATAAAACACCCGACGCGGCGAAACGTACGCTTATTTATGTATTACTGCCGTGTCGTGCACACGCGACGGTCACGTCTAATCAGCGGCGCACTGGCTATTAGCATGGCGAACCGTGCCTGCGCCAGGGGCACGAATCTCGAAGGGGCGCCTAGTCGTACACGAATAACGTATTAGCATTAAGGTTTTTCACTTGACCCGACTAATAGTGAAAAATGAGCATTTTTCGAATTTTACCAGAAGAACTGTAGCGAAACTTCCTATACGAGAATAGAAACGGATATAAAACAACACGACAAAGGTCATTTTAAATTACCTGTCTCCCTCGCGTATTGCGCTAACCGCATTGGTCTTGCGGTACAATTATTGTGGTACCTTTACGGCCACTCGTTGTAGATGTGGACACTGATGTAGTGTTCGCGTACAAGCTGCGGGATATGGGCGATTGTCACGAGTTGTTTTTTTTATCACAAATGCGTCTTGGAATCCCTGTTCTCAACTCTAGAAATATAATATCCATAGTTTTTTCATATTTCCCAAAGTTTTAGAAATTACGTAAGTAACAGTCTGACTTGCTGCTTTCCGAAGTCACAGCGCAACAAATTAGTTAATTTGTACATACATGTTGTTGCTGTATTGCATGTATTCAATATTTAGTTAATCATATTAGTCATGGCTAGTGCTCAAAAATGACCGTTTGAACTTGCATATTATTCTATATGCTCACGATTTATAGGAGATCAAGCTAGAAGTCTAGAAATCCGAACTATTCAATGATGAGTTCAAAATGTGTTTTTTTTTTTTTGCATATTTCGTCAATTTTATGGGAAAAGTGCATACTTCTAGATTTTTACATTCGTGTTAAATTTTTTCTTAATCTATATGTATTTGAAATAACATTGCACATAAAATATTCATCGCTCATTATTATTTAACCAAAGACTTTATTGCTATCGTCGCAGTCGACTAATAATTTAACGACAACGTTGTACACGATTTACAAATATATTAAATATAATAAATTTTACTTTCCATATTTTACGTTTGTCATTGAGCAATGAGCATATTTATAAAAACATTAGCAGTTGTTGTTTTTTATAATTTTAATAAAAATATTTAACATTTTACCCGAGCATATCTTGCCTCTTTTGGCTCCGTACAACTTCCGAGTCCTATAGATATACATCTGACCTAAACGATTCAGTACTGTACACCAGGGGTGGCCAACTTTAATAGGCTTGTGATCGACCTTTGAGTTTTTCTAGGTCGTCGCGATCGACCAAAAAAAAAAAAAGGTTGTATATAAATAAATAAACCAAAAATTTTGGTTTACAATTATTATATTGTTATATTATTACTGGTACAACAATTATTTTGTTTTCTGAAAAAAATTCATTAAAATGCGAAAGGGAGTTGCGATCGACTCAAATTCATCTCGCGATCGACCTGTTGGCCACCCCTGCTGTACACCACTGCACCCTAAACCCTTGCCGGTGTTAATAAATAAATAAATAAATGTACAAAGTAGTAGACTACTGCTATCCCATAGGCGGCGACGGATGTCGCGGACGTTTTCCGAGAAGTTGAAAAAAAAAATAAAACGAGCTTCATTTTAACATATTTTTATTTATACAATATACGACCATCACCAGCGGATCTTGACGAAGGTCAACTATTCTGGTCCTCAAATGAACATTAGGGTGCACTGACCTAATGCTATGTCTTTGTCAAACGAGTTTCGCCAATCGAGCCGTGTTCGCGCCGCAGCGTTACTGTATACAATATTATTATGGTGATAGAATTATTATTATATTATCCCACCCGGAATTATCATAAATTGCGCGTGCATCATCGTTTCACGAACTCACTGTTTTTTTTTTTTTTTTACTTCTTTCTTCATCTTCTCCTCCTCCTCCTCCTCGTCCTTTTCATAATATACTCAACTACAATATCATAAGCGGTGCACAAAATATACAATATTCATATCATTTGTTGTGCGAGTAAATAAAATACACTTGAGGAGAACACAGTTAGCCGCTATAACATTGTTATCGCATCGCAGCTCACAATTATCTTTGTTGAGAATATCCTCCGAATGCGTACGCCTGCACTATAACACGGTCTTGCACTCGGGCGTAATTTATGATACGTAAGCCATAACTGTATTCGACACGTTCACGGGATCTTATGCTTTGTAAATTACCGTGTTTAAAAAACACATCGCGCGCGCCGTAAATATTGTACGTCTTCAATAAAAACATATAAACAATCCGATTTCAAATGGTGCAGTACGAAACGGGTCGAAAACGCGTGTACCTACCGGTGGGAAACACGGGAGAATCCGTAATAATTACGACAACATCATCGGTATATGCGTGGTTTTACATCAATTTCTAGTGTTGTGATAATTATATCATAAAATATATACACGCAATAGGCTATATTTATGCAGATTCCCGTCGATTTTTTCAATCGCTGCCAACGTTTGTATTGTACATTTGTGTTTGAATTTATAGGTATTCTACATTTCCATTTATAACAGCACGCACACACACACACACACACACACGTAGCCATCCGGATTAGACTAAGCTAAGTAAGGTTAGGATAGGTCATTATAACATGTACGTAGTATGAGAGAATAAAACGATATTGAAATAGCATATCATCATACTGAAACGGTTCGAACAATTGTATTGAATGCATAAAATCGACCGTTTATAGAAAGAACACAATAAAATTATAATGATAATGAAGAGTAGGTCAAGGATGTTCAAGAGATTGATAACGGTTCGCAATCGACTGTAGCAAAGTAAATCGCTAAATCACCAGCACGAATGAGAATAAATAACGAAAACGTCCGAAACTATAACTACTGTATTGAATACATTGCAATAATGTATAGCAGTGGTTTTCAACCTTCTTCGGATCACGACCTCCCATTTTTCATTCGTTTGCAATGCGACCCCTTCAAAAAAGAAAATGTTGTTTCATTCATCAACATTTGATTTAAACTTATTACATTTGATTGCTGATAAAAAATGTACATGGTATACAATTTTGATTATTTTACACTTAATAATTTAATTAATTGCAATACAACATTATTTTAAAACGTTTTGTTAAGCATACACAATAAATTTATATATAAAAAAAAAATACGTAAATAAAATTTAAAAAATGTGCAAATTTAACTATTTATTCACGTGTTAATGAGATACTTGAGCTTGAACTTTTGACATTATCGATTCCGTATTAGGTTTTATATTATAAGCTGCAACTCTTAAGTCGAATTCTACATTAAATTTCGTCCGATATTTGTTTTTCATTAGATTTTTATATAAATTTTATATAAAAATTGTCTAGTTCGTTAACTTTAAGGTTCAGGCTATTGGGCAAACGAAGAGAGCCCGGGACTCTCAACCTCTCTTTAAACTCGCCACTGCCTACGTGTACGAACCTTCTCGTATATAACTGTTAGGGGTTAGATAATATAACTTTTTTATTCGACATCTGATAAACCGATACTTTTAACCGATGTAAAATCGATAACCGATCAGAGATTTGAAATTGAAAACCACCAACCATTTAGGAACTATCAACATTGATTGATAATTAGATATAATAACATTAAGCACACAATTTTTTAGAAACTTCTTATCAAATAAATAAAAACAATTCATAAGGCAAATAATATAAACAAATATAAAACAACAACTTGGCAGGAAACTTGTAGGAACAAATAAATGTTATTGAATTGAATTCTTAACAAACATAATATAATGTAACTTAATAAAAAATTATTATCATAAATTTGAATAATCACGTAATTTTTTTCACGTAATTTTTTATTATACCGTTTGATTTATTCATTACTTTATTATTTTTATTGCATATTATATACGTTTTAGTGGATAATTTACAGTATGGTGATTGTTTAGCGAAAAAAATCGAGCAAAAAAAAACTATAAGAATTCAACGTGATACATTTTGAAAATGTATTATTATTATACTATATACAGTCTAGTAATTATAGTGACGTGTCAAACGGTTAGATCGTAGACGAATGTTATTCGTATTAATAAACTTGCAGTATATTGCGAAACCACTTTTTCCTTTTTTCAAATGCGATACGCAAATCATAATCTTTAATTGTTAATCTCCTACGCGTACACATAACATCTCAAACTCGATTACTTTTTCTTTGTTGTTTGTACTAAAACAAATACGTTATTCCTCTGAGACAATTTCGGCGGGTCATCTGTGGTTTCAAAACCATTTTGTACCCCGTTGATTTTCTTAACGTCACGTCCGGCTGCGTTATATCAAACTTGCAGTGTACAACGCAAGGTCGTAGTCAAGGGAGGAGAGAGGGCGAATGGGTGTGTTGCCCTCCCTGGGCTTTTCGTACGGGTTGTACATAACATAAAGTCATCAACATTTTCCAATGGAATTAAACTGCGTTTAAAAATAGTTAAAGAATGATTTTAGAAAATCAAAATATTTTTATGGAATTCAATCTTGACGAGTTAATTTTTTTTTTAAATTCCATATAAATGTACCCACAAAAGAAAAAGCGATTTGCGTGAAAACCTATTTAAAGAAAAACCATATTTCTAAATATTTCTTATAAGGATACTTTGATTGAACTTTATATGCAGCGTAAAGCGTTCAGAGCCACCTACGAAATTATGGCGACTTTTTGAAGTATTTGGACGCAGCTTGGCGCGGCGATTTGTGAATCAACATTTTCCCGTTTGACACGAATCGAAAACCCGTATAGACAATAAATGACTCATGGCCAGCTTCCCCAACTTAACAATATTGGCGTTTGAATCAAAACGAATAGAAAACCTCAACATTGAAAAATAAATGAAATATTTAAATTTTAACTCTAACAGGAAATTACAACTGTACTAGTTATTACCAAGTACCTATTTTTTCGTAATGTACCTATTGCAATAGACTCGAGAAAAACTCATGGAAAATTATAACTATAACGTACACCATCAATCAAAGTACCTATAACAAATAGTTATTATACTTCAAAAATCAGATTCATATAAAAAAATGTATTTTTCATTTAAACATTATAACGCCCTCCCTTAAATGATGATAACCCCCTCCCCGTGATAATGGGGTTTAGCCACTGCGCGGGTACAACGTTCGACAGTTAAATTGTCGCATGTTCGGTGGGGGGGGGGGGCTTTTGTCAAAGGCAAACCGTGACAGTATACCGGATTACTGGCATCTATATAACGATTTATACCAGTGGTTACTAACCTTTTTTCTTTTACGCCCCCCTTGTGGATTTTTAAGAACATCTTATGAATTTAAATATGACAAAACAGACACAATGTGTAGAGTAAAATATGTGTACCTCGCAGTAAAACAACACTTTCAAGTCGACACTTTTAATCCATCTAATTTTATTTCCGATACACGCGCACAAATAACAACTTCGTATTATTAAGCGGTGAGACAGAAAAAAATATCACTTAACAATTCCTGAAATATGGTGAATATTAACGAAGAAAAAAACGGTGGTCGACGTAAGCAGCCGAAGTAGCCGAAGCGGCATCAAGTAAAAGAGAGAATGTTGCACTACTATGATTGGTTATTATACGTTATCGACGAAAATAGTTAGGTGTTGTCATCGAGAACAGATCATACACAGGTACCACAGTGCTACATATACGGTTTATTTCGTATCCGATTGTAATACTTCGGTGAGATATAAGGTGTAACGAACGATATTCCGAAGATGTTTATTGTTTATAATTAAATATTTGAGTAGGAAAAATGTTTACCTCGAGCTTGGGAACATCGTGTTTCGTACGTTTATTGGATATTAATTTGCTATAATACCGCTGCTCGCGGACCATTCACCGCCAACAATATTAATGTTTGAACTACAGTATTATTATATTACCGCCGCCGTTGTGTAGTGAAATAAATCTAATCAAACCCCCTCCCCCCTCCCCGTTCGACTGGTTAAAAATGTCTCATCGTATTTTAAAGCGGACGGAATCGTATACGATCATGTCAAATCTAAATTCGATCGGTCGTACACCAGATAATCTGTACCGTTAACGATGTAATGCACAATGGAAACTTTGTAATAAGGCCACTCGCCTTTATTTTAATTGTGAAAAAAAAAAAATAAACGTTAAGAGCAATTTCTACGGTGTCGAGTGCGTTTCCGTGTTATCTTTCTAATTTAACGCGCGATGAAATCGGTAGGGTGATCAAAATCTCACGTAACACTTGTTTGCTCATGAAAACGAGCAAACCGCAGGAAAAAAAACCGTGAAATGTAATTTGTTTGAAACTGCAGGATATAATCTAAGATTATTATTATTGCCGATCGCCATGACGTGTTAACGAATATTGGTCGTACGGTTTCGAAATCGCGGCAATACGGAGACATCGCGCGAACACCGAAATGGGACTTACGCATGCGCAACACGAGTATGACATCACGAGAATTACATTATTATATTATATTATATTCCTCCTGCGAGAAAAATATTATACTTACAAGTACTGCGCACGGTCTATTTTGCTAGCGCTCAATCTATTATACGGTATAACTGCTCGGGGTGGACTATAGGTATCGTATAGCAAGTAATAAAACACCGGGGGTTCAAAAAAGCACAATTACATTAATAATCAGTGGCGCCGATGCCGACTGAAATAACTATGGCGAACTTCGTATAAACTTCTTTATCTTAAAAACTTGGTGGACGATATTTGTTCGAGACATAAACGCATTTCTACTATGAACTACAGCCCTTTAATTGTATTTACGATTTCAAATCAACTGTTCAGTGTTATTCTAATAAATTAACGATTTTTTTTTTTTACTATATCGCGCACCTACCCACCCCCTTACCCGCAAAATTACCCGTGACAAATGTCATAGGTGAACCATACGATCGGCGTAATAATGAACAAGCCTACGACTTATCCTTCAATACAAATATTCAAAGAATTTTACGTTTTATCTGTACAAAAACTATTTCATTGGAATGCCCTTTATACCTACTAGTTGAATCAGATCAATTTTAGATCAACATCCTATAATACACGACAGAAAAATAATATAGAGATCCCCACTACTAGAACATTGAAATAAAATCTATATTTTTCTCAAGTAGGCCTAAGGATATTAAATAAAGTCCCGATACGTATCTTGAATTGCAAAACTTATATTTATTAAGAAAATTCAGTTAAAATATTGTTAAGCCGTAGCACAAACTGTTTATAAGCTTGGCATTCATACGATTTCAATATTTAATCAATCCATTTTAACGATATAATATATTATTATTATATTATATAACGGGCACAAGGCCCAATAGTGCACGAATACATTTAACAGGTAGTAATTCAGTTTTACAACATAAAGTAAAAAAATATTCTTAATGTTAGGTTAGAAAAAAATAAAAAATAAAAATTCAAACAATATAACATTTTAAAGACATAGTAATAAATAATTAACAAAATATTTTATATATCAAATATGGTAGGGTGCTCATTGGCCAAACGCATCATTCTATCCATTGGGTTGTTCATCCCATAGTTGGTACGATGGAAAGGAATTGCAAAAGGTATACATGATCTAGAGAAACGAGGTGGAACTCTAAAGTTAACTTGGGATAGTAAAGAGGGAGCATCAATATGACCGGGCGTAGCCCGTTTCGCCCAAAAATGACCGTACCCGTTTCGCCCGGGTACCCGTTTTGCCCAAATTTTGTTTTTATATGATTCCCGTTTCGCCCAGAGTAGTTTAGACCAATTTAAAATTAAGTTGGCAATAGTTAGAATGGTAAACATTTGCGTAAAAAATCGCGCACAATATTGAAAAGTTCCATCCATATAAATAGTGTCTACTGTATTTAAAAATATTAAATTAGTCGTACAAGAAAAAATAATAACATTTTTTTCTTGATTATTTATTAAAACAAATGGTTAATTTTTTTAGGTTACAGTTTCAGATGTATTTAAAGCCATGTGTGCTTCAATTATATTACTTGGCAACACAGGAAGAACTTTACGTCTACTTCTATATATTACTTTTCTAATTGTATTAAAATCGTTTGATGTTAGGCCATCAGAAAGTTGAGAGTTCTGTGCTAATGCTTTTAAAATAATTTTTTTTGGTTGTATAAAAAGTTCTTCCGAAGCTTTTCGTTTACAAGCTGTACTCACCATTTGTCGGTTTATATCTGAATCATTGCATGGTATGTGAGTGTGTCGATCTTGATCAGATAATAAAATATTTTCTTAATTTACAACTTTAGAACCAAAAGTATATAACGTGACAGAACACGAACGTTTTACACCACGCCAACGAACCTCACATGTATTTACGTTATTTGAACCGAAATTGTATTTATAATTATTAAACATTACCATATCTTTGTCTCTTTTACTTTTAAAAAACACAGCCATTTTAGTAAAATTCGTGATATGTTTACACGTCGACGTTGCATATACGCACTACGCTATACGCTTAATACTACTATAGTATAAGGTTATGTTTATAGTATAAGGCTATGGGTTAGGTACCTTTTTAAATTAAATAAGATAAGCAACGGTGATGATGCTAAAACCGAATCGATTTCAATTCGATAACGACTGGATTATTACTATAGGTTTTATAACGTTCCCGAAAATATAATATTTGACTGAACTATTGCCAACTTAATTTTAAATTGGTCTAAACTACTCTGGGCGAAACGGGAATCATATAAAAACAAAATTTGGGCAAAACGGGTACCCGGGCGAAACGGGTACGGTCATTTTTGGGCGAAACGGGTCCCGCCCATATGACCATTTATCAGCTTACTCAAAAAAACTAGATTCGCTGTCATACGTCTATCAACCAAAGAGATCAGTTCAAGCTTATTAGAAACAGGTAGATAATCA
The DNA here is from genome assembly GCA_949715065.1 of Periphyllus acericola. Lineage (NCBI taxonomy): Eukaryota > Metazoa > Arthropoda > Insecta > Hemiptera > Aphididae > Periphyllus > Periphyllus acericola. The sequence goes on from OX454264.1 coordinate 67,442,499, forward strand.
TGCTTAATATGCTGTATTCCTAATATATTGGCGGCAGATGATAAGAAACGCCTCTGGACCTGCTCTATAATTGAAGAGTCCGTTGCCGTGTACGGATCCCAAAGAACGGATGCATACTCAAGTAATGATCTTACCAGATTCTAAATATAGAATATAGAATAGTACAACTTTTCAATAAAAAATAACTACTTACTACTAATACTCTATGCTTTTGACTTTTAAATGTCAACATGTATTCATTCTAGGTATTGTCTTATTTGTCATTAGTATTATCTTAATTATTTTCAATCATTTATTTTTCTTTTAACACTCCAATATCACAAATAAAAGGTTATAACCTCAGCACCTTGGTGAGTTAAGACATTATACATGTTATATTAATAATTATAATCACATTAATATATACCATTTTCAATTAAATTAATCGTTATTGTCATATAAAATTATAACTTATAAATATCCGGGTTTTGATACTATAAGGCAGGGGTGTCCAATCCATGACCCGAGGGCCACATGCGTCGCGTCAATTTCATACTTTCCTAGTTTTTGGAAATAAAACAATTTCAACAAATTTTTTTTGAGTTTAAACATTATTTCCACATTAAGTGAATAATAATGAATTATATTTATTTTTTTAAAAAAAACAGGATGTTTTATCATCAAAATGCGTTTACTCGTTACTGTAATTCTATACAACAAATATTTTAGAGCTTTCAAAACACGTTTGGCCTACAACGTCAAACAAGTTGTACAATAATATTATGGGGAAAAGTATTTTTAGTATTTATTGAAATATGACGAAGTCATATAACAATAAGTATTTCGATTTCGGGATCACAGCAGGTGGATCGTCTATTTTTCAGGTACATCGCATTCGACATCAGTTCTTAATTTTGTAAAATATGAATACAAATTATCATCTAAGAGATAAAGAAAGTTTTTAATGCGTAATTTTAAATAAGAACAAAAATGGGTTAGATAATATTATAGACATGGGTCTTTTACTGTACACCAATTAGTTAATGTTGAAAAAATGATTCTGAATGAAAGAGGTCGTGTGGATCAGTTCATACTTCAATAAACGGTCGATTTAGAAGTAGAACCAAATTTTTTAATGTTTAAATTTTGCAAAAATAAAAAGGGTCTCGAAACGTATGAGATTTTTATTAAATACTTATGTCGATAGTTCAATATGTCTGTTTCGAGTAGTTACGATTAATAGTTATAGAATAACAACCAAATAAAGAAAGTCTTATAAAAAATGAACAAGTGGATGGTGCAGGATTCATTTCTCGATTTCGGTTGAAGTTTTATACAATTTTTTCTCGGTTTTTCTCACATATCTGGAAAAAACTTTGTTTGCATATATCGAAGTAATCCTTTGGCCGAAATCAGCAAATAAAAAAAAAAAAAACACGGCATGATAAAACCAATACTCGTTGGTTTTATACTTCAACAAATGCTCGTTTCACCAGTCCGAATGAAATAACCATAAGGAATCTTTTTAACGAATTTCTCTATAGAATACGAATTTTTTTCCGTTGCCCATGAGACGTTTGGGTTCAACGAACTTGGATTCGCTGTATTGCAATATTATTCGTCATCTCGGGTCGCATATATTATAATGCATGGTGCTGCGATGGAATATAAGAAGAACTATAATAAAAGTAGAAATAATAATAACAATAATAACAAATACACCAGTGATAATAATAATATTAATAGTAATAATAATATAAAATATATCGCATTGGCAAGTAATTGATACGGCTTCCCCGGCACGGTGGCATGCAGTGGGACCGCCGCCGTCGCCGCTCGTATTATATTATACGCACTACCCCTCTGGCGACAGTGTCACTGAAACCGGACGACGCGGTCTGACCTAGTTTGGCTTTGATTGGGTCGCCGCCGCCGCCGAAAATGTCAGACGCTAGTGCATGGACGTCCTCCGCGGAGCTGCTGCCGAAGACCTGGTATATACCTGCGTACCAGCTAGGCAGGTATACGTTCGGCCCCCGGCTGAACGACAACGTCTCGACGTGGATTTATTTTCCGTTTGGTTTTTTCAACGGACTTTTAATGTATAATAGCTAACAATCAGATCACGCACGAGATCACATGACGACCACCGTCACCACCCGACCGAGTATAACGCTGTACGACGTCACGTGTGCGTGCGCCTTGGTTCTGGCGAGTTTTTTTTTCTTATTCCCCCCCCCTGGAGAATTTACATATTAAACTACGTAACGTACATCCACATCCCACACCCCGCCGCGCCGGCCGCCGCCACCGTCAGAAAACGAAACGATTACGGGACGCGATAACCGCGGTATAAGACTACCCGTGGTACAGGTACCTACATTGTACCCGCGCGATCGGATGTGGTCGAAACGACCGCGGTGTGTCCCCTTGACAACGAAGTGGACGCGGCGACAGCTGCGGAGGACGAGAAGGATAATTGTGCGGGTCGATGGCGGAGAGGAGCAGTGAGGGAGAAGGAACAGCGGGAGTGTATCGATGAAAAACAAGCTATCGCATAATGTTGTCTCAATCCGCACGTGGAAAACGTATGTTTGCAAAGCGCTCAAGACTCTTGGTTTTATTATTATATTATAATTATTTCGGGTGAGTTCCAGTGCTGTTTAAAATATCAACTGCACCTCTTGAGGTCTTATGCTTCTTATGCTTCGAAAATTATTTTAGATGTCGGAATAGTTAATAAAATCTATATCCACGACATCGAAACCGTTAGCCAACACCTTTATCAAGTATATATAACTGCAGTAAATCCATATCGAGTACCACGTATCCTGCGTAAAATACTGCAGCGTACGCGTGTATAAGGACTAGTGTTGTGACATGAATCCGGAGTTCCTAATAATCAAAAATATTCGGAATTTGGATTTTAAAATTGGAATTTTTGATATTTGTACTTGAATACATTTTTGAATTTACGTTGAAAAACACTTTTGATATTTTGTTGGTTATAAATATTATGGTTGATTCAAAATAAAATTCTAGTTGTGGATACTATTTGAATCGTATGAAAATCTACAGTTATATATAGATATATATTCATATACATTAATATTTATATGTTTGATATAAAAATAAAATTGTAATTATAATGACTTAATTATAATCTATAAGTTACGCATAAGACAGTGCTCATTCAAAGTTCCAAAAATCGAATTTTTCCCATCACTTAAAGAGACCCAGATCTACATAGATTATAAACCAGAATGTTAATTCGGGACCAAACGGGCGAAGTGTTTTTATCATTCTCGGCAAAGAACATTTCTTCGAAAATCAATGTACACTTATAGAGGTACCAATTATGTTCCGAAGAAAGCACACGTGCACTGTTAACACGTTCTAATCACCGCAAAGATGGCGGGAAATAACGACCTCATTGGTATCGACTGATTGATATTATTACACTACCTAGCTCTTCGACGTCTCTAGCGGTGCGCAGTACATGGACGACGAACGGCGCGTGTGCAGACTTACGAGAACCTAACGATAACGGTGTAATAACAGTGATTGTGACGATGACGATGATGATGATCAAAATTTATCGGATATCGATTCGGATTGACGGACGTAGCCGGCACGCGAGCGAGTGTACGAAACGTTGTAGTACGGGTAAAAGTTAATGTGCAGGTACGTCGTACATATTATACGATATACGTTGTATACCGCGCCGGTATGGAACTGCTATACCCCACACCGGTGTTCTGAGACTTTTCCCTTCACGCGCCTACTTTAGAGTCGCGAAACCACGGGCGCCCTCCATCGCATCGTACTGGTATAACATATATAATCGTGTGTGATACACTGTATACTGTGATACAGGCTCTAATCGAACCCACGGCGATATTTTCATGTGACAACGGTTCGTTTTTTCTTAATAATGACGATTAGAACAAATGTAACACGTTATCACTAGTCGCATCACTCGCCGTACCCGAACGCTATACCTGAATCTACCCTTAAGCGGACGACCAGGAAACCCTACATCAAGGGTCGACCAACTGGCGGACACGTCATGTTTCACGGGCAGTTTGAATGTTTTTTCACGGTTTATTTTTTTTTGAGGATTTAAGGCAGTCAGTGAGTGGGGGGCAGTAGAGTTTGCTCTCTCCTCTCACGCCTGGTAAGGTTATTCAAAAGACCAAAAGCCTCGGTTAAACAAACTCAACGATTTTAAGTGCGACATAAAACTTATGAATAACTTCGGAACTAAAGAGGATGATATTGGGGAATGGAGGCTAGGAGTTTTTAAAGAAACACTATTCATTAAGTTGTAAAGATGCGTTACATGATTTCAAAACAATTTTGAGAAAGAGAATATCATAATAAAACGACTTTACTATCAGTTTTATACCTGATGTTATAGATTTATTTTCTAATTGAAATTCAATAGACCTTTGCAATTACGTTCATAATTAGAGCTTATCACAATGTTTCATTTTTTTCAATTTTTACAAATATTTATGAGTTTTATTTATAAGTATCTATTTACTATGGTTTCTCAAAATTTCGCCCCCCCCCCACCGACAAATCCAAAAATAAATAGAATCCTAAATCAACCACTGACATAATATTGGTTATTTTCATATAACAATATCCGGAAGAATTGCCTAGGTCCACTTATGGTAGGAAATAATTAGGTGATTTTCAAAAAGGACCCCCGTAAGAATTAACCCTATGCATACTATAGATCTCTAGGTAGGTTCCTGTTTTCCGCTGTCAGCATAGTAAAGATTCCTATACAGTTGTTATAATACTGATGTTTATTCCCCGGCAAAAAATAACACATTGTGTGTACCTATACAACAACGTAATAGAATATAATATCTAATCCTGTATACATACTGGTATGTGTTACGTATAAAATATGTGTATATATGATAAGGGGGGATGAAAAGTGATGCTAGTGTGTGTCGGAATCGCGTTTGCACAACGCATGGATAGAATTACGAGGGGTGAATATTTTTTAACACGGAACTCGCGGACCGTATACGGAAACATTGTTGACCGCGTGATAACAAGTATGCGTTTCGGTAGAACAATCTCGCACCGTAAGTCGAACAGATCACCGTAGTCTGTTTTAGTTAGGGCTACGAATGTGAATTGCAGTACTTCAAGAGTGAAGCTTTCATCCGTTTTGAAATATGATAATGGAACATTCAAAATAATTATTTATTTTTTTTTGGCATGTTTCAAAAAGTCGTCATTAATTTGTTGTTATTAAAGTGTACTTTTATCTACATAGATGAAATAAACATTTTTTTGATTCAAAATATGATTTCGTTATGATAATGGGTATACTAATTAGTAATGACTTTTGATTATACTAAGAACAAATTTAACTATTTATACATTTTAAATTTGTATTTTATTTAAAGTCAAATAGCAATTGTATAAAAAACCTAGAGAAAACATTTATAGTATGCTTCCGGTTATAAATACGAGTACATATTCTTACAAACTATGAAATATTAAATAAAGGTAAATTAAGAAATGTACGTACACAAAATATACATTAGCTATATAGCTAATAGGTTCTGAACCTTTTTTTTATGTGGTAATAATATGAATAACATAAAAATTCATAATCTCGGATTAAGTCACTATCCTAATCGAAAGAAAAATTTAAGCAAACTTGGTGGTTTTGCAAAAGTAAAGCAATAAACATGCGTCTGGATGCGAAATCTCACCCATCTAGAATAAACGTTTAAATTTCTATTCGTCACACTGCATCCAATGCTTATTTTTTTGTGCCGTACGATGCGCACATAAGAAATGATCAAATAAGAGCATTTTGAATTATTCTTATTTTGATTATTTAGTATAATATCATCTCTATCTATTCATTATAACTGATTCCTATTTAATATCGTTCTTCTTCAATTGTTATTCATCGAAGAGTGTATTGTCTTATACCGCACACAATAATTCAACATTTTATAAGGTTTTAAATGTGTTTTGTTCTACATAATTGACTGTATTATAAACTGAGTCACAACGTTAAAATAATTTGAATAATAGGTTTTTTTAAAATATATTAATGTTCTATAACAAATTACTCGTATTATCTTATGCCACTCGGAGTCGGTTTGTTACTAAGTAAGTTTGGGAGTTTTAATTTTCAAATCCTAGGGCCGTTTATTATGTCGTTTATGTGTCTTTACATTTTCAGCGTTCATCAGTGTAAAATAATCGTATACATTTTGTAAAAACGAGATCAACCTTCAACTACTTCAACATTTTTTCCGTTTATATTTAAGTGCACAAAATAACATTAATCTTTTAATATTTTTAATAATTATTTAATATTTTACACTTCACTTTGAGAAATTTTTTTTTCATCCTCCCTGCTATAATTTCCTCTATGAGCACCCATGCACCTCGTCATAAGCATCCCTTAAACAGGTAAATTAATATTATGACTTTTAAATTTGTAATTCTTAAACATAATTTAACTAGTTGATAAAAAAAATTGATAAAACGAAACTCATAGGTCAGGTGAGATATAGGGATGCGTCTTTCAAACATTAAATCACCGTAACAATGTACTATTGCTTAAAGAAAAATAAAAAAAACCATTTTAAGTGAAAGAGGTCGGGTGGATCAATTTCAATTTCTAAAAACAGTCGATATAGAAGTAGAACCGGATATAATTAACTTTTGTTGAACTTTAAACAGTCCAGCTTTTGCAAAAAAAAAAAACTGTTTTGAAAATAATTATAAAATTTCTAGCGTTTCGATACATCGATTGTACAAGAATGTTTCGAGTCGCTGCGGTAAATGTTTATAGAATGTCAACTAAGAAAAGAAAGTCTTAAGAAATATAAAAGAGTGGACAGTGTGTGACGAAAATACTAGACGGTTCAGGTATCGTTTCTCGATCTCGGATGAAGTGTTGTGCAACTTTTTCTCAATTTTTCGGAAAACTGTTAGTATAATGTTTATCAGGAAGTTTTTAGGACATTTTGTGCGATACTAGTCTGGCCGCGCGTGACGACGTTTCCGCGATGGTGTAATAATAATAATAATGATCACCTTAGTCGCCGACGCACGGCATCGTCGTAATAATATGCGGTCACCTGGAAGGACGAGACGTATCGTACGTAACATTAAATTACGTTATTAAGTACCGCCGCACAGTGGAACCGTCTCACACGAAATCGGGACACTTGCCAAGTACGGAATTTTTTCTCTTTAAATAATACAGCTGGATTTTTTTCGATTAAATTTATAAAAATATTCATTTTTTGCATCAAATTAAAAAAAAAAAATCATTAGATACAGAGTACATGGACGCATTCGAAGTATGCGTTTAATCGATTTCATGTATAAAGCATTTCCTAGAAATTATTTTTTTTTTCAAACGACAAATACATTTTATTGTTCAATTATTTTGTTTTGTACGTTTCACACTAGCACGCGTCGTTGGATGTAAAAGACATTTGGTTTTTACTCTTTACTCCTCGTCATAAACCCTGTTTTAAAATTTAGCGAAATTCGATAAAACTGAGTATTATTTTTTTATTTTGTTTTTGTAAGAAAAAATGTTTAAGCTTCTCCTCCTATAACCTTTATTTTAAATATTCAACTTATGTTATATTATATGTTATAACGAATTCTTCATTTTTAACTTGGTTTAGGGCAGGTGAAATTTAATTTCATTTAACAAAATTAGAAATACATTTCTATGTTAATATTAATTAGTGCACTAATCGGACGAAATAATTTATTTATAATATTTTTAAAAAAAAAAAAAACGATGGTAAGAAATGCGAAAACAAAAATCCGTGTTTTCAAATCAACTATACGAAAACATCGAACGCCAATCATATGACGTTGCGGTTTTTTATAAAATGTAAAATCCAATATAAATAGTAGGTGTTTTTATAAATTCAAAGTAAAGTGAAAATACTGAGGAAACTCTTGAAGTTGGGTGAGTTAGGGGACGGGGCCTTAATACTTGAAATCAAGGCTCTTGGAAAAACGATTCTGAGTGAAAGACGTCGGGTGGACCAGTTAATATTATGATAATATCGTGCAGTCAGAATTCGTCGAAACGCCCGATTTCGTGGAAATTACATTTTCTTGCGCTCGTTAAAATTTTCTTGAGCGACTAAACATCTTCATTACTGCGGAGAAAACCTAATGAAAACCTTTTCGTCTATAAAACACAATGTAAACAAGTCGATTCTCGACCCCGGTCGACAATTTTCCACGCAATTCCTTCTGTTCGTGTTTCTCGATGATTCGGGAAACCGTCGAGAAATTCGAAAAATCACCCATCCAAGGAACCCCGGCTACACGAAATTTCACTCGCCTCCCGGTCTACTGCGCCGTGGTGCGGTGCACGCAGTTACAGACACGCACGCACGGGGGGTGGGAGGGGGAGACGACGACCAAGTACACATCCACGAGACGAAACCAGTGCATTCCTCGTTTCACTCGGAGTCTAAAATTATGTATTCGGTAAATGACCGGATTTCGTGTGAAACGGTCCGCCGCCGCCCGTCGATTGTGTGCTCGTTAAAACCGCGTTGTTCGGCGGCAATCGTCGTACAGGCGTAATATCCTTTTGCCGCGACCACGCACGTCAAGATTGTTTATATTATTACACGTCCCGAGGGCCTCGGAGACATGACGCGCGTCAAAACATCGCGGCAGGTCGAGTTCCCCGCGGCGCGCCACCGGGGAGTGTGTGTGCGAGCATAACATTACGGATACGTGTAATACGCATACACCTACCTGCACATGTGTACACGTGTCCGCCGTACGTCCGATAGAACCGTTGACCTATAAGGACATCCCGGGCGTTCGTGCCTACCCATGTCCTTTGCAGTCGCGCGACCGAGATTCGTCCAGCGGTTGTACGAGATCGGATTTAACGAAATTCACGTGAAACTGAACACGCATGGAACGTAAATCTAATCGTGGCGCATATTAACGGGGTGCCCAATGTGTTTAAGTACCATTTTTCCTTAACTTTCCGGTGCCCTTCAAATCTCGATGTACGTAACTCCATAATATTGCTCAATAGGTACGGTTTCACGATTTTATATACTGTTCCAGGGGTCATCGATTAATAGTTTTGGAGGGCCAAATCGGGAATTTTGAAAACGTTCAGGGGCCATCCAAATTGGCGATCAAATATTTTTAACACATTACGCAAAAGTAACGTGAATAAACAGTAATGAATTGAAGAACATAAAATAAAATAAAATACGATAATAATTATAAAATAAATAGGTTACGAGCGGTGTTGGGACTTATCTAGATAAATTTAATTCTATTATCTTTTATCTGTATCTAGGTGTATTTTGGTAAATCTTCATATTTTTCTAGATATAAAAAAGTAGTGGGAAAAATGTCAAGTCTTGCTCTCATCTAACTGCTTAAAATTTGGTGTATAGTTCGTGCACGCTATCCTCATTATCATGTCTAATGGAAGTTAAAAAATTTACTTTTTTATTTTACATCTTTCATAAATTTCGAATGATTTTTCTTTTTTACAAGAAAATAGACTTCTATTTACGCGATTTTACAAGTCCTTTAATACCTACTAATTTTTTCTCTAACAAAAAAATGTCAACAAAATTGCCTTTGCCCAAGGATGCTCATAAAAAAAAAAAAAGGATTTGATCGTCTCTACATCCTGTGTACGACGAGGTGATTTCTCGCAGCGGCCGCAGCGCAGTCAATGTTAAAATGTTTGAGGTCACTTGTAATCAATCGCGAATAACACACGCGGCGCAATGCAATTATCGCGGAAAATACAAATATGCCTAAACCACGTATAATATTTTACATATTTATTTATTACATGTATATGCGCACGGGATACGTGCATGGTACATACTCGTACATCAAGCGGACACGGGCGAAACGGTCGACCGCGTGAAAACACAACACGTGTGTATTATTATTTATGACGAATTAACAATGTAAATTCGTTATCAAACTCATTTCGTTTCGGTACGTTTCGAAGCCGAAATCGAGAAAAAAAAAGAACCAATTAATTTACGCGCGGCGCGAACCGCAATCGTATAATGTACCTATGACGTATATGTTGGCACTTGGCGTGCAATAATAAAATACTCATGGGCGCCTAAAGGGAAATTTCAAGGGGGGAGGGGAGGACGAAATTGTTTTCAAAGTGCAAATCTATTAAACGTTTGATGCGTAATAACGCGTAGATCTGGGACAGAAAACATACATAATCACTGACGCGACTAGGGAGGCGCAAGAGGTTCTTAAGCACTCTGGAGTATAACCTTAGCACTCCTGGGTTTGTAAACCCAACTTCAATTACAACAATGAGATAACATAAATTTTATGTTTTTAAGAGTAATATAGAAATTTCTTTCGTAGTACTCGGAATTTTAGGAATTTTTTTAATATATTTGTATTTTAGTATTTTAAGTACATTTTTCGCACATTTTATATAATAGTTAATAGGAATTTTCTGAAATTTTTTTTTTTAAAAAAAACTATTAAAATTATCATAACATTAAAAATAAAAATAAAAATCACAATTAAATGCATGTAGAATTGAATTGTTTTTGTTTCGTCTAAAAGCAAGCTGAAAAAGAAGAAAAATTAAGAAAGTAAAACTAATATATGTTAATTTAGTATTGAAATTTTGGGTTTTGCAATTACTATATTATTAACCAAAATATTTTTATGAGCATATTAGAGCAAACAATTTATATATTTCATAGCATGTATGACATATTTCAAGAGAATATAAACACACATTTTTTAAATTTTGTTTTTTTTTATATCACGAAGTCCTGATCACCTAATAATAAATAAATAATGTTTATTGTCATTCGTGAATTAAGGAATGGTAATAGAAGATGTTAAGGCATAGTCCTTACGCGTCTATGAGCATTACATAATTTCAGCGCCCCATTATTTGAGCTCTTGTTGCGCTTATATTTACCTAAATAAATAAATAGTTAATGAACTACACTCTAAAGAGCTGTAGATTTATTTGTTTCATGTACACTATAAAATTAATAATAATAATGATATATATTAAATCGCAAAATCTTATTAGTTGTTCAAAAGCCCCTCAATGGGCATAGCAAGGACCTAACCCGTACTATTGTAGATCATGGCGCGGTGCATATTATTAACTGATGCATATTATTATCAGCGGCATATTTACATATTCAAGCGCTGATATAGACACGCGCCTATAGCACCCTATTCGTTGTTATGACTCAAAACCGAATGTAAAAATTATTTTATGGCACATTTCGGTGTTACACTTATAGTTTATAAAAATGTTTTGTGTTATAGGTACCTACTTATTTATTGGTACTGCTCTCGATAATTACCTAAGGGCACAACATTCCATAGTTTCTGATGTTAATTTTCTATAACCTGGCATATTTTGAAACAACAGCTGAAAACTTCAGAAATTTTACGAGAAACGAGCAGAAACTCGTTTTAAAATTTTATATTTCCAATAGGGGGCCCGTTATAAGGAGGTTATTCTGGGACAAAATAGAGAAAACGTATTATACCACGCCAATGACACTCGTCCGCTTGAAACGCAAAATACTGATGAGAAACTAGAAAAATCACCTACCGAAAGCACAAAAACGACAACAACATAACATTTTCTGTCGGAAACTAAAAAACAGTTGATCTTCCAGCACAACTCGTGCAGTGATATGTTTCCGCAGATTGTCACAATACGTCGCCGATCGGGGCATAGTTACAGCGGCGCCAATCACGCTCGCAGTCGGGGTCCCGTTATACACTTTTCGCATAATGATGATTGTAGTAATATATCATACAGTCCGTAGGTGTACGGGCACTGGTATCGCTAGGGTGGGGCCCACGATCCACAATAGATCTCTCACTCGTAGAGGGCCTCCGAAAGGGCCACGAATTATTTTTTTTGGTCCGAACGCACCAATGAATGTTGTAGAAATATAAAAACAACGCTGGTGATCCATACAAAATAGTAAAACAGTATTATAATATTTTGACGTGGCGTGTTCAAAGTCTAACAATAAGTATAGTCACAATAAGTATGTTGAATGTTGTGTAAAACGCATTAGTCTCTTGACGATTATTGATGATAAAGATAAAACATACACAGTATAAATATAAATTATATTAATAAAACATAAAACTAATAATAAAAATATTTCTCATTTAATAACTTTTCTGCTTTAGAAGCAGAACCATCAACATATGTAGCAGAGAGTCAGCTTGTGAATGTTAATAATACAAGAACTTTGGAGACAGCGTTAGAGGAAGAACAAATTGAAAATATTAAAAAAATGTTAACGCTAAAAATCTTGCTCTTCTAATGGCCTGACCTTTTCGTGGCTTTTAAATCGTTTTGAATTTCTCACTCGATTTTTATTCGAGTTTTTTATAATTTATTGATATCTGGGGAGGGGGGAGATACTACGTGCTGTCCGTGGACCAGTCAAAAATTTTGTTTTATTTTCGTCTCCTCGTCTATCCTTCGATCTTGCGGCGCGGCGCTTCAGTTTTCCCGGTGGTCCGGACGCGAATATCGTCCGCGGAACGCGTTAACCGTGATTCTCTCCCACCCCTCCACACCCCGACCACCGTATTCAACTTTTACCGCGGTGGTTGTAACCGCGGTGGTTGTAACCGCAGTGCGGACGAGAGCGTATCGCGGTGTACCGTTCGTGTTCCGCGTGTTTTTCATTTATTTTCCAATGTTTTAATTTCGTTTTTTTTTTTTCGAAAACGCACGTATACACGACACTACAATATTATAACTAGGTGTCAGGTGCTACGCGTTACATTTGCGGATAAATGAATGTACAACCGAAAAACACCGACAGAACACTGTTAATGGCTTGCCCCACGTGGAACGGTTGTTGCTTAGCAGTCTCGCACCGGATTTTCACATAACAGTGACACTCGCCTACCCGTGTAACGAGGACGTCACGTGGGCCAAAATAAAAAACTCCGTATTGAAAATAGAATTAGCAAAAGAATTTTTTTAAGTTTTTTTTATCAATCTCGTGTATTTTCGTACAACATTATACGTTATGTTAAAATAAAACGTACACGTTTTTATTTCAACTTATTTTAGAATCTAAATTAAAAAACTTAATGTAGAAATCGAAATTTTTTTTTTGAGTATCGATTGCTTATTGTTTTTATAAACCATTAAATAAAGAAAATTCCATTTCATTAAGTCAAACGGCTTATTTGTCCTCTGTCTTATATTTATGTCGGATACAAAATTTTCCAATACTTCAAAACAATATTTGTTACGTTTGATAACGACTGTAATTTGCACGTAAACCTCCGTATATGAATCATATTTAATAAACGATTATGGAAACGGATGTAACCCCTAGCCTGGCGGTGGATACAGGGATGGGTCATTCAAACGTTATCACCCTATGGGCTTAATTTTTTTGTTTTAACGTCTTAAATAAAATTTCTTAGAGAAAATTCGTAAAAAATAAAGATTTTGTGCAATCCTCCGGATTATAGTGATCCATTTTTAGATCTCAGAGAAATTAATGGTAGATGTACCGATAAACGCAGGATCTCGTACCGCAAACGACTTCTGTAATGCGAGCGTTTATAGTATAACTTTTATTGCAACACTCCAAAACGAGCGTCTCAGTGTTATAAATCGGTGTACGTCGCCTGTGTAGCCCGTATTTTACGCAAGAAATATGAACACGTATAAGAGTATTTGTATCTATATGATAAAACCACGGTGCAACAGGCTATATAGTAAAGCACAATTGTTGTCATCGACGGTTGAAATAACTGTCGTTGCGCTATACCGATCGCGCGCCCATAAGTTTTGTGATTTCACTTTGACACAAAATTGTTTTTTAAATAATAAGTGTATTATACAAGTAGCTATACATTTAACTGTTTATTCTTTGAGTTGATCAAGGTTGACGCTTGTTCTATGAACCGAAAAACGTTGATGTAGCTTAACGTACAGATAAGTTATAAGTTATAACTGTTACGAACTACGTGTTTATACCCACATGACTGCACAAACATTAATGTGACTAGCGGTGGTAACTAAAACAAGTGTACTGATTGTTTTTAGGACATCACGAAAAGCTTAAAACAATGTTTTCGCACATAGGTTAGGATTTTTTCTACTTATCCCCCCTCCCGGGCCGTCAAACAAAAATTACGTACACGCCACTGCATATACTTATACATTTGCTATACTGTACGTGAATGCGCACCCGAAAAGACTGGTGAACAATTCAAACGCTCGTATCATGTTGTAAATAATGTGTGCGCGCACATATTTGACATACCTACACAGTAGACCGGTAGATATTTGACAAATTGCGGCTACCGGCTAATAAATAAAAAATGATAATCACGCAGGAGCCGTTATTCTTTCGGGTTTCTAATCCGTTTTCCAGAACCGATTTGAGCGCATGGACATTGGTGGAAAAAAAACGAAACGTCTAATAGGTAACCTTTTCCGTGCAATCGAAAATCAACAATCCACGATCGATAAAGATGAGAGAGAGAGAGAGAGAGAAAATAAATATCACAAACGAAAATATTAGACTAATTCGCGCGATTGTTGGAAAAAAAACTAATCCTAATAATAATGGGGCTTGAAATTACCTAAAAAACAAAAAAAAAATGACCTTTAAATAACTTAAAAATGTTCTAATGGTAAAAAATGACCGAAAAAAAGCTAAAAGAAAAAAAATGTGTACGTCTAGTTATCACTGGCATGATATTAAATTAAATGATTAAGATAACCCGTGGTATTGGGTGATGGTATCGAAAATTATTTTTGTATATATTAATGGTTTTATTATGATCAATAGACCAATGAGAATTGAGATAGATGAACAATCGGTGTTTTATACAAATCAATTAAGAAATAATTTTTGTTACAAATTGTAGGTATCATCAAAATCATCGAATTTAGAATGTTAATAAAATTAAAATAACAAAAATATTACTCAGATTTTTTAATAGTGTAAAAATGCCATTAAAATGTAAACAATGACCCTAAAGTGCTAAAAAATTACCTAAAAACCAAAAAAGTTCAAAAATATAAAATTAAAGCCCCATGTTCGAACTCGTTGATGATCAAATCACATTTTGTGCTTGAAAAACAATTTCTAGTAAATCATGAAAAAAAAGGCAAAACCCTATACTATCCTAGCCCTAATAATAATAAATGAGTGTTCACTGTGCGTGTGTGCACATATTTATTATACCTTTTAACATATACGCAGTACCAATGTTGAAAATATTTCCTCTAAAAATATAATAATAATAATATTATCCTTGCCGTGTTCGAATTATCCTTATAAACGGGCCTTATATACGATCCTTATAAATTTCATCGTCGTACGAGTATATTGTGACGTCTTCGGTGCGGTGGTCGTTTTATTGTTTGGGTACACAATGATAGGGTTTCATTCAAAACGGTTTCCGATTTTCCCCTAGGTAAACGAAAATAATAATAACAATCATATTTTTGACTGTGTCGAATATTACGAACAATGGTCTTATCGTTAAATATAAGATAATAATATTTATATTAGGTTCCGAGTGTAAAGGGGAATATTGTTATTAGTTTTACCATGATGTGTGTGTGTTTTTTATCGCTAACTCCAATGTCCAAAAACGCCGAGTAAGTGTTTTATGAAATAACTAACTTTTTGTTTAAATTTACATTCTCGTACACATCATATAACAAATAAAACATGATTTTGTGTACATTAATAGTTGTCTACTTCTGTAAGCAAATGCTTGTATTGAAAGTGAAGAGTAAAATTTTCTCGGGGCACAGGTACAAAACTATTTAAATAAAGAAAATTCAAAACGAAACAAAAAATAAATTTGATAAAATATATAACTTAATTTCTACATACAATCAACAATTGCAAGGGCGTATGCAACCATTTAATAACAGTTCGATTTAAATTAGTGCGTTTACGGATGATGTTTTCTTGGTGGAATCATAGAACCTGCAAACGAAATGATCTTCATCGTTCCGTACATAACGCGGGCAGGAAACGTTAAACTAGTACCATGTAGTGTATTGTCGTTTATTTAATAGTTTTGATGATTGTTGGACGATAATAAGAGAAGAATTTTGTAAAAAACAAATATGATACGGTGAAACCTGTCTTAACAGACACCTCTCTTAACGGACAAAAAAAAAGGTCCTGGCAAAAATATAGGTACTCCATTAAGGACACGGACAGTAGTACTTTTCCTAGTAAACACAATGTACCTTGATGAAGGATAATAATCTCAGTTCAAAATCATAATTATTGCATAGGTATACCACGCAACAGAGTCGTCGGTACATGTATTGGAAATTGAACACAGATTGTGACAGATTTACGCATAGAACATAAAGACTATTCAGTTCTTATTCAGTATCTTATCGCTTCGTAGTTCGCTATAAGTATAGAGTTGCCTATCATAAATCATAATAGATTAACGATAGCTACTATATCCCCGACATTAAAAAGATAATTTCGAGGACAGAAATATATGTGAGACAAATAGGTATAAAACGTAAAGACTATTCGTGCTTATTCAGTATCGCATCGCTTCGTAGTTCGTAGTTATTATACAATAACATTTTCGGTGTAAATTTTAATTTTTAAAACTAAATTTTTCTTCGAAATGCCACCTCCCGTATATTTTCAATGATAAATATTGAATATGCATGTAATAAAAAATGCGTTAAATATGTATGTATTTACGTATGCAAGTCTTACCAAAGAAATACTTAAACGCCGTCTATTACGGACACCTGTCTGTAACGGACACTTTTGACGATCAGTTGTGTAGAGGTTTCATTGTGCTTGTACAAGTCTTTTATTTTTTCATAAGTATGTGAACATTTAAAGTGCATAATATAAGTGTGTACACATACGCGTGTACTTATAAAATAAAATAATACAAGACCTCATATATTATTATAACGTATAGACCGCTATACGCGGTCATTATTTGAATTGAAAATGCCCACGGTCGGGATCGCGTGCGACATGACGTTCGAAAGTTGTAAACTAGGAGAACACAAAAACAAAGGAAAATATAAAACGAACGAAATGTTATTCACGTGTACTGTGGTATATCTATTTACTCTCTTTCAATTTAGTCGGAGGTACAAGCACCTGTACGCGCGTTCTTACCGCAAACACGTCATAACAATGTACTTTGCATAAACAACAAAGTGTGCGAAATCCGCGAAAGAACGGGGGTAATCTTCTAGAAAGACAAAACGTATCTTTTGTGCGCCGCCGTCGTCGGTAAATTTTCTTTCCGTTTTTCCCGCGACGATTTATTCCTACTCATATCTTATGTAAAATTCGACGCGTATCTATATATATTTAGTGTAACGGTTCTTACTCGTAATAGACGAATCTACGTCGGTTTTACAAATAGCTGGTGTGTTTGTTGTTTGTACGTTTGCGAACGCTTTTCCGGACAGAAGCGTCGCTCGAATTTACATATATTCAGATTCGTCCGTAGGAAATCGTGATATTTAAATATTGTTCTCTGAACAGGTCAAAAGCGAAAAAGGATTCGCCATGTATTAATTTATTTATTTTTCGCGAGCACCTGCGGGCGAAAGGCAATGCGCGCGTAACTCTACTCGCATTAATCGCGTTCCCGGCGCACCGTCATCCGCCCGCGGTCGTGTTTGTACGACATTCTTTCGGCAATTTTCGACACCCAAGCGAATAATGTTTTGTGTTCCGGAGTGTTTCGTATGCAAAATATTCGATCGAGAACAATGCGTGACGGTAAAGTGTGGTACGAACGCGGCTGGACAATTAAAAATTATGTATCGCGAAAATGTTGTTCAACGCTATTCGAACGTAATCACCTGTGAAAAGGTAGCCCCGACGACCGCGACTGCCAACGTCAAAAGGATCGAGAAAAAAGAAAAAATAAGTTGCAAAAGTTGTACGCGCAGCGATACACCTGCGCACGTCATCGGTTTTTCACATCGATCAGTACGACGCGTGCGATCGTGGCTGCTGCGTTCTCAACCCTCCGCGGAAACAGCCCGGACCTAATTTTGTCGCATTCAACGTTCCGATCCGGAGTAGAAGCGACGTAATCTCGTATAATATATTATTATACCGACCGGAGCGAAATTACAACATCTATGTTGATTCATCGTAAAGATTTTTAAATAAATCACTCGTGGTCGTTCCTTCCCCATTTTTTTTTCATTCTGTTTACCGAACGGGATAAACCTGTTCTCATGATACCATGTGATACCATAGCTGTATTGATTCGCAGGTCGTTTTGTTTTTTTGTAATTTTCTATCGACGACACTCTAAACGTACATTAAAATATTGTTCGGAACAGCAGCAATCGGTGTGCAACGTGGGTCGTTAAACTATGTAACATACTATGCGGTTGCTGAAATCCTGTGCCTACTTTAGAAACAAAATATATCGCGGATCGGTCGAAGTGTACGAAACCGCGACGGTTGCCTAACCTAACCGGACGGCATTTGGGTACGAGACACCGTGTATTGTACGTGTATTACACCGATGGCTGAGAGGCCAAAAGTCGTAAGTCCGTTTTTCATCTCAAAATCGTTTTATTAGTCCGCTATACAGATTGCATCGGGATCATATTTTCCGTTGGCACGTATACCGTTTGTCGAATATCGCTGTAAACGTGTTTTTTCTGATGCTTCAATTTTTGTGTTTTTACCACGAGATATGTTTTTTTTTGTGCGCACGTGTAACGAGTCCTATGTTAAAAAGACTTACGATAAATATTTTACCTTGACCTAAAATTTTGCCTGAATGTTTAGTGGACACATATGATATAAGTCCGGACTTGTTATTTTTGTCAAAATCAGTGTTGAACATGATATCATGTCCATCAAAACCTTGTATAGGATCGCGGCAAAAACAAATTATAATTGACATTCATAACAAGTACCATTTATATTAAATAAGAGCATTCTAAGTACGCTAAAAATAAAATGGTCCTGAAGTAGTAATTAATATTGTAATCCATAGAGAATTATACAAATGAATCAGCAATGACACAAAAAACGATAAATTATAACGTTAGACGTTAGTTATAACCTTTTAAACATTAAAAAACTTTAGACCGCTCTCCTATAAAACTCAGTCTTTATGACTTACAACTTTTGGCCTCTAAGCTATCGATATATGGTATGCCGTATTTTTTTAAATAAATGCAACTATGTACATTTTGATACTTCAGCTATCTGCAGTGCCGGTCTATAGTTATTAAAGAAGTATGACCATAGACATGTGCGGACTTATATTTCAGATGATGCTTACAATATTTTTGAGCCCTACGTTTAAAAATAAACATATTTTGATTTTTTTTTAATTTTGTGGTATATTAGTCTCCAGGAATATTTTTCTTTGAATCTCAAATATTTCTCTGAGATCGTTTCAATTTTTTTTTAAGATTTGTACCTTCGTTGTAAAAAAAAACATCCAGCTGTAATATCGTAATAAGTTTTCGCCCGAAAGCTTAAAACGTTACGAGTTATTTTTTCTCACACGAAACATGATTTATTTTTCACCAAATATTTTTTGAATTAATTACATTTAATTCGAGTGACATCAGTTGAAGCAAGGGCTGCTCTCTAACTTAAACTTAAATCTTAGGGCCACGTTTACAAAATTATAAGGAGGAAGGGGGACACCAGGGCACGCCTGCGCACGCCTATGAGTATAACAGAGAATGCAATCAATGGTTTGTTGATAATTCAAATCGTACAACATAGGCGTGTCCAGACCTTATTTGCAGGTCATGCACAGCAGTGGCATATTCAGGAGGGGTAGGTTTCTGCACCCCCCATCACCCCCTAAAAAAATTAGGTTTCGGTTTAAGGATATGACCTCCAAATTTTTTAATGAGCTTTATCATTATTATCTAATAATGATTATATCAGTTTTACTTTTTTTAATTTAATATAATATCAGAATCTAAGAAGAAAAAACATTTATATTATTATGTACCGCAATTTATAATGTAAGTTAGATCAAATTTCGCAGGTCATGCCTGTGCATGACAGGCAAGACCCGTAGACACGCCTATGTCGTACAATAACAAATAAAACGTGTTGTATTTTTGATTATCACCACGTAATCAATATGTTTATTTTAATGCGTACAATAATACATCAATTATGAGAAGTAAACATCAATTATATATAATACAATTTTAATGTGTGTCCAGATAATAGTGATAATAAAATAATAACCAACACGCGTTACAAGTAACTAGGTATGCGTAGAACAACCACTTGTACCAAAAATACCAACCGTCTAATATTCTAATCCGACAAAATCAACGTACAATTGATTATATGATTAAAAATGTAGGAACGTACCGTGTGGTTTACTTCGCGATACCAATTAATCTTAAACGTTTTTATTTCCTTACGAGAAATGAGTTTTTACTTGACCTATATAGTATATGTTGATTTCACCCGATTTGGTAAGCTTACGCTGTCGAATATCGCTGGTGGAGTTGGGACAAAATTATTGAAAAATCGCTTTTAAAAGTGTAAAAGAGTATACTTTTAAAGTATACAGTTTTCTAGTGAAAAGACGAAAACAATTTTCTGCTGTGTTCTTCGTAGAAACACATTTTAAAATGAGACTGATGATTATTTTTATTTTCGCAGCAAAATGCAATGGCATAAAAATAATGGTTGAAACCGTCTTATTTTTTAAGTCGGGCGTACATAGGTTATTCGATCAAACCGCACTCGCCTCACCGACATTGACCTAAATACGACCTTGTTCTTGATAAAATTAATGTTGTTCATTGTACGAACGTATAGCTATCGTTTGAAATCGTCATAGCCAAATGTAATCGGACATTAAAATGTATCAATCGCAGTCGATAACATTCGATTAATTATTTATTCGTGTGTATAGTAGTAATGAAAATTATAATTGAAAAAAAAAAAAAACGATAAACGTTTATTGAGTAATACCTCTGACAACTTAACACGTTTTTTTTTTTTTTTATCAATGACAGACCTTGATCCGTTGCAGTTTTACGGTCAAAACGTTACGACAATAATAAGTGTTGAGCGTTCAATATTGCACTTCAAACCGACGATGCACATATTATTAAAATGTGCAACACCTTTGACATAACAATTTGCATAAGTCTTTCGTAAATGCAGATATAGCAATCGCGGTATAATACACGATAAGTGTAAAATACACTGAACGGTGTCAAGAGGTTTCCATCCATTGCAGTCGCGACGACGGGTTTTTTTTTTTTATCTACACACCGGAGGGGGGGACACTGCAACTCGCTGCACAATGAAATAGACGATAAAAGAAAAATAACATAATGCACAAGTAGAGCGACTTTTCATTGTGCTGCGAAAATAGTATTTATCAACCGGTTGAGAATATTATTATTAATTAATCATCATCACCGCCGATAGTAGTACATGTCAGCGGAAAAACGCAATTGCCCGCAATAAAAGTGCACATAAAACCGTCGTTTGTGCGAGATTATAATATTTCATTGCCTGTGTATACCTAATGATCTTTGTAAATACCGGAAATTTAGCATTACACGAAAATTTTTTCTACTCGATTCACGCATGATACACTTCTGCAACAGTCGATGCACGAGTAGCATATAATATATAAGACATGTGGGCAAGGGCGTACGAAGGGGGCTTTGGGGTTGAAGCCCTCCCCATGGTCCGTAGTTTTGTTTTTTATGTATTAAACATAAACAACATTGGTAAAAAAGAAGAATTTTCGGAATTAGAAGTAATACAAACATTTTCAAATGTCTCACCCAAACGAATGCAATCAATCAGATTGGACAAAATACAATTTGTATTTATCGTCTATCACCTATTATTATTTTCATGATTGAATGAAATAGTTTTTTTTTTTCATATACGTATATTTTTAACAGTTTAGTATCATTATACCAGTAAGAAAGTATCTACTTTATTTTTTCAAACCAAATGTCAGAACTGAGAAAATATTGAATTTCAAGCCATTGAAAAATTCCTGTGTACGCCACTGCATATATATATATATCATTTCTATTATGATAGATATCTATTATATTCACTTCTATCGATTGAACGCAATTCTCGAAAAAACGTATACCTCTCCGCGGAAGCGTAGAGAAAGAAAGACAATATTATTATTATTATTATTATAACTGTAATCGATGCCAGTAAGTGGTATTTTTTTCATTTTTTTTTAAGCGTACAGTATTATAATTTATAATTTATTATGTGTTCGTGTGATTTTTCTCTTTTAATTTGATTTACCGCGATATTTGCATACTGTTATTAGATATTCAATAACAACGGTACCTGCCTGTGCATTTTTAAAAAAAAATTTCAGTTCATCGATATTACAATATTGTTTCGACGTCTTAGGTTTAGTATAATGTAATGTTGCGCGCATACGTGTCATACGTGACATTGTTATATATATATTTTTTTTTATTTTTAAATCACACGCACTTCACCTTTGACCAGTTGAATTCTGGTCGCGAGAGAAAGAAATTAACACATTGTTGCTAATGTTTAACTATACCGAGCGAACAATAGCACACCGATGGCAAAGAACACATCGCAGGACGACACTCGCGGTACGAAGAAGAAAGAAAGACTACAATGACAACCGCTGACCGCGCTAAAAGTTGAAGCCGGCTTCCGCATCGGCATTTTTCGCGCATAACACGTCTTAGTTAGTCTTTAGTGGTTCGTTAGACGAATAGTTCGACGGAGAAAATAAAAAATTATAGCGTGAGCCCTAGACAGTCTTTGAGGAATTATGAAATCGATTGAGGATTAAATGGGCGGAGACTCAGCTTTACCGCGAAGCGAGTAATTCGGGAACAGCAACTCGACGATGGGCAAGCGTATTTAACTCAACAAGATCGGCTGAAAGGATAATCGTAAGCCAGACGAGAAATATATACCTAACAAAAACCCCGAGAACAGCATACATCTATACGTTGGATACGTTCTACTCGACACAATCATTTACGGCAGTACATAGTTCGTTCCATGCGCCGGAGAATGAAAAAATAAAACTTTTAACTTGTATTTAAATTTTTTTTTTTGTTACATTCTTCATTATTAAACTCTTTTATTATTATCAAATAGCATTTTTTTTATTAATGTTCTTAAGGCATTTTTTCGCGTATTTCAAAATGTTTACTGAACATTTGATAATATAGGGGAAAAAAATATGATTCTATTTCTATTATGTGTCTATTACGTTTGAAAATATTGAACACCATTTGATTATCGAGAGCTATAATGAAACACAAAGTAAAAACATAACGATTGGTATGTCTATCTAAACTGTACATTTATTTTTTTTAAATGATTTTCAGGGCGAAAAGAAAATAAGGAAGAAGAAGAATGATCATTAAACTTTAAAAAAATGTGTTTTCTATGTTTAAAATAATATTTATGGCATTTTTTAAATTGTTTTTATTTAAATAAATTGTAATTTTTCGGTGGTTTTTCTTGTGTTATAGATAATTTAAGTCCGTACCCCCTAGTAGTTAAAATCATCATAGTCACTATGATGTTATTATTTTTGACTGGTAGTCAATGTTGATAACAATTTTTACGATTTTGCAATCGAAAATCATTAATTTGCAGGGTTAATTTAAGATAGTAGTATATAACTTGTAAATATAGGTGGTTAACTTCCATTTGGTTACGCCAACTCGTTATGTACCAGAATAATTTTAAATGTCTATTCAAAATGCGAAATGTATATAGTTCTTTAAATAGTAAGAGAATGAATTTCTGATAATTTATAAAAAAAATATTAATAATAATAAGTAATGATAAATAAAATCCTTTTACTATAGAACCGGAATGAACAGATTTTATTTAAAAATCCCGATACTTAATTTAACATCGTAAAGGTTTCGGTTTCGATCCTTACTATTTTAAAGGTTCCGATTCCAGAACCAGTTCTTTTCGATTCGGTTCCAGTCACTGTCTGCACATAAGACAAAAAAAAAAAAATACAATTCAAAATTGTTCAAGATTGGTTAATTGGTTTCGAAAGAAGTAATCGTTTGGGGGAATAGGTAATAATCGCTACAGAACTAGATTGTCATATATACACGACTAAAATGAAAAGTGTTCATAGTACTTGGCAAGCAGAAAAGAAAAACGCAAAAAGACAAACAGATGTTCAAAAAAATTAATTAAGAAATTGAGTTGACAGAATCTATTTTTGACCTAGCATTCACGCCTATGCTCTAGGATCTAGAGTCTAGATCCTACGGGAACACATTGTACACCTGTACAGGTACGTATTATTTTCTTTTAACATTCTCGCGTATAAACAAAACGCTCTGCTCCTGTAGCGAAATGTTGAGCCGCGAAAATGAACACTCGTCGTTTATATTTTTTTAATGTTCTATAAATATTCATATCACGTTATTATCTATTTTCGCGTTCGACGTGTTGCCAAGCAAATATTATTATTGTTGAATACGTAATAAACGTGTTCACGTGACGATCGGAAAACCGTGTACGGCCGCCCGGTCGAGTAATAATATCACAGCACCCGTGGTCGTTTGTCGCGGGGCGTGAAGACGTTGATGTTGGGATTATGTTGTAGATCGATCAGACAAATTCGCACCGTAGGGAACATAGTAATAACAATTAGTGGTATTTCACCGACGCGTGACGTGCACAATGTATTAGAAACCGCGTCTTATATAATGCAGGCGTACACGTGACCTATCGACCTTGTTATTGTTATTCTGTGCACGAGTGCTTTTTTACGTTTATAAATAAACAACGTCGTAATAATATATGTCATGCACGCGGTACATAGTGCGCGGTATCATCGGTTGTGCGATATTTATTTATTTAATTAATCACATTTATCTATTAGAACCCGCGACGCGGGCACGAGCGCGGTTTACAGGAAAAAAAAAAAACGATACGGCAGCGATAACGTTAAGTGTCTGAATACGGAACGACGTAATAGTTAAAAGGAATAAACGTTCCTTGGGAAATCACGGAACTTCGTATTGGCTAACCTCATCGCGCGGGCGATAGGTACATTTGATGAGGTTATACCTCTGCACAATTCGTTTCGTCGCAACGTGGAATGAGAAAAGTGCAATATTGTGTAACGAACATTAAATTGTATTCGACGAAAAACGTTTTGAGATAAATAATAACCACGACCGTGACCTACACACGCCTATACCGCGCATGCGTTTCGTCTTTGACGCCGCGGCCGTGAAAAAATGTTTGACCTTTTGCCTACAAAAGGATGGCTCCTGCAACGTCGAGAGCGTTTCGTCTAGAATCGGTGCATTATTGCACTGTTGCATTGTTCGGCCGTGATGGTTGGTAAAATTGCAATATTGATTTTAGGCTTTTCAAGGGTGGATCGAAAAGTAACGAGTAAGCGCACGGATTAATAATAATAATAATAATAATAATAATACAAATTCATTAGAAATTTCTCCGGCAGAATCTGTATACATAAAAGTTTCTGGACATGCAACGTGAAATGTTTATTATAACATAAAAGTTTTAGACCTTAAAAGTTTGAAAATGTATTACTTATGATTTTTACACTTAACCCATTAGTTCCGATAATGTATTATTTTTAGATTATTGCATGCGTGCATCCAGGTGTAAAATAAATTCTACACAAATGTTGGGAAAAATTGCTTAATAACTGTTATTATAAAATATGGCTTTGTAAAGTTATAAAATCAAGGTTCGTGAACAATTATATATTAGGCGAGTAGTCATAATATATTATAATACGCGCGCCGCTTCGGTTAATACAAATACCTAATAATGCGTATTTTCAGAAAAATATGAAATAAATAAAACGAATGTACTCGAACTGTGAGTGCAGATCCAAAAGTGACCCACTATAATATTTTAAAATATTAAAAAAAAGGTTTGTAATATGAACAAACAAAATTTGATCATCATAAAACATAAATTATTATACGCATAAATACGAGTGCCCAATACAGTATTTCTATATCGTGCGTTTATCACTTTTCGTTGATGTTCAAATTGATTCTTATCGCAAACACGAAAGAGTAGAAGAAAAAGTAATCGTACCATAACACTGTGGGTCGTCAACAGTCTTGTAGAGTACTTGAGTAAAATCATTTGAATAAAAGTATTCAAATACTTTTTAAGTACTCAAGTACGTATTTTAAATACATCTAGAAAAAATATTTATATTTAGTATTTTTATTTTTCCAGAGTGTCTGTATTTAAAATCAAATACTATTTTCAAATCATTTTGTAATCATATCACATTAAAATAATAAATTAATTGGTAAGTTTATATTAATAGAATTTATCAACCATTTTCAGGATGTGCAATATTGGTTTAAAGTGTTATTAGCGTTACTTATGTTCTTTGCATCAAGATAAATAAACTGTACATAATATATTTATGGTTTATACATCTCGATGGTTCTTTGTCACATTCTCTACATAATTGATGTGATACATGAATATATTTTTTAAATGCGTTTACATTTTTTTCATGGTTTTAAGGTAAACAAAATAATGAAATTTTTTTATGTATTTTAAAATATCTAAGAATACTTTTTTTTAAGTATCTGTACTCGAATACTTTTTTTATCAAGTATTCATATATGTATTTTAAATACTTTTGAAATCATGTATCTATAGATGTATTTGAATACTTTTAAAAAGTATCTTTTACAAGACTGGACGTCAACGTTTAAGAAAATTCGAAAAATCGGTCGTACCATAAAACTTTTGAGATCACCTCTGCAGTTCTAAAATTAATATTAACATGATTGTATGTGCACGTGAACTTACTCCAATATTTCTGGACGGTTGAAAATTTTCCAATTTTCGAATTGTTCATCATTTTTATCTCGCGTTTTGTCGCGCAGGTGATTTACTAATATTTCTAATCAATGCCGGTCGATATTATTATTACGAGTGTTTGTCGTAGGACATTATGACCATATAAACTTGACCTATATTGCACCGATGATTTTGCGTAATACTGCAAACGGTGATGAGCGTACTTGAAAATATCAAACATGCGTCGAACAAAGTAATTGAGTTATTAACGACGGGTATCAATCGATGTGTTATCACGCGCGCGCCAATGACTCGTCCCACGAATGAACTATTGAACCATCGCAACCGTCACTGTAAACAGTGTAAACGGGCAATAATAAACGCTATATTGTACCGATTTTCAATCTTATAGTGCGAAACGTTATCGACACCTGCCTACTATGTTCTCTCGATTAATTGATAGACGATAGTGCACGGGACAAGTCTTATTACTTTGTTATTATACACCTTTTACATTCGACGTTCGCGTAACGTTGACTCGCGGTTGTTGTGCTAATAGACTTTGGTACCTGCAAGTTGCAAGTCTTATTTCGATGTACCTCTCTTACACGCACGCGCGTACTGCATTTGTACCCATCCAAACCGAGTCGTATTAACTATATGCGTATCAAGTGTTATAACTACAGTTAGGATGTTGATGAATTTTGCATTTTTTTCCTTTAATCCTAAACAATGCTCTCCTAGCTAAAAACTCGTTTCATGCCTCTCCTGTTCAGAGTACGTAGATTTAATTTTGCATTTTTGTGCATTTTTATGTATTTTTAGGTATAAATGCTAATTTAAGTAAAGTGCTTTTAAAAAGTGTTCCTATATACACGGCACTAGAAGTTTTCTCGAGTGGTGAAATGATGACCTGTAGATTTGATTTAGGCCAAAGTCGGTTTAGAACAATCCAAAGCCACTTCTGAATAGTATACAATTCAAAGTCGGAAATAGGTCTTTGGTCAAAATGAATACATTTTAAATGATGTCGTTTTTTAGCGTTCACATTTGTCAGTCAATCAATTTTCGACAAGCAAGCGAACAGTTTCGCTGTCCGTCCTAAGCTTGTAAAATCGGGAAGGACAACACATACGATTCACGGAGCGCAATCGTGTAGTGTTTTTTTTTTTTTTTTTCAGGTAAAAAGGTAAAACGGGCGTGATCGTGGTATTTTTTATTTTTATTTTTTTTTTCTATTTAAAAGCGCAATCGTGTCGCGTTTTTTTCGCGTGAAAAGGTAAAGGCGGCCGCGACCGTGTTACGCGCCGCCTGTTATGCGCGTAACACGGTCTTGTACGCGTGCAGCCTCGCAACGGTGGCCATTAACTAGCCGTTTTCCGCACGCTTCCCGCCGTAAATGCCGCAGTATGTAGTCGTCCCGCGCGTATAGGTGGTACTCGTCGATACGGTTTATTTTTTTTTTACGAACCCATAAAAATCGGTCCGTGCGTACGTAAGGTAATTATTGCGGCGGGTTTTTTTTTTTTATTTATTTATATTTTTTTTATTTTTTCCTACTCGCGAACGCTAAAAAAAGAATCGTTTCGCAAACGTCCGCCGCTATAATATTACATACTATATGCACGTCGTAGATACGTACACATTATGACTACTACTACTACTACTACTATTATTATTATTATTATTATTATTATTATTATTATTATTATATTTTATACGCGCAAGCCAGTAATTAGAGGTCTTTATTGAGCGGGCGGATCGAGAGTGCGACCGTTTTACGACTCGCGATGAAGTGGGAAAATGCCTAGTGTTATAGTCCGGGGCTGCGGAGGAAGGGTTGAAGAATAGATGTATAATTTATACGGAGGGGACTGCCCCTTATCTCGCCGCCGTGTGTACGTAGTGATTTTAACGGTGGACTTTACGACCGCGCCGGAACCATTACGTTATTGTTTTACGCGGGTAAATCGAAAAAAGCAATTTTACCGGCCGAATCGGTGTGTAAAGCGGAAACGCGCGGATATCGATTTACGCGTGGAACCGCGGTACTGCGGTGGACGACAGGCACGTGTTATAAACATCATAACTAGAGTCGGCGTGTTGATGACCTAAAAAACACGCAAAAATGTCCTGGAAAAAAATGCCCAATATGCCCTTAGAAATCGAAAAAATTTACTTGAAAAATGACCAAACAAGTCTACTTAAATATGTGAAAAAAATTTAATTTTAAAATAATAATATTACTCCGTTAATAATAATGGACAACAGTATACATTTAAGTTTTAAGTGTTAGGCGTGCATATAAAAATAATTAAAAATAAATTCGTATCGCATTGTTGCACTGTGCGATTAAAATGTGTCTGATGTTTTCAAACAGAAGACGGCGACGTCGATCAGTTAAGTAATTTTATTGTTTGTATGATGAAAAACTTATAAAACTCGATAGGCGTGTGTGTGAAAAAGCACTCGTGTTATGAGTAATAATACAATTATTTCTTTGAAATCTTAAATTTGAGAAAAATTCCGCTCACATTGTACAAAAAACTACAAAGAATGACTTACACTATTAAAAAATTGACGTTAAAAACAAAACAAAAAAGGGTTTATAGCTAAAAATGCCTAAAAATGCAAAATTAAATTCTCGTACTCTGAACCAGGGAGTCATGAAACGAGTTTCTACCTAGGAGAGCATTGTTCAGGATTCAAGGGAACAAAATGCAAAAGTCATCAACATCCTGACTCTAATCGTAACATACGCCCGCTCCGAACCCGCTGTTTCGTCTAAAAGTGCAGCATATTCCGCGTACCTATACCGCGCGGATCGAAGCAGCTAGCGAAGTCGACCGCGTCGATTTTGATTGGTTCGCGGAACGCTGCGGTTCACAATAGTGCAGTACGGTAATTGTACCTACGAACGGTTATAGCTTTCAGCGAAGAGTTGGCCATTTAATAACCAACAGTCCGCCCCATATTATGATTTCATTCAAATCAATACGCGATTTTAATGACGCATTTCTTGCAACGAACTTCTAAACGGTCGTACAGACGGTAGTCCGACTTCTACGGCGAAATAACTCGTTTAATGTACCGCGAACGACCAATCGTGATGTTTTCGCAGTTTCCGTATTGAAACACGATCAACAAATTTTGTTCCAAGTTCATACGATGACGAACGTTCAACTTTTGCCGTAATTGGAAACATTTCGATTTTTTTTTGTTTTCGTAACTAACGAGGAAAAATTAGAAAACTATGTTAAGTTATTAAGTTGAACACTTGGTATTCTATAATATACGAGTACATACGTCAGCTGTTCTCTGCCCCTCCCCCGCGCTTGCGTAAGTTAATTAATCAATAATAAGCATAATAAAATATGAAGAAAACATCAAACGTGTGTCGACGGATTATATAGTGTATTGCTGAATATTTCAATAAAGACTGCGTTGAAATTCTTAGTGAAACTTGTTTGTTTAATATACTTATCGGTGTGTTTTAATTTTATTTTTTTTTCAGTTTTCCTAATAATTGAGAAAAAACGAAGAAACAATTGCCATAAAAAATTATCAATTAACGACAATATAATAATAATCATCATTATTGTATGCTTCGATTGAACTCGCAACGTTTTAAGATCAATCTATTTATAGGAATGGCTATTTATCGATTTAGAGCCAATACAATGTGCGGTTTGCCAATGTGGCGAGGTTTTTTTTATTTTTTATATTGCATTAATAAAACCGCACGTATACCGCGCGACGGTCCGTTCGAATAAGACAGCATCACACCGTTGCGACCGAGACCGAATAGAGGAGACAAATACGCGCGTGCTGGGGGGGGGGATTGTTACGGACTACTGGGAAATAATGTCCGTGCACAAATAATTCGGGATTAAAAGAAAACAAACTTACAATTTATAAAAGGATGATCTGAATGTTTCGAGGCGTTAAGGCTCTGAACCAAGACTGCCTGTTACGAGCGTGAGCCCTCGCATACAAGCTGGTCGTCCGGTCAAAGGGTTTATTCAGCAGATCACCTTAGACCAGTCGTACGAGTTGGAAGTCTTACTCGCATGTCACACACGCATCAGTTTACAACATTTCTTACGATTTCCTGCAACGTATACTTATTCATTTGTATAACTAACACAATGCACAGTGTGGTTCTCAACAGGATAAATAAGATATAATATATGTTTCCTTCTCGCGGGCGTCACGCGTGCCAACGTCCATAACGTTACAGTGGAGCTGCGCGATCCTAACCGATCTCAGGTCGCGAGCTCCTTCGTCGTTGTCGTCGTCGGCTGGTACCGAATCGGTTCCCGAGCCACGACCCCACATGCCGAATTCTGGTTCCCGCTTGCGAAAGGTATTTTATTAATTCGAACCGAAATAATCCGCGTTTAATTACGCACGTTTTCACGCTTAGGACTGTCAACTTTAAAGTTGGCTTGGTTAAGAATGTGCGTTAACGTGCGTTAAAAAAAAAAAAATGTAAAACCGTTGATATTTTGGAAGTCCACAAGTCATCACTAGGTTAGGTGTACAAAATACGAATAATAAAATATTATAAATACGATTAAAAATCGTTGATTTGCAAATTTGAAGCAAACTTTCTCAAAATATTCAATCCGCGTAGGCTTCTCATTAATCTGTACTCGGTCATACAATTTTCCAAGCATTGGTTATTTCTTTCCTGTTTGATCGTAAGTTTCCTTGTATTATTGCTTCAACATTTTAAATGATTTAACGTCTGAACATATACGGAAACCAATTCGGCTCAACTTAATAAAATATCTTTTTCAAACGGGAACCAATTCGGTTACTCCCTCGTCGTCGTCTATACTGTTACCCAGTGGCACGTGTCGAAGAGCGGTTATTTCGACGCAGTGAATAAATTCTAACTTAAAACTAGCGAAAAATTCGTTTTGCGGGCGGGAAGTTGGTACGGTTAGCTGTTAATAACAATTGTTTTTATACTTGATAAGAAATGGTCGTATCGGATGTCCGGTTATCACTGACCGGTGGACGTTGAATATTAAACAGCAGATGGAAATACACGGTTATATTTCGAAGGGTCGGTTGGGCAGTGGGTACCAAAAGTGCAGTACACCGTTGTCGTCTGCACTGTTAAGCTACACTGCACTCGCCGTTGTGTTTGTTTACTTGTTATTGTATATTCACCGCAAAGGCGTTTGATCATTAAAATTAAAACAACACAAACAAACAATATGATAATATGATTATGATATAAAGTGCATAGACTTAGGGTGCCTCGTAGCGGCTGCGACAAACACTGCTGAGATAAATCGGCATCTACAAGTATTATAATACATTATTGCAATAATAATAAATAATACCCACTCACTGCGAGACACTATGTATTACTGTAAAAGTATTGAACGCGTGCATTACAACAGTGTTGTGTGCGCGCACGTACAATGCACGTGCATTATCATCTTGTAGAGATTATTGCGTTGGTCACCGAAAATAACTTGGCGGACAAGTCGTAAACACGATTCTTCAAACGTCCATCTCTCTCTCTCTAGCTCACTCGCTACTTGTAAACTGTGTATGCCAAGTTATTTTTGCGCTTCTAATAACGCTGTGTAGTACAGACCGCGGTGTTGAAACAAACGTAATAATAATTTTACATTGTACGCTGTAATGATAATAATTATAATATTCACTAGCAAATCGGAATTCTATTGCACTTCGATTATAAATATTATAAAACGAACGGTTTAAAAAGGGTTTCGAAATGATTCTACAAGTATTCGTCAAACTTTTACGAAAAAATCGAAAATAATTCTTGAAACAAATTATCTTTTTTGCCCCCCATCACCTTCTCCTCCAACGATTTAGGGTCTACCTCCCTCGTCCGCCACCTCCGCAAGTACCGGTCTTGGACCTCACACGCACACACGCACCAGCTAATTAACGACACATATTATATGTATGATAACAAAGACGGTATACCGTATAGTTGTTTTTATTTAAAAAAAAGAAGTCAGTCGAAACACGAATCACTGTTTAAAACACGATATTATACAGACGAGGATTGTTAGAAAAGAAAATCCAACGCGAGTGAATAATATCGGAAATCTGAAATCGGTTTGAGGGATATTATCATGGTAAAATGCGTGCGACTGGACTAGCTGCGGTCGATAAAACGGTGTACGGCAAGTTAGTATACGATAGTTTATACGTAGACGTAATACGCGCTACTCCACCGACTTGGCTTCGCATATTATCATTATAATTTCAATTTTTTTTTTTTTTCAATTTTTTCCCCGCACACCCGGTACCCGCGGTGTACAAGGGCTACATTGTACGACATAATGTAACCCGGTTACCTCTCCGGTATCGAGTGTCCGAGTATCGTATGTCGTCGTTGCAGTATAAATAATGTATATTCATGTATTATGATCGATATCTATACATACGCTCTCATACAGCAGACTGCGTTATCGTGGTGCTGATGGCACAAGCAGTGCGAAAAAAACAAAAAAAAAATTTCTCCGTGAGAATACCACTACGGACTGAGCTGCAGGGGTGCGAGTTGACCAACTGCGTATTGCGCGCGGTGGCGGCGGCTCATCCGGTAACCGCGGTCGCGGTAACACGCGTTAAACATAATCCGTTATGTCATGCAAAAGGACACGTATTTTTAATATAGCTGATGCCCGTACAGACCGTACGTATCAGATGCCTACAGCGTCGACGCGTGTTCACCCGCTAATTGCGAGTATATATCGTAGCGTTATTGTTAACTCCGCCGACGTGATCATCGTGCACCGGTTGTTCACAATTGCAGTGACATAAGGCGGCTAAGGGAGATGGCAACCCCCGGAGTCGCTCGAAATCTTCTTAAGCGGTACAACACCCGCGGTCTTGACAGGGGCGTAGCTATAAATTTTTTTTTGGGTAGGCCCACATAAACCTTCTACTGTTAGACAGAAGTGGGGACTAATCCCAATTTTGGTATTGGCCTGTTATGATTTCAAAGTTATCAATGATTATTTTTATTAATAATCAAAGTTTGCAATTTTTATTTATCTGAATACAAGAGTGTCTTACAAGATAACTTTTTTATAATTATTAATTACTATACTCGTAACCTACAACATATACGTATTGTTCATTTATAACATATTTTCAAAGTCAAAATTCTATCTTCTTTCCTTTATGATAGCAAACTCATCAACTACAGCCGATGGATTATCAATAAATTGCTCACTTATTTCCCTTTCTATGGAAATTAACGTCAATTAGTTTAGCCTAGGAATTTTTATAGTTGACCTGAGGTATGTTTTCATTCTTCTCATTGTTGAAATACTTCGTTTTCTTTTTAGAGAAAATCTGGGTAGGCCCGGTCCTACCAGGCCTACCTACTGGCTACGCCCCTGGGACTTGAGTGCCACCCGCGGCGAATAATCGTTGGACTCTGCTCTGTATGCGAGACCGGACCATTCGAGTCACGGAAAAAACACCTAACGAGCCAATAGGGCAAAAGAGGAAAAGTAATACACGTAGGCGCGACACGTGCTCTTTTACAAAAATGCAATTAAATTCGAAGAACACAAAGTGTCGAGACTATAGTTCTAGCAACGCACAACAATACGCGATACGTTTCGGGTACAATAGCGTGTTGCGCACGCGTTAAATAGAAACGATAACGATTCAAATGCGTTGTTTGCTTTATCTGTTTAAACCGTAACGGGCGAACGAGTCAATTGACCGCGAGCCCGACAAGCGGCGGCTACATTGTACGGCATATATAATACGTGATATAATTTACGCCGTTTCGGGGACCAAGGTTTATTTATCGCGAGAGACGTGATTTATCGTCTCGTGCACAGGTTTTTTTTTTTTTTTTAAATAAGACTATAATCTCGCAGTGGTCTCGTGGTGTTTTTCAATAATGCGACGTGCCCCCTCCCTCCGAAAAAAATTCTCGAACACACGCCCACCGTAGTCATCACGTAATATAATAATATAGTATTATCGTAATGTACAGCATTTTTCGCGACGATAATAGTTCATTATATTAATCCCATCGACATTATACTGCACGCTCTTTGTTCAACGAAAACATTGTATTAACTATAAACTAGGGCTAGGATTTAAATGACATAAATAATATAAAAATGTCCTAATGGTAAAAAATAAAAGAAAAACGTTGTACGTTTAGTAATTTACCACATCACTGGCGCGCTATTAAATTAAACGACAATCGGTATTTTATACAAACTATATCTATACAAATTAATTAAGAAATTATTTTTGTTACACATTTTTAGCTTTCATCAAAATCATTGAATGTTAAATGTTAATGAAATTAAAATAACCAAAATATTACTCAGATTTCACAAAAGTGTAAAAATGCCATCAAAATTAAAATAAGGACCTCAAAGTGCTTAAAAAATTATCTAAGAACCAAAAAAGTCCAAAAAATGCAAATAATTGTAAAATTAAAATCTTGTAATTGAACTCGTCAATGATCAAATCATATTTTGTGCTTGAAAATCTATTTCTTGTGAATCATGAAAAAAAAAGCAAAATCCTATACTACCCTAGCCCTAGTAATAACTGTATTATAATAACCTTTTATATTATGCAGTAGGGGGTGGAATACTCGCGGCTCGCGTCTTGTTTACAAAAACCAAAATAAATTGATTAAAATGATGAAATAATCAGAAATGATGAAATAAATATTGTGAATTTCAACGTGTTTGGTATAGGCCGTTCGATAACCCGGTACGTCCAGTTATCCGGCTATATTAACGTGTACGTACCGAGAAAAAAGTTTTAAAATCATTATTTCAAACAAAAAAACAAAAAACAAATTGATAGTATTTTAGAAACCTGTCTCGTCAAAATATTAATCAAACACATCACGTATGTATTATTTATATATTACAATAAAATACAATTAGGTTATTCATTTTTTAATATGAGCAAAAATGTAAAATTAAATTGGTAAAAATGCGTTTTTATGTGAACCCTCATTAATCCGCCGTTTTCGGAAATCCGGCCGTAGCTACCGAAATTCTACCGTGTTAATAAAACAATCAAAAAACATAGAATGCAGATAAATAAATAAAAAATATATGGTAAATAAATATCAATAATGAGTTCGATATAGAGATCCGCCTCATTCGTTACAGTATAGCAGGGATGGGCAACTGGCGGCCCGCGAAACTTTTTCGTCTGGCCCGTGCTACATTTTCAAATTGCTTTTTAAAAATATAAAATGTCAGGATTTTTCTGTATTTTATTATTCAATTATTATATCGATATAACGTCTATTGTAAAACGTAGATATGCATTTTTATCTAATATTGAATAATAATTAAATATAAAAAATAAATATAAATTGTAAAAACTTGATTCCCTATTTTTTTTTTTTTTGCTTTTTAAGTTCTCCGGCCCGCTAGATTTTCACTTTCAAAAAATTTGCCCTCTAGCAACATTGAGTTTCCCATCCCTGCAACATAGGATGTAATATTGGACATCGGTTTTCAATGAGATCTAAACGGATTTCATAAATCATATAAGATATGACTATGAACATTTCGGCTATTGATATTGTTGTGTTTATCCGTGGCTTTTCGTATTCATTCTGGCTAACCTTGCCATGTAATTATTCATAAGTTCGCGCATAGTTGCGGCTTCGGAACGAAACATCCGTGTTCTGATCGGGCAATCTCTCGTCGCGATCTCACGGCTGAAATAAACGCGTTGTACTGCAGCAGCGAAAAAATGCGTACCCGTATCACACCTACACCCAGGACCGATCGATCCTGGACCCCCTTTTAACTATACTCATTTGACTGAGATATAAATACCGATGTAGTACCTACAACACTAACGTTTAAGTTTAATATAATTACTCGAATAAAAAACAGTATTGGATTCAGATATTATTATATACTGTTCACTCTCTGCCCTTTTATAAAACGAAGTCGTTGATATTCCCGTTCAAGTTCTTCCTCCACCGCTAACACTCCTAAGATTGAAAGCGGTGTTCAATCCGGACAATATTTTTTTTCGGGGGAGGGCTCTCTTTTTTTTCACTTGTCGTTCGTTTTAGTATTAGGAAATTTATTTTAATTATTTATTAGTTTATTACAATTCATTCACAACGTTTGACTTTTAATTCATAACAAATTATGTAAATATTTTAGACCAGGACGACGGGCCCTCACGGAATCCCAGGTCTCGGGGTTCAGCCACCCCTGCCCCACATGCCTACACCTACATTTTGAAACCTTTGACATGTTTCCCGAACAATAATTCACGAGCGTCATTATAACAACCTTTAAAACGTTAGAAGCCAACTCGATTCGTCTAGTCGACCGTTATGAATATTGTATGTTCATGACTTACAAGTTTGCCACAATGTACAGCATTATATGACGTGACAAAGTCTCGGCACAAGGGCATATTGTTAAAATGCCGTTCGATACGATTATGCGCTGAAGGTACGATAATATGATACCATAAAAGCTAGGTAAAGCTAGGTTTTACTAGTTAACGCTCGCAGGGTAATTGCCGTTTGTACTCGGTTAAAATTCGAGGTTTGATTCGGACAAAAAGCCGTTTAATATGTTATAGGTACACGGAAAACGAAAATCGAAGCACGAACGGACAATAGCTGCGTAATCGCTCGTAGATATTACGGTTTTATTAGGGTTTTTTTGTGATGCGATCGCCAGAAAAAATGTACGACTAAAAAATCCAATCAAACGTTCTGCATACGTAACAGAGTAAATGGTGTGCGAATAAATAATGTTACGTAAATAATGAAAGTAAATTTAAACTTTTTTCGGTATAAATTACATACTTTGTCGAGCGTATTAATGAGCTTTTACTAATTCAACAACGTTTTGAGTGGAATCCCGAATAAATTTATGATTTTTCGCAGATCTTACTGCCATAAAAGTAAGTAGTGAACCCTGACGTATACTGGTGTAACGTAGATTTGTCTTTGTTTGTCTATTTTTTTTTTTTTGTCATCGGTTTTCTTTGGCAACACATTATAGTATTAGGTCATTGACATTCGAAATTTGAATACGGCCGTCTGTCGATTCGCATTCGATATGCGGTGCGAGACCACGCGTGAGGACGTAATATACGGACAGACGAAAGAAAAAAAATGTGCTTATCGACAGACTACATTTTAGTTTTTAAGATCTCAGGTTTAGATACAAAACATAACAACAATGAAATCATAAAATAAATACATATTGAACAGAAAATACGTTATTGAATATATTTGACGACATTATGCACAACAGTGTCGTGTATAATTATATAATTAAATATTTGACGAAATAAAAAAAGTCTTAACGATGAACAAATTATACTTAACTCGATCAATATGTACAAATATTTATTGAAAATCAAGAGCTTAAGAATGCTGAACGTGTATTTGTACGCAAACGAATCCCTTAATTTTATAAATACACAATTTGCACATACTTGTTTTCCTTGCGGATAATAAGTACGGTGCAGCTCTATACTAGCTACTGTACCAACGTCATTGTCTTGCGGATATGTAAAATATTATTTCGACATCCGACGGGTAGTGGCAGGGTCGGCCAAAACGCTGTGTTCATAACAATGTTACCTCTGCCGACCGGTGCCAATACTTCGGAGCGATACTAATATTATACTTCCTTATTTTGACTTTTTTCTTTCACAACACCACGCTTTTCGCACCTGATTGGAAAGCACTTGAACACGTTTGGCATCGGACACCGCATTTCGACTTTTGGACCGACCTAGACGATGCGGTGTGATTTAAATAATGTACTACGTGAACGGTATAATAGCATTAAGTAAAAAAACAAAACATTCACTCATCGCCGATAAATTATTAATACGTTATCATAGTCTAAATATTTTTATATCGATTAACACTTTATACTGCCGACGGTGGGAGGGGGCGAGAGGCAGCATTCAATGATTGAAAAATGAGAAAATATCTTTTTGTATACGAAAATCGGTTGATCCCCGTGTAAGGTTCACTGCATCAATCGGGTACAATAAAAGTTAAAAATTTATTTTTACATTAGAGCATACCAATTTATTTAGGGCTGGATTTCTTTTAGGAACTAACCCCGCAGCTTTTCTTAAACAATTAGGATATGTGACTTTAGATTTTCGAGTTATTTAAAAGAAATGTTTTACACTTGTCGTACACGACCATCGTTTAAAAGATGATAACTGTCGCGTAACGATGATGGAACGTTGCGATACTTGTGACGTGAACAAATTACATTCCGAATCATAATCAATGTATCGTATAAACGTTTCAATTAAAAGAACCGCAAACGAAACCGTAATAAATATAAATAAAAATAAAAACCGTTGGAATGAGTAGACAATATTACTAGGAACAGTACGACGAAAACACTTGATTTATATTAATTTTGCGTTTGATTTGTGTAGTTGTATTTTGCAAAATTTAAATGCACAATCAACGATGATCGACTTTTGATTTTATACAAACGTTTAACCCGCTACTGATTTTTTATGCACGTAAGCTCTAATCAGGGTTATCCTTATTTTTTAAATTTAAAATTTTTGATTTCTCTCCCTCCCATTTTGTTTACCACCATGAGTGAGTAGTTTTCGTTTGATTCGGTCTTGATTACTCAACTCCTTCAGGTGCCACAAAGGGGTAAGAAAATTGCAATATAAGGTTGTTTTTTGAGTTTAACAAAAAAAAAACGATCGCACCTATCAAAAAAAGAAAACATGTGTATACATTATTTGTATGCATTCATATTGCAATTAAAGAATAAACTTGTCAAGAATCTGTACCGTTTCCCACCGTTACTTATATATTCTATAATAACTGTTGATGACACGACAAAATATCCTAGATGGGTAAAATATGATAAAACACTTTCTTTCTCCAAATGAAAGTTTATAAATATAAATCGTGTTGGATCAAATGCCTTGTTGCGACAGTGAAGTGGACACGGTATTAAGCGGAAAACACACAAAAAAAAAAAGGAAAGAAAAGAAAATGTTGATAATTGTTGAGTTATAGATGAAGTGAACGTTGGTTTTCCATTAAATATTGTTACACTTAAAGGAGACCTCGTGCCGTGCCATGCAGCGATGTGCTCAACTCGACGCGGCCAAACGTAACTCGGTTCAAAAGTTGATTCCCGGGTACCCGTTTACCTGCACCGACATCGTTGAGTTGATTCCCGGGTTATTAGAGGGTACGTACGAGTTGATTCCCTATTGTTGTATATCAATTATCAATAGATTGCAAGAGTAAAGAGTTTACGACCGTAAAGAGTTCGACCGTCACACACAACTCGCTCTTATGTCCACCGAGACCACGATTTTTGTATTCATAAATGAGTTGTTAGACGTACAATCAGAAACGTATATTAAATGCAGGAGTAATGGAACTAAGAAATCTAAAAAACAACAAGAAAAACAAATTTTTTTAAGAGAAGAGATGTCACGGTATACTGGTAATCTCATTACCAGATACCAATTTATACAAACAATGTGTTACAAATTTTTACCAAATTATTTTTTTATATTTTTTTACCTAGTTACTACTAAATGTTTTTAATAATAATTTTTTACCTGATTACTACTAAATATTTTTAATAATCATTTTTTACCTAATTACTACTAAATGTTTTTAATAATTCAATAAATAATTATTAAATAAAAATTGAATGATTTTCAAAATATGAAAAAACTAAAAAAAAACAACAATTAGAAACTTTTCAGCCAACCTCCTCGTGGTGTTTCTTGGGTTATGCTAATAGGCTGTACATTTTACTAAATATTGAATAAAATATCTATTGACCTGGGAATCAACTCGTACGTACCTCTTAATGACCCGGGAATTAACTAATATATGAGAAAGGTCTCGGGAATCAACTCGCCTATTGCGGTTCAAAACGTTTAATCGAAAAAATTATAAAAAAAATGTCATGCCACACCTCATGACCCGCACTGCTGGCGGCCGACAGCGCAGTTTTCATACGAGTGTGCTACCGGCTACCGTGCGCGCATGAAGCCGGAAAAAAAAAAATTTGCCCGTGTTACAATGTAGCGCAATAGCGAACAGTGTCACCGTAACGATTACGGCATAAGTCGAACGCGAGGTATATAAATTGTCGTTGAATGAAAAAAAAATAAAAAAAAAAACACAATAATAAATGGCCTTGTTTACATAATGCGATACGATCTACGTCGGTTGAATGATATAATAAACACGTGTGTTACGTATATTACGTGGGAGCGGCGAGCCGGTATACGTATGCCGTATGCGCGCGATTTGTAAATTTTTATCGTGAGGGAGGAACGCGTTTTCGGCATTTTATTCGCGCCGAGGGTTTCGATTAAATTTCCGAATTTAGAAACGTTCCGAACGGACGGCCCCGCTGCTATGGGCCGTACGTCGTGACTTATCGTATTTTATGACTCGGTAGAGATGTTAAGTAGATTTAAAAAAAAAAAACGCACATTACGGCGCTTATAGGAAACATGTAAATCGTAACATTCGAACATTACCCAATAGCCGTACTAT
The DNA here is from genome assembly GCA_949715065.1 of Periphyllus acericola. Lineage (NCBI taxonomy): Eukaryota > Metazoa > Arthropoda > Insecta > Hemiptera > Aphididae > Periphyllus > Periphyllus acericola. The sequence goes on from OX454264.1 coordinate 67,483,965, forward strand.
TTCAGGCAGATATAAGCAGGGCCGGATTCGGCCCACCGAGTTTTCCGTACTTTACCGGCGCACTTACATAGACTGGTGGCCCTTGGACCAAATTTTTTTCTAATCACATATTTGCTATAGACGCACTAACCTTTTCTGGGCGATACGTAATCAACAAAAATAGTATATACGAGTTAACAACATTATTTAAAGGCTGTTAAATTTTAATGATTTCAGCTAGCTCAGGTTTATAATGAAGCTGTACAAATTAAAACATATTATTACGGAAATCAACTATACCAAATACAATATTAATTAATTTATAGTTTCAAGGAATTGGACATTAAACGACTTTGTTGAGCCACATTATCAATTACTGTTTCATTATCCGGCAATATCTACTAAACAAGCGATAGATACATAAACATATACTCGTATTTTATGGGTGAGATAAAAACAGTTAATTGCGACAGTGATTGCATTTTGTTTTTGAAGAGTCAGTTATATAAACCAGTTCCGCGGATGTCACTTAGGGATTCCGCGAAAGCACTTTATCAAAATATTTAAAAATAACCAATGATTAGAGGTGGCTAATCTAAGGTGGAAAAAAAACCGTTAGGCACATTTAATATAAAATATTAGATAATAGTAAATTACAGTTAATTTATTTTTAATGGGTTTTAATGATGACAATAAGGGCAAAAATGACGTTTATCGCTATGTTATATATACCCTACTTTTTTAAAGATAATTTCCATAGGGTTCCGCATGAGAATAATATATTTGTTTGGTGCTCCGTGATATCAAAGAGGTTAAGAAACACTGATATAAACCATACTAAAATAATAAATAACGCATAATACGCGTTTTTAGAATCTTTGTATGCAAATATTTTTAGTTTAAAAACAATAAGTGAAAAACGAAAGCCTGTTGTACTATATTTATCTCAAAAATTGGATATTATTTAGCGTTTACGAAGGGGAGAAAGTGCCAATTTACGATGTTGGTCGAACAACATGATATTAAGAAAATGCCGATAAAATCGAAAGCCATATCTCCTAACTGCAAAATTCCGATAGCAACATGACAATCTCGCTTAACCGCCTATTCGTTTATTTTTTCGACAGGCATCAATAAGAATGTTTTTCATTTTGATTGACAAACAATTACATATGGACGGTTTAAAACTTTAAAATGTATTTAAGTTTCGTAATTGATGTTTCACGTCTAACTTGTGAAGAAGAAAAAATAAAGCATATCTATGCGCTAAATATAAATTACTGAATGATGCGACGAGTGCAGATAATATTTTTGCAATACTTCATACACACACAGTATACAATTTTTACAATCTTTTTCATGTTTACAATCCCTACGATTTTTCGTGGTATCCTCTTCATCTTTGGAGAGTAAGCCATCATTATTTGTGTAATATTAAACAGCAATTTTTAGCCATTTATGAATGAAATCAGTCAATTCAGTTTGAACAATTCCTGGTGTTATATTATGACCGGCCCACCGAGATTTTCTCGGTAGCTCGCTAGACCAATCCGGGCCTGAGTATAAGAATATATACATATTGTTGTTGAACGGTTTTCCCATTCGTGCCCACCAAGCGTGATGTTATTGTCGTTAGCACATTAATTGTATAACACTTTTGAAATCTTTATAAAAATAAAAATTCTTTGAAACCATTAATTTAGTAAATCGAAATAAAAAATTAAATTTATGGTCCACGATGAATGTTTGTTGAAAAATAAATTTGAGAAAAAAGTACCGTTGAAACTTGCACGTCGTTTCGCCAATGTTTGAAATAAAATCAATAACAAACACTTCACGTTATATTTTGAATGTGTGTTTACGGACGGTAATAATCACAGAAATATTTAGTCGGCTAGAATCGGGCTAGGCACATTGTTAGGTGTATAATATGTGTTTCGGTACGGTTGCGAATCCGAAAACTTATCGAAACGTGGGCAAGCGTCGGTAATCGATAAATATTATCGCGTAGACAATTTGAACGTGGCCATTGGCGTTTTTAAAGGCGAAAAGTCGACGACCCCCTAGAAGTCCGTAAACAGCAATAATTCCGGTTTTTCGTAAGCACACGCACCACCCCACGGTTTATCACGGACGTGTGCGTGCGTGTGCGCGTTTCCGAGACTTAGGGTAAGACGACGGCAGTGGTCTACGTGTACGGGGTGTGCGTTTGTGCGCTATTATACAATTCTTAAACATCAATATACTAATCACTCAAACGGTTTACTTTGGAACATAGTACGACTATGGTACACTATAGCGGGCACACCTACTCCCAGCTCCGGTCGCGTTCACTTAATTGCCCGCCGATTGAACGTATTCAATGGATAAAATTAATAAATCGAACCGAGTCGAATGTGCGCACGCGAAAACGCTCGTTCTCCATTATGCGCGGCCAACTATAATACAATAATAATGGTAATAATAATAATAATAATAATAATAATAATAATATGCACGCTCAACTATTATAACAGCGCTAATTAGTAGAATTGTACGCACCGGAATGTGCGAGCAACGCGGGCCGGTCTCATTGGGTACTCGCAGGGCCGTCCTTAGGGGGGGAGGGGGGGGGAGCAGGGCCCAGGCCCTGGGCCTCGCGTTTGAAAAAAGTAGTAAAATTGGTTTTATTTTCGTCGTGGTGTCTGAGGTACCTACCAAATTTTTTGTGTGATAAGAATTATTAATGTCATAATAATATGTTTATAGTCAGTGGAGTGTTGAACTCATTTTTGACCCCCCTCTAACAAAAATTCCACCACTGCAAAAAATAAAATTTTTACAAAATATCCGTAATATTTAGCACACTAGCACGTATGTCTTACACAAGTAAGACACATATTCGTATACGTATTAATATTTTCTTTCATAAATTTTGTGGCAAGGGGACCACCCACCCACCAACAATTTTGAAGGAGCAATTGCTCCAAAATAATACCTTCGCCACGCCACTGTTTATAGTTAGATATTTATAGATAGACCATCTATCTGATAGATGGTTTAATATCTAAAAGGTGTTTAAAGTATTTTCGCCCTGGGCCTCGCAAATCCTAAGGACGGCCCTGGGTACACGTTATAGTTAGAGGCAAAATATTATTTTACTCGAACACGTCGATCGGTGCGACAATGTCACGGGCATCGAGGTTTTCTCTATAAAAACTATTCGTTGGGCGCACGGTGCTCTCGAACAAAGTGTTCAACCCCGCACGGTCTCGTCCGTTTTAAGTTTAAAGTTACGAAAAAAATTAAAAAATAAATACACGCAAGACCGATCCACGAACTTTCTGCGCAAAACGCTGTCCGACGAGCGTGTTTACGGGCAAGTCCGATCGTGTAGCACCAGCCGCAGTGACTATATCGGACGCCAGTACACGATGCACGCTTAGCCGTAGTAACGTCGTCGCAGATCAGTGGCGGATCCAGGATTCAATTTTGGGATGGGCCCACGGTCCAAAACGCAGTGATCATTTTGGGGAGTAATTTTTGGAATTTTCTTCAATAGCGATTAACGCAACATCATGTTGATCGTTGAAAGCGACTTCGGACGAATGAGAAAAGGCAGCCGGCTCTGTCTCTGGGGGTAACTCGCTTACGTTTTATACACATTCACATGGAGATGGATTATTTTCGTCACTGGTTTGTTGCGTTTTAAAAACGGAGTTTATTTTACTTTGACGCTTTTGTGACATTACCAAACGGACCAAATGAACGCGAAACTACAAACGAAAACAGCACGAAATACGACGATGGCCGTGTAATTCCAACATTTTAAAACCGTACACAATAATACCAACATGGATTAAATCTATATTATAACCGCGCGACATAAATTGGCTGGCGGAAAAGTTTCACAGCCAGAATAGTAAACCTTTTCAGATAAGCTGTAAAATTTGGTCTTAAGAAATTACCCACGGTGACGAGATAGAAAGTAGAAACTAAATTTTGTCACATGCTCAATAACTTACCTATATTTACTATTAAATTGACAAAACCTAACTTAGGCTGATTGCCTTAAATCCGCCACTGTCACAGATGATAAAATACCAGACGGTGCACTTCGGAATTTACTTGTAACACTCGAAACAACCAGAACGCAAATCGACCACGTACGAGAAAGCAAATTATCATCAAATAATTTCCAAAGCGTAATATTGTGTGTGCACGAGGGTAGTAATAATTATCGCGTCGATGCGAATTAACGGGATTCCAAAAGATCAGATAGATAGTTAGTTATCTTCACTGTGACTGTGTTCGGTTGAAAGTGGTGACGCTGCTCCGAGGGTGTTTTTTTTTTTTATTTTTACATTTTCGATAGTTACAGATTATACAGATTTGATAGTTATAGATCCGGTCTTATCGGGGGTCTACGATAAGTTTTGAGGCATTTTAATAATCATTAACACATTCAACGCCGGCGACGCGTATACGCGTCATTGGTAATTGTACGTGTACTGCCGTCGACGCGTTTACGCGTCATGTCTAATTTTACCGAGGCGCCACGTGTAAAATGCAAGTGACGCGTTTATGCGTCAGTGGCCAAAGAGAAGAAACTTATAATCTTCGAATATTTTCCTATTTAATCTACATTTACATTTACATGAAAAGTACTTACTCAATATCAATATATATAATAATAATGTGTTATAGGGTATATTTAATATCATATAAAAATTGTATACGATTTTTTATTTAACTTTTATTGTATTAATTCTTATACAAATCATCTTTTTACATAAAAATGGTGTCAACTTAAAATAATTAATAATTCTGTTTAAAAATATAATTAAATTATAAAATATAATAATTTTAATACAATAACATTACATCATATGGTATTTTTTAAAGCATGGTTCTAAACATAAGGGAGGTTTTTCCTTGCAACCTGAACAAAAATAAGATGTATCTTTACGATTTCCAATCTCACCACAGTAACGGCATCTCTTTCTTTGTGTTTTGGAAGACTTTTCACTTTTTGGTAAAAGTTCAGGAGCATGCATATTTTTATTATCAGATAACGTAGATGACAGTGGTTGTTCTTGAGATTTTTGTAATAGTTCTCGTATGACGGCTAGTCGAAATGAATAAAATGATATTTTCCGTTCATTTTTACAATATAAAAAATATGCGTTAAGTAGTAGCTGTTGCGTAATATGAATGAACACTTTTTTATACCAACGAAGGGTTTTCCGTTCACACGGGTAATAAGATAACATCTGATCCTGACGATCTACTCCCGACATAAACTTGTTATAATTTATAATAGGCACTGGCTTTTCTTTCTCGTCACCTTTCCTATTTTTCACATTCTCTAAGTCTGCTTTCCATTCAGTCGATAAACCTAATACTTCCCGTTTATCTTTCCACTTAAACACGCATATTCCATCATTTGTATATTTTGAAATAAGTTCTCCAGTCTTCAATTTTTTACTGGTTACTTCCTTTGGATTATTTTTCCTGTTCATTCGTAATGTACCGGTGCAATAGGTTTGTTTTAATAAAAGTTTGTGAGCTAAATCTACGCTGTTGTAAAAGTTGTCCATATATAAAGAATGGCCATTATTTAATTTTCCTTTCATTAGACTCATAACTACGTCCTCAGTATGACTGATAACCTGAGGTCGGTAAATCTTTGTGAGTTTTTGACCGCAATAAATAAACATTCTTAAATTTAAACCCGCTGATTCAGTAAGCATATATAACTTAATACCGAATTTATGCCGTTTGCCTTTAATATATTGACGAAATATTAATCTACCTCTCCATAAAATCATTGATTCGTCGATTGATAAATTCTTTTCGGGGTAGTAAATATCATCCATTTTGTTATTAAAATAATTTAAAATGGGTTGAATTCTAAAAAGTCTGTCATTTTGATTTTCATTGGGATGACCGAAATGTAATGCGCGGAGAATAAGTAGGAAACGATTTCTACTCATATGTTTACGAAAACATTGCAAATCGAACAAATCATCAGTTTTCCAATAATCTTCTAATTTATTTAAACGAATAGTGCCTGTATGAAAAAGAAGGCCTAGAAAAACTTTAAATTCATCAACAGTAAGATCTTTCCAATGTGAAATACGGGCCTGCACTGACGATTTACTTAGTATTTCTACTGCATACAAATTGGTTTCATCAATAACTAGATTATAAAAACTATCAGATACCAACAAATTAAAATAATCGATTTCTTTATGTCCTGCTGTTTGAACTTTCAAACCAGAATTTTGAGAAAATATAATCGGTTGGGATGGTTTTGGGTTATTGAACCATTTATCCCCTGTAACTACTGGTCTAAAATGCTTATTATTTACCGGTACATTGTCTTCTGATGACATTTCTGAACTATCTTCACAGCTATCTGTTTCCGATTCACTTGAAGAATTCTCGTTTTCTGATACATCCAACAATTGCAACAACTGTTCGTCGGATAGTGCATTTGTTTGAAATTTTTTACGTGACATTTTTATTTTGTATGTAAATTTATATGCATAAAACCAAAGAGTATTTTGTACGAATAGTATTGTGAAACATAAACAACGCCACAAGTCCCGACAACGCGCGACGAAGAACAACGTAAACAGACTGTTGGTTTGTCGATAATAGATAGTGAAAACTGAATAGTAGCACGTAATACAGCTAATATTGTTATAATATTATAACATAATAACATAAATAAAAATAGACATTTACGTAAATAGTATTTATACGTGCATCCAATGATAAAAATATTATAGGGAAAATATAGTCTAAAAATAACCGATTTCCAAAACCAACCATAATTTTTGTTTTTTATGATTTTTCCCTATGGCCACCTCAAATTTCAGATAATTACGATCAAAGCCACAATAATTAAATGGCATTGAAATATATAAGAAATTGACGCGTAAACGCGTCAGTGGCCCGTTGGAAAATAATACATATGACGCGTAAACGCGTCAGTGGTCAAATGCAAACATATCGTTACGACGCGTATACGCGTCGCCGGCGTTGAATGTGTTAATCAAACGTGTCCGCGTGAACATAATGTTTGATGCTAAACGGAATGCGATTTGGTGCGATCAAAACGGGAATTGTACTTTACCTTATGCATATAGGTACCGCACGTAGGTTATGTATAATAACTCGTCCGACGTTAGTTGATTAATCATATTAATAATTGATCGATTGCCATGACATACCTGCGAAAACAAAATAAACAAACTGTTAACGCTATATACATATGGGGGTTTTTTTCTACACTTTTAATTACATATTGATTTGCTATTCAATTCAATTTGTGCAAATTGAAAAAAAAAAAAATAATACTGATTCGCAGTGACAGACAGCATAATATAGATATACTCCAATAATTACCCATTCGCAGCGGTTTTAAAATTTAAATAGCCAATCGAATAATAACTCGCGTCCGTACTTATTGTTGTTCAATTATCAATCAAATTAGCGGGTTCAAACGTATAGACCTACCCGTTGTTTAAAATAATATTTACCCGTGTATATATATATATATATATATATATATATATATATATATATATATATATATATATATATAGCAGGGATGGCCAACTTGCGACTCGCGTCTTATTATTATTATGAATCTAAATTATTTTGGTACGTATTTTTTATTTTTTAAAAAAAAATTGTTTGTTGCGTTATGTATAGAATGCAGATAGATAAATAACGATCATATTATAAATAAATATGGACAGTGAATAAAATACAAACTAAAATTAGAACTAGCTAAATTTGTTTGCGTTGTATTTTTTTCATGAGCTTCTTAAGTTTTAACTGCATCGGTGTAAGAGTAGTTCTGAGTTCTAAATTTGTTATATTTTAATTAGTTAAATTTGATCTTGATATTTTAACTTAATTATTAAAGTTTTTGAATAAAGCGATTGACACGAATATGTCGTTCTAAAAATGTATTAATTTTACTACATATTTTTTTAAATTTTGGTATTTTGAAATAGTAACATGATATTCATATAAAGATTCATATAATTCAATATAAAGGGACAATTGTTTTTAAATTGTCCAATTCATATCCTAAAAACTCAAAAAGTTCGATTTTGAGTTCCGCCTTATTTGTTACAACAGGATGTAGTATTTTATAATTTTTGTGAAATTCGAAGACAGCCATTTTATAGGACTTCTTTTTCTGATAATTTCAACTGTTCAACTTTCAGTTTTCATTCAGGATTCGTGATTTTTAATAAATATTTTAGCCGTCAAAGAAATAATGTAAATTACCTCGTCATTTTTCCAATGAGATTCGCCGATAATGTTATTATTATTTAAAATTGTGTTAATAGTACACTATTTTCTTGTTAACTAAAAACATTATTAAAAATCAAGAAATTAATAATAGTTGAGAGTTAAACCGTCAAAATGTTCAGAAATATGATACCTATAAAATGACTATATCTTCAACATTTATAAAATCTATAAAATAAAAAATTAATCTTTTACTTCTTTAAATAAGACACTTATGTTTATCAAACTAATCGCCTTCGCCCGGGGACGCTCGTGAAAAAAAAATAGAATTTGATTAGCTCTATTAACACGGGAGATATCGTTCTGCGTAAATACCGGTGGGATACCCTGTATATGTATTTTGGCCTTTACCAATACGTGATCACAGGGCCGCCCCTTAAATTTACGAGGCCCGGAGTACAACAACTTTAGCGGAGCCCCCTCGTCATAACATATAATCCACAATATTTTGGAATTAATCAGTTAATCAGTGTTAATCATTTTGGACACAGTCATTGCGCGTGGACATAAAAACCTATTTTTTTTTTTATAATTTTAAAAGAATGTTTTTAGTTTTAAATGTGTACTACTTTAAAAAAAAAAACCACGAGCAACCACTGTGGGAGGGGGGGAAGTTAATGACAAGTCTAAGGGGCACCGCTCACCCTGGTCTTGGGACGGCCCTGGGTAATCATACGTAGTGGTAAGTCGTAAGTATGCATCATTACGTTGATACGCGGACGCACGTAATGCGCCTCCTATACTCAGATGTGACTGTGACCTGCAGACTAGTGCAGTGCGAGCAGAATATCTTATATTCTACACGGCCGAGTGGGGTAGCGCGCGCGATGCAGTTGCGTGGTGGTGCACTGTGCAGCGACCGTTTACGTTTGGAAATATCGCGATTCGGAGTTGATGGGGTGGGGTGGGGTGGGGGTGCGTTAACAGTGGAAATTAAGAATATTTCAAACAAAACCGCGCTATACGAAACAAATCTATGTGCCACCGTATTATGTTAAAACGCCACGACGGCCGTTATTGGCACAAACAATTTACTGCGCATTCCTCGTAGTCCCTTCACGGTTTCCTCGGACATTTTCTTTTCTTGTTTTCGATTAGTAATTGTATTTTCATCATCACGGGTAGGCGCGTTCGACGCGTGCTGCATACTCGCGAGCACATTTTTTCGCAAACCCTTACACCACCTTACACCTCCCCACCACCGCTAAAAAACAATTCACCGCTGAACGTAATACGTGTAAACAATATTGATACGCACGGTCTTCGCTAATTCGAAATGATCGTTTTCGAAGAGGTCTTACGACAAAACGTATGTTAAACGGTGCTGCTACTTCGGTAACAATATATTACACGTAAAATGTGTTAAACAATTTTCTCGTCAAGTGTACTCCGGCGTTATTACAACGGTCATCAGTTGCCTAACTTAAATTCCAGTACGATATCATAACTGTATTTCACCTGAATGCAACGTAATACTTCCGTCCAACCGATTACCATATACCAGCTTACGAGTGTACACAGAGCCCCCCTCCCACCACATCAAATTCTGGGCTCCTGTGCTAATTGCTTGTCCGGGTCCTTTCTAAGACTTCCATTAATACAATTTAACACAAATTATTAAAATCCAAGATTCATAAGCATTTTGATAATAATTATGTATTTTTATTTTTTTATTACCATATCGTCTAAAAGACAAAAAAAAACAAATATTTTTTAATTTATATAAAACATAGATTTGTTTTATTAAATGTTCGAAAATTACAAATAATTTTAAACGGGCCCACGGGCCCCTGTACTCAAGGCCCAACAGCACCTCTCCCTCCCTTGTGGGTTCCCTGAGTGTACATTATAATATGCTTGTAGCGAAAACATGAACGGTAGAATAAGAATATATTTCCCATTGCAATTGCATACGCGACGACTACATCTGCATAAATTAACCGTAAACCGGCCAACGTACGAATTTCACATAATTTTTTCCCCCCGCGAATCTCAATAATTGTATTCTTATATTAATATACCTATACCGCGACCCGTGACTTCGTATACGAAGCGTAATGTACACCGTTCACCTGACACCTAATATCATCAGTTATCTATTATTATTATTATTATTATTACTATTATTACTATTTTTATTATTGTTAGGTATGTTAAATATAATAATTGTACGCGCCTTATTTTATTTTAGTCACGCCACGGTTAATATATTATAAGGTTAATTTATTCTTAGGTCTTTGTTCAGTGCAATTATTATATTACTTTGTCGAGATATTGTTATTAACAATAAAATTCAAGGGCGAAATGATAATAATATTGACGCGTTCGTGTACGTTTCTATACATAGCAGCAAAAGTGTAGGCGCATTTTCTAAGCGTAAAACAATATTTGACGTACAGTTATTTGAACGTTATCGCGTAGCATTTCAAATGAATTCAAGCTCTTGGAAAAGAACAACCTCAAACCGTTTTTAAGTCGCACAATATTAGTCAACGCCGAATCATGATAACGCTTTCGTTCGTTCGCCGCAGTAATAACTATCTTATAGTTTCTGAAAAATCCAAAATTTACATAAACACGCGCACACATGCACCGCTGTGAATTATTTGATGTTTATCGAGTTTATCCGATTAGACTCGTAAGAATACAACGTTCCATTACACAAACCATATTTATCCGTACCACTATTATACATTTTTGAAATACCGAATGTCGGCCAAAAAGTGAAATATTTAAGGTACCTATATGCGGTAGGTACACAAATCGAGCATTACGAATCGGAAGTTGGATTATTCGAAAATAAAATGAAAATGTGCGCGCACTGTGATTAGTGATTACGATTCGAATAGCTGCGCGTGATGATTGTTAAATTGGAATGTACAGTTGCTGTACTATGGTAAAGTGATTGCGTCGAATAAAGCAAAATAATATGTTAATCGCGTACACGCGGATGGTAAAAAATAAATCGTTTTAAACATGTATGTCACCTTGTTTTTTTTTATGCATTCAATTTATCATTTTACGATGGCATACGATAATTATAACAAGACCATCGAGATCGTTAGATAAATCATGTACTCACATAATATATTGTCGTATAAAAATTATAACATTTTTAAGTATAATAAATAAAATACAATAAATATTGAAAAAAATATTTCAAAAATATATAATTTAATATAATAGAATTTGATAATAATTTACAATTTAGCCCTTTGTAATTAATACAAAATTACCGCAAACTCTAGTTTTACTATTTGTTTTATAACATATAGTCATACATCATATCGTTAAAATGGTAGCGCCTACTTGAATGCAGCCGCAATGTAATCGTTTGCGTGCATTCAACTTGATAAAAACATGTTTTCTACGACAGAGACAACAACTTGATAGTTTTCCATTGTTACACAACTGTTTTAACCAAGTTTAGTTTACGCAAACGATTACAGCGACGTCTAGTGGCTGCGTCCACGTAGGTGCTACACCAATTTGAACAATACGATATCTGTATTTTATAACCAAAACATTTTTTGGACCATTAAAATTACCGATTAGGTTTTTATTCGTTCGAATACCATATGATATAATCCGCAACGGTGATTATCTTGTTGAAATAATTTAATAATACAATGTATAGTGAGTATAATAATTGTAGGTACGATTCACGTGTAAATCTGAAGAAAAATGTATAACCGAAAGAGTAAGTCTAGCATTCTGAAATTAAATATATTTTATTCCTTCAACGGGATAAACATAACGCGAAACATAATATAAATATTATAAAGTCAATGCTTCGGACGTCATTGAATCGATTCCATTCAAATACATTTTCAAATACAAATACCTAATCCTTAACCAGTGTCGTAGCCAGGAGTTTTGTATGGGGGTGGGGGGGACTAATTCCCACAAAAATTTAAAATTATTAATCAAAAAAAAGTAGGTAAATATCTAAAATTTGTGAACAATTATTTAATGCTATCTACTCGTATAATATAATATTTATAATATTGGTTATATTTTTCGGGAATTCGCACTGCTTCCTTAAAAACCCATGAGCCGCCAAATAAATACTGTCAATGGCGGAAGGGGGTATAGCCCCCTTATCACCTCCTTGCCTACGCCTCTGTCCTTAACGGGTAATCCACGTGTTTCAACACCAAAAAAAAAAAAAGTTTATTTTTTATTTGTAAAATATCCCCGTAACGGCTAGAACGTCGGTTGTGGAATTATGATTTCGGACCATACAACCTACGACTTGCCACGCGTGTGACTCGAATACGTACGACCGTATATTTATACACGTGGGGAGAGGGGGAGAGAGATGATGAGGAACAAACGCAAATAAGTATACGAAACGGCAAACTTATGCGAGAAGATAATTAGTATTGTAACCGTAGATCGGGGAAAGTTGTGAACACGTTATACGGTCGAATATCTCAATCTCGAACAATACGTCATTGTCTGCGAACGCAATGATATTAGAATATTAGCGCCGAAATTAATGTCGATTTACAAGCGCGCGGGTGCGTTACACTTCCTATACTCCCCGAGCGCTACTGCACTACGGTCGTTGAATACAAACATCGCGTAGAAATTACGTACAATTCTTAGTTTTCAGGCATGGTGCCATCAAAGGTTGTTCAAACTTTCGTCGCTATTCCTGCGTACACTATTTGCGGACAAACGTTGCAACAATAATATCATATTATATGCATACGTGTGTACGCCGCGGTGGCCGTACGCGCGCGTACGTGTTTGTTAACCGCTTTAAATAATTTATGGGAAATACACAATTTCTTTTCGCAGTTCGTCGGCCGCGAGTGTGCGCATAACGAAGCGAAAATAATGAAATATAATATACCATGGAACACACTATAGTTTACAATATTATATTCAAAAAGTACGGAAATACATCAGTGACACAACCGTGGGCGTTCATGGGAAAAGTTTAGTGGCGATCGGGGGGGTGGGGCGAGAGATATTCTCAAAGTGTACGGTGAATGACGGTTTACTTTTGTTTCATCGATCGATTGTTGGTATAGGGACGGAAGGAATACGATATAGCAAATGAAATATGTTCGAAATAACAATATATTTTATTCATTTCTTTGGATTTCACGCACCGTTATATTGATAATAGTAATGCTATTCATTAAATTACAGGTTTATATTGTTGTTTACCTAACCTACCTGAACTCGGTATAATAGTTTCAAATCTTTGAGTACCGTAACCGTACTATGCAGGGTGTCCCGTCGAAGATTTACCCATTCCGAGAACTCCTGAGATAATAAAGAATTCTTTTTTTTCTTTAAGACTCACGAGAATGACGATAACAAACATTTCATATTTCAATTTAATTTAACGTTTTAGTACAAATGTCAAAAATATTAATTAAAATTTTTATTTCCGAAAAATAAAAAAATAATTAAAAATCATGAGGTCAAAATGAAATGTTGAAACGTCAACGTTTTCGGAAAAATACTACAACTCGCCAATATTTAATAAAAACATGTATATTTTTTTTTTAAATCAATCGTTAAATTTTGTTTTTTATGGTTTCTGATTATAGTCTTCCGTCCAAATTAAGATGACGAATCGGCAACGAAATTCCGTTTATCGTCAGAAATATTTGTGGTATCGCATGGTAATATTACAGTTGTGCGCGCCGCGTGGCACTCGTTGGCACGTTGCAGTAACCGTGTCAATGGACTTCGCACGTACGCGCGTGTATCGACGTATGCACATTAATATAATGTAGGCGGTACATGTGCAGTGCACATTACGACGGATTACTGACACCGAGCGGTGCGAAAAAACGGAAAAAGAAACTGCAGTGCCACGCGGAAACCTTATCGTCGTGACGGCGAGGATTTTTTTTATTTTTTTTTTTCGGCTCGACAGGCCGGCGGCGCACGTAAACGTAAACGAAAGAAAACACGACCGCAGACACCTTCATATTATGACGTAAGATCGCGGGTTTTTTTTTCTTTCTATTTTCACCCCGAACACGTCGCGGTAACATTGCATGGTCCAAGACGTAAACAATATATCGAGAACAATGAAAACATGTGCATTAAACAATGTGCAATGGATCTCGTCGGTCACGGGTAATCTCGTTTTTTTCCAAACGATAACGTATATTTGCGGAAACGGTTTTACGCTCGGTTTCGATTCTTCGGTTTCGTCGAGTGATTATTTATGCGACCCGTTCAATGCCGCGGAGCCTGTATAAAGATAGAAAACGCGGACGTGTTGCGCGCTCTCCACCCCCTACCCCATGCCAAACGTCGTGGCGAGGACGTGATCGCTCCTGGATTTTTTCAATGGGCGATGGCTGGGCTAACGGATAATAATCATTTTTTACTCTTATTATAATCACGAAATCACCCGTCGTTGAATGTGACGGCGAAAAGTGATAGTACCCGGTGTTAAAATCGCACTCGTAGTAACCCATGAGTGGTTCGTGACTCGTGGGCTCGTCGAAAGGTGAATAGGTATTGGATAAAAATACTTGTCTCTGAACCACGTCACCACGCCACCGACTGCATCCCTTGCACTCCCGTTAGCTCAGAAAATAATTGATATATTTATGCAACGAATCCAAAAACGAACAATTTAACGTAGTACACCGAGAAGTAGACTACCATCGGTATCTGCGTTCAATGTTTTCACTCGTTTCAACAAGTGAAAATGAAAACGATTTCTATTAATTTGTCAAAAACAAAAAATCATTAGGTAACTCGAGCGAATCTGAGTGAATCAGCTGGTACAAAAATATTACAACAGTCCGGTCAGACGCTGCGTGTTGGTCATCTTTTTTTACGGTGTCAGTCGTATCGGAAATTTTTAAAGATTAGCCCGTACAGCGTTCGACGACAACAAGAAAAATAGTCGTCGACGTTCGTTAAAACGACCCTGATAATGTGCACTCTTCTTATACGGATTTATAACGTCAATGAAAAAAAGAAAAAGAAAAAAGATAAGTTTTCGGATTGTATAACATTATGTGACTGCATATTAAGTTACCGTTAATTTGAAAAACTCGGTTAGCATGTACGAGTATAAGAACGTAGTAATGTAGTTATGCACGTAGTTAATCTATGTATATGTACAACCATTTATTTTACATAGTAACTAAAATGTCTGGTTAGTAAGATAAATTATGTACGATTTTCTAAAATTGATTATACCAACTGGTTATTATATACATAATAACTGTAGCCAGTCTTGTGAATATGGTAAATTGTCCATTCCAACTGAATATTATGCACGATTTTCTAAAGATTCATAAGGTTCAAATGATGCATCTGCGTGTAGCTGCAAACAAATTTAATTGCATTCAATTCGAAATGTCTCATGTTATAGTTCATTTTGTTCAAAAAAATAATAAATAATAAAATCTAATAACAATAAACTTATCATTTAACCTTTGTTCTAGAAATGAATCACCGAATCGTAATCTCAAAAAAAATTAAGTGGTTTGGTTGTTATGACGTATAGTGACCAGTAAAGGTGTTAATTTTCAAATTGTTCGTATTGGCTCTTTATGCAAAATAACTGGCTAACTTGATAAAATGTATGTACTAAACTATCCAGAGATCTTAGTTATTATGTAACTGGTTATCATTATACGTACTGTGATCAGTTAATCATAAGAACAGTATAACATGGTATTATACAAAATTGCCGATTTGATCAAAACACGATAATATTGTAGCCGACCGCGACGCGCGACGAGTCGAAATCGAACATCATCTTTATAATTTCTTAGTTTTTTTTTTCTCTTCGGAATTTCCTAACGATCGGTAACGTGTATACGTATACGAGATATCAAAGAACATTGCGACGACGTAGTACCACGCGGCCGAAAATTAAAAAAAGAAAAACGAAAAAACACATTGTCATAATATGTCATCGCCGTCATCGGCAGCTGGCACGTTGTTGCGTACGTTTATTTTCATTTGCTTATCCCCGCAGCTCCTCGCGGTGCGAGCCATATGGAAATTAGATAAACCGTCATAATGTACTGTCTATAATGTTACGATGGAAAATATTAAAATATTTCAATACGTAACACACTTGTATAAATTATACGAACATGACAATTATATAGGAGTAACGGTATTTTTTCTCCCGCGTGCGTTTTCGTTTCGGATAAAATACTAAAAAAAAAAAAATAATAAGAATCGTAACAATGTACGGTACGTATTGTAATGTAATGCATACGTATACGTATACCACATCGGCGCGTAAAATGTTGTATATAGATTATAACGTTCCGCAACAACGGTCGAAGGAACAAGTCCGTTTTTTTTTATTTCGCTTTAGAACCGTGATCAACAACCTTAGGGGTTCGCAAAAGATCGCTCGAGGTCGCCAAAAATAATCGACAAGTAGTTGTTCACGACAAAGTATATTATTTTAAAAATAAATTTAGTATTTCGTTTTGTACGTTCGAATGTACAACAGTCAACAGTACGTCATGTCGAATAGCATTTGTTTTAAAAAAATATTTATGATCCATTATTAATTCTTTGAAAGGGTTGCTTTACGAGAAATAAAGAAAAAATTTGGTATCGCGATTCGAAATAGGTCGAAAACCGCTGCTTTAGACGATCGTGTTCGACAAGACATCTCCGGATTCAAAAAATTGTAACGTTATTATTATAAATAGGCAATACGAAATTTGTTACTGATTGCAACTTTCGCTAGTGCTTTATTTAAAACAATACCACCATGCAATGATAACAATAATAATATTAACAATATAACGTATTAAAACGTTAAATTAACTTTTAGCTGAAATGTATTAGTTCGAGCACAAAACCGAACGCTCATGCCCATTGGTGCTTTTGCGGAAATCTCTTAGGGTTCATGGGCTTCCCTTGCAGTTTTCGAAAGGCACCAGACAACTGAGCTTAAAGGCAGGATGAGTTAAAACCTGCAGGGCCATTCCTGTGAATGCGCTAAAGGCTAAAAGACTATAAGGTTTAGATGCAATAATTCTGCACTAAATAGGTATTGACGATGTACTAGTTAGCGTTGAAAACATTGTCTTTTATAATATATTGAAATACGATTTAATACAATCAAGTGTATTCGTATGTATACATACGAGTATGCAGTAAACAAATTTAATATTTCTAAAAGACAGCGTTCTAAAAGTTTCATTTTTTAAAACTTGGTTTCTTAATATCCGGCATTCGAACATCTCTTGAATTTCTAAGACCTGCCTCAGTACCTACGCGTAAAGTATGGAATCTCGATTGTTGGACGTTTTATCAGATGTCGATGGGACGGCAAACGATAGTTTAATATTTTCAAGTCTTGGACGCGCTCGGTTCGTATAACGATTAGAATAATTTTTGCTCACCTCGCAAGACATCGCGTACTGTGCGTATGTGTAACATATGTTCACGGAATAAATTCTTTACCGACCGAATGGGACGGGTAAAAACAAGTATGGCCGGGAGAACGAGTATAAAATATATGCCTACTACTGCTGGACCTAGTGGCGTACAAAGTGTGTGTGTGTGGGGGAGGGGGGTACTTGACCTTTTTGACCCGACAAAATGGTCAACAGTTATGAAAAATATTATGTTTTTAAGTTTACAGTATTTTAAAATTTTTTTTTTCGGGAAAATGTACTTATCTTGTTTTTATTTGATGTAAACATTTATTGGTGAATACCGGCATAGCTGCATAACATGCGGAAGACCGCGAAGCTATATCATTGTGTCACTATTTGTGTACGGGAGAAAATTAATAAAATATATATATATTGGTATAAATTTGAACTTATACGTGTATAATAAATATTGATTTCGAAGGATTATTCTCCTGAACTCGATTAGAAAATAAAAAAAAAATTAATTCGACGTCTACGAGTGAGCGGGAGAGGAGATGATAAACGTTTAGCGGCGACACGATATAGTTATTTATCGTGTCCTATCCCTATGTGCGCCCACTCTTCCCAAGTTTTTTCCTCATCGACAGCTCCGGTACATTGTACGATGTACTGTACGCACGCCACTTAAACGCATTAATAACGGCAGTACAACGCGTGTGCACAGGGCGATCCATTTAAGTGCGCCTATATTATACTCTCCGGTCGCTAAACGTATCCGCGCGTATACGGCATGTACGCGAGTGGCCGATGCACATGTATACACCCTGTATACACGACAGTAATACATAGTACTGCTGCAGTCGGGACACCCTCGATAACTTCATGTCCGAGTGGGATTACGCATTTTCCAAACGCGTTTAACCTATTCTCTCCCTCCCCCCCAATTTTCAGCACACTAGCTCACACACAGAAACTCCAACGTTGTCGTGTTCATCGCGCCTAGCACTGGTTCTCTACGAATTCTCACCGTTTTGGTGACACAGATTTTTTCGTTGGGCTGAGGGGGGGTCTAAGGGGAGAAAAACGAAAAGACTCACGGCCGTAGCGAAGGAGTTGACTCGTTCGCGAACGCACAAGCACACACACACACACACACATACGTGCACATTGGCCAACGCGGAGAAAATAACAACAGTGGACAAGAACATGGTTGATGTGATAAAATGTTTGTTGAGTTTATCAGAATGTACCAAGACGAAATAGTTCTGCGTGAAAGTATGTAAGTGTACAAAAAAATTAATAAATTTCCAAGGTAATATGCAATATCTAGTCGGTAGAATGATTTCAAAGTACAGCCGACTCTCGGTAACTCAAACCTTGATAACTCGAACTTTTCGATACCTTGATAAATTAAAATTCCTCTTAAGATAACAAAAATAACAGTTAACGTTTAAATAATCCTGTTCTCTCGAAAATTAATTTGACAAGTTTTCGATATCTCGAATTTTTCTTATCCAAATAATATCGAAATAAAAAAAGAAACGATCGTAAACTGTTTTACAAATTCCGGTTTTAGAACTTCGACTGAAAACATTCCTTATGAACCTTCCGATGACATAATACCGAATGAATGGGATCAATTAACGGAGAAAATAATTCTTAATGAAACTTGTACATCATACGTCGATGCCGATGAAAATTTGGATATTTGTGGATAATGGACTGAGAACAATATTATGTTATGATCTCCGATATATTGGATATTTGCACTGTTGCATTTTTTTGCTGTAATTATATCATTTACACCTGTTCATGCGTCGTACGAACAAACATTGTACAATTTATTCGATTATAATTATTATTATTATTACTTTGGATATTATTTATTATTTTCAAACATTATTGATAATTCTATGATTTTTCTCTGTATAAATTCTGGTAAAAAAAATTAAAAAATATTAACCTATCAAAATTATTATTGGGTTCAACCCGTATCGATAAAAATAAATAAAAAAATTACCTAATGAGTAATGACTAATAAAATTACATTTGTATGTGTTTTTTATATCATTAGAACTCTATCTCTAATCACAACTCGACGTCCTAAACCTGATCTTGTTGTACAAATGTAATGATTATACTCTTATTATGGTAGTATTATTTTTGCTAATGACCGGAATGATACGAAAATAAATACATTTATCAGAGTATTTGAAATATCATTGGAAACTCGCATGATTTAAATCGTTGAACCAATTTAATTATCCACAATATTTTTGATACCAATTTTATTTTTCAGCGTTTGCTTATTCTTAACTTTTACACTTTGTTGCATATTTGTAATTTAACAGTGCACATTTTTATCAACAGCACAATTTACCGTTCTTATCTGCCACTGCAGTTAGGTGACGATTGATAAATATGAATTCGATGACGAAAAAAATATTTTTATCGATTCATTTCGCTATCATGATGCGGCTTTATTTTATTTTTTTTCGTAGACTTACCAAGACCGTCGATTTACTATTGGTGTGAATCAAGACTCCAATCAACATCAGAATAAAATAGATTAAAAATGTAAATATATAAAGGAATATATTGTACAGTGTAACGCCCTTTTTATTATTATAATATGACATACATCAGTGGCGACGTGACAACGGTCCTATGAGACACGTGTCTCGTTGCTATTTATGGGGTGGGTGGTTGCTTACGCCCACCTATGGTGTTGGAAAGTTTTTTTTTTGTTAATTATTGTATAATATATTAATATATAATACATAAGAGTCGTAGGGTATGAAACGAACAAAGACGGTAAACTGGATAGCCGTTATAAAAACATCAAGCATTCTATATTATTATACGTATTTATTAATTGTATTGGATAGGAATGGAGATGATGACAAAAGCTAACGATAGTACATATTTTCCATTCTATTTTTATAAAAAAAACATCGGTTTCGGAGTAATTTATCGCGATAAGAAGTAGTAATCCGGAAAAAATATATTCTGAACATTTTTAAATTTTCGATTTCGGCTGGTGTGGTTCCTGACAATTATTTTGTCTCATCAATGAAAAATGTTCATGCCGCCACCGATACGTATTGTTTATGTAAGTACGTTTCACGTTTTGAAAGTGAACACTTATGTTTTTCCGCCGATTGCGAAAAACAAAAGTGTCCCGTTTTTTTCTCTCTCCACATATCACGGTCACACTAAGCGTGATTTCAACGGTTTTCCCGCGCACACGTGGCCAAACCCGTGGCCCGACGTCATCACCATAGGTATGCCCACCATCGGCGTGACTGCTCGAGCCCATCGGATAAAAATATAATCGTAATAATAGTACCGTCGCGTGCGCGCGAAACAAGTGTTGACCTATAACAGGTATTATAATGGTATACCGTCGGCGGCGGCGGCGGCATCGGCTGGGCGCGTCCGTCGTCGGGAGAAAAAAACACTAACCTAAGTCAACGTGCAACGGCCGGCCGCCGCCGCGTATACAGCGCCTGCGGTGTACACGATTTCACGTGCTGCAGCTCGCGGCTTCGACACATAGCCGCCGCCGCCGCCGCCACCGCCACCCTGTCATCGCGTGATCCCCGCGGACGGTCGGACCGCGGGACGTTGCGTCGCTTACGGACGATATAATGACGTAAAAGACGAGCACGCCAAGCGAGACGACCGACGAAAAAGTAAAAAAAAAAAAAAGTCTGCCGCAAGCCCGTATCCAGGGGGGGATTTTAGGGGTTCAACCCCCCCCCCCCGAAATGTTTTAAGTAGGTGTGTATTTACAATATGACTAAGACTAACTACAAGCTTCAGGTACAATTTGTATTTATACATTTCACAATTTCCCACTCGTCATTAGTCTCGTTATCTTTAATTTTAAAATTATCTAAAAATTACAAACAACGTACCTAGTATGTTATCGAAATAATTTGAATGCCACGCAAGGTTGACTTTGTTTTATAATTTTTCATTAACTACTCATATTTATACTATATAGTCTGTATACATTATAATATTATATTTTGTACTGTATAATATTAACATTAAAATAATAGAATAATCATTTATTTTTAGTTCATGTATTAAAAATATTTAAACTCTATTTTTAGCAAGGGAAAGTGTAAATCCCGATGGGACACTCTGTGTTGTTAAGCGATGCCGGATTACCCTTGTTGTGCGAAGTAGGCGCCTGCTTAGTGTAGTGTTTTTCAAACAGTGGGCTACGACCCCCAGACGGCTGTTTGTATGCTAAGAGAGGGGGGGGAGAGTGAAATTTTTGTGTGCAACAATTTAATTTTAGTTAAAAGGTAAGGAAAAAAAAATTGATGGAAAAAATGTTTATACCTTAAAAAAGCATAAGCCCAACAAAGGGGGTAGCTAGAGGCTAAACTCCCCAAAACTTTTTAAGCCTTCCTCCAAAATTAATTGATCAATTGTTTCCTAGAATTCAATCGAATGTTTAAATGTTTTAATTGAGTCAAGATTGACTTGGTAATCTATCCGTTATAAATATTGAGAAAGATATTAACAATATGTTAACAACATTTGCCGACAGAAATAAAGAGTAATCGAAAAACTTGATTAAAATAAATAGTTCTTTTTTTCATTTCGCACAATTTCGTTATTTATAATTATTTTAAATCGTGAATTGTATACACATTAGGGGAGTGGGGGCCTCCGTGAGTAAATTTCAGACATTACTTGGTGAGAATTAAGCCTTCCTATACTTTTTGCCCAAGCCGCACCACTGTAAAGAGGACAATATTAATTTTACATATTTTAATCAAGACGGCCACGGTGACAAATAGATTGAGAAACACGTGAAAACAGAAAATCGTTTATTCATATTGATCTAAACTGTAAATATTTTCATTTAAAGAACAAATACAAATATTACAAAATTGTGTATTGTATGTGGTAGACAATATTTTTTGTACTATTGCTCGGTCGCAGCGAAAAAAAAAATTAAAACCACCCTATAAATAGAGTAATACACGGAATTGAAATCATACATATACTGAATGAGCCCTGCAACAAACGAGGAAGGAACAAATTGCCGCCGTGTAAACAAACAAAACCGTGTTTGAATAAAATGAACAAAATTTATAGAACTAAGATAAGATTTTTTGATCATCACGTCTTTACCGACGACAAATAACACAATAGGCGGGCATAGATAGTAGATCGGACATATCGATATCCTCTTGCACAGGGGACCACGTGAAACCCGTTAGGTCAAGTGATCGGAGTATCATCGCGATATAGGATCGAACAGCACCTGCAGTAGCGCACACGTTTTTACTAAACACTAAAAAACCTGATTTGACGAAGGATGCGTAGCGAGAACGTCGCATCGGGGAAAAAAACAGTCTACGATATCATACTAATATTATATGTTTTTTGAAGAGAGAAATATTATAAGGGATTTCGTTGTGTGTTATGTCTGCGACGGAGGATCAACTGAGGATCAAAGTTTAAGTTATTCTCGTGTCGTTTAAGACGTAGATGGAAACGATGGAATTAACTTAGTTTTCTTCTTCTTTATCGACCTAGTCCCTCTCGGTATTACTGTACAGCGCGCGGCGAATGGTGGTTTTTTTTTTTTTTGTTTTTGAGAAAATCTAAAAAGTTTCAAATAAAGTATACTAATAATCATAACGCATATATTTTTGATGATACCATCCGTCCGCCAGTTTTCAACAAATCTTGTTTGCGGAGAAAACCACTGTCGAATAATCGTAATGCGCACGCATTTTAAAACGAGTTTGGTCGCGTACGCAACTCACAACGTCACGGTCTTAACAACAGACTCTGCAACAGACTCTAGCGGCATTTTATCACCAAGCGCGGTAATGCGACGTCCACCGGGGTACGGATAATCTGAACGGTGACGACGCGACAATCTGATTTAAAAATGTTAACGTTTACGTTTTTTCTAAGACTTGTAACATTTTTCACCGACCAATTAAACAGTAATACGGAAAAATATGTAAGAGAGAAAAAAAAAGAAAAAAACGTTACGACAAAAGTGCGGAACGGTCACCGCAACGATTTCTCACGCGCGCTCAATACATCGGTCGGAATCCGAAAAAAATAATTATGACTACGCAGCGCAGTTCAAGAGCACGTGTACGTATAAAAATATAATTCATATTTTCAACAATCATAAATCAATAATACAACCTAATGTGGAAAATGGTGCGTGTACGTTACCGTTGCTGTTATACTTAATGTTTTAATATAGGACGGTCGGAACAAACAGCGAACGAGGGTAATGGAAAGTGTATCATTGTGGGCTTAAATAAGAGAAAGTCGACGGTTGATCGACTGTCAATAATTAAACGAACCGCCGCGGATGAAATGCGGATTTGAATAAATAAGATTTTAAAACGTCAATATTATAATTATTTTTTTTTTTCGACATCGGTGGAATTCGAAATATTACGCGAAATAGCATTGGAACCAATTCCCAGCTTCCAATTGTGCGCACAATCATGTGTACTTCGACGCGTGTTTACGCAGATACTGTTCGACCCGTCGATTATGTTACTAAATGTCTCCTACGTGGTCGAGAAGACCGTGAATTAATACATATGCATATGAATAATTATTGTGTAACGCGTCGTGTAAGACCGTCCAAAACGTGTGCCTATATCGATGATTCTCGTTTAGAGTTTATACCAATGATTCCGGACGAAATTAAATGTTAATATAATAATTATATCTTTTTACTCGGATCGGAATCGATGAGTGTAAAACATAACGGCGTGCACCTCTACGGTGAGTCTAACGTGTTCCCATGTTACGCGTACGAATGTTACGTAGTTGAATAATTGGCCGAAAACAAGTTGTAACGATACGTTCATACGTACTCGTACTTAAAATCATAAAACTGTGCGTGCGGGTACTAAGATTTTAACAAAGTACAAAATAAATGTAATTATATATTTGAATGAATACAGCGCATTATATACAGCGCGTATATGGGCATTAAAATTAAAAAGTACACTTAAATTATAAATCAGTTTAAATTAATTACTCGTCGTCGCCATGATCGAAATGTTTAAGACAAAAACTTGTTTAACTTTTTTGTTTGTGACGAGTTGAACTGCTTGTTGAAAAACGCTTCGTATTGTAGTAAACGAAAACTACACTATATATACCGGTAAAATAATTTAAATCTTTTTTTTCTTTTTTTTTTCATCGAGTTTTGCGCTAAATAAATGTTTTGGACGTATTTAAAAGCTTTAATAGAAATAATGATCAATTAAGTTTTAAAATTAAAATATCTACGAGCATAGACTATAATATAATGCACAAATAATTATAATTAACTATACATTATAAATGATTACGCGAGAAATAAATTAAACATTCTTTTAAAATATTTTCATGAATCATGATTTTGATAGTATAAAACGAATTCAAGTTCTGCGTTGGACCCGCTTTTTAAATTATTAAATTAGACATTTTTTGTTGCGAAATACGCAATCGATACAGGTACATCCAAATATATAATGAATCCTATACTATAATATCCTATAAAACGCGCGTTAAGATTCTCCGGAAAAAAAAAATAAAAAAAAAGCATTCAATTCAAACATATTAGCCGAACGGGTTAAAACAAATTAAATATATATTATAATTAATAAAAATAGTTAAAAGTATAATATTTTAAGCCGCAGTACAAACCGATTAACATTTTATCTTCATTGTGCACCCTTGCCACTTTTAGTTATAGAAATCACCCTTCCACCTTTATCTTAGTCTTTATCCACCACTGAAGGGTGTGTGCGTGTGATAGAATTTCGGTTTTTTTTTACATTCTTTATGACATCTGAATTTTATTACTATTTAACCCTTCACTGCATGGTTTTTTTTAATAAGAAATACAAAAAATAGATTGGAACCTGTAGAATCCAATAAAATTATTAAAAAAATTCATTTTTCGAATCTAAGCATTCAATTTCAGTTGCATGCGCTGTCGACATTTAACAATTATTATGACTCAATTTTGAAAAATGCATGTATGTACTTCCATGCGTTATTGATATATTTAAAAAGCTTACATTTTTACAATTCATATGATATTTATTGATGACAAGGCAGTTATAGAAACACATTTTAAAAATGCATATTAAGGACGTTTAAGCTATAGGTGTATAACTCCTCGTCGGTATTATATGGTTCACTTGACGCCCCTAAGCCTCTTATCTCCTTTCTTCTTCCTGTTCCTTGCCATCATACGAGAAAAACCATTCCCTGTCCCATGTCCCATCAAACACTTTACCTCCTACGACCTACCGTCACATGATTATCGAATACGTCGCATGTTCCGTTTTTTTTAAACAACAATTGTGATCTGAGTTATTCAGATGTGTTCAAGCTCCAAGATCAAATATAAATATGTTTTGTTTTAAATCAATATAATATTCACTAGTATATCGTTCTGAAACTGTTATTATATCTGTTCTGTTTAATAATCATCCGAAAATCGCCTGTTAAAGCGTTAAATAAAAAAATAATTACTATTACATTCTTTCGCAGACGATATTTGACCCAACACTACTATAAGAAAAATAAATAAAAGCGTTAAACAAACGCGATCGCTTGGAAAAGAATCAAATCCCTCATAACGCGATTAAGGTGGCACCATATCTGCATAATTGTTAAGCTAGTTGTGATAGTGTTACAAATATATGTAAAAATATTGCAATTCAAAAAGCTCATAACTCACTTAAAAATTAAAATATCATAAAAACTCTGTAACCTCTGGCGTAGCGTACATAACGTTGTTCCTTATAAGTTTGATTATAGGTTAGTTTACTCTAAAAATTTAATTTATTTATACATAACAATACAATTAATTATTTGGAATATTACATAAAATTAATTCATCTCTTGAAACTAAGCTTGTTGTGGGATAAATGAGTAAATAAGATTGTTAAAATTAAAATGTACAGTTAAAATTCTTCAACTATTCTAGTACCTAACTTTTTACAGCTTATAATGATAATAATAATATTTTATTCAAGTAAGCAAATAGGTGAATAAAAACAGACCTTAGCCCAGTGATAAAAAATAAAGTTATAATAATATAAAAATATATTAATAAATTCATTTTATAAATCAATAGTATAAATTATAAATATAAAAATAATATAATAATTAATCAATGCGATTTATATGGGTAATATAGACTTCAATATTAATCCCACGTCGTATAACGCATGTATTTTCCCCACTCCAGGTCTATATCCATTCATAGATAAATAAACGAGTCTTACATGGAGGTACCCCACTACACTTCCCCTTATACTTCCCCACATTATTTACCGAAATGAAATTATATTATAAGACTATAATATTTAAAATGTTATATTATTACGGGGGAAAGATATGCTCGATAATAGTATGACATTTCCAGCCTAGATAAGTTTTTCCTAAAATAAAGGTAGGAGTATAATACACATAGGTTACGTAAACGATCGGGCGGCGGACTGCTGGACTGTGGTGGCGGCAGCGGCCATCTGTGGGTGTGGGGCTGATGAACACGGGTGTGGGGGTGTGGAGTTTGGGGTGTGGGGGCTGTGGGCCTGTGAGTGTTTCAAAATGCCCTATTTCTATCTACTTATATCTATTTATTTTTTATTACAATATTATCTAAAAAAAAAAGAAAATATTTTTTTAATTTATGTTAAATATATTTTTGTTTTATTAAAATTTCAAAAATTACAAATAAATTTAAACTTAAGACTCGCAGCACTTTACTTATCGTAAGAGTTCGGATTTGGTAAGCATTTGCTTCTTTTTTATGTTATATACTCGTTTTATTAGTACCTACCAGGTAGAATAATCATTTTATTTTGCTTTTTTTTATATTTTTTACGTTTAAGTTTATTTTTAATTTTTACAAAATGTGTTCTAGACATTATAAAAAGTTGTGTTTGATTCAATGGATTAGAATAAAATATTAAGTTCTACATTATTCTCCAGTCAAACATACCATCGACAAGCTGCCGGCTGTTGACATCAATATTTGAAATAAATTTCCATTTTTTTTTTTTGTATTTTTTTCTTGTATACTCTAGAATTGTAAAATAACTTTAACTTTATCAGTTTCATACATTTTGCAAGGTATGT
The DNA here is from genome assembly GCA_949715065.1 of Periphyllus acericola. Lineage (NCBI taxonomy): Eukaryota > Metazoa > Arthropoda > Insecta > Hemiptera > Aphididae > Periphyllus > Periphyllus acericola. The sequence goes on from OX454264.1 coordinate 67,511,765, forward strand.
TAAATAATAATATTAAAATTATTTAGGGGTTTTTTTTTTTTTTTATATTTTTTTGCTTCAGTCCTAATGATTTTTTTTAGAATCCTGTAATGCTACGAAATCCTAGCTCTACTAAGCCACATTGGTATACGACTACTCGATAAATATATATTTTAGAGCTGATATTCATTACCTTGTACCTACACATTATTCCCCATACATCATGATCGCTGCGTTTGTGTAATACTTAGTGTACGGACAGGACTACTCTCGTTGGTAACTGGTTATTGTTGTTCCAATAGCTCAACGCCGACGTCGATGTGCGACACCGAAATAATGTCTTACGGAAACAATATCAACGTACTTTTGTCGTATACGATAAACTTCTTCTGCTGGTGGCGTTCAGGCAGTTGCTCAGGTTCCTCCCAGACAGTTTTCGCCGCTATCACAGTTTCCCTCCACGTCACCGTGTCCTGACACTAGCGTCTACCGTTCGTTCATCCCTAACTTGTTGAGAAAGGCGCATGATGATAACGGGTGTACAATATTTGCGTCGTCCGAACATTTTTCGATTTTACACTAATAATACACACAACGGGGGGCGCACCGCCGGCCGCGTCACAGTCATCGGCTACGCGCGATTGGGTGATATAGTGTGATGTTAACATAGGGTGGCCATTTATAAAAAAAAAAATAACAGGAACTTGTTTTTCAATAAGTAAAAAAAAAAATTATTGATTGTCAAAACATGAAACTTAAATAAATAATATATATGTAAGAATAAAAAGGGTGTATACACTATACAGTATATCTGTATATATATTTACATTTTCTTTATTTCTTTCTGATGTTGATTGAAGTTCCTTCTTATTTCCAAAGTCATATTTTTTTGATATTAAATCTAATAATTCATTTTGTTTTAAGAGAAAACTATAAAATTCATTACAAGAATAATTTTTTTCAAATACTTTTTAACAATAATTATATCTTTTATAGTGCCTTGGAGAAAATTGTTGATGGAAAACTTTCTTCCAACTGCTGCAATTGTTCCGGGTATTGCCAAAGCATATTCAATAACTCCTTGATCATTATTGATGACATTTTTATCAATATTAATCGCTAAAATCACTTTTTGATGAAAAACAGTGAAAAAAGGATTAATACAGGACAGTCACGTAAAAATAGGACTAAATGCGGCCTTTCAATTGAAGTAACAGGACGTTAAGCTGGAAAACAGGACGTATGGTCACTCTGTGTTAACACGACGATTTTAATCTATAAATTATGCAGCGCGACGAAGATTATTGTATTAGAGAAGACGTATAATGTTTGTACGAGCTGCAATAATGTACATTATAATATTGTAATAATACGGATACACAGTGTACGCCGTTTATCGATAACAGTACAATACATACTCTTTCAACGATATAAGCTGCGCTGTTAACGGTCGAAAACCTTTATAAACGTTGACGTGGCATAGACACTTGGAATTTTTTTTTGTTTTTTTTTTACGTAGTCTTAAACCTACGGTTATCACTTTGCGATGTACTAAGTGAATACGAAAAACAAAAACAAAATTATATCGAGTATTAATGTGGAAATTGGAGGATAGATTAGGAGAGGGGCAGTAGATACCAAAGTCTTTGATGGGGGGGGACTGGTTAACTGGGGAGTCGTCGAGAGACTTAGAGCGAGAGGACATAACGTGACATTCGCTTAGATTCCAGAAAATGTTAAGTTGTCTCGTCCAGTAACGGAATGGATGGAGATCATGTAAAATAAGTAAAAATAAAAAATATAAAAAAAAAAGGAGTGCCCTACTGCGATCACGGCCCCTCGGCCATGGCCAGACCGACCCTGATAATCCACGACGTGTATATCATGTTATGCAACGAAAATAATGGTAATTAATTACACATATTTATGGAAATAAAAATCACAAACCATTAAAATTTAGTATGTAATTACTGCGGGTTGTGCAATTTACGATGCCCGAGTTATGATGTAGTGCGTACAGTTACAAGTGCTAAAAAAAGAGTATCATCGTCAAATATTTTAAATGAAAAACTACAATTGAATCGATCCGAGGACTCCCAAATATGTTAGTAAACGTCAGTGCGTCAAAGCAATTATTAAAATGTGATACGAAAAAATATGATTTATTTCAATATTAGTATATTGTTTACCTAAAATGCAGGTTTTCACGGTCACGAACAAGTTTTAGTGACGTTTTAAGATTATTAAAAGTGATTGGGCGTGTGATTCTCAAAGCATTAGTTTAGTATAAAAAAAATTACCGAGCCAACGAAAAATACAATGTTGCGGTGCCTAAGAATAGATAATTATTAAAAAATGATTTATTCAATCAGATAGGGAGGAGGGGGGTGTACTGATTATTAACAACTAGTACAAAATATATGATTATTAAACAGGTATACATTCGTTGGTTTCGTAAGACGAATGGTCGGATGATTTGAAATTTCAAAACGCACGTATGAAACATAAACATAATAATACGTTTTCGCGTGCATATTTAATTTTTATATTTTTTATGGTTGTTTTTTTTTCTGTTTTAATTAAATAAATAACACGCGGTAATAACAATGACTTCTAATAAAATCCTCATAACGGTCCGTATAGCTATTTATACCGTGACCGTGAAATCAACATTATTTACAACGTTCGCAAATGTTTGTGTTGCCATACGCTGCGACGACAACAGCAACAACAGCGTAATACATCGTGAATACATCTCCGCCATGATCGCAAACATATTTCTCATATATTATTTATATTTATTTTCCAACCTATTTAATGGTGTGCTGCGTTTCAAGAATGTGTATAATATAATCATTCGGTCCATTGTTAATATTCACTTGCTCGTAAAACACGACGTCCAGTCAGTCTATCGTTAAAATTATTAAGAGAAAAATCAATTTTGTCTTTTTCCTTTTTCTCTCTTGTTCTTAGAGTTTTATTACCACCAGTCAAATCTAAATTAGGTTCACTTCTCGTTACGAGAACGGGGGTCAACAGTTTGAAACGAGTTATACTATTTCGGACAAGCTCGAGCCAAAGCGGTAATCTGTATGTACGGTAATTTCCGTATGGTTTTATGGGTTTTTTTTTTTTTTTAGTTTTTATTTTTGCCTAACGAAAACCATATTTTCACATGTTTTTACACGCCTACTCAAACTTTTATTATTACGACTATCATTATCGCTGCTGTTATATTGTTGTTCGTTTAAAATGGAGAAAATGTGCAGCTCGTACACATGTAGAACTAGTACAATGAGCATTTTAGGCTCACACCAGTGGCGTACCAAGATTATGTGCGAACTGTGCCTACGACGGGAGCACAGCATTTCACTTAAATGACGCGTTTATTTGGTTTTTATTAGTTAAACCTTACTTATAGTGAAAAGGGTGTTTTTTTCGAATTTTGCCATAACTTCAAGTGAAACTAATGCACTGCAATATCACATTATGCTCGCACAGGGACAGGAAAGTGTTTGACGTTACCACTTTAAATATTATTAGTTATTCAGACTAATAAAATAATATTATATTGTGTTCGAATATGATTTGATATGAAATGTTTTCTCTCTCTCTCTTAAACATCCTACATCATGGCGTTGTGATTCATTATGCTTTCCTTTAACACTGCACACCATAAGCCGTAATAGGTTTGTTTTGTTTTATGCGTGTATACAATTCAAAGACCACTCGCTAACTCACTAATTGGTACATTTCAAAAAAGACGAAACGTACCTATGAAATTGAAAATCGACTTAATTCGGTTCTTACAATAACCTAGGTGTGCAATAAGAGGGGATTTTCAAAACTGTTGGCTCCGGCCAAGATTGATCCGCGGTGCTATGCCGGGTAACTCTACGGAAACCACCAAATTTACCGATTGATTCGACATTTTTAAAGGTATAAAGCGGTACTTATGATTGTGTTTTGGTACGTTCACTATATTGCAAAAATGTTTCGGCTCTGGGCTAGATGTATTTGTAAATTTTTTTCACTTTTTGGTTACCTAGGGATTAATATTTAATTTTCATTAATACGTTGATATTTACTCGTATAATTAGAGTATACGTAATTTTACGAATAAGTGAATAAACAAACGGTTGCCAATGGGACCATACGACGAAGGTGCGTTTTTTTCAATCAACAATTTTTTTTTATACATCGAAATAGTAACATTTTCCTGTAATATAGAATAATTAAATATCTCTGGGGTGAAACCGCGTAATATTCAACTACATAGTGCGTTGTAATATTATTAATATTATTTATTTTTAAGCCATACAACGGTCCACAATTACAATAACCTAATACGTCCGACTGCAGACGATGCATATAACTAGGTACTGATACTGATATTTTTACTTTTCACGACACGTGGTTTCTTTAATTTACAGAAGAATCAATTATGATGACCGATAATGAAAAGAAATAAACCGAACAAAGAACTCGACGGAGTGAGAGTATTAAATTTCGAAAGAAAAAAATGTAAGAAAACTATAATCCTTCATTATTCGTTTTACTGAATATCGTTTATGCGTTTGTGATAAGCTAAGCAAGATTCTTTATTAACATTTTATTATTTACAATAAGAAAAAAAAAAAAACGAACATGATCATTATTTGAAAACCATTATCATCGCATAAAAGCGATTCTGAATAGAGTTATTTGTTGGTCGTATATAATTGTCTTTTTCTAGGAAAAAAAAAAAATAATGCACGGATTGATTATTTTTAAAAATCACGAATCCTCGACGATTTAAAACATGAAGTGAAAAATGTTTGTTTTCACAACTTAAAAATGAGTAGGAACTCCAATTTATTGAAAACTTGATAAATACACGTATTACACGGAGACCGTTCTAGAAAATATTCTTAAGTTTTCTTCGTAATCTTGCATAAGATTGAAAAAATGTAAAAAAAATATATTATACCTGGAATTTATGATTTCCAAGCAAATTAACACGAACAATTCAACAAAAATAAGAACCTTTATTATTTTTATCTTGATGTCAAAGGTTTCAACATCAAAGATCGTTATCGGTATGATTCGGTATAGTTTCTGTTTCGGTTCGTTTGCGGGTTTTTGTTTTGAGCGGAGGCACCGGCGGCGGAAAGCGAAAACCGCCGATGACCGGGTTCGAACCTGCCGGCGGTTGACTCAACATTTTCTTTTCGGCCCTAATCGAAAAGGAAAAATAAAAAATACCGCAACGAACACACCCCATCAGGAGCTTATCACCTGATTCGTCAGCTACGTGTGTTTTATATTTATTTTTTTTCTATATAATTTATTCTTTTCGTGTTAGATGTAATATAGTGTAGCACCACCGCGTGACACAAACGAGTAGAACCCTCCGAAGAGTTGTTGATTTCAACAATCAGACCTGCTGCGATGTGAAACGGATCGGAATGGTGTCGCGACGATAAATTATGATAATACGTTGTTAAAAATTCGACGATAAATCGCTTTTGAAAGCCACTTATGGCGCGCTCGCGCTCGCAACGCATGTGCACGTACCTAAAACGACGCCGATCCCCCCGAGACCCGCGTCCGACCGGTGCGTGTGAAGCGAAACGACGGCGAGATGAGTGGCGTGTACCACCCCCGAAATCGCTGCAGTCCGGTAATGCGTCGTCCCCGGTCGTTTCGCTCTTTCATGTGCGTACGTACCCCCTTTTCGCGCATTCAAAGAGCACCGGGCATCACTGAATCATTGGGGTGACGGATAGTATAGGATTTTTGCATTTTTTTTTTTTTCACGACTTACGGGCTATATAATATAAGCACAAAATGTGATTTGGTCGTCCACGAGTTCAAATATATAGTTTTTATTTTGCATGTGGGATAATTTTTTAGCATTTTTAAGTCATTTTTTCAATTTTACGGGCATTTTTTTTGGTTTTTCGTGTCATGAAAATCCTAGCCATGTCAATATTGTGCGCCGGTACGGGATATTATCAACGCGGTTATTAGAGACGGAGGTGGAAATCGCGCAGTTCTATTCATTTGTCCATTCCCGTCCCCTCGAAAAACAATCGCGACCCGTACGGGTGGTATACATTAGGGCACGTACGCGCGCATAGATTTACATAGTACGTATTTCGTTTCATGTGTCTCCGACGCCGCGCGCGAACCGCCGTACACTGTATTTATACGCTGTTCCCCCGTTACGGTCAACGTGGGTACGGGGATTTTTTTTTTCGAATTTCGCGAACAATACCGTGTGACGTCAACGGATCTGTCGCATAATCGTATTGTAAAAACAAAGATCAGCTATCCAACCACGAAGTCGCCGGAGATCGATTACCTTATTATTTATTTTATTACAGGTCTCGGAAGCTGTAGCAATAAAAATGTTATTTTTTAGCTCTTAAATAGCACGAGAAATTAAAAAATAAGCATTTCACTTGAAAAAATTGTATTTATAAATTTATCATAATAAAAATTCAACGTAATTAATGATTACATTTACTTATTACTAATTATACAATTTTATAAAATGTTTAGGCTCATTGACGGCTCAGGGACCGGCTGGACTGGTTGAATTATAAACGTAATATTATAATATTATAAAGTTAACAAACATGAAGTATTATTCTCTGAGGCCTATTCGTTTCCGATATTTTAAATATTTTTTACAATATAACCAAGTAATATCATTATTTTAAAGAAAACGTGATTATATCCTATAATATGTGAAAATATACCCAGAAACAGTACTGAAAACCCTAAATTTAGCAAAATAGCAATAAATACCGTAAGTATGCCAAAAAAAATAGCGAAATAAAATTTCGTGTAAGACATGAGATTAGTATGAAACATATATTTTGTATCTTACTTTGGATGTTCTTGGACGAACCAAAAAAAATATGCATTTGCTAGAACTCCCGAGCCATGTACGCAAGTAATATAGCTTTTCCTTCGCGCGCTCCCACTCCACAGGTTCGCAACCGTGCATCCGCTGGACTTTGCGCTGCGATTTCCCCGTATGCACGCAATGCAATTGTGCAACGTATATTGTTAATCATCCGGCTTCGGGACGAACTGTGACCAATTCAAGAGTTCAATGGCAAATCCACCGAGCGGCTCATTGCGGGTCTAACCAAAGCTGGCCATGTGAAACAATGAAGCTCGGATAAGTATAGCGGTTTAATTAATTAACAACCGTCCAACAGTCAAAATAATCAAACAAAAAAACTATCAACGGTTTTTTTACCGTCGGTAACCGTTCTCGAAGCCGTACGACGACCAATCGGTCGAATACATATGAATTTGTGAACTTTACCGCCTTTTTTTTTTACTCTATTTAAATGTTCTCTGTTTATTTTCCAAGTTAATTTCCCAGGTTATTTATTTATTTACCTGTTTGTCTGTATATGACAACAATTTGTGATTTATTGTTTCTAAAATGTAGTATTGTTATTTTTGTACAAAGCGTCTGAACAAAAAACCTATGGGTTCCGTGGAACCCTGTGAGAAATGATACTACGCGGCTCCTAGGTCATCCGTTTGACGTCGGCGCTCGACTTCAAACGAAAGCGATTTTTATTCGACCACGTCAATGTTGTAGGTCCCGGACTTCAATGCAAAGCGCACATATTCTTCTACTGTCTCAGACGATGCTCTCCGAGAATGTGCTGCGCGTAATACGTTCGTGCAACACAAGAGCGAAACTCTCGCTTTGCGTTTTTCGACGTTTTCAGCGATTTCCGGTCAATTCGATAGCGTCAAACACGCATATTTGTACATTAATAATTGATAATCTTTGTAATCTTTACTAATTCATTACACTACAATAGCATAATATCGTTTAAAGATAATCGCAGTCAACACGTCAGTTGTCGCATCGAGTCATTTATTAATGGCATTTGTGGTTATTTTTCGTACCATTTTTCGACGGTGTTTTTAGGACGTTTGTTAAAAACGGGGTTTCAGCTGTATAGAATAGTGCTCTGCACGGTCCGGTCTGTATCAGTCCGGTCTTATCGTATAAAAATAGGTGAAGGATCGGTTCGGTCCGACTCAATATTTTTTTGAAAGATTTTGGTCCGGTCCTGGTTTAAACTATAACCATTTCGGTTCGATCCGGTTGCTAAAATATAATCAGATCGGTCCGGTCCGGTCCGGTCCGATCGGTCCCGATTAGTTTAAAATTTACGGCTAATAATACGGCTTGTTTAAAATCTACTATCTAATATCTATTGAACAATGATTTAAAATTATAAAAACATTATTTATTGAATTAATAACACGAATATTATCATTATGGCCTATGGCCCATGGGAATCAATATTTTACCCCAGCACTGTCGTTTTATATACATTTCATGTACTATCATGTATATATTGTATACATCTCAAAGCTGTTAATGGTACCTGTTGGCTATTAATAATTTATTACAGTACATTTTTTCAAGAACAATTACTATTATTCTCGTTATGGTGCGGGTAACGAGAAATTGTGGAAGTGCCACGCCGCGCCGTCCAAATATATAAATGTATACAACTGCCAATGAAATACTCGCACATTGGTTTATATTAATTATAGTTTATCTATACATTATTTTGGGGAAACTGAGATTGGATATTAAATGTGTACTTCTAAATTTCTATCCATTATTGTTGATGATGCCAATCAGCGGTAATACATGGAAAATAGTCGATTAGCCAGGCCAGATAGCAAGTAGTTCAATATTTCCACGTTATTTTAAAAAACGAATTATGTGTGTCGTATTTTCGTATACATTGCTAATAATTTTAATATTGTTATTACCGTTTTAATTTGTGAACTTATTATTTATCATTCGTGTTCTGTACTGCATTGCCGACTGTCTTAGCGCTGTGTTTACTATCTAAAAAAATTTAAATAGGTCCGCGGTCCGGTCCGGTCCGGTCCATAAGCTTTTACAGTCCGAAATTTGTAAGTTCGGACCGGCGGTCCGGTCTCGGTCCACTATAACAAATTATTTTAAATTTTCAGTCCGGTCCGGTCTAAAATTAAATTTAGCAATCGGTTCGGTCCGACTTCGGTCCTTTGTTAACATTTTCAGTCCGGTCCGGTCCCTAAAATTACGGACCGTGCAGAGCACTAGTATAGAATAAACTATCGTTATACTGTCGTTTCTACGGTCAAAAACATGTTTTTATCACATTTAATGCACAAGCGATCGTAGCGACGTCTAGTGGCTGCGTCCACGATATCAGTGTTTTCAATACGATAGCTTACTCGTATAATATTATACAATCAATGATAATTTATACAGGTGTACAAGATTCGAATGCACCACTCACTCGCTCGCTGACCGATCAGCGTACGTCCACCGTGCCGATCAATTTGGAATTTCGAGTGAACGTACCACTGCTGCTCATTACGATGCACCCAAGTGGTTATTTTGAAAATCTCATTTCAAAACGAGTCGAAATGACTTCGGACTCACGTCTGGATGTAGGTGCCCGTATGAATTTTTCACTCTTTGGCCGTCTGCAGGAAACATTTTACTTCGCTCATATTATTTGGTTGATGTCGGTGATCGAACTATATTTTTTTATTGTTTTCACGTCGAAATTAGTAATTCGCTCCGAACTCGAACGGTAAAATATCTCTCGGGCGAGGCCGGATAACGTTCAGCTGGTGGTGGTCTACACGTCAAACACTCGTGTCGCCTTAAAACACTATTAAATTCAACGACGTGAAATCGCAAAAAAAAATAAGAAAAATAATTGCAAATAGCGTACGACCGAAAAGATTTACGCTTTCTTGTCCTCGTATACAACTCGCTCTGGGACAATCGATTTATGCGAACACACACATTATTATTGCCACACGTATACGCACGTCTTGTGTATTTACACTGTACACATAATAATTTATAATATTATTTTTTTTATTATTATTATTATTATTATTATTATTATTATTATTATTATTATTATTACTATTATTATTCTTGTTATTACTGTTACAGTATTACGTTCAATGTGCGCGCGTACCCACCCGGCCACGGAATAAAACTGTTTTAAATAATAAAAAACGATTACGTTCGAGCCCGAGTTTACGACTCTCTCCGGCGCGACATGGGTCTCTGCACCGCGCACGTGATTTAGTTTATGGTCGGTGCCCAAAGAGCACACTGCACACGTCAAGACGGTCGCTTTTTTAACTCGGAGAACACAACAATATTATGTTATATTATACGCGTACGCGAGTCGTAAATATTCAAATATTATTACTATTATTACTATTATTGTTATTATTATTATTATTATTATTATTATTATTATTATTATTATTACTTTTACTATTATTACGATCACCATGGCGCGTGCGCGCGTTCCCCGCGTCATTTAGGTTGGTCAAGTACTGTATCCCGTGTATTATACGACTTACAAAGCACGTGACACGAAAGCGCCGTGGTCAACGTATGAATATAGTGTAATGATCTGTGCTGGGAAACGTTCGAACGCGAGGAGAAAACAATGTGTTTTGGCTGGTATGGATAATTTCAACGCAATCTTTGTTTTGCGTTTTCCGACAAATTTCTAACCTTTAAGGGCAGTTTTTCGATGATTTTATGGTATTTTCTTGCGGTTTTAGAGCATTTATCGCTGAAATTGTTCACAAAAAGAACGAAAGTCGTCGCCATTAACAAAAGACTTTCGACGGACTTCCTGCGGTACGAATAATAGATTATATAGTGCGATAAGTTATTGCCGATACCATTTTTATCACATCTAGGCCTTTCAATTCAAATCATCGCCAAAAACCATGTTTAAATGTAAAAATTTATTTTTTGAATATTGTTACTTCAGAATGAATGATTAATAAGTCAGAAGACCGTTCAACCAAACAACGTACAATACTTTTAAAAAGTATACAAAAAAAATACGATATTGTAATGATATTTTTAATTTTTAAGTTATCATAAATAAATTGAAATTTATTTTTACATGTTTTTAGTCATTTTAGCATTTCTTTGAGGTATTTTTTGAGATTTTTTAGGGCATTGAAATCCCTGTCCAAGTAATAATAATAATAATAATAATAATAACGGGTTAGACTCCTAGGTCGGTTGAAACTCGACGGTTGGCCGTCTTGTGAGATACAATGATGGGTCTTTTAAACTCGAAACCAATGTACAATTGTCTAGAAAAATCATTCTTAGCGAAAGATGTCGGGTGGATCAGTTTATATTACAATAGCGTCTACACAAAACTCGTTGAAGTCGACCCGATTTCATCAAAATGTCATCTTATCTAAAAATGTTTGTTTATTGGCGACAAGAAAAATCTTATTTTCTATCAGAAAAGTTACACAAGTTGATTATACAATATTCCTTTTTGGTCGAAATCGTGTACATAAAAAAAAATATTATATGTACAGAAGACATTGATATTGAAACAGTACATTTATGGAGCATTTAAAAATAATTGCGAGTACAATGACCGCGGTTGTAGTATATAAATCGTATACAAATTCTACGGTATCATAATGTATTCTTCCTAGGTGGTTTTTTCGATGGGTTTCGAGATGAAAAAATAAATCTTTATACAGTTTTTCCGCATACACGTAAATCAACTGCACGCGTAACGAACACTGCTGTATTATCGATGTTTACTCGATATGTATAACTTGAAATGTGTCTCCGTCTAATTTATCATCTATCCCGTGACCTTAAGTTGGGGCGAACAATTAGTTAGTTCTCACCCGAGATATGTCAGTTAAAAATAACTCATGGGTACTCATGCGCAAGTTTCACCGCCAAAAAATTACAACTGATATATATTATGTAAGTTTCTGCACGAGTAAAAATTATAACAAACACGTGTTACTTCCCCACTTCCTTACGACTTAGGACTGACAAATATTGTGTAGTGTTGCGGTGGTTAATATTTGTTTCTTTTTGTGTTTCACGAGAACATTTTCAATTGAACATAGAATATTGCTTATGCATTATAGTTACACAGAATATCGATAATACATTGTCTGTTATTGTACGGTTACTTGTGTCGAGCCCGGAGAGTGATGCTTTTAATTTTTACGCTACGTTGAAAATTTCGTTTTTGAATTTTTTCCTTTTTTTGCATTTTTCTATGGTTTTTTTCATTTTTATAGCATTTTTTTAGAATCTTACGGTCATTTTATTAGTTTTAATTTATATGCATACAATATATTATTCACGTATAAATCATCAATCCACGTATTAAAATATTCCTTCGGTCATAGAAGACCGTTGGTGTTTGAAAATATTAAATAATTTATTATTGTCCAATGCAATGCTCAACATTTCTAAAGGTAAAATAGCTTTAAGAAGAATTGAACATAATCTGAAATCAATCAATCTCAATCAACGAAATACGGCTCCTGATACAATACCGTCACAAGTCAAAAATTTCAATTTTCGAATTTGTTTTTTTTAATCAAATGAAAACGATAAGTTACCTAATTATTGATTAATATTTAAGAGAAATATTAGATTAATAAAAAACAGTCATTTTTGCGATAAAATACATTTTTTAAGGGCATTTATGGCTGTTTTTTTAGAGCGTTCTTGTATGATTTCAAGTGCATTAATATCCGGGCCCTAACTTTAATATTCCCAGCACACGGATGCAAGTTGAATTAATATCGATGAACTTGGCGAAATCCAACGACGAACTTCGGCGACCAATCGAACTCGTGTGCCTCACAACGAACACGAAACGCGTCGCATTACAGCGAGCGTGCACCACCTCACTGTACAGCGATACACCGTTACAATGTATTTGCAATCGGAACTGTGCAAACTTAAGACAATCGTATGTAATACGATTCGGTAACCGCGGTCACTGCAGCAGGGTCGACCCGGTTGCCGATGTACCGCGGGCATTGCGGCCAATCGAACTCGGGAAACCGAACCCCCGTAAGCCGAACATAACCGTGTTCCGTGTGCAACCGTTACCACTTACCAGAAGTAATCCCGCGCTAATCGTGTCAAGGTCCGCGGACGGTACGCGTAGCTCGCCCGGCCCGCGAGGACCTCGAGATCGAAACCATTATCGAATTGTGGCTGCCTACACCGCGCGCGACCTTATCGACTGCTACGCCTACTGCACCGGATTTACCGACCGCAAAAATCCATTAATATCCACCGATATATGTCACGTCCGCTAACGTTTTTCGAAAACCAACTCCGCGGCCGTCCCGATTCGAGATCAATAATACGGTACGCTCCTGTACAAAGTATAACGTCTGCGACTCGTAAAATTGTTATTCCGGCTAAAGCAGGTACGATTTCGCCGAGCACCTAATCATTATATCATGACAATAACGTGTACTCAAGGCCGTAACTTAGGGGGAGAGTGGGTCCAGGGGTCCGGACTTTACCCCCCCACCACGAATTTTTTTGAAGTAGAACAATTTTAGCATTGAATATTGATTATTGTTCATTGCGCTAAGAAAGATTTCATATTTTCATTCAATCATTAAACCCGTAATTTGAAATAAGATAAAATGTATCGTTTTATTTAATGACAACGTCGTAATAAAGATTATAACAACAGAGAGTAATAGGTGTTTGCCTTCGATAATCTAAACTTTGATACGAACGTCGGGCACAGAAAATCCAAATAATTACTCACATTAGAAGATCCCCAGCACAGTGATGGCAATTTGAGTGCTTCGTTGCGAATGCGTGTAACGTGTGGCGATAAACTTTTAACTGACCATTTGGACAGTAGCGAATTATATGCTTCTTATTTTAGTCCCCTTGTTCAGAATAATTGTATTAAAATTTGCAGAAAAATTATACAGGAACAAACAGTTGAACAAATAAACAAATCCAAATGTTTATCGGTATCGGTTGATGAGGCAACTGATGTCTTTCTCTTTGAAAAATTATCATTATGTATACTGTAATTGGATCAATGTGTAGATGTCAATAATGGTAATACGTTTGTACTGAGAGCATTTTTTTACAATTTGTCCTAGTATATTTTACAAATGGACAAAATTTGGCAACAGTTATTTCATAAGTACATGGTAGGCCGGGGGATTACGGCGTAGCATCTATTAGACATTAGTGGAACCCTCGACCCTTCGACGACCCGGTCGAAATAGTTTCCAAATCAGATTTCTAAGTGTATACATAATATTATGCTGTTTACAAAAACTTATACATTTACGTGAAAATAAAAATAAATATTTTATACACTAAACTTTATACCTGTAGTGGCGTAATCAGGAATTTGACGGTGGTGGGGAGGGAAAGACTAGTTTAGTAAGACTCTAAGAACTTTACATCACTTTAAAAATAAAACCTTAGACTGTGTTTAGAATACAAATATTTAAAGTATTATAATTGGAATACCATACAATTATTCATAAGCTCGTTCGTAGAAATGTATAAAACTATAATATCTAATTTACTGGGTGTTTCGCAAGTGTCCCATCGCAAAACATGAGTTCAAGGTGGGTTAGTAAGGCTCTGGGGAGAGAATTATCCCCCTTCCCTCACCCCTTAATCATTCCGCTGCTTTTTACCACATGAATTAATTTCTCGCATTACTTTCGACGTCAATGTAAATATTATTTTAAATACATTCCTTCCAAGAGCTCATTATTCAAAACACACTGTCGTTATATGCGTGTTATTTAAATTTTTGTAAATTCCGAGTGAAACAAGGGATTTATTGGTTGCATCATATTGTGTCTGTGGTGTACTTACGCGATTGCGACCGGAAAAATTCCTCCCAACATGATGTTTTTGATAGGAAACGTAGTCTAGTCGTTAGTACCGTAGGTAGGATGATTTTCCGAAATGCCCAATAATTGTCTTAATAGTTGCGATAAACTCATTAAAAGTATATAAAAAAAAAATTATAAAATGGGACGAACTCAAATGCCGAGAGTGGGACTCTAGGGTCGGATGAGAGGTATGGAGACAGGCCTTTTAAACTCGAAACCAATGAACCATTGCTCATGAAAAAATTGATTCTTAGTTTGTTCTAATAGTTTGTTATTCTCCTTTGTTTATCTCGTGCGTATCGGTGAAAATGATATTTATTAAATAACACGTTTTAAACAAAACTGGACGGGGTATGAGAAGCGGTTCTTTATTCGCCGGTTAGATTTGGAAGAAAATTCGCGTAATAAAATACATTACGCATAGTATACGCGTAGAACGCAAAACGTCCAGTCAAACGTACCGCTTGTGCACACCGTTCACGGTGTCGTTTTGCCGAGGAAAAGCATACGAGTATAAGAATAATAAATTTTTTTTCCAATAATCGCCGACGAAAACGCACGTTTTTGCAAATGTTTTATCGGGCCGCGGAAGCTTGTACGAGCGAGATAGACGGTTGCATTTCGTGTATCTAGGTCAGATGATAAAAAATGGCCAACGCGTTGTATCAGCTCGTCGTACATCATATTGTTACTGTACGTACGACTCTTCAATGTGATGCGTATAGTAATGACACTGTACACGATATACACAGGACGGTTTATGCATGCACTTTACGGGTACTGGTTTGCGACACGGGATAAGACCGATTCCTCGAGCGGCCTATATCACGTGTAAACACATGAACGTGGTCGAACGAGAGCGGTTTCCAAATCACGTATTTGCCGCGCGCAATGGACGCGCCCTCCCCTTGTGCCGTGCACTTATGATACAATCGAATTTATCGGTCGAACGCTATTTTTTGAACGTGCCGGGCAAGAATAACAGGATGATATCAACATAATATTGCGATTTTATCTCTACACTAACATTGGATGCTACCTGCCGCTTAAATATTTGTGAATCGCACTAATTAGGTATGCAATTAATTGATCAGTTGCTGTGCCGTGAACCTAATACGGCCGACGTTCGATATGCAAACCGAAATTCTCGCAAAAATAAATAACAATGGGTGTGTTTGATTGAAATTTGATTTATGTAAAGTATTTGTGATATTCTATTATTGTAATACCATCGCATACATAGTAATGCAGTAGAATTATCTCTAGTTAATAATACGCAAACCGTATACAATGTTACATACATATTATACGAGTATGTATATTTATAATATTTTAATCTTGTTTGTTTTAGATACACACACACACACACACACACACACACAAACACACATATATAATATATATAACATTCGATTTATCATTTTCTTTCACGTACCAACAACGCAAACGCTGCATTATAATGTACATCACTAGTCTGATAATGGATTCATAATTACGTAAATTAAACCACTCAAACCGTAATTTATTGATAAACATTGTGTTTATAACGTGACGTATTTAAAAGGTAAAACTGCCTGTGTACGATCGTGTATGATATGAAATAAATTGGGAACGAATACGGCTCTAACTCATTAATTGTCAGAATTTAACCCATTTTAATCGAACAAGTAATTCATGTAGGTGATGGTCTTCTAATCAACAATCTGCACCGATAAAGTAAATCGAATAAAAAAATTATTGAAACTATTTATCCGTTGGTTTAATTAATTGACCAATATAAGTCAATAACAAAAAACAGAAATCTTTCCTGACTATTTAGAACGTTGGAAAATATCTGCACATTAGAGAAATAGTTATAAATATCGAAATCAAGTATGGATGTATACAATATTAACGGCCGCAGGTAATATACAACTTAAGAGCCACAGCAAAATATGTCCGAGATTATAACTCATTAGTAAGGCCCGGATTTAAATGCCCGAGAAACCATCGGAAATTGCTATAAAAAATAGTCGAAAATGCCCTTAAAAATTAATTATACCGCGAAAATGCCTTTTAAAAGAGACTTTGACATTTTTTCTTTTATTAAATGTATTGTTTTATTAATAACATTTATAAAAAAAAAAAAGATGAAATTTGAGACATTTTTCTCGACGGGGCGACAATGGTGTCAATGAAATTGATCGCCTTTACTTTGGCTCTGTAGGGGAGGGAGAGGGGATGAGTACAGTAACCCTGGAACCCCCCCCTCAAAACCTCTGTAAATAAACCGAAGTTATAGACACGAGTGATTGGCGATGATAATATGAGGATCGCAAGTACAGCGACAGTACTCCGGTACAGAGTATAGGTACGGATTCCATGCAGCATAACCGATTGGGTTAGCCAATTGCGCGGTGCGATAACATACCGTGGCGGTATCAAAACTCGTGAACCTATAACACTGCGGAAGATCTCATCTTGTGTGTTTTCGGATTTTTTTTTTTCATAATTAATTTAATGACGAGTCATTGTAATGAATTGTACCCGGCGTCTCCGTGCGTGTGCATTTTGCATTCCGAGTGTACAACAATAATATATTGTAATTTATTGCATTAATAATCGCACATTGTTCGTTTGGTGTAACGTTTATCGTGTAAATTTGCGCGCCACTAAAACAGGTTTGCATATTGTAGTTGAAACGCGTTTGATCGTGCGTTTCCTGTACACCGCGGTGCTGCACTGCGGAACGTGTTGATATTTTTGCAACACTCGACGACAAAATATGTACGTCGGACACAACGGTGGTCAAAAGTTTCTCGATTTTCGACGACCAGTCTCCGAGACCGAAGCGAGGACCATCGTAGTACCTGGTTCGTCGCGGTTTCTTGTTCCGAACGGGTTTAGAACTATTCATACGGGTAAACGTATCTTTCGTTTTCGTGTTTCGGCAATGCCGCAAAGTGATATGATATAATATCCGGCCGTTCGATAACGTTGTACGTCCGGTAATCCGGCTATACTCAACCCAAACGTACCGAGAAAAAGTCTTAAAAGCATCATTTCAAACAGAAAAACAAAAGCAAATTGATAATTGTTTTAAGCCCGTCTCATCGCCGTATTAATCAAACACAGCACGTACGAATTATTTATAATAAACTACGATAAGGTTTTTCATTTTTCAATATGAGTAAAAATGTAAAATTCAATAAGTGAAAATGCGCTTTTATGTGAACCCCCGTTAATCCGCCGTCTTCGTTAATCCGGCAGTAGCGTGGTCTGATATCTGTCGGATTACCGAGATTCTACTGTACCACAATAATAGGGGTCAACGAGGCCTATGCGAGTTACGACGAAGACTCTACGTCAACGGTCGGCAGCTGGCGGATCGCTGTCCGATTTCCGAACCGTGGAAGGCAAACAACCGTATAAAATCATCTTTCTGTTTTTTTATGTACATTTTTCAGGAATACGGTAAAAAATATCACTCTGTGCTATTATTATTATTTGTTACGCCCAACTGTCCAGATTTATTGTACTACAGTTCAGTGGCACGTTTAATGTATACGCGATTGAGGCAAAATAATTTGTCTGATCCACCCCTCCTTACCCTCTAATTTCTAATTCGATGCTCAATAATTTTTTTCAAAAACAGAATTTGTAGGTATTTATTTTAAAAACATATCAAGATAAAAAAAGTATTTCAACATTTTTTTAGAAAACCATGAACCCAAGCTAAACATTTTTGTCACCCATAAATAATTTGCCGCTTGGGACACTTACGCCTTTCGCCTCTGCTCTGCGCCACCGCTCTCATTAGTTGAAACATTGTGTATTTTTGTGTTTGCTATTACCCATGTTTATGTCCATATCTTGTTACGATCACATTGATGCCTACCGATCATCAATCGATGATATTTTTTACATTGTATTAACAGTGTACCTCATGCTTTCCGGGCGCTTATAAAATAGATGATAAAATAAATGACTTGTCGCGCACTAAATTCGCGCTCGGTAAATCCTATTATTTTTTTCTTAAACGTTACTCCACCCAAGTGACAGTGACACAATACATCTTTCTTCTAGACCTCGTTGTCGTTCGTCGTTACTATACTAATCTTCCGCGGACCGCGATAGGAACCATCGGTCGTCCACCGCACCACTCGGCCGGTACCAAAACGCTCGTAAGCTCCCCCCCCATTGGCCGCCGCCGACGACGAAACGATATGTCTCGAGTGCGTGGTGTAAGATTTAAAACAACTTGTCCGCGCGCAATAAGTGTCCGCGGGAATCGTTCACGTCACCGATCGTGTGCCGCGGTGCTTATGTGCGTCTTGTCGTCGACACTCGAATCCCCTATCCTCCGGTAAACTGTCGGGTACACATTCTCATGACAAGAAAACGATTCCGTTTCGGAGACGACGCGGCATATTATTTTTCTTATTTTTTTTTTACACCAGCAATCGCACTTGAAAACGTCCCCGAGTGTCACGGCGAAGACACGGTAATGTATACGTGCCGTCCAGGAGTAGCCAAGTTACGGCCGCATGCGGCTCACGTCTCATCGTAACATTTTACAACAAAAGTATAGCGTTCTCGACGCACTATTTAAACGCGTGATTATTTTTGAAATTTTAACGTATTCTTCAATTCCAAATCGATACTTAACATCAAGTAGAGCGACGTTAAGGTTTTATCACACTCACTGTCGGGTGTGAAGACTCGCAATGATATATATATATATATACATTGTTCCGAAAATGCATAGTCATTTTTAAGCGAAAAGAGTAATTTTCGGATATTTTACGGCTGGCACATGATCCATAAATTCCAACGAAGAACGACAACTGCAGTATTTGAACTGCTCGTACGTCGTCCGCCAACAGTTCTACGAGAGATAAATTTCTAATGCTGCTGCTGCGTCCTTTAAAATACGTTTTAATATTGGGCGAACATTTTTAATAACATCATCGACTATAGGCGGTTTTTACCTAAAAATCCAAACGACGGTTTAAGCAATTACAAATTTTAAAATCTACCTCGGAATCTTGCACACGTTTCGCGGCTCGGGATCTCTCTCACTGTTGGCCACCCCCCGGTACCTGTATGAATATTATCGTTACAGTGCCGGCGAGCAGAGACAGAAAGAGGATAACGCGCGCGACGGGTGTTAGAACGCGAACAATACCAGTTATAATAATAATGCGCGAGCCAACCAACGGCGCGGATTAAATAACGATACGGCATTAAAATGCGTTTTCGAAAACGTCTCTTTTGACGTACCGATCGGAGTACAGCGGCGACACGTGACCTACGATTGTTGTATCGAAAAAATGGCTTCATTACTAATCGAACCCAACGGGATTACTGTCCTGTTCTTCGTTCGCCATCCGCTTGAAATATCCAGCTGATAGATACACGAGACACCTGTAGTAGACGACCTTTTTAATCTTACCTACGCGGGCCACACGGTTTTTTTTTTCTTTCGCCTTTCCAATGACGACCGCGTTAATTAATTAAAAAACCGTTATTGAAAACACGATTTTCACATCTATTCTATTTATAATAAATTTATTGATAGCTACTGAAAATCTTGTTACGAGTTATATTGCTTGATCGACCATAATTTTAACTGAATTCAAGCAGAGCGCATTAGATGAGAACGATTTTCAAAAAAAAAAACAATTGAGTGCGACAAGCTCGCAGATTATAATCGTAAAAATATTATAGCCACGAATCGATGAACGAATAATTCGTGTTTATATCGCGGTGTGAGATACAGATTAGAACTTACTTACCTAGAGAAATATTCGAAGGGTCGCAAGAAAAAGGTACGAGGACCACAGGTTGCCGGCACCGGTTCCGTACCTAGTAATCGTATGTTTTTATCGAAAATTATAAATATTCTAGTTCAGATGCGCCAGTACTGTTAAGCCATGTCAATTTTCTCGTCCCTCCCCGGAATTTTCACCGTTTCATTTAGTCCACGCGCACAACTTTAAAAAATCGAACCTTTGTATATTACGAATAATTTGGCCAACGTAGGACCCACCAGTCGATCCTTATTTGATTTATTAATTTATATATTTATTTTTATTTTTTAATGGGGCTTTGACAAAACTAGGGGAATTAGTAGTAGTCCGTACTGCATGTTTATATTATTATTATAATAAATAATAATAATTAAACAGTATTAATATAATATTCCGAATTTACTCGACGAGGAAGAACGACAAAATGTACCTACACACATATACTCACGCTAGCGCACACAAAAGAAACGCAGTCGGCTAAGCGAATAAATATAAATAAACCGATAAATTTCTTTTATTGTATCTGAAAACGTTTCCTACTTATCATGGTATACTAAAGTATTAGTATTAAACTCATAATACCGATATTAAAATGAGGAGTGAGCGCAGAGCAAGACTAGTAACTGTTGTACTATAATATGGTTTATAGATCTATAAAGTCTCTAAGTGAAATAGCTTTTTTATAAGTACCTATTACAAGAATGTATAAATGTGATGTGTGGACCGATGGGACAGTTTTTTTAGCGTTTTTTTTTTCTTTTTTGTCTTTCTTTATGTGCGGTGGAGTGTTTTCTTTTCTCGTGATATTTATGATGTGCTCGAAAACAAACAGAAAAAAAAAACATATAATATGTATAATAATTCGTAGTGCTTGATAAACTGTTAACGAGGTCTTGCCACTTGAACGTAAGTGTTAGACGCAAGATAAAACGTGTTGGTATACCACACGCATGTATTATACCGCGTGTGAATTAATTATTGGCCAAGTGTGAATTTCGAACGAAACCGTTTCACGCATTAGGTACCACCTACACGGTAATTTCACCCCGAATCCTGACGTCATTCGTAGGCGCTGTTGACGGCGGGTGTTACGTACAGACAATTTGATAAGCCGATATGTTTGACCTAAGGCCGGCGAACAAAGGCTGCTGGCACACAATGTACAGGTTTCGCGTTGAAAATTGAAAGTGCTTCAGGTAGTAATAATAGACATTTATTGTTTATAAAAAATCGATGAACAGATAGCACCACAAGGGCACAGTGAATTTAAAAGCAACCGATATTGTTATGTAAAATATTAGGCTAACAGTACTACAGTACAACATAACATCAAAATAGAAACGTACATCAATTATTTGAATAATAAATAATTTTAATTTTATTTTATTATTTAAAAAATTTAAATTATTAATTTCATTTTTATTTAGAACACGAGTCGAAAAAAAAACCAAAATTATCAATTTGATTGCACAGCCGACTATTGGTGAAGTTATCGTTTTTAGACATGGGTGTAGCAAAATGAGGGCTATGTCTAGAATTGAAAGATAGTTCTTCAAGGGAAATTTAAGTCGGTAAAATTGTTAAAAATGTTATAAGCAAAAGTAACATCAAATACTAGTCGTCATAAGTGGATTGAAGCCCGCAACAATTTTTATGTCCTCGGTGTTTGGATGAACTAAGTTAATTTCTATGGCGTAAAAACGTAAAAGATTTCTATACATTATTTCTCTAGTTTATTAATCAAACACATTTGATAAGAATTCCATGATACAGCACCGAGTTCGAGTGAAGATCTTACAAGTGAACAATATAGTAATTTCAGACACAAAAGATCATTGAGCGGGTACGTTTAAATAATATTTCAAAGATATGTTTTCGGCAAACAAATAATATTTTTATAATTACCATTTATTCGTTCCGCGTTAACGAATATGTTACCGAATACAACGTCATAATATATTGTTGAATATGCGTTGAAAAAGAATCGAGGAATAAAACATGTTTTTATAAGTCTACTGCCTGCTGTTGAAACGCGATGTTTTGACGCGTCTACTAAGTGGAAACAGTGCAAAGTCATCGTTTAAAAGGTTTTTATTCAAAAGAAAAAATTATTATTTTAACTGCGTTATCGGCGCGGGCCTTTTATTCGATGAAATAAAATCGTACCCGTCCGTATTAAGCTCTTTTGAATATTAAAACACAACCTTCTGATGAATTAATCATAATGTAAATATTCATTTTAAAACATGTACAATAATATTTTAGTTTCTAAACGGTTGTGCGAAAGTTATTAGCAATTTTATAACAACGAGTTTTCGCTCGCCGAGAAAACTTTTCAGGATCATAAAAAGCTCTTTATAAAGTTTCACAGGGCACCGCTACACAATATGGATCAAAAACGTATAAAAACACAATATTTGAGATTCGTTAAAATTAATGTTCAGAAACTAAAAAAAACCCTCCGTTGGTCTGCTCTTTGGTTTTCAATTATTTTCACGGGTGCTTCAGCGTAATTCCGAAAAACAAGACTTACATTAAAACTGTTGTCAGTACAAGTCGGCGTGTTATTTGCGCACGCGTCGCCAGAATAAAATTACTCGGCTCGGAACTTTATTATCTTTTTCAAGTATTGTTCACGTCATATTGTTATCGGTATCGAATTGAGAACGACGGTCTATGACACGACTATTCGTGTTGTCCACGAACCGCGAGGTGTCTACACATCGTAATATACAGCGTGATTTCTTGGTAATGCTCACCCCCTTTTTTGACCGTAAAAATTCCTTTGATTTGACATTTTTTTTTTCAACGTTCTACTTGCCGTAAAAACTATGTTTTTTTTCACGCCACCATTCAATTTATAGCCAGGTGAACTAAAAATCAGTTCCTTAACCTAGTGAGTTATCATATTTGTGGTTTTTTTTTGCATATTTCGCTAAATTTTTTAAGAACAGCATATTGATTTTTTTTTCAAACAAATGTACTTTTAGTGAATTTTTACTGATTCTTTATACAATTTATCCTGTAAGACAATAATTTACTTAAATGTACTGAAATCGAAGTATACCTAATGGGATAATACTTATCGATCAAGAAGTCGAGGATTTTTATCTTAAATGCGATATTTTTCATTTCACGAGCGTCGAAAATAAAATTTGCTTTAGTCCACCATTTAGTTTAGTTTATTTTCTCTTGAAATTTCGTGTGTTCATCGGGGGGGGGGGGGGTCGTTTCGTATTTAATTTTATGTCGAAAGTGCCTATTTTAAGGAAACACGTTACAGAATTTGGTGAAGAAAATGTTTTTTCTACGGATGACGGTATTTTACTGTCATAAGTTATGACACTCTTTGAACCGTCCATCTCCGATGTCCGTCTCGTGTTGCGGCGACTACGTACCGTACGTTATCGAGCGCGTACAAAAGCTCGAGCTCCGAGGAAACGGACGAAGATTACTTATCATTTCGTGTAGTACACGCGTTGAATATGTTTGTACTTTGCACATTTCATTCGGTATCCATCGTTTACCGTATCCTACCTACGCCGTGAAGTGCATACGAGTACGTATACCGTGTAATTTCTGTTAACCGTCATAGTCCCGCCGGTAACGAGCTTCTACCGTACTGTCTCGTTTCCATAGGCGCGCGCAGACTTTGATTTTTGTTTTTTATTGCTATCTATAAGGAGAATATTGAAAAAAAATACCGAAGCACGACTGAGCCGCTAATAAAACTGCAATCCGTTCGGACCGATTTTATTGTGTTCGTAAACTATACGAGTATATTATACTATGTGGTGCGATGTATTTGCGCAAGTTAACCGAGTAAAAATTACCTAGGCGAACTACGCGTAGAGATTATATTTCAGAACGGACCGCAAACCCGAGTTCGTACTAGGGTTTTTTTTTCTTTTCACAAACGCACATGCATAATCTGTACAATTTAAATGGTCACGAAAACATTTCCTTTTCAGTCTACGTTGTGGATTTCCAGGAAATGCGAAGCTCTTTTATTGGTGAGTTAGGGTGATTTTCTAGTCTGTCAAAAAAACGTTTGTTAAAAAGTTTCACTTCAGCTATAACTGGTAGAAAACCTAGATCTTGGTGGAGAGTTAAATTAGAGACAAAGAAAGGAGAGTTAGTGATTTTTCTAAGAGTAATATTCTGAACGACTTGAATTTTTTTTAAATTTGATTTTTTGGCCGATCCCTAGATTTGTAATCCATACGTCCATTTAGGCTATAGGAGAGTTTTTTTATACCAGTAGTTTTGTTTTGAAGCTAGTAAATTTTTGGTCAAGAACCAATCCTATGCTGCGGTTAGAATATAAACTCAATCATTTCGAATAGTAAACTCGATGTACGAAATGGATGCAGTGTAGAAACGGTCAGGTGTCTCAATTCGCGTACTTGAAGATAATAGTAATTGGACAGGCGTTTCAAGCTGCTCGAACGAGTATGGCGAAGATTTAAAAAAAAAGGGAATAAGAAATATAAAATACCTATCGTGCTCCTACGAATTTTAGAATATTTTTATCCGCGCGAAGAAGCGGTATTACAAATGAACACGAAAATGACGCGAGCACTGCACGTTGATGAAAACGAGGAGAGGCAATCTTTGACACGCCAAAGACCGCGGTCCTACAAGCGTGTTCCAAAAAAAATGGGAAGGCGAAAAACGCTCGTTCGAGCGGGCTGTACAGAAAAAGTATAAAACATTCTACGGCCCGAACGGGCAATTCGAAATTGTTCCGGACTGGTTGTGCTTAAGAAATATTGGTCCGAACGGGCCCGGTGCCGGTACTCCGTGAAAACGTTAGTGCGTTTCCGAAAAAAATAAAAACCCGCTCGAGACGGTGCACCCAACACGCGGTCGGTGTCATGCTATATGAAACGCGTCCTTGCGTCGAACACGCGGTGATACACGATAGCGCAACAGACGCGGCGTTATGTTTCGCGCTAAACATTTCAGATGATCGTGATCAATTATTCGTGTTACGATTAGAAAATTAAATGTTCCCGGCAGACCCGACGAGAACGCGGCGCGCGGCGGTAGACGATTCACACCGTTTTCTCGCGTTACGCTTTAGGCAAATGTATCAACATCGAATTATCAACGGGCCCCGCGTCCATGGCGGTAATTACCATCATATTTCCGAGCACAATACCTATAATTTGTTATTTATCGTCGGGAGAGAAAAAAAACACACACACACGCACGCGCGGAGTTTTTTTTTATTTTTCTCTTAATTTTTTCCCATTAAACCAATATGATAATCGTATTGCCCGTACGTCGTAATATTGAAAAAACCGAAAAACCTACAAAATGTTCCGCGGTATTTTATCCGGTTAGCGCTATTACGTTTTAATTTTAATATTTTTTATTTTGCATCCGACCAAGCAGCACTCTATTCTTCGCGGTGGTTGACCGTGGACAGCGGTCTCACGTTGGCACGTAGCCTATATTATTATTTTGTACGTTTGCTCCAAGGTTTTTCGCTATTCTTTCATTCGGATCAGCCTGTACAGTGGTCCGCGCGAGTGTCGATATTATATGATAAAATTATTGCACTCGGCGCGAGATCGGCAAAAATATTTTCAGCGAACTGCATCGACGATCGAATACGAACGCAGAATCTCAAATATCGCGCTTACGCGTGTACTGCTGATCGACACTTGTACCGACCGCAACGTTTGGTGATCAGTTTTGGAAGCAGGCGCGGATTCAGTAGGGGGGCGGAGGGGGCGGCCGCCCCCCCCCCGTAAGCTGTGTTTTCTTTAGGAAAAATACCCAGTAAAAAGATTTAAAACTAATTTTAATACGTTGATTGCCGCGGTCGACGGGTAGTAGACAATTGTCAATTTGTATAGGCTTATTTTTGGCCTTATAATTTACTCGGTTATCAGAGCAATTCTTCCGTTTATATACGTGGTTATTCAGTGAAACGTCTTCTTTTCAATGGTGTATTCGGATTTTATTTTCGTTCATTTTTGACAAAGTAATGGTTATTTGTTCCCAGAAAACTGTCGATGACGGCGACCACGACAATCATTGTATACATAAATATATTATATTTATATATTATTCTTATAATATACAGTTGTAATCTTGTAAAGTTATAGTATAGTTTTATTTCAAATAAATAATAATAATAATAAGAATTAGGTATGTTGACGTAATACGTTCAGAGCTATTTTTGGAATTAGCGATAATCAAATTCGCAAAATTACTTGGGAAAGATGGGTACCTCGAAACACATAATAAAAATATTTATCACAAGAACTCCATTCAAGATGGAAAAGCATTTTTAAATAATTATTACAATCCTAAAAATGAAGTAATTAATATACGTAATAGTGCACGTCATCAACAAGTTCTAGAAAATAGGGCTAGATTAAAACCTATTATTGAAACCATAGCATTTCTTGGTCGACAGAATATTGCTATTAGGGGGCATCGTGATGATGGTAGTCTATATGACGATTCTGATACTCCGTCGGAAAATAAAGGAAATTTCAGAGAGTTGTTAAATTTCAGAATATCAGCTGGAGACGAAACTTTAAAAAATCATCTTTTAACTACTCAATCTAGAGCTACATATATAAGTAAAACTACACAAAATAAACTAATATTTATCATGGGAAATTTAATTTTGAAAAAAGTTTTAGACAGAGTGAAACAATCTAAGTGTTACAGCGTTATTTTCGATGAAACAGCCGATTTGTCAAAAGTTTCTCAACTAGTTACAGTTATTCGGTATGTTTATGAAAATGAAGTATTTGAGGATTTTATTGGTTTTTTAGATTGCCACCAGGATAATTATAGTAATACTGGAAGAGAAGTTGAACCAAAAATCACCGGTAAATTAATTAATTATAAAGTTGTATTAACCATAACTGTTTCGTGTAAGTTATTTTTGAACACAAATATGTGCGCTTGCCCACATATTATATTTTATTAGATATTTTATTTTGAATGTAAAATATTCGCCCCCCCCCCTAATCTCTGGCTGGATCCGCGCCGGTTTGGAAGATACGACTTTGGACGGGGTCGTGGAAAACTCGAGTTATACAGAGTTAAGGTTCGCTCAAACCGAAGCGGTAGCGGCAGCGAAATTTAATGTACATACGTTTTAATACGAGTGCACTCACTAGCGCGAAATTAATACCGCGGCGAAAATGTTACCGCAAGATTGATATTTTTATTTTTCGCTGCAGACACTTTATTTTTCGCTTACCGCTGCGATAATCAATTGTAAATTCCCAACTAATATTATTAATACTCACAGTGTCGAATAGTAATTTTTGGCGAAATATTTCGCTCCGGTTACGTTAGATCAGCGATATTTAAAAAGCGATAAATACCGCTGAAGTTACCGCTGCCGCTAAAAAACCGCGTATACCCGTAAGCACCCCCCGGCATTTCATGAATTCCTGCAGATGGGCGTTGAAGAGTACACAAATATTGTTTTCAAAGTTGAGGTACACGTTTTTACCGGACGAGAGAAAAATGTATTAAAAGTGTTCGAATTACACGTCATATTGTTGTAATCTCGTAAAATCGGGTTTAAAAGTTGTTACGCGAAACGACGGTTGTCGTTTTAAGCTCGCAGTCGACGGAATATCTACGAACATTATCTAAAAAATCGAAACTATATATTATTTAATGTGGAAATGCATCAAAATGACGGAAATGTATTTCTCGAAATGTATATTATTATCATCCGTACAATAATAAAACTAAGAATAATAAATTTTATAAGTCATAACTTTGAGCTCATTAAACTGTTCGTCATCGACCTCGGACGTTTGGTATAAAAACGATAAGCATTAGCGGGCTGCCGTCGGACTATTTTAAGCCAATATAATGCGTTGACAAAACAAAACTATCATGAACACAACAGCACAATAGTGGTGCGCTTGTAGAATCTAAATATATACGTTCAAACTTGCAACGTTTACCGTCCCTATTGTCCGCATTACGATCGAACGATAATTTTGACGGCATCGTAGGTTTTCGCGACTTTTGAGGAACACGTCCGCACGAACCGGCCTACGGGCAAACTCGCGTTCGAATGCTATTGTCAAAGCAACGGACACGTGGCACACACCCTCCGTCCCCCCCTACATAGGTAAACGCGCTAATCCGCGAACTGTTCATATTATACCACCTACCCGTACGCCGATCGCGCCAAAAATCGCAGGTAAGAAAAAAATGGGAGTTACGGTATCCGAAAAGGTCGTAGATCGATTATTGCGCGCCGCCGGACGGTGTGGGGTACAAAAAAGGTTTCATCATCGATTGCGCCGAATCACCTACGTTGAAGCGCCCAGGAAAAATGTTGTACGGTCGAACTCGGTCAACTCGAAATCGAAGATACCTCGAACTTTTTCCTCGGTCCCTAGAATTTCCTATTCAAACAATGCAAAAAAATCTTGTTTAACTCGAAGTTTCTATGTATTCAATCATCGGACGAAGAACAGGATCAAGAATGTATTGAACCCCGCATTCCCACGATTACACAAGCGCAGATGCGTTATATTGAATCGAGGTGATTTATCGAAAACAAAGCGGAGGTCAGTGATGAACTTTTCGAAGCTTTGAATAAAATAAAACGATTCACTGCAAGTTCTCCGATTAAAACAAACAAAAATAAATAACTTTTTTAAAAAAATTACTAATTTTTGCTATCTTTTTAAATTTATACATAATATATAAAAAGTAAATATGTTATATTACATATTATAACAAATATATAGAAATTAATATATTTTTCTGTTTAAAAAAATACATATTTGAAATTTTATTTAGATAACTAGTAACTTTGGTTGGAGGCTAACGGGTTTAAGCCCCCCCCCCTCTAAAATGTTGATAAATCTAATGAATATTTACTTTAAACTATGATATAAAAAATATTAAAACAATATTAGCTGTAAAAATATAAGTGTAATATTAGTCGATAAAATACCATGCACGGATTTCTGTAAATGTTTTAAAATAAATACTATTTATATTTTAAAATAATTTAAACTACCCCTCCCCCCCAAAAAAAAAATCCTGGGCCTGCCCCTGCCGACTAGTAAAACAACATCGTACGAACGGCTGAATTTCGATCGTCAGGACCGCAGGTCAAACTTCAATGTTTCGATCAAGGGTCTACGGTATTACAACCTAACGGGGGCCGGGGGATCTATTTCGATCTATTTCGACCATCCCATTGTGTCCGTCCACTCGTTTCGTGCCATCGCAATAGCTGCTTATACACGCGGCGGCGGCGGCTCGCGATAAACGCCGCAACGGCGGAACGGCGAAATATAACACAACGTCGACTAATAATAGATTAAGCCTTTATAATGGACTTAAAGACTTCCACGTCGTCGTCGTCGTCATCGTTGATCTGGGTACTCGTAAAACATGTTGCCCCGTTTTCTGTCTCGCTCCCTCGCACCCTCTCTCACTCTCTCGCACTCTATCCCCGCTCTCGCTCAGTCCGCGAGTTACCGCTGTCGTACCCTGACCATGGAAAAGAATCGTTTCGCAGTGTCCTCCGAGCACGCGTATACCTATAAATAGCCGGCACTGTTTTGTCCCTCTTCCGCCCTGTTCCGTCGGGCCCTCGATCGAAATCGTACGGTGGACGATCGTAAAAACTCGACCGAGGACACCGCTGCACGTTGCGGCGCAGTTTCCTTCCTCGCTCGCCGATTCTCCCTCGTGGACGCGGTTTCGCAGCCATTGCCTTACGACAATATGTGCCCAGAGACTTGTGTCTCCTGCCCGAACGCCGAACGCTCGTTCGAATATGTCGCCGACGGAAAACCATACACTGAACGTGGAAGGACGCTAGCCGTTTGACGATATAAACATTGCGCCGCGACGTCGGTATGTAAAACGCACGTCGTCGCCCGAACGTAATCGCTGAACAAAGCGCGGGAAAAAAAAAAAAAATACCTGATTTTGCCCTCGTCGTTTGTTTTTACAACAGTCGTGATCTATTGTGCGCGCACGTGAGGATGAAAACAAACCACCTATTCATTCGTGTGCGGTTTAAGTGCGAAAACTTCATTCCGCAGACGTACACTAATGTGACGTGTTCGATGTCCCGTCCGCCCCCCGGGTACACTTGAATTTTTTTCAAACGCCGCCGCGGTGTTCGGTTAAAAATGAACTGCGCTAAAAATTGAAAACGTTTCGTCTTCCTGTACCCCGAAACCACGTCTTTACCGAGAATCCGAACTGTGTCACGACGTAATATTGTCGAAGAATACTGTTGAATATACAACACGATTTATTCGTCGGCTGCATACATTATTACGTACAATAGGGTGACCATTTTCATGTAAAAAAAGAAACAGGACTACATATATTTTTTGTCTTTAATTTTATGAGTAGTTTTTCTTCCACGAATGTTTCTATTTTTCTTGCGGTGTCTTAAACAGTTTTTTATTGTCTTAATATGAAATATAACCATATTATTGAAATGAGGTCGCTAAACAATTATTTAAAAACGACCGGGTATTTATTCTGAGAGTCAAAGCTGAATACATTTAAATAACTATGGCAACTGTTGGTTGTAATATATTATATATATTTTTAGCTAATTTAATGATATGGAAAAACGAGATTAAAACGGGACCCTCTTCTAAAAACAGAATAAAAAGCGTCCAGTTTGAAGTTTATCGGGACAACGGGACATGATGATCAAAAATCAGATGATACCGTTTTAAACAGGCCGTCACCCTAACGTACAACCGATTCAAATGTTTGACCAATATTCTAACGTCCTTTTCTTGTTCAACTGCGATCTGATCATTTTTGTTTCGTTGCATATTTCGATACAATTAATCGCTGTCATGAGCTATTTAAAGTAACGACATTTAAAAAAAAACCAAGTTAAAAAATAATCGCCAAATAATTAAGAATATTGAAATAAATGAATTTTACATTTTTATTGAAATATTTCAGTCTATGGAGCCGATTTATAATAACAATTTATTTGAAAAAAATTATATAATTATAAAACGAAATAAAAAAGTATCATCAAGTTTTATGTTTAATAATATTACTATTGATTTAAATCATGCGAACATATGTATTACTTTTATGATATTAAAAATGATGGGAAAAGTTGAAAAATTTAAATGTTTCGTTTGGTCAAAATAAAATATTATACTGTCACTTTAGTTCTGTAGATGTTTTAAATCGAATTAAAAATGTGTCTAAAAAAAAAACTAAAAGCATGGAGTGTGTTCAATCATTTGAATAAATTGATCGCATTGCCGTTATTTTATCTAGTTCGCCGATTTTAAAAGTATAAAATAATTTTAAAAAATATTCCGCGCTGACCACGCAGCCATTTAGTCCGCGGTGTGTGCCGTGATTGTTTTCAAACCACCGTAGACATTTCAACGGTTATGGCACGGTACGGAAAAACAAAAATGTCTATAAAAACATGCACGAGAATGAGGATTCAACATTTTTTTTTCGTTACTCCTACTATCTACACGATCTATAAATCTCAAATATTAAATGCGAAACACTATTTTTCCCCTGGCCTTAGAGCACAGCTTATTCGTAGCGTGCGCGTTAAATCAATTTTTAGAAAGAAATTGATCATCTTGAATTTCAACAACCCCAACCGTCGTTCAAACGAACGAATCATTCGTTGATGGTGTTTGTTATTAATAAATAATAATAATTGTCCTGTGGCACGGTCATGGTTCATGGACGTCGAAAAGAGAGAAAATTCCATCTCAATGAGCCTTTTGTTCGTAGCGGTGTACAGGTGTCGGCCGTATTATTGGCGTATGATATTTAATACGTTTTTGAATAGAGACGCTCGGTCGAACAAAAGCTGCTGTGACGGTTTATATACATATACTGTTCCAAGGGGGGATCTTGCGCGCATACTTTTATTGCTATTCAACAGTTTGCGACGGGAAAAAATGATTTGTGTCGTCGAAACCGTTTCGCAACGTTGAATTTGGACTTTAAATTTTTCGACGCGCACTACTACATAGCTGATGCGGTACGTTGTGCAAAATGTGTTTCGGCAAGCGGAAATTGCCGACTGGTAGTGTCGGTTAGGTAAAAAAAAAATACGGTCGACAATACTCAAAAGATATCGTGCAAAGTGGGCAGTGGCAGTCGGCATTAGATTTTTACGGGGGGGGGGGGATGTCCGCCAGTGGCGTATACAGTGACGCCCACGATTTGTTTTTCAAAAGATGACGGCTAAGAGATAACATTATCTCGTTCAAACCCGACCACCGCGACCTATTTCTTAGTACACCACCTGGGCCGGCTCCTGGCTTTCGATGGGCACATACCACGGGTATGTTTGAGTACGAATCGCACTCATTTTCCGTAGTCGTCAAACTTTGAAGTGTTAAGGGATATTATTAATACTTTTTACCCATTTCTTCTACTTCAACCGCATCATAACGTCGCCTGTAGTAATATTGGCGTATAACTACATGTAACTTCACGGTGAATATTGTTGTTGATTTAACTATAAAAATGACATTTTTTTTCCAATCGCTACCGTATGAGCTTTTCATATACGGTCCAAAGCCTCGTGGGGAGTGTCCCATCACCCCATACACCACCACCGCAATTCCACCCCGACCTGGATTTTCCACCGACCTACGGCGAACAATGTTTGACAATGAAGACAATAATATCAACTTGAATAATATTGGACATAGTAGAGCGCAACACTATGTATACAGTACGGTTACCAACGTTCGTGGTTTGTTTGGTTTTTGATCATTTGACACGTCATCGGGCGGTTATATTGTCAGTGTATATGTCAGTGTATCACAACAGTTGCGTATTACAATCAACCTATAGTTTTACTTCAGCACAACGCACGCCACGTCTGAGACCTCTCCTGACCCCGACCTCGTATTTTTGTAACGAATCGGTCATCAATCATTATACAATTTTTTCACTCCATTTTTGTACATATTTAATAAGTGTGCACATTTGCTTAGACGTTTTCCCGGTGTTACCAGAAACCCAGTGAACAGATTTCGCTGAACAGATTTCGCTCGTGCTTGGGGAGGTTTATTCGAGAAACATTCTTCTCCGGTATTGTGCTCTGTAATGTGTAGGTAAGCGCACGTGTTTAACTCGATCGGAATTCTAAGTCAATTTCATGATAAACAATATTTCGGTGTTGTTTGTTTTACGGTAGCTCATCAAATATGTATTGCAACGTACGAGAAACAAATAAACGACAAAACACTTTTTCTTTTCGTTCGAGTGTAACATAATATTAAATATATGTGTACAATATGTGTGATGACAAGTACGTTTCAACTGTTGACTGTCTGTACATACATTGAAATATATATCATCGGCACATGTCAAAAAAAAAAGGTCGCTGCAGAAACGTCATGATGTATTATGTCTATAAACATACACTGTCTCACATCGCTGAAGTCGAGAATTGACGCGTAGAACATCAAATCTAATAGTTATGTTGACGAGATTATAACGATTATTTATTTTGAAACAATTTGTACGAAGCGGTCAACTGCTTTAAGCTTTAGCGTGTAATCAGCCTTAGTTAAACCCCTCCTACTCCCATCCGTTCAATACTACAAATAATGTCATGTTTTATACTGCAGTAATTGTATAATTGTTTAACCAAAATAAAATACTTAGGTGGCCCACTATGGTGGGCCGGCCGTAAATGGCGCAAAGAAGAATCTTTTATATGCCTGGTACTAACAAGATCCATAGGAAGACCCAGACTGAGATGCGAAGATCTAGTGTGGCTAGACGTGAAGATGTTTGATCTGGATAGAGATTGGCAGACATTGTAAAAGATTAAAACAAATTGTGTTTTTAAGTTTGGTTTTAAGAGCCGATAGCAAAAAAAATAGTTATTATTATTGAACGATACAACAATGACCTGGGTTTTAGATTTTTTTTCTGTAATCATACATAGTTTTTAGTCAAAACAATATTGTTAAATATTTTTAAGAATCATTTTTATGTACTATATTGTCATTTGTTGATAAACTGTGCTGTACTCAGAACTCATTGCCCCCGAAACTATTTTAGTTATAAATAAACAAACATAACGTCCGTCACACAACACGGATGTTGAGCAGCGTATGCTCAACGGTAATATGTACACCTAATAGGGGTGGAAAAACGCACCAGCGCGCGGGTAGCCCGGATAGTCGGATGTATTGCATGGTATCGTTCTTACGCGTAAAGCACATTATTATGCGTACACGTGTAAACATACGTGTTTTCTAATATACGATTTACCGACTTTGACGAGTGTTGAATCGAGTTCGAGAGACGTGTGAATAAAACAAGTGCGGTATTTGATACGAATCGTGTCGCCACGAATGCACACTACTGTTTTACATATATACGTCATTAAAGCAGTGCGGTTGTCAGCTGGCGGAAAAAGGATAGTAGTATTACCGAGCGGTAGTAGGTGATAGAAAACGGAAAAAAATAAAATCACGCACTCGTATTATTGATGTTACAAATCGATAGACCAGCGCGAATAGGTCCATAGCGTTTTCTCGCGCGTTTTAACCGATGTGAAACGCTGCGCGTATTTTCTCTTCCTTCGGCGAACAGAATATCCCGAAATCGCAAAATGAATTTTTATTTTTTTTTTCAAAATTTTTTTCTACCGTAGAACATAAATAAAATAACTCGAGTGGTACGTTTCATCAAAAATGTTTACTACAAAATATCCACGTGCTTTAAGCGTGATGCTTTGTTATATTCAATTTTTACGTTCACTGATGGACACGGTATTACGCAAGACGATGATGTTCGTAAAACGTAGCGCGGAGCATCGTTGCTGCCGGATGCGCGAACATTATATAGTAATCTAGGGTGACCATACGTCCTGTTTTATACAGGATTGTCCTTTATTTCGGCTTCGTGTCCTGTTGTCCTGACAAACGTCACTCAGGACGCTTTTTATCCCGTAATTTCAAGTCTGGTCCCTTATTAATCCTTTTTTTATCCTACTTACTGTTAATTCTTAACATTTTGAAATTGATTTTATTGTGAATATTTTTGTATGACATTATTGAATAGAATAATATAATAATCTATACTTATCAGTTGTATTTTTGTTTTTACCATAATTATTGTTACCTACATCACATTGTTGTTGGTGGCGTATACTATAATAGTATATTTATAATTGTATAGTTATATTTACCGACCGAAATTTTCATTAAATATTTTATGATAATTTTAGAGTATTCAATGGCTATTCCCGAAACTAATGTGTCGGTAGAAAGAGTTTTTTCAATTACAAACGTCTTATGGACAGATGAGAAAAATCGATTTCTTGTAAACACCATTAGGTCAATTATAATTGTAAAACAACATTTTAAAGATATGTCGTGTATTGAATTTCATGCATTTCTTTTAGAACATCCCGAATTGTTAAATTTAATTAGTTCATCAGAAAAATACGAAACATCAAATAGTGAAGAAATATCAGAACAATCGTCATCAAAATGAATTGACAAGTTTTTTTTTAAGTAAAGTAACATGAATAAAGGATTTGATGAAATTATAAAAAGAGTTAATTTAATTTATATTTATGTTATATTATTTTTTTCAAAATAAAGTTTTATGCATTTAATTTTAATCTTTAATAGTTAAATATTGTATTTTTTACGATAAAAATCAAAAAAAAAAAATGTACAAGTAATAAATACTTATTAATTTTAAAATATTATGGATATTATTTTTGTCCTGTATTTTATTTTTTTAGAAATGGTCACCCTATGGCCTATAGTAATCGGATCGGAGATGAATAATTAACGATTTATTAACGCGTTGGCTACCGTTCGTTTTAGGCAGGGCGAGTTCTAGGAATGATTGTTATCGAAACGCCATCGGGGCGTTTATTTTGCGCGGCAGATGCGGATCGACGATAAAAGGCGTGTTGATTTTTTTTTTTAAAAACCCAAAATTAAAATTATAAATGTATATATCAAAATTATAAATGTATAATTGTTGCAACAGTACGAAGATAATAATTAAAATGAATGAAAGCTATAAGTGTGTAAACGATGTGAATCTATAATATTGTTAGATAAAAAATGACTTCTAACATTCTATGCTTTTCGCTTCTATATTTCTTCATGTATTTACTGTAGGCATTGTCTTATATCTGAATTATTTTTTTATTACAACTCCAATTTCACCTGCAATAAGAGGTTATTCTCATTGGTGAGCCGGCGTATTATACACATGTCATATTAATCGTAATCGGCTTTAAATGTACAATATTTTGATGTACGACGAATTATTATTATTAAAATAACAAACCACTAGGCGGAGTCAAGAAAAATTATCACGAATGTAACGAAACGAGCCCCGACGGATAAACTCGGACCGTATCGCGGGGACAACAGTATTTAGACGACGATCGTCAGCAGCAATCGTGCTTTCAGACAACGGTTTCGCGCGTCTTACGTGTTTATACTGTTTCGAAGGGTCCGTGGCAATCCATTAGGGACTCGCGTGGACCCTGTGCGGCGCAGATCGCGCGTATGTACATTATCGTTGCTTACCTGCGTCGATGTCTATGCATTGTACCGAGCCGTCGCCGCCGCCGCCGCCGGTGTGCCCGCTGCTCGCCCCGTCCCTGTCGTTCGAAGCGATCATGCTGCCGCCGCCCGGGTCCAGGGACGACGTGTCGTCGTAGTCCGAGGACGTTTGCAAAGGCGACTCCTTGATGGTGCTCATCGGCGATCCGCCGCCGCCGCCGCCACCGCCGATGACGACGCCGCCGAGGATGCCGACGCCGCCGCCGACGCCGACCACGATGCCGGGGGTGCGGAACGGCGATACCGCGGTCGCGGCGCACAGCGGTTGCGGCGCCGGGTTGTACGGTATGGACCGCTCGTCCCTGAAGTTCGACGGGTTCAGCTGCAGCTGCTTTTCGCGCTGCTCGTCCTCCTGCCGCGCCCTGCGCTTGGCCGTCTGCTCGGCGCAGTTCTTGCGCGTGGCCGCCGTCTTGGTGCACTTGGCGCACGTGCAGTCGCGGAACTTGCAGTACCGCTTGTGCTTCTTCCACACCTTGCGCAGGTCGTGGTTCTTGCAGTTGGTGCACAGCCGCTGCTTCTCCTTGACCGCCGAGGTCACCACCTGTTGCTGGTGCTGCTGGTGGTGATGCCTGCTGGCCGGCATTCCGCGCGGTGTGTGCGTCTCCCCGGTGTCCCGCGCTGCCGCCGCCGCGGCCGCCGCCCCCGCCCGCGACCGGCCGCCGCGAGATACTAGCGGTGAACGCGAACGCCCCGGCCACGCGAGACCACCTCCTGCCACCGGCCACGCGCGCGCTCCGGTCCGGCCGGTGGAAAACTCGCGCGCGGTAGACGGCCGACGGAGGGTATAGCCGGTCTCGCGAAAAATGGAAAAACCGTTCGACCGGAGACGGGAGCGCGAAGGCAAAGTCGAAGGTAGCGCGAAATAAAACGAAAAACGAAAAACGAACGAACGGACGAACGGACGAACGGACGGACGGACGGACGAACGGATCGTTCGCGTACTGCAATTCGAATGCGCGAGTGCACTGGGACGACGGTCGTGTGAGCGCGTGGTGATCGGGTGCGTGCGCGTCGTCTCGCGAGCAGCAGTGCGGTGTCCGGTGAGACTAGAACGGGTAACTTAGTGCAACTGCAGTGCCATGCACACGGACGGTGCAACAGGCTGGCATTGGTGTACACTAGCGCCGCAACACGTCACGGGCGGATTATAAGCGCATAACGGCGGCCGCCGCCGCCGCCGCCGCCGCCGCCGCCCGTAGACACCGGCTACTATGCGCGCGGTGCCGTTTCGGATGGGTTTTGTTCAAAGCCCGTCGTGTTCGAAAAACTTATAGCCGCGTGCATCGGTGCCAATTTCTAGGGCCCCTACAAGTGGGACTTTTGGACCGTGTGTCCGTTTAAATTAATTTTTAATTTTTGAAATTTTAAATTAAAAAATATTTTTGTATTTCTTCCCTTTTTTCTTTTAGATAGACATTTCTACTGTCGAAATGCTCACGAATCTTGATTTTTAAACATTTATAGTAAACTGTATTATTGGACGTTTTATACAGGGCCCGGACAAACAGTACAGGGGCCCAGAATTTGATGTGGGCGCCCTGTCAATATCATACACGGTATTCAAATTTAGCGTTTCGTTTGTTTTTCCTCGAACGCCGTGCGATCGCGTTCAAACGCATTGTTCTCATTGTACACCCGGACCCGGTACGACAACGCGAATATCACGCAAACGGCTGCTCTATTGACACGTACCGTCATCACGGTGTTATATCCGAGATTAAGTCCACTTAACCCCGCGACCCACCCACCACCCCGACGGACGAACAGAAATTTTTTTTTTTAAATTTTTTATTCCATTTTTTTATTTTCATTCCCGACACTACTAACTCTAATGTACACGTCGCCATCGTCGTCGTGGTCGCTACCGCACCGCACATTAATGCCGTACACGTCCGTGCTGCACAATACAATCGCGGTCGGTTTTCCAATGCGTTTGTGTACCAATATTAAACAAACAGCTTATCTGATACTCAAACATGTAGGCAACTTGCGTGTTCATTTGTAATTGTTTATTTGTTCGAGGGATTACAAAAAAATCTAGAGTTTTAAAATATAAACATTTTATGTAGAAAAACACTCGTAACAATAATCTTTAGCGCGCGGTCAAAGGGTGTTAAATTAAAAATCGACATAATTCTCAAACATCTTAAAACTCATAGGATTTGGAATCATGTTTGTAATATAAATAATTATTAATTACTATTATATTGTGTATTTTTTTTTTAATCTCAAACAACGGGACTTTATAAAAAATTAAATAATTTACAATATTACGATCATCTATTTCTTTTAAGCTGAGCTTGAGTTAAAGATAGAGAGTGAAACAATATTTTACTAAAAATTATAACAATAAAAAAAATATAATACAATTTACATTCATATAAAATAATATACTATTTAATAAAATGTTACATTAATATATTGTTATGAATAATAATTGTTTATAGTTTACAAGAAAAGAAAAAAAATTAACATTTATAAAAACAATATACAAAATTATTATTGAAAGTATATAAATAGAAGTGAAAGAAATCATAATTGCAAAAGAAACAATTGGATTTTTAAAAATATTACAAGAGAATAGTAAACTAAGAATAAATAAACTATACACACATTCTTAACACTATTTTGATGAAGATGGATATTTTTTTAACCTCATATGGCATTAAATTGAATACGTTGGCCCTAAATAGAGATAAAATATTTATTATGTGACTTAACCTGTTTTTTATAGAAATTTAATTTTTTTTTCCAAAATCAATATGTCAAAAAATGATTTTTAAAAAACACTCCTTTTGACCGCGTACCAAATTATTGTTATTAGCTTAAAATATTAATATTAGCTTCTGTGAAATTATCGTTTGTAATAAATTAATTTCAACAAATTCATAAGTTTATTTTCCCAAATATAATTTAGTGTAACACTTTTTGCGTCATATATTGTACAGAACTCAAACTTACGTACCCCTAACACGAGCATTATGCTTATAATATAGTTATTAATAAAATGCAGTTATTTGTTTTTGCTAAATAAATTATTAAAATATAATTTATTTCATCACAATTTTTAAAGCTAAACAGTTTTGTAGCCTACGTTTTGCCTGTAGTAAGCATGATGGGAAATTTAAATAATATCGTCGTTGTTTTTTTTTCGTGAAGTCACGGGAGTCTGTACGACGCAAATTAGCTGAGACATCATCATACGGTGTACTCATAGTAATATATGTATTTACGTAATACGTAAACAAATGCTTAGGCGTTCAAAATGTGTGTTGAGACTTCAATATTTCACGGTCGACAAAAGATGGGTATGGTTGGATCAATGGTAAGGCTATTGATTAATTAATGTATAATGTTTATTGACATAATTATACAGCATAATATTACACAACAAATTTCGTAAAAAAATTGTTATCGAAACATAAAAGCTATACGGTAAATAAGACAAAAAAGAATTAATTTAAAAAAAATAGCTTAACCAGCATAATAAAATGTCGCTCGTATAATTCAACGAATCAAATTTATAGTTGGTAGTGAAGCTGGCACAGCTTCGTTTTAGACCGATTTGAAAAAAATCAAATGCCTACAGAACCAGAACTCTATGGGCACTCATAACATAATGAGAACGAGAACAAAGTATAATGTTTTACCTCTTTATGTTGTAATACACATCTGTTTGTTTTTATTTTTTTATGTAAAATGTACTTAACTCTAACTCTTATTAAACTCGTCGTCCCTTCTTCGAATAACCGTCTAGTGCACTCATAAAATAATGTTGCCTCACCACGTTTGTATCGTTCACCGCGTTCCTAATATTTTGTCTTAAGCGTGAGTTATTATTTATACATCTACTACAGTAGTATGATGTCTCAGCTCGTTTGCATCGTAGACCTACTTGAAAAAAAAAACCGACAGTTACGTAATTAATTTCCCATGCTTACTATACGATACACAGTTTGTCTATATTTTGGGCGAACGCGACGGTTTCTCTGTATATGCCAACTAGACCAAAATTTAATTTTCATAAACATTGTCAAATATACAATGTTTATACGTAGAACAGGCCAATGAAACTAATGAGCTGAAGTAGCACATTGTAAATTCATAATTAGGACAGCCGGTCGGAGACGAGACCTAGACAGAGTGTGTGTATGTGTGTGTGTGTGTGTGTGTGTGTGTGTGTGTGTGTGTTTTGGTTGAAGTACGTATGTGCAGAGACTACGACGCCACGCTTGATAGTTGTGTTTTATTAACATAGGCTTTTGGTGTGAATTATCGTTTTATTTTGAAATCCCGTCAACTCTTAAGAACTGAACTAATATTTATTAGTTTTGATTTCTAAAGAGAGGATAGAGCGACACTCTCGAAAGGGCAGTATACGACACCTACCTGCACCCTCGTCTGGTTCACGGTCGGATTCTCAATTTAAAATCTGAATTTAAAAAAATTAAAAAAAAACACCGATCAGTTGGATCAAAAAATACCATATCATACCTGCGTAAGTGTGTACAACAACTAGAAAATAAAATATGTTTTATTCGAAAAAGTATGATAAGACGTGGCAACCGTTTTCCCATAATCTTTTCACACCGTTTGAGCTTAACACGCTTATACGTTTCACTATGTTTTTTTTTTTTTGCTATTTTTATTTCATTTTCCCTTTCGGATAAACATCCAACGGCCGCGGGTGATAGCTCGGTGGCCGCGTGTGGGCCTGAATACCCTCGTGCTGGGGCATATATCAATTGCGCCGAAAATCGCAATTAAAGAAAGAACAATAATTATGGGATGGGAAAAAGGTCTACCATCAAGTGCGCCGATCGATATTCCAATATTATAAATTGGGTACGTCGACAAATGATTCAACTTCAATCATACATAAAAATAAATAGCGTTGAGATAGAAAATAAGATAAAAAATCATAAGCATAAAAAACAAAAAATCATAGTTGAAGAAAATATATCTAATTAATTAAACGGAAATGTAGATATGTTTGAATTCGTACAACGGATAAGCTACCACTACACAACATTTTAATTAGGTATTTAAATAAAAATCTATTTTTATATCTACATTTTCTGATTTAAATTTAATTTTTTTAGAAAAATAAATATTGACACCGAAATCCAAATTGCAGTATTAACTTTTTTTATTATTAGCTATATTAATAATCTATTCTATATTTATACTTAAAACTACGAATTTTATATCTGAAGATACTTTAATACATATAATGTAGTAAACATGTATACATAATAATAATAATATATTTTTTATTCAGCAGTAGTACAGACAAAATAACACTGCTTCGCCTATCACTTAGGATAACCTTGTGACGATAGACGAGAGCCTCTAAAAAGTTTGAAATAAAATATTAAAATTAAAATACATAAAAAGTGACAAATATTGAACATTATAGTTTTAACATTAATAATTATAAACAAAACAATTATCTATAGTAAAAATATCTAAAGACATACAACATAAGTACAAATATATATTAATTGGGATCAATTTAATAATGAGAACAAAATTAACAATATTATTAATAACTATTCATGAAAAATATACATTTTTCATTTTATTTTATTTCATTGAATTATAAATTATGACTATTAATAAGTAGCCATTTTTTAACTAATAATAACTATTTTAACTATACAATAGAAATATATATTATACCAATAGATGTATAATGTACCTTTTTTATACCGGCGCAATAGATGCATACTACACGGGTAGTGTCCCGAATTCGGCGAATCGAACACCCTCGTGCTGCACCACCGAAACGCGCATCGCACGAGCCACTCGACCACGTCGTTCGTCTCGAGTCGTTGAACGCAAAAAGTAATCGTACGACCGCGTCGCGTACGACCGTTTCCCGTCGCCACGGTAACGCGTTTTCGACTCTTTACGTGTTCGCAGAACCGCGATGATCAGGGCTCGTAATTTCATGCATCCGCATGTTTTTTTTTTGCTACACAGGAAAACACGCTTACTGAGATACAAATCCGTTTCACAACAACGGTAATAATAAAGTTTGATAGTGCATATTTTTGCATGTTTCGGGTGTAAGGGCATATTTGGCATTTAGTCGACTTTAGAGTTATTAGCGCATATTATTTCATTAGAAAATTTTTTTAGACAAATATTTGAAAAATGTCTTGTTTATTTACTTTCCCGTTAACAAAATTATAGTGTTTTTTTTTTTTTTTTGATTTATTTTTACTCCCGAGGGACTGCCTAAATAGATTTTATGCGTTTACGTTTTACGCAGTTCCGCGGAACTTATAAAGCTTTAAACTTCACAAGTATTAATTTTATTTTTTATTTCATCAATTTCGAGCGTTAAAATGTACAAAAATTATATGGTATAAATTACTTTTAAAATTGATGGATATATCCTTATTGTTTTAAAATTTGCTCATAATTTTTTACACAATGCATATTTTGAGTGCATAATTTTAATGTGTTAGGGCATATAAATGCATATTTTCGAACTTTTTAGTGCATGATCTTACTAGGCCTGGTGACGATGATCACACGTCTAAACGTTTTCGTTCGAGATCGCGAGGGAAAAATACAGATGCCGTCATCGCAATAATTATGTAACGCGGTCCACTCCAGAGGGTAAGGACGACGTATCGGCGGCGGAGCACCGATATCTGTACAGTATCAAACGTACGTCGTGTTTACCTACGGGTACGAGCGAACCCGTTTTGAACAAGACCCGGTGATCGCTATCGAATCGGGTATGCTGCGACAACAAAGTATATGCAGATTAGTTGCCGAAATATTATACTCGTGTTCCGTTACCGTTATCGTTGTTTTCATTTTTTTTTTTCTAAAATTTAAAAATTTTATTTCATCACCAGCATACCATTTCAAATAAATCGGAATACATATTGTTCCGTACAAGCTATACATCGGCTGCAGCTGCACGGTGTGACAAAAAAATGTACATTATAATATACAGTGTACGAAGACCGTATTTATTTCTATTTTCGATGTTCTACGCTATACTTGCTACGATAAATATTATGTACTCGCATTCGTATGTTTTTATCTTAATTTTTTTCCC
The DNA here is from genome assembly GCA_949715065.1 of Periphyllus acericola. Lineage (NCBI taxonomy): Eukaryota > Metazoa > Arthropoda > Insecta > Hemiptera > Aphididae > Periphyllus > Periphyllus acericola. The sequence goes on from OX454264.1 coordinate 67,555,987, forward strand.
CCTTTTATCTCTATACGTACGCATTTCTTTCGCTCAAAATATTGACTTTATACCTCAGACGAATAGTCAAAGCGGACAGTGAACTCAACAAACACACCAGAGATAATATTTTTATTGTTCCCATTGATATCTCATTCGTTTTGCAGTGTTCATTATTGTAGTTTGGATCGCAGTATAGAACTTCCGAGTTTCACGCATGTTCAGCTTCACCCAAGTGCGGATATTTTTCTTAGAATATATTTTACAATTTTCCATCGCAAACGTGAACAACCGAATGGAAAGCGTAGAAAAAACAACTTATAAATAAAGTGATTTTATGAAGGGAAAAAAATGGAGCAATATGAAATGACAATACAGTAATTTTTAATTAAATGCGTGTACGAATTAAAAGTATTACGACGTATGGACCGAAGTAATGTTGAAGAATCACGAAAAAATCAAAATTATTAATTTCGTTACACGAGTTAAGCATTCGATTCGACGGCGAGCTTCTACTATTGTTCCGCGTGTCAATATGGGTGCTCACAAGATAGGAAAATAACCGTGGAGAGAAGCTTTAGGAACGTTTAAAGGTATTCAATTTATAACTCCTGGACAATCGATTTGATTATTTAATAATGATTCGTCGATCAAGTGTACGTCAAAACATTATGTTCTACATAAAAGGGCGTGCACATTTAGATTTATCGAGCAAGCAATCAATTACGTTGTTGGTACGACAAAAATATCATCAAAGTAAGTTTTCCTTTCATCGTGTAACCGCATTACTCATCCCACGGTGTTTACCACCATTTGACTATACAACGGTATACTATAACCGCGCGTAGTTTCTATTTTTTTTATTCATTTATACAAAACTTAAAATCGATTTACGAACAGTCGACTGTTACAAGAATTAAAAAGTTGAAAAAAGAACCGACTCTCGGTGAAACCTGATTTGCCGTTTCGTCTAATTACTTTCCGAACGCACCCACACGACTATATTGTTTACAGATTTCAAACGTAGTCGTAGCGTGGTAAACAATTAATTCCGTTTAAAACGTAGGTACACAGGCTTTGAAATATTGAATCGCACTTAAATTGACACTCGAAGCGCTGGGCCAGCCCCTCACGCTGGAAAATTAATTCACTCCGATTTCCTCGAATAATTTAAAGAAAGAAAAAAGAAAGAAAAGAAACGGTCTAATTTAAGCGCGATAATAATAACGTTGCGGTTAATGTGCACAACGCCTGTAGCGGTGAAGCGATAGTGCACATGATAAGCACGCGTACATTATGTCGATTATAATAATATACGTGAATTAGATCGCGGCTACGTAGGTACTATAGGTTATAACTAGAGCTAGGATTTTGGTGACTTTTGCATTTTTTTTATTTAAGTGCTATACAATTCTAACCAAAAACTAAATTTGTTTCGTGATATAACAATGTAGAATATCTAATTTTTATTTTGCATTTTTTTGCATTATTTGCATTTTTTGTGTCAAATGCATTTTATTGCATTTTTAAGGTCATTTTAACCTAATATTACAAATATTACGTTCATTTTGTGTATTTTAACTAATTTTTGTTTATTTTAAGCAAAACCAGAAACTATTAATAAAATAAAAAGAATTGAAACTACATTGTCCCTTGCTCCTAATGTAATCGGAGAAACAATATCAAACAAACTGAATAATGTTTTGATGAAAAATAATGGGTTCAGAGTTTTAAAAAATATATCTGCTATTCTGGACGGTGAAAATACAACAAGTAGAGATGGTATTCCGGAAGACCTAACTTTAAATGATATGGTTCATTTCAAATATGCCCCTGTTACTTCTGTGGACGTTGAACGAAGTTTTTCTTTTTATAAAAACATTTTATCTGACCGCCGTCGCAGCTTACTGTTTGAAAATCTTAAGAATCATCTAATTGTCCAATGCAATAATATGTGTACAGGTAGCGGTTAAATTCACAAGTCAAATTTATACCTATTTTATTCATAAATCATAATTATTAATTAATATTTTAATAATAAATTTTTTTCACTCATCTAAGTACATTTTTTTGGTCATTTTTTAAGTTCATTTTTTAGAGTTTTTAGGTCATTTTTGCATTTTTTTTTAGTGCATTTTTGTGTATTTTTTAGGTCATTAAAATCCTAGCTCTAGTTATAACATTAATATGCTCGTCGATAAATCGGTGTTAACAGTATCGGGTACACGTTTCGCGAGCTACTATTATGTGATTTTCAAACGATGAAGCGTAAAAAGAGCAAAGAAATTACTATACTCGTCGTCTTATGGGTAAAAAATAAACCGTTTCACGTCACTAATTCAAATGAAAAATATACGGATGCGTACCGCGGTTACAAATAATATTGTAGTTTAATACGTTTTATCAATAATTGTAGTATTTTATTGATTAGTCGCGCACTAATTTGCATTTTAATAATACACTTTGATGGAATACATTCTTAGCGTACAATATAATATTATAAGCGTATGCGGTTGCACAGTGAAACTTCCATAAAACCAAGTCTCGTTGCGGCAACAAGAAAAATGCTTACAATATAAAAGTACGTTCGGTAGAGTTACGTAATTATTTTGTATTAATTCTAATAAATAAATCGCTAAACATAAAATCGTACGACATTATACGTACACTTAATCGAATATCGTTAGTAAATATTACATAGGTACTGTCGTAATATTATATCATTATGTTGGGTGCATATTTTTACTTCGGATTGTTTTATTAATTTAGTTTTAATCTTGAGAAAAAACTCAAATTCAAATTGAAACAACCTGTGAATCTCATTTACTTGGACTGTTTTTGTATACTGTACAAGTTTATTGAGAACAAAGTTTCTATTTCATCATGTTTTCAATCAACCGGCGACAATATAATTCGTCTTCCTATACCGTCACTGTCTTATCTTCGTCGGGTATGAAATTGTACAATTTTAAAACAACATTTAATACGTCTTGATAGTGACTGTATTAGTACATTGTACAAGAACAGGTTTGTTTTCGAATAGTTTATTCGTTACATATGGGAACATCATATTCGTCTTACGGAGACAGACTTACGCATAATAGGAAGCGATGAAGGTCATGTTTCACAAAAACGTTTCGTTGATTGGAAGTTTGTCATGTGGAGGTTTCGAGAGTTTGCTGCAATCTTATTTTTAAACATGTTTCAAATTCACACTTTGAAGTCTCAACGAAGATGGTTTGTATTAATCTTACAACGATGTTTTGCACTTTTTTTTTTCATTTCTCAGCAGAGCATTTCAAAAATGGCTTTGAAATTACGACCCATAATATTGTATTTATCAATTGAAAATTGAACATACACGAAAAAATTGCTTTCGGGCAATCGCATCTTTTGAATTTTCCCGTAGTGTTTTGGAAAATTTTGCAAACTAAGAAAACTGCGAACATTGCGTGAAGTTAATGACTTGGAAATAAGAGTGATCATTTAACAAAATCCATTTTCGGTTGCGATCATTCGTAATATTTGTATAATAATACCGTGGTCAACAGGACACGCGCAGTGTAATAGTCTACAATACATATTGTGTAACACAATCGGTAGCATATGTCATCCAAAGTCTAAGGCTTGCCGGCAGCTTTTAGATTCCGAGTTTTAAAAGCGTACAAGAGAATAAATAATTAGTATTACAGTAATTAAGTGTTTCTTTTCATGTCCTCACGTTTTCGTGGTAAAGATGATCCGAAAGTTTCACAAAGCAAATTCATTATCACGGTTAATCAACAGTTTATTAAAGCGTTGATACCTGTTGCCAAGTAGAATGTGTACTTCACACAATAAGTGAATAATTAAACTTAAATGTAAATTGTATTACAGTCAGTTTAGCTGTATAGCAAGCATAGCTAATATGTAAAGTGGCGTAACTTCAAAATTTAAGCACGCAATCGAGATTTTTAACGCCTCCCCTCTACTTTTCTTTCAAGACTGTTATAAGGTGGTCTGGGGGGGGGGGTTGCAATGGGTCATGTGCATCCTCTTAATGCATTTAATTTATACGTTTTAAATTATTATTCCATGTTATATTACACATCTCATCACAGTATACCTAATTGTTTAATAAATTAATAAATAATAATCATTTATTTAATGCTCAATAATTTCTTTACAACATATTTTTTAGTAAGTATATAGTGGTAACAATTTTAATAAACATAAAACTCAGAACTTAAAACGTGTTTTCGACGTCTTGTTCATAGAAACTACATAGAAAACTATGACAGGTTCTTTGGCAATTTTCTTTACTATTGATTGTTAAACTTCAAACACGAATTTCAGAAATATGCTTAATATATATTAAATTGTTTTATTGATGCAAAAAGTTTGCAAAGAAAATCTGCGTTTTAAAATGTTTTTAAACGTCAAAGAGCAGACTCATACCTCGGGCTCAACATGATAAATTCTAGGTAAAATGTTATTAAAAATTAAATCCATGTTTTTTTTTGAATTATTGAGAATTTTAAATCTTAAATTATTTTTTCATAAAATAAAATCGAATATCAAACAATAATATCGTCAACGTATAAATATTGTGCTGCTTAAGGCGGCCTAAGCGTTCGGGCCGTGGTTCGAGCGCACCCCTTGGTCACACTCGGTTACCGCCACTGATAATGTTTCGTCAGGTTCATCTGTTTGCGAACGACAACTTTTAGGAAGCTAATGAATACTCGCATTGTTCAACATTCAAATAGAACGCTTTTTTTTACGAGCGTTTCAACGATACAATGTTTTAATATTTGGTCTTCATTTAATGCAGTGCACTGCACACGCATCTAATATACATAATTTAATGTCAAATACATAATGCAAATACACCCACGCGCACCAAACGAACACATAGGAGCGTGGGCGTAACCGCAGATAAAAAAATTTCATTTAAACTTGTTTCAGCCGCACACCGTGTACACCTATATACTATAAACTGGAGAACGTGCTCGATATTGAATTATATATATTGTACAAGCCACACAGATAAACCGATGTGAAATAATGTTTTTTTTTTTTTTAAACGTCCACCACAGGATAACGCTATGTTATGGACATGAACAACGTCGACGATCGACGTCGTCTCGCAAGTATCATGAATACTACGGTTCCTACGGTGATAAAATAATTCAAAACGAACCGAAAACGCGCCGTAGCCACGGTTGGTTTTCAGCTATATGTTTACCAGTTTCAAACCGTGCTGGCGAGTTGAAATAAATATGAATAAGAATATTATAATGTTCCCATAGCCGGTTAGGTGAGGCGAGGGCCCAGGGCCGTCCTTAAGATTTGCGAGGCCCAGGGCGAAAATACTTTAAACACCTTTTAGGTATTAAATCATCTATCTATAAACATACTAGCTGCGAGTTACTCGGCTTCGCACGGGATTTATTAACGCTAAGTTTTAGCTGCATGCCTGCATAGGTTTAGAAAATGCTATAGGTACAAATAGTTAGTACAGATGTTAGCTACAAAACTTTTTTATAGACGATATCCTTCACTTATATATAAGTAGGTGCCATAACTACCAATATACTGGGTGAGCTTACGCGCGAGCATGCTACGTAGAATTACCCAAGGATTTTGAAAAATTCTTCCTTAGTGGGTCTCAACTTCAGCGGTGCCGGAGAGATATGTTACAACTTTAGATCAGACCAATGTCTATTATATCAGTGTAAAAGAAAAATTAGGTTGAGAAAAGCGCACAATCGTCATATGACATAATGATATTTGTTTTAATTGAACTATACTATATACATTTACATTATATACCTTATACAGTTATAATCGATAATCGCATATCTCAAATCACTGGACGGATCGGGTTGACATTTGACATACGGATAGTAGTAACTACGACGTAGGCATCCGTTAAAAAATATTTTTTGGAAAGGCCATTTGGTTACCTAGGAAACATTTTATTTTAAAAACTGAAACCGCGCGCGCGAAACATCGTACTAACTTAAGAGGCCATAACTCCGGAACCACATATCGCACAGCGTACAAACTTCACAGAAACCATCTACATATCAATCTTAATATGCCCTGAAATTTTTATCGAAATCGGTTCGGTGGATCTTGAGCTATAAGATTTATTCAAAATGTACACTTATTTTTATATATATATAGATTATTATAACATTAATAATTCTTATCACACAAAAAATTTGGTAGGTACCTCGGACACCACGACGAAAATAAAACCAATTTTACCACTTTTTTCAAACGCGAGGCCCCAAATTTAAGCAAAAAGCGCGAGTCCCAGGGCCTGGGCCCTGCTCGCCCCCCCCCCTAAGGACGGCCCTGGGCGAGGCACCTACAAGTGTGATCCTACGGGACGACATAGGGTCCGTGCGATTATGACGGAAAACGTGGCGTCTTAACAAGTGCGATCGACGGTGATCGATGATGACGTTTGCGTTCCAAATACCGTTTGTATTAAACACTTGGCATCGCGACCGCGTGAGTCTTGTTCCCCGGTGTAATGTTCGACACGTCGAATGTGTCTACGCGCGTCGTAAGCAGGTGCCGCCTCGCTAACATGGATATTATGCGCTTCCCTTCACGAGCTCGTTCAATGTTTATTATTTTATAATTTACTTAGCATATTATACTGCCGATAAACTATCGGGAAGATTATGCAGGGAGGATACACGTATACCTGCGTTGCCCGACCGTCTGTGCCTACATATGAGCGCGAGAATGTGTGTGTATCCGTGATTATAAAGTGTTCATTATAAATGTTTCGAGAGGAGTACCTTAAGTGTTCGTGTGTGTACAATGATTACACGCGCGCACACACACGCGCGCGCGGGGACTATAATTTTATATCGATATAATATAATATTATAATAATATTAATATGTCATGTCCGTGAATTAATAATGAGCGTGCGCCACGTAACGCGTGTTGTTAGTCCACGGCGCGCTCTCGGTTAATACCGGACGACAGTCTTAAATGTATTTCGCGCGACCGAAAATAATATACAACCGCATAAATATACAATAATATACACTTATATTATGCGTTCAGCCCGTTTAACATTATATTAGCTTACTTACAAATGAATTGAATACATTTTAATAAATTAATTCGGTTAGTTGTGTTCGAGGTACCTACTTTAAAAGTCTGTCTGGCGGCAAAAAGGACATTTATCTTGTTTATTCATTCATTCCATTAACTTATACCGCGTGTGTACCTATATACATAAATATGTTCCGGTATTATTTCTACGGTATGAAACTATAATATTATAAAATGAATTGATCAAAAATTATTTTATTTTCGTAAAACTTCTACAAACATGTCCGACAATATACCGTAATATCGTATAACATCCAAAAATGCTGTACGTATTATCACTATTTTTGAACCGAGATTATTGTTAGATTGAAATATAGATTTTAATTACTCGTGATTTATGAAAAAAAAAAGACCAACAATAAAGAATGCAAAAAAGTACTCATATGAAGTACGGAAGTTTGCGGAAATTTCACCACGGCGCTTTTCATTTCATTTCAATTTTTTTTCTATGTATATACGATAAATCTCTAAACTATACTAAACAGTTACCATCGACAACATTGGAAAGTTAAATAACCCGTGTGAAACACCACTTGGACAAAATAATATTAATATTCTCTTCAAAGTATGTGATTTAATAAGAAAAAAAAGAAGTTGTTATTTCAACGATTGACAACGAAATAATATTAAAACATGTAAAACACGTGCGTCCATTGTTTTTTATATTTTTTTTCCCCTAAAGCACGGCCCACACTCGAAAGCGCACGCACTTGGATAATCTAATGGTGAGAGATTAAGTGAACGACTTATGAAAAGGAAAGAAGCAAAAATGAATTTCGTTCAATCCGTACGAATCACTGTTTATATTTTTCAAGATGACATAAGTGCGATCCCGTTCCACGGTGTTCTGGCCACGCTCAATGTTAATTATCCTATACGTGGTTTTGGCCGTACACATTATATGGTACCTATATACAGGGTGTTCCGTCGGGACTTACACGGTGCGGTATCTCCCGTGTTACTAGAGATAATCAAATTCGGTTTTATGAGCATGCCTGGGTAATGGCGATTTTGTTGACAATACTTTGGTAAATATAACCCTAATGGTTGTTCCGATAATTACGATCATGGGAGATTATTGATATAAAATGGTGTTTATTTGTTCATCTAATAAGAAGGTAATTTTACGAAATTCCCGATATCTTTTTAATAATTGGAAAAAACTGACGAAAAGTAAAAAAATCAAACCGTCAAAACTTACCACTTTCATCCACCCGACCTCTTTCACTTAGAACCGTAAAACCTAAAACTTTTCTGAAAGGCAATTGAGTCTTATTGGTACTTCGATGATGTTATTTTTTAATTTCTCCACAGTTTTCGGAATACTTGAGAAAAACAAGAGAAAAGTTTACAAAAAACTTCGACCGAGATCGAGATACAACGCTTCACCGTCTAGTATTTTCGTCACGCATTATCCGCTCCTGGATTCAAGCTTATAACACCCATCCGGCCTGTATCTCACCCGACCTGGGGGTTTCGTCCTTTTTTTTCAAATGACAAATTAACGTAATTTAACAAGTGTTATAAAAAATCAACAAGGGATATTTTGGAGGGGGCTAAATCGTAGTCTGCTGGGTCAAGCCTCCCCATAGCCACCCCACCCTAGAAGTGCCTATGTGCGTATATGGTGTGCAATATGCGCATTATTATCCGTCGTGACCTATCAGAAATTTCCCGGCTCCTCGGATAAACGGAAAATAAAAACAGTTAATCAGTAGGAAACGTGGTATAGGTTTCGCGCAATGCGATCTAAGATTAGACAAACATCATTGTACGACCACTTCCCACGCGTTATGTTGAATTATTGTGTAGCATAATCGTTTTGGTTCAGTGCGCGCGTGTTACAGTGCGTATTTTGACATTTGATATTAATAATAATGTTTTGTTACACATAGAACGCCGGGACATCAATTTGTAATTGCACCGCGTCCGTAGTATTTATCTAACGAGTACATAAATTGTTTCGTTTCCGTTTAGAACTACACTTTTAGACTGTAAACGTCTGTTCTGTCGACGAAAAAAAAGTTTGCTCGTCAGTAAATCTCTAGCAAGCCAACGGTTCTGACGACACCTTTAAGATATACATCTCATGCGATCGCTTGAATTTATCTTAGAAAATAATATAGCAAAATATTGTCTAACCGTAACTATAAATAATATTGTGTCCGATGAAATGTAAAAAAATAACGTTATTATTATATCAGTCAAACAGCCGATCTCGCTATGATTGCCCGGTAGCTTCACGTATCTCACGTAAAACTTTATATTTATATAAAATTTGAATTTTTTGTTTAAAAAAATTAATTTTCAGTACATAAGGTTCAAACAAACCTTCAAGATATTTTATGTTGGCAAGAAAAATCATTTAAAACACGTTTTAAGGATCTACTGAATAAACATGAAAACTGAGATAAATGTTGTTGCAGTGTCAGCGACGATATTGAAATAATACAAAATCACGAAAAATATTGAATTGGTATCACAGAATAATAACAAAATGACACTGATAACGAATTTTACTCGCGATCTTACTAAATGTAGCTGCGGCAGTGGTGTCAACATTTGTTTAGTAGACAAACAAGTGCGAGTAGCAAGTCCAAATCGGCCGAGAAGATGGAACCGTTTTTATGTAACTCGACTAAAATGTCTACTAAAACTATAGCACTAGAATTAGTGCCAAATATTGTGTCCATATTTTAACGAGTGGAATTATTTAGCATCTTGCTCAAGTGACTCGGCTAAGTACTAAGCCCGTGTGACCCCGGCTCAAGACGAGGCTCGAAATAGTTTTCCGACGAGCGCACCGGCTCAGAACTGTTTACAAATTTAAAACGCCCGCACTTCAAAAACGTCCACTCGATGTACATAATACAACACAATACGTTCAGAACTCGTGTATCAAAGCCCCTTTTCAAATAATTTATTTTATTTATAAATTTGTTTGTATTCTAAAGCTGACCGATGCGTTTTAAATCATGCGATAATATATCAAAACAGTGCCATATAATATAGTGTCAATGTCAACCAACTTAAACAATAGCAACGTGCAAAAGTACCGCGATAGCCGAAACTTATGAATTATAATATCAGCTGAACCGAAAGCGATTCATTATGACCGCATGCCTTATCTGTACACCGTTATTATTTATCGGTAAGTCATAATATCGAAACGCATAAGCATGCAAACGTACTAAAGTATAATATTGTTTTAGTCTCTATGAACTGATCCTCTGTATCAAATGTCAATATTAATAACCGTCCAGATGCCCGGTAGTAACTATACACGATGCCGATGATGATGATGTCCTAAGTGATAAAGGTGGTTTCAACAATGCTTGTAATACAATTACGTTCGTTTATCAGCACTTCTGATAAATTCGATACAGAACAAGCGCATCGGTTAAGTAAAACGGACAGTGGGTCGACGTAGAGTGCTCCTTCACCGGCTGACAGGATACAGCCTTACTCGCCGTGTCGATCCGGCCGAGCTGTTAAACACTCCGGTGTATCGATCCTCCGCACATGTTCATCCGTTGGTTTTTCTTGGGGTGTTTCGTGATTTCGTCGAGTTGCACTGATTGTTGTGTAAACGCGAGTATATTTAATCCAGTGGCCTTTTGCCACTTGCGCGTGTTGGTTAATTACATTTTTCAGAGTTAATTTTGAAAAAGAAACGTGCGTCGGTCAAGTGTTTTGCCCGGTTTAAACATTACATCCATTACTACTTTTTTCCATGAGATCTATTGCATCTATGAATTTCTTTTCTTTTTCTAGTCGTAGAGTGTTCAGCATTTTTCCCGTATGATTTTATTTCATCGTTAATTTTAAATAAAGATAATACCTGGTATACTACGACCGTATCAATTCTACAATTAATATCAAATAAAATTCTGTTGTTATAATGTGAAATCCGTCTAAAACTTAAAAAAGCAAATATTTTAAGCGTATTTTTCTTATCATTTATTACACTGTTATGACAGTACAATTATGTTGCAAATTATAAAAAAAACCTCGAAACGTTTAACATCAAATTAACAATCTATATTTGATTTAATTTGTCCTTTATAGCTATATACCTATACTTAACCTAGTTATTGTTATAAAATAATACTACAACTACAAAAGCGTTTTAACTTTACAGATTCGTCTTGGAAATATCATTACGTAGTATGCCATTTGAAATAATTAAATTAACATTAAACTGCCAACATTTCTATAATATCTATTTCAAAAATAAAAAGGAGAAAGAAGTTATTACGATGTGACTGCGAACGTCTCATGAAAATCGAAAACGTTTGAAACCTGATAGTTTATATCTTATATCTACAGGACGTCTAATCTTGTAATTGGTCATAATTTCCGAGACTGTAAGATTTCCTTATTAAAACTCAACCTTTTTTTTATAATTACACAGAGTGACCCACAATTAATATACGAACATTTTCAATTAAGTTATGTTAATAATGCTTGTATTTCCATGTGACACCCTATAGACAAAACACAAAATGTACTTATTAAACTCGGGCACGCCCTCTTTATCATAGCCAAACACCGTATACTTAGGAATAATTTAATATTGTTTGCAAGGGAATAGATTTTAGTTCAACAATATTGTTATGTAACCAATAGTGTGTGTGTGTATATATAGCTACTGAAAAACTGTTTGTACATCTGGTTACTATAATATGCAAATTATGACAAATATGTAAATTTAATTTTTGATATTCTAGTAGTTTTAATCGAACGCTTTTCAATTACATTAGTCGACTCGACTACCGCAGAACATTCACCAAACGGACGAAGAAGAGCTTTCGTCAGAAGACGTACATCCATCCTCAACACTAAACAGTACCATAACTAGTCATCACTGTCACATTCAATGTTAACTATTTTAATTAATGTGAATGCTTCAGATTGTTGTGATAACCGCGAAGTATGTGCTGGAAACATTTTGTAATTTAAATAAATAAATAAAAAAAAAAACATTAGTAAACTCAATTTAGTTTGAAATATTATACAGTGTTTTCCACATTTATAACCGGTTTCTATATACGTTACGTTGTTATTGGTATTATACCCAAATTTAAAACCACTTGAATAACTTGAATCAATATAGAGATACAAATTGAAGAAACGAAATACTACATTCGCGCCGAGTACATAATATTATGAACACCTATGAAGTCAAGTATATATTTATATACATACACATGTGTATATACTTATATACTAATTAAACGCGATAAATCCTATTGAGCAATTAATATAAGCTACAAAGATATTCCAGTTAGGTTATTAGAGTAAATGATGAAGAAAAAAAGTCTACTTTCATGAATAAATTTACTTTCTAAAACATCGTTTGAAACGTTTTCAATAACGGGTTTTCGACCGAACTTTCCACAGTTATATAGTCCCACCGCGCATAATTATAGTATAAAGTTTAAAACACTGCAAAAATGATCACTTAACATTGGGGTGGACGCAGACCCAGTGATAATAATAAAAATTAATATACCTCTCGCCGTACCGCCCGTTGCTCAAAATAACGCCCCCGGCAGGAATTCAAAACCAAAAGCGTCATAATATGCCAGAATTAAAGCCAATACTTCACCGTATGATCAATCTATTAATCGCATTATGAAATTCCTCGATGATCTCATATTAATACTATAATAATACTTGCTCTAACATCTATACTTAATGAATTTTCACTTCCCATCATTCACGCACCATAAAAACCACCACGATGATTGCTATAAGCCATTGTTTTTGTATTTGTTTTTTTTTTTATTATTATCAATAAGGAGCGTGTATACGATCTGTGCTACGATCTGCACAATAAGCAAATATGTTAAAAATTACACTAAAAAATAATAGGAAAATGACTGAGGAGGGAGACCATCTAGTGATATATAACCCACTAATAATGCCTATTGTCTAATACAATTTGTATATAACAAACAACTTAAGGTACTCGAAATTATTAAAGGTTAAAAATAAAGTAATAATTTTAGATTCTAAATGAAACGATGAATTTATTAGTTTTACCATGATGTGTGTTTTTTTTATATTTCGTGTATGTCATCAACTTTTTTCCTAGAAAACGTTATCTTATCAACAACTGTTTTGGTCGTTTAGGATAAGTTTTCAACAGCAAATTTTTTCATGTTGGTCCATTAGAGAGGTCATTTTTTCAATTTTATTTCTCAACAGTTATCCCAATAATAACGAAAAACTGACGAACAATAAATTGTAACATTTACGGAATGCTGAATTACGAAAAAATTGATAATTTTTTTCATTTTTATTTAAAAATCATTGATTACAGGTACTTGAAATTTTAATAAATATTAATATGACTATTTTCTAGATATGATAAAAATTTCAAATAGTTTTAGATTTTTTTGTGCTATTTACAGCAATTTGAAATTCGAGAGACTTCTTAGATTTTTTTTCGTAAAATGTCGAAAAAAAAATTTTGATACATTTTGAAATTTGAATACAATGTTCCTCATTCTTACTTGTATGAAAAAATCTCATAAATCTATAATCACAAATTTTATTAATATAAGCGTTTGAAATTTGAATTTGAAATTTTGATAAAAATCATGAAATCTAACTACTTTTTGTAGTTAGAAGTTGATAGACATATCAATATCAATATTTATAACTTTTAAAAGTGCAATAATGTAATAAGGAAGTTGTTCTTTCTAGCAAACCAAAAATTATTTACCAGAAAATCGCAAAATACTGTGCAAAATAAATTAAACAGAAAAAATGTTTAATAAGCGTTAGAAAATTATATTTCGATGAAATCTGGTGTTTCCGCGATATCAATTAAACGATGTTAGTTATTTCATTGCAACTCAAAAAATATAATCGGAGTGACTTGAAATTTTTATACTGAACACTTATAGAAAACATTTTCTAGAGATGGTTAAATTTCGAAAAATTTCAACAATTTGTATGATATATAGATATTTGAAATCTAGATAAAATAACAATCAAGACTATATATTTTTTATACGGATTTTTATTTAAAAAGTTTTCTTTTAGGTTTTTTTAAAATATAAGTATTAGCAACCTCTTTCACTCAGATGAGTATTTTTAAAAGCAATGGTACATTGATTTCATATTTAGAGGACCAATACTGCAGTATAATTCAGCCATCCTTGTAACTCAACCTGCCCTTTTAAAATAAAATAACTGATTGGAGTATTGGACAGTGTTAGAGACAAGGGACGGGAAACTAGAATATTTGGTTGTATTTCTATCCTATTTTGAAGTTTTTGGGGTGTTTTTTTTTTTGTTAATTGGTCGATGTTTTCTATGTTTAAGTCTTCGTGGAAGGAGTTATGTGTTATGTACCATGGGGCAGATTTGATGTCATTGTTTATCGAAACTTATTATCATAATCAATTTCGAATTTTGTACTTTGTAATGTTGAATATAATTTACATGCATTGTTTACTTGATTGCGACTGTCGAGCCGTTCACCACAAAATCACTTTTAAACAACCGCGGCTCCACTGTGAAAGGCCCCGGCGTTTCGGCATCGTTGTGAGCATCCAACTGCGATTCATATCCGTTCGGGGTGTGTTCCATATACGCTCCGAGTAAACGCGCACTGTTACGTGATAATATAATTGGTTTTCGATAGTAAGCAATGTTACCGGGGTGGAAGGGGGAGGAATTAAAAATATAAAAAATATACAATATCACCGTCGACATTTTTATGGTCACGCGCAAGATGCCGTAAACATAAAATCTTTAAGCATCTGTAACGTATATAACACAACGCTCTTGGGTGGTAAAACGTTTTATGATATAATTGCCACCAGTCGGCCGGAGCATTAAATTGTACGCGTGCATATTGAATACGATATTATTGTATTATGTGTAATATATTGCTATTATTGTTGTGCCCGTCGCTATAAAACGATAGGTACCACCGTATACCGCGTGTACCGTATCGTGTGCGCCAAATACATCGGACGTAAACCTTATTGCGATTAACATTTTAATAATAACATATACGGCGCGTTGTATTAATACGCTGTACGCTTAATGACACTCGCTGATGCCGTGCCGAGCAATTATTACGGAGTAAAATCCGAGTAAATCTCACGACTGCGACCGTGCGCAAAGCCCATAAACCGCATCTTTGTTCGGCTGAAAATGATTAACACGCCGAAGCTTTGACGCAATAAACGCGCGTGTAAATCAGTCGAGTGCACAGCCGCGTGGGCCAGGTACGTTATGCGGCAGGTACGCCTGCCCGTCGCACGTTTTTATAGTATTTCGGGTTTCTTTTCAACTAGCTAAGGATTTAAAAATTGTACGGCCAAACGGGTAAATTATTTGTGTTACGCTTCAAAGTCGGGATCGTAAAAAAAAAAGATAAATATTCACTCGGGTTCAACATTTTTTTTTTTTCTTCTCTCGTTTCTCGATGTTATTATCATTAGGGACCGGATTTATATGCACAAAAAATCCTCAAAATATGCTTCTAAAAATGCTGTAAAATGCTACAAAATATGCATTTATTTTTAAATACGCACTTAAAATTGAATTGAAAACATTTTATTTAAAATTATTTAAAAATAAGTATTAACTAATTAAGTATTAAAAAAGGTATAAAAAGGTTTAAATATATAAAAAAGTATTTAGTCGTCTTCACTAAGTTCGCCATTTAACAATCTTTATCTTCAATCTATAAAATATTAGCCCACATTAGTAAAGTGAAAACAAAAATTGAATTCATATTTTACGTTATTGCACTGGATTATCAGAAGTTGCTTAATGTGTTCGAAAGTCAAATTCCTCCAATTATCTGTTAGTAAAACTTCGCACGAAAAACAAATATATGTGCTATAAATAGTAATATGCGCTATAAAACTACAAATATGCATTAAACATGCATTTAATAGGTAAAAACGTTGAAATATGCAAAATATGCAAAATATAATTAGTGTTATTTTAATAAGAATGATCGAAATCGGGCACAATTCTCATCAGATTTCAAAAAGCTTATTCCAATACATATATGCATTTGCATATAAGTCCGGTCCTTAATTATCATTTTTTCGTCGCGGCGCATATCTTGTCACGCAAAACTTGCCGCGGCCCTATATTCAACGCTGTGATTCGTGATGTCGTACTACTTATGCTCCTAGGTTCCGGGGGACGGAGCGCGAGGGTGTTGGACACTTATTGTAGGTTGAAAATAATTTAAAAAAAAAAATTCTGCCGTCCGCACGCATTATTATGTCGTAGGGGCGCGGTCCATCTGGGTGAAAAGTTCTGGCACCGACGTACGATGAACGCTTGTCGATTAAACACAAGTAAACAACAATGCGAACGGAGCATAACGTGAAGCTTATATTTTAATCGTGTATTCTCAGTTTTAAATTGGATTCGTAAGCAAACAATAATTTATCGAAACCACTGCCACCCCCCCCCCCCGAAATTTTTTGCGTTATTTTATGTCGTAGTAAAATAACTATTTCAGTCTAGAATAATCGATAAGCCATTGATATATTGTATACGTGCATATACGAATGACAGCTATGGTCTACGTTATAAACTTTAATTACCTACACAATATTCTAATACAGTTAGAACACACATTTTTGGCTTACAACCCCCCCCCCCCCGAAATTAATTTCCAGTTACGGCCTTGATCGAAACATTGTATTGCACTGTACGAGTTCACTCTAAAATCAGGTATGCGCATTGCGAACGCGCAAATACGAAAACGGTAAAAAGCGATGGACAGTGCTCACAATCGGACATTATGCGATTCAAATATCTGTTCCATGATTCGAACCAGGGACACGAGTTTTATTTTTAGTTATTTTCCCGTTTTTTTTTTTTTTATCATTATTTCTCGCACTCGATAAGACACCTATATAGCATAAGCCTCGCGTGAATCGTTAAAATCCATAAAACGTAAACTTCCTCGTTTCATCACAACAGGACGGATACTTTTATCGTTTGCTCGATAGAACGCGTAACGCTACATTTTGAACAGAACCCTCGAATCAAATTTATCGTAAACACCCACCGTGAAACACCGCAGCGGGTGTAAGACCAACGTGATATCACCATTATCTTCGTTTCGAATCCGCGCAATTATTTCGTTTGAAAACGACCACCACCGCGGCAATAATAATCGGCAAACGCGAACGTAGGTAATTCGAGTGGGTATAACGTTCAGGAGAAGATCGCTAATATTTCACATTGATATTACGGAATATTCGTACAACCGCGTCGTGGCCTACAATATAATAACTATTCCGCCGCGAACACGCGCAGTAGAGTAATAATAATTACGTTTCCGAGGGATCAAATTAAAATATAAAACATAATACCGTTTCCTAAAGATATAAAAAATATAAATATCAAAATGTGTTTATTTGATTTAATAATATCACGTTAAACCGTAAACGTGTATTATGTACCTAATTTATACCGCGTTTAAAATAAACACATGTTTTTAATAACACGTAAATAATTTAAAATGTTGCAGGATAATGGTTCATAAAAAGAAGGTTGCATAATATAGTTTATAGTTTTGTTTTCTTGCGCGCAGTGGCGATATTATATTCAGCATTCCATTTGCGTATAGTGTTAGACGTTAGTGTTCGAGAGTGTTTCGTTCTACTAACTCATAAAAAAAAATAAAAAAATATTGGGATAATACGTATAATTGCGTGTTCAGCTATAAATGTTTTATTTTTATTATTGTTTTTTTTTTTTATTTTCGTTTAAAAAAAAATGTTAAAAATGAATTTGTTAATATTTCAGGTTTACTATATTATATTATATGTTTCAATTACCTATAAATACAACGTTGATAACCGGGTCAAACACGGAGACTGCAAGAGAGAGAGAGAGAGGGAGAGAGTGGCCGAAGAACTCCAGAATCCCTCTAATGCACTTGAAACAACATGTTTGCAGTCGGTGAGCTTATTGATAGTAAAACCTAAGACCCTCTCATCACATGAACGCTCGGATTAGCCCCTTCCCTTACCATTCGACATTAATTGTAATTTCTAGATCCACGCCGGGACCGTACATGATAATATATAAAAGTGCGGAACTAGGGGGAGGGGGGAAGACGGGAATTCATTCCCGGACGTAAGACTGAAGAAGGCGTAATTTTTGTAGTCTACAAGCCATGTATTAATTTTTTGTTGTATTAAGATGAAAAAAAGGGTACTAAAAGATTGGATTTTTTTTTATTAAATTAGATCAATAAGACGGCGAAAATATACAATACACATACTAACCTCTTTCCATTGAATATAATATATTGCCGCGTAAATAAAATATTTTCGAGTGTGACTTCGACGACTTGTGTACGCGCGTATGTTTATTTAGGTACAATAATTATTCAAATATTTTTTAGAGTCGTAGATACTTTTTCAAACACTTTTAATATTAGATACCTTGATAATATTTAAAATACCATTTTTTGTATTTGACCACCAATTAGTTATTACTTTTTTTTCAGGTATGCATTTTGTTTTATGAATTATGTACTGCGGATTTTCATAAATAATCAAATAATATTTTAGGTTTTAGATTGGATTTATTCTGGTCACATAATTTTATTATAGTCTATTATTATATTTATTTTGAACAAAATTATGTTATTTAAGTGTGATAAAGACATTTTATAAATTATAACAATAATGAAATGTACATTTTATGTCAGTATTTAATAGTATATGAAATACTTTAAAAAAGTATTTGAGTATTTTTCTGATTAATATTCGTTATGTATTTTAAATACTTTTTTTATATATCTGAGTAGTATTTTAAATACAATATTTAAGTATTATTTACAACACTGCCTATAGAACATAGTCAAACGCAGCCGATCACTATGAAATCTATTGTTTTTGATTCTGTTGATTGTCAACGTGGAACTTGTTACTGAATAAGGCTTTGGTATAGGTATGATAAATATGAATAGTTTAAACTGACAAGGATTATGTGAATAAATACTAGTTTCACATTCTTAACTTTGTTACTGATTTGTGTTTAGAATGCAATAAGTATGATCATAAGTATGTATGTATGTATTATAGATATTAAGTATGATTTAACATTTTCCCTGGGCGTAAAAATTCATAGTTTCGTCTCTGAGTATATAATATACACGAGTGACTGACGATAACTGAATCACTGAACACGGGTGACGGTCTAGTTTTTGTCGTGACGTATTTAGCATAACAGTGCGTATTTAAAAAAAAAATGATTTCCATCTCATTAGACACTAATTGATTTCCATTACACGGAAATGTACTTTGTGTTCGGGAGTACAAAAAAACTGTTTGCGGTGAATACATATTTTATTCGCAGAACATGGAATTTAGTTCGGCGCCATTGCGTGGACAGGATCACACGTGTTTCGTTGCGAAAAAAAAATGTGCACATTAATTGCGTGCCACCACACATGTTTGCAATTTTTTTGCCCCCTTCAAGGGATTCTAATAACCGCGAGTTTTGATTGTTCGATTAAGAGATTACGTTACCAAACGAACTATTTTCAATTTCCTCTCCGCTGATGGTTTGGGCAGAGAATAGTTGAAAGTCGGTGTCATAAAAAGCCTAACGCGTATGAGTCTTTTCATGAAAAAATAAATAATTAGATTTGTACATACTTCGTGTATGTAACTATTTAACTGTGTAACTTAGTTCCCTATTAGAATTTTCGTTAATTTCCAGACGCTTTGAAAATCGTTTCAACTCATGTTTACTATATTAAAATATTAATCAGGAACTTGGTAATTTCTGTAACTTTAATCCCCCAAAATGGTAAATATATCTTATATAGTCCCCACATGTTTCGGCACTTTTATGTCCTAGAGCTCAGTGTTTACCAAAGTGTGGTTCACGGACCCATAAAGGTGCTCACGTATACCGTAGGGCGTCCACGAACGTAGATTTAAAATACTATACACTGTGCAGTATACTACACTCAATATAGAATACAGAGACTATATATTATAAAAACGAATATTCTAATTTGAAAAGGATTTTCCAAGAATCTCCACGGTCCACTTTTTGATTGAGTTTTAAGACAAAGCTATCCAGAAATATCAGGAGCAGCAATAAGATCATTTTTTCAACAACTTATCTCCGTGAAAAAGGATTCTCTACTTTTGTGTATACTAAAAATAAGTATAGAATCAGATTAACAAATCCAACTGTTTAACATACCAGATTTAGTATCAAAGAAACAACACCATCAGTAATATATCTATTTGTCCAATTATTTTTATTAATTAAATTGTATATCATAAATATATTACATTTAGCTGTGCATTTAGTTCATTTAGTTGTGCATTGTGAATTTAGTTCAAACAACAAAGCAATAAAATGATTATAATTATGTCATATAATTTGTCTCTTATATTTATTTTTATCAAGTTGTTAACAGTCTAGCCGCTGTCCTGGAGTGGCGCACGTGCAGTCAAACGATCCCGGTGGTTTTCTCGACGTTTACGATAAATTTTCGAAAATCAAACGCGGCAAGCGTTCGATACGGCGATTAACGCACGCACGGCGGCGTCGATGATACAACGTACATGCCCGCCCCTCTGCACACGATAATGTGGCACCGACCGCGTACACGTCTTTGTACGACATCGCTGTGTGCACACCGTACGGTACCTATATGTTGTTGACACAGCGTTAAGTTTGCACAATCACTTAGGAGCTATCCCGGGCCCGGTTATGACGCGCGCGCGCACACAAATCTGCATATTATATTGCACGCGTACACGTTTGTGCGAAATCACATGTGTACATGTATGTGTGTACGTATGTATGCGTGCATATCGCGTGCGTGTGTGTGGGGTCAGTCCGTCACGAGTAAATTGTAACGTCGATTCCGTGCATATATTATACGCGCCGTGTGTACGTTTTATACACGCGTACTACGTAATCCGAAAATTACCCTTTGGACGCGATAATAATTGATTCGTATAATATTTGAAACGTAATTATTTGTTTGCGGTTACACACAAATACGCGCGCACACTCGTATAATACGTTCGTGTGATTGCATTTATGCAGATGGTAATATAGTGCGCCGAGTGGTGGTCGGGGGGACCGGGTTTCCCCAGTGCGTCCCCCGTTTTTGATTTTCACCTTTTTCATAGCCCGAGTGCGCACGCGGTTGAAATTCGTATCGAATATCACGCCTGCGAAAGTTTCCATGCCGAGTTGAATCATCTTCATTACGCTTCTTCACATCGTACGGACTTTTATAGATTTATAGAAATTCAAAATATTCAAAATTCCAGTCAACGCGCGCTTAAATAACAATCCACACAGACAACGAACAAAAAAAAAAAAAAGGAACTATTAAGAAAATTCGCATTCATTCGAAGTACCAATAAATATTAAAAAAGACAAGCGTTACGGTTCGAGTTTGTATTGAAATTGTAAATTATGGTATCAACCACAACGTTGAAAACAACATGATTGTTTAGGACACTCACCATCATTTGGTGTAAGTTAAATAAACAAGTTATGATTTTTAACATAAATTTAATAAATAAAAATAAAGCATTTTTAAGGATGTTATCCAGTTTGTCCCCTCGTGGTGCACCCTAGGAAACTCTAAATGGACTGCGACGCATTCGGGCTACGTCAAATGAAACATCATTATTTCTTGGGACGCACCGGGGTAATAACATTTTGAGGACGCGCTCAGGACATTAAAAACAAAAATCATTATTTTTGGGACACACTTGAGATGTCCGCCGGAAGGACGAAAGGCGGCGGGAGTTTCACAAAAATATTGCACTCAAACCGTCAAGAGTAAAAAAATTAATTAAATTTATAGAGCAGTTAATATTTTTTTGAAAGTCACACTCGCGTTACTGTAGTGGATACGAAAGCCAGACGATAATGAACGCATAGACTCACCTGTAGTAGGTAGAAATATTATATTAAAATCGAAAAATGCTTTATTAAACGTAAAAACGCTAATTATTAACTTTAAATTGACCTTATAATTTAGAGTGATCGTCTATTTTTCTGCCAGTGAAATTGTTTTTTTTTTTCAATTACATTATTTGGTGGTAAAGTTAGTTCATTTTAAGCTATAGAAAGTGAAAAATCGAATTTAATGTTCAACATTGACTCGACAAAAATCGCGTGATACTCGTAGTGTTACAAAAAAATACGAGTTTCTTAATCAAGTATACCTGTCTACGTATTATTATGTTTACGAGATTTTGAAGTCGTGCAAAAGAGCGCTGCACAAAATGCGATCAGATCCTGCAGGCACCGATTGGGCGCTATAGAGCTTCCAGTAAAAATCTAAAAATCTACCGCGGAAACGAAATATGTTTTAAACATTAATGGTTCGAGTGCTTGTACACAGTTTTGGAAGGGAAACGATCGCGACGACGGTGAACAATTGTCGTATCGGAAATGTAATGGACGAACCACTAAATATTCTATAAACAGTGCGGTACAAACGCTTTGGTCTATAATAGTGGATAGATACTTACCAATTTAAATCATTGTCATCATATTGTCAGTTAAGATCGAGGAAAATTTTTTGATTGTCATATTTATAGCAACATTTATTGCATTCGCATAATATAATACGACTATAAAATATTACGGTTATAAATGACCCATAAAAACATTCAACATAAAATTATTTCCCCCCCCCCCCTTGATGTACATGGGGCAATTGTTGCTCGGATGACATAAAATCTGGCCAGGTGAGTGGATTTACCGTGTCTATACTGAATTACTAGAGGGACGCATTGTATGGTATGAGATTACACAACATTGTATCGATGTAGAAAGGGCAGCGGCGGTTATTGTCCGTTTACTGCATTATAGCCATCGTGTTAGCCGAGCCACCGGCCGACTTCACGCACGTATCATATACCCAACCTATACGTGTAACGAATTGAATAAAATCGTTTTCAATACCTTCCCACCCTGCAGCGTCCGAGTACGTTTTCGGGGGATGTAAAAAGCATGCCGTGGCGGTCGCGTCCACGTTCCGAAGCGGTGATGAATGTTAAACTGTGCAGAATGTGTAAAGTCGCACCCTCGGGTCCGCCTATAGAGTGTGCGGCGCGTATCGGTCGGTACACACGAGATAGATAATGGCCGCCACTGCGTGAAGGCCGGTAGGCAGGTGAGCAAATATTTTAAGGCCTTGTTTTGTGGTATCGGTGTGCCACGACTGCGGAGAGGTAAGGTGATCGTGTAAAGAAATCAACGGCCCGTACTTGTGTCGATCCGAAAATGCTCGTCTACGCGCACAGGATCAAAACGTTCCGACAGCCCCGGACCACTACCGGTCCAGTGGTACAAGTGCTGAGTCTTGAGTGTCCTTGTCGGCGCACTCGGGTATAGGATACGGTTTGCGGTCGTTTGCGAAAAAATATTAACTCTCTTGGTGTACGTGTCAAAAAGTCTTTTATTGAAATTCTTTTGAAACGAAATGTAATAAAAAAAAGTAAATGGTTTAATCACAATCGTTATGTGGTGAGGCTCCGAAGGACCGCAATAGCCCAGTAAAATGAGACATCTGCTCCGAGGATCATACGGCCAACTTCAGGGGGTGCAGAGTATACCAAACCGTTTTCAAGCACCGAAAAATTAACTCCACAAACCGTCGAAATAATACCCCTCGTCCTATCAATAAACCCTCGGAGTCCCTTCCTAACAGTCTTTTCCAATCGAACCCGTCCTACGCTTCTGCTACTTCAGGTCAGCGTTTTCAAATTCCTTTCCGGTCTAAATTCTATTGTTAATTCTTTTCTCGCTGCTATAATTAACGGACAAATAATCGCATAAACAATATTATTCATTCAAAAAATATGCTTCTAAAATCAACTGTACGTATGACTATGTACTATACTACTCGTCAGTCTTTTAAAGTATTGAAATAAAAGTATTCAAATATTTTTTAAGTACTCAAATACGTATATTAAATACTTCTGGAAAAAAATTGACTTAGACTTAGTATTTTAAATACTTTACCAGAGTATCTGTATTTAAAATCAAATACTATTTTCAAATACTTTTTTTAATCCTTTCACAATAAAATAATTAATTAATTGTTAAATTTATATTAATAGAATTCATCAACCATTTTCAGGATGTGTAGTATTAGTTTAAAGTGTTAGTAGCGTTACCTATGATCTTTGCATCAAGATATTTATCTTAATAAACTAAATAATATAAATTTATAAATTTATAATATAAATAAACTATACTATGTATCATATATATATAGTTGTCATATATCTCGATGGTTCTTTGTCACCTGCTCTACGTAATTGATATAATACGAGTACATGAATATGTTTTTAAAATACGTTTAAATTATTTTTTTTATGGATGTTAAGGTAAACAAAATAATGAAATTTTTTTAAGTATTTGAATGTATCCATGAATACTTTTTTGAAGTATCTGTGCATTCGTACTGGAACACTTTTTTTTTTATCAATTATTCAAATACGAATTTTAAATACTTTTGAAATCAAGTATTTGTATCAGTATTTGAATACTTTTAAACAGTATCTTTTACAAGACCGCTACTCGTATATACTATTCTAATTCCTTAATTTATACTCATAATTCATGAATAATTGTATATCATTTTAATGTAATAGTGTTATATTTTATAATCAACGATCTATTACATAAAATTATTAATATTATTCTCGCTAGGTATTATTATTTTTATCTGTAATTATTGGGCTAAATTGATTATACAGAAAGTTCTTAAAAAAAAAAATCACATTCGTTTGACACAGATATTTCAATATTTGTATGCTGTTTGTGTACATGTTTGTTACGAGTAAAACATTTCTTTACTTAACTCTATTATTGTATTATGTCAGTTCGTTATTAAACTTATTAATTGTATTCCTATAGTGAATAGGATTACCATAAAAGTGCAAGTGCCAACTGATCGAGATATTTACAAAAATTAATTCAAGAACCTTTTTTCTTTTTTGATATAAGTAGGTAATAGACGTCACATCAATACAGTGTAATAATTATTATTAGCAAAGATAAACTGCTACCAGTCCTATCCACGAGTGTAGAAAATCGCTTGAAAACATCATTTTATATAACGTATGGTATTTTGTTTGTACTTGTAACCGGGTCGTACGCAGTGCGCTGGATAAAAAGCCGGTGCAAGCGGTGCATTGTGCAATGTGCATCACGATGTGATTGATACCATATTACCGTAAAATGGAACAAAATTGATAAAATAAGAATTTTTTTTTTCAGTTTTGTGTTTATAAATTGTTGAAAAATAAATCTTGATTAAGTATTTGCCAATTACGAGTATTGTTCTTCATTTGTATTCAAATAGAATATGGTTTTCAAAATAATTTTTTGTGTTGAAAAATAATCTCGGAAATTTCGATTTTAAAAAATTATCAAAGATATACTACAGGTAACTTCGATAGGTCCATTCGGATAGTGTACAACGAATGGTAATGGACATATAAAGGTATCAATGTTTCCCCATATCAAAATCCATCAACAAGTTTTTGAGTTATTGATAGTACCCGGAGTAAACTAAAATATTTGGGGAATCGTATATTATTTTGAATTTTTCAAAAACATTTTTACGACAATTTGAATGGCTTTAGATGTTTTAACCGAAGAGAATTTTAAAATTAAAATATTTTTCCTGTGTTGATTACTGTTTATCTCAACTTATTAGTCGGTTTATAGGTATGCATGACGTACTAGAGGATTTCAATTTTTTAAACCCAATTATTCTTTTAACACAAACCTAAGAAATACTATCAAAGCATCCCACGATTTTCGCTCGTCTAATAAATACGATATTAATTCCGGCTTCCCACGGCAAATTATGTCCACAAAAACAGTTATTAAAGATGAAAAATAAAAATCAATAAAACAATTGGGTGGTTTCATTATAAACAACGATTTATCTATTAGTTTTCCGGACGTTTTAAGTGATTGCGTAATTTTTATCAAGATGCCGATAACTGTAGCAGGAGCAGAACGATTATTTTCCGAACTAAAACTAATAAAGAATTTCCTTAGAAACTTGTGTGGACAAGAACGTTTATCAAGAATAGTAACTTTGAGTATGGGGAAAAAAAGAACAAAAACATTATACATCAAGAAAACAATAGACATTTTGACAACGCAAAATCGAGGAAAAAAATATTCCTAAAAATAGGAGAACTAAATATGTATATGATTTATTATGTTACATAAGAAATTTATTATTTATGAATTTAGGGCTAGGGACTTTTAGGAGCTTGCATGTTTTTCAATAATCATTCAAAACATAGCTAAGTCATATAGAAATGGGTTTCATAGTAATAGGAGTTTAAGACAATCATTTTTATATTACATATTTTGCATACTTAGCACTTTTTTTCGAATAAGTACATATTTTGTATTTATTACTATATTTGTATTTTTAGTACATATTTAACATATTTTACCCACACAGTACAATATTTTATATAAATATTCTAGAAATTGGAAATAAAAAATGGTTAAAATTATTAAATAAAAATTATTAAATTATCTATCTACCTAGGGTTTTAAAATTATTAATTCATAAACACAATTAATTTTTTTTTTTTTTTGTTTTTGTTTTTTTTAAAGGCAAGCTTTAAAAAAGAAGAAGAAATGAAAATAATAAATAATTATAAATAAATTTGTAATTTTTGGTTGTCTAATGAAAAATAAAATATTTTTAAGAGCATATTTGAGCATTTTTGCATGTTTTTAGAGTATATATTTGTTAAATTACACAGACATACACGAGCAAAAGGTAGATAACTAATAAAATCGGATATATGTAATAATATAATAAATGTATAATTGAAATGAAAAAAGACAGTGCTCGGAGGCGTATTGTATAACAACGACTAACTGCCGTACAGACTGTCACGTAGCACCTACAATATGCTGTATTGCTAAAATTATATAAAATGTCTTATCAGCGTCTGCTGTACTACAGTATAAATAATTTGACTTTAATCTACATACTACAGGGTGTGTTGTTTACATTCAACAATATTATCATTTTTAAAGACATAAATGAATGCATATTTTAAGGTTTTTTAGAGCATGAAGTCCCTAATCCTATTTATGATTAATTTTAAATACCTATGTAACGTGGTCGGGGATGACCTGTTAAATATAAGATATTCAGGGAAGAAGTTAGGTTCTTTTGAATATAATTAACCGTAGCTCTGGAGCATAAATGGTATATAGGATCTTAATATTACAAATAAATGCGTATTGGTAGAGATAATTATTAATATATAAAGGTTTATTAAGACTTACTGACATACTTAACAATCATAGGGCTAAATATTACAAATAAATGCGTATTGGTAGAGATAATTATTAATATATAAAGGTTTATTAAGACTTACTGACATACTTAACAATCATAGGGCTAAATATTACAAATAAATGCGTATTGGTAGAGATAATTATTAATATATAAAGGTTTATTAAGACTTACTGACATACTTAACAATCATAGGGCTGTTTTGTAGTTACACATAGTTCAAGTTAGCGTGATGGTAATCGCGGAGAACTGGCGTTCTCTTACATACCGATTGTCGACCATAGGACTTACAATATAAACTGTGAGTGGGGGTAACTTAATGTATAGTCAGCTTAAATTATGTTTCTATAATAGTAATACTAAAAGTAATATATATAGTAGTAACGATTGTTACACCTATTATTTAAGATTTTTCTAAAATACCTATTATTTAAAATTTATTTCAAACACATATTATACAATATATTAAAATATGGTTATAAACTTAAAAATGTATAATGCATTATTAATTTTAACAAAAATATAATTTTTTATAGTTACTATACTGTACATTTTTTTTCAAGAGGGCCCTAAGTGTTCAAGATTCGGCACTGGTCATACGGCAACACTACTTTAGTATTACTTATAAGTAAAAAAAAATATTTGAATGACAAAGGTTTTTAACTGAAATATTCTAGTAGATTATTATTTGTATTAAACTGCAATGTACTTCATTCATTCGTCCTTGTGCCACAAACCGGTACACCACATATAATTAAATTTAAATATTGTGAATTAATAAATAACAATAATAAACAAATAAATAAATAAATAGGTAGGTATTTAACCATAGTCACCATCAAGACTCACAAAACTTTTACTAATTATAGTTTCTTTTAATATTACAGTGCTTACAAGTCACAAAAGCAACCAACTATCAACAATTATAATATTATGCCAAACTCCCCTGCGCATCCTAACTATTGCGTTCAATCGATACGGAATGAGAACATTAAAATATGTTAATAGTTTATATTATCCGACTGAAATGAATCTCTTAATATATTGTATTGTTTAAATGTTATGATTTATGAAGCTATTTTTGTTTTCATTGTCGAGGACAAGTACAAGAAAGTAGTTGAATGTTAAAAATGTAAAGTGTACGTATAATTAAATTTTTTATTACAGAGTTCAATAATATAATAATCAGTGGACTCAGTGAAAAATAACAAAACTACAATTTTATAAACTAACAAAAACAGTTGTTAGGAATTACATTCAAATTGTATAACAAGCAAGTGGGGTGATAGATCAAAACAATAGGTTATGAAATAATTTCAATGAATCTACTATCGTATACAATTATCTATAAAAAAACCATAAAATTGAATTTACTCATGTTAGACAATTCAGTCTATCTTGTCCCTAAGATACTCGGCTCACAATAAAATTACACGCTTAATAATTATTAACATTAATTCTCTACTACATCACAAACTCGGGCTTACAAATTAAGTATACTTCTATATTAATTATATTGCATTTATTTTGTTAAATTGCATAATTATGTAAGATATAAATATAAAATTATCATAAATGAAAAAAAGAAATCGTGTAATTATTCAGATCATGGTTTTAATAGGACTAACTATATATATAATCAATTACATAATTCATTAAATTAATACACTTAAAATAATAGCATTTCAGTCATTCAATCAATATATTACAAAACTTAGTTAACTGATTAAAACAATAATTTTTTGTACTTGGAATTACACTTGAAATAGTTGATGTATCAAGTTGAAACTTTTCCCAAAAATAGACCAATACATATATGTCACCTATTTACTTAATAAAACATATTGAATTACATATATATACAAAAAATACATAATAATTATAACATTGGAGATCTAATAATTTTCAGCCGGCCGTTTTAAAATGTAACAATCATTTTCACAGTCATTATTTATCAGTTCATGAAAAATTTCTCTGGAATTTTGCTTTTTAGATACAAACATATGTCTATTTTCGCCCCGTCCATAACTTTTGGACTTCAAACCAACCTTTATGCAATATCTAAAAAATCAAAAAAATCAATCATTTACATATAAATAAATTAATTAATGAATGAAATTTAAAACATTACAAGTGAATCATTTTACGCTCCTCTTTTGAGAATTCGGTTGAAAATGTAAGTCTTTTTTTGGAACTCTCCAAAAATGTGTGCACATGAGCTTGGATTTCTGTTTTTAAAGCACCCATATTCCTTCGTGTACAAACTTTACCACTTTTTTTTTTAGAACCACCCAGTCCTAAATTCTTTGGAAGTTGAACAACTCTATAAGATAATCATTAATGTTAATACAAATTATACAGAGTAGTATTATTAATGTTATTTTTGATTTGTTTGACAATGATTGTAATTTTTTAAATATTAGTTTAACTTTTATTAATTTATACAGACCATTAAATTAATATATGTATAATCTTAAACAAAAAATATTAATTCAATTTAATGAAATATGCCAAACAAATTATTAGGTCCTATTTTGAACAAATGTTTATTACTCTATTGGATCTAAACGTCCTTGGCCATTCTTTCCTAAACCACAACCTTGCTGCCAACCCATCATTTTTAAAATTTTATTGCCAATATTGTTCTCTGGCAATTTTGTTTTGTTGTCTGTGTCATTTATTTCATCAGGTGTATTTAATGATTCCGAATCATCTTTATTTACAAGAGATATCTGAGCAACATGATCACATTGTTCATCTTCCTTCTCCTATAAAAATATTTTAAAATATAAAATAAGTAAAACTAGGTAGGATATATATATATATATATATATCTATAATATAAAAATGAATCGCTGAATGTGTTGCTAAGCGCAAATCTTGAGAGCAGCTGAACCGATTTCGCTAATTCTTTTTTTATAATATTCCTTGAAGTACGAGGATGGTTCTTACGGAGAAAAATTTAAAAAATTGGACCTGAACGAGAAATTCCAAACGTTCATAGGTATACTTATGGGTAACCATGGTAACACAAATGAAAAAAACAAAGGAGAAGGCAAAAATCTAAGGACAGTCACCGGCCACCGCGTATTATATAATAACTGTATTAAACAAATGTTGCGTTTCCACAACAGCAATAAATTCATTAGTATTTTGCACAGAGGTCAGTTGCAAACAATCTAATATTTTGGAAAAGTATACTTTTATTCTACGACGTGAAATCATCCTATATTTCTACATTTATATATATTTTTATATACATTCGACTTTAAACGGTTGCATTTTCCAGTGCGGCTAGCATTTGCAATGTCGATAAATAAATCACAAGGGCAGTCGCTAAGTGTTTGCAGCAACAATCTTGAAAATCCATGTTTTTCACATGGCCAGTTATATGTCGTTTGTTCTCATGGCGGAATACCAACAAAACTATTTATAAACACGTAAGAAAAAAAACTAAGAATGTTGTATATCATAAAGCATTAGAATAATAAACACTTTTTTATTAATTATACCAGTTCAAATTCAATATTCATAATTAAGACAGCACAACGTCTGTCGGGTCGGTAAATTGTAAAATCGTAAAATTGTAAGGGTTTTTCTTCGACCGCGCTAACCGAGAAAACTACTGGACCGATTTGGCTGAAATTTTTTTTGGCTGAAACCTGACACTTTGCTGAAGGTTTTAGTAACACTTTTGTCAGTAAAAAAAGTTCATAAAAGTTTTTATACGCATTTTTCCACACATAGTGTTTTATCTAATTTTTTTTTTGATCTTTATAACAACCCGGCAACTGTTGCCATTAGTTACAAATTACAATTGGTAATAACAATTATTTACAAGTATGTATATTTATATGTCAGTATATCTATTTTTATTATGTGTTTGTATACCTACATTGTTAATCGCTATTATCTAGCATTAATAGCACATAGCTCACCGCACGTGGCATCACGGGCTCAGTCTGAGCTTGGTAGGCGTCGAGTGTGGTTATTTGCTATACGCCCATTACGAGCATAATTTGTGCTTAGTTTTTTCACCTACTTTTTGATTATTCTTATAAAGGTATATTGGGCATGCTAATACAGTTAAATTTCGGGTAAGTGGCCAATTCATCATCATGCCGAGAGCGCCAAGAGCACGCATTGGCAGAAAAACTGCCAATGCAACTCGAATGTATAACAGAAGGCAAAAAGATAATTCACCAGAACGTTCTCAAACACTTGCACAGGACCAACGTAACGCTTTAAGTATGAAATCAGCGTTTAATTATCAATCCGAGATTGATTATTTAAATATTAAAGCGCTTCAAATTGGACGAATGACTATATTATGTCCTAAGTGCCATGCAAAAAAATGGAAAGATGAAACCCATGGACTTTGCTGCGCTGACGGTAAAGTTGTTTTACACCAATTTGAGGATCTTCCAGACCTAATTAAAAGTTTAATTGATAATTCTCACCCTCTATCAAAACATTTCTTTGATAATTCTAGACGGTATAACACTCTGTTTCAAATGACATCGTTTGGAGCAAACGAAATAAGTGAAGGGAACTTCATGCCCTCTTTTAAAATTCAGGGTCAAGTGCATCATTTAATAGATAAATCACCTGTTCGAAATGAAAATGCATCTGATCCTTTTGAATTCTCAATTTTGCGTTCTTACGATAATAACCGATTACAAGAATTTGTAGAAATCAATTTACCAAAATTAGTAAATGATCAAAAATATGCTTTTAATGTTATTACAGAAAGCGTAATGAATCATCAAGGAAGAGTTTTTTTTTAGATGCTCCGGGTGGTACAGGAAAAACATTCCTAATTAATTTGTTGTTGGCTCAAATTAGATCCTCAGGTAAAGTTGCATTAGCAGTAGCTTCATCTGGTATAGCAGCAACTCTCCTTAGTGGCGGCAGAACTGCTCACTCGACTTTCAAGTTACCGTTAAATGTATTATTTGATACAGAATACGTTTGTCCGATTCGTAAAAATGGCCCTCTTGGAAAAATTCTTCAAGAAACCTCATTCGTTGTGTGGGATGAGTGTACAATGAGTCACAGATCACATATCGAAGCAATTGATCGAACATTGAAAGATCTTAGGTGTAATAATAAGTTTATGGGTGGCATAACATTTGTTTTCGCTGGTGATTTCCGTCAAACCTTACCAGTAATCCCTAAAGGTACTCGAGCTGATGTCGTTAATGCTTGCTTAAAATCTTCCCCTATATGGAACTATGTTGAAAAACTTTATTTGCGAACAAACATGAGAGTTTATTTATGCGGAGGGGACAATATTTTTCCAGCACAGTTGTTGAAAATTGGAAATGGAACTTTAGAAAATGAAAATGGTTACATTTCTGTCAATCACACGATTGGACGGGTGGTCAATAACGTGGAAGAGTTGATTTCTACAGTTTATCCTGACATTTTTAATCTGTCCAATAAATTTTATCAGTGGTTATGTGAAAGAGCTATTATCTCTCCAAGAAATGTAACAGCAGAAGAAATTAATGATATCATCCTTCTAAAATTCGATGGACACTCACGTGAATATCTATCTATTGATACAGTTACATCAACAGATGATGCTATTCATTATCCACAAGAATTTCTCAATTCTCTTTCTCCTTCGGGATTTCCTCCTCATAAACTAAAATTAAAAATTGGTGCTCCAATTACATTATTACGTAATCTTCAACCACCGAACTTATGTAACGGTACAAGATTACAAATAAAATCGTTGCGAAATAATATTATAGAAGCCGTAATTCTTACAGGGCCAGCGAAAGGAGAAATTGCATTTATTCCAAGAATTCCCATGATTCCCTCTGACTTGCCGTTTTCTTTCAAACGGCTTCAATTCCCGGTTAAAGTTTCTTTTGCCATTACCATAAACAAAGCACAAGGTCAAACATTCAAGTACGTTGGCGTAGATCTTCGTACAGAGTGCTTTTCACGTGGGCAATTATACGTGGCATTTTCTCGAACTGGACACCCGAATCATCTTATGATTTTAATTTCAACAGGAAATATAACAAAAAACATCATATACTCAGAAGTCTTATAAAATTCTTATTTTAATTCTTTTTTTTTCTTCATCAACTTCAATCAAATTCTTTATCAACCATAAATTATTTCTTTTTTATCTGTATTTATTTTTATCATTTATAACGCTAGAAAAATTTCAATCCGTTTTCATTAACCGTTTTTTATATTTACTTGCCGATCACATTAAACAATAATATTTGAATAAAAAATTCTACATATCATGGTCCGAAGGCAAAATAAACAACCAATCACGGGCGAAGCTGTGACGGGTCGGCTAGTATATATATATATATGTGTTTTTTTTATTTACCTGTATGATAAAACACTTTTTCTTGAGAATATCAAATGCAGCTGTAGCTGCATCCTTTTTCGATAATTTCTTTGATGGTCCAGAACCAGAAGCAATTAATTTGTGTTCTATGTGTAATTCACATTGCCTATAATCAAATGATCAATTCAAATGTACATGAAAATAATATATAAATAATTTTTGAGCAATATTTTTAACATAAGATACTCTCAACACAAGTAGGATTTGTTTTCATTTGAAATTAAACGTATTATTGATTTTGGATTACAACAAATCAACACTCATACACTTGTAATATGAATATGTTAAATTATATCACATATGCTAATTTACTTTTTACAAATTAGAATCAAAGTTACAAATATTACTTCAAAAATAATACTTATATTTTTACTTAATTACTTAACAATCACGAGTAAAAACTTGTCTGATAAAGATTTCAAAAATGAATTTTAAATCATGCAATAAATAAATGTAGTATAAATTGAAACATTCATTGTGACTATAGTAAATTCTAATTTACTATTGAAATAGAAAAGTTATATTTCAAGAAATTGCAGTAATGTATTCAATACAATTTATTTATAAGTTGTAATAAAGTGTGTAATGTGTAGGAATGCACATAAAATAAAAAAAATTTAGTTTTCAATCGGACAAGTATTAACTACAAACATTTAGCTATCTTGTTCCATAAAATACTTACATATATGTAAGTACATATACTTATATTAAAATTGAATTGAAGATTTGCTTCAAACTCCCAACTAATAAAGTATCTTACATTAAAATAAATCACTTTATAAACAGATATGAATTACATCATTGCAGGGGCCAAACATGAGAACGTATAGACGGGTCTTGATATATTTGAAAAAATACATGAACGATCAATAATTTCAGCAGCTTTTTCAGTCTTTTCTCGAAGTACTAACATAAAACCACACAAAATATATTCGGAATCATAAGGTGAAAGTATACTTTCTTCCACCTTTTGTCCACTATTGTTTATCATCTGTATCGCAGTTTGAGCATTCCCTATAATTTATAAATTATAATATACACAGATACAAATTACTGATTAAAAAAAAAGATTGCTAATTTTTTTAATTTACAAAGTATGTACAATTTATAAAACAAACACAGAAATGCATACCCTTAGCTTTAGCTTTGGCAATATTTGAAGCTGCTACAAAGGTTCTTTGAACCTTTGTTTTACGTTTTTCTCTCAAGTCTTCGACCAAACCTTTAGATAGATTTTCAATTAGGTCCATCGTCTCCTGTGGATAACTAAAAAATGATAAAATGATAAAATATATTTAATGCATACATTTTTGATAAATTGAAGTATTTATAATCTTACCTGCATCCCAAATATTCGACATTGAAAAAAGTTTGAGCCAAACTCACAAGTCGACTTTCAGGATATTTCATTTTGTGGGCGATTAAAAATGACCGTCTAAATTGCCAATGTTCTTCGTACTCATGTTCACACTTGTATTTGTCGACATCCCAGGAAGTATCAAAACTCATTTTGAATCTGGAAACCTAGGAACAGTCCAAATTATAACAATTACTAAGTAAAAATATAATATTGTATCAAAGTGTACTTTTGAAAAACACCAATTTCAAGCTTCTCGGCTGTTGAGAATATCTAAAAAAAAAAAAATACAATATCTACATAGATACATTGTAGCATAACGACCGAAGTAAAATACATAACGCAACAGGTTAATATGTAAGAATTTAAAACATAATCATCATACGGACGACAGAAAAAAAGAGCATTTACATAACAACGGAATCAACGAGAACTACGTTCAATTGAACAGAAGCGGTGCGATGCTCGATAAATTGTTGGTAAAACGGAAACCCTCAAGGTACTAACAGTAACCATTACGAAACGTGTGACCGCGGACCGTATTGGTGTGGTCAAATGTGTGGCATAACCACGTAGGTTATATTGTACTACGTCAACGGACGAAAGATCCGCGACGAAAACGCGCTAGTGGAAGAGCAGAATAATGCCAAACGCCGCGTTCTACGACACAAATTCGACACACTCGGCACGATCGAAACATATTTCGAACACGTCGAACGACGGTACAACCCACCAGGTGTGAAAACCAACCGTAATTGCATCGCGTTTAACGAAAAAAAAAAAAATAAGGAAAACCCGGTGAAATTAAAACGTATCGGACGGTTAAACACATTACCCGGACGTCCTCGTTCTCGTCCCTCGGCTCCGGCCGATTACTGGTGTGGTTGAAACGGATCAATAATAATCACCAAAGTCCTGCGGTCCTGACGAGCTTCGGTTGCGGTGTAAATGGCGGCTTCGGCGGCGGCTGCAGCGGTGTAAATAGCGGCTCCGGCGGCGGAGACCAGTACGTCCGGTGGCGGACGCGGAGGACTACAGCACAATACGACCGCGATCCCGCGCGACCTTTGTCTGACAATCCCTGGACCAATAAGGGTCGCGCACGTCCCTGGTGCTGGATCGATTACGGGGAAATAATGTATTTCGCTCACGGCAAGGAATTTAAATTTCGACGACGGCAGACGTTCTCGTCCGCTCGATTGCTGCGGGTTCGGGACGACCGCGACGGGGAAAACGATAAGCGATCAGCGTGATAACGCGGATCCAAAGACCTTCGAGCGCATGGTTTCAGATAGTGTTATCAACCGCAGGTTCCCGCGAACACGGAACAATTCGTTGTCGTTGTAATAGCAGGGGCGGCCAAACTGTCGATCGCGTACGATTTCAAAGTCGATCTTAGGCATTTTTAATTTCATTAGAATTTCTAATAGCAGTGTATCCGTCTGTTCGTCTCCGGTGGCTTAGACACGCAAATCATTGTTCATCGTTGAAACTCCAATCGGCGTTCTCTGCGCAACTCGACCGTCCTAAGAAAAAACATGTTGTCTCGGTCGATCTCTACTCGAAAAGGTTTGGCCGTCCCTGCTGTGTTACAAATATTGTTATGATGTGGTACGAAATTCAACTGGAGGTTTTTTTTCCGCAATCGATTGCGGTGTGGGATAGATTAAAGGGATAAAAATGTCTTGTGCCCGGTCGCCGCGACTCGAGACCCGTTTTACTAAGAGTGGCAGACGATGTCGAACGCTGGCCAGACGTACGCCTTGCTCTTGTGCCAACTACACGGATGAACCGTTTTCAATGGAACAAAAAGAGTATAGGTTTGCAGACGAAGAATGACAACGTACGTCCGGGCGCTTCAATAATGACCAATTCCAAATCACTCAACAGTCTGATGTTCAACCGGTTGTTTTTTGAGCACTGTAATAATCATATTATTGTGTATTACAGTTAAGTATCAATGTAATATAATTGTTTTATGAGTGAGTATGTCTGTAAGACATCCCCTATAGCTCGAAGCTGTATGTTATCGTATACTATAGTACATTCAAAAAAATAAGATAAAATGTAATCAATTACAAAATTAAACGAAAACATTAACTATGGTAAATAGTCAGTTACTGGAAAATCATACAAATATACAATAGAACGCTTGTTAACAATATACAAAAAAACATTTATCACCATCTTTGTTTTTAATTGGGTAAACTTATTTTTGTTAAAATGTTTGTCTCATATTTGTCAAACACAACCAAGGTTATAGCTGTACTAATGAATTTAAACAAGTAGTTTTACATTTTCACCATTTATTTTTGGGCCCAAAATACAAACACTATTAATGAAAACATGTCATTACCTAACTTAAAGACGAGTAATTCAACACTTTCAATTAATGCCTCTTCATAATTATTTACTTTTTAATTTTACTGAATTTAAAATTACAATATTTATAAACTATTAACAATCAAAGATAAGGATAAAAAATGAAGAATGCGTTAATGTGAACTCATATGACATTTGTTGTGACCGTTTGTTATGTTTGAGTCTGACAAGTTTTACTTCTGTACTAATAAAAATATTTTTACAAGGTTAATTAATGTTTTAAAAGTATTTTTAATGAGTCTGTTTTGATAACTACCCATGGTTAAAAAAATATTTATGAATTAATGTTTATTAAAATTTACTAATAAAATGTATTAAAATTTACTTAAATTTTTTTAACAATTTTCCTTCACAGGATTAACTATAATAGTATAATAAGAAGAAATTCATACATCGGACACATAAAACAAAAATATTTATAAATCAATATGTTTACATTCGCTTTAAATTTAAATTTTTTAACCGAATAAACTTGAATGTGAAATGTGAATATGTATGTAAAAAATAAAACTATCTAAGATACTTATTTTTTTAAAGGCAACAATAAAATAATTTAAAGTTAGGTACTAAATGTAATAATAAACTGCTGTTAAAACAAAACTTTTGATTTATTTCTCAAACAATTTTGACTATAAAAATAAAAACATGACACATTTTATTCAACAACCCTAATATAATATAACAACTTAATAATTATTTAGTATTCTTATGGTTTTTTTATTAGTTGAATATCAGTCAACCAATATCATTATAAGTGCGATCTGCAGTACAAAATGACTTTTACAATTAATTTTTAATCTTAATATTATTTTTAAAAACATATTTGAGATATTTTTTCTTTATAAAATAAAATACATTTAAATCAATTGATTTATAAAAATGTTTAAAATTATTTTTTTTGTTAAAACAAAGCAAGTAATAATTGCCAAATGGAATGTCAACGTGAAAAAATTAGTAAGTAGCATGTTAGTAAATTCTGAAATATAACCATACAGTTAATGCGATTATGTTTCAGTATAACATTTTGAATTTATAAACTTAATGAACCAATTTGGATTTGAAGTAAACCATACTGTGACATTTTCATAAAGCAAAATTTTAACGATTAAATTATTACTATAAATTAATATTTTGAGTATAATCATAATCTATAGTAGGTATAACTGACTGTACAAATTTTAAAAATATAATCAAATACATGTGCACTTTTATATGTTTGCCTCCTTTAATCACCATCTTGATAAGCTTTTTCATAACGTCTGCATGTCTGTAAATACATTACAATTATTAATCTTATACTAACCAAGCTATGTGGGGTTAAACAATCCAATAAGAAAATCAATGTATTTGTAGTTGTTATATTATTAAAAAATGGATAGAAAAATATCAATTTATACTTTATATTGATAGTAAAAATATTTATAAGCTCACAAAAAAGTAATTATAATATTATTACTATTATACATTTTATCTTAATATACAATCACTATAATTATTAATTATAGATTAATTAGATATTAATTTTGAGCACTGTAGGGTCTCGGAGATGTAAATTGTTATGATTAATAATTACTTATGAGTTAAACATAATATTGAACAAAACTAATTTGTAGGTATTCTTATAATTGTAAATGTACATACTTGCAGGGGTGTATAGAGGCCATTGGTGGACCTGGAATATGAGGATGGGATTCCATGGTAACAGTTTTTTTTGCATAATCCTGACTTACATCTTGATACATTTCTTCAACACTTAAAGGTACTCGGTTCTACGAAAAAAAAAATGAGCCATAGTTAAAATCTAAATGAATACAGTGTAATGTGATAAAATATTCACTTCATTATATCCATAAAGCCACAATCTTGGAGTTTGATAGAATTTATCATAAGTAATATGTAAATCATATGTTCTAGTTTTCAATATAGCATCAGAAGTTGGACTTAATATTTCTTTTTCCTTTTTTTTTTCTGGATAAACAGTTGCCTTAAAAAAAAATGGTATGAATTAATGTCAAATGAAATTTGTAAGATATAATATTAAGTACTAATAAGATAATTATTTATTTTGAAATTTTCAATACAAATGTTTATAAATTACATAATATTTATAATTTTATAGGATAGCAAACAAATTATTAAGTTTATTGGTACACTAGACGCTATATTGTTGTTTTTCTACATCCTTGTATATTTATACCTAATTATTAATGATGTAATCTATTGATAGGCAATCTTGTGATCAACACATACATTTAAAAAATATTTTGTTAGGCACTTTTGCTTTAGGCATTAATTTATGAATGTTTAATAATAAAAAGAGTTAACATTTTTATTCATACAAAATCACAACTGCACGTATAACCTTTGATAATTTTGTATCAATAAATTATAAATTTGTATAATTTCTTTACTTAATAAAGGTCTTAAATGTAACATGTTTAAATAAATACTTTTTCTAATATGATGTGTAATCAAACTAATTAAGGGTGTGTTGTATGTACCAACCAGACCAAAATTTAATTTTAATAAAAATTGTGAAATAGACAATGTTTATTTGTAGAATAGGTCAGTGAAGTAAATGAGCTGAGGTAGCATATTGTAAATTAATATTTAAGATAGCTGGTCGGACGAGACTGATAAAGTGTGTGTGTGTTTCGGTTGAAGCACGTATGTGAAGAGACTACAAAACCACGCTTGATTTTTATGTTTTATTAATATAGGCTTTTGGTATGAATTATTATTTTATTTTTAAAACCCATTAACTCTTAAGAATTAAACTAATATTTATTAGTTTTGATCAATAAAGAGAGGACAGAGCGATACCCTCGAAATACCGGTATACGACAGGTGGCCATTGCGGATATTATTATGTATTATATTATTAGTTATGTACACCAAAAATTTACCGATTCATCTTCAAGTAAACCGCTTTCTACAAATGCATCCATATCCATAGCCTCACCCTCATCACTATCATCATCATCATCATCAGCTAAATAACTTCTTATATTTTTATTTTCTATGACTGGAATGTTGGAAACTTGATCTTCATTACCAATATTGTCCTATAAAAAATATTTATCATACTAAAATATAAAATAACAACTATTACTAACTATAACTAAGTAGTTCTAAATACTTAATACATTTATATAAAATAATTTATTGATATACCAACAATATCGATGGTAATAAGTACTATAAATCTTACTTACTACATTTGATAAATCAGATATCTCTTCATTGAAAGATAAAGGATCAAAATGATGAGTCTCAACCCATCCGTCATTGCCTCCTTCTGATTCAACAATATTTTCTTGAATTTCACAGCTCTCAACCTATAAAGAAAATTAACTA
The DNA here is from genome assembly GCA_949715065.1 of Periphyllus acericola. Taxonomy (NCBI): domain Eukaryota; kingdom Metazoa; phylum Arthropoda; class Insecta; order Hemiptera; family Aphididae; genus Periphyllus; species Periphyllus acericola. Next base: position 67,596,931 of record OX454264.1, read on the forward strand.
AATAAAAATAGCATAAAGATACAAAATAATATCTGTATTTGAAATAATATTTGAACAAACAGTTTTAAACTATTTACTTGTTTGTAACGGCGTAAGCATGGAACGTTTCTTGTTATCAAATATTGTTTATTTTTTGGTAAATAAGATTTAATTTTGCAATCATCGCCACAAGCCCATTCCCAAGTCGGACATGTATGTACTAAATGGTCACCAGCCGTAACAAACTCATTCGGTGTGATTACACCCGTTTCTTTGAATCTCGTTTCCTGTAAAACAAATAGCGTTATACTATATTATACTTGTATAGGTAGGTAGGTGCAATGTGTGCAGTACAATAGAGTATAATTTATTACTGTACACATCAACTTAACTAAAACACAATATTGATAACAGTGAATGTTGTATATTTTGTTGATTATGACAAGCGTTTCAGGAAAACACTTTTTATAATGAAACAATATCTACATGAATCGGGCACCAAAAACGAAATTATGCGATCAAGACTCTTAATCATAGTGACGGAGAGTGGACAATGGTTTCGCATAAAATCGTCGCTATACATGGCAATAACAATTATTGTTTAATTATAGCACATGAGTATTACCTTCAGCACCGGAGTCAAGAATCCAGCGACACCCAACGCGGTGCCTTTGACGGTGTTTATAACGTTTTGCATGATTTCAACAGGTACGGTGTAGGTGCAGCAACGCACGCGATACGCAGCGAATGGTATATTAAGTGTACTGTACGATGCAGGTGCCTAGCAGTTCACGAGATGGAAACGAACGCGACTGGTTTGGCCGCCAAGTAAAACGGTACGGGTACGCACGGTGGTACAGTGTTAAATTAAATTCGATAATTTATTCCGGATTCTAGAACGAAGAGAACGAAATAATAATAAAAAAATAAATAAATAAATAAATAAATAAATAAAAAAAGAAACTACATGGGCAAGAAGACGTGGGAAAAAAAACTCGAATTAATATTATTCAACATTCCAGCGGGCCCGTTCACGACGCCGATACTCGACAGGTCACTTCATGAAAACCACTCTGGCAGCAGGCAGTAAGGTAGGTATATAGTGACTACGGCGGTTGTGTAGTGAATACTGATGATAAAAAAAAAAAAAAGTGATAATATTTCAAACACGTTTCGGTAGATGATTGTAATGAATAATAAATAATAAAAAAAAAAAAATGAGTAGTTAATAAACGAAAACAAAAAAAACTCAACGGCCCTGACCGCAATGTGACGCCAAGGTGAAATGGTACAGTGCCCCGTTGTCCCTATCTACCGAACGCGTCAATACGTCCACGGTTTAAGAATAATAAGTGAGCGGGACGTGTACTCGCGTCGGTAAACGGTTGAATATTATTAATTAGCTATTGCATTATTATAATTATTATTTACGGGTAAAGTGCGCGGCAATCGTGCAGTGTTATCGCAATGCTGTGTGATACCCGCGCGGTCTCGGAACAGTAATTTATCATAATAATATTATATTACATATTATTTTATTTTTTACTCTTTCGAGTTTCGTTTTCGATATCTGCCGGGCTTATCTGCGGCGAAACACGATTCGGTACGAGACGGCGAGTGGTTGATGAAATAAAAAATAAAAAAACTACGCCAAAACATATTATAATAATAATAATAATATTGCCTAATTACGAAGTACATATTCGGGTTACGCGGATAAGCTAATGTTACAACGTTCGTTTCGAATGTCCCCCTCCCCGCCGTAAGGGGAAACGTGTGTGGCGGTGATTAGGTATTATTTTCAATTCGTCGACCGAATCTCGTTACCGTATCGGTTTTATCGTCACCTGTTCATACCAGCTCGTGTTACTCGCGTGCCAAAACCGAAAAAAATGTCAAACAGGTACACCTTACCTGATTAGCATTTCTGTTATTACATATTGTCAATAATTAACTGTTAAAACGTATCGCGTTGACCATGTAACAGTTATCGCACGCGACTGAATGCGAAGTATTCGAAACGGGTATACGTGGAAAAAATAAATTTAAGACGTTCAAACCGCGCGTTTGACATTTTAAAACGCCCTGTATAAGGTACTCGTGCGTACGAGTACCCGGAGTTTATGTCGTTTACGAAGAAGAATGCGAGCACAAAACAGGAAAAAATTTAATGAAATTGCGCAAAATGATAAAAGCATAGGGAAACTCATAGGCGCCAGAAGAAATTTTTCTAGGAGGGGGGTGGGGCAAGGTTCGTGAAATATTAAATAATGACCTAAAAAAAATGTGTAAGTTATTAAGTTTAATTTAACATATTGCCCTTATGTCGTATGTTTGATTTAAAAAAAGCTAGGGGGGGACGATTACCCCGTCTTGCCCTCCCCTCCGGGTGCCTATGGAAACTCCAGAGAATGTATTATACATTATATTTACTTATAGTTATCGAGTATTACATTATTATCATTATTATTATTACTATTATTATTTATTTATTTATTTATTTATTTATTTATTTTAAATATAAACGGACGTAAGTCCTTAACAAATATTTTGAGCGTAAACACGGTAATTATGATACAACGGTGTCATAGGAATGACAAGTTACAAACTAAGACACATTGTACATTTATAGTTACTAATATAGGTAAGTGAACAAAAAAGGTAAATTACAACAGAGAAAGATTTAAGACGAGACATGCTAAACAAAATCAAAGGTAATGGAATTACCCGCAGCCATTAGGATATTAGAGGGACAGTTTATCATATAGTTTATTTTATGAGGGAAAGGATAGAATAAATCATTGCATCGTGTGTCACGGTGGTTTATTTTAAAACGGATGAGGGAGAGAAGCTCTTCACAGTCGATATTACCTGAGAGTAGATTATATAAAAATTTGGATAATAATAAAGTACGTCTAGTTTTAAGTGGAGAGAGATTGATGAATGATAATACTGAATCATACGAACCATGAGGTGGCCTATAAATATTAAAGTTTAAAGAGATGAAACGGAGAAAGTTATTTTGAACTGACTCGATCGCATCGATCTGTTTATGGGTGTTGTTAGTCCAGATTAATGGACAGTATTCCAGGTTTGAGCGAACAAGGGCACAGAATAAGACTTTTAGGGATAGAGGATCACTGAATTGTCTACAAGTTCGTTTGATAAAACCTAAGTTGCGCATTGCCTTATTTTTTACCATTTCAGTATGGGCTGAAAAATTTAGTTTTGAGTCGAAGATGACGCCTAGGTCTTTAAAGTTTGTTAATAATTCTATATAAGAATTGGATATAGAATAATTATAATCAATAACATTTTTGCTTAAACTAAATCGCATAAATTTGCATTTGTCGATATTTAATAACAGTCGATTAGCTGAACACCAGTCTTGAATGTTATTAATATCGGTTTGTAAGTCAACTACGTCATCTTGATTTTTCATTATTTTTACCAATTTAAGGTCATCAGCCAAAAGAAAAACTCGAGATTTTTTTATGACATCCAAAATGTCATTTATAAAAATATTAAAAAGTAAAGTAGATAGGTGATCACCTTGCGGTACTCCGGATGGTACATTAAATTGATCAGATTCAAAGTTCAAATGTTTAACAACGATAGTACGGTTTGAGAGAAAAGAGCAAAACCAGGAAAGTAGAGGGTCAGAAAATCCAAATAGTTTTAGTTTCATAAACAGTATTTCATGGTTTACTCGTATGCTATCGAATGCTTTTGATATATCAGTGTAAATGATATCAGTTTGCGAACGGGCTTCGAAAGAGTCAAGTATTATTTGTTTAGTGATAGCAAGATTACAATTAGCTGATCGCTTAGGTCTAAAACCATATTGATGGTGAGTAAGAAATGTGGAGCAATAATTATTAATTTTAATAGAAATTAGTTTTGAAAAAAGTTTAGGAATTACTGATATTTTTGATATTGGTCGGTAGTTAGAAATATTGTAGGGTCACCTTTTTTAAAAACAGGGTAAATAAAGGAGTTTTTCCATAGGTCGGGGAATATACCATTTTGGAGCGATAAATTAAAAATATAAGTTAAAGTTGGAGTTAGTATAAATCTACAATTATAGAGGAAAAAGGCTGGAATGTTATCGGGACCTACTTTAAAATTTATAGGGAGAGTGGTAAGCTCATTTAAAACATCGACCTCAGTAAACAGTATAGATGAAAAGAAAAATGAATGATTACTATTAAAAGAATTATTTAAACAGGGAGCAGTAGGGGTTAATTTGTCTGGCTGAGGGTAATTTTTAAAGAAAAATTTGGCAAATAAGTTTACAATATCTTGTCCATTATCAGCTGACGTTGTGTCGAGCGTAAGGAGACTTGGTATTGAATTATTTTTTCTACGGTTATTAACATATTTCCAAAAGGACTTTGGGTTTTATTTGACAGATAGTTGAATTCTATTAATATAGTTATTAAAATCTCGTTTAGCAGTTCTCTTACATTTAGCCCTCAAGTGAGAGAAACTATTATAATCAGACGAGTCATTAAATTTTTTATACAATGAATGAGCAATTTTTTTCTCAAACTGTTTGATGAAATAGGTTTTTTCGGTACAAAGGTACTAATTGCTTTGTTCAAACAAATATAAAAGTAGTTAATTAATTCATTAAGGTTAAAATTAATAATATTATTATAAGATAAATTATCAGCTAAAAATTTAACAATATTAATATAATTACAATGTTTAAAATCATTATTATTATTATTACGACGTGAATATTATGTATGCGTTTGAAACGAACAATCGGTTTCGTTAAGATTTTCATTTCTCACGAAGCATTAGAAACCAAAACGTTATCGACTCTGCATAATACTGTGAAAAAAAAAAAATAATTAAAACACATTGATCGCATATCGCTGCTGCACGAAAACCACGCGCAATAAAAACCGAGCGCAATTTAGTATTATAACGCGTATTCTTGTTATTATTTTAACGACGTTGATATGCGATTCCGCGATTCGGGCATCACAGTATATCACAATATATACGTGCCATTGTAATACAACAATATAATGCGCGTTTAAAAAAAAAAAAATAACAATAAGAATATGATAATTAAATTGTTTGTAACAAACGACGCAGTATACCCGTACAATATGATTTATTGTACAATGCTTTGCCAACGAATATTATAATTTATTAGTACGTATTATCGTTTTCCGTACACCTATGGACTTAATATATTCGTTGTTTTCTCGTTAGTATATTTCTATACCTTTTACATTATTTCGCGTCCAATGAGTAAATTATTATAATATTATAATAATACATTATTTACACATTGATATTATGCAGTCTTGTAAAGTACTTGAGTAAAAATATTTGAATACAAGTATTCAAATACGTATTTTAAATACTTCTGGAAAAAATACTTAGACTTAGTATATTTTACCAGAGTATCTGTGTTTAAAATCAAATACTATTTTCAAAGACTTATTTTAATCCTATTAAATTAAAAAAATGAATTAATTGGTAAGTTAATATTAATATAATTATTATCAACCGTGCGGTGTGAATAAAATCTATATTTACGAGTATATGTGACAAATTATAAAAATTGCCGTACCGTACAGACTACAGACCAATTCTAGATAATTCCATTCCAAATAACAGAACCTGAGAACCCTATATAGTCTAAAACATTATTATAACTATTTTCTATAGTAATATAATATAATATAGTATACTAAATTGTAACTCATATCGATAAAAAATTTCATAAAACAATTGAAATTTGTTTTATTTTGGGACGCAGATAGTTAGCAAACTATACTATATATCATTTAATTATGTATGGTTAATATAGGTATACCTCGATGGTTCTTTGTCACATCCTCCTCTATATAATTGATGTAATACATGAATTTATTTTTAAAATGCGTTTACATTTTTTTTATGATCTTAAGGTAAACAATATAATTCAATTTTTTTAAGTATTTATAAGCATCTATGAATACATTTTTGAAGTATCCGTATTCGTACTCGAATAATTTTTTTAACAAGAATTCAAATATGTATTTTAAATATTCTTGAAATCAAGTATCTGTATCTGTATTTGAATACTTTTAAAAAGTATCTCTTACAGGACTGATACTCAGTGGCGCATTTAAGGGGGGGCAACTGGGGCAAATGCCCGGGGCGCCAAATTTTAGGGGGCGGAAAATGCTTTAATTAAGATTGGAGGAAATTAAAAAGAAAAACCAGCTATTCGATGTGAAGCAAATGGCATACTCAAAATACTTAAATCTTTAGAGACATCCTTCTTATCAATTTTTTGGGGAGACATATTACATAGGTTTAATATAGTTAGCAAAAAACTTCAAAGTGTAAATATTGATTTAAGTGTTGTTGTTGAGCTTTATCAATCACTAATTAATTATGTTGGTGATATTCGTACAGATAAAGACTATTCAAATTTTAAAAATACTGCTATTGATAAATGTGGTATTATGAACTTCAGAACAACTGCAAAACGACAAAAAAAAATTAAAAAATTTAGTGATGACAGTTCAACAGAAAACATTGTCACTGATTTTAAAATAAATATGTACATATTTTGTAATTTTAGATCAATTGAAGTCAGAATTGTTGAAAAGAAAAATTGCATATAACAGCCTTTAAAAAATTATTCATTTTTTTTTAAATTAACTGAATTGACAGCAGCAGACATTAGGATATCTGCTGATATTTTAAGAAATTAATATAATACAGATTTAGGAACTTCATTTTCCAATGAATGTATTCATTTTGGCAGCTACTTAAAAACAATTTCCAATCCTCCACAGAGTATACAAGATATGTTAATATTTATAAGGAAAAATGAGCTAAAGGATATCTTTCCTTATGTGGATATTGCTTTGAGAATGTTGTTATGCACTCCAGTTAGCAACTGTTCAACCGAGAGATCTTTTTCACGTCGAAAAATATAAATACATTTTTTTAAATATTGTTTGTTAATTGTTGGAGTTTATTAATAATTATTTTAAATATATTTATTATCTACAAAAAATATTAAATGTATATTTCTTTGTGGGGGGGGGGGCACTAGAAAAATGTTGCCCCAGGGCGCTTAATGTATAAATGCGCCACTGCTGATACTATGTTATAGTATTTTGCTCTTTGTCGATGAGAAGCTATACCTATACCGCCGCCCGTGCAACGTCTATGGTGTACCTATGGTCTGCGCACGGGTGTGCCCGGGCACCCCTCAACATTTTGTAAAATAGGGGCCCTAACATTCAAGTCCAAGAGTCAGGGGTCCGTATTTAAACTGGATTCTTTTTTTTTAAATTAGAATTAAATGCAATTTTTTTCAAAACATTTGGTAAGAAATAAACCATGTTTCGAGATTGCAAGAATAAAGCAAATGTTTTAAATGTTCGTGCAAAAACTTATTATGATATGACAGTAAGAATCACAAATCATAAATAAAAATTGAAACTATCTCAGAAAAATATGTATGAGATTCAGGGTGAAATATTCCTCGGGACTGATAGACCAAATTATTAAATAAAAAATTAAAGTTATGCTTACTTACACTTTATAATTCATCAAATGTACACGTTTTGTTAAGGGCCCAAATTAAGAAATTGGCCCAAAAACATTGTAGGCATCCTCTGAAATACAGGTCTGAGCCTATATGGACGTATCTACTATCTACCTATGTACAATACGTGTTGAGAAATCGTCTCTCCACGCGCACTAACCTCGGCACCGATCGTATACGTACCGAACAAGATTGGTGTTATTATTCCGGTATAGTAGGTATACGATTGTCGTGCGTTTCACTATGTGCCAGCGAACAACATTTTATTGGACAAATCTTTTCAAATCTAGGTAGCCGTAGCGTGGCCGAACCCTCTCCAGGTTAGAAAATAATACCACCATGACGGTGAAATCGATTTTCGATCATTTGCGATGGTATAGGTACCTACGACCTACCTACAGTAATATGACTATAATAATAAGTAATATACCTGGACAGTGTACGGTTCACCTTGTGCGAAAAAATTAATATTGTGATTTTTATTCTTTCGTAATTGCCAAATCGCACATTATGTAAAACATAAAACAACAAAATGTTCAACACCGCGCGGGCTCGAGCACAGAAAGTACCAGTGAAATATTTATTTCCGATGTATTCAATTTGAAATGTATTTTTCACGCATTCTTTACTCACAGGGCTCTTGAACGACCCAATGAGCGCCTACATAGGTTTTTTTTTTATAAATCGTGACATTTGTAATCCAACAGAAAATCGTAAGAAAATATTTCTATATTATAAATACTTATGTATAGAAATAAAAGACGATCCGAAAGCTTGGCCGCTACTAAATATAAATTTTAAATTTACGTTTTTTCATTTCAGTATTTCATATTAATTGTAAATGTCAGTTTCAGTTTTAGACTCTGAGTGTAGTGAGATATATATATATATATTATATATATTGGTCTTACAATAATTCTTGTTCTTCTTTTCCCGTGATTAAACTATAGTTACAAATTATACAATATTTTAAATCACTGTGATATAGTAGGTGTTATAATAAAATATTTTTTTTTTTCAATATAATTATATGATTTTTGAAATGTTAACATTTTAATACATTTGCCAACTCAACGTAAAAAGTAGTTCTAATCATTTTTTTTGTCAATTTATGCATTCTATTTTATCTTTTTGTTGTTTGGCGTAAGTACCTAGTATTCCTTATTTGAAATGTTGACTCTCATGTTTGTTGAAAGATTGTGATTTCTAGCCATATATGTATCTAGATAAAATTATAAATGTACCTATTTTAAGTTATTTTGTATCCACGTAACAAGTTATTTGTTCCACCGAAAATGAGAAACTAAAATTTTAAATTTAAATAGGTAGGTCGTAGCGGGTACCCCATGCGAGAAATAAAACAACAAAATATTTTACAAAGGCTGCAGTTAAGTTATACATATACATAGAAACTAATAAATATACTGTGAAACATTATTTCTGCTGTATTATCCAACAAAACGGATATAAATTGATGCATTCAAAAAGAGTTTAAAGGTGTAAGCTCATTTGTACCTACTCACTGGGGCTCGTGGCTTTCTTGAACGACTCCACGCGTGCCTACATAATTATATTACATCTTAGCCTACACTATGTTATATAAAACAAGAAATGTACGTATATGATAATAAATGTCCTACACAGTAAATCGTGAGAAAATATTTTAATATTACTGTGGCAGATATATTGGTATAAATTAAATATTATCTGAGATGGCAGAGGGCACATTTTTGAAAATAAATAATAATAATAAATAATTTCCATTTTACATAATATTAAAATTTTAAACATACTCGTTCAAGAGTAGGTATACCTATTTCAGATGTGTTCACATAAAAATAATGCAGTGATGTATTATAGTTTTTTATACGTGCGGTTAACATTCTTATCAGGACATATTACTCAACATTGCGTTTTACAATGAAAACGAACATTGCGGCCTTTAAACTCACCATTCGATATCCAAGTCATATTATATTAGTCATTGTACGCCAATTTATTAGCGATTACCAGTGAATATAGGTTTAGTTCTGCGATAATTATTACTCATGTACGGATCGATTACGTGAAATTCGATACGGAATGCATTTTTTTTGTACGACGAATTCACTGCTGCCTACGCGTATCGATTTTGTCGAAAACAAACGTCTACGAGGTATACATGAATGTAGGTAGGCAGGAAGGCACGTGATGCAACCAATTTTTATGGGGCCCCGATTTTATGGTGTCTTCTAAAATGTAATCGTAATTCGTCGATGAAAGTTTTTTTTACACATCTGTTTCTGTACGACTGAACGTGTTTTTGTTAACTATAAATGTTAGAACTACCTCTATACTTGTAGATAGTTTATGTAGGTAACATTTAATATTACAACAAAAGTGACTGTAGGTACTAATATTATACGTATTTTGCCAAAATCAAGTATTTCGTCGGAACGTAATATACATTAGGTACAGTATACGGACAGTCGACGAGGATTTTCGTCATTTTTGATTTCACTTTTGGATTTTATATTATTCACCACCTACCCTACGCATTTCGGGACCACATTCTTTCTAAACAGGTGCCCTTCGACGGTCAGTGCACCGCGAGTTCAGAGAAAAAATGTATACCTAATACAATGTTCAGTTACCCGTTCGAAAAACATTAATTGTCTCACGGGGCGTGTTGTAGGTCCTAGCAAACAGTGTTTGTTCAGCGCGATAAATCGTACGGGTGCATTGCGTTGTTGCATTCCGTATAGCACAGTGCCCACCCATATGGTTTGAAACGATTTCCGCGTAAAAAAATGTTTTACAACGCCACGTGTACCGATTTTTCACACGTCTGGTTGTGCGTTACATTCGAATACGCGCGTGAAAAACGTCAGAGAGCAGCAGTCGATCTCATTTGCAGCAAAGTCATCGGTGACGTAATGATTAGGAGGCGCCTGTTCCATTTCATTAAGGTCGAACTTAATTTTTCGAGAAAAATCACGTACACCTAACTGAGGTACTATACGCGTCGTTTTGAACGGAACAGGCCCTTTCTTTGTATTTCCGTCCCGTTGTCCCCTGGGAAATCTTCGGGACACTAAAATGACCCGTTTTCAAAATATAGACCGAAAAATTAACGAAAACCAATTTTTCGTTGACGAAGTATCGTATCTATTACAGTTGAACTTCTTTAACTCGAAATCGTCGATACCTAAAACTTTTTCCTCGGTCCCTAGAGTTCCCTATTTAAACAATGCAAAAAAATCTTGCTTAACTCGAATATTTTCGTTAATTACTCAAAGTTACGATGTACTCAATCATCGGATGTCGAAGAGGAGCTAGAATGTATGGAACCTCACATTCCCAGGATTACACAAGCATCTATGCGTTATATTTAATTTCAGTGATGAACTTTTCGTAAATAAAATAAAACGATTCACTGCAGACGCTCCGATCAAAAGTCAAACAAAAATAAATATCTTTTTTAAACAATTTACCAATCCAATTTTTGCTTACACATAACATACGAATAGTAAATATTTTTTATTACATATTACCTATATAATAAATACATAATATATCGAATTAATATATTGCGCTGTCTTAAAAAAATACATATTTGTAAAATTTTATTTAGACAACTCGAACTTTTTTTCCGGTCCCTTCAACTTCGAGTTAACCAGGTTCGAGTGTACATATTATTTATTTCCATTTCTTACGTGCGCGGCGCGCAATGACCGTAAACGACGTCGGAATCGTTGATACAACCAATGCACATCGCACGTGCACTCCGGACACAATACGCGAGTGGATATTGTGTACCGACACGGCGAACGGACTTGCGTACCGCGTCGCCGAAACGACATAGCTAACGGTATTATCACGACGATCTGATAACAATTTAACAATACACCGTATTATCAATTGTTTCCATTTGGTTTTTTTTCTCTCATTAATTCGTTTCAATTACATCACAATTATTATTTTGTCGTAAATATTAATAACAATTATTCAAATAATAAACCTAACTTTTCCACACAAGACGTACGAATCATTTCGATAGGTCCGAGTAATATTTCACTTTATTCTTACAGCTCTACGTCGCCGTTGTTCGTTTTTCTTTTTTTTTTCGTTTTTTTTTTTTTTTAATTTATTCGCCCGAACAATATATTTTATGTATTTTTAATGCACTCGCACCTCCTAGTATTAATCAATAAATTTCGGTTACTCAATTCTCGGGTGTTACAATACTACAACTGCAGACCGATGTGTAATAATAACCATTGTACATTATGTAAGTCATTTTTTGCGGACTAATGTGTGCCAACGCAGTATGTACTGACATCGGGTTTGTGTGTTTACCAAGCGTACGGCTCGTACAAAGTGTTGGAATAGATGGAAGAGTTGCCTGCACTCCTAGACAGATTGAAATCAACCGTAGAATGTTTGTCAATGTCCAGTCAAATCAGTACCTGGGAAGTATGTGGCGGCTTAGATCGGCTGCATTCAATCATGATGACCATCTTCCGGCACGGATGTTTATCGATAAATTCAAATGTGAGTACTAATTATGAAATTGTGAAGGGCGTGTTAAAAAAAAAAACTATATGATTTTTATGTACCAATTTCACATGTAAGCTATAATGATAATTATTGATAAATATATATATTAACAATAAATTTAATATTAAATCAATTTAAATTAATGTTTGTGTTTCGTAAATAATATTTTCATCCATACAATAAAATCTACATTCATGACTCATTATTTATTATCCATGAAGTTAACTAAAAAACTAGAATAGATGAGATTAGTCTAATCCATTAATTTTTCTCTAGGTATCTATCAATGTATATTAAATTGTGATTGTACAGCTAGATGTTTGGCCTAATTATTAAATTAACTTAAAAAAATTGATTTGATTGGTCTAAAACAAAGTAATAATGAAAGTAATAATTTTGTTTTATTTAGAATAAAGATGCCGTTTGGAATTTTATTCAAGGAATAAATTGGTTACACCCAAGAATAGCGTCATTATGTACAGTCTTTGGAAATTCCTGCCCAAAAAATGAATGTATAGACAAATCATCATTATGGATTTATAAAAGGTATGTAACAAGTCGTTAAAATAATAAAAAGTCTAACAAATTAAATTCTATTTAATTTGTTGGATAGTTAATGTTATGTATTTCTAATATTATCACAGGTCAAACAAATGTTGATTATATTACTTATTAGTAAATTGTAATGAAAATGTTTATTTCTTGTTCTGTAATTTGATAATGATTTTTCTATGTTATATTAATTTTACTTATATAAATACTATATTATCCACTAAAAGCAATTTAAAATGTTTTTAAATAACATTATCAGCTTTTATATAACAAATGTTCTTTTATTAAAAACTTAGAAAATAGAAAATACCTATCTCCATTCAAAAAATAATACAGGACAATTTTTTTTTTATATTAGCTTAGCAATTGCTTAATTAAATGGTAAAAGGGTCTTCTTTAATATTTATTATTAATAACAATTATAAACTGAAATTAAATTTACTAATATTTATTATAGTGTTCTTGTAGTTGTTTACTCTTGATTTTGGTTAAAGTTTTGAATTGTTAACAATATTTTTGATTAATTGATGTGTATAAAAACCAAATCGAAAAGTATCCAGAAGTTTGACTGCTCTTAAGTATAAGTTTTATTTTGGCAAATTTTCTAGTACTTGTAAATGATAAATGTCAGTTTTAGGCTTAGATTCTGAATGGAGCAAGAAATATATTAGTATTACAATAATGTTTTTTTTCTTCTCTTTATTGTGATGAAACTAGTAAGTTACAACCACAAATATCTGTACTATATACTTTGTACTATATATATCTGTGGTTACAATTTTTTTTAACTACTGATAGTGTAATCAAATATTATTGTTTTTAAATAGATTTAATGATAATTTATACTGACTAATTTTTTTTAAATGTCAACATTTTAATCAATTTACTGACTGATTTTATAAAGTAACTCTATTATTTTGTTAATTTATGCATTTTATTTTAATTTTTTGTTGTTTGGTGAGAGTACCTAGTTCCTTATCTGAAATGATACTCTCATATAGTCGTGGTAAATATTTTGTTGGCAGATTGTCATTTATATTATATTATATAGATAGAAAAATGATCAATGTACATTATATTTTTTTTTTGTATGTATGAAAATGGTTGTTTGTGCCACCAATATTAATCAATTAAAATTTCAACTTCAAAATTGTATAAAAAAATGTTACTATTTCTTACATGTGTTATAGTCCGCAGCAAATAAAATACAAAAATTATATCGTTCACTTTATAAATTTTGATATTTTAGCCTAGAAAATCATACATTATCTGAAAAACTTGGATGGTTGTTATCTGATAAAGATCATCTTTATAAGTGCTACAAACCAGAAGCTTTTTTGTGTCAAAAAGCATATAGTGATGCAGCATTGTTGTGCCTTAAAGTTGTCGAGCTAAATCAACCTTCATTACTATTGGAAATCGAACCAAAACTAGTAAGAAATTTTTAATTAATAAATTAATAACTCACTAATATATTATTTTGAATCTGTTTCTAGTATTTGGATTATTCATCTAAAAATGAACATTGTTCTACCTTGCCAAAATCCTCATACAAACAAACACATGCTGAGTATTTTGAACGATTCAGTACACTAAAAATTCCTTTAAAGCACAATTCAATTAAAGATTATGATACAAGTACAGAACATCATAATAATTTACCTAGATGTAAGATTAAATATTTATTTACTAAACAATACCATAAAAGTTGGCCAGACCTGTACAAAATGTTTGATCGACCAAAACTAAGACGGTCATTCAGTTATGACAATGTGCAAGAACCAGACCACACATTAGACTATTGTGACCTGGTAAATACTGATATTTTAACTCCCAAGTCATTGGATGTAAATTATGAACAGCTTTTAAATGATAATGTTGATTCAATCAAACATCAGTTGTTAAATGAAAAAACATTGTATAACCACAGTAATTTATCCAAACGAATTAAACGACAATCAAAGATGTTTACACTCCCAGTGAGAATATTAGAAGAATCTGATGATGACACTCGAAGTAATATTTCGGATGGATCTAGAACATTAATACCCTATGATGAATTTCCACCTTCTAAGTATACGGGAACACCTGGATTAATAAGCTCATATTTTCCCGGTCAAGATTTATTCAAATTTTTGTCTTCCGGACAGTTTGTTCAAGCTAACGCTGAACTTGATCGTGAAAATGCACATTTCAAAATTTCTGAGGCAATTATTGGAACTATTGAACAAGTTAGTGTTTAAATGTTATTTTTGTTTTGTCGTTATTCTGATTTTAGTAACGCTGTAAACAATGTGAATATATTACATAATCATAGAATATACTTTAACAAATGATAAACTTTAAAATATAACACCACAAAGCTCTTGGTTTTTAATTTATTAAATTATTATTATACAAAATCATTTATAACTTTCAGAATAAGCTTGTTACTAAAATTAATTCTGGTTGTATAGGTAAATATATATATTATATATAATAAATAAATAAATATTTTAATAAAATTTAGAATTTAATCAGTTTAAACTACTTTGCACTTGTACTTACAACTTTCATTACTAAGGGGCAGAAAATAATTAATTTAATATTAATCAGCTCATTTTAGATTTTTCATTATATATAAATCTAAAAACTATTCAAAGATATTTTTCTAAAACCTTAAATTTTAAATTTGTACTTAAAAAAGTAACTATTTTAACAGATAACATAACCCAATTTTGATAGTACTGTGCCATATTTTATTTTTTTACTAATGTCTTATATTTATATTTTTTCATTATATGTTTTTTTTCTGAATTATTGAATTGAATGCCTGAATTATTGTTTTTACAATTATTACTTCAATAATTTGTTTTTAATAGCTCAAATCATTTTGTTTGAGTTCTTTTGTGTGTAATATAGTACAAACATTATTTTACTCTGGGCCGGCCTGATCTTGGCAGGAGGGCTGTCATGTTCGCCTAGGTTCTTGGCAATGTTATAATACTCAATCCTCATTTGCTAAGTTGTGAATTTTAATACCGTTCTAAATATTAAGCATAAACCTTAACAATTGCCTAGCCACAGTATTAAAAAATACGATTGGAAGAAGATTGATTTCATCAAATAATACTACTCACAATATGTAGACTACTCGGAACAGCATTTTTTTCTGTCTCCAAAATCACTAATTTCATATTTAAAACTAAAATGGAAAATGAATACGAAATTTCTTATATATATATATATATATATATATATATATATATATATATCTATTTATTATGTATTATGTATATTATACATACATAGTGCACATTTTAATATTACATACAGAATAGAAATATTTTATAATTACCTATATCAATATAATTATAAATTGTTTTCAAATTTCCATATGAATACGTGTTGTGTCAAATTTATAATATTATTATACTGTGGACTATGGTCTAATTTCATTTGTACCTGGATGTAAGTTCTCATTGAACATTATTTATTATTGATTTTGTGTATATAAATATATATCATTAAACAGGGCACCTAATGTTTAACAAATTAATTTTAATTATTATGGCTGAACTGTCAAAAAAGTCTTATTTCTAATAACTAATATATATAAATTAATCGTTATTTTTTCTATTTAATATTATTGTGTAGGCACACTGTTTCTAAATATGATATTATAAATGTAGAGCTATAAATTGTATGTTCATTTATTTCAATGTTCATACACATTTGCACTTTTAAATACCAAAATATCAGTTTTTAATATTTTTTACATGCATTTAAATAAAAAACTATGATTAAAAACGAAGGGATACAATCAAACTTAATCAATTCAATTATATTTACCTACCATGCTCGTAGAAAATTTCATTTAATTTTAGCGTTTTATGCTATACTGGATTGTATGGCTCCTTGCATTCCGTACACACACATTATCAATATATTTACATTTACAGAGGACGTTACACCCTCGTGTGTTGTCTCCGTCTTTTTAACGCAAAACATTGCAAATTAGCGTTCAGTAGTTAAAATGATGTGTGGTTAGCTTTAATATTAGAGTAAACTGACCTATTATTAAACGTAAAGGGCAAAACATTATCTCAGTGTTTTGTTGTTCGGTTTCTTGCAATATTTTAAAGCGATTTATGAATATGTGAATGATTTGAAAAACTTTCTTAAGAATTAAATTATCGTAAAAAACTATTTAACAAAAAAAAAAAGAATATTTTTAACAATAGTTCTCAGTTAACTTTAATGTAAAAGTTAACTGCACTACTAAATTTACTATGTTTGTTACGTTTGTAAGACGGAGACGACACATACGACTGTGGAAACCTCTTTGCTTTGCCATTGCCTCGCGAAAAAATATTGGGCCCTCCAAAAACTATACCGCCCTTTAATACTGTCCAGGCCGACCCTGATTACGCTGTGGGTATTTAATAATTAGGGAGAGGATTTAAATGCTCAGTAAAACTAGAAAAAATGTCTTAAAAATAGGATTTGACTCACTAATAAAAAAATTACCTAAATAATGCCCTTAAAATTATTTTAAGCGTCGAAAAGAAACTTCTACGCGATATTAAATACAATAGTGAAATACGACTTAGATGAATAGCTTATCGTTTGCAGTTATCTTTATTGCAGCCGGGGTCTTATTTATCTTGTTTTAGTTGGTAAAATCAGTAGAAACATAATAGATAATACATAATAAAAATGGAAATGAGAACTATTTTTTTCTTTTAAGAAAAGTTCAAAATTAATCTAAACTAAATTTTCCGTAAACATTGTGAGATATGAGTAAAATTTAACAAATAATGTCTTAAAAACCTAAAAAATGTAAAAAAATGCATGCAAAATCAAAGTTTAATTTTTATTATTATATAATTGTATTATTAAGTTTTATTTTAATCCTTTGAAAATATAAAACGAATTATGTGCTCAAAGACATTAGGGGCGAAAAAAATGTGATTTGCATTGAAATCCGCTCTCTAGTAATAATGTTTTGTGTTCATGACATACTTTTTCTCCACAAGTACCTACGTAACGGTCGCATTGGTCAAGCTATAGGCATTTGTGCAACGTGCTCTCCGAGAGGACATCGATAGCCGACTGCTGGAAAACAGCTAGAAAAAGGCTGCGACCGGGGTAGTCGTTGTTTTTCTCGTCGGTTATCCGTCCATGCGACTACTCTCGCCGTCGAACGGAGACTTCCACAGTGCCCACGCGTCTCCGCAACACCACGGTACTGCCTACCATCACGTGCCCCTTTCTATGAGTACCGCACGTGTAACTCGCTAGGTGTAATGCCGTGTAAGACATCATAGTATATTATGTATGCATATAGCAGTACGTACCTGCATGACTATTATTCGTTTACGATGCTCATGTTTCTCTTTTAGAAAAAATAAAAATCGCAATATTATAATATTATACATTGTTTTTTTCTATAAGTATTGTTTTGGTTTGTCTATTTACCCCGTCGTACTTCATATAAGTAATATTGTTTACGTGATTAATTTGATATGCCCCGATTTTACGGATTCTTCATTAGACATCGTAGGTTTAAACATTTTCTTTTTATTTTTATTTTTTATTATTAGTCTTATTGTTTGGGAACATTTGTTATTACCTGTACATATAACGTTGATCCGCGATCACGTTGTTGAACTCGCTGTACACTGTAACAGTCATGTTTTCACGCGCTATTGATGTTTTCAGATAAAATGCAATCAAAAGTTTAATTTTACCGACGAAATAATCGAAGAGAGCGACGAAGAGATAAATCGGTTGAAGCAAAGAATCCGCTGTCGGCGTAGACAAAAACTGGAAGTCGACCAACCGAGGACCACTGGCACGTCGTCGTCCGATTGCTTGACCGAATGTAACTAATATTTTAAATTGTAGTCGAAACAGTAATCGTATAAATGTATAATACGTCCAGGTGTTTTATGCCGAAATATAAACCGTAGTTTTGCCGTTTAAATCAATGTCGCGCGTCGCTTTAAACCACCGGTTAAACTTCCGGTGCGAAAAAGTGCAGCCGTGACAAATACAATTCGAATAATCGATTAGTATCGTTAATGACCATGCTCGTAACTTGTAGCTCTAAGAAAAAGTCTTGATAAGCGCTATGTGGTACGCCCTTAATAATAATTAGCGCTTAAATGCTAAAACACATGCGAACAGATATAACCGAAAGCGAAAAAACAAATTATAAGTATTATTTTTATTGCAGTATAAAGTATAAACCGATAAACGCTAATGAAATAATAATAATAAACGGACCAAGCTCCTAAGCCATGTGAGACCCCATGGTTGGGCGAGATACAGGGGTGGGTCATTTAAACTTGAAACCATTGCTCTCGAAAAAAACGATTCTGAGTGGGGGAGGTCTGTAAAACTGTTTGGAAATACAAAAAATGTATTACTCCTTTTCGTGGTATTATTTCTGAAACGAAATTATAACTTACTTCAAAATCTCAAGGACTTGAATACAAAATATATGAAAACGCTATAACTAGTCATGGTGCTCTGCAGGTCATGTCAATATGTCATAGTAAAAAAATAGGGCAAACAGACCAGTGCGATTGAACAGTTAAGAATTTATGTTTGCTATTTAGATGCGTATTCATAAATTCGTTTTCAATATCATATTTTCACATTTCCGACTTGAAGATTGGTAAATCTGTTTTATTTCTGAATTAATATTAAGAATACTATATAATACCAATTTACTTTTAAACATACGAGTATAAGTATTTTGAAAAAAAAAATAAGTAAGACCCTATAGAGATTGAACACTGGATATTCGTTGTATACGCAGGGCCGTATTGAGGTTGTGTGGCGCCCTTGCACAAAAAATATTTTACTAGAATAATAACCACTTATAAATGTATTTATTTGCAACAATTTGTTTATTAGTACACTTTTTTGTAAAATAATTTACATAATTGAATTAATAACAATTAATATTTTTTAACGTAATTCATAATGATTAAAACATTTTGTTAAATAACATTTTGTTAAATAACATTTTTCTTGCTTTTATCGCGGAGAATTCATCGAAAGAAATTTGTTTCACTACATATTTTGGCATGGACATGATGATCGTACTGGTTAAACAATTTTGACCGATTTTTGATCTTAAATAATTTTTTTACTATCTTCAGTTTACTTCTTTGACACGTTGCTGTCGTCACTGGAAGTGTCAAAAATATTCTTAGCCCGACGTCGTCCAAATTCGAATATAAATCTTGTAAAGAGTAGTGATGATTAAGCTTTAACAAATCTAATTGGGTTTCATTCTGAAATCATTTCAATAATAATGGAGCCTGATGTTTGATGCATTCAATTTCGGAATTTATCTTAAAAGCATTGAGATCTCGGTGGTACTTCAATACCAGATCGTTAACACAGAGTTTTATATTCTCAGATGTCATAGTTGAAAAAGAGTTGCCTAACAAAAAGTCATAATCAGATGCGATTTGTGAAATTTTTCTAAATCTCCGACGTAAATTTGAGAGTATAGAATCTAATGCTTAGTAAATTTGTCATACGTAAATTATCATTTATGTTAATTTGAAGTTTACGTTTAAAGCGGTTCAGAAAAAATCGTAGAATGTTTTCGACGCAATATTATACTTGTATATTGTTATTCAAAATGTATATTTAAAAATAAATATTGTCTTCAGTATCGATTATAATATGGAAATTGGTAATAGGTACTGTGTTTATTAATGAAAATGTCTTATGTATTCAAATTTTATAATATTTACATATTATACGGATATTAAATCCTTATAGTATTCGGTATTGTGACATTATTACTTACTTCTTGTGCTTCATAGTCAGTGTTCATCGATTAAATGTTACACCTACAGTGTGATTAATATATTTTAAACATATTTTATAAAATATAATATATCCAAAATAATTTGAATAATTTTTAAAACATTTAGTTGACAGTTGTGACTAGGTAATTTTTAGTCCTACAATTTGCGTCCCTCTTGGAATTGCGCCCCTGGCCCACGCCCTCCGACTTGCCCTGAATACAGCTTTGAGTATACGTCATACGATGTATATGTGTAAACTATCAAACCGTGCAGTTTAAAACCACGCATTTTAAAAATATATTCATGTAACCTATTAACCATACATATATGATATATAGTATAGATGTATACTATGTATAGTTTGCTAACTATCTGCGTCCGAAAATAAAACAAATTGCAATTTTCTTATGCAATTTTTAATCGATATGGGTTACAATCAGTCTTGTATAAGGTACTCTTTAAAAGTATTCAAATACAGATAGAGATATTTGATTTCAATGGTATTTAAAATTCGTATTTGAATACTTGATAGAAAAAAGTATTCGAGTACAAATACAGATACTTCGAAAAAGTATTCATTGATACTTTCAAATACTTAAAAAAATGTCATTATTTTTGTGTACTTAAAAATCATAAAAAAAATTTAAACGCTTTTTAAAAATATATTCATGTATTACATAAATAATGTAGAGGAGGTGACAAAGAACCATCGAGATGTATACGAGTGTAGTTGTATACTATGTGTAGTTTATTTATCTTGAAGCAAAGATCATAGGTAACGCTATAAACACTTTAAACTAATATTACACATCCTGAAAATGTTTGCTGAGTTCTGTTAATATAAATTCGTCAACGAGTTTAATATACTAATGTGATGGGATTAAAACGAGTGTTTGAAAATAGTATTTGATTTTAAACACAGGTACACTGTGTGATAAAGTATTTAAAATTCTAAGTATTTTTTCCAGAAGTATTTAAAATACGTAGTTGAGTGCTTGTAAAGTGTTATTCGAGTGCGTACTTTTATTAAAATAACTTTACTCGAGTAGCTTATACGAGACTGGGCCTGTAGGCCGGCGTCGACCGGTTTATCACGGCGCACGACGACTAACGTGCCGTGATCATTTTTCAGCTACGGATCACACGATGAGCTCGCTGACGTCGTCCTATTGCTCGACCACGTCCAGCATGTCCACCACGGACGACACGGACGAGTTCGACCTGGACAACGAGAGCTGCTGCTCGTCGAGGCTGTCCGCGTGCAGTTCGTCCATGAGCTCGCTGCACTCGAACGTGGACCGGATGCGACCGTCCAGCTCGTGCTCGTCGTCCATGGTCACCGCGGAGAGCGTCGCGCGCTCGCTGATCCGTCAGATCAGCCACAAGAACAATTGGCCCGTCGACGTCAACGTCCAGTGGCTAATATCGGAACGCGACGCGCCCCAACAGGTACATAATATTGTAATATTACCCAAAAGTAAAAGGAAAAATAAGGTGGTAAAAGGAACCGGGTTAAATTACCTTCCTCCTTCTTGTAAGGAGGGCACTCGGGGTTACAAAGGTCCGAGAGCCGATGTAGGTGACTGTAGGTCTCACAAGCTTATTACAATTATATCACTCACCTGATTCCGCCTCGTTGTACGGCCGTTGATACTCGTACCGCTCACGGTGTAGGATTACAGGAAATGATCAAATGAATGTGCAAAGTCGTTAATGGACACTTTGACACTCACACAGAAATCAAATGTTATTAAAAATGATACTTGCGTAAAAGTAAAAAAGAGATCTCCGGAAGTCGGTGCGCCCGCACTGACGACTTACAACGGAGAGCCCCCGAGAAGGGTTGTCTGAAGACCTTTTATAGAGCGATCTGACTGTGTGGTGGGATGGTTCTTTTGACCAAAGGGCGGTTTCCCATGAAGGTTGACCTAGTTATTGACAATGGGGAACCGTTAGATTGTTGTCCCTTTTTATTGCTTGTTTTCTGTGTGTGTGCCGAAGGAGTTGTTATTTATTAAATCATAACATTTTTGTATATAAATGATACTGCATATCATTACAATATATGCGCCGCAGTCGCCGTACTGCGTTCGGGGTTTCGCACACGAAGTGGTGGTGGCGCGGTAAAGAACGCCGGTCCCCGGGGAGGAAACGAAAAAAAAAAAAAATAACACGTTCCTCCCTTCCTGGTACCGATGCCCACACTCCGCGCACTCCACCGACTGTTCGGTATAATCTGTCCCGACCTATCGTTTACAGTAAAAACCCGAATGCAAATGTTGTAGCAAATATTTTCCAACAAGTATTCAATTATTTTGTATTCGGTTTCTAAAATATGTAAAGGAAGAGGGAGTCGGGATTGCCCTTATCGCAAATACCGCGCCTTATGGGGGGGGGGCAATATCAACGTTTGGAACAGAATCGATAAGAACCTGGTTTGGAACCGGAACCTTGGTCGACAGAAATACTAGTGATTTGTCTTATTGTTTTAGAATGTACCAACTATTAATTATTAATGTGAAACTCAATTAAGATTGAAATTAATGTCTACTAAACCGTATCAAAAAAAGCATTTAACCAGCCTTTTTTTTGTGAACGGGGGGAGGTAATTGCCCTTATTGCCCCCCCCCCCCCTTATATCCGCTCTTGAGACGCATATCGCGCGTCGAGATGTGCTCGGTACTATAGTGCTGTGCACTTGATCACCCTCGTATTTATTGCGCTGTGTAAATCGAACGATGGATCCCATACTTGAAAATTTGTCATTCGTATCAACATCGCGTTAATGAAAAAAATATTTGTTCAAGTTTATGGTTAATTTTAGTTTTTGATTTAGAATTGAAAATCTATTTTACTACTAAAAATATTGCGAAAGTCATTGGTTCTTTTTTCAATCTGCCACCGCGTCTAATACGATATAATTTAATAATTGACGTTAGACATCGCCTAATATAATTTTAAACACTGCACTCAGTAAAATATTTATCTTTCATTGTATATTGCAAATGATATCTAAATGTTCCTTCTGACAAACTCCGGTGTGTATTGTTGTAAAAAATATGTTTGCATTTACAACTAGATTTCATTCGTAAAGTTAATTGCGCGTTTTGTGGTCAATATAGTATAATTATATTTGCTACAATAGCATGCACACGTGTCATTGGTTTACGATTAATGGCCGACTGCAAGATTAATTTTAAATTTTAATGTCCATTTCAGATTTTACCACTACCCTCGAGTTGGCCCATCAACCCTCATGAACCCGAAGATCTGAAAAGTTCCTCCAGACTGCGAGGAACAAATGATTGGGCGCCACCGCGGCCTCAAATCATATTCACCTGCCATCCGTCTCCGATGTAAGTACACAGATAGGGTGGTTTTGAAAAATTATTTTTTTTTCTGTCCTAATGTCATGTTTTTGTACCAATAGTTAAAACGTTTCGTCCTTTTAATTATCACAATGCTGCACTCCTTTCACGGTGTTACCACTAAAGTATGTTTGTTTTTGTAAATGTTTGTGTGTATATGTCATAAAAATTTAAAACTGGTCAATGGTTGTAATATATTTTAGTTTTATATTGAATTCTTATTTAAATAAATATATTTATGGTTTTTAATTTTAATGCGAGGCTGAGGACGTATTGAACATTTATTGAACTGTATTTCAAGAACCTATAGGTAATATTCCTATAGTTGTATTCTGCATGTTGACGGATTGAATATTGATATAAAATTGTAATTTAATTAAAGTTTTCAAAATTATCAACTCTTTTACAGAGCTAAAGTTTAAAAAAGTAATAAGGGAAGTTCAAATGTCATTTAAATATTTTAATCAAAGCTGATAGTTATAACTTATAACACACACATATTTATATATATTATATATTTATATATCCAAGAAAAATACTTTTTGTTTAAACCGGAAACATTTACAAAATATTTTTCAAAAGTTATGATTTTGTAATCTGTTTAATGTTGGTACGTGAACGCGGTATTTAATTTAAAACTGTGTTTGGTACATACGCACTTCATCTGATAAGGTCTAATGATGAAACGTGTAAAGTATATATATTGTTTTGAACATGAGCTATAAAAATCTTATTATTTTTTAATGAAATTCAGAAACATCCAAGTTTGAAAATAGTCTAAGATTTCTGTATACTCGTATACCTAGTATTCAAATATTTATTGTTAAATTATCTCATGAACACCATGTACATTAAAATAATCAATATAAATCAAAACTACAGTAGGTTACTTATACATAATAAAATGTTATTATGCTTAAATATTTGTTTCAAATAAACTAATGAATTATGATTATTAACTGGAGATAATTTATAGAACATCAACTGTATTTCATTGTAAAAAAAAAACAGCTATTTTTAAACCCGCATTATTATGCTGATGTGCCTACTTAGTATTACTAGGTTTGAAACAAAACTAAAATCGTCTTATACATTATTAAGGTCCGTTGCTTCTTACGTTCATATAATTTAATATTCGCAACAAAAATCTTGGATAGGGACGTTATGTTACACCATTTCTGTATAATAAAACCTTTTAACGGAATCCATAGTATCGATCCAACGGATCTACGCCTAATGTACTCTACAGTAAAAGTTTCTGGAAAAAATAAGGGTCGCAAATTTTTTAATTATTATTATTATTCATTTTTTTGGTAACTCAAACGACAAAATAAATGATTATTAAAATTAATTAACAGTTGTACCTGTTAAAATTATCAAAAAAGTAACCAAAAAATACCAATGTAAAGTAGAGATATTTTTGTGTAATAAGTTCTACATTAACACTAAGGAAAAAAACGGGATTAACACGAGATGAGCTTGAAATACGGGACAAAAATCAAAATGCGTCCTTTGCTACTTTCTTCGGGACAACGGGGGGCAATAAGTTGAAATACCTACGAGACAATCCCGTGTAAAAGGGGACGTATGGTCACCTAACAGCAGTGGCGCCATAACCACCAAAAACAAAGGTGCGACACGAGCTTTCATAATTACACCAACCTTCCAATAAATTAACGGACACATAGTTGAATTAACGTAATGTACATATTTTTTTTACGACTGATGGCTCGTCAAAGTTTATTCTAAAAAACATTATTCTAGTGTAAAAACCCATAACTTGAGATGAATTAATTATTGTACATGATTTATCTAGAAACATATGTTTTCTACAATTTCCTATCGCTAACTAACATCCGGTTACCAACTTTTAACACTCGTTCTCACATGTCCCCCCTAATCCCTTCTCTCCTACTAATTACAACTTTAATCCTCCTATTATCCGGCCAATGCGGTTAGCCAATGAGGACCCCTCCTTTATGTTGTTAGTATCACGGTTTCGATTGAGTGATATTCATTTGTATATAGTAATTTATCTAAACACTGTTGTATTCTTGTTTCCCTCGGACTACAATGTTGTAAATATATCCTAGTTCGCAAGTAATATTATTAACAATGTTCAGTTAGTGCATCCGACTTGAATATTACTGTATTTTCTGTCTAATTAAATGTCAAATCGCCCTGTCTGGGGGTTAATTAAAATAAATAAGTAATACCTCCTATACAACCTTTAAAATTATGACGTGCGGACATACGTATGCAGTCCCACGTACTCTTTGTCTTATACGCAATACGTAATAATACGTATAATGGTGTACAGTATGTCGTACGAACCTGTTCGTTGGGCCGAGCTTATCCTTGTATTGTTTACACGTTAGTTTGTTATGTTTTTGTGTTTACAGTAGGAAAAACCTAATGGAACAGCAAGGTTACAGATGCGCCGGATGCAGCATGAAAGTGGCGGTGAAGTACGCTTCGAAGTTCCGCTATTGCTTTTACTTGGGTCGGTACTTTTGCACCGGGTGCCACGTGAACAAGACCGCCATCATACCCGGCCGGATAATCGCCAAATGGGACTTTTCAAAGTACGTCGTCGAGCCGCACGGTCGTCGGCCGGTGTGCAAATACCGGTGCCCTCGACGCAAGAGCGGATATAAGGGAGGGGCACAAAATAAAGTATCTAATATCGCGTTTGAAATTAATTGTGGCAAAAATGTTGTTCATGCAAGTTCAATATTTTCTTTATAATTTATACAAATATATTACTATACCGATATTCAATAACACTTTTCGATTCTTTTCGTATCAAAATGATTGTGTTAATATGGTTCAGTAGGTATTGAGTATACGATTTTAGATAAGTTTCAGTCTCAAAATTAAAAGTTTTTACATTCTAAAACGATAAAACCCATCACCAGTGCTTTTGTTGCGAGTGTGACCGATTTCTGTACACAACTAATTTTATGTCGATTAATAATAAGACAATTTCTATCAATCAATTTTATCAATTCATATATATTTATTGCCTCCGTCCGTTTAGGACCTCTGTATCCGCCCTTGCCTCGACGGTGCGTGTACATTGCACCACCGCGTTAGGGTACATTATTACGTGACGTGTTTTTCTCTCGGTCCGTTCAGGTATCCCGTGTCGTGTTTCTCGTTCGCTCTGCTCCAGCAAATGTCGTTCGACCCGTTGTTCAACATTGCCGATCTCAACAGCGTGCTGTACAAACGTGCCAGGGGTCTGGACAGGGTCCGATCGTACCGGTTGCAGTTGTCCTACATCAAGGATTTCATCTTCTCTTGCAGATACGCAAACAGGTCGGTATATTATGATGTAAAAGAACCGTTTCCGTCGACGCGATTTTCGTTCGTTTTGTTTTCGCTGCAATTCACGTAGGTACCTATACACAGGGCCGTCGCACCACGCCCCGCGCCTTAGACTTGTGGTTGCCCTCCCTCGTCCCCCCGGTGTGATTTTTATGAAGTGGTGCACATTTAAAAACACGAGAGAAATTAAGAAATATACATTTAAAGTCGACGCGCAATGCCGATGTTCAAAATAATCCTAATAAAAGTTATGTTCTCGAAAACAACTGATGAGCTCATTAATTCCAAAGTATTGAGGTTTATATGTTATGACGAAGGGGTTCCTCAAATTGTATGGACGGCCCTGCCTATATGTATATGTTACCGTTAAAGTATTAAACCAGTTATTTTATAATTTAACGTAACATTCTAGTTAAAGTGTTTACATTCAAATTATATAAATACTTTATCTTGAAAATGCATAAAATAACTAGTTATATTATAGAATTACAGATAATGAATCGTTAATGTGTTTAAATTTTAAATTAATAACTAGTTAAAGTGGATAAACGAATATTATTAATTATTTATACAAAAATATTTTATCTATCTTAGTCATGTTTACAATCTTGTTTATATTACGTTATACAATGAATAACAATTATATTATCCACACTATTTGTCAAAATTAGTACACGATTGATTTTGGTGACATTTTAAATTGCACAAAACACCATTTTTACGGCATATACATCGATTAGTGGTGCATTTAGTGATACAAGTACATTTGAAAAAACCTTGTCCATTGCCAACTGATTGTTCTGTAGCTGCAGATCGTAGAGAATTTTGTTTTTCTTGAGGAATATCGCTTAATGATATAAGGTTTTCGGAACACGTAGTGACTTGGAAACGTGCATATAGCTGTTTTAAAATACCTATAATTTAAAAAATTAAGGTATTATTTAAATTAAAAAAAATTTAATAAATCTTATACATACCACTTTTACATCCAAGTTGATAGAACCCGTCTTCAGTAATTTTGAAAACCACAGCAATTACCGATCGAGGATCTCCCCTCCCTCTATCAACATCAGGAATTTTAAGTTGAACTTTTGAACCTTATTTTGCTTCTGGAAATTTAGCATTTGATAAATTCTTCATTTTTTTCGCTTGTATTTCTAAGTTGTCTCTTGCATTTTGTCGTTCTTCTGTTTGTTTGCGTTTTCTATTTTCGGTTGATGGTATTTCTTGTAATATAGTGTGTGGCAATATACTTGACGTTAGGCCAGTTTTAGGGTCAGTTCCAAACATCGCATTGTATGGGCTTCGTTTAATTCCAGAATGATAGGCTTTATTTTTCATAACTTGAACGAATCTAAGTCCATCACTCCATTTATTGGTGTTATTATCTTGCATCCAAGTTGTTAATAAATTTTCAATATCTTGATTGGCTCGTCCAACACTACCCTGTGACTGACTATGCCATGGTTTCCCGTGAACGATATTTAAATCAGGCCACATCTCACGCAATTAATTAATTAGTTCATTACAAAATTCCCTGCCATTGTCAGATTGAAGAGAAGCGGGCGCACCAAATAAACAAAAAATATCTAATAACACACATGCGACTTGTTCTGCTCGTTTTGAAGTTAAGGGTTTTAAAATACAAAATTTTGTTAAATGATCTTGATAGATACATATAAATTTAAAATCTCTATCAGGTTGTGATTGAAAATCTATAAGATCAATTTGACAGCGACTATTAAAATCATTAAAAACCATTGGTTTGACTACAATACCTTTTTTTTGTGATTTTTTTTCTGTTGACATGGAATACACAAATTTAAATACAACTTCACATGAGCTTGGGTAATATTTTTATATTTTTTATTAAGTTCAAATAACATACCGTCCCTTCCTCCGTGTCCAATTGACTTATGAGCACTGTTTAAAATGTCAAACATATCGTCCATCATACATGGATAAATTAATGTTTCGACGCCATTTATTGTTATTAAATCGTAATGTTTCGCAAGCCAATAATCACGGGTTTGAGTTTTTTTAATTTTCATATTTTTGACGTCAGATATCAAATTTAAATATTTTTCACTAGATAAAATAGCACTATTATTTTTGTACTCACGTTTTTCAATTGATTCGTAAAATTTTTGTTTCATAAGAATCATTGTTTCATCCATATTGAATATAATTAAAAAAAAAATTCAATCAAATATAATTAAAAAAAAATTAAATCAAAAAATTAAAACACGTGTAGGTACTGCAGCTATATAATGCGTTAAATGTATAACTATGGTGTACTGCAAACCACTGGACGAGAAACAAACATATTATATGTTCTACTACTCGCCTTATCTTAACTAAACTTAAAATATAAACTATAACTGAGCAATCACGGGGAAAACATAAAATACCTAGTTAAATTGAATATTATATGTTTTATCGCATTGATTTGGTTAATGTATGTAATAGCTAGGTATTACATGAAATATCGCCATTAAATACTTTAACGCTAACATATATACACGGATTCACTCGCGTATCACACAATGTACCTGTATACATTATTATGGGAGAGGATAAGTCGACAACTAGTGGGCGGGCAGTACAATATATATTTTTATAATTCTTACATTATTTATTACGTATGTCCTTCTTATATCTGTACTTATCTAGTATGCCGTTTAAGCTAATAGTCTGACAGTAGATCGATTCTGTAACTCGATTAGACCTGATATCAACGACTTTAAAGACTGCTATTAATAGAGTGATTCGGTAACAGTTTAAGGTATCCAAAATATTCGATATTTTATCGACCGTTATTCGTGTCCACTCTTGAAATACGTTAATATTAATCCTATATAGTAATACTAATTAAAATCACCCATTTGATTTTAGTATAGTTACAATGTTAATGTATGTTTTATTAAGTTCTATAACATCAATTAGCCCATCGTACATAATATACTCGTATATATATATATATATTGTACGATCCGATATAATGACACAGTCGGAAATCTCCAAATCGAGTCAATATTTTTGATAGTTGTCACGTTTGATAATTTTATGAATAAATGTAATGCACTCGATTTATATGGGTACAAACAGATTTTACCGTATCGAAGTGATAATTTTTTTCATCCGGTCGTGGTATTGTATTGCTATTGCGTTGTATTCGTCGCGTGGTGCCTCTTTAAAGTTCAAGCTGTATTTATTCTTTGTAAGCATCACTAATAATGGAGGTTGTGGACGGTAAATTAACTATAAATGGATATGTAATGATGAGAAATGAAGTTAAATGAACATCGCATTTACTGGGAATGTGTGAAATGAGGTCTCACCAATAAGTACTAGAGATGTATTGGATAAAGTTTTTGCTAAAGCTTTGATAGGCCATAATTTATTCGACCCGTTGGCTGTGTCGGTCTTATAAACTATCCACCCAATGCCGTGATTCTATATTATTATATGCATATAGGTTGAAAGAATCGTTGGATACCATGGAGGCACATATAATACTCAAGCCCGACTTGTTTTCCATTCAGAACATGTTGGACGTCAAAAACGGAGAGCTCGGTAAAAAATTACAAAACATAATCGTTATCTGCAACAAGCACATAGTGAATTGCCAGGTAATCAAACGATACATAATAATATATTAATATCACATATTGTAAATAGTTGGACGGCGTTTGAGAGAAAGGGCGTTAGTTATTTTTATGTCATTTTCATGTTATATACATCCATGTATATATAACGCTCGTCTTTTGATATGTTACTGTAATTTACCTATCCGTATTGATTATAACTCTAGCGCGGTTAGACACAAGTCAAAATTAAACGAATTGTGTTTGCGAGAAAGGGCGCAAATCATCGTTTTATATTAGTTAAATGTTTGCATAAAAGTGCAAATGGGCATAAAATGAATCATTGAAAGTAAAGAAAAAGTTATTTTAAAAACAAACTATTGTAGTTGTAAAAATTAGATAAAATATAAATTTCACAAATTTAAGACCGGAACTAAAGTTAAGCGAGAATAATTTTTTGAATAGGTTTTTTCGTTTCCCATAAGCACTAGTAATTTTCTATTAGTGCGGCCTTTCTCCCAAACACCCGTCCTGAAAATTATTATAGTTCCAGCGGCAATCGGTATTATTGCTATTGTTATGGTTTTTAATTTTTTTGTCTCTCTCATAGTTGTGCCACGCGAGAGGGTTCGTTTGCGAGATATGCAACAAAAACGAAGTGCTGTTCCCGTGGGACTTCAGAATGGTCACGCGGTGCGTGGACTGCGGCTCGTGTTACCACAAGAAGTGTTTCGATTCGCGAAAAGTCCCCATGTGCCCGCGGTGCCCCAGGATCATGGCCATGTTCAAAAGGACCCACGGTCAAAGCGACCAGGATTCCGTGTTGCAGTCGTGAACGTACACGTTAAGTTGTGCACCAACTTCCGTCGTCGTTTTGGGTGGTCGCGCCGGTTTTCGCCGCCGCCGCCGCCTTTTTATTCACAGGGGACAACGGATAACAATAATTATTCTCATTGCAATCAATCAAACGTATATTTTTGTGTGTACAATATTTTTGATTTGATATTTTTTTATCGTCCGATTTTTACCTGATTAGTATTTTATTTTTTATTTATTTGGCCGCTTATTATTTATTACCACTGTATACAATACTATATTATATACAAAATAACACAAAAACAAGTGCGGTGTTATTGTTTCCGTCGCGGCGCGTCGTTCGGCGCAATAGATGCAATTATATGGTCGGGTCGATGGGGAGGATACTGCTGCACTTGATAACGTATTATGTCGACGGGGGGGGGGAAATCAAGCCTTCCTAGTTACATTCCACCTACAGCATCTTGTGTTCAAATCATTCGATCTTCATAATACACGATAAAATCCCCTTATAACAGACCCCCTACGCAAGAAGAAAATCTCCTACTTGTGGTAAATAACCACAGGGTACCGTTTCGGATGCGTACAAAAGTTACCTCTCTAAGACGGAACCTCCGTTAACCGGAAGCGGAAACGTAATCGTTTCAATTGAAAACAAAATAGTCGCCGGAAACTAAAAATTGTCGATTATAAAATGTAACTATACGCATTATGTGCTATACGGTAAAATCTTAAATCGGACGTCCCGATAAGACGGGAATACACGGTTTAAAAATGACAATGTTGTGCTCTAAAGTACTACTAATTTTTCTGCAATATCGTTTCACGTGCTATTGAGATTAACAACAAAAGCTCGAGAATGGGCGTGCCAACCATAATCGTCGAAAAAATAAAGTCTTACAAATTATTTTTCGAAACGTAAATGTAATAAGCCTAGGGCTAAGGACTTCATGCTCTAAAAACCTTAAAATATGCATGCGTTTATGTCCTTAAAAATTATAATATATGCTCTAAAAAATATTTTCTTCTTCATTAAAAAACCAAAAATTACAAAGTTATTAAATAATTGGGAAAACCCTTAGTAGATTTCATATTAAATGTTGAATTATACGTGTAAAATATGTTAAATATGTACCTACTTAAAAGTTAAAATACAAATATAGCAAAGTATGCACTTATTGGAAAAAAGAACTAAATTTACATTCAAGATATGCATAATGAAAATGATTGCCTTAAACTCCTATAGTTCTATTGCTACGAAACAAATTTCTATATGACTTGGCTATGTTTTGAATGATAATTGAAAAACATGCAAACTCCTATAAGTCCCTAGCCCCAGACTAATAGCTAATACATGTGATAAAATAACTGAATAAAAAAGATAATATACATATATATATATATATATATATATATTAGAATAAAAATGTACTAACACGTAAACACTATACGTACATAAAAATGATTTTGGTTTTGTGAATATATAATATGTACCCACGTGTGACGTATCTACTTGTACGTTCAATTTTGAGTTTTTTTAAAAGATTATTTTTTGTCTTGTGGCGGATAAACGAGTCGGTCCCGAGCGCTTCCGTTGTAAGAAGGTTTTACTGAATTTCCCAAACCTTCAGCTGATGTAGAACGATTTTCAACTGTTTTATAAAAAAAAACCCTCCCTTAACGTTTTTAGTACACAAAACATTACGCAACCACTAAAAACACAGACAATTTCGGTTTCATTATATTTTGATACGACGGCCTTTGTATAAAGTCTTGATGCATCGAGAACTTTTACAGAACTCGTTAAAATGAAATGCTGAACATGTTTGATGATAAACGTTGGACCGCAGGGTTTTGTTGAATTCAATAAATACGATATGGCGTTCTATGAGTTTTTCCAATGAGTACACTAGAATGATCTGCCGCACGTTGCGTGCACGTTCAACTTAAAATTAACGAAGCCGAGTTCCAAAAAAGTCCGGTGGTTTTTTATTATTAATGCGTATAACGGTTGTATTGAATCCTGCAAGCAGTGGCGTCGCTACGCCTGTGTAGGCCAGGGGCGGAAATAATTCGAGAACCCCCCTCCCTCCAGCAAGGCTGAAGCCCCCTCCCCTCAAAAAAAAAAAACATTTTGTGTATCATATTGTATAATATTACTATGGCTTATTATTTTTTCACAAACAATATGTTCTCACAAAAATGAATGATGATGTTTTAATTTAGTTCAATAGTTCAACAGCACGTTGTAAGGGTTTGTGGCAATCACCGATCGATTGTTTCGTTGAGAATCATTTTTAGATTCATAGACACTGTTGTGTACCACGAATTAATTGCGTGTAAGATTGACAGTATAATGTAAAAGCGTGACCGCAACGCCTGCTTGTAATTAAACAGAGCAATACACCCTCGTAAAACCGACGTAAAACCGTGCACGCTTAACGCACGGAATCTTTGAATTTCATTGCATTATAATAAGCAATAAAATGTTCGCTCACGCCGCCGAATACGCGAGATCCGGGTAATACGATAAATGATTATATGCAGTTTTGCTTTTTCCTATCGCGTGCACGGCAATCTAGATTAAATCTACATATTTTTATATTAATTAACCGCGGTACCTTCGGACCGGCGAGAACAACAGATTTCACAGAAGGCAAACCGGCTGGGGATCAGTTCACGCGGCGTACAATGTAACGACTCCGAATCGACGCCAAAGTCGGACGTGTCCAGCCATCCGTCAAAGAATAGCTCTGCCCGGTTAGGGCATCTATTTTAATGTGTTCTTTCGTGTTGATTCGAATGTTAAGCGTTAACGAAGCGTTATACTACACAAGTACATCGTCATATTCGTTTGAAACTAACTTAACACCTTAACACTGTAATACGGATACCGCTGGTTCCGAACCCGGCACGCGACTTGCGTGATCCGGGTAGTATAGGGTGACTATAAGAATAAAATAAAAATACGGGACGAAAAACAAAATAAATGTGATGAATCATTTTTAAATACATAGTAGATACATGAAAACAATTTATTTTGATATTAGTTTAACTAGTTAAGAATAAAGATTATGTATGTATTATTTGTATTATATAAGCTACTTAACTAAATATAATAATATAAAAAAACAAATTTAAATTTAAATGATTCTATTATACAAATAAAATATGGTTAGTAAATATTCGTAGGTAAACAAAAACACAAAAATTATTTATTTTGATGTCGATCAACCGTCTTCTTCTGCTATTTTTGTGTACTTTTGTGCTGAACTAATTGCATCAAGTAAATTGATTTTCTTTTAATAAAATACTATAAAACTCACGAGTTCCAAAAGTAGTTTGAAAAATGTGTTTTTATGAAAAAAAAACGGGATTAATACGGGACGGACTTAGAAAACGGGACAAAATGCGTCCCGTGTTACTTTTGTCGGGACAACGGGACATAAAGTTGAAATACGGGACAATCCCGTATAATACGGGACGTATGGTCACCCCAGGGTAGTACATAGGTACTAGCGCAGGGGTTCCCAGCCTTTTTAGCATTACGGCGCACTTGAACAAAAATAAGTAAATAATAATTAATACATATATATACATATGTATCGTATTGTTTTTATCGAATGATACAAATTTAACGTGATACTCGAGACCGATGTATTTTACGTCATCCCTCTATTCGCGGGGTGAAACAGTTGAAGCAGCGATGCGCAAATCAGGTTCAATATTTTTCAAACGATTACTACTACCCACATGTTTTTGTATTGTTCGGAGCGGAAAATGCCTGTTGACGACGGTAGAGCCGACTGACCATGCTCGTGCGCAGGTCTGTTGAGATTTTTTTATAATAATGCGCTGTTTTACGAAACGCGGTTTATCGGTTTCGTACATAACGTAATGCCCGCGACGCGAACACACCCGCCGCCGCGGCCTACCCCACGAGCCGGCCCATAGTAGCTGATCGCGGGAACAAAGCGTTTTCTAGTGGCACCGTTATGGTGTCGTGAAGTGTTCAGTGAGCACAGCCGATGCGTGTGAATTTCGTCGCGTTTCCGCGTATAATATATACGCGTTCATCGTTTACCGCGGTATTACCACCACTGCTGCTGCGCAGTGATTACGGGAGAGGGTTGGGGATAAAAGAGGGTTTCAAGAGAAGTTCATAAGCTGTGATGACGGCGGGTCGTAATTAAAATAATTATTATAAAATGTACGTTTCATAATTGGTTTGATGTTACAACGTACCTATGTATTAACAACAATGTTAAAATACATACGTCGTCTCGGAATCTGAAATGAAAGACGACGACTCGTAGTGTAGTCACTTTATAGTCAGCAGTGTACTTATTAAAAGTTTAAAACTAAAATTTAAAGCGCCCCTTTCATTATCATTATTATTTATTACATGATAGTAAACGAAAAAAAGGCTAAAAACGTTGTGTCCGTCGAGGAACAACTAATATAGGTTTGTACATGAAATACACACTGCTGCATGGTAGTGTAGATAAAACGTTTTTCTTATTTTAAGCATTGAACAGCGATACTGATAATGACAAGCGACGTTCGCGTAATGTTACGATAAAGTGAAAATAACTTATGGTAATAAGCAGGGCTCGTGAGTTCATGCTCTAAAAAATGCCTAAATAAGTATACACTTATGCACTAAAAGCTGGGAAAATATGCATTGAAATATGCCTTTAAAAGTTCAGAAATAAGCATTTATATGCACTAAAAATCTAAAAATATGTAGATTAGAAAATAAAAATACTACAAGTAAATTTTGA
Organism: Periphyllus acericola; assembly: GCA_949715065.1. Classification (NCBI taxonomy): domain Eukaryota; kingdom Metazoa; phylum Arthropoda; class Insecta; order Hemiptera; family Aphididae; genus Periphyllus; species Periphyllus acericola. The sequence continues at coordinate 67,633,276 of OX454264.1, forward strand.
AATGACAAAAAAATGTCCATTCATATCATAATACGGGCTTCGTACCTATACGTTCGTATACGTACGTTTGTACTCGCTTTATCTGCTCTATACGTTTTATTTTTAATAATTTGATGTTGTGAAAACTCCCATATATTTTATACTGTGTAAAAATATAAATGATTGCATTTTGATCAAATTTCGGTAAAAATATGCACAATAAAATATAAAAATGCATAAATATGCCAAATAGTTAAAAAACCTCTAAATATGCAAAAATATGCAACAAAAAATTTCACATACTTAACCACAGTACCTTGAAATGGATTTCTATGTCACCTAGCATTAAATACGACTCATCAAGATTGATATGCAAATGCATGAACTCACGAGCCCTGGACTAATGAGGTTGAATCAGGGCATCGTAATAAGGCAGGGGCGAGCGGTGCGGTTGAGACTCTTTTGCGCACATATTAATATATTTATTAAATTTATGACAACTCGTTCGCGCACAAAATTATGAACAATGGAAACCTACTTGTAGGTACGGTTTTGGGTGTACAGGGTGTCTTAAAGTATAACGATTATTTTCAGTATCTATATTAATTCATTATTATTAATTCATCGTGATGGAACTTTTACGTATGCGCCAAAATATTTCATGCTTATACAAATTATTATTATTTACCAGTAGTATACTGTTTTTTAAAAAATAAACATGCATCAACATATGTGTCTAATGTCTATGTGGAAAACCATAATGAACTTGTCAATGCAGTTAGTAGGAAAAAACATAAGTGTAAAAATATTTCATGCAGATTTTGAAAAAGCTGCACACAATGCTGTTCTTCAGAGTTTTCCGCAGTGTAAAATAGTTTGCTGTAAATTCCATTTAGGTCAAAGTTGGTTCAAGCGTTTGCAGAAAAATAAAAGTTTATTTAAAGAATACTCAAAAAAATGATTCTGAAGTTGGAAGGTGGCTTAAATATTTTTTCGGTTTACCTTATTTAGACCCTAATGACGTTTCGGACGCATTCACTGAAATAATTTCAATAGCACCAAGTAACGTAAGTACGGATTTTCCTGACTATATATTAAAAAATTATGTTGATGTTGATGCTGATTTTGAGCCAGAATTATGGGCTAGTGAACCAGACAATAGCCCAAGAACAACGGACGGAGCTGAAAACTTTCACATGCAATTCAATAGTCAATTTTATACCCCCCACCCTCATATTTACCAAATTATTCAAACACTTATGGAAATTCAAGTCGATACTGATTTAAAACTTAATTCACTAAAAAAAAATAAAGGAAATACCCGTAGAAAAGAAGTATAAAAAAACAAAATTATATGAAAAAAATATACTCTGATTATAAATCTAAAAAATTTGACATTTTAACATAGGTATTTAATGCAAACGCGTACCAATATATAAACATCAAAATTATTTTAATTATTTAACTTAATTTTCAACAAATTATTGCAATTGTAAATAAAATTATTTTAGGTACACAGGTTATGTACACCCTATACGTGGGTAAATTTCTTCGAAAAAAGGTTTCTATTGTTCGCAAATTGTGGGCAAATGAGTTGTGTTTTTGTGCGCAAACGAGTCGTGAAAAATGTAAATGTGCGCAAACGGGTTGTAGCCAGCGGTGCCCGTGCCCCGGGCCCCGCGACTTACATTTTCCGTTGGGACCACCTACAGTGACAGCCCGTGGGTTTTTTTGAAGTAGTGGGCATTTTAAAATAACATAATTTTAAGTGTCCAGAATAATGTTGATAAAAGTTATGTTCTCGGAAACAACTGATGAGCTCATTAATCCCGTAGTATTGCGGGTTATATATGTTATGACTTAGCCCAGCTAGAGGTGACAAAATGTATTCGTGTGCATTGAGATTTGAAAGGCACTGGGAAGTAACGGAAAAACGGTATAATCACGTTTTACACTCTAAAAATATGTACTGCAATCATGGTCATTTTCGCCACATTTTCTTTTTCTTTTCGGGCCCCTCTTTTGAACAAATTCACGCCACTATAGTACCTGAGTACCTAAATGTACCTAACACACGAGTACACCTGAAAAAAGTATCTTTCTTTCGCTGCAGAAGAGCATAGATAGCGAATAGCAGAGATATTTTTCGTTTATTTATCTTTTGTTTCTACCAACGCGAGTGAAACTTACAGAAGTATTTACTGTTATTCACTAGATAACATTCCTGGGTGTTCACATCTGTGAATAGCGCGATGTAAGCCTAGTTTAGCGTACGCGCTTTTATTTAGCATAACGAACGTACCGGTTGACGCCGAGAACGAAAGTGCAATCAGAAACGGTCAGACCGACATGGGTTTGAAGTTTTCGAAAGTTTACGTATTTTCAATGACACCACGCGTAGACATGGTCGTATAATAGATAGTAAAATTTTTCCGAAAATATGTTGTCGCCACCGACAGCGAAACGGGCGTGGTAAGAGGGTACCAAACTGAAACGTCGACAATTCATTTTTCAAATTTTTTCCGGTCTTTTTTACTCTTATAAATATTTACGTAGTTGTATTGAACTCGTAGTGCGAGCACATTTTTTGTTCGTATTGACGGCCCCTTTGAAATGTTTCCCTGTAACAAAAAAAAAAAAACACTACCTATCCGCCCCGGAGCAAGTTGTCCGCGTTGTACGGCAGAGGAGAGATAGTGTACCGCGTCATTATATTTTGTACATACAGAGCATACGAAGGGACGACAACTTTTTTCAGTGCACCCGCGACACGGCTGCGCGGTGCATTACTAATCGTAACTTTCACTGCAAGACTTCCCGTATCGTATAACAGTAAGATTATCCGTATTAAAGGCAAAAGGTGCCTGCAGTTACAGTACACCAAAAAAATGTTACAACCCACTTTGGACACGAACACTGAATCCGTGCAAAGTAAATAAATTCAACCGAAGTATTTTCTGTTTAGTTCTAAAACTATTTTCGGTCGTACGGCACAATTTTCGAGCCCACTCGTCCCACACCTACACCGTACCAATTAAGATATCGAAAAATCACGAGAGCAACACTTTTACAGTCAAATGTAACTAATTTTTTTACCATTATTTACAGCTAAAGTGGTCGACAGTTTATTTAACCGATTTTTTAGCTGTACGCAACTATTGTGTTCACTATTCGTCTGCAAGTTAAGACTTAAGAATCCCGTTAGGTTTGATTAGACGGTTTGTTTTTTATTTCAACTGTTTTTTCATACATTGCAATAAGTATACGAGACTAGTTTTCCGTTTTTCATTCTGACAATTTCTACGGGTTTTTTTCATCAATTTCAAATAAAAACAACACTGCGCGTCAATTATTGTGCTTTAATGGTTTGTAATAAAAACTTTTTTGTCCTTATTTCTTCCGTTTGGAATGGACGCGATGAACGGCACCTAGTCGAGTACGCGGCCACCAGAATGTGGTTCTTGGGCAAAAGTCTATTTTACTATTTATATCGGTGTAAACGTGGTTTCGCGAAACAATTTTTTTGTGTAAATGCGTATTATACGGATTAAGTTTTTTTGTAACCACAATCACCTCACAAAACGTCGAAAACCTAGTATAATGCGATTAAAACGATTGTTGACGACTCGAGGAATAATTGCTGCAGCAGTTTCATATTTGTTTTTCACTTAACTGATTCACATCCACCTGCAGGCAGCTGTGTTTGTGAACGTTGAACACAATCAAATTTCAAGTAAACACTTACGTTTCGTTTGAATAATATAACTCGCTACCACCTACGGTCAAGGAGGAGATAATGGTAAAAAGAAATGTTTCATATTAATCATTTAGCAACTTAAAGGTGTGTAAATTGATCAGTACATAGAATGTACCTATATTATGAGAACAACTGTTATAAGTATTTGTTTTTAGTCGTGAAAACGGTTAGAAAAAATTTAAAATCTCAAATTTTTTTTTAACAACTGCTAAATAAGTAAAAATAGGTTTTGTTCACAACTCTTATAGAAAATACGTAATATAAAATGCTCGCCAATACAACGCCGAATACCAGGCCTGTAAAGTTGGCTTTTAATATATTTTATTATACGTAGTCATGCAATTAATGATTACCACCCCTTCGTTATCAACGTAATTGTTGATCAACCTCAGTGCGATTTTTTTTATTTTAAACTTGGGAAAATTATAGAACTATTATGAACGTAGATGTATAGTAATATCCGCTCTAGACTCCGACACCATACCAGGCAACCCACCTCGCAGACAAAAAACGAAATGGTGCAGAGATATAAATGTAAATTAATTAATTCCTAGATCAATCAAATATTCTAAACCGATCAAGTTATAGAGTGACATATCATATATCATAGAGTTATAGAGTTATATATCATATCGTTATATATTATCACAGATTGTTTGTTTTATTGATAAATGTTAAAAAAAAAGAAAGATATAAAGTACACACGTGTGTAATGGTTATAAATTATAATATATGTTTGGAATTAGGGAACACGAAGATCAGTTATAACTTATATTGGTAATCATTTATACCAGTGTTTTCCAACCTTTTTGTACTCGACGCCGCTTTTAGATTTTCAAAAACGTTTCGATCACCGAGACTCTCGGTGTTAGGCGGTCAACGCGGATCGACGTAGATTGATTTTACATCCACGTGGGTTCCAACACGATCTACTTGTGGATATCCCTTCTTCATCCGCGCGGGCTTTATCGTAATGCAGGTCTGTAACTCGTTTTCGGGAAGCAGTCTTGTCCCAGACCCGTGCGAAATGTTTCGATTCGTTGAAAACGTGAACACGGCAGGTAGGCAGGTGCACCACGCACGTCAAAGTCGAAAAAAGTGATCGCAGGAAATTATGATCAGCTGGCGGGAAGGGGATGGGAAAAATGTACTTTCGGCACGGAAGTATGTCCCAACAACCGGTAGTTGAATTACATTTAAAAATGTACAATAGCTCAATATTAAAATGTCATCCGTGCGATCGCAGATTGATATGAGATGTCATAGCGCGTCGTAATAGATACGCACTACATATTCTAATATGCAAACGTTAGACCGCTGGCAGATAAGAACGTAATGTTTATTCGAAGCGAACGCAGCTGGAATATATTTTGATCGTAAAAAAAAAAACGCACGTGGTAGACACAACAACGACTTGTAGTACAATGGTCGTACGAATATATAGGTTCTTTGTGTTGGAAACATTGCGCGGAACACGTTATTGGAATACTAATATTGTCTCCACATTACGTATACATATTGTACTATAAACCGTACCGCAGGTGATGGTCGCCCCCCCCCCCCCCCCCGTACGGTTTTAAAATGGTATTATCACGAAACGTATGTGGAAATCACGCGGCGACACAGTTCTTACGTCGCCGAAGGGACCTGCAGTAGCAGCTATAATTATTAATAGGACGTTTTCTTGACGATAAAAGAAAACAAACGTCAGGTCGTCGGTGCAACGGAATCGTTAAATTGCACTAAAAGACGTGCATACACGGTTAGGCGTCCTCGGGAATAATTAAAACGGGATGTGCTGACATGAAAACGATCTATGGGTGAGCAGGGGGGACAAAACCAAGTATCGAAATGTAAATTAATCAAATGTTTTATTTTATTTTATCAATAATATAAGGACATAAATATATGGGGTAAGTACGCGTGTAAATAAATGATAAATGATTTGAGAACAATAAATATTGCACTGATAAAAAAATTTTGAACAAAAATGTCAGTTTTTTGATTAATGTACTCGTATTTTTCTTCTCGAGCATCTCGGATTCTCGGTTAACTTTTTTCGCTGGTCCCTTTCGAATTGTAGTCGACCAAGTTCGACCGTATTATAACGTATTAATACGTTACCCCTGCCGTGTCACGTACCGTGGTTATGATTGTGGTACCTATGTACATCCGAAAACGACAAAATCGATACGATTCCGCGACGTCCGTTCTCAGCGTGAGCGTGTCCGATTTATGTATAATGCTATAATATAGGTTCCTACATGCCGCGCGTGGTAATCGAATCCAGTGAAAGTCTCGTCGCCGTAGAGTGCATATACCCGTACACGCATCACGTTACCGACGGCTTTTCACCGCTAAATTAACATGTAGATTAATTAACATGCGAACGCGCTGACCACAAACGAGTACAATTTAAATGAATATGAATAAATTTAATATTATAGTGTGTTAAATCATCACAACTATCGAAAACGTATTCCTACCACAGCACAGTCACACAGGCACACACAGACACACACACACACATACACAGTGGCGTAATTACGATGGGGAAGTTCCCGGGTTTCGACCCCTACAAAAAAAAAAAAAATTGTTTATATTATATGTTTGTAACGTTTGTATAAAAATGAATCACTTATATCTATCTGAATCACCAGTCGTTGCCGGGTTTTAGTGTAAAAAAACGTACGCATGGTTGTTATTTGGCGAGACTAAAAATTGTGTAATCTATTTGAATAAAATTTAATTGTCTAAAAAATATTTCATATAATTATGTTAATTAGTTATTAAGCTGATTATTATCATTATTTGTTTTATTTATTATAGCTTTTGGCAGTAGCTCCGCTTGTGCTAGTGTACAGGTATAGATTATGAATACCCGGTTTCACCCGTGGCTTAAATTGTTAAACTGATCAGCTGTTCGAGTGTTGTATTATTTTTTATAAGAATCCGACCAAGAAACGACGTTTTTCATTTTTAACAACTATTACCTTTTAGTTTAGGAAAATGAGAGTCTTGACATGTTTTTATGATAATAATAAAATTATAGCATTACAAAAAATATAGTAAAATATTTTTCTGAAAATACCGACGGTTCAACTTTCAGTTTTCGTTGGATTCATGATTTTTATCATTTTTTTTTTGGTTTACAAAGAAAAATGTAAATTATTATCACCTCGTAGTTTTTCCAATAGGGTTTACTGATAATGTTGTTATTTTTTAAAATCGTGTAAATAGCACACTATTTTCTTGTTAACTAGAAAAATTGCTAAACATCAAGAAGTTAATGAAAATTGAAAGTTGGACCGTTCACATTGTCAGTAAAATAAGCCCTATAAAATGGCAATCTTCGTAATTTATAAAAGTTACATTTTTTAATAAGACACTTACATTTACCAAACAACGGTCAGCTATAAATTGCCTTGACCAGTAATGCTCGTAAAAAAAAACCAGAATGTATCTGTATTAACACGGTAGATATCGCTCTGTGTATACTTTCAAATATGTTCATTTTTTATAATTTTGATAATGTTAAAGATTACGGAACGGTTTTCATGAGTCTATCTATGGCGAATGTTAGATTTTATTATTATTATCAGTGGTTCACAAACATTTTTCAATCGTGGCACATTATTAATATTAGTTGTTATAAGTCACTCTCTGCACAGTGCACACTATGGATTAACATTGTCTATATTCTCCGAAAACTAGTACTTTCGGATCGAAAAACACGTACGTGAATAATAAGCAATTCGGTTTTATATATTTATCAAATATAGTGAAATCTATAGTAAACAGATCTTTAAAATAATCTTTATCTTATCAAATGATACTATATTTAATATAAGATCACCATGTGTAATAGCATTCAAATAGAAATTTTCGAAACATTTTTGTTTTTTTGCGAAAGTTGTAACATTAAAAGTTCAACCTACCTTATTAAGAAATTTGTATCTATTACACCATATCTATATCGACCATCTTTAGAATTATACACTGATCCACCTGTCCTCTTTCACTCGGAATCGTTTTCTTCGAGAGCAACGGTTCACTCGTTTCAAGTTTTAAAGGACGCACTCCTATATTTCATCGGACCGTGGAGTCTTACATACAACTTAGGAGTTTTTAATCATATTTTATATTTTAATGTTTTTTTTTTTAAACAAATAGTTCAATTTTTTACACATTCTAAATTTCACGGCACACCCTTTGGAAAACACTGGTTTATATAATGATAATATGGTACTAAAAATGTAGAATAATCTCGTACATGGAATATGAACGAAGCGAGCTGTACATTTTTGGTGGCCCTTTTGTGTAAATATTTTTTTGTTATAATTTCACACAAATCATATCTGAATTGTATTTTTTTTCAAGTTGAAGTGTTTAATATAAATATGTGTGCAGGGCCATGCTTAAGATTTTGGCACCCTTGGGCTACAATATTTTAGCTCCTCCCTCCGACTTTGCTTATGATTAATTTTATAACAGCTCAGTAAGTAATTCGAATTATAAGGATTGGTTGCACCCAATTTAGTATTTAGGAAAAAAAAACAGACGTATGCAGTTTATATTCCGCGGTTGTAGACTTGGGAACCAATATTACACAATTTATATATTTATGAATCATTCGTATACATTATAATTTTTCCGAAAACATTTTTACGGTAGCCGTTAAAACTATTTCGCCCCCTTACCACCCCTTAAATACGGCCCTGTACGTGTGCGGTGTATAGGGTTAATTTATTATGGTCACGTGCGTAGTTCACCATGGTCGGGTACATCGTGTGCGGTGGCGAACATGATATACGTCGGTATAATATGCGCGCACGACGTATAACTTTTTGCACACGTAACCGCCACGGTCAACAAAATCTCGACGTCGTCAATTATTTATTTATTTATTTATATATATATATAAACGGGTATATACCCTTTAGAATGATAAACAATAGTACAGTGATAATTAATAATTAATATTTACAAATGAAAAGACAATTAAGAATACAGTTTTGATACTGATATTACAATAAAATTACAACAAATTAATAATAATTAAAACATTTATGATACTGAGAATTGATAAGTTTACAAATAATTAACATCCGAGCTTAATGCTACATAAACATTATATTTAAAAACATTACGTGACATAAAAAAGAAGTCGATCTGATTATTAATGCTGTTAGCCAAAGCAAGTACTCTGGGAAAAAATGATGCGGAACTATAGTTAGTGGGATAAGATGGGACTATAAATAAATTATGTGACCTCGTACTATGATTACTAAAGTTAAAACCAACAAGGGAAAGGAGCTCGGAAGAATCAATGTTACCATTCAGTAAATCGAACAAGAACATCAAGTCTGCAACTTTTCTTCTAATTTCGCATAAAGGTAACCCCAGATTGGTAGACTGTAGGTGATAAGTGTCACGGTCAATAGCTAAATTAAATTTATTACAGATCAACCTTAGAAATTTATACTGAACATTTTCTACCTGATTAATATAGAGAGCATAATTTGGTGACCAAATCACAGAGCCAAATTCTAAGTGAGACCTAACAAGAGAGTAGTATAATATTTTCATTGAGTTAATGTTTTTGAAATTTTTAGTGTTTCTGTAAATGAAACCTAACATTTTGAAAGCTTTATTTGTTCCCAAATTTATGTGTGAAGAGAAAGACATATTTGATTCAAGTAAAATTCCTAAATCCCTAATTTGATTGACTCTTGTAAGTAATACATGGTCGATTGAGTAATTAAACAAAATAGGTTTATGTAGGCGAGTATAAGTAATGATACTACATTTATTGATGTTTAATGGTAAGCAGTTATTTTTACTCCAAATTACAAGCTTGTCAAGATTAGATTGCAAATTTACTGCGTCAGAGAGAGATTCTATTTGTGAAAATAGTTTTGCATCATCGGCAAACAATAACAAGTTTACTGAAGAATCAAGAACAGTGGGTAAATCGTTAACAAATAATATAAATAACAGAGGACCCAGATGAGAACCTTGAGGAACACCTGAACCTACACTAAAATAATTGGAGGTGAAAAGAGATAACTTTACTGCTTGTGTGCGGCAAGTTAGATAAGATTCTATCCAATTTAAAAAGTTCCCACCAAAACCAAAACTATTTAATTTTTTTAGAAGTAATTTGTGATTGACTCTATCGAAGGCTTTTTGGAAGTCTGTGTAGATGGAATCAATTTGAGTATGATTATTGAAGGAATTTAATATTTTAGATTGATAAAGTAGGAGGTTAGTAGAAATTGACATTTTATGTCTAAAGCCGTGTTGATTTGAACAAATATACGGAGAGATAATTAAAGATAATTTTTTTGTGATAATCGCTTCAAACATCTTAGGGATTATTGACATCTTAGAAATAGGTCTATAATTAGTAACATTATGTTTGTCACCGGACTTATGTATCGGTGTCACAAAAGACATTTTCCAAATATCAGGAAAGTAACCAATACTTAAGGAATTATTAAACATCAAATATAAAGGATCAACTAGTACTGACCAGCAAGTTTTGAGAAAAGATGAAGGGACACCATCAGGACCTGTAGCGGAATAAGTATCTAATGAATTCAAATGCTCAATAATTTCAGTTTTATTAATATACCAGGAACTTAAATTTAGGATATTTTCAGAAGATACGGAAATAGGTTGATTAGATACAAACGAATTAGGCAAATCAGAATCAAAAACATTAGAAAAAAAATCGGCAAAAAGCTGAACTTTTTCTTGAATATTTGCTGATGATGAATTATTGTATTTTACTGTATCGGGCACATTACCAACAGTCTTTTTTAAAGATTTAATATATTTCCAAAATGGTTTAATATTTGTTTGAATACTATTTTCAATATGGAGTAAGTGTTGAGAATAACTTTCCGAAGTTAAGATTTTACATTCTTTACGAAGGCGAGAGAATTTCAAATAATTATCATGCGAAGGGTGCAACTTACATTTTTTATGTGCTGATTTTTTTTCAATAATAAGATTTCTAAGTCTTGCATTAGCCCATACAGGAGAATAATTATTGAAAATTCTGGTTTTCGGGACAAATAAACTGAAACTATGATGAATGATTTCATAAAATTTATTTACCATTTCTTCAAAAGAAGAAACGTTATTATTTAAATTAGAATCAAAATCAATATTAGAGAGAAAATTACAGACTTCATTAAAATTACATTTGTTGAAATTGTATATGATAGGACATTCAGAGGTAGGCTTCAATTTTGAATTCGTAAACTTTAGAAAAATGTCTAAAGGTGGGTGATGATAATCAATTTTGGGAACGATGGATTCTGAAGATTGATTTAAAGAAATAATTTCAACGTTGTCATTAGTCATAATACAATCAAGTGTTCTGCCATTTAGGTTTTTTATGTGGTTTTTTTGTTTTAGGTTTAAAAAATGTATATAACTATTAAATATTATGCTTCCCGTACTATGACCTTGGTTTGATGGGTCGGTAGACCAGTCAAAATTGCTCAAGTTAAAATCACCAAGAATAACGAAATAAAAATCTGGAAATTTAGTGTATAGTGTCTCAACTACTTCACAGTGACTAGAATAAGTTTCATTTGTAGCATCAGGTGGTATATAAATACAATTATAGCGCACACAGGGTGTGCTCGATGTAGTCTTGATAGTCTCGATGTAGCCGGTCGATCCGCTGTAGTCGCTGTAGTGTTTCATTTCGAAAAGCGTTTAGGTTTTCCATTTGTTTCCGAAACGAATCGAGAATAAGAGTGTTGGAGAAGACAAAAAAAAACGTCAACAACAACAATAATCACATCACCCTGTATAAATTATATAATGAGGTGCATGAGCAAAAGAATACACTCGTAGAAAATATTTTGTTCCCGCGCGGGCGATCACGTCGTCTCGGGGCCAGAGTTTTCGTAGAATAATAATAACAATAATAACCATAACAACCACAATAGCAATAATAATAATAATGTTGTTATCGCTAGACATGCATTCGTTGCATCGAGCGTGTTCGCTGCACCGTGCGTGCAGTTGAATCATAATATTTTTGTTCGTCCGAACGACCGCGATTTTATTCCCTGTACAATCCGATGAGAATCATGCGCGATGCGATGTCGAACCGGTGCGAATACAAACTGCTGATTATTATTCTTCTTCTACGAAGACTTAACATCATTGAAATCGGATGGATTTCTTATTCGTTTCTTTGTTGAAGGGGTCAGTGGATAAAGGTGTAAACTGACGGGTTTTTTTTTTTTGAAAACGCATTTTATTGCGCCAACAGCTTGTCTTACAGCGAAAAACCCATCATATGAAATAATAATAATAATATTAATAATAATCCCTCTTGCGTACATTATGAACAACCAAAATACGAGTATGCATTATGCCCTTTTACATTTAATAAAAATGCCTTTGCAGGAGAGTCACAATCTATGTGTCCTATCCCAAATTTAAATACTTTTTCGTTTACACCAAGACCACTATCTAACAACACTAAAATGTCTAATCAAAAATGATTGAAGTATTTATTAATACATGAAATACACCGATTGGAATAACGTACTCGGATAATATAATATTACAATTTATTATTGATAATAATATCGGGCATAATTAGAACTTTTCGAAACTGGCTGTCCATCCGTGTTAACTCTAAAACTTATTAATATATGACTTTTGTAAATATTAATAGTTAATATGATTATTTTTATATTTTGAAAACAAATTTTATGTTTATTAAATAGTATAATATTTTGGAACTGTCCGTCTGTAGTTCCTACTCTACGTCGGGCAATATTTCAAATTTTTAAAGTTTATTTTACCTATAAGTTATAGTATACCCACTTCAAATATGTTTAACTTGGGTAACAGGTGAATAGCTATATAACGTTTGTTAATTATGAATCTTCTTTTAAATGATACATTTTATAAGTTATTTTTACGCTTAAGAATTACTCGTATAACGGAAAAAAGTTTTGGGAATTTTTCTTTTTTTAAAAAATTGTTATGTTCAATAACTTATCACTACTCGTGATGTTCGTTTATTTATTTATTGATGTAATGAAATTATTTTTTTTTGTAATTCTGAATCAAATACAGATTTATTTAATAACAATATATTTTATACACTAGTGTACACGGTGTTGTTTAATTGATTTTATTGTTGCCGTTCGTTTGGTTACGATTGTCCTACACGTCGTTACACATTCTACTATTTTATTTATTTTTCGTCAAAGATGGCCAACGACAACGAAGAAATAATGCGACAATTGCCGGCGACGACCGCTCTCGGTAATAATAATAAAATAAACAAAAACGTTGTCGGCAATGCGTTCCAGATACGTGATGCTTTTGTGATCATTACTATGCGTCTTGCCCACGAACCGCTCTTATTATTATTACCATTATTTTTTTTTCCCATCATCATTTTCTTGTCATCAAAGCACACGAGGAATGCCAATTTCGTTTTCTACCAGTAGTATTGGATAATACGAATAACACACGAGAGAAAAACGGACAGTTTTCCTTTTGCCCGTCTCGGCCTCTTGTAGCAGTATCGCGGCCGATACTTATGACCTGGTGTTTGGTATTTCGAAATAATTATTCGTCGCCCGGCAGTGTAGTGCGGGGTGACCATTTTTATGTTTATAAAAAAAAAGGGACTTACAATTTTTGGATGACTTATAACAATTACTAGGTACATGATTGAATTAATCGAAATGAATATCTTCATCCACATTCCGATCAGTTTGTTTTTTATTATTTCGCAAAATAAAAATTTAACTTTTTTATATATCGTTCCGCGTTGGACAATATATTTGTTAGGTCTGACCAAATATTTTTAACTCTTCAAAAGAACTTTTCAATGTACCTAAAACAAAAATGTGTCACGAAAATGGCTAGTTTTTTCTATAAGTGGTTTTTTTTGTGTATACATGTTTTGTCTTTAATTTTAACAGTAATGAATTCAAGAGTTTTGTGTTTTCCTATTTTTTTTATTTTCCCACATGGTATTCCTAATACATACTTCCGATACATGCTTATATATTTTACCCTTCTAATTTTTCTTATAGTATCAAAAACGATTTTTAATTGATTTTGTATGAAATAAAACCATATTTGAAAGCTGGGTACATTTCAATACTTCTGGAAACTACTATAACATCAACGACATGATATTCATATTATATTATTATTACTATTCTGCTTAATTTACCGAAAAGAATGTCGTCTTCCGCATTCCAATCGGTTTGTTTTTTATTATTTCGCAAAATAAAAATTTAACTTTTTTGAATACAATTTCATGATGAAAAACTTATTAGTCGGGTCTAACGAAATATTTTGTCGCATTTGTTAACGCGTAATAATTAATAATTGCAGTTTACAGAAGAACTTACTGCGCAAGCACCATTGATTTAGCGCTCATGATTTCTTGACGAAAAATGTTATTTTTAAACTTTACTCGTCCAACGTGACAATGCCCGGTTCACAGAGTAGAAGAAAAAATCAAGTACGGATGTTCTTGGCGTTCGTTTAATCAGTCCACGTCGATCAAACAATAAATTATTAGGAGCAAAAATGATTTACGAGGCAGTTATAACAGTTATTTACTAACCAGTATTTTGTTAAATCAATCAATCATAGTACACATCTTACCGTCGATTGCTAGTGCTGATCAATGAAATTAATCGCTTGTATTTACTTTTACTACTACTGAAATATCACGCCACGTAAATATCATTCTGTCAATTTCGATGTAAATCGTTTTGGAATAAAATTAACGTGTCTTGTTCGTTCCTATAATATGTTTTCAATATACGGTCCATAGTGTTATTGTGCTGAGTGGAATCAGATCTTGTAATTATGTTACCGGAGCTTGTACAAAATTTGCGATACTCACGTGCAAGGCCGGCACAACGCAATAGCAAACGTCGAAAGAACCAAATTAATTGAATCATTTATTGGGTGATTTTGCGCGAGAAAAATCTAGAAAAGTAAACTTTATTTGACATATTATTACGAGTGCAGTGGTAGTTGTATTTTTTTTAAATGTATTTATTTCATATAATTCTTATTTCATTTAATGTATGCTATAAAGTGTATAATGTCGGTGATGAGATAATATAATAAGTCTTGTATTTTTCTCATCGCGTTTTTTTTTTTTTATATTCATTTTTCCATATGTCCCTCCCACAACAAAATGAACATAACTATTGAGGTCCCCACATTGAGGCGTGGGGATGAATTACAGAATTACACAGTTTAAGAATTGAAGGAATTATATTAGGATTCACGATCAAGAGGAAGACCAAGAACTAAAACAACATGAGCCAAACAATGCGAGATGCAGGAATCAATACTTACAGGGAGCTCAAAGACATGGCCAGTGACAGGGAAAGATAGAGAAGACATATTAGTTGTGCAAAAAAAATTGTTAAAAACCAATCTGTGGATTGTAAAACAAAAAAAAAAAAAAAAATTGAATAGGGGCGGCAAAAATTAGACATAACGAGCCCCGGCACTGTATACGTGTAGGTTTCGTCTGGTCGACGTCACGATTTTTCACCATTTATATGTATTTTATTATATTTATATTATATGTATGAAAATACGGTTTTTACAATAACGTGCGCGACCGAACAATTATCATGTTTATAAATCAGCAAATCGGTTGCTCGTCGACTGTGTGACGCGAACGGTTTCAACGCACTAGAAGTGGGTAATAATAACATAACGAGTATATCAGTCCGGTGTCCCTCGAGGCGGTGTACTCATCGTAATTTAATTTTCTCTCTGCAATTTAGGTCGACGTCCTTAACAAGGCGAGTTTGTCATGTCCCGCGCGGTACCTACCGATGGAATGTTATGCGAGCCGGTCGAATCCCGTAGTTCTTATAGATCGATCCGTATACACTCGCAGGTGCGATTCGTATACCTAGGTACGTGTAACGTAACATTGTTATCGGGCAACGTGCCCGAATATTATGCGCGTGGTGCAGTGTCGTATTTGACTTAAGTCTATGGGAGAGGGGATAGGGGGGGCGCGATACTAAATTCTTAATTAATAATTATTACCATTTTTTTTTTCATGGGTATGCATTATTTCGGTGCACGTTTAATTTTAAATTGGTGTGGACAATGTTATACTCTTGAATACATACTGGTCCATTTTGTATCTCTTATGTCTGAGAAAAGTAAACAAAATAACCCATCTCGAAAAATAGTAAAACAATATTTATTCACGAGATAAAATCTAATTTACGTTTTTTCATTTTTGAATAATTGTCAATAAGTCGGTCGATTTTGATGTCAATTTTAATTATACGCACGTGCAGCAAAGCTAATCCACTTAAGCGATCTTGCCCCATTCTAGATGTAAGCCATGTTTTGAATAAACGTTAAATAAATGAAAAACGCAAATATAAGTATGCTCATGGCAACTGAATTACCTAAATGAAAATATTCAACTATTATGAAACAGAATTTCAGCAAATTTAATTTATGATTTTTGTTTATTAGACTACTTTTAAATAAATGTAATATATTTTTTTTAAAATCGTTATGGTTAACTGTTGTAGAATGAAATAAAAATATTTTAATATTACTAAAGTTGAGGCATTTCATTAGTTTCCCGACCCTATATTCTAAGACAATGCTCGGAATAACGAAAAACGGTTAATTTTACTTCCAGTATTTGAGAAGAATAAAACGCTATTTAGTGTAAGAGGGATTTCAATGTAGTTCGAGGTAACAAAAAATTGCGACGTTTAAAATAAGAAAAATCTACTGTACATACAGAGTGTGCCAGAACTATTTCATAGTACAATTAACTTCTGTTATATTAATTAATTAATTTGTTTTAAAAATAATTACAATAATCGTGCGTTACAAGAAAATTGCATTACATTTTTTTTTTTAAAACTCAAATTCTATTCTACACTTTGAAAAAATTCAAATTTGCCGCTCCGTGAACCTGATTTTTAGAAAAATATTGGAGCTTAAAGTTTTAATAAAGGTTAATCGGTTAATTTTCTAGATTTGTTTTAGAGTTTTCTGAAAATGTTTATAATAATATTATCACAAGTAATAGCAAATCAGTAATCAGTAATTAGCAATCTTGATCAAACATACAAATAAATCTTCAAATTCAAAAAGTTTTAAAAATTGTAATAAACAAATTACACAACTTTAAAAAGGCATTTTACCACCAATATTTTTTCAAAAAATCAGGTTTACAAAATTACTATTTTGACGGTTTTTTCTAAAACCGTAGAGTAATATTTAAAATTTTAAAATTAGGGTCTTTAATGATAAAAATAATAAATGTTAATACGTTACTATTGTAACTCTTGCAGTGCAACGGAAATCGTTAAGAATAATGAAAAAACAAGAATTATTACATTAGTCAAACAGTCATGGGACACTCTGCATATTATATAATAATATTAGCCCTGAATATAGGAAAAATTATTTATTATATCCTCGCGGTTTACCGGACCTAACGCTGGAAACAGTTTTCTAAAATCAATACACATACGCCAATAACAGCTCATCGTCGAGACGTCATAATAGTGCTGTAAGTCATCCGTATACCTATATGTACGCTTTCGATGTTAGACAATTACATCGATTGGAACGTTTTAATTTATAGCTTACCGCAATCATTGTTGTTCGCTTTGATCGAGCTGCAGCGTTATTCGCAGGACCACCCGCCACAATATACACGTTCCTGATCCTTGTAGTAATTAAAATCGACACCGCAGTCGCAATTTAATTATAGAAACATTTTTTTCGCTTGGCCTAACTGTACTGGCTACGAACACTTCCAACTGTACATATCTATATAAGCAGTTAAATATGTTTTTTTTCTCTCAAACCTGAATATCTTCTGCCGTGAAACCTGTATACAGAAATAATATATTATGTAGTTTGATTTATTATCAAAAATTATTACAGATTTTCACACACTCACAAGCAATCTGACACACACACACACACACACACACACACACACACACACACACACACACACACTGGCATACACATTTTGCAATATTACGGTTATTACAATTATATTAACTAACACGGGTATAATATCGTGTTTGTTGCCTTCAGACCGTCAGTTGTACACGCATCGATCGCACTCTTGAGGTTTTTCTTTTATTTTTTCTTAATAATTGTTTCAATACAGAGACGTTAGAACATTTCACAAACCATTGCATTAGCGTACAATACATCAGCTATACATTTATAACAGTGAGTTGTTCAAGCTTTCAAACATATTCAATACTCTCTATAATCTGCTAACAACAATAACGACGATTGTCATAAAATCACGAGTTGGCCCACTGATATTTATTTCTAAACGTCATAAAAATATGCACTTGTCTTACAACGAGCAACTTTATCGATACCAAATTATTAGTATAATTCCGAATAAAATATTATCAATTTCAGCTTTTACTGTTTGTACTCCTAGCATTGACTAGCTTTACCTAGCGGTCGGGTTTTTACGATACCATATATATGTTACAGATATTATAAAGATTAGACGGTTAATCATAAGTTTAGCCAATGATTTTGAGGACAGCATATTGAACTTAAGCTCAAGGGTGAATTCAGGACTTAGCCACCCTGCGGAAACAATCTTTGCCACCCTCACCCCTCTTTTAAGGTCAATTCATTAATATTTTCATGTTTTTGGTTTTTTTAGTTTAACAAAGGACGTTTATATACGATTGGCAGATGAATACGATACATTTAGTAACAAGAATTTAATCGTAAAATTTAAAAAAATGTTTATAATCCAAATCTTATCATTTTCACGGCCAAAAAAGGGGGTGAACATGGTTAGAAAATCACCCTGTACATTACACACGTACAAGTTTTCTATTCGTGGATACATGTCATCGTTATATATGTACATCAACAGCCACCCTTTTGGTAACTCTTTTCACAACTATTACACGGTCGCGAGTATCGCGTCGTTACGGCAAGTGTAGACACTCGTCCTGGATCTCAGGGTAAATCAGTGAGACATTAGGTCTACCGGCACTTTTTCGAAACGACAACAAACTGTATACCTAGTTATGCTGTATGCACACGTCTTACCCGTCCGTTGATTCGGCCGTACCTACGTCGTCATCGTAGCTGACAATCTAAGTCTACAATTTAAAAAAAAAAACATTCGGTTTTTATAGGTCACACATTATTCACATCACGCCCGCTCGTTTAATAATACACATTACACGTCACCGTGATCGGAATATACGTTTGGTCCGTACACTTCGCCAAAGTTCGAACGCACTCGAAGATCGAGCGATATCTATTTTATCTTTTCGAATTGAATTTGTACCGCACGCTTACGTACCGCTCCGCGCACAACTATATGCGATATTACGACAATAATGTGCGTTACAAAGTCAAACGGTCATATTCACCTCTATTAGCCTATATATCGTTTTGCTTTATTACTTTTGTTGTCCACGAACGTTTGCCACCGAGAAAGCGTGCGTACAGTGCCGGTGATTCGACGTCTGTTTTTTTTTTCACTCCGTTCGTCGAAACGAATCAAAATGCAGCGGTCTAGTTAAAATAAAACAGGTTTCGGCACATTATTGCCAATAAAAGAACTGTACAATGCGTTATAGAGCGACCTTACCTATCGCGTTGAAAGCGCAAAAGCGTTTGATTTCATCTTGTATATATGGTTCTGCGCGCGACGAACGAGTGCCTACACACGCATGTTCGTTTTAGTCTTTCAGTTCGGACCGCGTTGGATTTGAAAACCGTTTTCTCTCTCTCTCTTTCTCTCTCTCTCTCTCTCTCTCTCCGCGTAGCATAATTATACTTGTGAATAAATAAACGCGGAATTATTACATGGTGGTCACCGTAATGGATCGATGTTAAAAAAACATTGAAAATTAGAAAGTATTCGCCGCGATTTATCTACGTTGTACGTACACGTTACGACTGTACATTATCTTATATACTTCTTTTTTTTTTTACTTCAGTAATTGTCAATTGATTGTTGTAATATAATATAATATAATGATATTTGACGCCCTTAGATCAGTAGTCTTCAAACTAGGTGCCGCAATGTGTGGAGTGTCCATTTCACGTGTGTCCACGAATAGTATAATTTTGAAACAGATTAACGGTTAACAGATGAAGTTTCAAAGCTTTTAAAATCTCGAAAACGTGAAACACTGCACGCGACGAGGGAAAGGAAATATTTAAAAAAAAAAACGGGAGAATAGTGAAAAACGATAGAAAATAATAAGATGACAATAAATTCCGAGCATTATTCTCTAGGTGCGCTGCGATATTTTGAACAACATGTTAGTCCGATAAAGCGTACAATTTTACAATGTTATATATTCGGTAAAAAAAATTTAAAAGTGTACAATTTAAAAAATGTAGAAGCATTTAAAAATTTAAAATCATTAAAGTTTAAATTAAAATAAATTAAAATTAAATTAATTTAATTTAATTAAATAATTAAATAAATTAAATAAATTAAATAAATAAATTTAAATAAATTTAAATTAAAATAAAAATTTAAATTAAAAGCATTAAAATTTAAAAGCATTGAAAAATTCAAAAGCGAACAATTTTACAATGTTTCATATTCGGTAAAAAAAAATTGAAAAATCACAAAATTAAACTAAAATAACTTTGAAAATTGTTCACGGCGGAGTCATGTGGTGCCGTGAAAATGTTGTGAAGAGCACAGCGCGCCGTGTTTGAAAACCGCTTTGCCTTATAGTTATTATGGATTACGATCGACACGGCCGCGGCGATTGATTTAGTTTTCGGTTTGTTGCGAAATCGAAAGACATTACGTGATCACGTCTTTGCGCATATGATACGTCGAATTCGCCAAAAAAAAACAAATGCTTTTCGAGTTTCAAAACGTTCATAAAGACTTTCGCAGTGAACAAAGATATTATTCTTAGCGATGAAAATATCCAACACATAAATTATTGTTATTTTGTTCGTTCAACTCGTCACCGGTAGCCAGGGTGGGCAGGTACTATATTAAAACGTTTATAAATTGGACTAGGAATATTCTAAAGTCAACATTTAGTACAAAATGGTTACATTATTAATTATATTAGTACTCAAAACTTATTTTTCGAGTTCAGGTTATAATGTGAAAACGTTTAATCTTTAACAGCGCATTGGTATTATTAAATATTCCGAATGGAACTACACAAGCCGTCGGAATGTGCATGTTGTGTTAAAGTGGTACAGATATTTGCGAGTACACTATAAACTTGACTCGTGTACTGAATATAATATAGTCAGTGGTTACCGCACAATCATCGTGTTCAAACATTTACAGAATGCGTGTGTGCGTGTGTGTGCGACTCTGGGTAATTATTATAAACGCAAGATAATTGATATTGTCTTTTTACCTATTTACGACGAGTACCGAAACGCGAGTGTATACTTTCAAGGGTTTTGCATAATTCTGAAAATGTTTTCGCATTTTATAATGTTAACATGTTCGAAAATGAATAATATGTTAAGTTCGCATGTAGCTTTGAAAAGTGATTTTTTCGTCCGTAAGAAATTAAAAAATATATACACATATTATCCATCCACATCGTGAAATAGTCATAATGTGCAACGACTGCTTTTAAATTATATAACGATGAGTCGCTTCCGGATTTAAAAAAAAGACGGCATTTTTCGAGCAGTCTCCCAGAAGTGAATTCCTACGGAACTGGTCCTGGTCGAAACGAACGACCGAAAATGAGTAATGAATTATCGGCCTTCAACTCGATTACTATATACAAGTAGTAGGTAACCTATATTTTTGCTGGTATGAATTTATTATCGTCGCTTTTATCATAATATTCATCTCCAACGTCCGTTGCGTACAAATTATTTTAATTTAAAATTAGTGTTCGACGAAGATAAAAAATAATCTTCGGTACGTAGTTGTAGTACCTAACAATTATAACATTATATTTACTGCAGTCAATTATTAATTTCCTGTTCGATTTTATTATGTTTATTTGTACACCAACATTCAAAATTTAACAGCAACTCAATGCAACATTGTCATTTTTTAATGCCTTTATATAGGTAGTAACAGTATAGTAATAGGCTAATAAAAATGTATTTCCTGTACGATTACATACTTTAGCGTGCCCGTTTCATACGTGTACACGAATAGTATAATTTTGACGCAGATGAAGTTTCAAAGATTTTACAATCTCGAAACCGTGAAACACTGCAAGAGACGAGGGAACGGAAAATTTGTTAAAAAAACGGGTGAATCGTAAATTGTTGAAAAATGTGAAAAACGATGGAAAATAAAAATGACAATAAATCCCGATCGATGCGCTGATTCTACCGACAATTCGCTGTAAATGCATGATTTGTAATCACGAACGGTGTTCTTATTATCACGATGAAAAGTGTCACGTTGTAACTGGACTGCACGGGACAGGATGAGAACTCCGCATAAAACAGGTTTCCGCCTTGTCAAGTTCACATCATTTTGTGACCCCCAACACAATTATATGGCCGGGCGAGTACGATTTTCATACGTTTCCGCAACGTTACGTACCACAGTAGATAATTCGAAAGTCAGGGAACCTATCCAAAAAGAGGTTCGAAAATGTTGCGAGAGCTCGAATTATCGAGGAAAAAATTACTAATTCGATTTGAAGCGGGTCGAACATTTTTAGGACTTACATATTTTATTTACTTTAAACTTATGTATTACTATAGCTATTCAAGCGCAAAATGTGATTTGGTCATCATCGAGTTAAAATGTGTGGTTTTAATTTTGCATTTTTTTGGACTTTTTTGGTTTTTACGTCATTCTTTAACGTTAAGGGCATTTTTTATACTTTTATGAAATCTGAATGCTTAATATTTTTGTTATTTTAATATCACTAACATTTAACATTCGATGATTTTGATGATAGATAAAAATATGTAACAAAAATAATTCCTTAATAAATTTGTATAAAATACCGATTGTCTAACTATCTCATTGGTCGACAATAGTAAAACCACTTATATACAAAAATAATTTTCGATACCATTACCCAATACCATGAGTTATCTTGATCGTTAAATTTAATATCTTGGTAGTGATGTGGCGTGTAAATACGTACACATTTTTTTCTTTCAGTTATTTTTCGGTAATTTTTTACCATTAGGGCATTTTTTAGGTCATTTTAGGTCATTATATGGACATTTTTTTTAGATTTTTTTTAAGGATTTTAGAAAATCCTTGCCCTATTTATTACATTTATACATACATTACATACTCACATTTATACTAACAAAAAAAAATCGATAAATTAACATTTATTATAAAATATAGATTTGAGAACAGAGAAATACATACCATCGCTTTATTTCGATGCTAAAATTACAATGTATAGGTCATACGTTTTTACTGAATACGAGTAGGCAAGTTGAACCACACTTAGAGCTTATATACAATCGTCGTATTATATGCGAATAAAAGAGGTTCTGGCCAATAATATTCGAATTATTGAGTGTTGCCCGCCGTCTCCCATTTCGTTATAGTTTCAAAATACACGTGCTTTCTTCGAATTATAGAGGTTTTCTCTGGGGACCAAGCGTTCATTTCGATAAGTCAAGGTTAGAAGTTAGCCTACAAGACGTTATGTATTATAATATTATTATGTCTCCGGCAGGTTAATATTGCTGCAACACATCGTTTATTCTTCTCGCGTAGGTTCCCGACCAATTCCGTACAATGAAACCTGTTTAAAACGGACACTGGATATAAGCCGTAACCCTGTCTATAATAGAATAACTATACATATCATGTGACATAGAAAATTATAATAGGTCATATAACTTTGTACTTTAGCTTGGCATTACATAGTTTAAGTACGGTTTTTATAGCGTTTTCTTTATTATTTATTTTCCCTCTGTGTACGTTTTAGTTTTACAATTATTTATTTTTTTTGTCGTTTCGTTAACTACACTAGAGTACTAGACAACTGGATAATCATCATTACATGTTTACTTTTTATTTGTTTTTGAAAAATCGCCACTTCCACCACAAGCTTGCTCTGGAGAGGTGACCATACTCATGCTACAAAGAAACTGTATACGATTAAATAATTGTTCGCGAAATATATTATGTAAACGAATAAAACCAATAAAGGAACAGCCTAGTATAGACCAATACGATGCCGCCGTAAAAACAGTTTCCATTGTAAATCATACGTCGCCTTTTTACTTATACTTTTCATCAGTGTTATGCTGCTGTTAAATATTCTCCACGAAGACTCGGTTCGCGATAGATGTCCGCTACATATTGTTGCCCTTGGACGTAATAGTTTTTAGTTATTTGCCAAAACGGATCTGATGAACGACGACCACCGACAGTGAAGACGTCAAAAAGTCTATCTATATTCCTATATAGCTGTCTGATCGTTTCGCCTTTCGCCATCGCTATACTGATCGTTTCGACTTCCGCACGATTCTCGCTGTGATACAGGTACCCCCCTCCCACCCCATCTGCAGCATTACAATATTATCGCCACTGATAATGGGCGTGTATCGATTCCGCCGAATCCTGTTTTCACACGATTATATTGATAGCGGGAAAATAACAAATGCAAAATCGTAGGACATCATTAACTTCTTAGATTTTAGCAATTTTTCTAGTTCATAAGTGTACTATATTCACACAATCTTAATAAATAAATACGCAGACATAAATACGGGTGTACGAATAGTTTCAGAAGTTAGGTGTACAGAAGTAAATTACGCAACTATGCCCGTTGAAGTTTCTATAGTTATTCGCGATACATTTTTGTTCAACGAGTACGTTAAAAGTTACGAGTAGCTTAATTTTTAAATATCACCTACTACTTTCGTATTCACTAACGCTTCTCGAATCCACTTCGAAGTTTCAACATCGTCAACGGGTGTGCGGCGTCATTAAATGATTTTATAATACGCACAAAAAGCGCAGGCCGTAGCGTAGGCGTAGATTATATATGAGGGGGCCCTGACTTTCTATATGTTATTTGGAAAAGCAGCGAATTGAGAGTTAATATAGAAGTTTGAGTGATTAATTGTGCAGTGCACTTGAATATTAAATATCTATTTATCATTAATATGTTTAACATGATTAAGAGCCTAAAGCAGTGGTTCCCAATCTTTTTTATTCTACGCCCCCTTTATAGATTTTTGAAACTCTCGCGCCCCCTTTGTAGATTTTTGAAACTATTGCGCCCCCCCTCTCCCTTCTATAACATGAAAAATATATCACTTTTTTTGTGTACTTTACAAAGAAATTATAAAATATCCGGGATGAATTCAATTATATTGATGATAATAATTATAAAATAGAAATCATAGTAAAATAGTAAAATAGTATAATAGTAAATAATATAATATAATAAAATTGACATTAGTTATTAATTTTTCATATTTTCCCAACATTTTAAAATAAAAAGTGTATTTTGTAATGACTGCTTACGCCTCCCCAGAAATGTTTACACGTCCCTCTGGTTGGGAAACGCTGGCCTAGAGGCTTTAAATTATATCATACCGATTGATCATTATCTGCGTTGGGCTAGTTTTTTCACGATTTACAATTGCTACACAATGACGTCCCTTTGTGTATGATAAGCAGTGATAGACCAGTTAGTAAGTCACTCTTGACTAATGGCATTTCTTAAATATGTCTTTAAGCGCTTTAAAGTCGAGAAAGAACGTTCCGAACTCATCGCATACACAGGATAAGAAAAAGCCAACATTTTAAAAAATTTATTTATGATGGGAAAAAGTTTTGTGATACAAATATTTGTCGGGAGTAAACATATTTTAATGTTTAATTGAAAAAAGTCTGTTGTTCCTCGTAGTATCTGCATGAAAATTGTTTTCGTTTTATTTACTAGTTAGGTATTAATCGGAACTTCGAAATGAGAAGGGTTTGAATCGTTTTATACCCCTCTCCCCCTAACCAATGCCCCTGAACGCAGTGTTCTGCACATCGTACGCTACACGTTTCACGGACCTGCAATGAGTACAGGTGCACACATGCGAGTGCGTGACACGTGACCGTGTCCGAGGAGCTATGAATAAAATTATAATAAATTTATCTTCCGACGATTTTTAGGCGGAAAAACTATATCGCGCGGGACAAGACCACCATTTTCAAGGCAGTATGTGTATAATTATATATATTTTTTATTTTTAATTATTTTATTTACTTATTGCAATATAAATACATTTTTTTTATTGAAAATTTTATTAGTTTTAATAAATTGTTTGCATATCCATTAATGATTTGTTGTTATAACAGATTATCACTGCAGTAAACGAGTTTTTGCGCCGAGTGTGTATTTCACTATAATATTTTGATCCCGTGTACGCGAAATGGAGTTTAATTTGTTTCAGCTGTACAATGAAAGCACGGGCATTAAACAGTGTTTATTATTATTATACGTACGATAAGGTTGATCAAAGACGTATTTTACAACTATATGTGTACCACATAACGTTGTCATTCCTAACCGGGCCGTACGTGTATAATATATAATACCGGGTTATACCTATCTGCGAAACGTAATTTTATCTCGATCGTAAAAATAGTGCGACTAGTTTAACTACAATATTAACATTTCTCGTTTTTTTTTTTTTTTAAACAAATTGTGTACGGACAAACTATAATAATTATTTAAGTACCATTGACCCATATGTATATTATATATGTAAATATAATGGTTGGGCTTCATAACGACAGCGGTTAATATAATATACGTATTCCATCATATTATTTATCGTCACGTATATCTATATACGTATGAATAAATACCAAATAAAAGGTTGAATTTTATTTATTTTTTTGCATGTACAAAAATCAGTACGAACAGATAAATTAAAACGACTTCAGTATAGGTATCCTATACTGCTGCAGCGCAATGCAAACTAGTGGATTTTTAACTTAGCTGCTTGAAACGTTTTTAAATTGGTATGCATGGTAAAATTTAATTGACAATAACATTTTGTAGCAATATTATGTTATTAAGTAATCGGATTAGAGTTTGATATTTAATAATATAGGTTTACTCGTTTCACTCGTGTAGTTATATCCATGCTTTTTACAAGTGAAGTATTCAAAATCTATAAAACTGACTTTCTAATAAGTTCGAAATAACACATATATAGGTACATTTCACATGTGATACTAAATGTACGCAATATGTATATGCATCGTTATGATTTGTGGTGCGGAATGTTGTTACAAGGTATAAGCGAAAAGTGGTTTTTCTTCAATTAACTACTATTATTACATATTATATTTTATTATTAGTCAATGGCCTACCGCCTACGGGTATGGTAATTTGTATTCGTAGTGAAAATTAGAATTTTTATTCAATCGTTATTGGCGCGGTTCGTCGTACCGTGAATGTAACATATTTGTGAAGTGTTTGGAATACATGCATCTATACTTTTCGGCATTGCTACCGCGATGCACATTTCAACATCGAACTCAACGGATAAATGTCATTCACTTACAATGTACTCGAGTCGAATACGGTTTAAGCTGCAGAATCAAATGATGTTAAATAAGCACTTGTATTATGTGCGGTTATAAACACCTACTTTAATACACTTTAATGGTGGTGGATGTATAATAATACAATCTGGTTTTCAGTACACGCAGCTATAGCATTAAGTAATAAATTTAAAATAATATTTTATTTACATTTTAACTATTACACGTCGATGTAATTGCGTACACACCTGCGGTAAACCACAATCATTACGTAATGGATTTAAAAGTATCGAATTTTTTTTTTTTTTGGTATAATATAATAAATATAGAGATTAAAATAAAATAATATGCACTACATTAAATACATTATCAACGCGTATTTTCCAACTATAATATGTATACAATATACATGTACTATTATGTAAACTTTAACGCTTAACACTCATAACTAAAGAGGCTCGGAAGTTGATGACCTGCGAACGCTTAAAAATTACTTGATAAAAAGAAATATGACCCAAAAATAAACCTAAAAAATCACAAATAATGATTAAAAATAAATTAAAATTAAATTTTTATTTTTAAATTAATAAAATTACAAATTATACAAGATCAACAATTATTCCTCAAACGTTTACATTGCTCTATTAGAGCTTTTTTTATGTTACCAAAATTAATCGAGCGACGAAAAACTGCTCTCCTTGTTCACTGAAGTGATTGGAGTAAACTTGAAATGAACCAAATCTTTGGCATTGAAGTAATCACGAATGCGCTCACTTGAAGCTTCTTCGGTATTTAGAATTTCCATGAGTGTATAGATACCAACATATTATTTGACTAACGATGAAATGTATGATTTACCAGTGGGTTCACTCGTTTATGTCGAAAAAGCTATATCATTTGTAACTGATGGATTATCGTTCCACGCTAAAGTTAATAATATCATAATTTGTTATGCACGTAGTTCGAACCTTTTTTTTTTTAATCAAAACATTTATATTTATAATCCGCATTATTCGTGCGACAAGAAAATGTGATGGGCACAAAGACATTTGGCGTGAATGACGTGAATAGGCAACTATTGCTTATGTACCTCATTTTTATTCATAAACTTCATCCCACCGACGTCACAATACAGGCACGGGAATTTCGTCATTTAAATCATGTTCTATTCATGTTGCACAACGTTGCACTGTTTCAACGATGTATTTTAGAACTATAAAAATTTGACGGTTTGCAATGACGAATATAATTATGATGTTCTTATACTGTGCGAACTGAACGAGTTTTATTTACGGAATTGGATTTGAACTATGTAGATTTCACTCGCGAAATCAATGAACATAAAACACACGATCAAACGAGCATACTCGTGCGATGTAGCGTCGCATGTCGCTCTCCGCGCGCGCTGTGCATTAGCTAAGTACATAAATGATAATAATATGTAGGTTATAGTCGTAAAATTTCGGTTGCTCATCGGTGGGAAAAAAATTCGGACACACGTTTTACTACACGTTTTATTCGCACGGAAGAACTATTAAAGGTTCGCTCAAACCGAAGCGGTAGCGGTAACTTCAGCGGTATTTATCGCTTTTTAAATACCGCTGATCTAACCTAACCGGAGTGAAATATTTCGCCAAAAATTACTAGTCGACATTGTGACACCCATGCGCGTACATGTATTTTGTTGTTATTATATTTTTTTTTATTAATATTGATATTTAAAAGTACAAAACAACAAATTTCGTGATCCCAAATATAATCTTTTTTCCTCGTATCCTTGAATTCTGGAAGTGTCATATTATACATGATGGGATATTCTTTAACAATAGCTATTAACTGTTCAACTATATTGGTCATTTTTATTATAAAAAATAAATTTTAAACAAGAGAATCGTTTATACATTCAAACACCACGACGTTAGATTCAACTGCGAGGTGTAAACTTCAAGGTGTACGAATACGATGAATAGATATGTGTTTGATAAATATATTAATAATATGAGTTGGGAATTTACGACTGATTATCGCAGCGGTAAGCAAAAAATATAGTGTCTGCGGCGAAAATAAAAATATCTCACTCAATCTTGGGGTAACATTTTCACCGCGGTATTAATTTCGCGCTAGTGAGTGCACTCGTATTAAAACGTATGGACATTAAATTTCGCTGCCGCTACCGCTTCGGTTTGAGCGAACCTTAACGTAGGTACAGCGGACCTGCGCGCTGCACGTACACAGGGTGTCCCACCGAAGATTTACCCGTTGCGATACCTCTATTGAAATAATGAAGATACTCAAATTAAGTTTATTTTTCATTTTTTTTTTTATAAGAATCACGGGGACGACACAAGGACTACAAATATTTCGTCTTTCGATTGGATATGACGTTTTGGCGTAAAAATTAAAAAAATTATTGTTTGTTTTATTATTTTCGAAAAGTGTTCTTAATGTTCTGGAAACTAAAACAATATTAATAAAAATCACGAGGTCGACGAGAGCAAAATGTTGAAACGTCAATGTGCCAAGTAAAATAAACTCTATGACAAACGGGTATTTTAAAATTTTCCGAAGAGAATAAAGTGAAAAAAAAATGCTTAAACTATTTTACCAAACCATGGAATTCAGTTAAAACGTGATATATTTTTGCAGTCATCGTCCCCGTGGGCCGCGAGTCTCGTGAGAAAAAAAGAAGAAAACCGAATTCGAACACGTTCATTATCCCGGAAGACATCGTGATGGGGGTGAATTTTTGGTAGGACATCCCATATGCATGCAGTGCAGTCTTGAACCGACCGGTGGATAGTACATTTTTTTTATCAAATGAGTGGTACGACTATATATTATATACTGTCCACAATCCTTGGGCAAAACGTCATATTTCGGCTTTTGGCCTGACACACCTAGTTGTGACCAAACTCATTTGGGCAAAAATCTATAGTATTATACAAATATACAATGCTATCGTACAAATATAACTGAAGACGTTTAAATAATAATAAAAATATAAGGTTATTAGGAGGTTCCTACTCGTATGTTGATGACTTTTATCGTACGATTTCATTACGATCATCAAAGACCACACTAATATTTACACATCCTGAAAATAGATGATGAATTCTATTAATATAAATTTACCAATTAATTTATTATTTTAATGTGACAGTCTTAAAAAAAGTATTTGAAAATAGTATTTGATTTTAAATACAGATACTCTGGTAAAGTATTTAAAATACTAAGTCTAAGTATTTTTTTCAGAAGTCAAATCAATCAAAGTAATCAAAAAATACGTATTTGAATACTTTAATTCAAATACTTTTGCTCAAGTACTTTACAGGACTGCGGCCGATTTCGACCGTAACATATACACGTTTCAAATCCTTTCAAAGTTCGGTTATTTTATTTTTTTCTATGTTCGCCCGTCCCGCGATACGAAAGTATTATTAAATTGTAGCTTTACACGCGCAGTATTTCTAGGCGGTACCCTACTACTGTTTACTGTTTTTTTTTTCAAGTTTTTCGAACAGAACCGCTGCAACTAGTGCTCGATTGATTTCGCGCTTTCGACGGGTACCCGGGCCTAGGTGTCCTATAGCAGAACCACGTCTCGTTCTCAGCGGGTGTGCACGCCGATTACAATATTATTTACAATCGCAGAGCACTCGCGGGCCTCGCCAGCACGGTTCCAGCGAACAAAACTGGTTTTCGAAATGTACGCGACAAACGGTCTGAAAAATCCCTAAGCCGACGACGACGAATGACTCTCGTACAGGTATATATCATAATGACTTCGCGATGATTCGACCGGGGTAGGAGAAGAAAAGAAAACTCGCCGTAGAGATAAAATCTAAGAAATCTAGACCGCAAGCGCATCGCGGTTACGACCAGAGTCGTTATGTTTTGAACAACTCGTTTTGAACAACTTGTTTTAAACACTTGTTAAATGTATTTGTTCAGGACCTTTTGCACTTTGTTCAAAACGGTATAAAATACACGTGTTTAAAACGATTTTTTATCTCATTGAATGGAAAGAATATTTCACCAAAGATTAAGAATAGTGACAAGCCTAAGACATCGCTCTCGTTCGCACATTTCAAATGTAGTGATTTTTCATTCGATCAACAATATTATTGAAACCATTTCCACGCCACAATGCTTGCTCATTGCTCTTTTTGGTTTGCTAAAACAACTATAACTTCTTCAAACTCGTACCAAATGTCATATTTCTTACGCCCAGTTATACAAGTCAGGATTATTAATTATATAAATGAACAAAATTTTATAAACACGCAGTACATAATTACTTGATAGTTTCTAGTAAAAACTTAACGTTTTAAATGTAACCATAATATTATCATTCATCAGCAATAGTGTAATATCAGCTTATCACTAAAATTTAGCACGTAATGTGTGAGTACGTAGCTACTGATAAATAACTGTGGTTCAAAAATTATTAATTTATGATCCACCACAGTCTAATGTCAGTCCAACTCAAGTCCAAAATATTACACACATACTGTTAAGATAGGTAAAAATGTATAATATATCATATTTTTTTACGGTGGACGATGGTATTTTACAAATTCCATCATTTAATGACACGAAGCACGTATTCTTATTAAACATGTCCAGTGTATAACTTTTTCTAAACAGTACGTGGTATATTGGTATAAGTGCTATATATGTTGAGGGTAAATTCATAAAATCGGAATATTTTATTCGAACAAGAGCAGGCACTATTGTACAACATTTTTTCCAAAATCTTTCACGGTATAATAAATTATCCGCGTGCAGTTCATTGTACCTAGGCGTTTCATTTCGTTCCGAAATCGGCCGAAACCGTGTATGCGTTACTCGACCTTATATGCGTTTCGTCTTACATTCGTCAAAACACCTATATTATAATGTGTATTACGTATAATATATGCGTGTACTCTTACGATTTGTGTCCGACCGGTTTTCGGCCGCGTCTAGTGGATAATGGGCGCGCGCGCGCGTATTGTATTTGCTGTACGTTTAAAATTGGTATACGAACCATAAACTATTGCGAATACTCGTTTTCATCCCACGAAATATGTCCACGACCGAGGGGCTGGCACGTAACGTAATGGAGAACACGTTCCGCGGTGGTTCACGGTTCGACTTGAACTTGAACGGGAGAAAGCGCTCGAAGACATTCGGACGCGAGATTCTCGAACGACCAGCTACGTAACCGGGTAATTGGTCGGTGCGATACAGTGGCGGTTATAATTGACTTTTAAAGGGTGGGTGGGGCGAAAATTACAAAAAAAAAAAAATCATAAGGTTAATAATGTTGGATAGCCCATGCATAATCTTTCCTCAATATTTTGAAATAATATAAACACTTCAAATAGAACAATAATAAATACATAAATAACGACGTCCCGAATAATACACGTAAATACACACGGTATAAGAACCAAAATAAAATAAGCGTACAGACAACAACGAATTGCTCATTAGGTAAAAATTAAAAATAGCCAATATGTACACGTTTTTCCTTTTTGTTTAAGATTATGTCCGTATATTAATAGGTTCTAAATTAATTAAATAAGTATTTAATTATAAAAAAAAACGGACCGAGGTTTTCCGACGCGTCCGCGCATGGTGCAAACCATACGTGACGGTCACGATGCTGCGCGGTACATCTTTCGACACCGTAAACTTTCAACGGAACAAACGTGTATTATGACGTCCTATCATTATCCAAAACAGGATTTTCCGAATGACGTACACGCAGTCTTGTGAAGTACTCGAGCAAAAGTATTTGAATAAAAGTACTCAAATACGTATTTTAAGTACTTTTGGAAAAAATACTTGGACTTAATATTTTAAATACTTTACCAGAGTATCTGCATTTAAAACCAAATACTATTTTCAAATACTTGAATCCTATCACGTTAGAATAATAAATTAACTGGTATAATAACTTGGTAATAGAATTTATCAACTATTTATCTAATTTGTTTTATCTTCGGACGCAGATAGTTAGCAAACTATACATAGTATACGACTATACTATATATCATATATGTATATTTAATAGGTGTATCTCGATGGTTCTTTGTCACACCCTCTATATAATTTATGTAATACATGAATATATTTTTAAAAGGCGTTTAAATTTTTTTTATGATTTTAAGGTAAACAAAATAATTAAATATTTTTAAGTGTTTGAAAGTATCTATGAATACTTTTTTAAAATATCTGTATTTATACTCGAATACATTTTTTTAACAAGTATTTAAATATGTATTTTAAATACTTTTGAAATCAAGTATCTGTATCTGTATTTGAATACTTTTAAGAAGTATCTTTTATAAGACCGCGTGCACGCGTAGTATTACTGTCGAACCGTTGCGACGACTTCTTCATTGGCAAACAATTATTAAATAATCGCAAAGTTAGACGTTTATGCGGTACTGAAGGGTGACCATACATCCTGTTTATAACAGGATCGTCCTTTTTTGATCATCATGTTCCGTTGTCCCAAAAAACTTCGGGACGCTTTTTATCCCGTTTTTAGAAGATGGTCCCGTTTTAATCCCGTTATTTCCATATTATTAAATTATCAATAAACAAATACAATGTTACAAACAGCAGTTTCCAGAACTATTGAAATGTATTCAGCATTAAAATCATAATTTGACTCTCAGAATAAATGCCCAGCCATTTTTAAATAATTTTTTAGTCACCCCGTTTCAATAATATGGTTTTATTTCAAACAAAGTCAATTAAAAATCCTTTATGACACTGTAAACAGAATATAAGGGGAAAACATGCCTGCATATCAAATATCAAAATAATTAGAATATTACGAGGAAAAATAAAAAATATAAAAACAAAAATATTTTTAGCTTTTAGAATAAACTCACTACTCTTAGAATTAAAGACAAAAAATACATATATACACAAAAAAAAACAATTTATAGAACAAACTAACCGGTCTTATGACACATTTTTATTGTACATTTAAAAGTGATAATGTTCTTTTGAAGGATTAAAAATATTTCGTTAGACCCAACTAATAAGATTTTTATCATAGAATTATATTCAAAAAAGTTACATTTTTATTTTGCGAAATAATAAAAAACAAACTGGTTGGAATGTGGATGAATATATTCTTTTCTGTGAATTAAGTAGTAGTCATAATAATCATATGAATATCGTGTAGTTGGTGTTACAAATGACAATTTATAAGAATGTTGTAAGTCATCCAAACATTATTGGTCTCGTTTTTTTCTTTATATAGAAATGGTCACCCAACGGTACTGATACATAGACGTACGTAATCTGTGTATAATATATTCATACACATTGCGCAGTAGTTAAATGCGAATAGTTTTAAAATTTGTATACATTTACTTGACAGCTCCCAACGTGCACAATTACGGTAGAGCTAACGCGTGCAATTGTTGCTCGCGCACATCTCACATAGTTTATAATGTTAATTCGACGTTTCGAGCACAATTAACCACATGTTTGAGAACAATATTAAATTAATTTAACGACATGATTATCACGTATATAACATAATACGCACAGAATATAGGGTACTACTCGTATGGTCTTGAAAACAAAAACAAATTATTAAAGCAGTATAGAACCGTAAGTGGGTCATAATCGTAAACCTGCTCCGTTACGATTAAGTTATCACAATATAAATTAATTCACGTGGGTACCTATAAACGGATTATTTTTTTCGTAGGCCGAACCAGATTTTACTAATTATAGTGCGAGCGCATATTTATGTAGTGTAATTCCTCGCATAGGTACATTGGAGAACACATAAACATTGATGAGCAAAATATTGAGTGAAGTTGTCGGGAAGATGATATTATAGGCGAAAGTATGATAAAAAGTAAAAAAGCTTAAAACTCGTCTCTTCGTCGATAGCAGGCTTTCTACTGACGTTGGATTTTGTAACCATCAGTGTACTAATATAAATATCACATATATTAATAACTCTGACCAATGACTAGGAATTTGTTCCTAAAAATGAAAGTATGGTATATTCATTAACTAAACCCATTACTACTTGACTGAGAAAAAAATTTACTAAACATTAATCATTTGAACATCACAACCTATATGCCACCCTTATAAATTTACCGCCCTGTAGCAAAAGCTCCTTTTGCACCAATGTTGATCCGGTCCTGAATAAACAAATAACATGTCACAATTAATCAGTAGTGAATCGTAATCATAAGTATTAATAGTTAAAATTAAAATGAATAAAAATCTTACTCCGTTTGGACATGATTTCACTGCTCGCGTATTATAATATTATTATCTTCTTTATAAACCTGTTGTCTCTGTACTATATAATATATTCGATACCGGAATCAATTGCGTTTGCGAACGATTTATAATCGGCGGACTATTATAATAATATGATGTACAGACGTGCGTGTACAACTACGTTTGACATACTTAGCTAGGTATAATAATATTTATATAAATGCGGGGATGGCGTGCGTGCAAAGCGACAGCTTCCCTACCCGAGGGTGCGAGATCTGACGGATTGATGACCATCGTCATGCGAATTATTTATTTTTAACGCGCGTTCGGCTGCGGGTTTATATTATGCATCTAAAATGTCAACATTTGACGTTTAATGAATAATCAAAAGTTAACGCGAATGTTTTTTATTCCACGATTTTTCGTGTTCCGTGATGTAAATAACAATCGTGCATTTATTTCAACAATATATTTTACACATTTCTTCGATATTGAACTTGTAATTTGTATTAATTTCACAAAGATTTTTTTTACGATTTTTCTTTTTTTTAATTTATTAATCGACATATTTCACTATTCACCGTTCACGATGGCAAGTGGTTCTAAATCTATTAGAAAAAAAGCAAGTCGATGTACTGTGCCGTGTATAGCATGATTTCATGTGAACACATTTTTGGAATTAATTAATGATACAATAAAAAATGATCAAATGACAAACACAAAAACTGAAGTTGAAAAATATAGTTCAACCTTCAGCAGAAAATAACAATGATTGATAAACTATGATCATATATGGTAAGATACTCGTATATTAAATCGCAGCAAAGTATATACAATGGTTTTTTTGATCCCGGAGTAGGTGAGAGTTAAAGCGATTTGACGAATCGAATCAATGCTTGACAGTGAAAATAACATAAAAAATATTATTGATAGATTTTCTAAGGAAAATCGAAGAAAACTTGACTTTATATTACAAAAAAAAAAGAAGTATACTTTTAATTCGTAATATATTAGTATATTAAGTTAATCTTAATGTATTCCTATATTTATTATGAAATTTAACTTTGTTTCTTAAGTTGTACAACTTACTCATCCTGTTTTTATACACGTCAATGCACCCCCTCCCTATAAAAAAATACTGGACTTGCCCCTGCATCAACGACTGCACGTAAACGCCGCGCCATAGGCGAACCAAATCTTTGTGTTCACGTTGTGCACTACAGTTTTTGTTCGTTTATCGCAGTGTTTCCCTACCTTTTTTTACCCAACGCCCCATTTAGATTTTAAAAAACTCACACCACTTCCACCAATCAATTTTTTTTAAAAAAAAAAACGTATTATTTTTTAATAAGCTATTTAATTAAAGAAAAAATATAATTTAACGTTACGATTTATTTAATTTTAAATTTAAATACTTACTAATAATATAAAATGTATATAATTTGATTTCAAATTTGGTAATAACAAATAATAACACAAAAAATACTTATGTGACAAATGACTGCCCTTAGGTCGATGGTTTCCTGCTAACGAAATGATACCTGGCTCAATAAATGTCAGCATTAGTCCTAAGTCTCCTTTTAAACATATTTCTTTTTTGTTTCTTAATTTGGTGAGAAGTTGTTGAACCGCACTAAAGCTTTTATTACTAGGTACGTCGACGGAAAAATGTAAATGATAGATGAGCGCCCGCCTTTGCGCCTCTCTTAGGAAGACGCACCCGTCAAAATAAAAAATGCCCAAAAGAGAGCGGTAGCGCTCACGTTGGGAATCAATCGTTTATCGAAACGACAATAATAATTAATACTTTGTTCCAAAACGTTCATGGATGTTTGCAATTTTCAATACTAGAATATAATTATTATATAGAATATATATAATTAGAATATTACTATTATTATGTTGTTCGTGTGTCGTATTTCACGTAGGTACGCTATGAATATTTTGAATTACGATAACGCATTGGCTCCGGGTCACGTACGGGCACGACTGTTAATTAATTAATCCGAACACGCGAGTGCGACAAAGCAGCTGGCGCGCATAAATCTTACCACATCAGTGATTTAAACTCGATCGGATATATGAACATGCGGTATAGTTGTTATAGGGACTCGGTATTCCGACGGAACGTTTTATAACGCTTCGCGTTTGTGTGTCGGCGTTGATCCGGTATAGAATAAAAATACTATATGTATAATTGGATCGCGTAGTCCATAAGTTTTGAGAAAACTCCCCGTGTCAACTATACGTATTCTCGAACCTACCGGAAGACATGGGTAGTATTCCGAATACAGTATTCGGAATACATTCTAACTTAGAAAGCATTCCGAATGCATTTTAAATACATTTTTTACTAGTATTCTGAATAAAGTATTCGGTATCATTTTTTTAACGTCCAATCACATTTTAAAAATTATTTATTATTTTTTCGTTATAGAAATTGCTTTTGTACTTGTATACAATATAATGTATATTTCTGCACAAAATATTTAATAGTAATATATTATTTTGTTTTCTACTATTTTTAGCGAAACAAATATTAATTTTAGTATAATTTAGCTAACGGATATCCAGATGGGTGTGTATTATCGAAATTATTATAATGTTAATTTATATACACTGAATTGAAAAATAAAGATATTTTTTTATTGAAATCTAAATCTACTGAAAAAGTGAAGTATTCCGAATACTTGGGAATATCATCATCATTAAGGATTTGAATACATATTCTGAATACTTTTTTTTAAGTATTCAGAATATGTATTCGAAATACTTTATAGTATTTTACCCAAGTTTGCCTACCTATTCAATTATCTCTGACATATGTGACCCTTCAGGAGGGAACTAGAAATCTATTTAGAATTACATTAGTGTTATTCATTGACTAGAAATACCGTCTAACGCCAAAATCACAGCTAACACACCACAACCCAACCAACTACTGCACATCTTTACCAAATTCCTAGACGAATCGCAATCTGTTGAATATAATTTAATATTGTATAATATTGATACATTATATTATGTTCAGCATATTATAATAAACCATTTATAAATGAAAGTAACACACGAGTGATTTTACATAGGCATATAATAATATTGTCTATTTATGAATATAAGAAGCACACGTGTAGAATAACAATAACAGGGTCGATAGGTTATGTGTGTATAAGACGGATTCATCAGACACTGTGGTCACTGCATTATGGTATTAACTATGTGTACTTCATGTATTAGTAAAATATTACTTATTGTTACCAATAAGTGTAGTTTATCGTATTCATGATCGATATACAACATAATCCTTCAACAAAATCAATATTTAACCCCCTTCTTCTTCCTCTGATATCCCTATTAAACAAAATCCCATTGCCCCTCGCTACCTTTCCCGTGTGGCAGTGTACACCCGTATTACGTTTATATAAATATGTATATTAAAATATTTTACACAAACTTATTGGAACATGTGATATGTTGGCGGTTGATACATTTTAATAAGTATAAAACCTTAAAAAAATATTATTATCCATGAAGAGTTTTGTTAATTTTTATTTTTAACGCTGTACTATTATGAATGTTTAAATAATAAAAGGTAATACGGTAATTGTAAGTACTTGTACTTTATTTAAGTTATTGACGAGTATAAGTTATTACTTAATAATGATTATTGATAACTAGTACTCGATTTAGTACAGTTGTCAGTTTGTAAAAAACCTATCAGTCATCTACGCTTATCTATTTACAATCAGGTCATAGGCCATAGCGAGAAATGCGTTTAAACATTTGTGACGATCAAAATTAAAATAAATGGACTATGCGTTCCAACGTACGATGTGGAATCAATGGACAATCAACGGGACTATCAGTATAATATGTACGACGTCATAGTATATTTAAATCACTTCGGCGCAACTGTTAGTAACATTTTTTACGAACGGTATAGGAGGGAATTTGTTGCTCCCGGTTGTGTTGTAAGATCAGGGCCGCAGTCACACATTATTCTAGAAGGGGCAAGCTCTAATTTTTCCGCCCTTCTTTCCATCACTCAGCCCCAACAATTTACAAATAAATTTCAGTGTTTTTATTACAATATAAGTCTGAGAAAAGTTCTAAAATATTTAATATTTATTTGGATGTTAAGTGACAAATATGCTATTTTACTGTTGTTAAATGATAAGTTAGGTTTTTTGAAAAATTGTCCATTGTCCAAAATCTGCCATTGTCTCTGATGCCAAGTTTTCTCTTTTTGATGACAACAGATTTATTAGCCCTTGTATGTTTTTCATTGCTGTGTCAACTGTTACGTCTTCTCCCTGAAGGAATTTATTGGTTCTGTCAATTGGCTTTAGTACACTGTACCAAAAGGAAGTTAGAACTGAAAATCGAAAATTTTTCATTTGACCAATCAGAGTTCTTGCTTCAGTTTTATCTTACACTAAGATGAACAGTGGTATCTAGGGATTGTCATGATTTTCAATCAATAATAAATTCTGACAGTAAAAGCAGTATATGGTATAAATTATTTTTCTAATTTCACTTACTAAATCGAAGTTGTATTAGACGACACACTACGTTATGAAAATAATAGTGCAGGTATGCGTAATAATGTGCAGTCGTCGAAACGCAAATTTACAACCGTTCTGCAGTGTTACGGGAAATGTTTCACCTCATATATTATATTTGGATGGGAGACAAACGATAAACATACTTCTCAGAGTAAAGCGCATTAGCGCTCGTTTCGAGCTCGAAATAAAATTACACCTACAGGCTTGTAGAACGTAACCGTGTGAAATTATGTTTCGGCTTAATGAAATAATTATTACGTTCAAAGTGCACGCATTAACACGTGTATTATAATATTTTGTTGTTAAAAAAAAAAATAGAAGGTGTGATCTCGCGGGTATGTTATTAATATTAACTTATTATTTTCGTTTCAAGCGTCGATAACCACGCAGTGGTATATTGCCATTCAAGGCAGTGATAACTTACCTGATAATCATCCAA
This sequence comes from Periphyllus acericola, assembly GCA_949715065.1. Taxonomy (NCBI): domain Eukaryota; kingdom Metazoa; phylum Arthropoda; class Insecta; order Hemiptera; family Aphididae; genus Periphyllus; species Periphyllus acericola. The sequence goes on from OX454264.1 coordinate 67,673,811, forward strand.
GGCGTTTAAAAAGACGCCGGTGCAGAGATCAATTGAATCCCGACATTTGAATGTTTGAATTAAGATCCTGATGGTCCTGTCACTGGAGGACAGCCTACCTCCTCAAAATTATTCGTGACATGTAAACATTGTTCCTTCATTGTCTAATTTGCTTATTGTACAAATGCTACTGATCGTAAATATTCTTGGTTTTTTTCAATAAAAAAAAAAAAAAAACGTATACATTACGATCATCGGGTGCACGCTAATGGCGGTCTTGAACGGCGCACCAATAGATAACAATTAATGCTACGTTACGTAAATTTGGACAGCGAGAGCTAATCGAAACGAGTTTTGAAAAAAAAATCGATTTCCACGCGTCGTGTGAGATAACCGAACGACGGTTTTGTTCGCAAAATAATAATGGAATCAATAATACGGTATGAAATATAAATCGTCACGTTTTGTAGCCATCAACCGAGCGCACATTGTAATAAATGTGACGTAATTCGATTATCACACGATTAGAATGAGTCTCCGGCGCGTACCTCTGTACACGTATAATTAGACAGGTAGGTACTGAGAAAGTAATACGTTACTACGTACTAGCGGTACGTTTGGCATGGTGGTGCATAGGCTTTCAGATTTAATTAGCGATAATAGTGCTTTAAGAGAATCGAGTCCAGAAAACTCTTCTCGAGTTCACCACTTTCTCGGCCGACCAGTATCAATCGTTATGTTACCGAAAACCCATCGACACCGTACTTATACACTTCTATATATTAATAACGATAACTATACAATAACTTTGGTATATTATTCTGTACCTATTTTTTTTTTAATTTTTAGTTAAAAATATATTTTTGAGTGGGCTTTACAACTTTAGAGGGCCTCCGTTATTTGATAATGTTTCAGACGTCCAGTAGTGGGGTAAAAAGTGCTTTCGTCTTTTTTTATTTTTTAACCCTTTAAACGATTGGGTTTTAAATGCTCATTTAATCGAGTTCACGTATGTTTCAGAGGCGAGTGATGTAGGTAGTTATTAGTTATTTTTTATCGGCCGTACAAGGAGAAATTTTTTTTTTTCAAGACATAATTATACAACAAAACGAAATCAAACGCGAGTGTTTGTAGACTTTTGAAACGTGTAAAAATCGGTGTTACAAATTATTTTTAAGTATTGCTCAAATAAGCGGTGTCGAAAATTCAGAAATATTTATAATTCTGTACCTTACTAAGTCTTCATTATACTACTATTGCACGTTGTAGAAACGAGTATACGTTTCGACGTTGGTAAGTTATAACTTTTACTAATCGTGTGCCAATATCAAAACGTAGATAAGCGTCCGTTTTCTTACTATAATATACGTAGTAGTCTTACAGATTTATCTGGACGAAATTACGTGAAGTGACGGACGAAACGATGATTTTAATAATATTAATACTACGTCATAGCCGTCGCGCCACCGTGTCTCTGCGCAAAGAGCAGGTGGTCATCGTTGCCTGCAGTTTCCGCCCAGCGGCGTATTTAAGAAAAAAAAAATCGAAACGGTACAATGATGGTGAAAACATTTTCTAGGATATTGTCGCTTGCTGTTATCTCGGAGGACAACCAAAGAATAACTAATATTTCACTAGTCCCCTGGAAATACTACCCAATGTCCGTTAAAACCGTTAAAACCTAATCGTTTTCGTTAAAAAAGTTGAAGATATATACCTTAAACCAGCAACGAATAAAGTAATGTATCTATGAACTATTTTGGAAATATTTCACGTAAACTTTCAACTATATCATTTCGTATACATAAAATCCATTCATCGGGACACGAGTTCTCAGATCTGGACGAAATCACAGACGAACTGGCCTCAAGTCCTAGGAGATTAGATTTCGCGTTATGGATGTTGTAATAAGATCTTATGAAATAGTTTTGTGTTTTTGTGCGATCAAAAATAAACGATAATTAACGTCAAAACGGGGGTGTTTTTTTTTTGTTTAACACGTCGCGACGAATTGAATACCCGTATTAGTGCGCGGCAGAGCCCCCTGCCCCCGACTTGATTGGATTGGGAAAATGACCTGAAGACGTGAAAAATTCCTAAACACGCCACCGGTCCCGTCGGGCTCCGGAACGCGAAGCTACAGCGGGCTGGTGCGTGTTCAAATACGTTACGCTATCGGTATTGTGTTACGTTCTCGCGTCGTGTTTCGGTAATCTCTGCCTAGTGCCAAAACTCGATTCCGGGTCACGCGGCTGAACCGCCACCATCAGAGTGGTACCTCTTAGCGCGCACACACTGTGCACGGCTGCGGCGGCATAATGTAAACGGCATTCGCACGACTCGTGTAGGCAATAATTGTTCCGGCTCGGAATTTCGGGATCGGCCGCGTTCAAGTTGTCATAAACAGCAACAACCAGCGTAACCAGATAACCGGTGTCGGCGGTGCCGATTTCTACCGTACAAACGTGAGTTTTAACATAATCATAATATCCAGACACACGTGCGAACCGTGAAAACCACGGGAGGCTGCCGCGCGTCCAAAAATGATCGGTGGTTTGAAATACGCGTGGTAATAATAACGATGTCGCTGCGTGTTGTGTGGACCGGTCGAATACGTCCGTTGCGAGACGGTTAACACTTAAATGAATACGTAGAGGTTACAATTCCTCGTACGCGCGCTTGCGTATACTTGTACCGAGGGGTCGGGGAAACGAAATCGCTTTCGGGCGAAGTGCAAAAGTACCCGTACAATCAATCGACGCGTTTTCGAAACCGGATCGAGTGTAACGCGATTTTGTTAAGGATAAACTTATAATGTGCACCCGCGGTACAACGATAGAACAACGACAGCGAAGAGACGGACGGAGGAAGCGCGAGACAGCAAAAGTCCTGTACAGTACATATACATCCTGACACTTATTCTTATTAAACGCAATTATTATGAAAAAATGTATAATGTTGTGTGCATAATAAGTGTGTACAATGTTATTTTATCATGTGTTCTACGTATTATATGATATATTATATAAATGAAATAAATGTTTTATATACTCTTGCAGATTTATGTGCAATGCCAAAAATGCTAAAAACATACTAAATAGTATGAAACAAACTCGACAGAATTAAAATTTCCCATATGTATTGAAAAATGCATGAATTATGCACTCAAAATATGTACGAGTACTATGTAAAAAAACATAGCAAATTTTAAAATAATAAGAATTTATCCATTAATCTTAAAAGTATTTTTTTCCTTATAATTTTTCTACATTTTAACACTCAAAATTAATAAAATAAAAAATGTTATCAATACTTGTGAAGTTTTATAAGTTCCGGGGTACTGCGTAAACCCCAAACATCTATTTAGGTTTTTTACGCGCAACTTGTTATCGATCTACGGACGCCTTTACCACCACATTGTAACATGGCCTTGCGATACGTTAAAGTGGGGTGGGGGAGGGCTTTGAAAAGTTTTAGGGGCTAAGCCCCTTAGTTGCGTTTATTTGGGCGTCCCATTCGATTTTCGAATACTTAATTTTTTTTTCGACCTAACGGACCAAATGTACGCGCCACGCGAACCTAATTCGGTCGCCACTGCAGCTTATCTCCTTTTCTACGAATTTCGTTACGACATTACTTTCGGCTTCGAACTCGTGACTTTCGTACGATTACGTGTTCCTTATCTCCTCGAGCTCGTTCCTCGACATCGTGCTCTGCATCGTTTTGCATACCGTTTTCCAACGTAAAATATTTCAAAAGAAAATCGAGGTTATCGGTTAAGCCCCGGCGGTTCCCAAATTTGTTTGACTCGCGGTGCCTTTTTGGAACTGAGGCTATCTCATAAAGCCTTTGATTAAACTGAAGACCGTTTTTTAAGATGAGAGTCAATCAAATCCATAAAAAATTTGTATAGATTAATCAGACAACGGTCGACGGCGTGTGGTGCCCCTGTGAAGACACCGAGGCTCACCAGGACACCACAGTGTTTAGTGTTACGGTGCAAACCAATCGCTCATCCTTTGAAATCGTTATCGGTTACCTAACATCTGTGCAATATTTTGACATAATCCTAAGTGGTGGCTATGCACCACTGCTCTCATGATGAAGTAAAACTATTTTTGACAACATATTCAGCGTGCGAGCACCGCGCAATCAGGGACGAGCAATAATAAATCTAATCACATACGAGTATATGTATACTTTTTACGAAGTATTATATCTCATTTTTGTCGAAAGTCATAAATAAACTAGTAAAGATGAAGTGAGTTAACCAAAGAAAAAAAACAGTGTATAAGCAGAACAGTAAACTGTACGATTAACCGGTCGTATCGGTACGCGGTACCTGGCTAGGAGAACGCGTAACCTAACGCCTGTCATAAATCGTCGTTTTCATATTCAAAATATAAGATTTAAAATCTCGTGTTTTCGTCACATTTTTAACCAGACGTGAAAACTTAAATAATTGATTATCAACTATAATAACTATACATTTGTAAGACCCTTCCCCCTACACGAAAATCCAGATGCCTACGCCTAGGCTATGCAAGTTCATAATATCAGATTATAACGAGTTGCGACCTGCAGTGGCGTCGAATTCGATTTGTCATTAGACTGCGGTACAAATTTTATTATCACCACCCTACCTACCCCCTCTGAAGAGTTAACCCTTTTATAAATCCACACACTAGATACCCAGGACTCACCCTTGATTTTAGGTGGTGCAATTGAACCACCAAAAGTACGTAAAAGTTGCCACTGCCATGCAGCCACTGGTCACAACGATTATACGATTTCGGTTCGGTTTTTACGATACGACCGCCGCGGCTCGTCGACATTTTATCCGTAGTCTCCAAAAGTAGAAAAAAAAAATCCTGAAATATTTAGAATGTTCCGTTTAAGATAACCTGAATACTCTTAAGAAATAAGCGTTTTGAAATTTTGTGCTTATCATTTCTCGAAGCCCTTATGCTACGTATTAATGAAGAGATGATAAATAATTTTTTTTTTAAATTTTAAATGTGACTAAAATAAAAAAAAAGTGTAAAGCATTAAAATTCGAGAAAATAATGACAAAGTAAAAAAATCTTTCCATTGAAATCGTTTTAACTTGCCCTAAAAAAAGTATCTACTACGAGTATCCAATTCCATATTTGGACTCTGGATGTTCTAGTCGCAGGGGTCAGCAAGTAATTTCTATTAGTGTCCGGAAGATTAAAATAACAAATAAACGAGGTCGAGAGAAAACCATTTATATCATATTAATAGCATTGTTTTCTTTTTGTACTCAAAACGTATTATGTAAGGCTCATAAACATAAACTACTTTTAATAATTGTCAACTAAGTAAATCACAATACTTTTGCCAGTTTTTGGAAATTGGCAACTAGATGAGAATAGCTTATTTGCGCAATGCACTTTCAAGGTGAGAAACTGTTTAAAACCTATTTCGATTGATCAAGAATTTTTAGTGCCACTTTTGGGTCTATTTTCACATAATATAGGATATAATCACATTTTGTTGAAAATAATTATTTTACCTGATTATGTTATTAAAAATGTTGATATTAGAAATAAATAGGCCTCAGCTAATATTATTTCATATTTTTTAACAGTTTATAATTCAACCAGTCCGGCCAGTCCCTGAGCGCCGTTGATGAGTCTAAACATTTAATAAAATTGTATAATTAGTAATTAGTAAACGTAGCTATTAATTGCATTTCATTTTTCAAATTTATAATTATAATTTTTTCAAGTTGAATGCGTATTTTTTTTTTTTTGATTTTTCATGCTATTCACCGCGCATATTTTGGAGATTTTAACTGGATGTTTAAGAGCTAAAAAGTAACATTTCTAGTGCTACGACTTCCAAGCCCTGTTCATACAAGTTATGTGCTCCGCGCGGACATCTGCACCCGTTCGACCTTCGACTCGGCGTGATAATATAACGTGTCCGCGTTGGCGGCGGTCGTCGTTTCCCACACACATCGCGAGTTAAAGTCTCTCTCGCGCATATTATAAAAGGCATTTAAAAAAGATGATCTTTATCGCGTGTAATATACGATCCGAGTGGACTCCGTTTTCCGGTGCGAACCGGTTCGTCGCACGCCGCTGCAGATTACCATCGACCGTATCATCATCGTGCACAGCGGACGACGTGTTACCACACATTATTATTACTATTCGTCCGATTAGTTTGCGAAAAACTTTCTACGATAGCGACAAAACATTTTTATTACCTTTTACGTACGAAAAGTCTACGACGCGCACGTGTCTCCGTCTCCGTGCCCGATTCCGTATGCACTGTACAACACGTCTAAAACGCTCGGGCCGAACGTACCCATAATACGTATAGTATACTCGTACGCGCTCGATGCTTCTTACTGGTCATTTTTTTTCCCCCTTTCTCGCGTCCGTCAATTTCGACTGAATTTACGTTTTCGCGTTTGAACGCGCAACGCCGTACAGCGTACACGCGGTGCGAGTACTTTCTCCGGACGGATCGTCGAAATTCGACCATCCGCTGCACCGCCGGTGAAGTCCGACCCGCCGAAGCACGTGGTGCTCCTCCTCTCACCCTTTTGTCCTGCATGCACCTGAACGCGCTGCACTCGCCTCGTCTTGACGGGTGCACCGTACGCGCTGCACTCGCCTCGTCGTGACGGGTGCACCGTACGCGCTGCACTCGCCTCGTCGTGACGGGAAATTCGTCGTTCGGACTCCGGCGGCGTACAATCCCAATGTCCTGTTCGGCCGGTATTCGATTTTTGTGCACACATATCCTTCGCGATATTCTTCGGAAAGTACACATGACGTTTGACTGGACGTTATCGCAGAGCACACTACGATCGTCGGGTGCCGCGGGTCTCCGTCTTCCGTCGCTGCTCATCGAGTTCTACCGATCCATCGAAACAGTATAATATATCTCGTGTGGGTACTGCGAACACTACTAATTAAGTCTTAATTATTAAGATAATTAGCTAGATATCTACGATAACGTCTTACGCAAGTAAACGTCGCGAGGAATACCGTCCAAATCCGTAATACCGTCGGGAAATTTAGATTTTTGATTATAAAAGTCAACCCTTTTAAACGATCTTCGAAGACCACGATTATTATCGACCCGTACCGATCACTATAAATAAATGGGACGAACGCGATTTTTTTGCTAGATTTCGTCAACGTAAAAATACGTTTGAAATCGTATTGGAGATTACAGTTTTATCATTTTTTTTTTTTTTAATACCGCTTATTTTAATATTGTAGTCGAGTAGCCCAATAAGCAATATCAATTAAAGCGCTACTTCTCAGGTCCTTCACTTTTAGAATATATAGCTTCTTAACGATTTTTTAATGCGTCGTTAAGAAGTAAGTAAGTACACCCAACCCGCTTTCATAAAAACTCGTTACATTTTTTATTAGCGCAATAAAATCTTTCATCGGCAACCGTCGTTCGGAACCAAATGCTAAACGAAAAATTGAATATCCACCAACCACTACGGCGAATAATATACTACCACTGTTATGGTTATTACAATCGTTCTGATGACTCATTTCGATGTTTTTCCGACCGACTGTTGTACGCGTTTACATACGTATGATGCGCAGCCGCGTCCCTTCGTTGGCTTCACGTTTTTCCCGTAGCAGTGTATTGCGCACGACCAATATTTCAAGACGGTAATCCTGCGGCCGTGATAAATAGAATACGATCCAACGCCGGAGTTGAATGTTCTACGGATTTCATCGGACCCGGAAGAAGGGTTAAAACGATACGGAGCAATACGCGAACACGTGCACTCCGTAATATATTTTTAAAACTCCGCCCTCTGTGGACTTACGCGTCATGCTACTGAGGATCACGTATTTTTCGCATCGTCCATATAACCATACAGCAACTGCAGGATCTCTATTTTCGTCCTACAGTGAAAAACCTCCTCATCAAGAGTGTCAGGTGTACGGGGGGACAGGAAAAAAAATTGTTTGAATAAAACTCGAAATCGAACGCGTATATTACGTATACTGTTATGCATATAAAGTCCGGAGTTGTACATTGCGCGATGTGTACAACAGTGGTTCCCGAATACTTTTCCACCGCGGCACATTACTATTAGTTATTATAAGTCGCGGCACACTTTGAATAAACATTGTATATTTTCCAAAAATAAGTATTTTAGGATCGAAAAATGCGAACGTGAATATTCAACACAGTCATATAGGTTCATGGGTACAAGATTTTTCATAAGATTTTCCGTACACAAATCGATATCGTACCAAGTACTTTTATTGGCGTTTAATAAAAATTTCAAAATCATTTTTTGAACCATTTTATTTTTTTCTGCAAAAGTTCAACTTACCTTATTATAATTAGTACTACATCGAACATCTTTAGATGTATTACCTGATCCACTCGACCTCTTTCACTCAAAATCGTTTAATTTCCAAGAACAATGGTATAGTGGTCTTAAGTTTAAAAGACCCGTTCCTATACAGGGCTGGGCAAGATACCTCAAACAAAGTATCTAAATACTAGATACAAGATACTTTATACATTTATTAAGTAAAAGTAATTTATATCCCATGTTTTAAAATAAATTCTTGGTTACCTTTTAAACAAACTAATAATTTTTGAAAAGTATTATCTGAAGAGGCATATTGTGCTATATTTTATAAATATTTTTTAACTTACTGATTACAAATATAATACTTTTTGTACCTATATTGTAACAATGACCGATAAAAAATGCATGATTGTGAGCAAATATTGTTTACGTAGCTGTACATTTATCGAGTGAATGCCGACAAATAATGATATATTATCACATATTATAGACTCCAGTGACTTTAATCTAAACTATTGATAATTATTGTTACATAATTTTTGAATGCATCTTTAATCATAAAAAGATATACTAGATACAAGTCGAAAAAGTATTTAAATATTAAAATAATGTATCGCGATACAAGATACAATTATATTTCAGATTCGTATCTTAAATACTAGTATCTACAGTATACTATACTAGTATAATACAGTATCTAAGATACTGCCCAGTCCTGTTCCTATATCTCACCCAACTAGGAGTTTCGTCCGTTTTTTAATGTTTTAATGTTTTTTTTAAAATAATAATTGTAGTTCAATTTTCCACGACACACCCTTTGGGAAACTCTATATGGGTACAACAACCATTGCACAAATCACAAAATAATTGTGAATAAAACATAAAACTTATGTTTGTTATGTTTATTTATCGGGTGTCATTATACAGAAGAAACTTCCGGCGACGTGTATATGATCGGTGAGAAGTATGACATTTTCGCACAATTTATTTTTCAGTCGTAATCAATTTGCAGCTTGCGATGGGGTCCACATACTAAAATAAGCGGTATACCTCCTGAAAAGATTTTTCTAAAAGCTGCAAATACATGCGAATGAATACGTTTGAAAGGCAAGGATTTGTTAAATGTTTTTGAGCGGGAAAGTGTTATTGTAATAAATGTACGCGTAAGAAGAAAAATGTATATCGAGCAAGTCTCGCGGTGTCATAACTCACTTGACTGTCAAAATAAACACTTTAATTAGTACTTGAAAAAAAGTTTTATTAGTTTGTACAACGAGATTGTATCCTTACAAATTTTCTTTCGCAAAAACGTATCATTAATGTAACATATATTATAGTGTTGTAATTTTCACGCGCTGACGTAGTATTTTACAACATATTATTATATTCGACAAACTCAGGTGAATTTCGTACTATTCGTTTTTGGTAATATGTATGGTTTTATAATAATAAAATATTCTCGGATATCATTTTTTTTGTACGAAAAACAGTGCGATCACGATAAAAGGGTGATTTTTATGATATGATTTTAAATTACAGTGATTAACGTACACATCGCGAATTCTGCACAATCTACCTGCAACTAAATATAGTTATTTGCACGACACAACTTTACACTTAATACGTTTTCCGTAATTGTACTGGTATAACTGCGGTAAAATAATTTCACTCCCAGTCGCTCTGCGCCCAATGTTGTCTTTACGCCCGAGTGTCCCGCGCCCAAGAGTCCAATACGTGTCGGCGTGAAACCGATTTGGAAATCGTTCATACACAGGGATGTGCGCGGAATGCGACAAGAATTGATTATCCTTGGTCGAAGCCAAGGAGTCACGGTGTGTACCGATTATTATTCCGCGGTGATGAGGATCCCGCACGTGATAGCCACGCACCGCAGGCGCTTCATGCGTTACTTTACTATCTGATTAGTTAAACATTTAAAATGCAGTGGTGTCGTTAGCTGATTGCTTGACTAAAAATTCCTCATGTCGTAGTACGTCCAGGAGGCCTCTGCAATCTGTCTCCAGTTATCTATTTTTTTTTCTTTCTTATTAATTGCTCTTATTGTTCAGCACGTGCAACGGATTGAATAGCAATCGAATTAATAACAAAAAAATATAAAAAAATTAAAAAATTTATCATTTTATTATCGTCAGTACAACGTAATTACGATATGTTTACATTATAAGACGCGGGCATGCACCGTTCACGCGTCTTATGCGGCTATATACGTAGAATATGTGCGATGCACTCTCTGGTTAATATTAATGGTTCCGAACTTTATATGGACGCGTTATTATTATTTATAATACTCGTGATCGCGGTCGCCTCCGTTTAACCAGTGCAATTTGTATTTCACCAGTTACTAGGTGATGTCATGGACCGGGGTCTAGAAGTTATAAAATATGTAATAGTTTTATTAGTCTATTACAATAATCGTTTTCCCAAATGTACAGGGTGGTTTCTTAGACGTGCTCATCCATATTTTTCGGCCGTAAAAACGGTTTAATTTTACTTTATTTTTCTTTTAATGTTCGATTTATCGCATAAAAACTACGTTTTCAACAATGGGTTTTTTATTTTTTCACGCCACCTTAAGTGTACCTTGTGGCGATACAAACTTTTGTATTGGGAGCACCATATTGTATACGCTGAATATTACTCAATTGATTTTTCTGGGATTTATGATGTGACGTAGTCACAACTCGGACCAATACTTACGAAGTTAAATAAATTTAAAATTGCGCGTGAAGAGTGTTATAACTCTCGTCATCTGCTCGGATTAGTAGCAATAAGCGATAACATGTAATCACTACAAATTATATCACAATATTACAATGCGTTACAATGCTATTTCCCTTGACACTTTAAAAACTACTTGTTCGAATTTTAATTTTGGTACGTCAAAATGTACAGGAAAATGACTACGATGAAATACCGCAGTGAAAATGGGTTGTTCTCATTTGAATAACAAAACTTTGTACTGCCACAGGACATACTTAGGGTGGCATGAAAAAATTACATTGTGGAAAACACAGTTTTTATGGTATCTCGAACATTGAAAAAGAAAAATTTCAAATTAAAGCATTTTTACGGCCAAAAAAGAGGTTAAACACGTCTACTAGATCACCCTGTGTAGTAACGTAACAGGAGGACATTATCCAACTACTCAGTCTGGTACGCGATCACGTACTCAAGTCAAAACGTTCCGGATTATCAACTCTGCAATTACCGCGGCGGCGGCTTCCGTTTTTCTCTCTCAGCTCATTCGAACAATAATTTTTTGTGGTAACCAATAACTATATTAACCGCTAAAGTGTAATCATTAAATTAAAATACAATAATTGCAGTCCTCAGCAGGTCCTCAATCATAATTCGAGGTTCTATAATTTATTGATGACCGTTTTTTGCGGGTACGCTCACACACCCACGTGCATTACACGTATATATTGTTTTTATCATAATGAGTGTGAAAATGTTACGAAATTGAGAATAGACTACTCGTGTTGATTCCACGACTTTGGGTTTGATACCCGAAAATTGAAAATAATACACGTACGAATTCTCGATATTAATTAAACCAGTTTCACGTGAATGTCGATTAGCAAGACACTTATATGGTGATCTCTAAATAAATATGTTGTCTCATTATGCACATCGATTTGTTTAAGAGTACATTAAAATGTGTAGGTACTTCCGACAAAAATGAACATGAAATAATTAGCCATAAAAGGAAAAGAAAATTCCCACAGCTAATTATGAATTTATAATAACACTATAAAGCATATATGTACGAGTACATGCACAGTATACCTATCAAAGATTGTCTTTGGTTATTATACACTTCTCGATACTGAAGTGAAAACATAATTATTGTAAACAGTTGATCTACTCTCCCGGTTTCCTTTTGAAACGGTTTTGAAAGCATCTCGTACAGCTCGCGATTTAATCAATATTATAACGATCGCAATACGTCGTGTTTGTCCGTAATTAATCGTGAAAAGAAAAGAATTTTAGTTTGAAAAACTTATGTGAATCAACAGTAGTTTATAAACCATGCGCGCATTAATACTGAAACTAACAAAAAATGTAGGAAATATTATATACACGCATAGTTCGAAAAGTAGAATACTTCACTACGAATAGTCTTACCAGCATGTAAAATAAAAAACGTAGTAGTCGTCTTGTATAAATCGAAATTGCATTAAAATCGTTCAATCATCAAAGTTATTTATCAGTATGGAAAGCAAAAAACGGGATTAATACGGGACGGACTTGAAAAACCAGGACAAAACGCATTCCGTATAAGACTCGAGTGGGGGGAACGGGACCAAAAGTTGAAGTACGAGTCAATTTTTCAAACGACTCAGTTTTTTTGCTAGGGTTCAAATAGATGTACATTTCAAGTATTGGTTTAATTTTTTATCCGCAGTTATTTTCTCATTTCTATGATTGCCGATTGGTATTTGGTCGACATTATACTATTCTATCTACACTATAGCCACTATCCGTTCAACTGATGTAGGTATTTGTGACTAATTAAATAATTATAGTGTACGACTATATTCGTAATATAAACATTGTGTACACCGATTATAACAATAATCAAATAAAACAACGATAATAATAACACGGCTTATAGTGGATACGATGGTACAAGGTAAGTATTATTGCCGAGTTCGGCAATTTATGTGTTCTAATATACATAATATTATATACTTACATCTATTGGAAATTCGGATACGATGCTATTTTCATACCGCTGTAGGATACAAGCTTGGTACTAAAAACGTTCCCACTATGAGTAAAAATTGGTTTTTAGTAATCAAGTCATTATTAATAAATTGAGAAAGATATTGATATTGCAGATAATGTGTTAAAAAAATTTACCGACAGACATAAAATGAAAAGTAAACTCGATTAAAATAAATGCTTTTTTTTGCAGAAATTTGTTATTTATAGTTATTTTAAATTGTCAAGTGTATACCTATACATATGGGGGGTGTAGGGATTACTTTTTAGAAATTACCAGGTCAGACTTTAGCGCCCCCCCCACCCTCAAAGCTCTAGTTGTAGCCCTAGTTGCGCCACAGGACGTTCACATAATATATGCTAAATTGCAGATGACTGCTGGAATAGTATTATAAGAACTCGTTGAGCAGAATCTTCAAAGTATAAAAATCCGTCAGCATTTGGAAACATTACAACGGTTAGTAAATGATGGACTTATTTCAAATTTTATTCTTCGAATCAGTGGTTAGTTTTTTCCTAAATTAGTTATTACTTAACACATTAAAAATAACTGCACTGAAGTACTACAAAAAACACAGTGTCATTGGATCGATTTTTTTTTTGCAAAACCGTCCTTATAGCATTGTATGTACATTATGCATCCCGGACATCCTTACCTTTCATTCCTCCTCATCACATCGAAACAATTAATAGTGCGCTAGTGTGTCAAGTTGCAATCGTCAGTTCTAATGACCTTTGTGTCTTTCGGTTCGATTTTCACTTTTTCTTTTCGTCTTCCGTTAAATTTAATCTGCTTAATAACGTACAGTTGATTAAAAAATAATCACGATAAAATAGCATTATTCTCCCGAGCCGTTTTTTTTCTTCATTCTTTTGGTACTTTTTCCGTGTTTGTCCGTAGGTACGACCTCAAAGACCGATTGCATAGCGCCTAACATGCTAGGTTTTCTTTTCCAAGAAGTAATATTCATTCGAAAAACGAAATAAAATAAGATATTTATTTTAACGTCATTGTTCACGCACATAGCTGATATACTATATCCTAAACATTTTTTTTTGAACCTATTAAACACATTACATTAGCCTTAATACATTTGATTGTGATTATTATTATTATTATTAACTTTATAATTTATCATGTTATTATATTCGAAATGATATTTTTATTTTTTTCAAAGAATAATCGTATTTTAAACGGTTCGTGGTTTTGAAACAATTCTAGATGATAATGAAACCTTGTTTCAAGTATAATTTATTTATTTATTTATTTATATATATATAAACGGGTATATACCCTTTAGAATGATAAACAATAGTACAGTGATAATTAATAATTAATATTTACAAATGAAAAGACAATTAAGAATACAGTTTTGATACTCATATTACAATAAAATTACAACAAATTAATAATAATTAAAACATTTATGATACTGAGAATTGATAAGTTTACAAATAATTAACATCCGAGCTTAATGCTACATAAACATTATATTTAAAAACATTACGAGACATAAAAAAGAAGTCGATCTGATTATTAATGCTGTTAGCCAAAGCAAGTACTCTGGGAAAGAATGATGCGGAACTATAGTTAGTGGGATAAGATGGGACTATAAATAAATTATGTGACCTCGTACTATGATTACTAAAGTTAAAACCAACAAGGGAAAGGAGCTCGGAAGAATCAATGTTACCATTCAGTAAATCGAACAAGAACATGAAGTCTGCAACTTTTCTTCTAATTTCGCATAAAGGTAACCCCAGATTGGTAGACTGTAGGTGATATGTGTCACGGTCAATAGCTAAATTTAATTTATTACAGATCAATCTTAGAAATTTATACTGAACATTTTCTACCTGATTAATATAGAGAGCATAATTTGGTGACCAAACCACAGAGCCAAATTCTAAGTGAGACCTAACAAGAGAGTAGTATAATATTTTCATTGAGTTAATGTTTTTGAAATTTTTAGTGTTTCTGTAAATGAAACCTAACATTTTGAAAGCTTTATTTGTTCCTAAATTTATGTGTGAAGAGAAAGACATATTTGATTCAAGTAAAATTCCTAATTTGATTGACTCTTGTAAGCAATACATGGTCGATTGAGTAATTAAACAAAATAGGTTTATGTAGGCGAGTATAAGTAATGATACTACATTTATTGATGTTTAATGGTAAGCAGTTTTTTTTACTCCAAATCACAACCTTGTCAAGATTAGATTGCAAATTTACTGCGTCAGAGAGAGATTCTATTTGTGAAAATAGTTATGCATCATCGGCAAACAATAACAAGTTTACTGAAGAATCAAGAACAGTGGGTAAATCGTTAACAAATAATATAAATAACAGAGGACCCAGATGAGAACCTTGAGGAACACCTGAACCTACACTAAAATAATTGGAGGTGAAAAGAGATAACTTTACTGCTTGTGTGCGGCAAGTTAGATAAGATTCTATCCAATTTAAAAAGTTCCCACCAAAACCAAAACTATTTAATTTTTTTAGATGTAATTTGTGATTGACTCTGTCGAAGGCTTTTTGGAAGTCTGTGTAGATGGAATCAATTTGAGTATGATTATTGAAGGAATTTAATATTTTAGATTGATAAAGTAGGAGGTTAGTAGAAATTGACATTTTATGTCTAAAGCCGTGTTGATTTGAACAAATATACGGAGAGATAATTAAAGATAATTTTTTTGTGATAATCGCTTCAAACATCTTAGGGATTATTGACATCTTAGAAATAGGTCTATAATTAGTAACATTATGTTTGTCACCGGACTTATGTATCGGTGTCACAAAAGACATTTTCCAAATATCAGGAAAGTAACCAATACTTAAGGAATTATTAAACATCAAATATAAAGGATCAACTAGTACTGACCAGCAAGTTTTGAGAAAAGATGAAGGGACACCATCAGGACCTGTAGCGGAATAAGTATCTAATGAATTTAAATGCTCAATAATTTCAGTTTTATTAATATACCAGGAACTTAAATTTAGGATATTTTCAGAAGATACGGAAAAAGGTTGGTTAGATACAAACGAATTAGGCAAATCAGAATCAAAAACATAAGAAAAAAAATCGGCAAAAAGCTGAACTTTTTCTTGAATATTTGCTGATGATGAATTATTGTATTTTACTGTATCGGGCACATTACCAACAGTAATAATAATAAGATATCATAACAGTCAACTTTCTCTTCCTGTTTAATTGTACTTAGGTAGTATACTTATCTTATAAATCCCTAAATCATATATATTTTTCAACTTTGAACTTTGAACTAAAGTTTATAAATTTTAAATTTTAAAACATTCGGATAGGGATAACTGTCACTTACGCACCTTTATGGATGAGTACGATGGTATTATTTTTTAAACAAGTTATAAATAGCTATATAATGCATTTTAACACAAATAATATTTATCGCTGGAGTAAGGATTTTTTCCAAAAAAAAGCACACATTATCTAAAATAAAGAGCCCAAATATTTTTTTTTAAAACAAAAAAAAATAATAAAAAATAATAATTTAATACATAGCGATTAGTAGGACTACAGATAAAGAGGTTACATTTATTTTATAATTCTTAATTATATGCGAAAAATACAAGAAAATAGAAAAATATTTAAAAATGTTGATGTTGACTGGCAAGGGATTCAGCTTCAACAGTTGTGTAAAACTAAAAACTATCGGGTTAAACGGTTGATCATGGAGCACATACTAAAAACAAATATTGATCTTTCAAATATTTCAAATGTTCAAAAACGTATATTATCTAAAACACATTTTGTAAAAATGTTATCAATAAAAGAAAAATCAACGTTTTGTATGACCTGCGTAAACAAATTATATGATGATTGGTAAGATCGCTGCAGTATGTTATACTTAACGAGTTGAAATTTATTTTTAAATAGAATATTAATCAGACAAAATTGTGTATTAATATTATTGTTTTCGATGTTAAATCGCAGCTCCCCGTAAGGAATCACCCGGTACAATAAAATAAGGTAAGAGCATTTTTTTCTCACCGTCACTACCTCGGATTTGGTATAATATTGCGTATTTTACAAATATTCGAGGTGTGCTTTGTATTTTTGGTTAGGCAAAGACATCGCGTTTTCACTATTAGTAGTATTAACGAGTAGGGAAATACGCGCGACCGAAAATATCAGTGAGATAGCCGGTTGGGGTATTGTAGTTCCGAACGATCTAACGACCCACCACCGCGGCCCAACCTTCCAAACCGGTCCACCGTCCGCCGATAAGATAGACTCGTGCGAGCGCGACACTAACGACCACACGCGCTCCGCTGTCCGATCGCCGCCGCCGTGACTTGTGATTATCGTAAATAATTATCGCACGGCGTGATATCACATTTTCGACAAAATCGATAGTCGGCGGACATCACTATCACCACCACAACATCAACAACAACAACTACGTGATAAACAGTTGTGTTGTTCCAATTCGTTGTTTTTAAAATTTTTATTCCGTTGATGTACGTACAACGACGACAACGTGTAATTTTTCCGCAATCTAATAAGTGACGCGATATTCTACATCTGCCATTCCGTGTAGGTACTCCAATCAATAAAGTACATTCAAATTGTCGTAATTAGAATTAGTAATAATTAATTTTTACACAATGGCGAATAAAAATATTGATCAACTGACGTTGAGGGAGTTACGCCACGAATGCGAGAGTAGAAAATTGTCGTCATCGGGATCCAAGGCGGATCTTGAAATTATTTTAGCGGAATATTTACGCGCTACCGGTGTCGACCCAACGAGGGTACTTTTTACGACCTCTCGCGTGTCATTTAACACGGGGCAGAGCGTTGAGACTGATGAAGTACGGGAAGCAGCGACTGTAAGCGTCGACGCTGCGCCACCTACGAACGTGAGTTTGTTGGGAGGCGACTTCGTCACTAACCGAGCGCAGTCGACATCGCCGAACCCACTCGACACCGCACACATCGGGAATATTTTTTCTTCTGCCGCAGAACAACTCGGGCCCCTACGTAGGTCATTAGATCGGGAAACCGAAAGAGCCACGTACGAGGCACGCATAGCGACGCTGGAAGCGGGTTTGGCTCGTCTATTAGACGAACGCCAAAACTCGCAGGGGGGCCGTCGGGGCGAACTCGACGTACCCACTCAGCAACAGCAGCATACCGGAACGACGCGTCAACCTGTAATCACGTTCGATAACACGTACGCGCACGACCGGTCAAGACAAAATGTCCCGAACGATAACTACGCTCCCGCGCAAACGAATTACGGCTGTGCCAGCGCCGTAACGAGTACGCCGTATTGCACGCGTAGATTGCCCGGCGGACAAACCGGTAGCGCCGGTATTGCACAACATCCCCCGATATTTGCACCGCAACCACGGGAACGTGCCGCGTTAACGCCGTATGAGGACTTGCGTACCGCGAGAGCTTCGATTCCCGAATTCTCCGGAACACGAACCGAAGACCCCATACGGTTTATAAACGATGCG
The DNA here is from genome assembly GCA_949715065.1 of Periphyllus acericola. NCBI lineage: Eukaryota > Metazoa > Arthropoda > Insecta > Hemiptera > Aphididae > Periphyllus > Periphyllus acericola. The sequence continues at coordinate 67,692,380 of OX454264.1, forward strand.
GAATTTGTCCTAACGCAGGCAAATATCCACATATCTGGCTGGTGTAGGGCGATCGAACCGCAATTAAAGGGTACAGCCGCGACTTGGTGGAGATCCATTAAGGTCCTGGAACTATCCTGGGAAGAATTTCTAGTCGAATTTCTCACGAATTTCGATAACGACGAAATTCAACTACAATTGCGCGCCGATATGCTATCCACACGTCAGTCAGCGACACAGTCGCTTACGGAATTTGTGTTGCAAAAGAATCAACTCGCGCGCCGAGTACCTATAGGCTTATCCGAAGCGGAATTAGTCTTGTACATTACCGGGTTAACGCGCGAAAACTTCCGAACGCACATACGCTTAAGGCAGCCGTCTACTTTCGCTGAGCTCCGCCGCATCGCGAGTTTATTAGATCCTGCCGTAGCCACAACCACCCCCACCCCGCGATGTGACAAAAATCAACCCGGGCGCAGGGGGCTACGTGACAAACACACAGACCCACCTGGGCGACAGCCACGCGTGAATTCCACAAACGGAAAGCCGCCGAGGCCGTGTAAGTACTGTGGCGATATGCATTGGCACAGCGAGTGCCCACACAGACCGACCACGTCGGGAAACTGAAGCGGAGGCAAGGGGAACTAGTCCACCCCATTGACTCCGATCAACCACACCACACTTCAACACCACAATTCGGTATTACGGGCAGGAAAATTTTATGCGATCCATACGCTAGAGATTCGGTATTCCGTCACAACGAACGACCAGTTTCTCAAAAATTTTTCGCCAAATCGTCCGCGAACTCAGCTCTCGCTACGGACAACACGCCACATAACTACACCCAGTCTCAGATCCCCAACCTACACCATCCCACCACACATCTTGCTCACCTCACCGGTGACACGCAAGACCAACAAAACCCGGCTTCAGGGAAAGCCATAGGTGTAGGGACAAAGGCAACAGAGACACGGGTGCTCACCACCACAGGTGACAGGGGCGAAGACACACGCACTTCACACACCCTGCGTTAGGCGAACCTGTATTAGATAGGCTACGCACAGAGACAACCGAAATGGAGGATTTGGTTATGGCGGTTCAACCCGCACACCAAAAACCGACTTTCGCGGTTCAGAACCAGTTGTCCCGCTGCGCTCAGTCATCTAGGTCCAATAACGTCTCGCGAACACGCCCGGACAAAATTCCGACCCCCGCGGTCGAACTCGAATTTCCGTCAGGCTTCGTAACAGCACTATTAGACTCACAGGCACACAAATCGTATGTAAAACCGACTATTGCCAAACAATTCGGCACAAATACCCATGGACTAAAATCATCAGTTCGAATGGCAGACGGCCACTTAGCACACACTAGTGGTTCAGCTACATTCGAAACTAGGATAGGCGCGTTAGACATATCTTTCGAAGCGACCATCTTAGATGAGCTGTACTGCGACGTATTACTCGGACACGACTTTCTCGTTGATAACGAAGTCTCTTGGGATTACGCCGCATGCACAATTCACATGGGTTCACAGATTAGGACGTCGACATGCTGGAAGGGTAAATCACAACCACCCAGCACGATCCCTGATTTAGGTCTCTTAGAAATCGGGGGCGGCCAACAAACTCGTGCGTGACTCACTGTTGTATTGAATAAATATCCAGTAGTATTCAGCGATAAGGTAGGCCGCACAAAACTGATTGAACACGAGATCATACTGAAGGACCCAACACCCATTGCGCTCAGACCGTACTCGTCAAGGGACAGGTCAGCGCGCAAAATACATGTTTTAGGCAGCAACCCGACTACAGGTGGTAGCGATGACACGAAGTTTTGCGAGGGCGACGTAGTCTACTACAAGTCACACCACCTGTCCAAAGCACAAGAAGATTTTCACGCCGGTTTCGCACCGAAATGGTGAGGACCGGTGACACCCAAACAACGTGTCGGTAGTCAGCAGTCACCAGCACGAAAACTTCATGTGTCATGCCTAAAACGGACAAAGAGAAAACTAGCAAACACGTAACGGTAAAAATTATTGATAAAACAAATTAGTAACCATACGTTGTTTTTAGAAATTTCCAAACGAGCAGCCGCCCAACCGACGAGCAAGTGACGGGGATGCTGCGACGCGCCACCGAGGCGTTAACGACTCATCACCCACGCACTGCAGAGTCGGTCAGGGCTATGCGGGAGGAGGACCTGCGGAACGACCCAATCATGGGAGCAGCATACCAGCGTGGATGGGACACCTGCAGAGGGGCCGTTCACCAGGTGTCCGCAGCGACCAAGGATGAGTGGGAAGCCAGCAGGCAGAGGTCCCAATCGACCGACCCCACGGACCGCCAGGACTCCGCCGACACCACCCTCACTGCAATTCAACGCACCACCCACGTCCCCAGGGCAGGGACACCAGTAGAGGACGGTCAATCGTAACCGGTAGTGTGGCTTGGCGGGGGAGTATGTCACGGTCCGGGGTAGTGTAGGTACATTATGTACACCACTCTCCCGGACTGCGTCGCTCTTTACCCAGCCACAACCCGGATAACGATAGCACCGGTTCGGCAAAAGCCCCCACCTACCTCGTACACCGGGCAGAGGAAGGAGGCCTTTGCCGGAGCCGATGTGGTCGCACGAGCCGACCGATCGCTCTCTTGCCCGTGATCCGTCGACCCAACAACAACAGTGAATAATCCGACAATCCGATATCGAACACCACATGATATATTTTTTGTGACTCCCAGTAATAATTACTGTTCACCATTACAATCAGCGTTTTGTTATTGTTGTGAAATATAATAACTTCAAACTACTAAATTTCCAATTGACTTCTATTCCATCACTTTCATTATATTGACCGGCACCAGCCACCACCGAGGACAACCAGTGCCGCGTCAAGACTAAACTGCATAAACTTATAACGTGTCGTCAACCATTGACCATTCAATGGGGGGAAAAAATGAAATAGAAATACCAGTTCGTTGATAATAATATGTTAACGACAAGTATACCAGCAAAACATACAAAATATAAGAATATAATTGAATAACTACGTGCTCCTGATGTTTTCTCGATCTTTTGTTCGGAATTGTGCTCCTGCATAGGTTTGAAATTGTTCCATAAGAAGACACGACATTCATGTGGAAGGAACGTGCTATCCAGCTGCAAGAAGCATAATACAGCTATTGTAAGTTACAAGCGCCCTCCAATTGTTTATGTACCGAATGTGCATAACTTATATTACTACAAGTGTTTGCGCAGGTGTGCAGTACCAAATAGCGTGCTTATCGTCTAAACACAAAAATCATGTCGCGTACTCAAATCTACGCAAATTTATATTATATTTAGACTAAAACGATGAGATCGATTAAATACAGTCTACAAGAGGAACGTTATTCCGAAAATTTTTCGACACCTAGAGCGTAATAACCATCGGAGTTCAATCTCTATGGCTCGAACTCGCTCGTATATTAACTGAACACTATACGTAATGCTATAGTCATACATTATTATTATTATTATTATTATCATAATCTGTCGACTGAATTCACAAGACGTGTACCGATGTATCTGTATGGAGAGTAGATAATATACCGCGGTTAACCGCGTTCAACCCACTTTCAATATTATGAATACTGTATCAACACACAAATTACAACATTTAATGACACTAATTTTTTATAGGTACCACACGACTGCACAGGTTTTGCGTTTTTCTTTTTTTTTTTCACATAAATAAAAAAATAATAATCCTCGCGCACTTAAAACTATTAATCAGGCATATATTAGAAATTGTACAAACAAATAACTGTACGATAAACGGTTTTCACGAAAAACGTCTTATCAACAATGTGATTATGTCACAGAATATAATACGCATTATATGTTATACACCGCGTGTACTAGGTCTTAGAGGAACTATTAAGTTATGAATTAAAATGTTAAAAACGAGTATGTATACGTGTCGAAAACGGTAAACGGTTTTAAAATGAAACCGAAGAATGGTCAAGAGTAGGTGTAGGTACTTCTGAAATACACTGTTTATAAAGGTATTTCTTAAAACTGCAGTTTTTACTGTGGTGAGCAGGGCCGTGTCTTAACTTTTCAACACTCGGGGAAAATGAAAAATGTACGCCCGTTTCAGGGAGATGACCAGAATTGGTATTTTTTCTACGAAAAATCAATCACACTCACAAAGCATAGTTGAGTACCAGCCATTTATAAAGCCGTTCGCAATATACGAGTACTGGACCGGAAAATTATTTACCACATATAATTGAAGCGATTTTAATTTAAAAATCAAAAATTCTAAAAATGTAAAACCTTAAGAATACGCCCGGGGATAAATCCCCAACTACCCACTCTTTCCACCCCAGATCCGGCCCCGCTGATATGTTATACATTTTCAGTCAAACAACTGCAAGATAAAATATCCGATAAACAGTTGTTAATCAACTTTGATACCTAAAAGTACCGAAAACAAAACCCTCATTATTATATTAAAAATATCGGATCGTATACAAACACTATTAATTTTGTTTTTATTCTTAAAATTTGAAGTAATAAAACATGTCTTATTCGATATACGAGTATGTATAATTGTAGGTGAATAGTGACGGTCTAAAGACATTTATTTTCATATCTATATTATTGTGCCATTATTGCCAAGTATACTTGTAATGTACCTAGGACGACACATTTTCTATACGTAACTATTTGACACGCGTGTATCAAATACTACTTCAGGATAAATTTCAAAAAAATTACGTACTAAATCCTATTATAGCGGTTTCAACCGAAACCCTAATCCTAACCCTTATTTTGTATTTTTTTGAAAACCGGAAACGGGTAAAAAACGTTTTAATGAAATAAATCTGTACAGGAATCGTAAATAGAAAATACCAGAAGGTACCAATTCCCGGAATAAAACGAGTGTACTCACGAAAAACGTATGAAAACGTTAAACCGAGTTGTTCACGTGTATTTTCACGATAATTAAAAAAATTGGTAAAAAAAAATCAAAAAGTTATTGCCGAAACCAGGGATCGAACCAGGGACCTTTAGATCTTCAGTCTAACGCTCTCCCAACTGAGCTATTTCGGCAGCTATTCAAATTTTTGTTTTATGTAGTATACAGTTTAACGGCGCATTCATATAGTTTTCTTTTGTTACGCTTATCGTTCAGATTTTTATATTATATAAATTAATAGTACTCGCACATTGTAGAACATCGGTTATTTACCACCGCAATCGAAAATAGCAATCGATAAATAGCTTAACTAAGGATTATTCATGCATTATTCCACTTATTATGCATACGCATAACGCACGTAACAAAGTTCAATATTTTTTCTATACCTTTTTTTTTTTTTTTTCATTTATTGTATAATACATCTACAATCTATACAGTTATTTGTACAATAATTAGATTTGATAAAGGGAAGAATATAAAATTAACGGCGAATAATAGGATTGGGAGGTTATCCATTGATAACACCCAGCACGTGCGTTAGCTAATGACTAATGATTATTAATTAATAATGTAAGAGATCTCTACACCATTTTCTTTTTAGTCTACGTCGAGGGTTGTCGGGTAGAGTTTTAGATGATAATTTTTTGATTAGTGGATTAGTGTGTGATTGGAGTTTATTATGAAATCTAATGTAGTATGTTTTAGAGATTTGATTTAGGGTTTGTATTTTTAAGTCTTTGTGGAGGTTGGAATTTGTTATGTACCATGGAGCAGAGGAAACTAGACGGAGACAGATGGACTGGAAGGCTTGTATTGATCTGGTGTTGGAGGGTTTAGCGGCTCCCCATAATTGAATGCCGTATGTCCATAGCGGCCTGAGTAGGGACTTGTAAATTAGTAATTTGGTGTCAATGTTCATTTTAGATCTTAATAATGGTTTTAGAAGGTGTAGACGGGAATTAAGGGCTTTTCGTTTATCAACTATGTGAGGATTCCAGGTTAGTTTACTGTCAAGGGTGAGACCTAGGTATTTTATTTGTGTGTAAATAGGGATTGGAATGTTGTTCATTGTAATTTGAGGACAAGTTTTTTTATTTAAGGTAAATGTTATGAAGGAGGACTTGGTTTCGTTGATTATGATTTTCCACCTCTTTGTCCAGAGGTGTATAATATTGAGGTGTCTTTGTAACATACTTGAGGCTATAATGGGATTTTCATTAGTTGCTAAAATTGCCGTGTCGTCCGCGTAGGAGCCGAGTTCGGTGTAGGAGGTTTTGGGAATGTCATGAGTGAATATATTGTATAGAAAAGGGGCAATATCGCTACCTTGGGGAACTCCGGCGAGAATGTCAAAGTAGTTTGAGTAACATGAATTCTGTCGTACGATGAAAGTACGGTCACTAAGGTTTTTCTATACCTAAATATGAATCTATAGGCTAAGTCTTTCTGGGAAAATATTATATTAAAAGCCCGAAGGGTTAATTTAACAGCCGAATTCTACATTGTCTAGTAAGGTACTAAAAATACATCGAAAATGAATCCATCTGAAAAATACTTAGGTATTGTATATTTGTATTTGATTTGATACCAATTGATTTATTATTGGTAGATAGGTAGGTACCTACTTCGTACCATTTTTAAAAAGATTGCCGATGGACATTTTTTAACCCAAAACCGACAATTTAATTAAATTTGATTGTTGGTACCTAGTAGGTACTTCATATTAATATAAAACTGTCTCGAATAATGCGAAAAAAAGCTGTGTGCAGGGAAATAATCAAATTTGCCATCGCCTAAGTAATAATGTCCAAATGGTACCCTAATGAAAAAATAAAAAATGTTTAGTCTTTCACTTTTCACTTCATGAATACATATTTGAAATTTCGCCAAAAACAAATAATTAAATAAATATGTAGGTAGGTACCTATCTACGTATAACGCATTTTAATTGAATTTAATATCAAAATATTTCTACTCAAAACAATTTTGAGGTAAACAAAATAATGAATTTTTTTTAAGTAGGTATTTAAAAGTATCTATAAATACTTTTTTAAAGTATCTGTTTTCGTACTCGAATACTTGTTTTTATCAAGTATTCAAACACGTATTTTAAATATATTTGAAATCAAATATCTGTATCTTTATTTGAATACTTTTAAAAAGTATAATTTAGAAGACTGGTCGTAAATAGAAAAATTCGTGATTTTATGATATAAAATGTAAATTTGGGAAAGAGAGAGATATTAATTTAATCTCGATATTTGATGAAAGATGTGACTGTTACGAATTATTATTACCGGAACTACCTAATTAGTAATTGTGTAGTATAAATGTATAGGTAATGTTTCAAACTTTAAGTCTTTTAAAAAAGAGATTAGGTCAAATCTTTGAATTCGTTACACTATAGCAGTGGTTCTTAACCTTTTTCGAATGACGGAACACTTAACATTTTATAAGATTTTCGCGGAACACAACCGTAAAATAAAATAGTTAAATAATATACATTTTTAAATTTTTTAATATATTAAACAATTAATGTATAGCATAAATTGTTTGCATGCCATACATGTTAGTGTTAGTCACTAAAAAATAATAAAATAATAGAAAAAGTTAAAAAAAATGTAAAAATTTGAAATTGAATACTTTGTATGAGATATTTGTGCCTGATGATTTTTGCGCTATTAGACAACTTTTCTCCATAAACCACACCAAGGGGAATTTGACAATCATTTTCGTAAACATAAGAGAACCCAAAATTTAAATAATCATTGCAATATTGTCTATTGACCTTTTTTATTTTATTCTCATTATTGAAAGTATCATCATTGATATTGCTTATATTTGTACTTGCATTATCAGTACCAGAATCATGTTTTCGTTTAAGAAATTTGTCCATTTTGTTATTAAAATGGTCGTTACAAATGAACTTCTAATTATAATAATTGGATAGATTATTTTATTTAAATAAATTTCAAATTGAAAAAAAATTTTTTCACTGATTTTAAAATTTTGGCGGAACATTCTCTAACCATATACACCGTGTAGGTACTTATCATAGTAAAAATAATATCAAGCACGAAATGTTATATTATTTCCAAGTTTTCTCTTCAGCTTTTTCTTGCCTACCAGCATATGTTTTTTACAAACATTTAATTATAGATTTATCTATAGAAAAATTAAAATTCAACCGACCACTTTCAATGTGTTTCAGCGACTTAAGTTCATTTTTTCGAATTTAGTCCATTTATTTCAATAATTATATGTTTAAACTTGTACCACATTTTTAGGTCATGTAAACATTTCCCTCCAAATCTGAAAACTATAATGTTACAACTATAGACTATAGTGCCTATCGAAATACCTAAATAATAACAGTTATATACACTATATTTATATAAACACTTGATACCTACAGTTCAAGCACAAATATTTTCTTCTCGTATGATACGAAAGTTTTGTGGATCGCCATGAGTGACAATCTACACAAATATTTATAGAGAATTCGTCGGAAACCTATATTAAAATTAGAACACGACCTAAGTGGCTCTAAATAATAAGTGGGTATGTCTTCAGGATATTTTCAAGTATTTTTTAAAATTTTTTTTAATATTACTATTATTATAGTCGAACTGGTTTACTTTTGGTAATCAATAAAACCTAAATTGTTTAGAAATATACGCCTACATATTTTAAAGTATATTTATTTTTATGCAAAAGTTTTTTTTTTTTGTGAAGAACTCTTGGGAAGAACACTCTCACAACACGTGCGGGATTATGAAAAACAATAAGTCACCATACCATGTATTATTTTCCTTCGCACAATTTATTGTTGTACTTGTTAAGAAATTGATGAATAGTAAGTTTACAATGTTTTTAAGATCCGAAAATGGCGATTGCATATTATTTGAATAAGAGAAATCGATAACGGTTCCGAAACTGACGTCGGAGTTTTATTGTATGTTTATGCAAGATGAACAGTGTATAATAAAACTTTGTGTTTGCGCTATAACTATATTATAGGTACTCGTCGGACTCCGAGCATTAATCTTGAACGTAGGTACCTATGACGCTGCACCACCTGCCGGATCACGTAATCCGGATGAATTTTACGAGTGCACGATTATAGTGCAACTTATGTAATTACGCGTGCATACAATCATGTCGCATAAAATCACCTCTATTCCTTTTATAACTTTAATAAATCGTAGTCCATAACAAGTAAATGAACTCGCATTAACATCTCAGCTGATAACGGACCAACATCATAATTATATTATTTACAGGTTCACGTATGCGCCTATTATAATATTGTTTTTGTACAAAGCCATAATACACAATATATACCACCTTAACGGTTAATAATTAATGTGATATTATTAACACGCATTAGTTGGAGCTTACAATAAAACCACAAGCACAACAAGCCCCCCCCCCTTCGATTCCCCTGATCAACGTCGGTTTCGAACCATTGTTGTCCTCTCCCCCCCCCCTTCGACGCTGCTATTGACTTCACGATGACCACTATAATATTCCATCGCCTCGGCCGTGAACCTTTTCCGATTCCGCTCCTTTCACCCGTTTACTCGTTTACATACATACTATCAAATTTCCAAATGGAATGCGACCTTGATCGTTTCTTGGCCCATCTTTTTCTCTTTTCCACTCTTGTCCCCGCCCTTGATCATTCTAAGGTCGATTAGAACTTTTCCCTCAAATCCGGCTGATCCGATCCTGCAGTTCCCTATTGCCACCGTGGTTCTGGTTTTACGTATTTTCTTAGCGTAACCGTAAGCAAGGCAGTTGTTTTCTATGATATTTATTTCGCGTGCGAACAACAGCAACTGTATACCGCCATGATACCGTTCTAGTGTAATAGTATTTTTCACCGAGAAGACCTCGTCGAGGTGAAGAATAAAAAAAAAAAAAAACATTTCACGTAATCTTCGATACGTTTTCACGAATTACAGTTTTTTTTTTTTTTTATGTGTGTACAACAAATCGGTGTCATCGTGCCTAATGCCTCCCGAGTGCCCCAGCCGTTCTTGTAATTGTTATGATGTTTTAACGATGCGATAACGTAGCTCGTCAAAGACCCACACCGACGTTGATGATTGGCAAACATGGGCAGCGGGCGGCGTGGAAAAATGATTGTAGCCTACATTAAAATTAAAAATCACTTTCGACGGGTACGCGACGAACGTCATTTGACGCAAATTCGGGAAAAATTGTGTGTCTTTCCGTACGTTTTCCGAGCTATCACAACACTCTGAACACGTGTTCTTGAAATTTCAGTGTTCATTTGCATTATTTTACGCGATGCCGCGGTTGATTTCAATGACTGTCAGGTTGTATTATAATGTATATAGTGTCGACGGAACAAGTGCGTCTTAGCCATAATAATTATTGTTGTGCCATTCTTCCGACCGACGACGGTGACGACCTAACGCGGCTTCCATTAGAAATATTATGCTATAAGGTCGAAAAATATTGGAACTAGACTGTTGGAGTATTCGTAAACTGGATACAGATACCTACTTTAATAATAATAATGCGTTACCATTGAACCCGTTACTCGTATGATAGGTATATATATTTATTTAAACTGGATTATCCACTTATTACTGTGTGATAATAATTTTCGTTATGTCGCGGCAGTAGGAATCTATTTGCAATAGATACTTCGGAAAATTTTTTTTTTTATTTACTAATTTTTCAAAATAATTTTATTAATTAAAGGTTATTTCAAAGCGCAGCATTTATAAGAAAAGAACAATAAGACCACATCGTTAATCCGGCTGCGTGATTCTTATTTTGAAATATGTGCCAGCTAATAATAAGGTCACCTTTTAAAAATTCTAATGACTAAGAAAAATAATTTATGTTTCTCGTTGAAATATTTGTTCAAATGTTTTCGATATATTTTCAAGCAATACTTTAGGGATTTACGTAATATCTACTGTTATACAAATGTATATGTTAAAAGATTTCTCAACAAAACATCGACTGTTGTACTGATTGTATTTACACGGACTTAAATAACCGTTCAACGAACACACTGTATTTTGCGGGACCTGCATTTAGGAATTTTGCGCTCTGGGGAAAAAAGAAAATTGTCCAATTAAATAAGAATTCAAGGGATAGATGTATTTTAATTTAAAACACTACAATATTAAATGATTAATAAACCGGATAAAAACGAAATAACTAAAAAAACTTTTTTTTTTTTAAAGGTAGGCAATAAGTAAACTATGAAAAAATAATGGTAAATGTAAAAACCTGACTCTGGGGGCATCAGTCCCCTAAATAGACAGTCCTGGTCGTTCATTTGAATTCGTTTAATGTACCCAACGGCCGTTTAGGTACACGAACCACATCATAAATATAATATGTCTGATGAGTTATGACCTGCATTGTGGTTTCAGTAGGACAGTGTAGTTTTCAATGCCGTCTATAATATCACTTGTCCTTGAACTTGTTTCTAAAACTATTCTAAACGTCGTCAAACATTGTTGAAATATTGTGTTTGATTTCTAATTTTTAGCGTTTGGAAAAAAAATACCGAAAACGACAGAAATATAAATCAAATAATTTTTAAAGCAGGTATTCTTTGTTTAGTAGTTTGCCATTAAAACGGGTTTTTAAACGTTCGAAAATTTACAAAAAATTTCATATCGGTATAGTTTATGTTTATTATTCATAATCCTTACACCGGCAAGATCTTGTTTTATTAATTCTCACATTTTATTGTATTCAAATACTCGTATTTTATCAAACCCAATACACGATACATAAATATAACTGTTGAGACAAATAAATGAAATACAATATTTACCAAGCACTCGCGTATAAATGATTGCAAGTACATGATTTAATCGAACTGTTTTTTATTTTATGCTGAAAGTAAGAAAAAAAAACTTGTGAAAAATTCGGTCCGACCAAATCGTTTTTCAAAAAGATCGAAAACCGCAACACGTCTACTTTGTTATTCTACGTGTTCACGAATCGACAATACGGCTAAGACATTTCTACCAAACGACTTCTATCGCGCGCGAGAAAATCCCCGATCAAAATCCAAGATAATCTCACGAAAAAAAATATTTCGTCTTATACCTACATTACCAACATCGTCGAACCGATGTGTCCATGATTCGGTTTAACTTTCAAGTAACGGTTACAGCGGTGCTAATTTACGGAGAGGTATCAAATCGGTTTCCATGAAAAACATCAGCTATTTCGAATGCTACGATACCAATCGATAATATGTACTATTCCGTAAGTCTACATCCGGTTTGCACGCTTTAACTAGTGGTATCCGTGAGTCATATTGTTTTCGTTTGGAAATATATATTATGTTTCGTGCTGCAAGTTTTGGCTTGTACGAGTCCCACGCGCGTCGAGATCGATTTCACTTTTAAACGGATGAAAAAATGATGTGGGCTCATGTTATTGTACCTACGCGCGGTCCTGTGGGTAAACTCATCCGTGCACGTAGGTCGTGACACGAAAACGAGTTGTTCTAAAATTGGAAAAGAGATTAGAAAGCTCGTCATTGAGGTAATAAGTTTCAGAGATACCCCTGCGTGCTGCAGCAGCCGCGCACATTACGCGCAAACGTACGGACGTATTGTTTCCCGCGCACGCGCCCGACATATCGTTCGACGTTATTTGTACGACGGATAAGTCCAAGTCCCCGAGCACGTCCAAGTATCACGTGCGACTTTGCAATGACACGTTGGTTTTTCGACGATATGAGAAATGCCCGAAGGCGAGTCTAAACGGGTGCTCGCGGGGGCCTTTGAAATGCCTTCGGATCGTTCAACTCGGTACCGACGGCGAGAAGAATGCGCGCCGCGGTAAGCTCTGTTGAAAAACGAGAAAAATCTCTTCAGGTTGTTGTATGTGCCAACTAGGCCGAAATTTAATAATTATAAAGATTAGTAGGATTGGCCAGTGAAGCAAATGAGCTGTGGTAGCATATTGTAAATTAATATACAGCCGGTCGGACGAGACCGGGGCAGAGTGTGTGTGTTTCGGTTGAAGCACGTATGTGTAGAGACTACGACGCCACGCTTTAATTTTGTGTTTTAATTAAAATTGGCCTTTTGGTGTGAATTATTGTTTTATTTTGAAAACCCATCAACTCTTAATAATTGAACTAATATCTATTAGCTTTGATTACTAAAGAGAGGATAGAGCGATACCCATGAAAGTGTGGTATACGACTAGGTTCCGTCGACAACATCCGAATAAGTATATACGCGCTACCGTAATTACACCGGGAAAAGCAACGTTCACGGGTACGTTTTTACTCGGCCGTCGTGATAGAGTTATATTGAAATAATAATAAAAAAAAAAGAAACTAGTTTGCCTATAGGTACCCGGTGCGCGTCGCGTTGAACGTGTTTTTACGCTGCATCTCACTATAGTTACCCGCGCGCAAACAAAACTGTGGGAATACGTTAAGAACTTATCTTTGCCGCGCACATTAACTAAGCAGTGGTGACCAAATATATGCGTAGAAATACTGTTTTACCATCGCAGTGACGGCATTCGAAACCGTTCGCATAAACATCTCGTGATAGCGTTACCGTGTTTCGTATATTTTTCGGCCAGTCTTGTACAAGATACTTGTTAAAAGTATTCAGATACAGATAGTTGATTTCAAAAGTATTGAAAATACATGCTTGAATACTTGATGAAAAAAAGCATTCGTAGATGCTTTCAAATACTTAAAAAAAAATTTGCATTATTCTGTTTACTTTAAAACCATAAAAAAATAATTTAAACGCATTTTAAAAATATAGTCATGGATTATTTCGATACATATTCATGGACTACTTCGATACTGTCTGCAGACATAATATTATTGGAGTCTTTATTTTTTACGCGCAGTAGTAATAGGTCGCGTTGAAATATTCTGACGAACGTGTAGGTCCCGGCGCGATTACAGAAACGAGTTATATAAGTTTTTAAATGTGAATATAAATTACGCGAAGTCCTACATTGGTATGGTGCACGCACGGATGTTCGCTTTAAATATTTTTCCATACCAGAAGGCGGAGACCGTTAAAACACGCTTCACTCGTTTGACTGCTCAAGTACTCGTCGCTGCCCTCTTAGGCGCGCGCCGCGAAGTCACCGCGTTTCGTCAATCTGCAAAAATTACCCTTCGAATTTATACGGGAACCAACCCCCACCCCCGGCCTTGTACGCACTCGTCGTGTTTAGTTTCGCCGCATCAATATATACACCACATATTTTCCAGCTTTTCGCGCTTCACACTTTTTTACGGACCATATACACTATTGGCCGGACTTGGAAAATATGAATGTTTCGTCTGTTATCTCTTTGTCAATAAGTATTTCGTAGTATTTTTTTATTTTTATTTTTTATTTAATAAAGAAAATCTACAGTCTATGCATAATTATTTGTATAATAAGTAGGCTTGATAAGCGGTAAGTAACGAATATATTAAAAGTGATTAAATTGAATTGGGAGATTACCCAGTGGTAACACCCAGCCGTAGTACTTAAAGTCGTCGATCGTGGTTTTCTGCAGTGCAAAAGAGTACGTATAAATACTGAAAAGCGTAAAAAACACATCGGCCTTTTTTTACTCTCAACAGCTATACGATAGTTACTTGAATGGTTTTTGTTTTCGCGACCGACTCTCTGAATAAGACGATCGTTAAAATAACTAGCAACAGGTCTGTGTCTACTGTTAGAGTCACTTGATATGTTATAAAACACACTTTGTACGTAGGTACCTTATTGTAAACGTAATTAGTATTGCACCAAAAAAAGTGTTAACACGAGACAAATCAATGTTGCTGTTTTGTTCTTTGCAACTCACGTTGAATGAAGTTTTTCGGGGTGTAAAAATATTCTGTCAAGTTTTACTGTACGAGCGCTGAAAATATATTTTAATCTGATTTTTCGGTTCGATAAAATGTCAAAAAACCAACCAGTTTTTAGCCATTTTTTTTTAAAATATTATAAATTTATTTATCCGCATTTCTATTTATTTTCGTGCAAAATACACACATTACACTAATTACAACATTATATAGATATTTGTTTCTGGAATTTTTAAAAATATTAAGCATTTATTCAACATTTTTTTTATGTATATTTTACAATTTTCACGTGAATATTTGCATGCACATTATGCATTTTTTTGTATTGTTTATGTTGTAAAATACCAATTATCGCACCAACAAGTCTTGTTTGCACCAAGTAGACAAAAGAACAATACAGATATCCTTTGATGTTGAACGTTTTTGAGCGGACGCGAAAATGTCTCAAGAAACACGAACGTTCCGTCACCGGTTTGGATAATGTTGTGGAATCGTTTCCATTTACTGATGAACCCGTCATATTTTATTGAACTCCGAAAACGTTTGACGGTTCATAACGTTTCATGCTCGTAAATGTGTTCCTAATCCGACGCCATAATTAAATGATTGCAATCAAATTCATCGGTGGTGAAACCTAATTAAAAATATTCATACGAGCAGTTTAATTTTTATTCGAGTTTTTAATGTTCATCCGAATGTTTTTACGCACGAATATTGCAGTTATAACTGCTCGACTTTTTAACTAACCAAACAATTGCAGACCGTGCGTATTTCATTGCAAACAAATAATTTTAATAACTAGCTGATTCCATGTTTAGCCACGCATTTTTACGCGTGGGTTTAAACAAATACACGGGTCAGAAATAAAGCCTGACGCGAGACGTTTTGATTATTCTTTTGGTTTCGTTCACCTCTCGTGCGGACTATATAATAATATAATAGAAAGACCGCGCATTGTGTTACTGTTTTCATTATCATTGCACGTCATTCGAAAGTTGTGATCACGCGCAAAGAATGATCTTCGAGGCTCGATCGGTTTGCCATTATGTTTATGTCATACGATACTTCGTATTGTGAATAATGCAAACGGAGAGGGGGGGGAGAAACGTATAAAACACATTTGGTTGAGTACGGTTCTACGGTGCACTGCATAATTGCAATTCGTGTACTTCATAATCCTACGACGAGACGACGTGCGATTGTCAGGTTCATGACCTACGTAAGATTATTTCCGTTTTCGATCGTTCGCGTACAAAATGAACGGTCCCGACGGTTTTTAACTTGAAACTTTGAATCGATCAGCGTTTAATTTTAAACATGAAATATGACGCGCGCCAAACACGATGTTGCCGGTTTATACGAAGATAAATTATTATTGTAATAAAACAAAAATAATCACAACGCATTACTTAACTGCTATTTGTTATCGCCACGACGCGTTTGTCCGACCCGCATGATTTGCATAAACGCATATGATTACATAAAACATCATTTTTTACGCATCATCAGCTGTCACAAATGAAATAATACTGTACGCTTATGTGCGAAGTGAAGCTTTATTGTGTACCGTATGCGTAGACATTATATGTATATGCTCAACCGTTTAACTTACGTACTCGGCCGTTTTGATTTCAGTCCACTCGTTACTTCAGCTAACGACTAACCAGCTTAGATCGTTTTACCGTACCGTTCCGTCGAGCTCGTGTAATAATTAGCAGCGAGAAAAACAAAAAAAACTCTTTCAACCGCTCAAATAATACGAAAATGTTTCGTTTATCAATGATAATAATTACTGTGACTTTTAACCGATCGAGTTCTTTGACGGGACACACGCTTGCAGTAAAAGTTGTCTGAACGTTTGCAGCACGTGTAGCACATTGCAGATCATACAGCTTCTTTTTCACATTTTTATCCGCTGGTCTTGCTGCACTTTCGGGTACAGAACGATGTATAGTGTTCCCGGGGAATACTTGCAGGCTAAACACGCAGCGTTAATGATTCCATTGCGACGGCTACATCCGAAAACCTCGAAAATTAAAACAAACGACTGCGTGCTGAACGATATATTATGCTCGGGATTAAATAAATTACGGTATCGTTAATCTAACAATTTCGTCGACGACGACGTCGACGGTATACTACAACGATTTGATATCGTCGATCGATTAGACGATTAATCGATTTTGTGAACATCGTAGATAATATAATTATACAGTTTTAAAACTTAAAAATTTCAAGCGTCCTAAAGTGAAACTAATATTTAAAAGTTGAATTTAACGGCGACACTATCGCGTGTACATATATTTTATGATAATTGATAAAAATCTTAATGACTGTTTAAGTGATTTTAAGCCTTTAAGTCTACCCGTTAAAATCAACTATGAGCTCTTACATCTTTTTACCGCGCGGCTCACGACTGTCTTATCGCTGGCCATCCCTGGTATATTGTTACACATCGTAATACCGGTGCAGTGATCAAAACGGTCGGCGAATCGGAATCGTTTTCGGAACGCAAATTCGTGTAACACAACAATATGATATTCATCACGGTTTTCAGACGTATCTATACGTAGCGATGAGAATCGTACGTACACAACACTTGCTCCTCGTGTCGAGACGAGCGAAGCCAGACGAGTGCCCAACATCCAGTCTCGCAGTATCCAGTCTCCGTATATACACATATCGTGTGCACTTTGTTTTCCGGCTCGTATTCGTTTTCGCTTATGGCAGTGACCTGGTTTATACGATGTCGTACAGCAGTTTTAATATGATTAAATGCAGGTCACTCGACTGCACTTACAAGCTATAACGAACGCACCAATGTGTTATTACCTGTATGTTATTAATGCGCACAAACCGCCGCGAAATCGTTTCCAACGAACACGTGTTACTCAACCTCAACTTCGACAACAGATTATATTATTCACGAAGGATATTATGCCAGGCATACCTATATCGCGCTAAGTCCATTGGGAATAAAAGTTTACACAAAGACACCGTCTATAACCTGGAAATTCTTTGCACATTTAGCTGGATTAACAGGTTTAGGTGAGTCGATGTGTGTGTGTGTGTGTGTGTGTGTATGCATGTTAGAAGAAACAGGTGAATCGTCATATTAATTTCAAATGTTGTTATAAATCATACAGTAAAACTTATTCTAAGAACAGTTATTTTTATAGGTTTTTTTTTTCTATTTGATAAAGATAGTAGGACGTTTCACAATTCACAGGCTAAAAAGTACAATCGTTTGTTACAATCTCGTAAAAACTAACTCCATTCACACAAGTTTGATAAAATTCAAAGACGAATTTTGGACTCTGTACCTACATTTTACCGTCAATATACACCTCTCGGCGCGTGTATTGATTTACGCGGCTTTCATAAATTCAACAATTTCAATTTGGAATTACTACAGAAACGTGTCACGGTTTTTCATAATTTCGTGAACTCTATTAAACGCGTTTATTTTTTATTTGAAAAATCTTTTACTTCCATATTTTATCCGTTAAGACGAACGCTTGTGCGAACAGCGGGTTTCTTAATTGTCCCGGTGTTGTAGGTAAAAATCAACAATTCATTGAATAAAATGTGCTGGTAGTTAAATTATGACACGCGTTTATTATATTATATAGACACGCGTCTAATCCGAGCGATGATAGACACGTCGTTTCATTTATTTTTATTTAACAGCGTATACGTCATTAATAATAAACGTCAGTCGTGAATAAATACCGTCATTGTGATGAGTTGATTTATCGTCCCGAAATGATTGAAGTTTAAACGTTTAGGCACTCGAGATTCTCGAGTAATTAATGATTTTAGCTACTGTTTTACAATACCTATCAAACCGTATTATTGCTTTATTGACTCTAAAATATCTCAATTAAGTGCATTTTTCAATTACAGTTGTTTTTTCTTTAGGATATTAAGATATTTCACTATGATTTAGTTTTATCTACGAGTCTTGGATGTATTTGACCGATCAAAAGATGTATATTAATACAGTATTCGTTTAAAACTATGTGAAAAAAGTTGACGATACTACGTGATCGTTTAGACCCGTTTAAATGTTAAGTGTTTAAATATTTTACCTGTTTCCAGGGAAATTAATAAGATTTACGTACTAAGATTTTACTTATATTGAACTTTGCTAAGTAAATACTTTAGACTAATCCACAGGTGGGTATTTACAATCTGTGCTAAGATTTTTCTCATCTAAGAATTTTCAAAGATTATTTTAAAACCCTCTAAACACAAAACAATTTATAATATTATATAGCTTCATAAATATCTTTGTAATTTGTAATCGAGAAGAAAACTCTCGTAGATTCACTGCGATCTGACGGGATTTGTACGCACTCGTATTATAATACGGTTTCTATATACACGTATCTAATAAACCGTGTAATTATCTAACGAAAATATGCTCTATAACATACGAGTACCTAGTAGACAACGTTTATAATATTATCAAACGTAGTTATAACGGGCCAGGGCGAGTTCCGTGTTTTTCATTTATAAAATCGTACAACTTGCGACGACGTAGCTATGTATAAAATACGATATTATGTATCTCCTCGATGATGTCGCGGCCTCTCGCACATAAGAGATGTATAGCCAGAGCAGAGCTGAATAGTTTCATCTAATAGCGCACCCAGCGCATTTTAGTTATAATTATTACTCCCTCTCTCCCCTGAATGGTCGTTAGTGAGTAAGTGATCATACTTAGGGTGACCAGACGTCCCGTTTTTGGTCATCATGTCCCGTTGTCCCGACAAACTTCGAACGGGACGCTTTTTATCCCGTTTTTAGAAGATGGTCCTGTTTTAATCCCGTTATTTCAATATTATTATATTATGTTTATGAAAAAAATATCGATGTATGAAACAATTAATATAAAACAGTTTTACTCGTATATATGTTTAAAATTAGAAACCAAATTTATAAATAACAGACACTATGTTCTCTACAGTTGTGTGCATATGTGTTATTAATGTATATGGAAGAATTTTTCTTTTTTTGGGGGGGGGGGGGGGTAGACGTTTCAGATGTCCCGTTTTTTTATTTTCTTAATATAGTCACCCTAATCATACTTAACTTATGGAATCAACGTGATCATCGAAAATTGGGATTTCAATGATTGTATCAGATGTGGTCAATTATATTAGAGCTTGACGGCTGAGGATGGTTTTTAAGAGACCTAGTGTCGAGAAGTTTTATGACCCAAGTTTGAATCTAATGTTTTTGAAATTTTAATGTATGCAATCTGTTGCACACAATGGGACGATAAGTGTGATTGATAACCGTACGCACGAAGACAATACACATAGAAACGGAACGAGTGGGATACAATATGATTACTGCAATTATTAAATTATAGCGGGTCACGACGCCATAACGCCTTTTGAATCTTTTTTTTTTTCAAAATCGCCTGGAACTGTTTTTGTTCATATGATTATTACGACTATTGAATGTAATTTAACTATCTCGGTAAAAAAAATGGAATTAAACACGGCAAGTTGGGATTACGATTGAAATATTTCTCACGTAAATGTTCGCTGTTTGATAATGTTTTAACAATCGCTGATATACACCAGAGCATCGCGTATTATTGTATTTATAACAATAATAATAATAGCTTATTGGCCAAGAGGTTATTACAACAGTAAATATAGTATAAATATACATCTTACAGCATATGATTGAATTTGGCCACTGAGGAAAACCTCTTATCGGTGATTACGTAGTATATACAATATACATAGGTGCTAATAAGTACAAAATAAATATAAATATATAACGAAACGATTTTCCGATTTGTCTATTCGGAACACAGTAAAAAGCGTTAGGTATGACAATAGTAAATAAATAAAAATAGATACATTGACAATATAAAGATGATTTGGATATAAATAAAAGTAAGTATAATAAAAAATAATCATACGTTACATTATTAGTTACACATTAATAAACATTATGTTTAGGTTATAAGTTGTTCGCGTTATGAGGAAGCCGTACCTATTTTATAGAACGCTCGTATTCAATGGATAGAAACGCTATGCGATTAAATCTATTATAAATAATGATGTGGTACAATGAAAAATGAACAAATATTATATTTATGAAATGATTTCCAGTAGGTAAAGTTCATAATAGTATGATCTCGTTAATTTTTACAAATAGTAGTAAAATCTTTATCCGAACCATCGGTGCAGTGAAATCGGGTAGTGAAAAATAGTTCTTCGACCAAAAACGCGTCAACAACTATATCGTATTTGTTAAGACAACAGTTATCTTGGGCCAGTTAATAGAACGCTAATAGATTGTAATTGTATTTAAGATTTCGATTTATTTTATCGTGATATTTATTTAATTTAAATTCACTTTTTATTGAATTTACTTTACTTGTGATATGTATTGCTATTTATTTATTTTTCTTTACCTATATTTTTATTATAACGTTCATTTTCTATTTACTCTATCAACTGCCTTCAGGGCGTTAAATAGATAGATAGATTATTATTATTATTATTAATGTTATATGTAATCAACTTATGCTATTTTACATAGTACCTGCACGTTTGGTCGAGACAATGTGCACCAGCATTATATTTATGTAAATTTTTTGTAAGATAAATGTGCAATAGTATGTACACACATATAATAGTATCGTTGGATGAACAATTATAAATATAATGTTTCGTTTTTATTCTTATTCGATTAATACAATCTGTACATGTTTTGTTTATAGTCACGTTATAAACGTTGTTTATAGTTACGGGTGTGAGTTTTAACTTTGTACATAAACAATGTAATGCCTTATCGCTTGGGGTCATCATCGATGTCCAATTGCAGGGATGACTGGATTCATCGGAAGCGATCTGGGTGTCTCGGACACCCCATTTGAGCCATATATTTCAGTCCAACTCGTTCCCTGCATTTTTCTCCAGCACCACATTTCTTGCGCTTCTAACATATCATTCTCTTTTTTTTATTTATCGTTCACGTCTCTTTTCCGTATAAAACCACGCTCCAAACGTATGTTTCTATGGACCTTTTTTTGATAACCACGCTCATATTTTTGGATGTTAGTAGACTCTCTACTTTATAAATTGCGTAGACAATCGTATTGCAATCTATAAGAATGTATGGATTATCACGCGCGACGTTATAGCTCTCGTCGGTTCGTCTGTTTTCTAGTGAAATGAAAAATGTAGAATAGTTCGAGACGTCACAGGATTCCCGCAGACCGAACCATATTATACATGTGTATATAAATAATATATGCTTGGATAAAACTCGCATGTCAACACTGCAGTGCGCGATAATGCTATGTATGTATGTATTCGAAAGTCATCTTAAGTCACGTACACGGTGTACATATGTGTATCAGGTATAGGCATGCCGTCTAACGAACCGTGTGGTACACATAACACCGCCGGATCGGTCGACGTGGAAAAGACAAACACAGCAACGTGCCGTACTAGATTTATAAGTTTTCTACAATACCCCGCGTGCGTATTACTGCTGTACGTTTGCCGACGATCGGATTTCGAACCGTACGTATCAGTGAGTAAGTGGGTTTAGGGCCCAATTGATTCCCAACGCGTGCGCTGCCGCCCCTTGTGGGCATTTTTTATTTTTAAGGGGGTGTTTTTTTGAGAACAGCGCCAAGTGGGGCGTGCATCTATCGTTTACGTTTTGGTGATCAAGGTTTTGGTGCGGTTTAACAACTTTTCACCAAATCAAGAAGCAAATTAGAAATATGTTCAGAAAAAGGAGACTTAAGACAAATGCGTCTATTGAGCCGGATATAATTTCGTTAGCAGGAAACCATCAATCTCAGGGCGGTCCTGCTTAGTCGCATAAGTAATTTTTGTGTTATTATTTTGTATTAGCGAATTCGAATTAAAATTATATACGTTTTATATTTTTAGTGGGTATTTAAATTTAAATTAACTAAATCGTAGCGTTAAATTATATTTATTCTTTAATCAAATAGCTAATTAAAGAATAAAACGTTGAAAAATGATTGGCGGGGGGTAAGTGTGAGATTTTTGAAATCTAAAAGAAGCGTCGGGTAAAAAAAGGTTGAGAAACACTGGTTCAGGCGATGGGTGCGATAAAATTCGATTTTCACCGTACGACCGCCGGCGAACGTGCCTAACAATAAATGGTAAAAGTCGAATCGCACTTATGGCGCACCTAAAATCCTACCCGTTGCGCTCGGGTCAAAATTTTACGACGTTCGAATTGCAATCGTGTCCGAAAACGGCTAATAACGAACGGCAGTCGTCGCATAATTACGTCTTGGCACGGTCTTAAAGTTGCAAATCGCAGCGTTCCCGTCGCCCGTATCGCATTATTATACTACATATCGCCAGTACCTGTACCGTGGATCGTACTAATCGCGCACACAAACCGCGACGAAAGCGCGTAACGCAGCATAGTAATTTAGTCGCGAGTCGTTTCGCACTCGAATGACGTTATATTATTCGTACACGCGATCGTTATCCTTTTTTCGAGCGTTTTCCAACGACCCGACGGCGATTCCACCGTTTTACGGGCGGC
This sequence comes from Periphyllus acericola, assembly GCA_949715065.1. Lineage (NCBI taxonomy): Eukaryota > Metazoa > Arthropoda > Insecta > Hemiptera > Aphididae > Periphyllus > Periphyllus acericola. The sequence goes on from OX454264.1 coordinate 67,715,761, forward strand.
GTTCGCGTTATTTTACGGTCTAAAATCATTTCTACCGCGCTAAACGGTACGCGTGTTCATCGTGCCCGTTCTGCGCATTCATTACTACTGTCAATTACACTTAAGAAAAATCATATTTAATATTATGTCTACGCTTCAAGAATATGACCAAGTGCATCACAGCCTGTGATCGAGGCGAAGAGCCGTGTAATCTAAAAACAATTATTTTTGTACGTGTACGATATTATCACCGATTACGATGGCCATAACAGAAATACGGGACGCGCCTTTTTTAATATCCTTCTTTGTTTGGCTACTCGGCATAAAGGGTTTTCAAAATAGTTTTAAAACAAAAACAATAACCCGAAAATACCATTGAAAAGCAGAGATTTTAGTCAATGACAAGTTATAAGGACGTGGGGTACACTCTTAGGAAAACATTTTTAATTATATATTAATTAATACGGATTAATACGGAACACACTTTAAGAAACAGGACGAAATGCGTCTCGTATAACTTGCATCGGGACAACGGAAAACACAGTTGAGGTTAGAATACCGCATCAACGGCCGAGTGTCGACAACATGCACTGTCAAAAGTGTACGGTCAGTTTTTCTCAATTATTTGGAAAATTGTTGAGAAAAATTACCTCCCAAACGCATCGACTATACGAAATCCCCTATCAGAAACAAAAGATGATTATCGGAACAATCGTTCCGGCCGTAATCGTAATAAACAGAAAAAAAACACTTGTATCATAATAATACCCAGAAAATGTAGGGCTGCAAATTGTATATGACCCCGGGACATCGGACGGTTTTTGCCAAGTAGAACTACACGAAGAAAACACACCGAATCGCCTTAATCGTTTTTACCCCGTACTCAGAGTCTTTGCGGGCTAACCCTGAGGTCGTTTATAATAATAAAAATATAATTTTTTTACGTAAATTATATCATAATTACAGTATACAATGGAACCTCGGTGAGTCAACATTTAAGAGAGATTAATTTTTTTTCGACTTATCGAGGTTCTAAAAAAACAAATTCGACTTTAAGAGTTTTTAAAATTAATAACAATATTAATAATTCTTATTAGACACCTAATGGTATATTAAAATATAATTACAATCAGGTTAATGAGTATATCAAGTAGGAATCCCACCTGACCATTGATAAGATAATCTGTTATTGGTAAAATTGGTTACCACAGTAAGAATAAATAATTAAAATAATCTAAACGACAAAAAGAAACAATATAATGAATACACGAAAAAACATGGAAATGAAAAAAAATAACAATATTATTAATTTTTTATCGTTTTTTATTATTACATATAAATTGCTGTGTATATTATTATTGTTAATATTACTTTAAACATATTTTTATTATTCTTCTTCTTCCTAGTTCCTTCCACTTTTCACTGCTTCAAGGTGCCTGTGTTTTTCTCCAATAGTCCGATAGTTAGCGTATTTAAATCACGAAATATTTTCGCATTCACAACGTTTACCTTTACTGACGTGTAACCGAACGATCGCAACTGAGTACTGACAAATGACATACCGAATATATAGTGACGATAAACCGAATTGAACCAAAAATACAACACGATAATAAACACAATAATAGCGTCCTGGTTAAATTATTGACATGCACAAGCCGATTAAATTATTTTAAAAGTCAACAATAGTTAATCGTCATTATCCGTCCATAGTGTCAACTCGGTACACGTAATGTTCGAGTTATCTGTACTGTATTTCCTTCGAGTAATGGAGGTTTTCGCAAACCATTTAATCGACTTATTTGTTGTATAAGAACTTTTGCATTAAACAATTACGGATAAAGATTAATGTTTAAGTAAACATAATAACAATGCAAGTAATAATATTAATAATATTATACACTAGTATCAAGTTGGTAGCATGATACATTGATACAATTAAAATTAAAATAGTATATAATATTTTAATGGTTTGATTCATTTTAAGAGCGTTGGGATGATTATTGATGCTTATGAAAAATAATGAATAATAGAAGTCAAATCGGAGAGAAATTTGAAAAGAGCTAGGTCTATATTTGAACTTTACGGGGTATTATTGGATTTATGACACGAAGTAGCAGAAGCACAGGCTGGGTTTGATTGGAAAGTAGTATTAGCGAGGGACTCCTAGGATTTGTTTAAAGGATGAGGAGTATTATTTCGAGGGATTGTGGGGTTAACAGTTTGGTGCTTGAGAACGGTTTGGTAGACTCTGCACGCTCCGAAATAAGCAGTATGTTCCTCGGATCAAAGGATGCATTTTGCGTGGCTTCTGCGATACTTGCGGCAGTTTTCATTTATTTTAACATAACAAGGTTTCAACTTGTCGATGTTCTACTGTAATACGTTAAGAAGTAGCCCGTGAGCGATATTTTATCGAGGAAAAATTTGTCCAGTCTAGTATAAGAACTTTTTAAAAGTATTAAAATACAGATATAGATACTTGAATTTATAATACACACTTGATAAAAAAATATTCAAATACGAATACAGATACTTTCAAATACTTAAAAAAATTTACATTATTTTGTTTACCTTAAAATAAAAAAAAAAAAATTAAACGAATTTTAAAATTGTATTCATATTAATTATGTAGAATGTACAAGGAACCACCGAGATATATAAACCATACTTATATGATACATAGCATCGGTAACGGTACTAACACTTTATACAAATATTACACATCGTGAAAACGGTGGATAAATTCTGTTGGTATAAACTTACCAATTAATTAATTATTTTTTAATAAAATTATTTGATTTCAAAAACAGATACTCTGGTAAAGTATTTGAAATACCAAGTGTAAGTATTTAAAATACGTATACTTTATACGAGTGCTTTACAAGACGGACGTATTATGTAAACGACGATATTACACTGCAAGTATCGGAGTATCACCGAATCTATGAATTGTAACGATCGAAACGTTTCCGACACGGATTTTTCCCACAGGACTTTTTTCTCCCCGGACCGCGATGGATTTTTCGACGGATAATATTACTACTGTACGCGCGCACGTCCTTGACTCGGCGAGTTCAGGCCACGTGGGTAGGCGGCGGCGGCGGCGGCGGCGGCGGGG